>OX383904.1:16538126-17833960 GCA_947532125.1 Saturnia pavonia
TATAACCCCTTAAAGGAAGAACCAAGTAAATCGGATTAGTAGTTTTCGCATGAAAAGAATATAAACGGACAGACAGACATAGAGACGTTGAGGTTTATAATATGTATAGAAGATATTATTTAATACTAGCAAACACGGCCAACCGTAGCTGTGGCTCAGAACATAAAAATTTTTTTGGATCCTTTCGCTGCCAGTCTTTACAAGATCACCCTCTGCATGGGCTAATATGATGATTGACTGAAAATTTCATCAAAATCGCTCCAGCCGTTTTGAAGTCTATAAAAAACCTACATACAAACATTCATTTATATATGGCTAGATAAGTCGGAGAACTGTGGCGATGTGATTACGGAACCCGGACTTGATATTCGTACTATTGACCCACGTTTTTGACGGAGCGCAATAGCAACAGGTGTGATCTATGACCACACGTACCTTATAAGCAGGCAACGACCAATCCAAGGCATTATTGCTTCAGCTATCAGATAGTGAAGACCTCAGTTTATAAGTCGACTACAATAAACACTGTTTCTGAGGTGTGTCTCGCTGCCTATCTGGCTACTTATTAAACGAAAATACACTTTTTTTTAATATTATCAAGTACCAAACAGGTTTTTAGGCCGCCTGATGTTAAGTGGTAACTGCAGGTTATAGCTCTGCATAACTAATCCCAAAAGGACCGCAGTGTTAATGTCAGTCATAATAGGTTGGTAACTGTATCCTTCGGATGGCGGGAGCATTGAGTACAGCGTTGAGTACTGTTGCTTTACGGCAGAAACAAGTGTGGACGTGGTGCTTTCGCAGTCGAACCTTACATAGGGTCTACCAATCTGACCTGAGCTTTCGGTGAAGGAAAACATCGTGAGGAAACCAGAGCATGGTGGTAGGGCTTTTTCTAATGCCCGTTTGCCTAGCTACCATCCTCAAGTTGAAAATCTGTCGCCAAGCACCAATAGATGTGTTCCGGCAGCTGCACTTGAGAGCCAGTCTTCCACTAGGTTTAGCGTGTTATCACCTTTGGCCACATCGTCACTTAACATCAGGTGAGATTGGGCCACTACGCCAAACCTACAACGAAAAAAAAAATGTTATTATACGTGGGTAGAATTGTAATTATAAACAATTTATTCTGCCATATTCTCGTTTGTCAAATAAATATGTAAAATAATATACAATTTAAGATAAAAAATAACGAAGTACTATAAATCCATAGAATCGGTTAACAAAAATGGAAACAAGTGTATTTAGCGAATCGTATAGAAAATATTGATCATAACTCGTAATGTCGGTTTTAAAGACGTCACGAGCCAAAAATAAAAGACCAAATATAAACATAGTCGAATGACTAAGATTAGTCTTAGGTATATACTAAGGACGAGCGTACACTGAGATGCGATCTGTAAAGCACACCGCGACGACATCGGATGTCATCCTAATATCATAGAGCGGAAAAACGCTACTTTTATCATCTATCTACTATACATATTATAAAACTCAACGTCTCTCAGTCTGTCTGTCCGTTTATGTTCTTTTCACACGAAAACTACTTAACCGATTTACATGGTTCTCTTTTAATTCATAGTTATATTATGTGGGAAGGTTATAGAATACTTATATTTTGTTAGATAAAATAACATAAAAAATAAGCAGTGACGATAATGGTGAATCAATTCGGAAAAAAGACGCATTTGGGGCGTTTAAATCTCTTACGGTAAACCATACGAGACATATCAATTTAATGTTCTACATAATTGTAGATCTTAAAAAGACCTCCAAAAAAGGCAGCGATAGCATATATCTATCTTCTAAGGATAACACACAATAAGCATTTTTGGCTTCTGGTTTTTTGAGCGGGGACAGCAAGATTCGCGCGTTTACGCGACCGACAGCATTCTGTAGTCTACGCTAGCGGAGTCGGGAACACAGCTAGATAATGTATATTTCGTAAATATACAATGTCGACCATGCGTAAGTGACCGCTCGAGTCATTCTTAATATTTACGAAATATTATCGTTTCACACTTCACGGTACGGTAAATATAAGACATCGCGAACTTTTTGGGTTGTGCTTAGATGGAGGCTACCGTAAAAACTGTGGCTCCGAGTTCCACGCGTGTGGTTCTTTTATGGAAGGGAGAGGAGGGAATTAATTTGAGCAACTCTGCAGAACACTCACCATGATACACGCTCAGCGAGCAATATCAATGCGCAGGGTAAGCAGCTCGATGTACTTACTGATATCCGTGGGTCATTCCCAAAGATGCAAACATCTTTGATCGGCCGTAAAGAAGGTAGATGACCGAGCACGTAAAACCATTGCATTCTGTTTAGAATTCTGAGTTTCCGAGATGTAGTGGAGAGGACTCTCCCGATGTAATCCCTGGAGTTGAGGTCACCGCTAATTTCCACAAGTATAATATTGAGGCAGTCACGCATTACGAGCAATACTTTATAAAAAGCTGTATGCTGTCGTGACCACTTAAAATTAGGTAGACTGCATGCCTGTAGCTACATCATACCATAAACATTCAAACGTGATTATGGAATTTACTGATCGGCCAGTAATCTCTACACGTCAACGCAGATACGTTTCGTTCATTCGGGCTCTATGACATGTCCTCTAATATTTTACTGTATTACTCTGGCTTTGATAAATGACAGTGCTGATTGATGGCCTCGGTTAGTGTCGACGGTACGATTGCGGGATGTTGGGTTGCTATGGTTTTATGTCCTTTGACATATGTAGCCGTTTTAATGTAGCAATTTTCAAATTTGCCATTATTCACTGGATATTAACGGTTAAGAAATATAAAATTATTAAATTAACTTAACTTTTTCTAAATGATTGCAAAACCTTAAATTTTTATATTGAACTACTCATCTCTTACGTCTTCTGGTTAATATCTAAAATTATTATTTTGGGTATTCTCAAAGGGCTTAAATTAATGGCGTTCTGATTTGGATTTGAAATTAAATTTTGTGGTTGAAAGACTGATTTTAACTTTCGGACTGTATTGCATCATAATTAGCGTTTGGGTAAAATGCCTGGTAGAAAGTGGACGGGATTTTTTCAGTATTCTATTGCTCTAAAAAAAGAGAGTGAAGTTTTCAAAGCGTCTAAAGATTCAGTTTCTTAAGGCAAGCAATATAGTCAATTCGAAAAAAAAAAAACGAACCGCGCGAGCCCTGTCCACAATCGCGTTCGCCGTCATTCGTCTTCACTCGACGAGCGTGAAGTGTCTAGCTAGCTTTATATATCTGTGTTCTTACAACGATATGTTTAAAAATATATGCAAAGCGACGAGGACATCTTGTTTGGAGGCACTCAAATGCAGACTTCATTTTGGTTTGACACGTTTCTTTGGTACAATTTGTATAGAAAGCTGAACTAAATCTTATTTTTTCTTAAATATTATGGTGAATATAATTGAAATATTTTCAATATCAAGTAAATTTGAGTATATGTAGTATAACAGTGTAATATTATTTTTTATTTTGATAATGGTTTATTTACTGATTTTGGTACCTGAATTAACCTTGAATCGCGTGGATGGATTACGGAAAATTAGTTTATATATAATATACTTTCGAGTAGTAAAATAAAATGTGTAACCCGTGAATGTATATCTGAAACTTTATATAACTTAAGTAACATAAGTTAGAACAAATCGGTTCTGCTTTAGGCCATTATGCTTGTAAAGTTTAGATATCTATAAGTAGGTATAGAGATATGAACAGGAATTTAGTAATTTACTTAGAGCCCGGGTTAGGGGCTTCCGTCCGCGGCACATCAATCAGTCCCTAGTGATTAATGTATGTACTGTTAAATACATTCACGCTTCTCTATTTAACGTTTGTTAGTGAATGTATTTAATTTCTTATAAAGACAGAAGTACAAATCGGTTTATAGTCTTCTCTATTAGAGCATTTTTTAATAGTCGCCCGGCAAAATAACGGGATTGTTTTTTTTTTTTTTTTTTTTTTTTTTTCGAACTGACTACACTGTTAGCCTGAGGGGCTCTGGAGCCTTTACGGCTTTTACAACTTTACCGGGATTTGGGGCGAGCGCTTAGGGCACTCAGCCACGAAAGCTAAGCAACAACATCCGAGGGTGCCAAAGTGGCCGAACCTCGGCTCGGACTGTTGCGCGTATGCAATTAAGTCGCGATCTGACTAATTCCCTATCCGTAATTCGATCTAAACTAACTATACATATATACATGTTTCTGCCCCCTGGGAGGAGGGAAGGAACATGTGTATGTGTATTTAGTGGTCTGAAATTTTTGTCTACTCTAACTAGGCAAAAAAAGAAAAAAAAAGGTCCCTTACAGAACCTATGTACCTATGTGTGTTGTGCATGTGTGTATAATGCAGTGTCATGTATGGCTGTGAAAGCTAGTGATTGTAGAGTCACTTGTATCGCGCGAGCGGCTGCTTGTCTCAAGGGCTCCATGCCGATGGATCGGACCTAGGCTTGAGTTGCCGCAGAGGAGGCGGTCGTGGCGGGTGTGCGGGAGCGAAGTTAACCGTACGTCCCCTGCGTAGGGAACGGTGGTATCGCGGGCGTGGGCGCGAGCACGCATATGTTGCGGGAGCGGACGCGTAGTAATTATTAGCTTTCTCGATGTCGTCGTCGGGATCGACAAAGAGATTTCGCGGACGGCGTTTATAACGTTTGGCAACGGGGATCGAGTTGTCTGGGACGTAGTTCACGGTGGATTTTACGAGCGGGTTGGGGTGATTCGAAGCGCTATCGAAGTATCTCCTGGTGAGATATTTCACATAGGCTTCTATCGAGGGAAGCCTCATGTCCCTGTGGAGGTCCATGTTCCTAACGAAGGCTGGAGGGTCAAGCAGGCGACGGAGAAACCGATTTTGGACTCTTTGCATGCGGACAAAGTTATGTTTGGACATATGTGCGAACGCTGCGCAGCTATATGTCAAGATCGGACGGACGCACATCTTGTATAGTGTAAGCTTATGTCTTAAGGATATTTTGCTTACCGAACTGAGCAAGGGTCGCAAGCGGGAAAGGATCCAGACGGCCCTATTCCGGACTATAGTAACGTGTGCGTTGAAGTTAAGCTTCGAGTCGAGGGTGACACCCAGATATTTAGTCTTGGTGACCCAAGGGATATTCCTACCGAATAATGAGAGGGGTCCTACCGTGCGTGGTAGTTTACATGTATGCGGTTCGAACATAATCGCGGCGCTCTTTACCGGATTAATAGCTATTCGCCACGTTCGAAACCACTCCCCGAGAGTGGAAGCATAGTACGAATACAATCCAAAAGTAATGATGACCACGAGAGCGGCAGTCCATCGACGGTAGTAGCTGTCATGTCGGCCTACAAGCTTTCTCGGCAGCTGAATAAAATAGAAACAATTTATTTGACACTTACACACAATGTAATAAATAGTTTTTTATGGGGTCCAACAGCTCCAGCTTTACTTTGTTCTAGCATCTCCAGTGAAATATTTTGTAGTGCACTTATTCACTTCAACTCACTGGCCTTTGCTTTTCAGGGGCCAGGCTCGGAGGCGTATTAAGCCAGAGTAGGGTTTGTAGCAACAATGTGAGTAAGTTCCAAGATAACACTAAAAGAAGTCGTCCATATGACAGCGTGTAAGGTGCCTTATTGAGCCTGGCATCACGCATGGGATGACCACCCGGGTCACACCCCCCTTGAAGCCGACCCTGGGGTTCAAATTCAATAGGTCATCTCACTGTCCAAGCGTTGAAAGCGCCGCGCTGTAATGTTAACCAAACCATAATTTTTTTTTTCATAAACCTTTGCGATAATAATTATGTTACTAGCTGACTAGTGGGAATATTTCGCACATTATGGAAAGTAAACAAACAAACTAACAGCTGTCATGTTAGTCAAACAGATAGTTAATAGATGGCGCCTCCTACATAAATGTTAGTTGAACATACTCTCATTAGGAATAATGGCATTCTTAATTTAAAAGTACTCCAATGATTTTTTAACTAAAACATTTATTTTAAACTACTTATTTGTCTAACTTTTCGTCAATAGCAGTGAACATAATCTTGAATATGATGTGTGAATCATTAATTCTGATATAGAATTAGAGAAGATATGGCATTCCCACAAAAACACCCTTGAGGAGTGTTTTTCTTTTAACTGACTATACTGTTAGCCTTAAGGGCCCTGGAGCCATTGGAGGCTTTGACAGCTTCACCGGGCTTGAGTACTTTGAGAAATGATATATAGAGATTATAAGCTGGAGACATAAATTAAAGTAAAAAGTACGCAGAATAATAATTTTAGAAAAATATTACAAAAATAGTTTTACATAGTTCATGGGAAATATAGTAAATAGTTAAACTCGTTTTACTATAATGGTGTGAAAGAAATTGTCCGCGTTGTGTCATTACATTATGACGGCGCTTACGAAACATAAACAATGGCTTCAAAAAAAAAAAAATACAAAAACGATAGAACAGAATTCGCCGCGGGTCAGTTGACGATCTAAATGAGTGGGAAAGAACAATAGAGATAATTTTATTATACAATTTACCTCATTTTTTTTGTGTTGTTCGTTGTGATGTAATAAAAAGTTATGATGATGCTGTGAAGTCTTTTTACTGGCGTTGTTATGTTCAGGTCGTATTATTTCGAGTTCTGCTCGAATTTCTGCTTCGGGTACGAAACGTAAAAATAATTTCACAATAACTTTCGGCTATAATTCCGCTACATAACTGTAAAAACTAATCCGAAATTCATCTTTATTCCATAATGGCACTGGATACAAGTCCTTTAAGAATTTTTATTCCACTGGAAATTGTGTTGCATAATAAATAAATAAAAATGTAACACGCAGTGGCAAGTTTTTTAAAACTGGGATGAAATTGCTTTTGTTTCTCTTTAATGTTTTAACATTTGTCCAAAACCTCTTCTGACGTGAAGTGACGATGTGACTGAAACTTACGAGGGACTGGCTCTCAAGTCTGCCGGAACACACCTATAGGTGGGCTTGGCGAGAGATTTTAAACTTGAGGGTAGTAGCTAACGAAGTGGGCATCAGAAACAGCACTATCTCGATGATTTCCTTAATCGAAAAGCTTATGCTCATTATAAGACGAGCTCACGTCGATTAACTGTTCCACTATCCACCTCCTGGCTCCATCATCAGATCAGCTCCAAGATACAAAATTATAGTGTTGTCATCCGAATTACATAGATACAAAATTTCATTTCGATACGACAATTAGAAGAAGGTTAAAATTGACGCTAATATAAGCGTGCTAATAAAACAATGGACACGTATACACAGATTGGCAGAAATTATATCTGTATAGATTTTTTTACTACGACCCGCAATCGAACTTCGACCCTCGACGGGGACAGCATAGTTAGTATAGTTTCATAGTTACATCTACCCACTATTCAAAGATAATTTCACACTCCATCAACTTGGGTATAAGTTGATTAACAAGAAATATTTCAAAAGGAAACGACTTAAAGCAGTAAAAAATTCATGAATAATATTCGAAGTGGTTTCTAGAAAAAAGTTTAAATTGTTATAAACTTAACGATTATTTTGCTTCATGAATATAAATGCTTTCTAATAAATACATACGAAACTCCTTTACTTATGGTTCCATTTTGTTTTTCAAATAACATGATTGTTAATATTTTATTTAGTTAATTAGCTGTGTCCCGAGGATATTTACTCGTGTTTAATTTTTTCGGTTCACGTCGGGCAGCCAACCCGCCCTCGACTTCCGATATCCCGGACCGTGTCACATGACCCGTCGCACTATTACTCCGTTCTCAATGCGCTCCTATTCATATGGTTCAAAACGTGATGTTAGGTAGCCCGTATATAACTTCCTCAATAATAAGTTATAAACTGTAAGATTTTTCATATCTGAGATCACACTTAGCGCGTTCAAACAAAAAAAATCTCGTGTGCTTTATAAAAAAAAAGTATATTACGGTTACTTTCTTTGACCTATAAATTTTCTTCTAACCGTGAAATAATATTTCATAAATTTTATTTTGGAAATCAATATTCTAGATTTAAGATTATATCACTGCTATGTAAAATGCGACCAGTGCCAGTGCCAAACAGTGGTTTGCTAATAAATCTGAATTTTATTTAAGTCGTAAGGTTACACCAATTTTTGGTTCAATTAGACATTTCAAATCCGATAAGAGTTTGGAATAGGTGGAATCAGTATAAGTTTTGCCTCAAATAAAAGAATTTAGAGTTAGTACATAACATTAAGTAAATTTATTTTATATGAAAGTTACGAGAAACGATGACGTATAAATAAATGAGCACCTTGTACCGCCATCTAGTTTCACTTTTAATGAATATCGATAAATATTATTAATTAGAATATGTATTTGTATATTTAGTAACTTTACAATAAATATACATTTATTTATGTAATTACATTGTAATATTTCTGAATAATAACGTTTACTAGTTATTCAACCACACTTAACACTTTTCGCATTAATTTTAATCAACAGTATGATTATTGGTGTATTTCTTTATATATAGGTTGATTTAAGTATAATTTTGTTATTTTTGTATTATATAGGTACTAATTGAATATATCAAAGTTATTCATTCCTATTTTTAAAATTTCATATAAAGAATGAATATAAAAGATCCCTTTAAGATTTAAAAAAAAACAGATACGGATATGAAAATTTTTTCCACCTCGAACATCTGCGGATACGGATACAGATAGGAATATCCGGTCCACCTCAAAGAAGGAGGGTATAGTATGAAAAATATACAGACGAAAAACACGATAAGCTTAAAAAATGTTAATAAATAGATGAATACATAAAGAATGCGGTGTTTTTTACGACTTATATTTATAACGGGACAATTAGCGTCAATTTTATAAAACGTTTCTACCAGAATTCTAGAAACAAAACCTAGTGATTCACGCGAGACAGTTGGACACCCTATTTGTAAGGTACATTACCCCCAGGAGGGCAGTGATGTGAAAAATTGATAGCGAAGTGTCGAGACCACACTATCGATTGTTACCTATATTATTACAGTCAAGGACCGGGCTAGTGACTAGTACAGTAGTATCTTCAGTTTCTGAAATCAGTTATGCTTGATAACTTAATAAATGTAGTTATCAAGTTTTTTGGGATTATTTAACACATGCTTAGTTATATAATATCTTTTAAAACGGCAAAGTAACGGTAATGTAAGCATAGTACAATTCGGATGGGCAATCCATTATTGGTCGCTGCTGTTAATCTTGGCAGACTTGCCAAGACCACCCTCTCCTGCGGCATCTCAAGCCTAGGTCCGATCCTCCGGCATGGAGCGCTTGAGCCAGCAGCCAATCGCGCGATACAGTGACACTGCATTCACTAGCTATCAACAGGTACATAGTTTCAGTAAGTGCCCTTTATTTTTGGCTAATTAGTTTAGACTGAAATTGACAGATTACTAAATACATTACGCATGTTTCTTTCCTCCTCGCAGAAGGCAGAAACATGTAATTATGCATAGTTAGTTCGATCGAATTACGGTTTGGGAATTATACAGATCGCGATGTTTGCATATAATGCAACAGCCCACTTCGGCCACTTTGGCACCCTTGCGCTTGTTGCCACGTTTTCGCGAGTTACTTCAGCTCTCGCCTTCAAGGCACTGACAAGACAAGACACTGGTTGATCTCGAAATGCACAAACCAAAATAGGTTTATCATCATGTGCATGGTGGTCACGATTCAGTCTTTCATCATAGCTCGGAAAACTGATTATTTCACCTGGTAGTAAGTAGTGGTCATTGTAAATATTGAATTAACAAGCGCCTAGAATGCGATTATACTTTCTTTTTAATTGCTCTTTTAACTTTATATTTGGAAAAAATAAAACAAATGTAGAACGTTTGTGCAAATTGCCACCAAGAAGTGTGGCCTCAATAGCACTTATTATTACACAATAAGAATTAGATATAACATTTAAACACCTTTCATGAAAATTACCTAACTCTGTACGATATTAAAATTTACATAATTAAGAAAACAAACCGACAGACAAACGATTTGTGATTCGATGACCAATCACCGACAAGTGATTTTCTACGGCGCATTTAAATTCCCGAATATAACAGACTATGTCACGTCCATAGACGTTAGAACGATTTAAAAAAGGAAATGTAATTAACCTTCTACGTAAAGGTTCATGCACAACATAAATAAACATAAAGTTTGTGTTGAAATAACGCACGACATGCGACGCAGAGACAAAATAAGCCATCTACAAATCCGTTTCTCATGAAACCAGTGTTACATAAATAAACAAAGAGCCGTGGAATAATGAAACATACATAAAAAATCCTTATTACCACTACTTCCTGTGAACACGTGCCGCGCGGTTACCCCGCTTTGTCTATGACTCTCTTTCGACTAAGGAACTTAAGCGATACTGCCTTAGGAATAAGAATTAATATTAACTAAAAAGTAAATTATTATTTTTTAAAGCGATAAGTTAGAGTTCGTGATCTAAATAAAAAAAAAATACTCTGTTACCTCAATGTACTCTGACGTTGGTTCTATTTGAATTCTTGTTTTATTATTAGAAAGATCATAAAAAATAGACAATGTAAACATTTTCATATGTAAATACTGTTTTTTTTTAAATATCCCATTGTACTAAGTTTACAAAGAAAAAACTTGTGTGTACTTATTTTCGCAAGTAAGAAGTTGTACTTAATTATTTGGCCGTTGGCGTAACAAAACAAAAATAACTCGAAAAATGTTACCACGCTCGCCAACATGATGAAGTCAGCTATCAATGATAATAATGTAAATTCATTTTAATGACTTTCATAACTTTGTTTGCTTTATTTGTCGATTTGAATAAAGCATAGGATGTAATAAGAAAGATTTGTTATTATAAAGCGAATTTGTTTTAAACAGATACAAAAAAATACCTAACCCGAGAAAATAAAAATTTATTGCTTTTTTTGAAATCTTACGGTATATGAGAATAACGTTGAATAAATTCGAGGTAATATCGGCATCGTCCCGCCCCCAGTGCCTAAATAATTGACGTTGACAAGCAGCCTCTTTACTCGAAAATTATTTTCTTGTGAAGCGCTTATTAGTTAGTTAAACGTTTCTCCGGATGAACTCTGTCGTTATGTAGTTATGTAGCGACTTTGTTACCATCTGGTTATGTATAATTTAACTGTTAAACAAATTAAGATACTGGATGAATAAAAAGGTATCAAGGTTCCGTTGTGTGTTAGACAAGACAATCCATGCACTAGTTGTAATACACCGAAAACAGTGGCACGGTTATCGTGTTCCGGGATCAATAACGAACAGGGGTGGTATAGATATTTATCTGACTGGTTTGCGACCACCGTACACATGGTGATAAAGCTGTCACAGTAACTCTCATTTGGTTTCTCGCGGTGCGGGAGTTGCCAGTGTATATCAAAGTACCGTGAAGCTTGCAGGCTGGTATGACAACGACCGGCGATAGATTGTCAATTGTTGTTGATGATTTTTGTTTGTGAACTGTATGGTATTTACCTGTAGTCAATTTGTATTTGTGATTTTGTAGTGTAGGTGATGTAGTCAATTTGCCAAGTTATTGTATTAAAAAAAAAAACATTTCTTTATTCGTCTTCCGCGCTCTATATATGTAAGTATACGTTTTCAATTTAAATAGCTATTCTAGAATGTTTGTTCACACATCAGTGTCGTTGTAACAAGTTTTCAAGCTGGCAGGCTCGTTATTGAGTGTCAAAACCCGTATTGGTAGCTGAGTGCTTGTCGATGCTTACAATTTAATAGGGTTGTTTCATTAATGATTTACGGAATAATGTTTCAGCAGTTTGCTATCTTTTTTATACCTATATATTGATAGTCGTTTAAAAGAATGCGATCGTGGCCTAATTTTTACTGTGAAGTTTAGATTAACATGAGAAAAATTTGGTACGTTTTAAATATAATATTACCTTAAAGTTGTGTAGTGCATTGAATTTACGAGGTAGTGTATGAACTTCGTCTCAAGCGCCTACGACTGACGAGGAGCAAGCCGACTGGAGTGCGGAGTGTTCCCATACTTGGTGAGGTGTTGGTGAGTCCATATTGATCAGGAAGATACGACGAGTGACTCGCTTTGGCAGGGGGCTAGTCGCCGAGTCAGAAAGCGCTACTACTGAGGGTATCATCGTTTGAAAATTATTATGCCAATTTGTTAAAAAAAAAAACAAGTATTTTCTCACAAAGCTGACAACTCTAAATTCACTAAAGTACCAAAGCTTTATTAACTCGACGATTTTTCCAATAGATACTTTAAAAGAACTTCATCCAATCAAAGATCCGCGTTCATATTAAAGTGCAGTTCCGAATGCAGCGTCTTTTGTGATCATGATACCGCGATAGTATTCCTGCGATATAGCGACAGTATGTTATCTACGCACAGTGTTACGTCTCACGCAGTCACCATACGCGTGGCATGCACCATCATTATTGACCTTGTATTAAGTTAAATAAAATATAAGATATTTATTAATCTGTGAACTAAAGGACACGAGATTTTTTTTTTCGATATGACTATAGTGTGAGCCTTAATGGCCACGATTCCTCAGAAGGATTTTATAGCTTCACCGGCTTGACATGAGTTAAGTGCGCAGCCTGCATAATATGGTGTTCTCAAAATACCTGGAACTGTCGACGGAGGAAAGACTATAAGAAAATTATAAATAACAGCAGTGTAATTTACAAGACGCTGCGCCGCCATGGTTATCGTTATCGCATTGTTCACTTTAATTTCTGCAAGTTTAAGTAAATACATATTATGCTATTAGATTGTTACCGTGAAAGTAACAAAGCAGGGAGCGCGGCGCGGCTCTTTTTAGCATTACTATAAGCACAGTCGCTGTTTTCGATACGTTACCTTAAATCGTAGCCGAGTTGTTTACGTAAAGGATAAATCCATCGGATTCTATGTTAGCGTCGACAGTTAACTTTACATTTCATTCACTTTAACATTTTATTTGTGTAGTTTTTGTTTACTTTGTTTGCGACTTACACCCCTAATATTGTCTATGTTTTAGTGCAATTTTTGTCATTATAATGAAGCATGATTGGAAATAATTTATCACATGTTATAATGGTTTGTACCCCAGTTGATGGTAAGAATAATCTTCAAACAAGGAGATTGTTTCCTATAATAAATAAAAAGTGAGGAAACCATAGCATATTGGTAGAGCTTTTTCTAATGCTTGCCTAGCTAGCTACCACCCTTAAGTTGACAAACTGTCACCAAGCACCAGAAGGTGTGTTACGGCAGCTGCACTTGAGAGCCAGTCTTCCACTAGGTTTGGCGTGTTATCATCTTGAGCCACATCGTCATTTAACATCAGGTGAGATTGTGGCCACTATCCCAAACCTATAAAGATAAAAAAAGTAACAGAGGCTATCATAATTTCAAACCTCTTAAATCTATCTATCATCTTAAATCTATCTATCTACATATACAATATCGCAAACAATGATTTATTCCTTCAAAGTTTAAAAGGAAATAACAAATTGTGTCTCCCGGCACCGGGCGACGCGACGCCATGACAGATTCTACCACCATTTTCTTTTTTTTTCACTAATGCTTTGATTTATTGCGTCTACAGCCTTGATATTGGTAGTTACCCGCAACAGATGTTTCGTTTACTTGCGATTTTCTGCGGAGGAATATTAAGAAAAATCTTACTTTTCTTTTTATGTGAGAAAATACAAAATTCTTAGAACGAAAACTATTTAGAGGCTTGTCGATAAATGAATTATATGAAATTTTCTTCAGAATGGATGACTTTCCAGTAGTCATGAGAATTACCAACGATGTTATATAGGCCTATCTGAGGAATTTGGTTCTTTGAATTTAGTTTTACAACCAAATCTTTAATAGAACTAATTTTAGTAAAAACGATCAACTTTTACGAGTATTGTTTTCTTTTAATAGGTTAGGTATGTTTCAGATGACACATTCTGCGTATCTCATAGTTTCTAGCAATTAACTATCGAAATGATTTGTGATATTTAAATTAATAAATACCTCCACAGGTTTAATTACATCAACATTATAAATATAAGGATTCTTGAATAAAACACAAAAAGTATTTTCAGATAAATAATGTTTGAGTTACCCTCATTACCAACATTACGAACGACTACTATGACGACGACGACGACTATAGTGTTGTATTTTTGTATCAAAGGGGTGGAAGAGAAGGGCAGTGAGAGGAGGGCAAACCTCTTTCAAGGAAAAAAGCTTATAAGCAATTAGTTTTTGAGAAATATAATTCTGAAATTTTAAAGTTATGCGTTATAAATTATACCTACCTACAATTATAATAATTACAACTAATGGTTTATATAATAACTGTTAAATATTTATAATTATAGGATGTAATGTATGAAAATAATGTAAACAAAAGTTATTTTCTCAAAAACTATATGTTTCCACGGCGTAAAATGTTATTTTTAGCCTAATTACAAATGATCTAACTGTAAAAAGAATGAAATCTCAATTGGACAGTAAATAATCAAAAGTTGAGGTATTTATAGTTTTATTCATATAGATAAAGTATTGGTTTTTGCAAATGTTGTGGCATAAGTGCTGCTTCTATATATATTTCGTGCACGATCTCTATTGTAATTATCACATGTCATAGTAACGATAGTAAAGATGGCAACACTAATCCACACACGCTGTTTACTTTTGTATTGTCTATTATTTGTGGACAATGTGCGCGTCCTACTTGCCAAGCCCTAACAATATTCAATGCTTATTTTTTGTGGTGGTCTACTGATATGGAATTTCGAAATCAAGACCTTAGACTCGGAACATGTTCGAAACCGGCCGCCATACTTGCTGCCTTTCCGAAAAGGAACGTGACCCGATTACTGACGGAAGCTGTCAGTTGTCTATGGGACAGCGTGTACGTTACGAGTACATTCCACTGTACACTTCTAATATCGTTCCTATTTTTATGTCATTAAGCTAGAAAATCGCTCGGGACAATATAAAATCGCATTCGCTCGTTCATGAACGGTTTATTGTTCAAAACGTAGTGGAGGGGGGTAGGCGCCATTCCTGCACACTTCCCAGTAATAGAAGTAATAGAACGACTTGAAAGGGCCGACTCTATTATATCCAGTTCAATTGTATTATTCCTTACTGGGTTTGTAGCAGGCTTCATTAGACCGAAATTCTGTGAAATCGGAGTGGTTTTACTGAGCGTCCTTTATCTCTAGGCACTACGAGAATGAAGAGTGTTTAACGCCTGAGAACTTCTTTAATATGTAACGGGTTTTGTTTTCCTTAGATTTATGCACTTTCTCGACTTGTTTTAGTATGTGAAATTATTTTCTTTTATTTTTCTTATAGTATTTGCTCCATAGGGACGAATTTTATGTCTATTGTCTTTACTGAATGTACATTATCGACGAATAATTTTATTGATTAACGTATAAAGTTTGTTAAATGCACGTATTTGTTTTTTTTTTTAATATAAATCTGCTTCCATTTTGGATTTCGTTTTAGTTTGTTAGCATTGTTTACCAGCCATATTTAGATTATTAAAAATACTAAATATTTGTATAATATGATGTGAAAACGGTTCATATATAGCTTATCTATATTTTTATGTCTTAGATATAGATATATATTTTTTATTGTTTCCCTACTCTCAGCTGCACTGTCATCACTGTTCTTAGACCAAACATCAGTAACTGTTAGGTGCAGTATATAAACGAGAAATTAAAAATAAAATCTTTTCAGTAATAAAATCTTTAATATGAGACAATATAATTGCTTTCCTTACGAAACGTAAACAAGCCGTTATACTTTTACGTTTTTGTAAAGAAATGACTGAATAGTTAACCTACAAAAAAATGTGTTAATCACGTTAAAAGTAGGAAGTTGTTAATTACCTAACTATGCGTTAACAATCTAAATGAAAACCCGACAAAGTTACACAATTTTCTAAATTTCATTTCGCTAACGGATTA
This sequence comes from Saturnia pavonia, assembly GCA_947532125.1. Taxonomy (NCBI): domain Eukaryota; kingdom Metazoa; phylum Arthropoda; class Insecta; order Lepidoptera; family Saturniidae; genus Saturnia; species Saturnia pavonia. The sequence goes on from OX383904.1 coordinate 16,554,166, forward strand.
GTCGTAGCAATAAAAATACTTCCCGTATTTTCCTTTAGTTTTCGAAATGTTTATGTTGTTTTTCACGTCGTTTCACATGCAGCGTTAACGATAAAAAAAAACACAAAGTATTCGGAGCAACAGTAAACGCTTGTCGAGCGCCACGGCCTGTGCTGTTCCACTTATGCGTAAAGCAATCGATCAACTTGCGGTACGCTTCAATATGCGAGTTTCAACGGTCGTATTGTGCCAACGCATCGAAGTACAAATTAAACAAATTTGTTTTAATTTATTTATTTTTAGGGTTCCATACCTCTGCCTAAAGTGGAAAACCCTTATAGGATCATTTTGTTGGTTGTCAGTCTGTGCGTGTGTCAAGGCTCTTGTTCACGAGAACTGCTTGAGGTATAAAGTGGAAATTAAAATCTATTAATGTCAATAAAGACTTTCATTTACAGAAAGAGTTACAACAAATCTTTCATACAAAAAAATCCACTCACTAACTAATTATGTTATGAAAACCTACAGGGCACTATAACTACAGAGAGCCCACCGTCTTGAAATTTCGCACGAAGGGAGGTCTTTTGGCATCTATACTTATAATAAAATTGAAGTGTCTGTTTGTAATGTCAAAATAACAGCGCTCACAAAATAAAAGTTCGTCGTTTGAACATGTGTCGTCGCGCATCGATGATGTCGAAGAGTATAAAGACAATATACAAAGATTTATGTAAAACATGTTATAGTACGAAACCCCCAAGACGTGAGTTCGACTCGCTACTTATGAGTTTTTTTTACTGTCTTTAAGCCCAGTGTTGAAATACAATCTATTGTAGATGGTAACGCAGTTCTCCTAAATTGATCCTCGAGTATAGCTGCGAGTACGGTAGGTTTTTGGTGATAAATAAAAAAACGGAGGAACGGAACTAGGATCGAGTTACTGCAGGAGACGGTGGACGTGGCAGGTGTGCGGGAGCGAAGTTAACCGCCCGTAGCCTGCGGTGGGAGGGAGTTTCTAGGGACGGACGTGTAGTTGGCTGCCTCGATATCGTCATCAGGGTCGGTGAAGATGTTCCGAGGTCGGCGTTTTGCCTGCAGCGCGCCTGGGACTGGGGGAGGAGGCATTTATCCATATCGGTATGACGGTAACGTCTGCCGATGGAATTTTGCAGCGGCGGTCACCGTTGTTTGTGAACTGTACTCTACTTTCTATGAGGTGCTGTGCAGTACCTGAGCTAGGATAAAAAAATCTACTTACTATAAAATAATTTATAGATATCCAGACAAACACTGGAATATAGAAATACTATTTGTATGGCTTTGGGTCACGATGTTTTTCTTCACAGAAAGCTGAACTGCTTACCGTTAGGGTGGTATGCATTAGTAGGTACCGTGCTTCCATAACATATTGATAATATCATAAGTTTTTATCGGCAGATAAAAAGGTTCATAATAGAGTTCGAACTCACAACCGACGATGTTCGAGCGCTCTACCAATGGGCTAATCTCTTCTAAACTTGTGTCACAGAACCTACATACTTATAATTGTAATTTACAATACTATTTGAACTGAATAATAATACTATTTTAAAATCAGGTATTAATGAAATCAATTTGGATCTGTTTTATTTATTTATTTATTACGGTTCACCAACATAACTTAGCATTACACATTATTAAAAATTACACAATACATTACACATTATTTTCTCAGTTTTGCAACAATGCGGTTTATGCAGCATTAGGAAATAATCTTAATATCTATAAATTAATCTTTATCTAACAAAAACTAAACACTTCTAAGTATACATATTATAAAACTCAACGACTCTCTGTATGTCTGTCCGTTTTTATTCTTACACTTAGTGTATTGTTGTTTGCCGCGATTTCATTATAATTTTAAAATCTTTTTAAAAATAACACTTTTATTTTCATTTAAGTAATTTACAAAGCAATCTTGTTGTGTGACATTTTTAGTGAAATATTTAACGGTTTTTTTTTAGATTATTGTCAATGTTGGGCTAATGTGATTTAGATGAGCCCCATTCAATAGCAAAAGAGTAGCAAAGCAAGAATCTATATGCAAGGACAAGGGACGTGTTCTTCAAGACTAACAGTCCTCCTCAGAGCCAGATACAAGTTTCTGTAATATATGTGATGACGATAAAAATGACGATGCAAAAGATGCTGAAAATAGGTCTTTGATTTGCGAAGTGTTTGGTCGCAACAATGAGTTATGGTACCGCGACGATGCACTGCGTGTGGATTGTCGGCACACGCTGACCGCTTCTGATGGATTGAGCAAAAGGTTATGTGTGCGACAAGTGCTGAAGATGTGTTGACTCACATTGTCTAATATGATGATCCACCTGATACCACCTGATACCACCTGATACCATTATCCGCATGTCTGGGCAATGGTGGTCAAAGTTTTTAAAGTGAAACTTGTATTCTATCGCCCCAATTTTTTCCATTTATCTATCGCATGTCGCATTACAGCATTACATCTCGCCGTGGAGTACGGAACTGTGAGACTAGAGGCGAAGATGCAGTTATTGATAGAATAATCACGCGAGAACCACTTATCCTAATAATATGTTTTTTTTAAATTCATAGCTATTTTATCTGGCTAGCTTATAGTATATATTTTGTAAGATAGAGTAACATATGAAATAAGTAGTGACGATAGTGGTGAATCAATTCGAAAAAAAGACGATTTTGGGGCACTTAAATGGGTTACGCTGAGTAAATCATAAGAGATAAATCAAATTAATGTTCTAGATAGTTATAGATCTTAAAAAGCCGACAAAAAAGTTAGCGATAGCATATGTCTATCTTCTAAGGATCACCCACAATAAGCATTTTTGTCTCTACAATAACCGAAAAGCGGGGGGGTAGCACGATTCGCGAATGCCCTTGACCAACGCGAGCGGAGCCGGGGGGCACAGCTAGTTTGTATTATATTTTGAGATTCTTGAATAATACTGCATTCCAGTGTTGATTAATTAATTTATGTATATACATAATGTTAGATGTTAGAATTTTCTTATAAGTTGGTAAATATTATGATAATTAATAAGTTATTATTATTACTCATTTGCTCATTTAATGTACGTGTTGGCGAACGTTAATGCTAAATTATAGAATAAACTGGATAACAACTGAATTAATTATTACACAATCTGTGTAATTTAATCGACCTCTCACTTGTTTTTATTTCAACAATTAAAAACGTTAAGTTGTAAATTGTAATTAATTGTTACCCTCTATTAATTTGTAATGACAATGAAGGCTGCATTATTATTGTATTTTTTATCCACTGTATTTGCGTACAAGTGATGAAATATTGCCAAAGGAAAAAACTTTACGATGAATATCAAAAAGAAGTTGTTTTAAAAAAAGGTGTGTGTGCGATTCACACATGATAGAAGTGAAACTTCATTTTAAAAGATATTTTATATTTAATTAAACAGTGTGCAATATACATACACACCGACATTTGCTCTCTCGCTCTGGCTCACACAAAGAGGAGAGACCGATAATGTGCGTTAAACGTTTAACGTTTAACGTGTTGGAAGTCGCATAAGAAGTTTCACTTCAAAAATTAAAAGGCTCTGAGCACACGCCCTTTAAGACTAACTGTACTATTTTTGTACTATGGAAACATCACTATAACAAAATGGTGGCTCTTTCGTTAAAATTGTCCAGGGAGATTTTTAGGCATTTAAAATGCATATTTCTACTTATTACTTGCACAATATCCAAATTATATTAAGCAAAATGCCACAAATATTACATAATATAGGGCTAGACATCGTAAGTTGATAAATAAAAACTACCACATGATAGATAAAAAAATCTCACCAAAACTAAAAATAAGTAACTTGTTGTAAACATACGAGTATTATCATTAGTTCTATCTATATATAATATAATCCTTATCCTAATCCTAACTATTATAAAGGTTACTTCTTCACGCTCAAACGGCTAAACGGATTTGAATGCAATTTGGCACACATATAGTTTATTATCTGAATTAATATAAAGGATACTTTTTATCCTGGTAACAACATTTTTTTTGTAGTTCATGCGAGCGGAGCCTCGGTCACAGCTAGTAATTAAAATATATTTTTTTAATCTATATACTGATATTATAAAGCTCAAGAGATTGTTTGTTTGTTTGTTTGAACGTCCTAATCTCTGGAAATGCCTGTTCGACTTAAAAAAATACTTTCTCATTTTATAGCCTATAAAGGTTATATAATGTTATAGGCTATATAACTTCACGCTAAGACCCTAAGGAGCGAAGCAGTAACTATGAACGTCAAGCAAACTGGCAAGCTGTAGGCAAGTACGGTAAGAGAGAACAACGATAGATTTACTCGGGTGCGTTGGCTGTGGAGGTTTGGTCGAATACATTTAACACGGCTGAAACCATGGGTAATAGCTAGTTAGATATAATTTTGATAACGTCCATTGATCGAAACGTAAACCTTTTATTCGGGAAGCGTTTTAAGAGGAACAAGGACAGGAGCACAAAAGCGGCGATTATTGCTCCACTGTAATTTGCCTGGAACGGTCGCCTGTGGGGTGATGAAGAATCAGTTAATGTGTAATTTTCTCATCTTCCACACGACTGAGTTGGAACATTGCGACGTTTATCCCTAATGTGTTCCGACCGGACTATCTATAATACAAAGAGATTAATAAATAGTATATAGAGTACTATTGATTATATTACTATATAACAATCGTATGTTACTTGAACTAGAACTTTCCTCTTGAGTCTAAATAATGTAACATATAATTAAAATATGTATGAAAAAAACCTAGTCCGCTTTCAACTGTTTAATTTACATATATGTTTTTACAACACAATAATTTTGGTCGATTCATACTTTGGCCAAAATTAAGTGGAATTAGCAGACCGGTGCGGCATCACGAACACAAATATCGGTATTTTTTTTCCCTCAACGGACACAGTTCCTCCTGGATAGACATAGTATATGTGCCTAGGAACAAACATTACTCTGCTTAACAAAATCCTATATCCACGGCAGGTTGCCGAGTGTCAGCTGTTCGTACTGTTAATTTGTTAGGTATATTATTAGAACCACACATAATAGACCGAAATACTTAATAAAAAAACAACAGCCTGTTGGCCTGCATAAATGTTTTCAAGTTAAGCTTACGTTACGTAATACCATAGAAGCTAAAATAAATAGATTCAAATGGAATACTAAATTCTCATGGAAATAATAATGAAGCATTGAAGCAATGATGGCTCAGTGGTAGCGTGTAAGACATCGCGTCGATTGACGTGAGTTCGAATTCCTGCAATGAGCCTGAGCTTTCGGTGAAGGAAAACGTCGCGAGGAAACCATAGCATGGTGGTAGGGCATTTTTCTACCCCACCACCATCAAGTTGAAAATCTGTCGCCAAGCACCAATAGGTGTGTTCCGTCAGCTGCACTTGAGAGCCAGTCTTCCACTAGGTTTAGCGTGTTATCATCTTGGGCCACATCGTCACTTCAGGTGAGTTTGTGGCCACTACGCCAAACCTATAACGATAAAAAATAATATCTATTCTACATACTTTAATACTATGCTTTATACTTCCAACGTTAATAATATGCGTCAATCATTCACCTGCATATATGTTGTTATTTAAGCATCGACTTTCGAACCGATTCCAGTGTCTATTTTCGTAGCGAATGCAAAGTGTATGCAGGCAGTTAGAATGCCTAAACGGAACGTGTCGGCCTACTGGTGTGTCTGTCTGCATTGACACACATATTTATTGATTGTCACTCGAAAGCATTCTTGCACGTTTTTAAACTTTTTTAAAATGAATATAGCGCCTTTTCATTTGTCATTTATTTTATAACACCTGGGGGACTGAGATTGCAAAAAAAATATCTTGGTGAACTTGGAAAGTAAAACTGACGTCAGGGCTGCGTTCCTTTTGAGGTTGGTTATACATAGCTATAAACTGCAGAGATTACTAAACCAGAGGTGGACTGCGTGTCTGAAAAACTAGTTATTTATGTTGCAAAATATTTAATATAAAATTCACATATGACATGTTTTTTTTTTAATTCTAAATTTTGAGATGCTTTTATGCAATTTGCATATGTCAGCCTCATCGTAGCGTAACCCTAATATCTGGACATCGTAACATAATTATACATTTAATAATAATGAGCAATTGATTTGAACAGACTAGCCGCCTGCCTCCTCAGTGGACGTATCACCCAATATTTTATTATACATGCCAACGTCTAGTTTGTTCAAACAAACTATGACATACGTTGATATTATAATATTTCCCGTGATCCTAAATAAACAAAGTATATCACGCCATCCGTTGTGCAAAAGTTTGGCAAAAGGTAACGTGACACGCGTGTGTCGGAAAGTTTGCGGCTCTGCGGCTACTGCTAGGGATTGTTGCGATAATGTGATTCAGAATATCCGATTTTTATGAAACATCGACACAATGCAGATATCGAATTATCGATAATCTTTACTAATATTATAAAACTCAAGAGATGCGCTAATCTCTGGAACTGCTATAAAAAACTTTATAGGCTTTTTATTAAAGAGGGTTAAAGACTATATAACATCACGCTACGACTCTAAGGAGCGGAATAGTAACAATGAACGTCAAGCAATCTGGAATGCTGAAGGCAATTACGGGAAGTGAGAACAATGATAGGCTACACGAGTGCGCTTGGCTTCGACGCGATTGAGAATTGGTTGAATAAATTTAACACGGGTGATACACAAACTGTACAAACTAAAAAATCTTTATAATGCGGTAAAAAATTAATTCGTGATTTTGGCCTTATTAATAGGCCGTTGTGAAGTGTATACTGGTGTATTTATCGTGAACAAAGAGCTTTTATAACCTAGTACTTATTTGCCATGTTAGAGACTTGAACATTCACTGGTAATCATCTTCTCCTAAAATAACTGGATTCCTCATCGAAGACAGCATTATTTATTATTTTATATATATATCATCTCTTTCTGAAATATGTTGAAAATAACGAAGAACTACATGTAGTATCGATATTATGTATCGCTCATTCCTATATCGCGAGAATGTGATACTGATTGTGAGGGCCGAATTGTTGCAAAAGGTTGTGTGGTAAGGGCCGTGGAACTTAATGTGTTTGTAGTTTGTCCTCTGCTTTATTTAGGCCCAACATGACACATGAGGTATATATGAACATTACGTGATAAGTCAAGTCAGTAGTTTTGCACTCGGAAGTCGAAATTCATAGAGGTGTAAATACCACAAGGAACTTGAGTTTAGCGAAGACTGATTGATATCTGCAACTATATGCTGTAGTAGGGAATTTTTAGTATTTACTCGACTAGCTGCCATTAACGTTAGATAAGTTAAAAGTCTGTCACCAAATCTATAATAATTAAAAGGTACCTTTCATAGTGGATTTTAATTGACAAAACATTTACATAAAAATACAATAAAATCCTGGCTACACCCATTATGAATTGGTTGAAGTTCTGCATTTATTCGTTCTAAGTTAGGAACAGGTGTGCTCTGTGACCGCATTCACCTATTTAAGCAGGGAACGACAGGTTTGAAGGGCGGTTTTCGCAACGTAAGACCTCCTTTAATATTGAATTCTAAAATTGTTAGAGGTTACCCACTGAGTCAGAACCCGCAGAGAAGATTATTCTGACTAGAGCTTGTCGGACCGTGAGGACGTTTGAGATCAGTTACCAAGAAACCTGCGGGTAGCGATAACACACACATGCGAGGCTTGAGGTGGCTATAGGCATAGGCGTAAGCAGACATCAATTTGACATGGATCGTCTAACCGTGCAAATTTCTACATCGCTTGTACTCGATGATGCCCGCCAGATCTGTGACGACAATGTCGAGAATAATCTTAGTGTCTCCAACAGTTTATTCTTATATCGCTCCGACATATTAAATTATCATTACATTATTATTATAAACAATTCCCCCCGCCGTGTCTGTCCGTCTGTCAGAACGCGATAAACTCAAAAACTACCGGACGGATTTTCATGTGGTTTTCATTAATGAAGGGAGTGATACATGAGGAAAGTTGAGGTGTATAATTCATTGTTTTGTGTAAATTAGCTGAAAGATGACGATGATTGCTGAAAATGTCTATATGTATTAACTCTGCTATCCATGCGAAGCTCGGATGGGTTGCTAGTAATTTATAAATACAGAATATTAGAAAACCTATGTAAATTCTTATTTTTAGGGTATTTCAAGTAATTGTGGCGATTTTAGGGACTTTTTATAAATATTTTTGGCAGTCGGTAACACTGTGACGTGTCTCGGGGGTTCAGCCGGTAAATATGTATCCTGGGTTGTGAGTTGCGTCTACTTACCATGCCCATGGTAATAATGTAATAAACCCGTCACAGTGGTTCTCTTTTAATTTATGGCGTTGCAAGATCAGTCGGTGTATATCCAACTGCCGAGAAGCTCGCTGGCCGCCATGCCAGCGACGACCTGTGACTGATTGCCTGTCCCTCGGTGGTTGCCGTTCGCGTTGGATTTTATTCTCTTCACCATGAGACACTTTGCCCTACTCTATAAAAAATGTGTGCAGCAGTTCAACACGTGTCAGAAGTGATACCTTCAGAAAAAAAAATGTTCTTTATTTTTAAATATCCTAAAATCAGCGGATTTCGAACTATCGACCACTCGTGCGTACTGCGTATGAAGTCTGGTCGTCTCACACCACTACGCCGATCCGACGACGATCACAATCATGAAAATCAGAACTTGCTTTAATCGTGCATAATGTAAATGTATTCTGTGTCATTCTCTCGTAGACTAAATCCTATAGGTGTATATGGTTGTCCCTTTTTACTGTCGCTTTTTGGTTACATCGAGTTTCAAATCACAACAGTGCTAAAGTTTTCGCTTCAAAAAAGTTACATAGAATATCAAATTTTTAATGCATGTTTAATGAAAGCAAGCGAAAGGGTGTAATGTATTTTTGTTCATGATCTCGAGTAACGTTTACGATCGTGTCAAAGTTTCGCCATAAGATTTTCATCCCAACCTTCCCGCTAGATCCCTTTAATAACATTCTAATCTGGACCAAACAATTTGGTGTACAAACAATCTATAATCTTTGGGAGGGGTCACGGCCCACGGGGCAGGGGGAACGATCGATACATTTCTTTTGTTACTTTAATCCGGACTTAACTTGGTCTTAAATACTTCGTGAATAGGGTTGCTACTCTTTATAATTTATGGTGTAATCAATTATTTTTGTACTCTTATATTTCTGTGTAAAATATCATATATCAATACCCAATAGAAAGATATCGTAATTTTGATTACAAAAAAAGGTAAATTGAAAATTTAAGATATCCTCGATATACGTAATCTATTCATTTAGACCATATCAGTGAGCCCAAACACGATATCTCTGCAGTAATTTGGTGAAGAGATAAGTATCCTGCAGATTCCAGGTATGATGCAGCAGCATCAGCTCAGTGTTGCCATGTTCTTTTGCTATCATTGAAGTAACACAACACCAAATTTCGACTCGATTAGACCTGTGTAATACGCACACATTCATTTATTAACTAGAAAAGACCTGATAAATCTTCAAACGGCTCAACAGATTTTCTTGAATCGTAGCTATGAACACACTCGATCAAGTCATCTTTCAAACAAAAAAAAAACTAGATTAAAACCGGTTTAGCCGTTTGGGAGCTACGAAGCCACAGACAGAGATACACACGTTAAACTTATAACACCACTCTTTTTGCGCCGGTGGTTTAAAATACAGCTATAATATGTAAAACAAATATTGACTCATAAAAACTTAAAAATTGATATCATTTAATTTACATTTGAATCATGACGCCAAAAAAAGAAATCATAAAGTTGTTTGTTATTAAAACGGCTCTTCTGAAAATCATGGTGATACGATATGAAAATTGAGTTACGGTATTATTCATATTGGAGATCGATATATCGATTTGATTAATGAAACCATACTATTGACTTAGTGTTATTCGTATGATTCACCTAGCATCAGTACCATTGACTAAACGCTTTAAAAGGGCGGTCGAAGGCTCAGGCAAGAGGATGGTCGTATTGATCGACGGAATCTTCCTCAGACTTTCCAGAAATTCCTCATGATCAATCCAGCCAAGAATAATAAAGATGGCTCTGCCGTTATTCATATCGTCCTATGTGGTGATATTCTGGAACACATACGCCATGGGCTATTTAGACATATAAGTTGGTAAAAGTAAATGTATAACGTATATTTTTGTTATATCGCAAGACGAAAAGAATGCAATGACCGTCAGTCAGCCCAATGGTTCGACAATATAGCGAGGGTGGCGAGTAATCTCTTGTTAAGAGCCGCGTAAAATAACAAGCGATGGCATGAGAGGATAAAGTTGACAACCCTATTCCTGCTTTATAATTATCTGGTTTGTTGTTACAAATTGTTATGTTTAGAATCACTGTTGTTTTTCTCATTTATTTTTACGTCCCTCTGTTGGGCATGAACGTTCTCAGGTTAAGAAGCATGCTTGTTATCTATTCCTTTTTTTGAAGATTAGGACTGGGTAAAGGAAGCTATAATGGTTTTTTTTTGTGAAACAACTGTCGTGTTCTGTTTTCCTCTTACTCTCTGTTTGTCGGCTCACCTGATGGTAAGTATTCACTACAGCCTATTAGACTTAACCAAGACAAATAAAAGTGTTTGGCTCATCGTGTAAAGTTCTTCTATAATACATTTTCTAAGCACATTACTGATTTACCGGACAATAAGTTAAAGGATCAAGTAACACAAGTTTCATTGCCGAAGGGGTATTATAGGATGGATCATTACGAGAATGTTAGTGATGTCTGGAAGTGACACCCTCTCTGTGCGTCCTCTAAAATTACAATTAACATTAAACATGGTACATGTATAATTAAAAAAAAAACAGAGTTAATAAAAACCCTTTCTTGCCGGGGATGTTTTCTGAACCGATAGTATTATTTTGACTTTTGTACGTGCTTTCCTAGGGTCTAAATTGAAAAAGAATTCTTGAGTTTGAAAGTTTAGGGCTACTGTATGATTTGAACCTACATCGATCGAAGCGGTATCCGAACACACTACAACTGAGCTAACATCGCTTCAAAACGTGATGCGGTCACGTCTTGCTTACTCGTTCGAGCTTACAGAAGTTTGATACACAATACAGTCTAAATAAAGTGTCTGACACGCTCAAGCGTCATTCTGTAAAATTAACCAATAACAACACAATTATCCCGCGATAATAGGAATGACGATGCATTCCTATTCGTGACGGTTCACGAATACATGCGTATGAACCGTCCTCTCGTATTTAAAAGATTACAGATGTCTATGAATGACATAATAAATCTAGCGATCTGTAAAATAGTCATACAATAAATAAAATTGAAGTGTCTGTATGGTAATGTCAAATAACAGCTTTTTACTAAATGCATATGAAAGTATATATACGGTTTTTATAACAAGAAAAAAACTTTTTTTTTTTGTTGTTCTGTTACGGCTAATCTCCGAAACGGTTTGACCGATTTTTAAGGGATTTTCACTGGCAGATAGAAGATGTTATAAGGACTTAGTATACTAGGTCTAGTATACTAGACTAGTACCCTAGTACTAGGACTAGTAACCTAGTCTACGTTTATTTTTGATTCTGTATTCCACGCGAGCGGATCCGCGGGCACAGCTAGTCGGTTTGTATTACACTCTTTGTTCGTTTTTGTTGAATTCCTCAGGATCCGATTCCGGAAGTTAAGTATTTTGATAAGATACTCGAAAGAAAAAAGTAAATAATTTATTGTCATAAAAAAAATCTAGAAAAGCCAGTGCATGAAAATATCATAATAAACGTAAAATAATGGAACAAAAAAAAACGATGTGACAACATGATTGGGCATCAGCTTTTTTCAATTTCGAATATGGTCGGCAGTCATTTTAATGATCACAATTAAAAACTTTGTGGTATACATAGGAGTTTTTTGTAAATAAAATCTTCCTTATTAAGTATGCATCGGTTAAATGGTACACAGCTGTACATACGAGTAGGGTTGGGTAAATCCGATTAACCGTTTTATTAATGCATATTTATTATGCATAATCCGTTTAGGGTTTAACAGGATTTTTTTTGGAAGAACCGTAAAAACTACGATATAGTCTTTTTTTTTTAAGTGTAATGTTTATGGTAAATGGGAATATCCATTTCTAGCTGATATGGTTAAGAAATACTATTCCATGACCATTTATAATGAACCCTAAGCCGAACATATTAAAATTTATTCTATGTCGGCCATCCGTCTTGGGTTCGAATTCGAATTCTATAATGAATGAGCTTAAGCTTAGTGTAAAAACACTACTTTAACACACACACACAAGTACGCACGCACGCAGCATTCATATAAAACGCGCGTAAATTTAAGGAATAAAAACTCATCAATGGCGGAATGTCTACTTGTAAAAGTATGTATGTAAGTGTAAGTAAGTGTGTAAGTGTGTAAGTATGTATGTATATGTATTTTTTTTTGTTACGGTAGGTATTATTACATAGTATCAGGAAAATATAATATGTGTACAGTACAGGTGAAATCCTACCACCAAGCTACTAAACGCGTTGAAGCAAGCTCGTTGCACTCATAGACTTCAATTTTCTGATATCCGAACTGATTATTATTCAGCAATTTGCAGTGTACATATATCCGGTTGGCATGCTCTCCATTATACGAGATCAAACTTCAGTTATTCCCTCCCTTTAATTATATAGAAATATCCCGTATATGGTATTTTGCAAATACTTATTTATAGGTAACTTTATGCATTTGCATTAATTTTGTTTCTTTATCATGTTATATTGATATTTAACAAACAAATATATAGAACAGCAAAAATAATGAAATGTATTTATGTAAAAAAAATACAGTCAGGAACTCTATTAAGTCATCACTCATCAATATGAAAATTATGTTTCGTGTTTTCAATTTAGGGTTTTTTTTGTATAAAAGAGTGTCTGCAGAGACGGTATATAGGTATTTAAAAAAGTTTTATCTTATGTAACGTGAAAATATAGGCGAAGACTAAACCGATAAGTGCTTGGCGACAGTTTTTGACGTGATTCGCTCATTAAGTACAGTGATAACCGGTCAAACTTTTTGTATGACAAAATACCGTCAGATTTCAATCGCTTATAACTGCGAGACTATGAGTCGTGAGCCGCAGATATATAGAAAACGTAAACCGGAGGAAAACTCGCATCAAAAAACCTAAACCGAGTGCTACACCGGCAGCATCGAAAAGACAATGAAAACGACGTATAACGGAAAATCTACGGCGCGGACCTTGACTACGCCTTTAGAAATAACCAGTAAATACGTCAGTAGAAATTACCTACCTCCATTCTATGGTGTCACAGTTTTGATTAATTAAATAGATTATTTTGATATTCTTATGGAATTATATGTAAAAACTCCAACATATTCTTTAACTGGCCCGCTTCGCTGGCCGTTATTTTTTATATTGTTATAAAAAGGATCCTATGTTCTATTCAATGATATATTTCACGTACGAGTATATATGCTAAATTGTATTAAAATTCATCTAGCCGTTTGATTTTTTCAACGTTGGCGTTAACAATGTAGGTATTGATTCATGAAAGTGAATTTTTAAAATTTGCCAAGACTTCGGAAAATCTCTCTACTGAGGAAAATAATGGTAGTCAAGTTTGAGCTTTTTTTTTAATCAGTTATATAAATATCATAATTTGCTAGTGAGAAACCCAAGGTCGTCGCATACCTCCAAACGTGTTTAAACCTCTATGTATATTAGTAAATCTGTAGTTCTGCCTTAACAGGATTTTTTATAGACATACTATACATATAAAGGACACCGATCACGAAAATGCCATTTTTTTTTGTTTCTCTATTTGTAACTCAGGAATTATTTCAAAAAACGGCTTGCCCGATTCAAATTATGAAATTTTGTATACGGGATGCTTATGTGATTGCTCAAATGATATGCTATAAGAATTATCAATATTACTTTTAGGAAAAAAAGAATTTCACAAAATGAATTATATATTAACTCTAAATAGATTTTGATAAAACTTTGTACATAAGAAGTATGTTGACACATCCCTGAACTGAAAGGCTGAATGAATTGTCAAGAATATGAGTAAAATGAACATAATTACTGCCAAGCGAATACGTTAAATATATGATTTAACATCTCATTTGTGTTTGAAGAAATATCTGAAGAATCAACCCTCTATTCACATGTTTACGTTCGTGATTCTTCATTACTTATACAAAGTCCCGCTGAAGAACATAGTATTGTATGATGTCATTACGTTTGTATTCCGGTGGTGAGCCCAATTAAGGGAAAGGGTAAATCGTTCCGTTCGCCCATTACGATTTGTGCTAACATGAATTTAACAATGGAATTGTGTATTAATGGACTTTTATATACTGACCATAGGAATCGTTTCTTGGGTTACAATTAAGATTACAGTATTTGAAATGGGCATGTACTGGTTGTTGCTTAATAGAGAGTAGAATGCCATATCCCTATACTTACTTTCTAAAGTGGAACGTTACGCTGTCTTTCTGGCCGTTAAGTTGAGAATCTCAGATACGATTGATATATTTCTTTTTCAATTCTTAGAGATACATATAGAATATATTTTGTTATGTTCATTACCATAGTTGAAAATGAGGATAAATGTAAATCAAGTCGAAAAAACTTTGCCATCAGCGGACTCTTATATGTAATACGCTGCCTACAAGTTAGAGATGGATCAATAAGTACGTAATCTGCCCTTATCCCACGTAAAAGGGTCGTCACAACGTGTTTTAATCTTCCACTCTCCTCTATCAATTTTCATCTAAGTATTCACACTGTATTCAGTTTTAATTTATACATATATCAACCTTCACACAATCCATACATACCTTCCTCTGTCTTCTTCTTCTTCTCTTATTTCCAATTTCATACTTCAGTTCCTGGTACTATTTTCATGCACTGATACAGTTAGGTTAATGTATAAATAACACTGGCTTCTGGATTTCCGTATTCAATTTAAGCCCTAAAAGGGCACTTACGACAAAACATACATAACGATACATATACATAACAAACATATATAACGTTACATATATACATGCACATACATAAATACATACCACCGGTTCGGATCATTCCAGTCATCTAGAAGAACCGGCAAGAAAATCGATCGGATTATTCATTTTCACTTTTTTTATTTGTACTTTTATTTACAGTTGTTAATAATCATATTAATTAATTAAGTAGATGTAGGTACAGAGATGGGGACATATCCAGATATCACTGTCTTTCACATAATGATCCACCCTATAATAACCTTTTGAAAGTAAAACCTGGATCTCGAACTTATTGTCCGACAAATCAGTAATGTGCTTAAGGATACTATCAAAGAACATAAAACTTGTATAAAAAACTTTTATTGGCCTTGCTGAGACTGAAGAAAACATGGTATGACCAATTTTAAAATATTTATGTAAATTCTGTAAACTGTTGAATATATTGAACGATTATGTATCAGTATTCGATCGAGTTATATCACAGTAGACGGGGAAGCCTATGAAATGCGTCAAGTGGTCAGGTCAAATACTGTATAATTAGTAGCATCTTTCACACGCCGCACCACTGCGCCGCCATGACTGCACTCGGCTGATCGCTTAATGAAGTGGATATGATTATCTGTGTCGCGGGTAGGCTACAGAGTACTTAAAACAGACGGTTAAAATATAATATATTCACTTTGCCCTTTTCCTACCTTATACATTTTAGTAAACAACGTGCGTTCAGGTGAATCTGAACTCGTGAGAGATCTGCGTAACTTTAATGTTAGACGTAAATATATTTAACAAGTAATATAAGTAAATATTTTTTAAATAATTACAGTATGTTGCATAATAAGTTTTCGAAGGATATTACCGATTTACCAAATACTAACATCATTGCATTTACAAATTTCGCTTTGTAAATTTGTATTTTTGAATATATTTTTTATTTGTTATTTTAACTTAACTTGCACGTTATCTTAATACTCAATATTAAGATGACTTTACAATTCAATAATAACATGATATTACTGTATAGTTGCTGTTAAATGTTAATATTAATCAAATTAAAGCAGTTGTTAATTATTGTTTTTCTTAACCTATCTACCGTCCTCAAGTTGGAAATTTGTTGCCAGGGACCTATTTGTGTGGTCTATCTGCTGCACAAGACAAGGAGTCTCTTTTCTAGACTTAGCGTGTTAATCTTTGAGCACACAGACATTTATAATGATGTGTAATTGTAGCCAAGTTGATTAATGAAAGACGACCGTTTGCACCGAGTGCTTCTATGTCTTCTTATCCACATAAATTTATAGTGAACTAAATAATACATTATTTTACCTTACTGATGTTCAGGCTTAAATACATCCTCGGCATTCAACCCGTGAAGTAGAAAGTAAAAACGAAAGCGATCTGGTTTGTCAAGACACCGCGCCGCAAGTCGCAACGGATCAATACCATAATCACAAATAAAATTGTACAATGTGTTTTTCTTCAATATCTTTGATAAATATTTTTATCAATCGGTTTTTTTATTATTTATAACAAACATGGTCCACTATCTTTTCCAATAGTAGATGTTTTCTACCCAAAAATATCTGAGGTTAACTTTCCCTATCGTTCGCTGATCTTTTTAGATCAACCTTACACAATGTTCAAATTTCAATTGCATTGGTCGTTAGAAATTTACACAGTTTTTCAAATCCATCAATAAAGGAGAATGACCATTCATGATATCAAATTTTCTCATGCCTCTATATTAAGATGTTCCTACGTTTTTCATTACATTCTAACAAACTTAAGACAACGGCAACATTGTATTGCAAATTTAATTCAAACAGAACATGGTCGATATTTTTCTTCATAACATCTATGAATAGATGTTTTAGGGGATCTAAAATCGATATGAAAACGAGAACGGTAATGTACTGATCTACTTAACTTTCTTTTTTATTCGATGTGACACTTCAATTATTCAATTAACATTATTTTTGTAATTTCTAGGCTCTATAATGATGTTTTGTATCGTATTTATTTGTATATTAATGTAATATGTGTAATAAATTAATAAAAAAAATACGTTACTTAAACTCCTTTGAACTAGGTAATCACATTTCCAAATACAAACATAATTTCGAATTATTTATCTCTTTTAAATCGATAACCGTATTGGTAAAACTGCGTATCGACACATCCCTAGTTTTAGGTTATGTTGGATTTTATAAAATATCTTCGAATGTCGGTTTTATTAAAAAAAACATTTGCGGGTGTTAATACAGTACATCTAGAATATTATAAACAAAGATTGACTTAGATGCAATATGAGACGAGATTGCATATATTCATGAGCATTCTCCTTTAGATTATTAATAATTTTATGTAAAGTTGTAAGTAAGTTGTAAGTTGTAGTATGTAAAAATTCATAAGATTATTTATTATTTTTTTATTATTGGAACACATACATAATCAAGCATAAAAAACCTATTGACAAAACATAATAGAAAATTGCAATGTGTGCATAAATGTTTTAACTACTCCAATATAATCTAATACATGTTATTGATGAAGTCATTGTTAGGTATTAAGCACTACAAATGACTCAGAAAACAACAAATGTATCGTTGGGATCTGAACTAGTTAAAAGTGTATCACAGTTGCCAACACACCTATTTTGAATTTTATAAGAACAACACTGTGGTTCATTTTGTGTGGTTAGCCAAGAGTATTATGAAAGATGAAACAACAAGATCCCACACAGTTAATAAATTACTTTCAATAACTAACAGATCTTGAAGGATGAATTCATCATTTATACTTGGCACAAAGTGGAAGCTTCTGATTATAATCAATGGATTTTAATAAAGATTACAAAATAGCACACGACTATATCTAGTAATAAAATTAGTTCGACAATAAATACCTTCATGTCTTTAACAGTCATTGATGTCATCGCTGGGAGAAATTTTTCAATTCAGAGTTTTCCCATGGGAGACTGATTTTGCAAAAACTCCCAGTTAACGACTTACGATTAATCATAACCATATTTGATGAATAGCGATTGAGATGTTGCATTTTTTCACCCAATATAATTCGTAATATTATTTGTTTGGAGAAATAACTCTATATTATACATAATTAAAAAGACTAACATGTTGGAGCAATAATCATTATTATCAGATAAGGTAATCAATCATGTAGGTTTTGGAATTTGTCCAGGGTCTGGACAAACCAGTCTGAAGTACCATGTCTACACTTGCAGTAAGTGTAACGCTCCTGCTGATGTGTTCAGCGACTTTTTTCGCAGGATTCACAACTGACAACGTATCTTTGCCCAATTTTCTATTGGATTAATTTAGACAATACTGTTATTCTGTTGAATGTTTAATAATAGATGGCTACCGTTTAGTACCTCTATCATATAAAATAGCTTCAATAGTTTGCGGGGTGGTAAGATATCTGTACCCGACTAGGTTGTGACCACCATGTGACTTGTCATAGTGATTCTTATCGTTTGTCGCTTTTCGAAATCAGCCAGTGTATAACCACCTACCGAGAGATTTGCAGACCGGTATGATATAACTCCAAAAATTTTATCCCGCGTGTCAACTAATTAAGAACTATTTAACGGTGTAAGATATACATTATTTTAATCAAAGTCATATAATGTTTTTTTGTACAACGTAAAATTATATTAACACAATAAAAAAGTCAATAAAATGAATTCACATTATTATCATTTATGGCTAACTTCATAAAGTCACACTTCCGCCACGTGATGCGCGCGTAGCTCGCAGGATTACCCACTACTAAATGCGTCAGAAAAAGTAAAACTCCAAAATACCTGAGCAATCTTATGGTGTTTCATCTGCATTCATATATTACATGGCTAATACTAACGTAAATTTAAAATATACACAAGATGTGATTACACCGTAACCTTGACACCGTTTTGACCTTGAAGTGTTACAAAGTCGATTTAAAATATTGACAATTGTCATAAGAGAGGATGAGCTGTTGCAAAGGTTACGTCATTCTTTGTATGTGTTATAGTATTGGGTATAACATGTTGCAGTCAGGCGGAATTTCTGTGGCTTTTCTTAGAATGCCTTGATGATTAATTGCATTGTTGGCTTAAATAGACGTTTTATTATTATTATTATAAGTTAATTTAGGCATAAATATGGTTGGTATGGTTGCCAGAGCTTCAAAGTAAAATATTTGTAGCATGCCCGAAGAGATTTAACTTAACATTCTCAATAATATTTATGTTTACACTTATTGCCTTGAGATGGCACGTCATTGGATATGAAGTATATTTTGATTCATAATTATTATCACCATGAAAAAAATATAAATCTGAAGATAATATTTATGGGAAGAGGTAATATTATAAAATTTGCTTAAGAAAAACTTTATTAGCCACTCACCCTGCCTTGAATACGAGATGACGCGATGACGCCTCGCAAGAGATGGATTATCTGTTGTAGAATTCCCTGAGTTAGTTCCCTGTTAGATGCCTGAACTTTCGGTGAAGGTAAATATCGTGAGGAAACCATAGCATGGTGTTAGGGCTTTTTCTAATGCCCACCTGGCTAGCTACCACCCTCAAATTGAAAATCTGTCGCCAAGCACGAATAGGTGTGTTGCAGCAGCTGCATTTGAGAGCTAGTCTTCCACTAGGATTAACGAGTTATCAACTTGGGCCACATCTACACTTAACATCAGGTGAGATTGTGGTCACTACGCCAAACATATCACGATAAAAAAAAATAGCCGAAGCTTATCAAAAATTGTTACAGTTTGAGTGAAGAAGGAAGTTTTATGCTTAAAACATCTGTTCTCTTTTAGCTATCTGTAAGGTAACTAATGTATTGCATTAAAAAAAAATAGATTTTATAATAAATTATGGATTTCACAGTTGTTCGTGGCACACTGGTGGTACTAGTCGATTGACCTCAGCAATGCCCACGCATAGTAAATAAGCGCCATGACTCACCATATACTCGTATTTAGCATAAATAAACATAAGCGAGCAGGCTATTCGGAGGTACCGCCGCCTGTTTAATAACATAAAAGCTATCGAATATCTTGGATAAACAATGTGCTGTTGAAAGTTCCCTGTGCAAATGAACCGCTCCAGGGAATCGATCGGAAATGTATTCCATTCATCTTATTATAATACCGCAAGAGTGTTGTTATCTAACGGTTATAATAAGTACTAGATTCGCTTAGCGGTGTCGCTCTTGATGCAATAACACCGAATATTCAGATGTGGAATAGTTTAGTTTGGTTTGAGTTTGCTTTCTCCTCCTTGTGTGTGTTTTACAGTTTGTATACTGGGTTGTGTTTCGAGGAATCGTTCGACATGATGCCAATGGCTACCTTCCACCTGCACTTCGCTTGCCATCGGCAGGGAATTTATCCTCACATTTTGGCACCAAAATGGTCGCTGATAGTACAGTTCAAAATGGGTTCTTAACACGAACATTTCGCATGTGGAATGAGCCTCCTGCTGAAGTTTTACCAGGACTACAGTATGGGATTCTTCAAAAGGGAAGTGAACAGGTTTTCAAAAGCAACGCTTTTTTTTTTAAGAAAATGCTTTTGATATTACGAGCATCCATATGCTGCAGTAGCCGCTTACTATCAGGCGGACCGAATGCTTGTCTGCCATCATCGTGGTATAAAAAGTTTAATATTGAAATTACAACAACACACTATGCCTACAAAGGGCTGGCTCTCAAATAAAGCAGGCGGAACATAATTACAAGTTAGTTCTTGGTGACGGATTTTTTATTTAAGGGTAACAACTAGCTAGAAGCGCTGTAAAATATGCAATGTCTCCGATTTACGTTTTCATTACGATATTTGACCGCAAATTCATATTTATTTACAAGATTCAAACTCACCTCGATGGGCGCGGAGGTCGAGCGTCTACCACTGAATCAATATCGTTTAAATATAAACACTGTATTAAAAACATCTGCGAACTATAAATTGAAGACCGAAATTGAAATGAGTCAGGTTGCTATCTGAATCGATCGCGGGAATTCTTTTTCATGATCGCACATGATCAATCATACCACGACACCTGTAATCTCTTCTTTTTTATGGTTTCATTATGGTCGATACTATCTCAAAATAAATACCAGCTTTTAAATAAACTCTTCAATGAACAGCATTGTTCGGATCTACTTATTTATGCAAGTCAGTATATATTCAGAAATGAATATAATGACATCTAAATACACATTGCAACTGGCTAAATAAATAGCGAATACCTGTCATCCTACTTGCGGTTGGTACTCAAAATTTATGTGTCGTCCTGAGAAAAGTACGCGGATGATATTTAGTATCATGCATCTTTGCATCCAGAGAAATTTGGTGATTAGCGAATTCGTACCTTCACTTTGTACGTATTTCATTTTAATGCGTAGTTAAAGCCATTTCATGAATATTGTGTCTTTTTTATATTAGTGGTTGGCAGTCGTTCACTTGCTGCCTAAATATTCTGTTTGTATAATCATTATTAAAGGTCGATTTGTTCAATATGGAAATCAATTCATCATTTGTTACTTACCAAACAGAGATCAGTTTTCCCATAAACCTGTTAGATGTAAATCTTTAAACGATTTGAATACTGAATCTTCAAATATGTCTTGCATATCAGTAATTGATATTTCCTCTGTCCGTTTTATAAAATTCGTACCAGACGAATTTAGTTTAATAACTAAAATGCTCGCTTGATTTAACAAAATTATAACTTTATATTAAAAGTTATTATCTGGTGAACTCACTCGGTTGTTGGCATATAGAGACTATTTTCCAGGGCGGTACATGAGGTACCGTCCGTGACATTCCCGACAAGGCTTAACTCATTTGAAATGATTCATTCCCCAGTGCTTGGAGTAGTTACCTAATACTTTAAAGAGGGATATTTAGGGAATAGTGTTAATTTTAAATATAAGCTTTATTTTGTTTATTACAATGTATAATAGAGTCATAATTCGTGTTTGTATCGTAATTTCGTATCTTGGGATATTTGGGAGATTTATTGATTTGGCGATTTCGGTTTTTGTATTCTTACAAAATATTAATGTGTACAGGTTGGATTTTTAAGAAGGACTTATATGTTAGTAGTAAGTAAAAAATAAAAGGGTTCATGAGCTCGATTTATGAGAAAACAAACATTGATTATTATCTTTTATTTTGAATCTCTTACTTGAGTGATAAATCGAAACGCTTGATTTTTCAAAAATATGGCACCTGTATTACATCCACGGATTTTGTTGCTAAAAAGGATCAATAATTACAAAGGAATGTATTATTGAAAATAAATGGAAAATGTTTCACCACCGATACGAGTAATAAGTTAGTAATTAACCTAAGTTTATGTTTATGTAACGAAAAAAAATGAAGAAAAAGTAAAAATTGCATAAGAAAAAATGAAAGTATGTTTACAGCAATACAAAGCAGTAAAAACTAAACGGGAGTTTATAAAACATTAGAAAATAAATGGGACAAGCGACTTCCTTTACGAATACCGACTACGTTGTTTAGTCTCGGGTGAAGTTTACACGTTTTCAGCCTTTAATCATATGAAAATAATAAATTTTGCTAAACCAAAGTAGGTTACCGTGCCCGAAACGGTTCCAATACAACCCAACAATGGGAGGTCGTTAACCGTTTACCTGTCGCTAACAAACCATCTCGCTTTTACACATATACATGTATATAATCTATTTCTTTCTAATGCCAAGCTTTGTTCGATCTCTATTCGTTTTTCAACAACACACCGTGCCTGTACTTACGATGTTAGGCTCGCCTCGGTTTAATTGTTTCGTTGTAATATTTTTGTATTTTGTTGGGTTTTCGCCTAACTGTTCATTTATTAGCCATTTTAGATATACGTCTTCCTTTAAAATAGTTTTATTGATTTTATATATTTAGACTAGTTAGTTATAAGTTAAACTAATAAGTCTATTGTTTTTAAGATCATCCCCCGCGTAAAACTTTTGGTCTACAAATTAGGGTAAAATATAGCGATGGAAGGTATACAAGTATCGCGTACCTATTTATAGTGAACCTATAAAAGCGTATTTAACAACAGTATATCAATTAATTTACTGTTATGATTAGTGACAATTATAAGCGAAGGCAACGATATTTAAACTTATGTACCATATGTTTTTCATACGGTCCTAATAATAATAGTGTCCAGTACCTACGTAGTCCGTGACTTGTTTTATTATATTTTTTCTTTCTCTTGGTGTATTTTAATAGTGTTTGGAATCGATTTTCTTTTTAAATTACGAAAAAATCATAGACACTTTACATTTAAAATATTAAATTTTGTTGTGTAATTTACTATTGTAATTTACTATTATACATTAAACTTCACCTTTTAAAGTCATTTGGAAAGAAAATGAAAGTTTACTCACTTTCCCAAATATGTAGGACTCATAGATAGAAGTTAAGATAAAGTGATTAGTTAGCCAGCCGCTAGTAATGAATTCTTTTTCATGTTGCGATATAGATTTAGGTACTTATGTCTGGCCACAGTTATGGTTGATGTTAAATGACAATGCGACCAAGGTAACTCGCCAATCCAAATAGTGCACTGATTCTTGACTAAAGCAGCAAGAATACTGATTGGTTCTTGGCGAAAGTTTCTTAATGAGATTGCGGTAGCTAGTTAGGCTAACATTACGAAATTCCCAATTACTATGCTATGGTTTCATTACAATGCTTTCCTTTACCGGAACCTCAAGATGCACTGTAAGATTTCGGGAGACCGATCACGACCGCCGGCGGGAACGGACGTGTTTACGACCGCTCTCTGCCGCCTTTGTGAAGTTTTACGACCGACCGGCTTTGCTGCACACCTGCATCGCACCTGCGCCGCACCTGCGTATCGCCGTCTCGCTCGCACCCATTGTGTCGCGCTACACAACCATAAAACTGCTCTTTTAAGAGCAATTTGTTTCTATTCGACGAAATCCACACTTTAGTGGTCACTTGCCTGATACCTGACGGTGCCAACTAAAGCAAGTGGGTGCGTGACCCAAGCGCCCCTCGGTTGCCTCCTTCAGAGGCAAACGATAGTACTTGGTCGGGCTCAGGAATCTTGGCCCTTGATAGAGTCATAGTCAAGCCCTGAGTGTCTCCTTCCCACCCTTCCGATCCTGCTACACATCCATCCCCGAGTGTCTGTTTGGGCGTAGCTAGGTATTTATACCGGCTGCGTTCTCTGCCTCGGGCTTGATAGGGACCTCCACGTAGGGCCCGGTAGGTTCTTTTCCTGCGAGTCATTACACCGTGACCCGCAGGTCCCTTTGCACGGCTCGGGATAGCCGTTTAAATTCACTCGGCGCACCCCCCTGCCTCTCCGGCAGGGAGGTTTAACTTCACCCCCGCCCGCCCAACCGCCACCGCCGGAATGGCACACGTTACTGATTTGGAACGCTTCAAAGCGTTTGCAACGACTTTGCATCCGTCGCTCTGGACGGAGTACAATAGGGCCATGGCGGCCGAGCAACCCGCCGTCATCGCTCAGGGCACCGAGCCCACCAGCGACCTCGCCGCGCCACACGCGATAAACAAGAAGCCCGTCCCGCGCTCCCGCTCGACGGCACCCCGCGCTCACCGTCAGACGCCGTACAAACGGCCGTCATCGCGCTCGCGTTCCCCGGGCAATCAAGCCACGATCCCGGCGCCCTCTGCGCTGCCGATCAAGAACTCTTTCGCGTCTTTAGTTCCCGAAGCGGACACGCCGACGCTAGTAGCTACGAACAATAGCTACTCGCCCACTAGTCCGGATCCCGAACCCGAGTCCAACGAAATGGACACGGCGATAGTCACAGATAACGAGGGCTTCACCCTCGTTCAAAAAAACAAGCCCGCCAAACGGGCATCGCGTTCGCGTCCCGAGTCTCCGGAGACTCAGTCCCGCCCACAAAAGGCGCAGAAAACTGGGCTAAACAGCCACGCCCCCCGCTCCACAGCGCCCTCAGCGCCTGCCGGTACTTTTGCAGGCAGAAAGGCGCGTCGCCCACCGCCGGTAGTAGTCCAAAACAAGGCGGTCTGGACTAAGCTCGCGGACAAGCTTAGAGACTTAAAAATTAATTATACCTCGGCCAGTAACACGGCCAACGGTATCCGCGTACAAGTAACCACTTCTGACGAACACCGTCAGTTCACAAAGTTGCTCCGAGCTAGCAACCTACACTACTACTCATACACCCTAGACGATGAGCGTCACCTCCGGGTTGTAATCCGCCGCATCCCGGTGGAAATCACGCCCGAGGAGGTCAAAACTGACCTCTTAGCGAAGGCCCTCCCTGTCCGCGAAGTGCATAGAATGCACGGCGGACAATCCAAAAACCGACCATTAGATATGGTCGTAGTTATCTTGGATCTGACCCCCGAGGGCAGAGCCATCTTTAATGTCAGGAAAGTGTGCGAGCTCTCCGGAATAGCCGTAGAGCCCCCACACAAAAACCGCAGCCCTCCGCAGTGCCACAACTGCCAGCTGTACGGACATTCGGCCCGTAACTGCCATTTACGTCCCAGGTGCGTTAAGTGCCTCGGGGACCACGCGACAAGCGAGTGCACGCGCACTCGCGAGTCGTCTACCCCTCCGAGCTGCGTGCTATGCGGCAACGCGGGTCACCCCGCGAACTATCGCGGCTGTCCCCGTGCCCCGCGTCCCACGCGCCCTATGCGCCCTACGCGCCCAAGGCAAGAGCGACACACCCCTCCTCAGATGGCACGTCCCGCCGCCAATAGTCAACCCATGCCTCTGCTCACGCCAGAAGCCTTTCCCAGCCTCCAGGGCGCTTCCCGCGCCCCGGTGGCGGCCACCCCCGCACCACGCGCACCCCCTCCGGCCATGCGAGCCCCTCAGGCAGCATGGGTCTCTACTCCCCGCCCTCAGCCTCCTAAGGCTCAGGCCTCCCCGCCCGTTAGCACGCGCCGCGGCGTTGACTACATGGTCATGCTCTTCCGCGAGCATGACCCTCAGGAAGTACTGGCATACGACCAGTGCGTCGCTGAGTACGGCCCCGCCGAATCCATCAGGCGTTTTCCCCTCATGACAGCGACGCTAATGCGCCTGGCCCGTGCCGGGAAATAGATAACGGTTATAAATGGCTCGCATTAAACCTAAGAGTCTCACCATCTCTTTCTTTAACGCGCGAAACCTCCTTCCACAACGGGACCTAGTATCCACCTTTCTTAGGGAACGGGAGATAGACGTATTTCTAGTACAAGAAACACTTCTAAAACCCAGTAGGCGCGACCCTAAGATAGCAAATTACAATATAGTCAGAAATGACCGTGCCACCCGAGGAGGCGGCACGCTCATCTACTACAAGCGTTCCCTCTATTGCATGCCAATAGACCCTCCCGCACTTACCAATATGGAAGTGTCCATCTGTAGAATAGGCATGACTGGCCATCCGTCAATCACGCTTGTCTCTGCATATCTCTCCCCGAGTAAAAGACTCCTTCAGTCTGATCTGGAGGCGCTACTTTCACTCGGTCAATCCGTAATAATAGCAGGCGACCTCAATAGCGGTCACACCCATTTCAACAACTCGCGTAACACCCCTAACGGGGTTATTCTCGACCTACTATGCGATGTGCTCGGCTTTGATGTCATAGCACCGCTAGAGCCCACGCACTTTCAAGATAACTGTCAACCGACAGTACTTGACATAGCCCTCCTCAAAGGTGTCTCACTTCGGTTACGACTTATAGAAGTCGTACACGAACTGGACTCCGATCACCGCCCGGTTATCTTACAACTCGGGCAACCGTTCGACCCCAGTCTGCCAAAAGTCAAAGTAGTTGACTACGCGATCTTAAATCGTTACCTAACCGATAACGCGACCCCGTCCAGCTTAGCTAGGATCCCCGACGTATTAGAGTCAACAGCAGACGCCGACTTAGCGATCGATTCCCTGGTCGACTACCTCCAAACCGGTGTAAGGGAGGCCTCGAGAGAGGTGCAAGCGGCGAACGAACGCCGTTTTATACTCCCCCCCGGCTTACGAGCGTTAATCACTGAAAAGAACGCCGCGACACGTGCACACGATTCTTATCCGACGAGGGATAACACCCGTAGGTTACGGCGACTTCAGAGAGAGGTTAGAACTCGCATCGGCGAGTACAGAGGTCACCGGTGGGATAACCTCCTAGAGGGTCTCAAGCCGTCCCATCTGGCTTACTGGAACCTCGCCCGCTCTCTGAAGTTAGAAGCTTCCGCCCTGATGCCGCCCCTCGAAAGGGGCCCCGATCTCCCACCCGCGTTCGATAGCGACGATAAGGCAGAATGTCTTGCCGCAAGCTTGGAGAGCCAGTGCTCTCCAAACTGCGACAACGTAGACACTGCCCACATCGAAACTATCGAGACCGCCGTTCAGGAACTAACGACGATTCCCCCCGCGGAAACGTTAAACCCGGTCACGCATGACGAGATTTGTTCTGTTATTAAAGGCCTTAAGCCTAGAAAGTCCCCAGGCCCCGACGGTATCAGGAATGAAGTACTTAAACTTCTTCCCGATCACCTCATAGCTCTTTTGGTCTGCATCTTCAATGTAGCCATAGCCCACTGCTATTTTCCAGCCGTCTGGAAAAAAGCTATAGTTATAGGTATTCACAAGCCCGGCAAAAAAGCTTCGCTTCCCGATAGCTATCGCCCGATCAGCCTTTTAAACACACTAGGGAAACTTTACGAGCGGCTCCTTCTGAACCGTCTCAAAACCGTTATAGATATTAAAAATCTATACCCTCCCGAACAGTTCGGTTTTCGCGCCCGACACTCGTGTACACATCAAGTGCACCGCCTCACGGAGCACATCACGAGCAACTTTGCCAAAAATAGTATCGCCCCCGCCCGTACGCTTGCGGTCTTTTTCGACGTAGCTAAGGCCTTCGATAAGGTCTGGCATGCCGGACTAGTCCACAAGCTACATCAATTAGAAGTCCCGGATAGGTTAGTTCATCTAGTTCACGATTTTCTACGCGACCGCACCTTCCACTACCGAGTGGAAGGAGTACTATCTACCGCCCACCCTATACGCTCAGGCGTCCCGCAAGGTTCCATTCTGGCGCCTTGCCTTTTCAATCTGTACGTCAGCGACCTCCCGAAGCCCCCCGGGGTCGAGGTAGGGCTCTACGCTGACGACACAGTCATATATGCGTCAAACAGACACAGAAAAAATCTCGCCTGCGCAGTCCAACGTGCCGTAACCACTCTCGGTGAGTGGTTTCGAACGTGGCGAATAGCTATTAATCCGGTAAAGAGTGCCGCGATAATGTTCGAACCGCATACATGCAAACTACCACGCACGGTAGGACCCCTCTCATTATTCGGTACGAATATCCCTTGGGCCACCAAGACTAAATATCTGGGTGTCACCCTCGACTCGAAGCTTAACTTCAACGCACACGTTACTATAGTCAGGAATAGGGCCATCTGGATCCTTTCCCGCTTGCGACCCTTGCTCAGTTCGGTAAGCAAAATGTCCTTAAGACATAAGCTCACACTGTACAAGATGTGCATCCGTCCGATCTTGACATATAGCTGCGCCGCGTTCGCACATATGTCCAAACATAACTTTGCCCGCATGCAAAGAGTCCAAAATCGGTTTCTCCGTCGCCTGCTTGACCCTCCAGCCTTCGTTAGGAACATGGACCTGCACAGGGACATGAGGCTTCCCTCGATAGAAGCTTATGTGAAATTTCTCACCAGGAGATACTTCGATAGCGCTTCGAATCATCCCAACCCGCTCGTAAAATCCACCGTGAACTACGTCCCAGACAACTCGATCCCCGTTGCCAAACGTTATAAACGCCGTCCGCGAAATCTCTTTGTCGATCCCGATGACGACATCGAGAACGCTAACAATTTCTACACGTCCGCTCCCGCAACATATGCGTGCTCGCGCCCACGCCCGCGAAACCACCGTTCCCTCCGCAGGGGACGTACGGTTAACTTCGCTCCCGCACACCCGCCACGACCGCCCTCCTCTGCGGCAACTCAAGCCTAGGTCCGATCCATCGGCATGGAGCCCTTGAGCCAAGCAGCCGCTCGCGCGATACAAGTGACTCTACAATCACTAGCTTTCACAGCCATACATGACACTGCATTATACACACATGCACAACACACATAGGTACATAGGTTCTATAAGGGACCTTTTTTTTTTCTTTTTTTGCCTAGTTAGATTAGACAAAAATTTTCAGACCACTAAATACACATACACATGTTCCTTCCCTCCTCCCAGGGGGCAGAAACATGTATATATGTATAGTTAGTTTAGATCGAATTACGGATAGGGAATTAGTCAGATCGCGACTTAATTGCATACGCGCAACAGTCCGAGCCGAGGTTCGGCCACTTTGGCACCCTCGGATGTTGTTGCTTAGCTTTCGTGGCTGAGTGCCCTAAGCGCTCGCCCCCAAGCCCGGTAAAGCTGTAAAAGCCGTAAAGGCTCCAGGGCCCCTAAGGCTAACAGTATAGTTAGTTCAAAAAAAAAAAAAAAAAAAACACTGTATGATTTGATCCTAAGTAATTTGATAACGCCCCAGTAAAAGCTGCAAAGATGTCCCAGCTCAGTGTAAGATCATAACGATTATTGTAAAAAAAACAAATGCATTTGCATTTTACCACTTTTTTTTTTGGAATAGATAAATAATTTAGTACTTGTTATGAACTGAAGTTCTTACTAAGTAAACATAATAATTAAGTTTATACTAAATCTATGAACTCTAAAATCTAATTAACTAATTACAACTCACCTACCTGGTGGCTTCTAAAGTTCGGACGACGAGTTGGTGATCGACAGTCACAATCGTTATCCCGATTTATAAAACTTATCATGTAGCAGCCGTCGTAGGTCATTATTAGTTGGATGTACACTGGCAGATCTCTAGACGTTATATACTGAAAATAATCACTTTATTAGTAGATGTATGAAGAAATTCTGAATTCAATTTCAAGCAAAACCCAAAACTGTATTGAATATCTTAAATGTCATGAGTTTTGTTTAGTCTATTTATGACAACTGAAACATTACTTTATAGAACAGCGTTACTATGCGAGATAGTATTACCCAAATTTGTTTTTACTGGTACATAAATGTCAACGAAATTGTGTCTAGACACAAGAGATTAGGGTTCTGTAAAATCCAATTTTAGTTGACCCGTCTTAGTTCATACACCAGCTGTTCACTATATATTCATCTTAACATTTTAAAATCGAAATTAGTTTTCTAGGTATTATTATTTCTCTTTATAGAAGTAATAATTTCATAAATTAATCAAGTAGGGAATGGTTTTTTTTTATTTATAGGTTTTGCGTAGTGGCCACAATCTCACCTGATGTTAAGTGACGATGTGTCCCAAGATGATAACACGCTAAACCTAGTGGAAGACTGGCTCTCAAGTGCAGTTGCCCGAACACACCCATTGATGCTTGGCGACAGATTTTCAACTTGAGAGTGGGTTGTTTCGTATGCTAAAAGATTAGCCATCATACCTTAGAAAAATTACAACAATTCCATTAAAACTGTGGATGGACTTTTTGACACCGACCTGAAAAGCAACACTTTGTTTCACTTTAATATTGTGCTTTTTACCCAAACAATTTTTATTAAATATCAGCAAAATAACATAATAATTCGTAAATATGTCACTACCACTGATGTTTGAGTTGAAATGGCTTGTGTGTTAAACATATTACCAACTAAACCTATCCGAACAAAACCTAGTAGTGTGAGAGAAACAGATGTGGTAATAAAGCTTCTAAAATAACGAAATGAAAAAAAAGAATAAACAGTAATATTCGTATGACATAAATTATTAAAAATTAATGATATGGGTCCAAAAATGACTTCAGTGCACTCGATGGTATATAAACCAAAAACAACTATTACAACCGGTTTAAAGGCAATAAGCATAATGGAATTCTTAAAAAAAAACATAACTTAGATTGTACGCCTCAAACAGCATCATCAGACGAAATAGTCGACAAAGTATGATAACTGTAACTGATGGAATTTTTAGATAATTAATTTGTTTAAAAAGTAAAACCTTACAAAATATCTATACGTATTATAAAACTCAACGTCTCTCTGTCTGTCTGTCCGATTATTGTCTTTCCACGTGAAAACCAATTATCCAATTTACATGTTGTTTATTTTCATTCACAGCAATCTTATTATATGGCCAGGTTATATAATATATTTTGTAAGATAAAGAAACATACAAAATAAACAGTGACGTTAATGGTGAATCAATTCAGCAAAAAAGATGCATATGGGGTTCTTAAATGGCTTATGATGAGTAAACCAAACAAGATATATCAAATTAATGTTGTACATAATTGTAGATCGTAAAAAGACCTACAAAAAATTCTGTAACAGCACATATCTATCTTTTAAGAATCACACACAATAAGCACGATTCGCACGTGCGCTCGACCGACGGCAATCTGTAGTCTACGTGAGCGGAGCCGAGGGCACAGTTAGTATAAAATAAAGCAAGCATGATCTTTCTTCAACAATTATTCCTATTTATGATTGTCATAAAATAAGGTTCAATTGTTACTTAAGGTTCTTTGTCGTAGAAACATTTTCCATTAGAGTTTTAATCTTTACAAACATATTTTCGATACACTTTATCGAAAAGGTTCGAATAAATTTAATGTTGTCCAAATAGCTATAAAATTGCGGCCATTTTCATTCATATTACGTGGGCTGCGTTCCGACGATTACGGTTTCCACGGGAACGGCTTCCCTTTTTTTTTCACAGCAATTCGGGACGATTCCACGTGAACTTTTTGCGGCCAGTTTCAACCGCTGTTGCCATTTTAAAGGGCTTTCAAATGAGAGCGCTTTATTTGGCTTTTTTAAACCCTTTGTGACTGTGGCATTTTGTTTCACCTGCTTTGCTTTGTTTACTGAAATCTTTTTTAGTACATAACAATTTTGGTAAATTTAAATTTGGAGATATGCAAACGTGGTAGAGTTTGAAGTGTTTCGAAATGTTTGAACAGTTAGTTATACTGCACTTTGTTAACAAACTTGTATTTTAATAATACAGATATGAGAATTCATTGATGGCAATGTGAACCCATATATTTCTTAATTTATATAAAGGCTAGAATACATCAATTTCCTAACATAACTATTTTATACGACGTTTTTTTAAAATATTTTAATGTATTATTTTGTTTTCCAGATCACACTAAGCAATATGTTGGGATGACGTGAAAGCAATGCTGTTACAGCAGTCCTCGCCTGGTCCTAGCGGCACGGCCAGTCCCAAATTAACTTCCAGTCCGCGCCCAAACATTAGCCCAAGGCTCACAGGGAGCCCGAGCTTGAGCGATGGCGCTTCGAATACTAACAGTCCCAAATTGGGCGGCAACAGCCCCAGCCTGGGTGCCAGTCCTAAATACGGGAGCCCCAAGTTGGGTGGAAGTCCGAGACCCGGGAGGTCAGCTGTGGAAGACGAGGCTGCGCTCGAGAAACTGCAGGCGGAATTGAAAGAAGGTTGGACTATTCATACCGGGAGAGATGGCAGACTTTATTATTGCAAGTAAGTGGATGATTCAAATTATTGTGTCAATTTAAATCGACTGTGCAGGAAAATATCTAAAGAATGTAAAAGCAAAGTTTGCAAAGGTTGTGTACTATCCATCCATTTCCTTGTTTGCGTTACTGGTGATAAAATAGATAGTTTAAGGCAACTTCGATGGAATATAAATCAAAATTCTATCTCCATTTTTGGTAAAGCAGACTTCCAATAGATAGATCATTTGAATCATTAGTCTCTAAGCTTGTAGATGAGATTAGCTTGGATCTTAAAGATATTATTATATACTTACACCTCAAATTGATAATTTCAACCTTTATTAGGGTTATCAATGATATCAAATATCTTTGAAAAAATATAATATGCTCAACTTCAGCGGTGAAATAAATATTGTATTTGTGATATAAAAAAGGAAGGCCTTTCTGGAAAGGTTACAACGATAAATGAAATATTTAGTTTCCATATAGTGTTATTTTTTATTAAAGGAAGCATCACTTTGATCGTGTGAATGATGCGATAAATCGGAAATTATACCGCTTGAAATCTAAACTCTGTCCACTATCATTTTTCACTCACAAGATTATATGAAAACAAATTACTGAGCAATGTGTATATTTTTCTTTATGCCTTTATAATTAAGAGCATGAGGAAAATCATAAACAGGTTCGTTTTAATTAAAGCTCCGAGGAGTCGGCGCAGACTCTGCTCATGGCTGGGTTGCAACTTGCGAGACGCACAATTAAGCGCGGCTTACTATAATGTACACAGTTCGGAACACGTCGCGCATTTGCGACGTCAATATTTTCCGTCATTGTTGTTTAGGGTTGCCACTTTATTATATTTTAATGGTTTAGCGTTTCATCATAATGAAATTAAGTGACGATATGGCCTAAGATGGTAATACGCTAAATTTAAACGAGAGGACTGGCGGTGCAGTTTTCAAATACCACCTATATGTGCTTGATGACTGATTTTTATCTTGAGCATGGTTACTAGCCAAGCGGGCAATAAAAAAGACCTCATCAGGCTATGGTTTCATCACGAATAACAGTGTTAGCCTGGAGTTAGATCTAGCCGATTGCTTAAACGGTCGCAACTTCATGGCCGTGCATGTAATATCCGATCCACTACGATTATAATCGACATCCTTCGACGAGTCATCCTGTTGCGCGTTGTGTTACGTTGTTGTTATCATAGTGATGTCTGGATTTTACTTCCTCTATGTACATTCACTAAAATAATATAATCATCAACGTAATAGTTATTTAATATACTAGTGCAGTAAGTTGGTTTTTACAAACGAGTAGGGCTTACCATAGTTACGAGTTTGTAAAAACCAATTTCCGCACGCGTGTTATACAACGTTTTTCAACACATTTGCGAGAAAACAGTACAATAGGTAATGAACCAAACTTCCTCATAAGATTATTTTTAATAGCAAATAAGAAATTATACATAGGTCACTACTCTTTACCTGCAATTTGCGTCTCATTCAAGATATCACGTGTTGTAGATTTCATATTAATATCGGATTCCTCGCTTGAACTCATATTATTATTTTGTTTCTAAATATCAGTCGGAAAGTCGCAACAATCTTTGACGTTTCTACTATGAAAATGGCGCGCATTTGCAAAGGCGTCACGTTCCGTGGTGAAAATTAGAGCTACATCTTTCGTCTCATTTTCTCTTTATTATTAAAGTGAGACAAATGTATTGATCAAAAACGGTTCCAAATAGGTGCGATCATTCGGCCTATTTATTCTCGTAATGTGAAACTCCTTGGTGGAATTCTTATATATTTATTAATGGAAAAAAATAACCTTGAAGGGACGCATGGTGCTATACAACGGAGTACAGAAAGGTATACATACATACAGGCTTCATAAATGCATTTTTGAGCAATGTGTTGAAAATATTATTTACACAGTAAAAAGAAGATTAATCCGATCAAGCTTCTTGACAGCTCTTCTCGATGACTGAAATTATAAATTCCTAACTGCTTTAGCCCTAGCCTAAAAGTATTAAAGAAATTTTAATTTAAGCTAATCAAATAAATAAATAAAGATAATCAAATAACAAAAGTGTATTATTAAGTACTTATTTGCTTACCACATAATAATTGGTAACACCCTATACGGTATTGGTTTATGATTTTTATTTATTTATTGTATGCGAATTCATATTAATATTGGGCATAATAAAAACTTGCACGCCTTACTTAGGTACTCTTAGCAAAATTATTGTGAACGACTTCATAAGTGTAACTATTGAGGAAAATGGAAAGTTACCCTGAGACAAATTTGCATTCACTCTGCTCTCTGTATGATCTGCATCTTTATTACTTTTGTTATAACTAAATTTCTATGCAAATTTTCAAACCTCTGTTGTAGTTAGTTATATACTCGGATGTTATTCCATTATTCAGATTGACATTTATTCTGAGAATATTTAATGAACACATTTTTATAATAACTTTGTAGCTTTGAACGGTGGTAATGCAAGTACAGTTTTAGATTGATTTTAAGGAAACCGGTGTTCTAGTTGATCTAGTTGTTGGTGATATACTATACAAATATTTTTTGTACTTTTTCGATCTTATTTTAGCGTTTCACCACAACCTCGCGTGATGTTACGATGATCCCAATGTCCAGCAGTGGACATTTATCAGCTGAAATGATATTGATGAAGA
This sequence comes from Saturnia pavonia, assembly GCA_947532125.1. NCBI lineage: Eukaryota > Metazoa > Arthropoda > Insecta > Lepidoptera > Saturniidae > Saturnia > Saturnia pavonia. The sequence continues at coordinate 16,589,583 of OX383904.1, forward strand.
AATATTTTCGCCAATTACTCTTAATTATAATGTTCACGTCTCGCAGTTCAGCGAAGCCCCTCGAATTTGTTATTAAAGGAATAATAATTTGTTATTCCGTATTCTCACTTAGTAAAAGAAGAACATAAATTAGTCATTCAAATCGAGTTAATGTTAATCGATCAAAGTCAACAAAATTTAAAATGTTTATAAAAATAATATATACGAGGTTTTAATGATTTTCAATAGGCAACCCTGAAGAAAAAGTGGCGGGCGCGCGTCATCCGTTCCCGCCTTCATTAGTAGGATTGAAACAATGTACACGATATCCGCTTGGAAATTATCCGTAGTACCGTGGGCTGGTGAATGGAACAGCACGCCTCACGCCCCGAACCCCTCTAGACGCCCGCGCCTTTGTACTTATTGCTTAATCAGTATTAATAAGTTATTTCCTGTTCTTAGTACTCCACAAGAGTTAAGAAACTAATCAGTGTAACTATTCACATGTAACAAGTATGGAATACAAAAAGTGATACAGGATTATATAAAAACCTTTATTAGTAATATATATATACTCAATATAGCAATTATCCTCTATATCGTTATAAGCAACGATCACACTGCTTATGGGCATCGGCAGGATTGAATGCAAACATATGGCAAAAGTATACTCTCACAGTCACGGAATATCTGTAGAGATGTGAATGATCTATTTACTGATCCAAGTGAGAATGTTTTATTTGGGGTTATCCCCAGTGGCCTCCAATCTGCTCTATAGCCACCCCGAGCCTCGCTAGACTAAACCGGTTATCTCACCATTTCCCGCCCACAGGCACAGCATTCAATCCTCAGATTTGCAAGGCAGCCTGATAACCAATGTAACCGCACTAGTACTTGAATGCATTGGCGTTCCAATCCTCGGAGGACGGGGTACGACAGGATTATATCTTGAGATACGTACAGTCCGACAATCTACGTGAGAATGCCCCTGTTCCTTTTTTCCTTTACGACTTTTACAGCTTCACCAGGCTTGAGAAGCTCAGGATCCAAAATATCCGTTGTATACAAAGTATTCCTTTCCGAAGGCAACATTAATTTGTGAACTTTCATTATTGTATACGCCGTATACTTTATATTTATATATATGACACACACACACACACACTCATTCCTACTCATTCTCGCATCCCTTCCTAGTTCCTAAAAAAGTCGCTTTGTCAACGCCTCGCCGACTGGTCGTGTTGCAATCGCGCAAAGACACGGACAGTACTCGCATCAAACGTGACGTACATCAAGACGTGGATTGACAAGGTACTTCTTTTCCTTTTCCACTTAGAACCGGCGCCTTCAATTATAAATTAACTATAACTTGTCACTTTCGGTTAATATTTATTATAAAATAAGACGGCATGATATAGTTGATCATGTGTAATACATAATAGCAAATAAGGCAAAACACGTTTACAAAAAAAAAAGTTGTTTGTGTCCCTGGCAATATTAATATACTGAGTTACCTTCAGGAATTTGGTCAGAAAATACGTAGATGGATATTTTGCGGTAAATAGCTTCCATTCTGTTTGCCTTCACTCGCACGGGCGCGACGGTGTATTTTATATGGCCTCTATCAGAATAAACTAAAAATAAAATTTATTTTATCAAAGAAAACGTTATTTAACCTCTCCAGAGTGTCAATATTTTAGTTGATTGATTCTTATATGAAAACAGGTCGCAAACAAAGCCCCCTACAAATGATTGAAACACTAAACCGGACTCAATTACACTACAATCTTTGTCCATAACAGCATGAAAACGATACTCTATGGACGTAAAGTAGTATCTAGAAACGGCACGATATGAAGAAACGTACACGAGTCACTTGACGATACTATAGAGTAACTGGTCCCGATTTAACTAATGGCTGTAACGTAAAAAATTGGATTTATTTTGAAAATATCATACAGGATTACAGGACCTCTTCCAGTTCAAAAAACGCCTCATAAGGTAGGTCAACACTGCCTACGGATAACTTATAAAACCTTATAACACCCACGTGCAGCCCGCGGTGTTGAAATAAATCACGCCTAAGGTAAAACCACCAGTAAATGAAACTGCACCAATAGTTGACACTCTGGCGAATAAATTTAAATATTAAGAAAAAAAAGGAAGCCAAAGATCGAGACGGCCAAAATCACTGATTACTGATATATTTTTAATGTTATGAATACATATAGGTACAGTCAGTTATAAAAGTCGGTTAACAAACTCAAGACTTCAAATCAATTTAGTATCAAATATTTAATTTTCTTCGTCAGAGTGTCAACTATTGGTGCTGTGTCAATTACTGGTGGTTTTACCTTACTTGAAAAATTTTTTTTGTAAACCCTTTAAATCTTTTTTACCAAAACAAATAAATCGTATTCAGATATATCGAATAATCTTAACTTTTACAGCTGTAATCGTATATTACTTCTCAAAGGTGTTTTTTCCTGGCAACGCCATATTTCCATTAAATTTGTATCAACATTAATAATCAAACATCATGCTATCTGTTCATGGTTAATAGTTTGTATTCAAGGCGCCATCTATTAACAATTTATTTAAGTATTTAACTAACAGCATGTTAACATGCATATTATATTAATTACTAGCTGTGCCCGCGGCTCCGCTCGCGATGATTACAGAATGCGGTAAGGCAGAGCGCACGTGATGCTTCAAAAATGCTTATTAAGGGTGAACTTATCGAATGTTGTAAGCAAGTTCTTGTACCTAATATTTAGATAAACAATTAAATTTACTTGAATTATGTAGCTTAGGCTAGTTTAGTGGGCAGGCTACGTACAACGCATGTATTTGACTGTTGATTAAATCACCCTAATATGTTGTTAACACACTAACTTCTATGGATCGAAAATTTGTGGCAGTCTAAAGTGGTTGTATTGGTTTGAGCTGAGGTCATTTTACACTTGACCAAATGCCAAGTACGAATAGTTACCGGAGTCTTAACAAGACATGGGCATTACAACAAACATTTATTTAATTTAGGTGTCATAGAAAGCCTCCTTTGCCGAGCGCACATGGAAAAGGGAGAAACAGCCAGTCACGTGTTTTTTGAAGTGCAAAGAGATGGCTCGATATTGGGCTAAGCATCTTCGTAAATCGAAGACTCACCCGCAAGTCTTTAAAAACATCATGCGTCTGGTGGACTTTCTGGAGAAACTGGGCTGGCACGACTAAAGTCAGCCACCACCACACAAAATAGGCTCATATAGACGTCGAATTGCGGAAACATAACCCGTCTAACCTGATACTTGTTTGGCTTGAGCAGGATGCCAGTTCGCTAAAACTAACATTACACAGACTGGGAAGAAATATTCTCAATTATTATCTGTCGGTCTCAATTAGTGTCGTATAACACTTTGAGAATTGAGATTCCCAAGCCATATGGTCAGAAACCCCTCGTAGTGATTCGCTTATGCGTGTCGCGTTTCAGGGTCAGTCGGTGAATATCTAGTTTGTATTTCGCATGCCGGTATAACAGCAGCGACTGGGGGATAGATTAGTATGTCGATTACTGCCGGTAATCGCCACTGATTCTGGATTGTGCTTACCATTAGGCACAATGCGCTCACTTTGTCGTACTACTATAATAAAGGGCCGCTCGTGACTGTTACGTATAAATGGATGAAAGCACTGCATAGCGATCATGATAGATGTGGCGACGTTACGGGGCGAAATAGCCATGAGAGGCATGAGAGCCATGATAGCCATAGTTTTCATGCAACAAAATATTGGTTTTCGCTGTGATATGAATAAGTGAGAAAACGTCAATGAACTCTGTCAGAAGATTGAATATACCTGCTATTTTAAACCAACATCTATTACGAATTCCCACATAAAACGTGTAATGGTGCCTCGAATCGCTTACAATGGTACAAACACGAAGTACGCCCACGCTTGCCTCTGCATTACAATTTATGTCCGAGGCAACACGTGTTAAGAAAATTAATAGACGACGTTCTGTTATTAATCTAATCTCGATGTATATAGCTACTTGGTTTTACTCGATGTATGATCCGATTTTATTATTTAATAACACGCACTAGCAGGGTACTTAATACACGCGGCATTCCAACCTAGTTCTAAGGATTGTATCAACCCATTAATTACTGACTGGACTCGCGACTGTGGTTCTCTTTGAGGTTGATTATAAATATGTACTAGTTACCATAGAATACCAGGTCGAATGCATGCCTGTTTGTCAATTCCAACTTTACAATTAAAACTCACTCAATTAAGTGGAATTAATTTTTAGTTCAGGAAAATTAACAGCATTGCACTTGATTGTGAAATAAACAATATCTAGGAATAATGGCCACAGACTAAAGATATGTTTTCGACTGTACTGGTTAGTAAATACCACACGTAAAGGATCCTGAGTAGGGTTGCCAACCGTCCTGCGAGAGGCGGGACATCCCATTTCTAGATCCTTTATGGCATGCGTCACGGGAAAACGTGCGCAGGACGCGAACTACATTGCCCTGCTTTATAGTACGACTAGCTGTGCCCGCGGCTTCGCTCGCGTGAACTACCAAAACAGGTTTTTTAATTTTTGTGCGGAAACCTAATTATTTTTCTAAAATATAAATAGCCTTAGTCATTGCTTATAACATCAGCTATCTGGCAGTGAAGGTCCCGCCAAAATCGGTCCAACCGTTTCGGAGATTACCTAGAAACAAAAAGACAGATAGAAAAATAAAAAATAAATTGTTATAGGTATCTTAAAAACCAGTTCTTTTGTCTTACAAACAGACACTTCAATTTTAATTTATATATAAATATAGATTATACTTTCGAGCATAATTAGCAAGGAAATACACATTGAAAATGACGAGTGAAGATTGTATTAATGTAGCTAGGTCTTGCATTTTTAGCTACGTTCCGCAATATGTTTGCAAATCTTTCGTAAATTCATGTTTTAAAGCTGGCAACCCTAAACCTGGGTGTCCCACGAATATCAAAAATGGGGTAAGGTGCGGTTAATATTGATCAATGTCTACATATATCTATCTTATATATATGTATATGAAGTTAGAAACTGACTGACTAACTGATTCACTGATTGATCGATCCACGCATAGACCAAACTACTGGGGCTAGGACCGTGAAAATTTGCATGTTGGTTCCATTTACACTGTAGGTGAGCACTAAAGAAGGATTTTTGGAAATTCAACCCCTAAAGTAGTGAAAAAGGGGATGCAAGTTTGTATGAAAAGCTGTCTTTAAAATATTTTTCTATCCCGTGCGAATCCGGGGCGGAACGCTAATAATACATATACTTTAAATATAATTGAATTTGAATATGTGTATTGGCTTAAATAAATTACTTCGTTGCATACAATTTCTATATGTCCTATAATGTAAATAATATGTTGATACGCTCAAAAAAATTAAATTAATTATTTAATATTAAACTTAAAACCAATTAAAGTACACCATGTAGTTTAGTTAAATCCTTGGATTAAGTAGCATATAGAAAAATTTACGAAATAAAACACATATTTTTATAAAAAGAAAAGTAAACATGTATAAATTCACGGGAAAGTTTGAAGGGCCCTGTCTACTAACCGTGAACCATAATCATATATATTGAATGGCGCCGCCGTTGTTTCGACATCTTTTCATCTCGATATCTCAGTTGCGTACAAGCGACCCACATCTATCAGTGCGCGAGTCCGTTGTATCTTACGTCATGTTAAATGTTAAAGTACGTCTTTTAATTTTTTGTTTTAGAAATGCAATTGTGTACTAATATTTATTGCAGCACGATATTGTTTGTTAATTGATCTTTATGCTCTATTTTCTTCCTATATCCTACTGCACGTATATTTGCAATACATTGGGTACTTGGAACACGAGCCTTAAGATACCATTTTGTAGAAACCTAGAATTCGCACCGATTTTTAAAGGAGCTTCTAGTGCTAGGTTAGGCTAATCCTAAACCATCTAACCTTCTGGCAGTGTCATCAGCTAAATAAAATGGCGGTTGTGTTTCGTTTCACGTGTTTTCACAGGTGTAGCATAAAAGACACTAAGAAACTTAACCAAATAATAAGACATCCGATCCATTAGGCGCATTTGCGAATCCTTACGTACGATTTTATGTTTTTTTTTTAAACATATTAAAAATATTTAGATTTCTTTCCGGCGGCGAAAATAATATGGGGCGGTTTGAGACGGAGACCCTTGACCCCCCGGAACTCTAAGAACCTTCAAAGTCAGACGACTTGGTTTAAGATTTTAACCTATTAATCTATATAAATAAAAAGATTGAGGTTAGCCGTTGTGTTTCTTTTTATTTTACTCCTTAGATACAATTTCCTTATATAAAAATAAAAACATGATATCTTCATAAACAATAATTCTGTAGTCCACGCGAGTGGAGTTGCGGGCACATCTAGTATATAATAAATTTGATATACAATACTTGATTACCTTTGAAATCGATGGTATCATAGTAAGGAACTAAACTTTTCGGGCGTGAAGGATAGAACAATGTAAACACACCGAAACTTTCATACTATCAGAGTTTTGATTTATGTTTCTGTGAATTTATATATCGGTAAGTACCAAAGAGTACTCAACGGGTCGTTATGGAGCGAGCGTTGCGTAAAATTGTTGTTGATAGATGGTCTTTTGTTGAAAGACTCATATCTTTCACTTTTTATGTCTAAAGACTCAAAGCTTTGTGTAGCTGTAAACAATATTTGTAGACAGTTGAAAGTGTAGGATTCGCGTAACATGTAGACATGAAATGATTGCAGTTTTAATATAATTGCATAGTAGTGATTTTTTATCACTGCTATTTCATATGTGATAAGTGAAAATATGTCATAAAATTGTAATACGCAGCGAGATGGGCAGCGAGACGGTACTCAGGAACAGTGTTTATTGTAGTCGATTTATTAACTGAAGTCTTCACTATCCCACAGCTCAAGCGAGAATGTCTTCGAGCAGGTAATTGCTTTTTTATAAAGCACACGGTTCTCCAATACATATTAAATATTAGCTTATGTAATATGACGTGTTGGCAGAGGAAGCCGGTCTTTGTAACAATATGTGAAGAGGAAGGTGCACAGTATAGCTGCTTTAATTTCTGACTGATACAAGTATCGAACGAATGACCTTTTTTTGTTACCTGTCTACAGAAATAGCAATAGCAAATTTCAAGGCCTAGATAACCGTTATGCGAATTATCATATAGCAAATTATTTTTCACTCTATATGAAAAATAGCGGTGACACATAATACTCATATTATAACAAATTATTTCTTATATATATATGAAAAGTAGTAGTGATGGTAAAAATGTTCCATGCTTATTAATATCTCTGATACCCAAGCCAACGCAACTCCAATAGTAAGTCGTTTTGTTGCGTCGTAATGGGGTTATTAAGTGTATTCTCCGTACCCAGTACCTAAACTTTCTCTCTTTGCTGATAGCTCTTGCATTTCAATGCAAAGTTATTATAAAATCGGAATTGTTTCAGATTTTTTTTTATAATAAGGCAAATATGCATCCTAACACGGGTTATAATTTTCTCTGAATATAACTAATACAAAACTAGCAAGCTTAATGTTTGATCACAGTTCCATCATGATGTTAAATGACGATGTGGTCTAGGATAACACGCTTAGTCTGGAAGGAACTAGCTGCCTAGTCGAGCTCCCAGAAAACAGCTATATGTGTTTGGCGACAGTTCTCAACTTGAGGATGGTAGCTAGCAAGCAATAGAAAATATACTACCACTCTTATGGTTACAAATGTTTTCTTGGTCGGAAACTCAGGCTCATTTGAATTTACGTCAGTAGAAATGGTTTCCAAACATGCTACCACTAAGTCATTCTCATACGTCACAAGAGTCCTGTCTAGTACTATAAAAAGCTTGATGATAAAGACGAAAACTTTATACAATTCTTCACAATTATAAAGAACAAAATGGGACACCAAAAAACCTTTCTTCAAACTGAAGAAAAAAGCATTTTTCTTTCGCCTTGCGACAACTCAAGATTTTCCAATATCCTGTTACCCTCTTAAAGTGATGTCCTTATGTAATCCCTCGGAGACCTTTTAATCCAGCACTCAGATGGTACGTAATTTCGCGAGGGAATATTGATTGCATATTGGTTTTTCCAATGTCTGCAATATCTATTCAAAGCGATAATAAAGGTTACATTATTGGAGTGTTTCTTTACTTTAACTTTTACCTGTCTCTCTCATCTTTTGAATTTAGTAAAATACTTGTGCCTAACTTTCTGTTGGTTATACCACGATGGTGGTATACAATCGTGTGGTCCGCCTGATTGTTAGTAGAGATCACATTCTATGGGCGCTTGCAACATTAGAAGAATGACATAAGCGTTGGCGACCCTTTAAAAACCTGCTTACTCCCTCTAAAAACGCCATGAATAGTGATATAGATTCCCGGAAATTGTAGACATTAAGCAATATATTCCTAATGTTTGTGGGAGAACGAAGAGAGATCGAACCTTACTATGAGCGTCATTTTACGGCGAAGAAAAATATCTTGATTCTTAACAAAGCTATCGTATTTTCTGGCGTTCAATTAGATAGTTGCCATCTTTAATTTAGAAATGTTATCCAGCTGTTGTTTGAGTTCGTGCCCTTTATAGGATTAACTTTTATAATCGTTTACATTGTAACTTTAGACTCGGGAAAATTGTGGTGGAACCCTTAACTCGACACAAAATATAAATATTTTTTATGGATACAGCTGTTTTTTATTTTTATAGTTCTTAATTTGGAAGGTTGTTAGGGCATTTGTTAATATTAATCAAGTTATAGTTAGCCTACTACACTCAAGTTACACATCTGTCTCAGAGCAGGAATTTCATAGAATGCATTTTTAAATAAATATCAAAGCCTTTGTTAAAATAATTACCTTTCGTGACTTCGAAGTTATTAGTAGATTTTAACTTTTCATCTGTTGTCACCAACTAAATTGCGCATTGGAGCCCAAAGCGTTTTGATGAGAAATTCGACGACATCACTGGACCCCAATTATCTGATAGTTTCGCGGTGCGGTCCCCGGGACTATATATATTGTTCGATATGGTCTCGGGTATTACTTTAGTATGTTTCTAAACTTTGTGTACCTCGCGTCGGGTTATAGTTCAAGGTGTTGTAGTAACTCGATCAAAGTTTGAGAACAGCTTTTTGATTAACGAAGGCATTACTGTCATATATTTCAGGCGAAAGTAACAAATAAATTTCGGACAATTATTATTGAGAACAGCTTGTTTGGATACAACACAACATATATCACGTTTGTTAGAAAGAAGAAAGAAAGAAAAACATTTATAACAACACACACACACATACAGTTATGGTCATATAATTAAGAACGATTTGAAGTTCTGGATTTTTTTTTATGTAAATCATGTTATGTGTAGTTATGTATTCCTTCTTAGAAGTAACTAGTTATGTTATGAAATAGCCACATGAATAGAGAAAACGAAAATCGCTAGTATTTTTGTATGAATTCAACACGAATAGGTCCCTATCTCACCATAGCGGCACGCTTAGGCATGTCAGCCGGGGTATATCCAGTAAGCGAGGGATCTTACGCGACTGTTTTTTTTTTTCGATTATCTATACCGTTAGCGTTAAGGGCCCAGGAGTCATTAGAGTCTTTGACAGCTTCACCGGACTTGCGGGCGAACTATGTATCGGTATCGAAAAAAAATATGCGTTTTTAGAAAATGGCCACCTACGAGTAGTAAAGCGAGGTGTAAAACCTTTTTTTTAAACCATTCAGAATTAAACTGACTTCTTCAGAGCACAAAGCTATTCTATAGATTATTTTTAAAAAGCTCGTCAAGATAAACCAAAATTTAGTTAGCTTTAAGCGCGTTTTATCAATTGAATAGTTTACTTATTAAGCGCTTTTTACATTTTACAAAAAAATAATAAAAACATTGATATACTCTTATGTGTACATTACACTATATAAAACGTAACAAAAATATTACATTATAGGTAATGTTTCAACAGTCATCTAAAAATAGCAGTTAGAATCATTTTACTTGTTTATCTGAACTAAATTAATTCGTATAACTTTAACCGAAAATGTTATTAGTTCTTTCAATGTTTATTCTTTTGTTAGCTCTCTGTTCATGTATAAATAAATGTATTTCACAATTCATCCGCAAGTATCAAAGTTAATTAGAGTAAACTAATTCTGTAAATAATCTAGATAAGTTTTTGCATAGTGCTATCGTAGAACGTTTATCCGTAGAACATGCAGACTGCCTTAGTTACATAAGACTAGGTTCAATCCGTGGCGATAGGCGGGACATCGAGTGGTTTGTATTCATTAGCTCGACCGACCGATAGTGCTCTGTTAGCATAGACACTCACAGTGCGACCGAATGAGGAACTTGTTTCATGTATTTTTTTTCAGTGTTTTTTTATACAATTTTAGTGGCAAATAAATGTACTAGTAAGCTTAATAGTAAGCGGTTACCGTAGTCTATGGATGCTAGTAGCACCAGAGGTCTCACTAGCGTGTTGCCGACCTTGACCCCTCCTTCCTTCAGGAGCTTTGGCAAACCTACTCATCGCAGGAACACAATACAAACTTATTTGGCTGTGATCTTCTGTAGGGTGAAAATATATCACCAATCGGGCTGCTCCAAGTGGAAACAATATTTCTAAAGAGATCTATCTGTGCTCTACCTCCCTTCTTCCTATGGTAATTATCAGGGATGTAACGATACCGATACGATATATCGGTTTTTCCCCTTTCGTCGCAGGCGAGAGAGCCGCGCGTGACGCTAGTGGCGACATTGCCGTCTTTATTAGGCGTTGTATTGTTTTGTGGCCATTTATTATTAACTAGCTGTGGCCCACGGTTTCACCCGTGTTAAATTTATTCGACAAACTTTCTACGGAGCGGCACCGATGCCCCCAACGAGCTCGTGTACCCCTATCGTTGTTCCACTTCCCGTATTTGCCTACAACTTGCCAGATTGCTTGATTTTCACAGTTACTGTTCCGCTCCTTATTTTCGTAGCGAGAAGTTATATAGCCCATATTATTCCTCATGAATCTGCCCATCATACACAATAAGAATAACAATTTCGAACCCCACTGGTATTTGCATAGATTAAACAATCAAACAAACAACTTTTAAACTTTATTATATTCGTATAGATTTTCATTTGACATGATTTCTTTAAAATATTTATTTTGAAACGAAATATTAAATACCTACTTATCATTTAAAAGATTATGGCCAGTTTTATTTTATAATTTTTGGAAAGCTTACAGATTAATATTACAATAAAAAGGAGAATATACATATAAATAATAACGTAGTTAATTAAAAACCTTCACCTTTGAGCATAATAGAGAAACAATCACCCAAAACCCTCATACACTCTCATAATCACCCTCCGCCAGTCGGGTAAAATGTGTACGAGCTTACATAGGTGCTTAATTATTTATTTAATTTATTACTAAACTTTTGATATCGGTATCACCGATTATTCACACAATAATTGCTATCAGTATCGTATAGGCAAAACTATGTATCGTTACATCACTATTAATTATATTCCAAGAACGGCTTCCTGCGTCGAGTGATCAGAATTTGTTGACAGTCGCCGTCATCATGCTAGGTATATTAATATTATATGTACTACTTTATTTATTACAATTGATTGCTAGCGCAGTAATCCATTACTTTTCAATCTTAGTTACAGCAATTAATAGGCCTCTTCCTTCACTTCACTTCGTCTCCAGTAAAGTATACGTGTAATTGAAGTTTTCCTGAATATCTCTGGATGCTAGTTCGCTTTTATTGAGTACCACATGTTTTTTTTTATGTAGCAAGTATATATGAATGTCTTATGATATATGATATTACAGTACCTGATTACCACCGATAAGCAACTTCAAACAAAACCTAAGTGTTATCCCGTATTACTTCACTTAGTACCTACTCCCGAAGAATTACACGGGTTTTCACCCGTATAGTCCAGTCATTATAGTAAGTTCAACTCGGAATTCGAGATACCCAGCTGTAAGTCTGTAAATACTTGTATATTGACACCCTAAAAGTTGTCTCAAAACCTACATATTGTAGGGTGTAAGCAACTATTAAATTTCAAGGCCAAAGGTCACAAAAATCGGTTTTTTGCGCTTTTTTTGAAAATATGTCATTTCCTATGGGTTTTTTGCTATTTGTATTTATCATCAATATTGTAGAATACAAAATTCTCTACAAATTTTGTTCAAAAAAAATTTTTATACGATGAACTGTTTTCGACATAGAGGGCGGAGAGCGCGCAGTCACAGCATCACTTCAGGTCAAACGGTGCTTCCGGTCGAAAACGCGCCATATATAGTTGATGAACTATCGATAAATCAATGATTATAAATATTTGTCAATTTTTATTAACTATTATATTATATTTTATCATTTTTTTCCTAACCTATCCACTTTTTGTTCAGTATTAATTTATTTAACAACACTTACCTGCCCATGTAATTGCAGAATTGTTAATGAAAATATAGGAATTCTATTTGAGTTTTAACCTAATTAATATTATAACTTCTTACATGATGAAAAAAAAAACAAATAAATTATGAATTAATCTTTTTATTTATTACATTTATTTTTATTGAAAGTAAAAAAATGGAATAAAGGGTACAAAAACTATAATTTATAATTTTAATCATCTTCTTCCTCTTCATCGTCGTCTTCTGGCTGCTGGTAAATTTCAAACTGGTCTTCATTATCGTCTTCAACGACATTTGTCTCAAGTTCTTCCATGATTTCGGGGTCAAAGGTTCCATCTTCGTTAATGTCGCTCTGATATGGTAGAGCATTGAGACAAGCTTGCCCAATACATTGGCCACAAGCTAAAGAGCATTGCAAGCCCGCTTTCCTGCATCCACTCTTGCAGTTGCAGAAAATTGTATTTAGCAAATCTTCTGGAGCAGGTGGTAAAATTGTCATGATAAGCTCCAGAAAATCGTTTCGCATTGCCCAACCTCATACTCAGGGTTCCAAATCATGTACTAACCAAGTTTGAACTTGATAATATACACGCTTGAAATGTTGATGAGCAGCTGCACTTGTTGATGGAATATTTGAAAGAGAGGTTACTGATTTTAAATAATCAATTTTTCCGTCGTTTCGTTCGACACTTCGAACGATTTACCTCCCGAATCTGACTTATTACATAGAAAACACAAATCAGATATAATTTTCGACGTAGTGGAAGAATTTTAAAATTTACAGATTTTAAAGAGGCACTAAATTATTTTCTATTTAAAATATCATTAGTGTAAATGGGAATATAATTATAGTATGACTTAAGTTCTCTTAATTATTTTTTAATTTTAGTAAACGGTTATCAGTATTATTGAATAGATATAGATTTAATGCATGAAGAAAATGATAAAATATAATATAATAGTTAATAACAATTGACAAATATTTATAATCATTGATTTATCGATAGTTCATCAACTATGTATGGCGCGTTTTCGACCGGAGGCACCGGTTGACCTGAAGTGATGCTGTGACCGCGCGCTCTCCGCCCTGTATCTCGAAAACGGTTCACCGTATAAAAATTTTTATTAAACAAAATTTGTAGAGAATTTTGTATTCTACAATATTGATAATAAACATAAATAGCAAAAAACCCATAGGAAATGAGATATTTCCAAAGAAAGCACAAAAAACCGATTTTTGTGACCTTTGACCTTGAAATTTAATAGTTGCTTACACCCTAATATATGTAGGTTTTGAGACAACTTTTAGGGTGTCAATATACAAGTATTTACGGACTTACAGCTGGGTATCTCAAATTCCGAGATTCTTACCTAATTTAAGCTTAAATGACTGGACTAGTATGTAGTGGAAATTCCACCGATACGCACGAGGCGTTTTGCACCCTCGCTTATAATCCGAACGGTTATAGAATGAAATTCACTCTCGACGTCCGTCTTCCCGTCTTGTGAGAGGCTTTAAGCAAAGAGTGAATAGACATTTGGTAGGTAAACGCGATCCATCGTTGACCTCATCTTCGCTTACCATCAAGTGAGATTGAGGTAAAGAGCGTGACTGTATCATATATTTAAAAAAATATAGAAGGATTATTTTGCCATTGTCTATATATTTTGTTTAACGTTCGATATAACAGTGTGTAGTGCACCCCGTCATCCACCCCTACTTCGTTCCGCGACGCCCTGTCTCGGCCGTTGCTGCTTCCACTCAAATTACCTGGTTCAAGTTAGTTTTTTTTTTTACAGTAAATTAAAATCTATATGTATATTTTTATACTAATATTATAAAGAGGTAACATTTGTTTGTGATCTTGTGAATTGGTTAGTTTTTCTGTAAGTGGTAGTTTCTTTAATAGAAAGAAACATTCTACCTGATGGTTATAGGCTATGTGTTATTGCTATTAAGTTTTACTGTAATAAGTATTGGGGTCCATTTGTAAACCAAGTCGGAAAAATATGCTGTTTTGCTGCTATATCGGCGTGCGCTGACCGGAACTATTTGTAAGAGATTGAATTATTTGATAAAATTCGATTACTTTCCGATTCAGAATTGTAGGTATGTTGTTTTTTATATTTTATTATTATTATTCTATATTCTAATCCTTTTACACAAATTGATTGCATTTGGAGATTTCTCTGTACATGGGACATCTCGACTGCTAAAGTAAAACCATTCTACAGAAAACCGCTGCCTTGTATTTTGTTCCTGCGGTCAGTAGGGTTTCCAGAGCTTCTTGGGGAAGGGAAGTCAAGGTCGGCAACGCGCTAGTGTTACATCGTCCATAGGCTAAGGTGACCGCTTACCATCAAGCTGGCCGAACGTTTGTTTGCACCTTAGTTGTATAACAAAAAAAAAAGGTTAAAATATTTGCGATTTCATGAAGTAAAGATTTCGTGAAGTCGATTATTCGCAACTTGCGTTTTCGCAATGGTGACGTGTCTATTTCTTCATATAACTTTTTCTCCTATTCTAATAAAATTTTGTAGATGACAAGCATACAACAACATTCCATAATTATTGATATGCTTTAAGAATCGTCAATACTACATGTAGGAATCGTAAAAAAATTGTTCTCATCCGATTTTGATGAAATTTTCTATACGAGAAGTATAATATGTAATTTTTCAATTGATAGACTATATGAATTGTCAATATTATGAGTAAAAATACAATTACGAGATGAAGTTAATTAATGCGTATATAAAAAAAGGAGCCGCGGGCACACCCCCTTCTTAGGTGATAAATCACATGCTATATCCATTTTCTCTATTTTATAATATTACATACCTATATATAAATGTTAGGATGCTTGTTCCTTACTTACTTTCAAACGGTTAAATTTGTCATAGAAGTACCACAGGCACATTATGTCATCGATATAAATACAGTTTTAAACCGATATAGAAAAATTAATTACGCCCAGCAAAGCGAGTCTGCAGTTGCTAGTATCTTTATAGAAACTGAAATGTATAATGTTGTATATAAGGTAGAAAGATTCACCGCAAGAATTGTGGTTCTTGTACATCGAGCGCTATAATTTTGTAAAGAATAACAAAAATTTATCAACCCTCACAATTTTCCTTAAAGTGTAAGGGGTGAGAGAAAAACACGGAGATTTTCTTTTAGAGATAATACTTTTTATCTCGCTCGCTGTATTTGTATATTTTACGTTGAAAACAGCCTTTAATTCAATTCCGTCGTCTCGAGTAGCCATTGTGATTATGTCACGGAAAAGGTTCTAATTAAATTATTTTGAGATGATTTTCTTTTTATATTAACATCTTTTGGGTTTTTCATATCGAAATTAGATGAAGGTGTAGAAGGTTGGTTTCTCAATTGATTTTGCGAAACCATTTTTATGCCTTTGAAATAAGTTGAACCTCTTTGTAATTAAATAAAATAATTAAACCTATTTATTTTATAAGAGAGAGCGGACCGTAATAATAAAGCAGTTTCAGTTTCAATATGTAGGTAGTGTTGGTAAAACAACGATTAACAATCAATCAATTGATAGTTTTCAGGACTATCGAACAATCGGTTGTTGATATCCAATACATAATACAGGGTATTTTTGTGATTAGAAGAAGATTTGAGAGAACGACCTCTTTTTAAGTTCGCCATGTTACTAAAGTACGCAAGTATGTAACATTCGGAAACACGCGATAACCTTCTTTTACCGGCCGGCTAACATGACGTCTTCCGTACTGAAAATCAATCGATATACATCAATTAATCGATTCTTTTTAGAAATCAATTAATTACTATCGATTGTGCGATAAACCGATGTTTTACCAACACTATACGTAATTATATACACATATAAAAACTATGATCGTTAATGTGTAAATTTATAATTAATAACAAACTTTTATTATTCCTATAGTTTCAATGATTTAATCTATAGTATTTTTTATAGGTTGCTATAGATATGTGGTGGCGCCGAATAAAGAGCGTCTTGTATCCGATTTTACTTTTTAAAGTTTGAAGTAAAATTTTGTTTAGAGACGTACTATAAAACGGTTTCAGTCACAGTTTTGGACAAATTAATTCGTCAGATTCAGTTACCGCGTTTGATGGAGTTATGAAGGATTTAATATTTTTCGTTTGCCGTAAGTTTCAAACGGTTAGCGCCTTTATTCTCGAAATAAATAAACTGAATTAAATATGTCTGGAATAAAGTGTAAGTCCAAAGTGGATAGATCAGTTCGCACTGATCTATCTCTGTATGTTATTTCTGAGTGGTATTTTTTTAGTGGCAACACTATATCTCCTTTAATTTTCATCAAAATTAATTATTGAAACATCATTTTAAAGCTTATATTCTCCGCTATTGACGAAACATACATATATGTACACTTTTGTTACAGTTTTCGTTAAAAATGGATTAAAAAGACTTTTTAATTAATGCCTCATACAATCAAATAACTAATTCCTCATACAAGCCATGCTTAAATTGACATAATAAGAATATTTTGTTTATTAGAATCATTAAAATGTTACAAAAAGAATAAGAAAAGCACTGTATTAGCTATATTAATAGAATTGTGTCACAGCTAATAGTGCCCATGTCCATGCTATCTAACAGAAAGACCTGCGTTAAAAATCAAACAGTTTAGTGTGAGATTGACTTTTAAAAATTATTATGCATAGAAAATCGCTTGTCTTTCGTAACACGCGCCATCCTCATCTTGGTTTTAAGTCAACCAACTAATTTTCATGAGGGCCGCGATTAATTGAATTCGTAGGCGTACCGCGGCGAGACGACGTAACGTGCGGTCTCGACCCCCTTCACCTGACACACCCCCCGGCCCACCACTTGTCCCACACGAAATACCTCCAGAAGATTTACAAAAACAGTTTATGATATTAAATTCTCATTATTCTCATCTTCTGTTTCAAATTCTTCGTTATTACGTTTTTCTGTAAGTTGGAATGAATTTTTATTATAAAATTGTTACTTCAAATCAACATTGTTTTAATAATGGGTTGGCATTATTATTATACTGTTATAAGAGAAGTGTTCAGTTAAAACAAGAAATGGCGTCATCTAATCACTCTTCGCTTGGTTAACCATAACATAAGGAATTTCCGTAAGTTTATGCAAATTCCTTTTGGTACTAGCTGTGCCCGCGGCTCCGCTCGCATGGACTACAGAACGTCGTGGGTCGCACGCACTTGCGAATCGGGCTGCCCCCGTTCTAAAGACGGAAGACAAAAATGCTTATTGTAGGTGATCTTTAGGAGAGAGATATATGCTATCGCTGATATTTTTGTAGGTATTTTTAAGATCTACAATTATGTAAAACATTAATGTGATATATCTCTTGTGGCTTACTCAGCGTAAGCCATTTAAGCGTTCCAAGTGCGCCTTTTTTCCGAATTCGCCATTGTCGTCACTGTTTATTTAGTATGTTACTTTATCTTACAAAATATATCATGTAACCTAGCTAGATAACATATCGATGAATTAAAATAAAAAACATGTAAATCGGATAAGTGGTTTTCGCGAGACATAAACGGACAAACAGACAGAGGGACGTCAAGTTTTATAATAGATATACATGTAGATACTGCCTGCACCTCTGATCAGTGACCAAATATACCCTTGTCCTGCAAATTTATTCATTTAAATAAATTATTATATTTTTAAATTCGATTATTTATAAATAAAAGCTTTGTTTTTATATTTTTTTTTAAATCATGCATTTATTGGTCTGGTTTAGGTATGTATTTTGGAATATTAGTAAGTTATGTGGATAATTGTAAATTAAGCCAACAAAAAAAATTACCATCAGCAAGTTCACCTGTAACTTTACCTAAATCATTAAATACTGACCGATATAATGCAGTAGATAGTAAATTCATTAGAATACAAATGTGTAAACAATATCTGCATTACTTACTATAAATATAACTTTTATATTTTACAGCTTTCATCATTCAAGAGGATCTTTAATAAATAAATAAATAAAAACAGGCAATGTTCAGTTTTATTATAAGGAAAAAGCACGCGAGCGGAACCGCGGGCGCAGCTGGTTTCAAATTTAGCTTCAGTTTATTCGGAACTACTTCATCTTTCACTATAAACTTTTCATTGAACATAGGTATTCCATAATATAAGACTGTATTTACTGACCATAAATCCTTTTTTTACGGTACTGTAGCACAAGCCATACATGATTTGATCTATGAAATAACTTATCGTTTTCTCTTTCACTCGCTCAATCGCTTACCGTACTCGAATTTCGGCTCATGGTAAGTCATTAAGTGGGTATACTCTTTCAAATTTATTAGAGCTGTTTGCATGAAAACCTTTTACAGCCAACGCAGAAGGTACTCAGGTAGGATCGATTCGAAACAAATAGAATTGAGAACACAAAACTCTTAAATAAATGTGAGTATTACGTTACATTTATTTTCTTCTTCAATTGGATTCGCAGAAGCATTTGCCAGAGTCAATACTTTATTTTCATGAGCTTGATTTGATGTAATTCTTATGCTAGTTCTTAAATTCTCCACGTCCAATTAAGTGAACAACAAAAGAAACTGCATTAATTTAATTGCGTGCGGTGTTGATGTGAACAAGTATTTCACACATTATTTTGTCTCATGTTGAACGAGTGAGTTCTTACTAATATCTACGCTTCTAAAGTAGACGGAGACATCAATCATCTACCGCGAGCAACGCGGAACCACAGATAGAGCGTCCGAATTAATTTTATTTGAGCACTTGCGAACAGGCGCGGCGCTGTGCGGCTGCCGGATGGCGTTTATTCTGGCTCTATTTGATTACTAGTCGGTACTTTAAACGATATACAGGTCATTGTCGAGCTAGCTGTGGGAATTTATACTCTTCTCTCTGTATGTATGGTTGGTAAAATTAAAATGCACAAATTTGTAAGGACATAAAAATACTCCTTTACATGAGAGATCAAACTAGGGTCCTCGTCGATCAGTACCAATGTCATTCTAATTATGTATATAATTAATTGTTTTATTCTATGTCTTCTTCTGAAGCGCGGCTTTTAAAACAAATGCTTAGTGAATGATTTTTGACTTGAGATAAGTCAGCCATGCGTCTATTAAAAAATGCTACACGACCACGTTAAGAAGGTTATGTTTTCTTTAAAAAAAAAGTATATAAGCAAAGCAAAAACATAGGGATGAAATAAATAAAAATAATATTAGATATCTGTATACATTTAATAATTAATTAATATTAAAGTGGTTCACGTGCATAGATTTGACTACGCTCTAAGTTATGTAGTAATACTAGTTTTTTAAAAGCACATATACGCGGACTTTTAAAAAGGCGAGGAACTTGAGTGCCCAGTGTGGTTTCTCTATCTGTGTCTCTATCTTTTCATTTATGTTCTTTTCACCTGGAGACCACATCCGATTTACGTGTTTTTTATTTGAATTCATAGATATTCTATCTGGCCAGCTTATAGGATATATTTTGTTAGATAATGTAATATACGAAATAAGCAGTGATTGTTTAATATGACGTATTGGTAGAGGAAGCCGGTTTATGTAACAAACGTTAGCGAGCTTCTTAAAGAATAATTCATATTTTTTTCATAACGCGCCTAGAGACTAACTAGAGATAAGTTATAGTTGTATTTGAACCCATGTCGATCTACGCGGCATCCAAGTGCACTACCACTAAACTTTCATCATTTAAGAATATATAATTCAACCCTTAAGGGTACAGTTTCCCTTGTCAGTCAGTGCTTTTCAGTGGAGCAAAGTTCCAAACCGGGATTAGAAGTTTGACATTTGTAAGTATCTTATTCGAGAGAGCCTAATTTGAATAAAGTTTATTTGGTTTGTTCTCGGTCGATGGTTCGACGTTATAATGATGTAAGTATACATGGTGCAGTGGTAATAAGCCCTATCATTGAGCCGTGCTGTCACGTATTCGATTCCTGCAGAGGAGGGACCCTTGTATGAATAAGTGACGCACAAACTAGTGTAATAAGCGTTTTATTTCTAGAGTGAATTTGGAAATACAGATAAAGCCGGAGTTCACATTTTGCCTTCGACTACAAAGAAAACGTATAACGGTTTAACGTAAGTCGGGGCAATACGTGATGGGTCACGAACACAGAGTAAATATGTACACAAATACTAGAGACGACACTGTGCCAACGATATCGGTAATACACTTTATGAACTGTATAGATCAAAAGTAAAAACTAGAAAAAAAGAGCGCGTGATATTCTGTCACGTAATAGAAGTTAATTTTTAATCAATAACACATTTTATCTTTTCTAATAGTCACGGACTTATATAATGGAGAGGCTTAGAGAGTTTGACTCTCCCCTTCAGTCTTTGCGATACGTAAAATTTGCATCGATATCCGCCTTTTGTATCCGTGATTAAAAACCGTATATGGTAAAAAAATTACCTACTTGACTGTGATACGGATATTATTTTGGTATAATTTCCAATTTTTTATTCTATCAGCACTGACTGTTCTTTCTTTTTGTGCAAAGCTGGACCTTCCCCACATGGGAAAGTTATAACGACACCCGTGCTAATAATAGTTGTCTCGTTTTAATTGCATAAATTCATGCGCACACAAGCAATTCACTTGTCTTTTTCTATCACGCTCATCTATCTCTCTCGATTGATAATATATTAGTTACCTTTTTCTCTATAACTAGTCCAGCCAAGTATGTATTTTCTGTCCTTCTAGCGTCAGAAATATTACATTGCAAAACTTTATACCAAAATTGACTAGAGAACTTTACGCTCATCGCACCCAAGGAAAGTTTCTCTTCAAATAATATTGTATATTTGACTAGCTGGGCCGGCAGACGTTCTACCCTGTCCGGTAGGTAATGTCCCGACAACAGTGCCATCAATCGGATCCTAACATATCTATAAACCATCGTCTCGTTAAAGCAAATATATTATGTGAATATGAACTCAATCGGTCAAGTCCTTCAGAAGTTACACGATCATTAACAGACGCACACAAGATTCAAGATTTTTATATAAGATTGGTAGTAATCACAAAATTTCAGATTTGGTTCATGACAGCTGAAACTTGGCTAGAAACTCGCCTAGCGCGCGCCATTGACTCTACGATTTTTAATTTGGAATGGCTCTTCTAGTATATTAGGGCATTATTCTTCAATTGTCACGTATGAGATAATCTACAGTATTCCCGATACTTTGTCGTCTCAAGAAATATTCCATATCTGTAGCTAAATAATAATTCATACAGGAGTTCTTAATAAATTGGAATTTAAAAACTGTTTTCTCTTTATCAAATAAGTTATAGTTAAGTTGTGATACATCTGATCATTGATTTATTAAAAGATTGACGTTGAAGGAAAACATCATCATTAAAACTCGTACGCTTTAGTGATGTTCTCAGAATTTGCCCATATACCGAAGAATTACAGAATTAGAGATTTCTCGGCGTTTGAAATAGTTAAATAATAGTATTACATCTATGTTACACCGTACGTCATGTACGCCTTCATGAAAAGTTAGATATAAAATTGCTTCTAGGATGCAGGATTTTTTTTCTGTTGCATTCTTATAGTTAAGTATTTTAATGCAAGTTTTTATTTTGGTACCGAATATTCGATTATCAATTACAGTATTTTCATCAGTAATTTTTTATAATCATAAAAGGATAGAATAGTGCACATTATCTATATAAAACCCCGGAGCCCATAGTAGGGAAGATGACGCTGATTGTAAATTCAAGTAAAGTTATATTAAATTATCTGATTTTTCTTAAATCATAAATTAATTATTGGTTTCCGCGCCGCTTCAGTTAGTTACCGTCGGCATACCATAAAAAGTGCGCAGCGGAGACCTATCATGAATCTTTGTTACAATAATACTTTTTTTTTAAATTAAAATATTTCGTTTTAGTTAATGTTATATCTAAAAAGTAAAATCTTTTCCGAAAATTAGTGTATATTCCAATTACAAAATAATAATTTACCTTATTACATACCTATTATATGTAGGTACATATAAGAAAAATAATAAACCCGATCGAGTTACTTGCGGGCTCTTCCTGATGACTGGGATGTGTTACAAACCGGTAGTAATATTTCATCGCTTATAAGTACCTTTTTTGGACTTCATTTGAATATAGGACTTTAATTTTCAATCCGTATCTGTTGATTCCGTAATCAGCGCGGAGCGTCCTCACCTGCCCTTAATAAATATTTAAACTGTTCCAAGCGTGGTACCACCGTAATTAAGGACCGGTACTGTTTGTATGAAGCCTGTGTATTTGTTGGTAAATCGTAAAAATGGTTTGCCACTTTTAACCCGTTTTTAGAAACCGCTTTAAGCGCTTTATTTAGCCTGTTCATCTTCAAACCTTAAGCAGCATCTATTTTAGAAATTTGTCTCCCACTGTATAAACAACTTGATCATTCTACTATTTATAGTTAGAGCCTCCGTTAGTGACGATACCCGAGTACGTCCGGCACACCCTGGGCTGTCAGTCCCGATTCCAACTTCACCGACTGGCCAGCCTTTGCGCCACGGCACGAAATGCACTCGCGATAAAAGAAGAACTACAATAAAAATAATTGAATAATAAACATCTATGTATTAAGAAAATTAATCGTGATGATAAATATATACACTTCATTTTACCCCGGGAAGTGGGTTACGTGGGAGGGCCGCGGCCGATGCCTCGGAGGTATTTAAATAAATCCCTTTGTTTGCAAAAGAGAGGTCCATTAAAGGTCGCCGGACTGTTGACACGGACAATACTGATAAACCCTCTGCTGAGTTGTTACAGTATTTTAATACATATTAAAATTAATTTAAGTTTCACAAATATATTTTTTATTCTTTGTAGATTTTAACGTTAGGTCTTAATTTCACCTGATGTTAAGTGATGATATGGCCCATGATGGCAACACGCTAAGACTAGTGGGGGTACTGGCTCTCAAGTGCAGCTACCGGAGCATACCTATAGGGCCTTGGCGACAGATTCTCAACTTGAGGATGGTATCTGGGCAGACGGGTTTTACAAAATACCCTACCACCATGCTGTGGTTTCATCGATCTAGTTTTTTGCCGGCTCTCGCGATGACTGTGGTGTTTTCCGAACCGGTGGTAGTGTATTGACATTCATAAGTACCTTATTAGGGCTTAAACCGAATGAACTATTTTTGGTTTTCATTTTAATCACGATCTAATACCTTTTCCGAAAGGTCAGGCTCTTTGCAGTCATTCGAGAACTCACATCGATAGACGCGGAGTCCGTTTACGCTACCACTGAGCCATCATTGCTTCAAAACTTTAACTTCACACGGGGAAGAAAAGTCTTAAACAAACTTGAACGTTTTGAGAAATGCTTTAGTATCTCATTATAGTGGGAAAACACCACTATAGATTTGTCCGCGTATAAAATTTTAAGAGAGGTAGGGCACTAAGAAATTTCTTTAGAGATTACTCTTTACTTGGGGCAGTCCGACTGATGGAACACCTCCATCCTACAGAAGATCGCAGCCAAATAACCTAGTGTTGTGTTCCTGCGGTGAGTAGGGATTCCAGAACCTTTTGGGGTAGGGTGTTCAAGGTCGGCAACGCGCTTGTGATACCTCTGGTATTACAAGCGTCTATAGGTTACGGTAGCCGCTTACCATCAGACGGGCCGACTGCTTGTTTGCCACCTTTGTAGTATAAAAAAAAATCACCCTGAGACCTTTGCCCAACAGTGGAACATTCATAGGGTGGAAATATTAAGAAAAAACATACTTTATTGTTTTACCTTGCACGGTTTTTATGATTATCTATTTATTTTATGATATTTTTTTCCTCGATATATTGAGATAGATTCTAGAGAGATTTTATTATTTTAAAACCAAATTAAAAAAAAAAATACTTTATTCAATTTATTCCCTAAGAAGGCACTTATGAACGTCGAAAACATTATCACTTAATTTTTTTTAACTGTACTGTTTAATAATATTTACAGTTAGTTAATAATCATGTTAATAATTTAGTGGATGCACAGAGAGGGAGACACTTCCAGATATCACTATCATTCACATAATGATCCACCATACAATATTTTGACAGTACAACCTGCTTGAGATTATCCTTCAACTTATTGTCCGGAAAATCAGTAATGTGCTTCGGGATCTTATTGAACAATATTATCAAAAAAAAATTATTCGTCTAAGTCTAAATCACGGTAAGACTAATTTATGTCTATTTCGAGTATTAAAACTGTGCTGGTTTTTAACAAAATCTAGCATAACAAAGTTTTTACGAACATATGTACATTAAATTATCAAGAATGTATTGGAGGACAAAATCAAAATTAATCAAGGTAATCCTATACGATTTGCTGGCAGAAAAACTTCAAATGTACACGGTTCATACTTTTCCTGACAAAGATGATGTAAGCTTGCAGTCCAGTGTATTTAATCCAGGCTCGACGAAATGACTCCGCTTAGTCTGATAGTAAGTAGTGGGTCCAGGAGCCTTACCAGCCTTGCATAGTTACAGTTATCATGCCAGCGATTTTTCTATACAACTAAGTTAGCAAACAACCATACGGTGTGCCCTGGGTAAGCGGTTACCGTAGCCTATAGACGCTTGAAATACCAGAGGTATCGCGCGTTAACGACCTTGAACCCTCCTACTCCAAGTAACTCTGGAAACTCTACTCACCGCAGGAACACAACACATGGTTATTTGGCTGCGATCTTCTCTAATACTTCCAGTATTGAGAGATTGTGGTCATATGCTAGCTTTACAAACGACAAATATATCATCAACGATAAGTTGATAAAAATCTATATATTACCCCAAGACTAGAATATTCAGTCCACGACCGTGTAAAGGAACTGTCTGGAACACTTCCTGTATCGTAGTTTTTCCCTTTTGAAACAAGCGCCCGTAATTAGCTGGCAATACTCCAGAATCTACACACATTTAATATTGATACGTCTACGACTATAGGTAAAGTTTGTGACGAACATCTTTAAACAGAAATTACCAACACTAAAATGTTTTTTTTTTAATTCAAATACTTAGTAGGTATCTGAAATATAGAATATGTACGGGTCTGGTTTCGGATATTGATTTACTTCGGATATGCGATAGTTTCGGTTAAGGATACGGAGTTTCATAACACCATTGAAATAAATGGCATTAGAATAGCAAATGGAATAAAAATGCGTGTACACCTGATAGAAGTGGAACTTCTTCTAAAGGGAGACGCGGATAGCCTAAACTGTGTATTAGTTGTACAATGTATAACTGCTTTTCTCTTTCTCTCTACGTTATTTCTTTCTTCTCTCTCGTATATGGAAAGTGCCTAACTCTCAATTCTCGTCCAATGATCAAATCGCCGCCTAAGAAGTTTAACTTCAAAAAACATACTAATAGCGTCTCTTACTTCATTTAGCTGCGTAAGAGAATGAGACAGGTAATTATTGTAGTATTGTTTATATTGCGTGTTTTTTTTATCATTATTGATCTGTTCTTAAGGAAATTATATAAAAATTGGGATTGCAATATTTTACTGTGGGGTCAGTGTGTCTCCTCCTTATATTATCTCGGGTTCTTCAAGCATAACACGAAGTAACATTTATAAAGGCTAGCAACACAACGACGAGAGATCTCTTGGTGGCCGCCGTAGTTTTTGAATTGTATTTACTATCAAGTACAGTATCGTCAATTTGTCGTGCTACTATGTTTTTTGTAGATTTTGCTTTTGACCACAGTTTCACGTGATGTTAAATGATGGTGGCTAGAGGGAATGGCCCTTGAGTGAAGCTGCCGGATAAAATGACTGGTAAAAAAAATCTATAATAGTTTCTTGACACTGGTATTTTATAATTTTTTATTCAGCATGGTATCGCAAGAAGAATACCGAAGAAGGTATGGATGGATTGTGTGAGGAATTATCTATATCTTCTATACAGCTAGTTACATATAAAACTACTCTCTGTTTGTCTGACCGTTTATGTTCTTTTCACACAAAAACCAACCTTAAGCCTTAAAAAAAAGAAGAGTACCGCTAAATATGATGCTTGTTTGTGGGCCTCGGATGTTATCGGACAACCCTGACGGTGACGCTTAATATCTGCGCCAGTTGAAAAATAAACCGCTTGAGTCTAAAATCCCGCCTAATAGGCTCCCGGGTATTCTCTGTGGTTTGGATAACGGCCAAACTCATGCCGGCGGCGGCGACGGCGGACAACACGACCGACCCCTAACTACTTTATAGTGAAGTGGTTTTACTGTACAACAAGGTCTCCGTAGTACCGGCTTTGATATCGCTAATTAGTTTACTAACGAATCAACATTTTAGAACAAAAATTAACGGAAATTTTAAAACATTCATTTATAATATTTAGACATTGTTTAAAGAGTTTTAGGTAATTTTAAAATAAAAACTACTAAAATACTTCAAACAAAGGATTGTAAATTTTCTTTAAAGTAGCACGGCAAAGGGTCGACACTGTAACTGTTGGTAAGCACGGTACAATCCAAATCTGATTTCTAGTTGTATGTTTCGCATTTTTATACTTTGACAGCTGGTTCCCGCTTTTTTAACCATAAATTATGATTGCAAATGTTCCGCAAAATCATGCACTTTGGTTGGAAACCCTAGTCATTGTGAAAGATTAATCACCATGTGCAATGTGCATGCATGTTAATCGTGATCCAGTCGAGTACAGATCCCTACCACCCAATAAAAGAAATAAAAACCTCTATAAAAATAACAGGTTAGGACAAGACACCAGTGAATATTTTTTTTTATTCGAACTGACTATACTATTAGCCTTAGGTACTCTTGGAGCCTTTGCGGCTTTTACAGCTTCACCGGGCTTGGAAATGAATATTAAAGTTGTACTTAAACTTTACACTGCTTTAAATAGATATAATCTACATGATGAACTACGAAAGACTGCAGGCAGATGCTGGATGCGGCAAGCTGAAGACAGGGTGCTATGGCGTTCATTAGGGGAGTCCTATGTCCAGCAGTGGACTACTATAGGTTAATGATGATGATGATGATATGTGGTAAACTCGTCTAATATTTACATTGGCGTAGCTAGAGAATTTTCCTAGAGTGGGGGGAAGTCAGCCACTGATCAGCCACTATAACCATTTTATTACACTATTACAAAATAAAATGGTAGTTTAGATCATAAAAGTGACAAATTCCGCCAATGTCACGTGGATAAATGAGGAGGTGTCGTGGGTTTGTTCTTAAAACTAAGTTTTATTTTAAATTAATCCATTAGTGTTAATCTTTCTTTATTTCAATTAAGTTGTTTTTTTTTCATTTCGCTCTTTGGGTGCTTTTTTTCAGGTCCTCTATAATATATTTCAACTTTTTGTTCGTCTTCTTGGATATAATCCTTAAATGGATGGATATAATCCTTAAATGATTAATAACACATCTCATTTTTTGTTCTTTAGGTGTCTCATATATTTCATCTATCTCATCGTCAATTTCTACGTTTACATCTACGTTGATATTCTCAAAAAGTGGATGCTCCAGTTCATCTTCTGAATTAGGCACCTAAAACAAATATTAAAGATTCATATATATAAATTGTTATTGTATATTTTTATGTCATAAGTAAATATTTAAACCATATTATATATATTACATTATACAGTCAAAGCCTGTATGAAACAAAACGTATACGTTCCAAAATTGACCGATTTGATTGGAGAATTGCGATTGTCAACCATTTTGGTCACTCTTTGATCCATGCCCCACGTTGGGCGCCAAATTGTCACGTGGACAATTAAATAAATATAATGTACCAGAAACGCAGAAGAATATAATAAGCCTATCGAAGTATCTTTAAAAAAATCATATTTAAAAATAGACATAACTATTTAAAATATTTAAATAAATAAGATATAATATAATAATAAGCCTAATGGGTATTAAAATAATATAATGAAATGAAAAATGAATGACAATTTATATATAGTATATATATAGAGTAGATAAAAGATGTAGTCCAAATATTTTTGCCAAAATTTTTTACGATTAATCGTCTCACTTTATATTTTAATTATATGTATTCATTTTAATTTATTTGATTTCTCATTTATTCATTTATTGTGTTTATGCTCCTTTCCGAAGGCATCTCATCTATAGGTAATTTATTATTTTAAATATTGTATTACAAACTTATTTTACG
The DNA here is from genome assembly GCA_947532125.1 of Saturnia pavonia. NCBI lineage: Eukaryota > Metazoa > Arthropoda > Insecta > Lepidoptera > Saturniidae > Saturnia > Saturnia pavonia. The sequence goes on from OX383904.1 coordinate 16,618,339, forward strand.
ATTTATATATTGAATAAGTAGGTCGTATATATTGTATTATGGCTGAAGAACTTTTTAAATTTAAAATATGAACAAGACGATAAAATAATTGAAAGATGACGGATCGATTCGGACTGACGGCGAGAGACACGGATCGCTAAAGGAATTGTACAATCTGAAATGAGAATTGTATAAGTTTATTTATATTTACTATTATATTTATTGTCTGGACTGACACATATTTGTCTGGAGTCGATAAAACTTGTATTGTTATAATAACAGAGACCTTTTGAATTATAACTGATATTCGAAGGAGTTCGAACTTTTACTCAACAATTATTACAAAACGAATTAAAAACCTGGCGGATACATTCAATCATGCTGGCTTGAGGAAGCAGAAATAATAATGGAAATGAATGGAGTTTATTGAAACATAAGCGTCTCACGACGGAATTTCATTAACAGATCTTTGACGGATATATTAAAAACCTGGACATTTTTTTGTTGGTGAAAGTGTTACTATAATTAATAGATTTAATAAGAACAATGGCCAAAGCCAAAACTAATGCTAAAACCAAGGTACGAGTAGATGACATACCTCAAGAATTAGGTGTGAATGAGAATGAGTATGAAGGAAATATGTCTATTAATGTTGATAATTTAATGTTAGAAAATAGGATAGTTAACAGGGGAGTATCTGATCCGAATATACTAATAAATGAAATTAACTTTCTAAAAGAAGTTAAAAAAATTAATTATGATGGTAAATCTTGTCCAAGGACATTTTTAATTAAAATATAAAAATGATTGATAAAGCAATCATTACAATCTACCGGAATTCAAGGACAGATTTTCAAAATGAAAGTGATAGCTAGTTAGGCGGGCTTTGGAAAATACCCTACCACCGTGCTATGCTTGTTATATGACGCGGTTTCCGTACACGCTACCACTAAGCCATCATTGCTTTAACTAAATGGTACGATTTGATTGCTACCCCCATATAAGATGAAAACTAAACTGAAAACCAAGCTCATGTTTTAAAATCTTTATTAATTTATTTAGAATAATGTAAATACAAAGATAATACACTTAATTGTGAAATGTAATCCTGCTTGCGTTTTTATCATCATCATCGTCAACACAATTCACGCCTCTTTTCCAATGGGGTGGGCAGAGACTACGTCCTTCCATTTGCTACGATCATGACATACATCTTTCGCTTCTTATGATTTGCGTTTTTATGATTGTGAGATATGTAATTGGAATTTTATTACAAAACATATACCCATTTCGCTCATAATAAAATTGCGTTTTATGATCGACAATAAAATAACCACTGGCTTGGAAAATAATTATGTATGCTACAGGCGAAACAGGCGGGTACTAGCTATTAAATCAATAAAAAAAAGTTGTAAGAATATAATAATAATCTGACCGCTACTAGCAACACTGTATGTAAAATGCCGGGATCTTAATCTGTCATCTGGTGATTTTCATTTTAATTAATTCATACCGTTATTTACGTAATATGGTTGGTTATTGTGCACAAGTGAAGTGAATTATAAATAATAACTAGAGACATACATTTTAAGCAGACACAAAATCTTCCTTAATAAGAGATCCACCATCTTTTAGAGCCTTAATAAACTATAGAGCTAATAATTAACTTATAAAAGTAATCCTGTTTGTTTTTTTATGGTCTTGTGAACGGGATTAGCAGTATTTCACGGCACATTTACCCAGTTTGCTCGTATGGCGTGTCACTCGGTCGACGTCAAAATGACGACTAATTTGCTTGTGGCCGGACATACGGCTGCAGCCTTGTGTTAAGTAGCAATGCTTTCGCTTTACTAATGTATTTGGAATCGAGTAACAGATGGCAGCACTGAACACAAGTTATAAGCTGATTGGTTAATTTTAATGGTTTTATGTAAAAGATAAAATAAATAGTGATTTGATTATGTATTCTGATCGTTTACAATGTCATATGGACGGTATTTGTGTATTTATAGAAGGAAATGAAATGTACGAATAAATTCTTAAACTATTTATTTTATTCCTGAATGAATTTACAATGATTACGTAGTATATTTAGTAGATATAGAGAAGTTGTAATTTTAACAGATAGTAAAAGTGTATTTTAGCGTCAATAGCCTATATTATTCTACACCACATTTATAAACAACATGTTTGACAATCAGTCTTTAATATTGCAGTGGATACCTTCTCATGTTGGTATCAAAGGGAATGAAGAGGCAGACCGTAATGCAAAATTAGAATCTACTCAGGATATTATATTAAAGAAGTTTAAAGTCGATTATTGGGAAATTATATCAAACTTGGAGACATTTCTTATGAAAACTGGAATGATTGTTTTGATGAAATAAGTAAAGAAAAGGGTATTTGGTATAAAACAATACAGTGTCAGCCTCTTCATAAACCTTGGTTTAGCGAATGTCATTTAAACCGACAATATATAAAGATAGTATTAAAACTTCGTACAAGGCACTATCCTACACTACAAGGTACAAGGCATCGGGAAAATTTGCATATCTCATGAGGAAAGCACAGTCGCCCAATTTTAATATATATGGAAAGATTGATGATCTGCATTACTTATTTGATATAGGTGATAATAAATATATTATAAAATATATAGATAAACCAACGCAATCGAAATATGAAACTTACTGGTGATATCTGATTAGATATTTCTCACACTTACGTCTCCTTACGTTGTGATTATCATAATTATTAGTTTATAACTATTTTAACTTAGTTAATAACGGCTGTTGTTATGTGTTAGCAAGATGTTATATAACATTAATTACAACAGTAAGTTCGGAAACATTTCGCAATCAAACTACCCGTGTGAGAGGTAACAGAGAGTGACAACACCCATCGCTGTTACGACCCGCCCGCTACACGTTGACTTGATAACGTTTTAGTTTTAAACTGGTATTTCGAAGTAGCATTACCTTGATAATTAACAATCTTCGTTAATGTTAAGAATTGATATTCGTCGGCTTACCTTTATATTTATGAAATTTTACATTTTGAACATTTCCTTCATTTCTCATAATATGTATATGTACTTTTAAATTACCAATTTAATACAAAACAGACGGTAGGACTTTTTGATGCGCTAAGAAGTTGCTGAATCGATCCTTTATGTTGGAAATAATTTTTTTTTATTCAGAAAATGTTTCAGCGTTGCATAAAGCATTCAATATGAAGAGTAAATAAAATTATAATGTGGTGCAGAACAGTATAAATATTCTATGTTTTCCAGCGTAGAGTAGGTAGCTTATGACACACATGGTTTGCATTATTGTTTTACAGAAGAAAGTCTGTAGGTACAAATCGTGCGGTATATTTTTATGCATTATTACACTTCACGTAACCTTTACACGCGGTTGAAGTTAAACTTCTTTGAAATAAAACGTTTTTTACAAGTTTTTCTCAGTAGTACATTATTTCGAGGTACTGGTGGTTTAACTCAAAAATACCTTGCCTATAAAAAAATATCGTTGTTACATATTACAATCTTGGTTCATTTGATGACAGTGTGTCGTATTACTTACTCCAGGGACGTTTGGAAGGCCCAGCGGGTCCGTTCGTGCACTGAATTCTCGTTTTACGGCCACATTGACATTCAACACCACGCACATTTTGGTTATACTTCCCTTGAGATTCTTCGTTTTCCTTTATATGTAATATTATTCGACATTTTATGGATTACAGTATGGTTTCACAGAAGCTTAAAATAATCTATGAACATAAAAATAAAACAATCTAGATGACTTTGAAATTCAATATTTATCTATTTTACACTCATAGAAAAACTTACAGCTAATAAAAGTAACAGAAATTGAAGGCCAATTAAAAGTTTTCACAAATAGAAAAGATAAATACAAACAAAAAAGAAAGAGAGTCAGCCACGAAGAGAATACAAATATTTTTGCAATTGTAACTTCCACTTTTTTCTAATACACTGACATTATAATAAAATGGATCACAAAAATGTGCAGTCTTTACGATTGCCGGCAGACTTGAGGTTTAGATGAAAAACTACACAAATTATTATTGGCAAACCTTGTTTATTTTTATTTTTTTCTGTGTATATATGTTATTTTGGTTTGCTAAGTAATTCTTTTCATTCTTTTCTCTCAACATGAGGAACATCATATGGGGAATAAAATGGAGAGAGAAAAACAAAATACATATATCGCTGTTGCAACTTACAACGGTCACGATGTGTAAACGTCAAAAATATTATTTGTAACATGGAAAACACCGACATTTATATGCAAATCTACTTGGATACGGGGTGGCGTCCGTAATGTTGTGTCCCGGAAAAAATGCTTTGTAAATCCCGATGCTATTGTGAACATAGAGATGAATGTCGGTCACCAAACGCTATCCAACCTTATTATGGTTTCGAGTTTTTCTGACTAGGTAACTAGAAAAGAATACATTTTCCGGTATATATTTTAGCTATATGTCGGAAGTTCATTACGTCCACGATTTCTGTGCACAATTTTATGATGAAATGGGAGGTTGAAATAGCCCTTACTCATCTTCAATGACTATGATCCGTTTATAGGAAAATAAATTGAGTATAATTAAGATCAATGAGTACGAGAAAAATATTTTCTACCCCTACACGATGAAATATTATGCAGTTTTGTCTTTTAAGCGCTTTAAAGTAAAATGTAATCATCTCGTTCATACTTGTAATATTACCTGAGTTATTCTTTTTATCTATGAAACAACAGTATTTTGAACGCATTCGTTGCAGGAGATCGTATCAACCACGCTTCGGAATCAAAGTGATAGACAAATAGACCTATAACGTTTGTCGAGCTCATCGCTAAAAGCAAGTAATATCAGACATTTTGTTGAAGGTAAGAAAAATCGATTGAGCAAAAAATTCTTGTACGATATTAACATGATATTAAATTGTTATGGCCATAAAACAATAACTATAACTGTTATATAACTGAACAATATAAAATATAATGATAATATAGTATGCAATACAAACAACAATAATAAAGTCGTTTCCGAAACAGTAAGCACTACAGACCTTTTACAAAGATTTTATACTGTAATCACTTTCGACAGTTCCAAAATAACTTTACATAAAAGACAAATTATTTGTTATTATCCTTGAAGCCTACCACTCAGACAACATTTCGCTCTCATCGTGATTACACAATAAACCAACTCGTCACATAAAATACACTGAAACAACCCAAAAGTAATATTCGAGATCGGAGCGACTCTTAAAAAGTTTTAAGAAGTCGTAAAAATATATATAAAAGTCCATAAAAAGTTTAGAACCAAATATTTCATTGGAAATTTAGTAATAAAATAGTCTCCGGACGTTTTGCGATGTCATGGCAAAAGTCGATTTTAGACTTGTTGCGTCTACTATTTTATTGTTTAGTGCAAAGTCACAATTTTATTCAGGCGTGAACCACAAAATTTGTCATATTATTAAGTACTAAAACTTCGGCCAGCGTGCTTTTTTCTGCAACAATAACGGGTCCTTGATGATTATCTCTCCCCTGTAGCGTTCTCCGATACTGCGTTGTAGGAAGATCTTTCAAATCCTATAATCAACCCCAGATTTTGTTAAGGGAAGATATGAGGATGCATTGTGATAGGCTATTTTTAATACTCAACTGGCTACAAGTGACACATTAATTGCCTTTCAAAAGTTTTGGGCAGTTACATAATCCTTTTAAGCCTCAGAATTCAGTTCTTCTTAGTCTGCTCTAACTAATTTCTTTTCGTGTTAAGGTAGAATTTTGGGTTTTTCTATTTTACCTTTATATTGTAGTATACATAATTCTTTAGGATTTGATTATGAAATAATTAAATAGGTGTAAATTGGATTAGCTATATATAATGTTTATCAGTACAATAAATAGTTAATGGAAATACATCACAAAATTTAGCAAGCTAAAATTATAAGCATAACATTTTTAGCAGTGATCCTAACGATAAGATTAAGAAGGCGCTAAAATAATATTGTCAGTGAAAAAAACGCAGACCATTTTTCTCAGAAATGGAGCATTAAAGAAATCCCCGGATCTTTCCGGGTGACTTGTGAAGGACAGCTTTAGACCTGTTGCGGCTAACATTTGACTGTTAGGTCAAGACGAATTTAAGAAATTAAATGTAATAGATTTTTTAAAATGGTATTATTATTATAAGTTTTAAACTAAACAAAAGACTAGCAGATTAGAAATAATGGATACATATTACTTACAGAGGATTCTCGTTTATTGCAATAGCAAGTTACACAATATTTCTTATTCACCGAAGTCATAGACATAATCGCTTTTATATTTTTTTTTTCAAGTTATTCAAGCTCCAGATACTTGTTCAATTACAAATGCTCTTACGTAATACGTTATGAAATAGTCGTCTAGGGGAGACGACCATCAAAGCGAGCGATGCGTCGCTAAATCCTTTTCACCCATACCGAAGCACTGCATATAAGCATATTGGTGTTCCCCGGTCTAAAGGTATTGCATATTGACACGAGATGTACTTTGTCCTTAGAATAGTAACCTATCAGTGACTGACCTCCGATGGAACTGTTACTTGAGATTAATTTTGTACTGGTAGAGCTCTGGTTTTGATAGGGAAGTTCTTTGAATTCACGACCGATCTTACCGGAGAGTCATCACCGCTATAAACTGATTAATATTTTCAATATTGTGGAAGCATTATTCGTTTATATGTTAAAGTTTGACTAAGTGGATGTAGAAGAATATTAGAAAGACGAACGTTTTAAAATGAAGCTGCCGGAATATACTGATAATGGTGCTTGATGACAAATTTTCAGCTTAAGAAACGAAGCCAGCCAGGCGAGTGTTAGAAACTGCCATAATGCTATAGTTTTAACATACGTTTACTTTAACTGAAAGCTAATGTTCATTGTAGGTTTCGAACCCACATTGCTTGACGTGATGCCTAAGGTCGGTACAACTAAGTTAGCATCACTTATATTTGATAAGTTTAATATAATTTGGATGAGTGGATTAAAGACTTAACGACTTACCCCGCCGAACTTGCTGATAAACTTTTTAAGGAAATTAAGTGTAAATTTTGTAATTAGAAAGTTGTAGAGGAGTTCGTTTTACATATTTCAATACAAGTTTATTGAAATTAATAACTGCACTTTATTATGTAATATTGAGTAAAGTACAATAAAAAAATAATGTAAAATTACCATAATCACAAAATAGGTAATTGCTTAGGGTAAGGCAGGTTATAAAGGCGCTGTTCAAAGGAAAATGACGACGAAATGCTCATCGTAAAAAGTATTTGTTTATTAAAAGGAAAGGAAGTGGCTCTGAAGTGCAGCTGCCGGGACACATGTGTAAGTACTTGGTGATGCATTTTGAACTTAAGCGTGTAGCCTTAAAATACCCTTGGTTCGGTTACCGTCAAAGTGTTATCTTTTTTAATTGTTTTTTTTTTAACCTCAATCACCCTTACTTTCTGAATAGAAGGGACAATTTCAAATCTAATTACTATTACTTTTTCGCTGTGGTGTCCACACTTTAAAGGAATTTAATATTTGTTTTTACTAATATCTTTGGTCAGTAAAATTTAGTAATCTCGTTGAGAATTCACCACAATAACTCAGATGTGATATCGTTTATGAAGATCCGTCTACCTTTCATCCACTACCATATTTCAACGTTATGCCATAAATTATCGGTTTCTCCGACATTTTCCAGGAATTTAATTTTTATTTTCTGTAAAAGCCCATTTGTTAGAATTATCCATGATTGACGTTTTTAGTTTCGGTTGTTTATATTCTGGCAATTTACATGAATTCCTTGGCACAGTGATGGTTGGTGGTGATGGTGATGGTAAACAAGAGGGACTTTGTTGATGAACATTGTTGTCAATTCTGTGTCTGAAATGTTACATAATAAATATATGTATGTATATCAATAAAGTGTCCGTGTGTAGGATGGTTTTAATATACTTACGATATTCCGTGACAACAGAACTTTAAACTTATCCTTACTAAAAGTGTTGTTTTCTAAAAGTCTTTATTTATTTATTTTATTCTTACTAAAAGTCTCTGGGTCCGTGTCAAGCAATGATGGCTCAGTGGTAGCGCGTACGACTTCGCGTCGATTGACGTGAGTTCGAATCCCTGCAATCAGCCTGAGCTTTCGGTGAAGGAAAACATCTTGAGGAAACCATAGCATGGTGGTAGGGTATTTTCTAATGCCCGCCTGGCTGCTACATCAAGTTGAAAATCTGTCCCCAAGCACCAATAGGTGTGTTCTGGCAGCTGCACTTGAGAGCCAGTCTTCCACTAGGTTTAGCGTGTTATCATCTTGGGCCACATTGGCACTTAACATCAGGTGAGACTGTGGCCACTACGCCAAACCTATAACGATAAAAAAAGATATACGTGTACATTGTTATAGAAGAAAAAAGCGTGCATGCAACGTTTAAATTTATTTCAAATAATGAAAATACTACTCACTGTAATTAGTATATAAACAAATATTAATTAAACAATAACATAACTTGACTTTTTCTATTACTTTACTCGTCTTTGTAGCTTGACTTCGATTTTGATTCTAACGTGCTTATTTTAATGGTTTCTTTTTCGAACTGTCTATACTGTTAGCCTTAAGGGCCCTGGAGCCTTTAGAAGCTTTGACAGGGACCGGGCCCGGGGAAACGTGCTCATTTATCTTTTTTGGTTTATATTATAGTGCTGTCTTTTTCTCTGTATCTCTCTGGCCAAGTGTCTATTTTACGTCTTTTTATGTCACGAAATGTTACATTTAAAAATCGTTGCACTAAACCACAACTTTGCATTTACTCTCAATCACGCTCTTAGTTGCTTCACTACAATAATGTTTTATATTATACTGGTAGAAATCACACATTATCAGATTAGGTTGTGCCAGCTGGAACAAAATCCGCTCGGCTCGTTTTTGTTTTACGAGTAAATTATGTTATACACTTTGTTCTTACAATTAAAGAAAGGTAGAATCAGGATCTAAGGGTCCCAGTGAATTTGAAGTTTATGTTAGAGTATTCTTCTTCAGGATATAGCAGCAGGAATCTGGAATAATAATTTAATAAAGTTTTATTGTTATTACTAGCAGTGCCTGTGACTTTGCCCGCGTGGTCTAACAACAATAAATAGAACAGAATGTAAGAATACCAAAATTCAACCTCGACGATTTAACCGTGTTCCGCGTTTTGTGAATGTCTGTGATTCCTGAAACGCAGCGTGGTACTAACGGTTAGCAGTCAACTAACTATGTTAATTGTTCTGACTCCCGAGATACAGCGTGTCACTCACGGTTAGAAGTCAATCTTGCTTCATACTCTGAAAATGTTACTGACTTCGAAACACAGCATGACACTCACGGTTAGCCGTCAGCCTTGCCTCACACTCTGTGACTGTCTCTGATTCCCGAGACACAGTGTGACAATCACGGTTAGCAGTAAGTCGTGCCACAAGCCTTTTACTACTTTCAATGCAATACAACCCGATTGAATTTTTATCCAATTCGCAGCGCAATAAATCAAAAGCCCATTGAGTATACCCAAGTAAAATCATTTTATATATTAACCGATATTATCCGGACGATATAAGGGCTTTGTAGTTAATATAAAAAATTTAGGTTTTGCAATCCATTCGAAAAAGCAAATTTTATTCAATAATGTTATTTTATTCTAAAATGTATCCTATATCTTACTACAGACTATAAACTACAGTCATCCATATACATCAAATTCGGTCCAGTAGTTTCTGCGTGATTGCCGTACAATCAAAAATAACAGTCAGATAGACAAAAATTTCAAGAACTGTCGAAATGTTTTCATTTCAGTATTCTAAACCCCCTGTAGTATTTTTCTCAAATATCTTTAACTAACTATGCCCACGGCTCCGCTCGCGTGGACAACAGAATGCCCTCTATCGAGCGTACGCGCTAATAGTGCTACCCTCTTCTCAAAAGACGGAAGACAAAAATGCCTATTGTGGGTGATCCTTAGAAGATAGATAAATGCTATCGAAGACGTTTTTGTAGGTATTTTTAAGATCTACAATTAAGTAGAACATTAATATGATATATCCGTATGGTTTACTCAGCTTAAGCCATTTAACTGCCTCAAATGCGTCTTTTTCTTTCGAATTGATTCACCATTATCTTCACTGCTTATTTCATATTTTATATTATACACGTTAATTGGACAAGTGCTCTTCGCGTGAAAAGAACATAAACGGACAGACAGACAGAGAGACGTTGAGTTTTAAAATATATATAGATAGATATACAGATTTCGAATCTACACTTTTATTGTAAGTAATGATTGTTGAATCAATGTGGCGTATTTTCGACTAGCTATGCCCGCGGCCCCGCTTGCTTAGACTACAGAATTATTTTTTATGAAAATATCGTAATAACATTGATAAGGATAAAGTATCTAAGTAGTAAAACAAAAAGATCAAAATCTATCTAACGATAGAAAAGGAAAAACAAGAATTAATTTAACTTTTTAAAATGAGTTTAAAATACAATGAACAACTTTGAACGCTACGTTCATTGCTAAAAACTGCCCGGGGAAACTTTAATCTATATAATTATCTGTAATTCGAAAGAATTAAATTGTTTCGTTCACTCGACAAACATTTTTAACTTAATGTTGCATCTTTATCTTTTTACTTTTCGAAAAGCTACGAATGTTTTTTTTTATCACTTCCAAATGAATAAAGAAGAGAATTTTATTGCGACCACTTTATACTTAAAAGAGGGGAAACTAGGTGTTTTAGGTAAAGAAAGAGGTATATATGGACCTTCGTAACGGTAGTATGTCCATGATGGTCCTCATGTGCTTAGTGAAGGGTATCATGACATTCTGGGCCACGTCCGTGTGCTGGCCACGCGATAGGCCCACTCGGAACACTTGTACAGTTTTGCTGCCGATTTTTTTTTATGAAACCACGATTATTTAATTTGCTTTGGTATAACTCTATATTATTATTTCTTATCATGTTAAAGATTAGCGTTTCGCAACATATGTCAACGGATGATGTGGTCGAAGATGGTAACAACGTTAGGCGCTTAACGACAGATTTTTTATTTGAAGATGGGGGTAGCTTGTTTAGTGCAACCACCATACACCAGGTGTAACATCAGCTATTGTGGCTCGCTGGGTTATTGGGTTGGGTTTAAGGGGTGTCAAATTACACTTTTAGAACTGAGACAACCAAGCCAACCTCACCTGCACGTGGTGTACGTTGCTGATTAACGAACGAGGATACAGTGATAGCGACCACAATGCACGCGGTGAAAAGTCCCTCATAGTGACTCGCTTTTGCGTGTTGCATTTCGGAATCAGCCAGTGCATATCCAGTTATTTGTTCAGTATTTGTTGCGGCATGACAGCGGAGACCTCGATGGATTTAGATATCCCAATGGTCGCCGTTGTGTTTGAATTATACTGATTGTACCATCAGATACAGTGTCATCGATTTGCCGAATTACTATAAAAAAAACCCAGTAATTAACTAGAAATCACCATGCGCGGTAACACGTCACAGTGACTCTCTTTTAGTTTGTCACGTTTCAGGATTTGCCACTGTTTATTCAGTTATTAAGTATCTTGCAGGCCGGCATGTCAGCGACGACAGTCGATGGATTGCCGATATCCCGAGGGTCGCCGTTATTTACTGTGTTTTAGGTACAGTGAAGTCACTTTGCCGTACACCTAAGAAAAAAAATGTATACAGAAAGCCAAAATTACTTAGAAATACTTACAACATTTATTGATAACTTTCTTATTACCCCGTACTGTTTTATTTCTCGATACTAAACCATTAATGTAAAATGCGCGGCGGTATTACGACTCGACATTAAAATGAATCGCTATCAAACACGTAACGGCCACAATAATAATGTAAAGTTCGTGATTTTGACGCAGACGTCCTTTTTAACCGGCGACGTCTCGTCCTCACCAACTTATAATGATGTAAGAAATTCAAAGATTTCATTCTACAATATTCTAAAGTCGTTAGTATTTTTCCCCGTTTTGCTTATATCTAGTAGCGTTTTAATAAACTAACTTTATGCGTAAATATCAACACCAAAGCACGGTTTTTTTTTTCAGTTAGTGTCGTATAAACTTTTGCCATTGTCAATGAAATTTACATATCACTACTACCTTTTTCTTTTTTTTTCAATCGGCGTTTTTCATTTTAATAATAATATAATAAAGAATTCGAGAATATAAGACAACGTTCTTACTATGTTAAATTATTAAGTAAAATGCAAGTATAATAAATGTGGTCAAGTCACGTTATAGTAAAGTTGTGGTTGTCTTACTGAAACTTACGTGGTAGGTATACGGACACCACGTCGATCAACGTGAGTTCGAATCCCTGCAATGAGCCTGAGTTTTCGGTGAAGGAAAACATCATGATGAAACCATAGCATAGTGGTAGGGTATTTTCTAACGACAGCCTTGCTAGCTACCACCCTCAAGTTGAAAATCAGTCGACAAGCACCAATAGGTGTGTTCCGGCAGCTTCACTCGAGCACCAGTCCTCTGACTAGGCTTAGCGTGAGATTGTGATCAACACACGATAATTAAAAAACTTGCTAGGGGAATATATTGTGAATACACAAAATTCACATACTGTTCTATTATTTGAATTAAAATAAAATTTTGTACAATAAATAAATACAACGTGAAATGCCACAAGTTATATAACATAGACTTAAATAACTCAAGTTTATTAATTAAAAATAAAAGCAAGGCCAATCGACTTCCCGCCAAAAACTCAGGTCACTGGTTTCAAGTGCATGCAATGTACCTAATAGATATTCTTTGTGATTAATTGTTTTTTTTTTCAAATTCCCTTTCCGTTACAGAAAAATAAAATTCGCCTATTTAATCAGTGTTTGTAATTAAATATTTTGTACCTGCCAGTTATTTTGTTTTATTCTTTACGTTTCAGCTTTGGTCCATACACTATAAAAGCGTAGGTATTTCAAATAACATAGGCTTAGTGTAATTAAATTCATTTAAATTTCTCTAGTGTGCCCACATTCCTTTAGTTTCATTATAACGTAGTCAGTGCCGAACTTGATTCTATGATTTTTTGTGTTCATTCAGTTTATTACTAAATGTGCGAATTATGACAACTACAAAGCTTATTTAAAAAATAATCTAATACTGTGTTTTTTTTTCGAGTGGTGCTATCTATGTAGTCTCTCTTATTAGGAATTACATGTTTTATGATTCATTTACCTTCAAGTTTACTCTTTTTGTTAAAGTGACTTAGATCAGGAATATCAAGAATCACATCCAAGTTCTCATCTTCTAAACTTAAATAGGTATCTCCCTTTATCCTTCTTAGAGTATATGGGTACGTGATTTTAACTGTAGCTATAAACAAAAATTTATTGCTACTGATAAATGCATATGAATAAGAGGAAATTATCATCCATTCCCTACTCACTAAAAGTATTTCACGAATAAATTGGTCGTCTATGTTTTAATTGAATGTGATTGATTTCAGCGAACACGAATAAAACACATATTTAAATGTATGGGTACTAAAACTCTTACCGTTTCCAGAAAATTTCATCAATGGGCCTGAAAATAATAGAAATTGAACGTAATTACAAATTGATAAGTTTAAAGACTAAAACCCGAATACAGAGAACATTGCGCTTTGAAAAGTACGGTCTATATTTTAGCAATATGCTGATTAAACCCTTTCATTTGATATTCAACACGGCACATAACGTTTTTTTAATACGTCCTGTATTAATTTATGTCCTATAGAGGGCGCTATATTGAATTCAGTGTGAATGTGAATGACATACAAATTCCCTATAACCAGCAGACGAACAAGACGCTTCTAACAATACCTCATTTGTTAAATTATGATGGGTAGTTGAGAAGATAGGGAACAGATGAATATAGCCTGCTGATATCATAACCGTCTCTTTGGCTACACCGTAGTCGGGTAGCTAACGTCAATTTTTATATTATACCAGATGGCCCAGCAAACGATTTGTCCTTTCCTGTAATTAATGATTCGAACATAGTGCCACCTAACATAGCTATGAACCATCGCCTTGATAAAACAAATATATTATGTGAACATAAGCTCAATTGGCCAAGTTGTTCAGAAGTTACAAGATGACTAACAGACGAACACTGATTTTTAGGCTTAAGATCGAAGGAGTAATTTTAAGTAGTGAGCCTTGATTAAAATATAGCAGCCCACCTGATTTTAAGTGGTCATAACAGTGAGCCTTATGCAGGTGCACCGCTTAAAAAGCTACATTGTTTATTTTGCATAAACAACAAAATTTATTAAAAATTTTGTAAAACATAAATACAATTTTGCGGTTCACATGAGTCTGATCAAATCGCAAATCGTCTACACAATATAGTCTGTGAGTACATTGTATAATATCAGTTTTTGTCTCAAGGGAGTTTCGGTGAAGTCGAGCCAGAAAGCGGATGAGTGTTACCATCTTACCTTTATACGGTCCAACTCCCAAGAAATCTGCAACGAGGTTAAACCCAATCAACATTTATGGTACAACTAGCGGTGTCCATTTTCGTCTTATAATTTAATTCTTATTCATATTATTGACAATTCTTATAGCCTATTAACTTAGGAATAACATATACTTCCCATGTACAAAATTTCATCAAAATCAGTTGTGAATATACAATTCTTATTGTATGAGCTTCCCGGCTGCAAAATTGCATCAAAATCGATTAACAATTAATAGTTTTTTTTTTATTTCTAAAAAATATTGACAAAACTTCGTGTATTAATTGAGCAATGACATAAACTTACTGTGTACAATATTTCATCAAAATAGGCAATGCCGTTTAATCCGTACATTGAAACAGACGGACAGAAAAAAAAGTGTGCAGCAGTTTACAAGTGTCAGAAGTGAAACCTTCAGAAAAAATATGTTCTTTAAAAAGTCTTTTAAATATCTTAACGGGATTCGTACTATCGACCACTCGTGCGTACTGCTTATAAAGTCTGGTCGTCTCACACCACTAGGCCAATCCGACGACGATCACAATAATCAGGACGTGCATTAACCGTGCATAATGTAAACGTATTTTATCTCATTCTTTCGTAGACTAAAACCTATAGTATATGGTTGTCTCTTTCATTGTCGCTTTTTCGTTTCATCGAGATTCAAATCACAACGGTGCTAAAGAAGTTTTAAATTCAAAAACTTATTATATTAAAAAAATTACACGACCAGACAGAAATTTAGATTTGAAGCAATGATGGCTCAGTGATAGCGTGTACGGAATCCCTGCAAAGAGCCTGAACTTTGGGTGAAGGAAATATCGTGATGAAACCATAACATGGTGGTAGCCGACTGGGATTTTTCTAGTGTCCGCCTGGCTAGCTACCACCTGAACTTGAAAATCTGTCGCCAATCATCTATAGATGTGTTCCGGCAGCTGCAGGAGTGTCAGACCTCCCACTAGGCTTAACATATTACCATCTTGGGCCACATCGTCTCCTAACATCATGTGACATTATGGCCAAAACGCTAAACATATAAAGAATACAAAAATATATTAATATAGATTTTTTTTTTGTTTGTTACCTAAAGCCTTTTTATTTTTGCAGAGTGGTATTATTTATTAGCTTATGCCTGCGACTTCGTTCTCGTTTTTTTTATAAAATGAAATGACTTGCGCGTCACCTGTTGTAAAATGTTTGTAGTAACTAGTACAGAGTCTTCGGGCGTATGCACAACAACTCACCAAAATATTTCCATAATAAATGCTAACTTACCATGATCAGGCATCACGCAATCTCCAGTAACGTTTTTTACTTGTTGTATCCTAAATGGCATATCTATAGTCATCGAAAATTCTTTATTTTTACCGCTGTAACTGAAAAAAGAAAATGAAAATTTTTGTTACCTTTTTTTTATCGTTATAGGTTTTGGCGTAGTGGGCACAATCTCACCTGATGTTCAGTGACGATGCGGCCCAAGATGGTGGTAACACGCTAAACCTAGTGGAAGACTGGCTCTCAAGTGCAGCTGCCGGAACACACCTATTGGTGTTTGGCGACAGATTTTCAACTTGAGGGTGGTAGCTAGCCAGGCGGATATTAGAAAAATCCCTACCACTATGGTATGGTTTCCTCACGATGTTTTCCTTCACCGAAAGCTCAGACTCATTGCAGGGATTCGAACTCACGTCACTCGACGCGAAGTCGTACAGAATCTTAACTCGTTTATAGTTTATAGTTATTTTTTTTACTATCCATCACCAGCTACCGTGTCCCTATGCATTCAAAAATGATCGCACGAATCCTGCGTATTACAGATTGAAGAACATTGAGATAATATATCTACACATATAAGTATAACGGTATTAAAAATCACAACAAAGCACCTTCATTCAATTTTTCTATTGGAAGAGTATGACCGAACATGGCTCGGCAACTCCAATAAAATTATCGATGTACTTGATGGTACCAACTCGAAAGGCAATGTTAGATACCTTTGTTTCAATTTACAAAACTTATGGCTGTTGGTCAAATTATTTCGCTTTAAACACTAACGAAATAACATAATTGAACATGAAAAAACTGCAAGTTGGCGAAACTAGATAAAAAGTACAGGCACAATTAATTGGGTATTTGAATGTTTTTTTTGTGATAAATGGAAAGATCATATGTACGTTTTATAACAAACTATTTTTATTTTTTTTTCGCAATATTTCAAAATAAAAATTAATGTTTGAATTCAGTACCGAAAACGCGCCGATCGTTCCCGAATAAATCCGAGTGGGTGTGACGTCAAAATGTTAATTTCTACTCATTGTAGCACACAGCTGTTACAGTGCCAACACTTAATCGATGAAATTCCTATAACATTATGACGTCACAAACCTGACGATCAATCGTAGCGCGTTTCTTAGTTCGTAGCGTAGCGTGAGTCTTTTTAAAATATTACAATTTTCATTTGTTCATTATTAATAAAAAAATATGTTTTAAGAGGTTTTCCAATGGACTATTATCATAATTATGTTGAAGCTTTAAAATACATAAAAAATCGATATTCTTTTTTTTTCAAATACCCAATTGGCAAACAAAATCCCAATCTCTCAGAATTTATAATTATAACTAGCATTAACAATGGACAACGTGTAACCCTTTCTCGCCTATAATAGAGCGCTCTATTTTAATCTTTTTAATAAGCCGGTAAACTTTGATAGATAGAAGTCGAAAAGGTTGTCACGTTAATATTTAAAAATTTCACATGTAGTAGCACGTGTATTATATAAACGCTATTTTGTACATGTTGGCGCACATTTCAAAAGATGTATTTTACTGCGACTGCTCATTGTTCACTCATGTCAGTGGCATATTCAGAACAATGGTCTCATGGAACACGATTATCCTCGAGTAGGTAACCACGACACCGACATGGTGTCCGTACACGCTATCACTGAGCCATCATCGATGAATTAGATGGATTAGCCACAGATTAACTCCAAAGGATTAACCGTAAAGGCTTAAATTTGTCCCTTAAAAAGATGTCATAGTAATGAGTTATACTTTTATCATATAGCGAATTTACATTCTAAAATATATTAGAATTTTTTTGGTAACCTGATAGATACTAGTTCACTCTCTTCTATTCCGGATAGTTTGATGCAAGTGCCGCTGTCGCCGTATTTGTAAAGGTAGTGTTTGTATTCATCTAAACCGAGTTGTTCGTTGCCCAGAAGGACGTGATCTTTCAGGACTTTGAACTGTTTCTTGAAGCAAATGAAGTCGGTTGTGTGACAGGGGAATATGTAGTGCTCTGGAATGTAATAAAATTAGTTTTTTTTTTGCTTCAATAATTTTAACCGTGTTGTTAGTGTGTTTTGGATATATCTAGACCGTCTTAGGCAAGCAGGGGTGGTGGTTGACACAGAGTTTGGGACCATTAGCTGTTATTTTTAGGTGCAAATTCCAACGTCGGCATTTTGAAGCATTTCGAGAAAATGATGTTTAAGCAGCTAGTAGAATATATCAAAGAACAAAAGATTTTGGATGGTTGACAGTATGGTTTCACGAAATCAAGATCAACCACAGACGCTGGTGCAACGCGATTTTGGGACCCTCATATATGGCGACAGACGTTGGCGGGGCCAAGGTACTACAGACGGTTTGTATTTGGTATTTGGTTATAACTCGGGCGGTTTGTGTGTAAACGCGTGCTATTACGTGACGTAGGCGCGCATTCATAGTACACTAAAGTAAACAGTGTTACGTCTTCATATAAACGGCCGAAATGACGTACTTTTAAATCTTGGTGAACTTCGGTACACAATAGTAGCGAGTGCGCCGCAGTTATTTTGCCTAATTGGCAATAACCACAATGCAAATTTTGGTCAAGTACAATAATAACTATCATATTTTTTGAAGTTATATTATTTTTGTAGCGTTTAGTAGAAGGAAAAATTGTGAGCTGCGCGCGCATTATGTGACAGAAGTGCGACATGATGAAATTACAATGACAATTATGTGATTACATTTTATTGACTTTTAGTTTTTCAATTGTATAAAGTCAGTAAAAAGGGTTTACATTATTATCACTGATGGCTAACTGATCATGTTGTTTGCACGCGGGATAAAATTTTGGTGATATATTTTTACACCAAAGAAGTATTCTTACGTGCTTTTATAAGTAGTTACACACAAATTTCTTTATCTCTGCTTTTTGTTTCATTTGATGTTGAGAGAACCCACTAGCTAGTTCTAACTATAGTTATATCTATATCATATAGTTTTATACATCGGCTGATCCTTAAAAGTGGAGTACCCAAACCAAATCATTGTACCCTATACATTATATTTATACAAGGTGTAACAAAAAAATAATGCTGGGTACATACCAAAATTATTGTTAGTATTTTCCGCGTGGAAAAACCCGCCGAGATTCATTACAATCAGTAATATTATATACATAACTATTGTATTTTATATATGTGTATATCAAATATACAATTATGGTACTGACTTTGGTCTTCACAGTCGTGATCCTTCTGACTGCTTCTGACTGCGAGGAAGGTGTTATGTAAATACGTTATATGATATCATAAACTTTTAACTTGTGTTATTTTTATATTGTATATTATTATCAGAAATCTGTTAAATTAAGTCTTTAAACCATAACGTGCAGCTGCTGAAATGTGCTTTTCAATTTGAAGCTGTTAGTGTAGTGTAGTTAGTTGTTCTACCTTTTCCTTCTATATATAATTTTCTTACATTTTCCACTACATGTACAACTACTTGTATGTGTGTGTAAAAATGAATATACTTATTTTGAAACAAAATAAATTCTGAATTAAAATCTAAATAATAAAAAAATCCATGTTGTATTACTATAAACGGGTTGGATGGATTAAGTTGTTTCTTTCTAATGCGTGTAAATTAGTATATGGCTATTCGTTTCCATATATTGTAATGTATTGTCTGACCCACGTCATAAAACTTTTTGGTTGCCGATTTTTATATACATGTTGTCCTAAAATTATTGATTTCTTTATGAATGGTAGGTATATATATAAAAATATTGCATCTAAAACCTGCAAAAGTAACTGAAAACTTATGTTTTATTTTTATACAGACACGATCACGCTGTTACTTACTATCAGTTATTGGAAAATAAAATAAGTAAATATAATTGAGATTATTTGATGGAATGGAATTACACAAGTTCGAACATATCGTTGTTTAATCTTTGTTTAATATGTTTAAATAAAAACAAAGCAGCTATGCAAAATAAACAACTCGGCAACATGTAAACACACTCTCAATATTTTCCAGCTCACTGACAAAGTCACGCCCAATGCATTGGGCCAACATAAACTAGCCGCAGGTGTGCTCATACTTATTTTGACTGATCTACCACAGAATATTTAAGCAGCAACTGATCGACTGCGAACCTACTATTACGACAGAGCAACACATATTTCTTTATGAAATGACTTCAACTACACTCTAAAATGAGATATGAAGGTATTAACTCACTAGTCAAAAAATTTCTCTCGGTTGTTAATGCGTATTATTCGCATAATTTTTACAGACCGACCTATATTCACCCAACAACCCGTAAGATGATAGGTGTTCGTTGGTTAGCCCATTGAAGTACTTAAATTTCATTAGTTTCATTTTTGAATATGCTGACTACCGTATTATTATTAAAAAATTAACGTGCCAAGTAAACTTACAGATCTGCTGATGGTAATTGGCTATAAGCGTCCATAGGCTACGGTAGCCACTTACCATCAGGGCGGCCGTATGTTTGTTTAAAACCTTTGTAGTATTAAAAAAAGAGGTATCACTAGCGCGTTACCGACCTTGAACGCCCCTTTCCCAAAGAGCTCTGGAAACTTTACTTACCTTAGAAACGAAATACCAGGTTACTTGGCTGCTATATCCTGTAGGCTGGATGGTAGATGGTAGAGATATTTCTTTTTATCTATATGAAGTACCGAAATTAAACTAAAAACAGAAAAGATACTACGTGTGTATATTATGTCGAAGTACGTTTCAGGAAACCCACGATCGACTCAGAGATTCCTCGCGATCAACTGCTTGAGCAGCCCTGAACTAGGAACTTTATATTTATGACTAACTGATGTATACGATTATTCAGAATAATTTTAAGCCATTTATTATAAAATAAAATTTGGAAAAAATAGATAGAGAATTTTTAACAAACAAGAAAACCAACATCAATTATTTTGCGGAGTTCCCTAATATATCTTCGAAGTTGAAGGTCGAATATTAATGAAATTAAAATGGGACCACCCTTGAGGTGTTCCTTTTCCCCTAAAGATAAAAGAATCATCTAAATCGGTTTATAAACAAAGAAGTTATGACTGAACATCCATTAAAAAAACATACGAATTGAGGACTTGCTCCTCCTTTCTTTGAAGTCGGTTAAAAAACTAGCTTGATTTTAAATTGAAAAAAATAATTTTATTAAGTAAGAAAAATATTTATACGAACTCAGCGATGCGGTTCTAATTTAATACAAGTTGGAAAAGTTCAGTCGAAGTTGGGCTGCTAACTTGTTTGTTAGCTGGCACTGAATCGCAGTAACTTTGCTGTATTTGACTCTGAAACCTAGACACACAAGAAAGGTTGGCTACACAATCTATATTCAATTGGAAAGCTCTAACCGTGTGTTTTTTTTTGCTTGAATGCCCTAGTCTCTAAGACTACCAGTCAGATTTGAAAATTGTTTATTATTTTATATTTAAGTGATGCCATACAAAGTAGTAACGGATCCACATGTTTACGAGTGTGCTAGTGTGTTTTGGATAAGCAAGGATGACTGACGTCAAGCTTCTGTCATTTATAACATTTATTATAACCGATTTTCATTGCAGAGAGATGCAAAATTAAATGAGCTAAAATAATGAGGATACGGAAAATTCGGTAATATTCACAGAAACCGCACCAGGTATCTATATCTACACACAAACGTACTAACGTGTGGACGCATTGCAAACGCTTGCTTCCTTTGATTTGTGCATCAAATACCGACAAGCCAAGCCAAACGCCCTAACCACACGTTTGAATAGAGATCATGTGGCAGGTGGCCCTCTACCTATTTCTTAACCAAAATTTAATCGACATATTAAAGTCAAAATGGCTCAGTGGGCGTGTATGCAAGTCGATCGATGTAAGTTCCAATCCTTGCAATGAGCCTGAGCTTTCGGTGAAGGAAAGTATCGTGTTAAAACTGTACAGTTAAAGTCGGTATAAAACGGAAAAAAACGTACACGTTTCAAAATAGACTATTTTGGAGAATTGGAATTGCAAACTATTTTGGTTCCCCTTTCACCCCTATTCCAACTGTCTCTTCACTAGCGCGCGCACCGGCACGAATAAATTATCAACCAAATCCAAAATCTATGAATCTCGTGGTTTCCAAGTGCATTGACCTTGACCTCATCAAAACTAGTGAGTGAGTCAGAATTAGTGAAAAGTTACATACGGTTACCGGCCTTTATTTCATTTTTAGGGTTCCGAAGTCAACATGAAACCCTTATAGTTTCGGTATGTCCGTCTGTTATGTTCGCAGCTTAGCTCAGAGATTCTTAGTACTAGAAAGTGTTAAGCTACATAGGGTGGTAGCTCCCCTACACGCAAAGTGGAAATGTTTTTTTTTCTCATCTATCCAAAGGGAATTCGTTAGGTGGGTCGTTCAAAAAAATTGCGGGTATATGAAAACCGTAATTCGAATAAAGGATTTGCGAAATATTAAGGTTGAAAGTGTTAATTTAATTTTTGTTGGAGTCAAGTTAAAGGGTAAGTAGGCTTTACATGTTAACGAGTAATTAATCAATCAAATTATAAAATGTACTTTGAGAAGTAATTTCGTATTAAACTACTTTAACTTAACTTGATTAACTAAATAATGTAGCGATTTCAATGATCCGTTATTCATAGAAAAAATCAAATTAAAATGTGCTGATTTAAGTGAAATTAAAGAAAACGTTGAAGAGCGAGTATTATTTAAATTTGTTATGTCAAATTAGTTCTTCTCATTCCGAACAATTAGAGTCGTTACAACAGAAATATCTAAAGTTTGAAGAACAATTTATAGAAATAATATTAAAGTACCAATATATTGTTCTAAGCATAGCGTGTAATTTAGTGTCACTTACCCTCGTATTTATACTCAAGTTATTACTTGCTACTTAACAATTACTTCATTAGGCAATTACTTTAACTAACATAATCTAAGAATTACATTTTAGAATTACATTTTATCTTATATACAAGTAAACTCATTTACTTACTGAAAGCAAAGTTCGAAGTGTTACTTAATACTCACAGTGTTTTTTTATTTGGCAGTACGATATTACAGCGTTTTATTTCGGGTACTTACTTATAATTTAATATCACATGTGATTTCAAAGAATACCATGAATATATAATTTTTATTAGAAGAAAATAACAATAAAATATTTAAAGACATTAATTAGTCAATACAATAAAATAAACATTAATATGGCGAGATAAACAAGTGATGTGAATATACACAGCTAGATTTCTGGATGCAAAATCTAAACGTTTACAGATGACTTTTGTAAAGATAAAATACCACTCACATTTTACAACAACGACATCTTCTTTTAAAGGAAATTTCTGAAAAGTTATGTAGCGGGTTCTTATCTCTGATATATAATTGTTTTCACTAATCTGGGTTCACAAACCATAATTATATTCTCAATTTCTTCCAATGTATATGCAACCGTTTTATTATCTAGTCCATCTAAAGAACGTTGTAAGTCTTACATTAAATTTACTTTAAAACTATTCACTAACAATAATGTAGGTACTATATTCATGCAATAAATTACGTATATGGTATAACTTTGGAAAATAACAATGTACAAAAGCGCCCTTTTGTAGATATAAACACATGTTAGAATTACTTAAGTAAGGGCAGCGGTGACTAACTATTACTTGGCTAGAAATTCTAACCGTTGACATACTTGCTCATCTGAGTTTCTTAACTATAAAATAAAATCGGTGACTTTAGCCTTGACTTTTTACATAAGTAATTACTTTTTCTTAACTATTAATAAAAACGAATATAAGCGGTATGAATATGAGTCTAGTTATAAAATGTGTGATAGTTTCAATAGTAATGTAAATTTCCGGAGAATTAATCTGCCGCATTTTTCGGGCAATTATTGTGATTTTCCAAACTTTATAAATTTATTTGACTACTTAATACACAATAATGAATCGCTAAGTTCTGTTCAGAAAAACACTACCTACTCAGTTGTCTCTCACACGAGCCATTAAGCTTAGTTAAGCACTTAACTAATATTCCACAAAATTATGAATTGGCCCATTTAATATACCGCTTCAGCTTCGCAGTAAAATCGTCTCGCTGAGAATGTCTACTGTCTGTATCATGTAGAGTGTTCTGAAGAGCTGTTCAATCTAATTCCTTCCTCTCCCTTCCACAACAGAACCACACGCGCTAGGCTTCGGAATTACAGTTTTACGGTAACCTCCATCTCGGCACGAACTAAAAAGTTCCCTATGTCTTATCTTTGTCGTACCGTGAAACTTTGGAAATCTTCCGGCCAGTGTGTTCCCTCCTTCTTATGACATCGGGTCCTTCAAGCGTAACGTGAAAGATATTTATGGAGGCCGGCATGACAGCGGCGACCGCTGATGGATTTCGCTCTCTCGGTGGTCGCCGTTGTATTTGGATTGTACTGTGCTTACCATTAGAGACAGTACAATCAATGTGCCGAGCTATTGACAAAAGATTAATAGCCGACTCACATCTGAGCGCAATGATACCTTTATCTACGGTATCTGTTAGGAATGTTTTTCAGTTACGTAACTTTAGAAGTGCTATTCAGAAGAATACAAGGGGACTGACTAGTCTCAAGATTCCCTTTAGCGAATGGTCATTTTTGTTATTACACATTTTTGTACGAAACCTAGATAACGACTTACGTTCTAAATTCGAATTAACTTATCAGAATCAAAACACACCGCCCTTTGACAACTTAATAACATTCTTAAATAATATACTTATGTAAAACCTTGGAATCTTCAGGCATTCACATAAGTAATAGTGGGAACAAATCTGTCCCTCGAAATAACAAAACGCGTCATTCACAATTTACATCAACCAGTATGCGCAATACTCGAGTCAGCCGAAAAAGAGACAAATAAACTGATACAAAATAACATAATAAGCTGTCCATTAGTTGTATTTCTAAATCGCGGCGTCAAATATGTAGCCGCAAACATAACACGTTATTGCATACAAATAGCGAAGCTAATAATAGCTAATTAACACTTAACAAAATTATATTAAGCCACCTCCAAATGATAATACTCATTCATTTCGTTCGCATTCTGTTATCTCATTTCAACGTTGTTCCGAGATTCCTGAGTCAAACATGCCAAACATGGATCTTTCTATATCACTCGCATTCAAGTGTTTCGTACGAAAGGGAGACAGCTCGTGAGTTTGTGAACTCTCAACAACTTCATTCGCTTCTGGCTACCGCAATCATAAACATAAGTCTTGACAGTTGACAGTGAAGGTCACACGTAACAGGTGCGAGCGCTACTTGATTCAGGTAGCATGTTTAATTTCATTTTAATGAGCTGTGTACAAAGAGAATGAAAGCGAAATATAGCAAATCAAAAGTATCTATCACGGGTATAGGCAATAGAAATACTCTTAATGAAAAGGGTCTGTTAAAACCTTATCTGAAACCAAATAATAAGGGGGTTTTCTGTATTTTAATATGCTTGTATTACCGCGTATTAAATGTGATTTAAAAAGCGATTTGAAAATTTTTAACGACAATTGCTTTAAAAAAAATTGAATTGATAAGAAATTGCTTGAAAAAAGATTGAATTGATTGGGTTTTAATGGGCGACTTCAATTTCGGCTATAATGAGCAAGTCTTTCATACATTTTAATGTCTTACTATCATTGAGGAGACATAGAAAGGTGTTGGGGAGATTGAAGAAGTGCTTCAAAATCCAAATAGAGTACAACATCCAGGCGACCTTGATTGCGAAGACCATTTTACGCAGACACATACGCGTACTCGTGACGGAAGATTTGTTATGCGAGTTCCTTTCAGACAAGAAAATCACACCTTAGGAGAAATAAAAACTTTCGTAATATAATAGGTTGACTATTATATTGACTTGAAAGGAAATTAAATCGTTTGCATGTACTGGAACAGAATTATAAATGTGTTATGTGAGAATATACCAATGTGGGCCACATGCAGCCAGTTAATCAACTTCCTTCAAAAATTTCAACATGACATTTAGTAAATGAATATTGTTAGAAATATCGCCAGATTCTTTCATATTCAAATAAATGTCCAAATAATTCTTTTGTAATATTAACTTCAAATATCGGGCTAGCTAAATTCTAAATACAATTTCACCCGAATTCTAGAGGTATGTGGCGTCTGAATTAAATCCTGCCGACTCCGCGTGTCGTGTCATATCTACTCAAGAGCTTATACACCATGACCTATGGTGGGGTTGGTGGGGTCTAGTTTGGTTCACACGTAACGAGACTTTCTGGCCTCATCCATGTGAACAAATCGAACACGACACGTTTTGAAGAAACAGGCCAAGTATATAGCTTCAGCCGTTGAAAACAAACCACTTGATAAATTTAAATGATTTAGTCTGTCAGTCCTTTACTAAATTTACACGTATTATTATGGCTCACAGCCTGCGGTTCACAAAAATATCCAAAATCAAAACCTATCTCGTAAAGAATTAGAGAATAGTTTATGAACTTTAGTAAAATTCGTTCAAAAAATATTTTTAAAGCTAATATTGAATCTATCAGAGGTAATAAATTATGCAGCATTGGGTTACGACGATTACACCCATTCATTGATGGTCATAATTATTATCTTTTGAAATATTTACATACATAACCTAATTTATTAATGGCGGTGCTTAGAGAAAAATTCTGGATCTTATCAGCTAGAAACGTCACACGAGTCTCTGTCTCTCGAAAGAGATTCGAACTGATTCAGGGACTAATTTCAAGTGCGCTACAAGACTCGGTCGTTAGGGTCGTTAAAGTAAAAACAGCCAAAGGATTATTAGATCGCTATCTAACGGCGCGTACCGGCGTGACGCGTGACGAACGCAAACAAAAGCTATGCACGAGCTTCGACGTTTTCCCGAAAGCAAACATACGGCGAACGAGGCCTCGTTTATGTAATATTTATTTACCAGTTTCTGAACGATTTTTTTTTAATTATTGTGTATTTTTTTTTTTAAAACGTAATGTCACTGACTTTTTTATTGTTAGTGCTCTGTAATTCTTAGTCCTAGGAGTCCTAGAGTAGTTCCTAATCTTTTGGTGCGCAGATTGTAAGTTAATTAGGTATAATTATCTTCATTTTTTTTTGTTTTCAGGTAAGTAGCGGATAAGTGGAAATCATAATCAAAATATAAGAAATGGTATGTACCTAAAAGAAATATTGTGTTTTACCTAGTCGACATAAAGTTACATTTTAACCCATTTACGCCCAAATGACAAGCGTTTACGTTCATATTTATTATATAATTCGCTTCAGTTATAAACTATCTGTGTGCCAAATTTCATCCAAATCCGTTCAGCCGTTTTTGAGTGTTTCAGTAACAAACTTCCAAACATACAAACTTTATAATATTAATAGAATAAATTAAATAAAAATATCAAAATAATCAGTGAAATTGGATTAATCAGTTCCCATAAAAACGTTTTTCAGTTGGTCAAATAAATAAATAGAAATCGGGCCATGTGAATAAAAGGTGTAAAATGCTATTGCTAAAGTTATGTCACTGTCCGTTCTCTATTGTTTTGAAATTTCCTAAAAAAAAAAATTTTTTTTAAATAAAAGCATTAAATACATTTTTATTAAAATATCAAATGTGTCTGACTTTTTCAGTTAACTTAATACAGAATGTATTTCATTATTTTAAAATTGACAAACATGTATTCAATTGAAAAAATTGAATGAAATTCATAATTTTACAATTAACATTCATAGTTATGTCTATAGGCTATAGGTATGGCAATTATACTTTTATGAACCTTAAAAAAAAATATAAAAAAAAATCGTATAATAATTCTCGATTTTTAATTCTCGAAATATCTGGTAACGTCTAGAATATACTCGAAAGATCGAATATGTATTCGTAGATACGAAAAGACATCGCAGTTCTCACACATATAAAGCTTATCACTCCAATGACGTAATAATAGAAACAACGGTCTAAATATAGAACTCTTCCCCTTCTTTTAAAGGAGGTCGTATACTCGTAGTTCAAGGCTATTCTAGAAATTTAGACTCTCGTTTTGTTTAATTGTATAGGCGACCTGTGTTCTAAGCCAGGACACTCCTGTCTTTAACAAGAAAGTGGAAATAACAAGCGATAAAATAAAGAAATATGCCAAGAGGACCATAGAGTAGTGTAAACAGGAAATACTGTAAGTACGACCACAGTGAAGTGAAGATCAGAATAGTTTGTTTGAATTTTGTTTCACTGAGCACGAATATATTATTTACGTAAAATCTTACGGCATTTACACTATCCACGACCCACGGGTATAACAATACCCGTATAGATAACCTCGGTTCGGTCCTGATTATAAACCATATTCATATCTGTGAATATAGTGAATGAAATTCCGTGTCGTTCTATGTAATACTCATATTATCTCCATGAAACTTGGAATACATTGATACCTAGGTATTTCTCAAACAGAACTTTTCATTAAAACGTTCGCTTGTGACTTCAATAGACATGCGCTCAAGCGAGTTTCCATTTCGTGATTACATTTCTATCGGATGCCGTACATTCTATGATTGCCCGACTATCATTTCAAAGTATTTTCATTTCTAGTTACAAGATACGTATCTTTTAACGATTTCGGTTGTTGTTGTTGTTACGACTCTGTTTGTATCTGTCAGTTTTTAATCTGTAAAAGTTTGTCAGATTTTGTTATTATTTTAATCAGTGCATTAATGGCTGCTTAATGTTTGCACTGGTGCGCGTTGTGTTGATTAGAAAATAGATACTTTAGATTTAAAAAAAAAATCCGTACTGATTACAGACTGAGCACTACTTTTTAATAAGAACGTGTGCAAACCACATAAGCATTAATGCCGTGAAGAAATTTTGGCGCGATCTTAATATGACATGTGATGGTTTTTATTTTTTAACTCATAAACCTATACCTATACCTAACCTACTATGTAACATTGATATCATTTAGTGTATTGTAGTTTAGTTATCGTGCACAAGTGAAGTGTATTATAAAATAAAATAACTAGGAATATGCCTTTTAAGTTGTCATATATTTAGTTTTATATATATAATTTTATATATAGTTTTAATAAGAGAACCGCCATTTACAAGAATAACTATAAAATATGTAATCACGTAACGTTGACAGAATTGTGGATGAGCACAGTTAACATTACATAAAAAGAAGAATTAGAACTCTTCTCAGGTACAATTGTACGTGTATACTCCACTTGTGCTTTCACGACTTTCAACTCTGTTTCCGCGTCAGGGAAAATTTCAACAGCCTCCTAAAACCCATTTTACGCAGATGTAAACCGGATGAAGAGAGGTAGGGTGGGGGGTAGTAATAAAACCTCTAATTAAGAGTTCCGTCGCTCCCAGCCCTTTAATATTTAACATTAAAAACATAACGGACGGTTCTTGCAAGTTTTAGGCGCCATTATCACGCACGCTTAAATCTCATGTAGGCTGTGAATTTTTGGCTGTAACACTGGCATATGTAAAGTTCTCTTTTATAAATGTAACGTAGTTATAACATTTGCTTTTAAATCCCAAAAATTTCCTTATATAGAAACTTTTCTTAATTAAGAAACAATTTAAAACATTTTGATTTTCCAACCACTCGCTAAACCTTTCCTTATGTGGATACACTCCTTAAGCTACCTGATTATTACCTGATTGATAATCTGTGATTATATACAAAATTTAATCGTGAAAAACATCGTGATGAAGCATAGTATTGGTAACACGTTGTTATAATTTCCAAACCGATACGTTTGACATCAAGCGCCTTCCACCTAAAAGGGAAGCTTAGCGAACGGTAGAATCCAGAGGTAATGTCTTAACAATTACGTCTGGAAAGTCACTTTAGGGGGTTGCAAGACGAAATAAAACTATTGACTTTTTTGTAAAATCGAAAATTCGCATTAACCGTAATTCACTTGAGTCAGAAATTTTATTCTGTATTTTTTGTGCCCATAATTATTTTTCTAAAATAAAAATAACCTAAGTTATGCCATATAAAATCAGCTATCTACCCG
The DNA here is from genome assembly GCA_947532125.1 of Saturnia pavonia. Classification (NCBI taxonomy): domain Eukaryota; kingdom Metazoa; phylum Arthropoda; class Insecta; order Lepidoptera; family Saturniidae; genus Saturnia; species Saturnia pavonia. The sequence goes on from OX383904.1 coordinate 16,648,279, forward strand.
TGAAAGTGCCGTCAAAATAGGTCCAACCGTTTCGTAGATTACCCGGAACTAACAGACACACAGACAAAAAAATTTTAAAATTGGTTGTTTGTTACAGGCATCGTGAATACTTTCACATTTAGTAAAAACCTGTTATTATGACATTCCAAACAGACACCAATTTTATTATATGTATAGATATTTATTATAGATAGAATCAGTTTTTTGGCTGTGTGAAACATGTATGCCCCATCTACGTACGTGTACGTAGACTACGATAAGTATAGTAATTGTAAAACAAATCAAAAATACTTTATTAAATTTAGGCTATAATAAGAAGGCACTTATGAATGCCAAAACACTGTCACCGGTTCCGAATAATAGTCCAGTCTTTTTTTTTTTTTTTTTTTTCGAACTGACTACACTGTTAGCCTGAGGGGCCCTGGAGCCTTTACGGCTTTTACAGCTTTACCGGGCTTGGGGGCGAGCGCTTAGGGCACTCAGCCACGAAAGCTAAGCAACAACATCCGAGGGTGCCAAAGTGGCCGGACCTCGGCTCGGACTGTTGCGCGTATGCAATTAAGTCGCGATCTGACTAATTCCCTATCCGTAATTCGATCTAAACTAACTATACAGATATACATGTTTCTGCCCCCTGGGAGGAGGGAAGGAACATGTGTATGTGTATTTAGTGGTCTGAAATTTTTGTCTACTCTAACTAGGCAAAAAAAGAAAAAAAAAAGGTCCCTTACAGAACCTATGTACCTATGTGTGTTGTGCATGTGTGTATAATGCAGTGTCATGTATGGCTGTGAAAGCTAGTGATTGTACAGTCACTTGAATCGCGCGAGCGGCTGCTTGGCTCAAGGGCTCCATGCCGATGGATCGGACCTAGGAAATAGTCCAGTCATTTAAGCTTAAATTAGGTAAGAATCTCGGAATTTGAGATACCCAGCTGTAAGTCTGTAAATACTTGTATATTGACACCCTAAAAGTTGTCTCAAAACCTACTACATATGGTAGGGTGTAAGCAACTATTAAATTTCAAGGTCAAAGGTCACAAAAATCGGTTTTTTGCGCTTTCTTTGGAAATATCTCATTTCCTATGGGTTTTTTGCTATTTATATTTATTATCAATATTGTAGAATACAAAATTCTCTACAAATTTTGTTCAAAAAAAATTTTTATACGGTTAACCGTTTTCGAGATAGAGGGCGGAGAGCGCGCGGTCACAGCATCACTTCAGGTCAACCGGTGCCTCCGGTCGAAAACGCGCCATATATAGTTGATGAACTATCGATAAATCAATGATTATAAATATTTGTCAATTTTTATTTAATAAATTTACAGATTTTAAAGAGGCACTAAATTATTTTCTATTTAAAATGTCATTAGTATAAATGGGAATATAATTATACTATGACTTAAGTTCTCTTAATTATTTTTTAATTTTAGTAAACGGTTATCAGTATTATTGAATACATATAGATTTAATGCATGAAGAAAATGATAAAATATAATATAATAGTTAATAAAAATTGACAAATATTTATAATCATTGATTTATCGATAGTTCATCAACTATATATGGCGCGTTTTCGACCGGAGGCACCGGTTGACCTGAAGTGATGCTGTGACCGCGCGCTCTCCGCCCTCTATCTCGAAAACGGTTCACCGTATAAAAATTTTTTTAAACAAAATTTGTAGAGAATTTTGTATTCTACAATATTGATAATAAATAAAAATAGCAAAAAGCCCATAGGAAATGAGATATTTCCAAAAAAAGCGCAAAAAACCGATTATTGTGACCTTTGACCTTGAAATTTAATAGTTGCTTACACCCTACCATATGTAGGTTTGAGACAACTTTTAGGGTGTCAATATACAAGTATTTACAGACTTACAGCTGGGTATCTCAAATTTCGAGGTGAACTTACTATAATGACTAGACTATAAACTCAATCGTCGAGAAGAGCAATCAACAAGGAACTTCGATTGAGTTATCAATTTTAATGTCTTTTACCCAATGTTTAGCCCTCTATACACTTCCATGTCACTTCTAGACATCACTAACATCACGTAATGATCCACATAGTAATATACCTTTTTAACAATAGAACTCGTTTTACATGTTTCTTGAACTTATTGTTCGGAAAATCCGACTAAACTTATCCCAATTTTTTTTTAACAATGTTGTTGAATGGAAATGTACATTTATGTAAGCTATATGTTTCGGTCTTTCGGTCTACTGAAAGCATAACATCATTTTTCCGTCGGTTCTCGTAGGCGACGTTGACGAGGGTCTCGTCAGACTCGTGGTCTGCTTACTCACTGCCTGATTGATAGTTCCTACAAATCACACACCGCGGTTCGTAGAAAGTGTTTCTCAGATTGTTATCATCACGGAGCTGTATAATTTATGGTTGTGGCAGAATAGTAATTGTACGGAAACTTCTTTGGGCGCAGTGATGTTAAAGTGATTAAAATTCCAAGGTCGAATATACTTGCAACATTTTTTAACGAATTGTTTCTGACGCAAAAAGACGTAAGAATGTAGGTACTTGCCCAGAAAGAGAAAAAAAAAACTTTATAAACCGAGAGAGAAAGATGAGTGCCATAGAATCGGAAAAGATAATAGTCCGAGTGGCGGCCAATGCCGTGAACTCATAGGATACGCAGTTGTCATTCCATCGTTGAATTTTAACTTTAACTGGGTTTTTACCATATTATGTGTATGGTTGTCACAATACACTCGGGCATAAATTTCCTATCTCCAGTATTGCTAGTTTAGCCAATATACTAAGAAATAATTATGCTAACATACCCGGCTCCTTTCGAAGCACTTAGCAATTTGGATGTAATTGTGAAAAATAAAATTATTATGAACGAAACCCTACTTATAGTGTAAAACTACCTATATCTATACTAATATAATACAGAGGAAGAGTTTTTTTCTTTAAACACGCTAATCTCTGGAACTCCCCGTTGGATTCGAAAATTTCTTGTTGTATATGATTCCCAGATTCACGAGGAAATAGATAATCAGAAATAGTATAGGCTATCAAGAATTAGGCTACACCTCTTAGCTAGCCTTAAAAATTGATTTTTGTTAAGAAAGTCGGAACAAACCGCGCACCCGTACTGCTTCCGCGTGCGCTAGCGTAATGGTTAGTGATACGTAAATACAATGTTCTATAAAAATATTGCTCCTTAGTACTCCTAAGTATTAAAAAAAATTCACCGATACTATATGCCTATTTCTTATACATAAGCCACAATAAGGTATTTTGTTATTTTTTTTATTTAAAATTAAAAGTGATTTATAAGCTTTATTATTAGGCATGGTATATTAATCCTCACGTTTGAAAGTTAATTCATCATCAAAGCAATTTTATGTAGACAAACTTTGTCCTTTATGCCATGTTATTTGGACATATAGTTTGGGAGATAATGTGAAATTAAAAAAATTCAACACTCTGCTTCAGTCTATGACTATACGAGTAGGTGTAGTGGTGTTAACGAGCAGTGTGAGTTGTGACGCATAACCCTGGCCGCCTGATAAAAATATTTTCTGAAACTGAAGTATTATAAATCATTAATTAGCGATTTCTTTTATATTATACGCGGGTGAAACCGCGTGGCCCAGCTAGTATACTTCTATTATAACAAAAAGACACCAGATAGGAACGAAGTTCCTTATTATAAAATATTAATTTCAAGTTCTATTCGAAGTATAAAGAAAATAATTAGGGAGCGTTCAAGTAATACGTAACGCAGTTTTTGGAGATTTTTGAAAACGGCTTGACCGAATTTGTATACAGGAAGTTTATGTCATTGCTCAATTGTTAGGCTATATTATTGATAAAAGTTATCAATAATGCTTTTAAAAATCTTAAATAGTAGAAATATTATTGAAGTGAAACTTCTTATGCGACTTCCGAGCGTTAAACGTTTTACGCACATTATCGGTCTCTCCTCTTTGTGTGAGCCAGAGCGAGAGAGTAAATGTCGGTGTATATGTATATTGCACACTGTTTAAATAAAATAGAAAATGTCTTTTAAAATGAAGTTTCACTTCTATCGTGTGTGAATCGCACACACACCTTTTTTTTTATTTAATTTATTCTGTACCGATTTTATGTAAGTAAATGATTCCGATATTGATAGGCTATGAAAAATATTATGAAAAAGAAAATCGCAAATTGCATAATAAACTCGTGTGGATCCGCGGGCACAGCTAGTTGTAAATAAAAGCATGCGGCGATCTTAATATATCGCTTACTCTTTAATAGAATTATATAGGTATTATTACTAACGCGGTACGAGCTCTTTGAATATGTGTAATTTTTGTTATGAATTTGTAAGTCTGCCAATGAAAATCATTGGATTTATTTAAACCGATGTCATTAGTAAACCTATCAGTTTGATTTCGGCTTCCTCGTACAGAAATCACGTCGTATCGGGAACTTAGTTTCGGGAATACGTACAATACGCGAAACATGAATAAAATATGTCCATCACTCGTGTAATGCGATCCACTGGTCGTATAGTGTTGTACAATTTTTTGAATCAAACCTAGTATTTTTAATATATATATATTAATATATATATTTTTTTAATATGAGGACGACGATAACGTAAAATATACGTCATACAATAAATAAACAAAATTATTAATAACAAGAACAATGTGTACCTTCAAGTTCCATAGGTTAATAAGAAGTGAATCTTGGCAATACATACAAATTATAATATTAGATAATTTAGGAATCACGAGAATGCAGGCGTCATAATGTTAACTATTATAACTGGTGACATTAGTCTTACTATGTATATTATTCTTATCATAAGAAGGGTTGCATGACACGTCCTAAGAACGTAAATTGTTAGCAAATCTTCACATAATCTACCATAAATTCCGAATATAAATTATCATTACAAAAAAAAATGATTCTGATAAACGATATAAAAACATTTTGCACGACATAATTCTAAATAACTTCTTCTATAATCTCAATCCTCAATTGATTTAAAGCAGAATCTTATTATCAATTATATTTAGTTATAAAAAATAAACGATACTCGTAAAATTATGATATGATATGTCTCAAACGACCATTCCTATGATAAACATAGGATATTATAAACAAAATATTATGTATAAATTTGTCTGTTGTGTCATCGTGTGCTTCGTTTTAAGTTATTCTACAGTACACCGAACATTTGGCAACTAAACTCTAAAACGTGTATATGTCACACTTGAAATTGGTGAAATTGTCTTCATAGACAGAAGCCATAATAAAAAAAGTATAATATTGTTACGGTCTGAGTAAGAGAAAAAATAGAAAAACAATACCAATCTCAAAATTTCAAGAATCGTCTGGAATGTACCCGAAATATCGTGTATTTATCATAGTGTAGTCGTGTGTCGTGTAGTCATAGGTTCGACCATGAACACATAGAAAACCTTATCGCTACAACTGTCGACAAACAATAGGTTATAAACCAAACTTTCCCCTCCTTATAAAAACGATGACGTAAGTGGTTTACAACATGTTAAGAATTCAGAGACTTTCTAGAGATTTCGTGATCGTCTCGTTTGGGTATAAAAACGTCCCGTTTTGTGACTCACGGCAGTTCTAATTTTAAAAGCGAAGTGGAAACAATAAGCTAAATAAAGAAGAATTACAAGATGAACCCACAGGCTAATTCTGCAAGTACATACAGAATGATTCTCCAAGTACATTCGGTGAGCGATTTGTGTATGTTTTTGTTTTAATTTGTATTTCTTTAAGTACGAATAAATTGTTTACGTGGAACACTACGGCATTTCACTACCCATAGCATAACAATATAACTATAATATCTGTATAGCAAGTCGGACGGCAATATTTTTTGTGTATTTAAAAAAATATATATTATGTAATGAATGGAAAATAAATTAGTTAATAGAGTAAAAAAATTAAATCATGTAAACGGAACGTTTTTATTAGAGTTTCATTCTTAGAAAAGGAACCCTGTTCCAAAGCTTCGCTGTCATTTATACGTTTAAAGGGCTCTATCTGAAACCGTAATAGGTAAGCTGGTTGAAATTTTCACTTATTTCTTAACAAATAGATACAATTTTAAGGGTACTTCCCATAAAATAAAAGTGTTTTAAATTTCGAACCAAAGCAGAAAGAACAGATAATAAAAACCGGTCAAGTGGTCTTGCGCTAAAGATCTCGAACTGAATAAAAGACAAAAATTTTTTGATAAATCCATATTACATCCATCCATAATCCATAATATTTGTGTTATGTATTTACTAGCATAACACCATATTTAAAACATTTTAATGGAATTGTATTATATAAAATATAGTGTTGTGTTATGGAGCCATCGGTGCGCTAGGTCGACTAGCACTTGGCCAATTAGTATAAAATTAGTAAACATATTACGTACCTATCTCTAAAACAAGAAAATGACAGAAGCGTTAATCACGCATTGCCAGTAGCAAAAAATACCTCCAATAATATATTCTTGATATAAGAATATTTATCATAAATACTCGGAAAAGTAGATAGAGGAGGAACTAGACAGACAGATCGTGTAACCGGGTTGTGAGATAACGTTATTGTTATCATTTTATTCAGTTTGCTTAAAATTAACCCCTGTACGCATGCACAAAACTGCTCAATGTCAGATGTACAATAAAATTATATTTTACTTTATTCTCGTTTAAAAAAAACGACGAAGAATCACTCAACCACGACTGTTTTGACGGTTTTACACCGACAAAGTAGTTACGGCGATAGACCTTTTCTCTTTTGGTCTACATATTTTTCGCTCTTTCAGTTTGGAGTGAAAGAGTTAGAAATATCCCAAACTCTTTTAGTTGTTTTATCTACGGCAGAAGCTTTACAAAGTCAATTTATATTTCTTATATAACTTTTCAGTACAGATATATAATTATATTTAAATATTGAATACATTAAATAAACCTTTGTATTCGGATATTCTATTTATATATTAGAACCTTGATTGCAATTCGCATCACTAAACAAAAATACTTGAATGTTTCGGTCAAGTTCCCCGACCGCACGAGACCCTTCAGCTTATTTACGGATTCCATCTGGGTCCATTAAGGTCCATAAAGTTAAAGAATTAAAGTAAAGGCAGGATTTATATCCTTTAGTACACGTGTGTTCTATGTGTGCTGTGATTTACTTAGAGTTACGCTATTGAGGGCTAAGTTTGCATAAACGAGTATCGCGGCGAACGACCGCTTTTATATTGTAAAGAAAAAGGGCTTATTACTTTAATGTAAATAGGTGCATGCTCAAAGGATTAATATAAACCAATGACTGGTTTATTACATAAGAAGTGCTGTTCCTTAGTGAAGAAGACTGCGGTTCCGATATGATCGATTTGATTAGCAGAAGTTTCTTAAAATTACCTACATTTAAACGAAGTGTTAAAATCTACGTCATAATTGAAAGAAAATGTGTTTAGATAATGTTGAGTCCTATATTGGAATGTTTGATCATGAAATATTTCGTAATTTTTAAAAGTGCATAGAGAATATGCCTCACTATATCTGTCACGGCAGCCCGGATTAAGACTCTCATTCGTTTAGTATACGAGTACTAGGTAACTTAGCATTAAGTTGTTGGTCAAAATTTCAGTATTTACGAGGGATGTAAAAGCAAAACGCCACTGTCCACATTTGAAAAATTGATTGTTTATTGTTTGTTCAAAAATTGAGTTTTGAATTGTTGATACTTTAACTCATTTAAAAGCTATATTGGTATTATAATATTAAATAAATAATATATTCACGGATTTGTTACCACAGTATTTTTCTTTTACAGGACCAGTCACTAACGATTTGTTTATTAATTAAATATCAGCGCAATAATTATTTCGTCTTTGGCCTTTCTGAATCCATGAAACCATTGGTTCATTGTATTTTTCCCCTTATTACATAATGTTTCCCTGTTTATTATTTATTATTAAGACCTTAGGATCTACGTCATTTAAGCCTAACTTTGTACTAATATTTAAACATGGCTTTAACAAGATAGTTGCTCTTATTTAAAACTGTCCAGGGTGTTCCTGTGGTACTGGTTTCTAGTTATTATTTATAATCCACTACACTTGCTCACAATCAGAAAACTATAACACAAAAAAGGCCATCAATGTAACATAATATATTGTGAAATAACGTAAGTTTATGAATTAATTTCAAAACACCATATTACAGATAACGATATCGCCAAAAACTGGCCTCCGTTTCGATGTTAAATGCGAGTGTTGTCAGCTCTATAAAAACTACAAAGGACCCGACATTAGTCACGGTGTGTACGTGTAATTAGTTTTTATTGAAGACAAAGCTTGTTGTGATCGTTTATCATAGTTGATGTCGCATTCAAGTAGTTGCATTGTGTCACTGTAAATGTAGTGTACTTATATTGAAAGAGATGTATTTCACAATTTTCAATTATTGTATTACTGTATCTATCTATATACACGTATTATGTAATTTTTTAAGATAAGTTTGTCTGTTATTTTATAGTTTTGGCTCAGTTGTAGCCTTTTCAAAGATCACGTAAATTGACACTGGATAAAATCATATAATGAGCCCAAAATTTCAGTAGAGCCTCGAGGGTAACATGTAGCATGTAAACAAATCCGTAGCATGGTCGTAGGGTATTTTCTAACACTCGCCTGGCTAACTACCACCTTCAAGTTGAAAATATTTCCTTAACTATGTTAGAACTTATGTTTAACGATGTTATAACTGTGTTCCGTCAGCTGCAGTTGAGAATCAGACCCTCTAAATTTAGCGTGTTATCATCTTCGGCCACAACGTCACTTAATATCAGATTAGATTGTATTCAAACGCTAAATCTATACAGTATAAAAAGTTAAACTTAATAACTTAAAACGAAATTACTAGTATTACATAGAGTAAAGTATTTTCTTACCTGGGAATTTTTTTATATACATATATCTAGTGAAGGTGACTATCGTGGACTATACACTTAATATTAACCAGGTTGCTGCTTAACGGTGGCCGTTCATCGACAGTTAAAATGATCTTTAATTTGAAATTATAAGAGCTGCTAGATATTTCGATATACTATCTTCGATATTGTTATGTGAAGATCTTTTGTGTTTTAATGAGAAGGGTGTTTGCCCTGTTTATAGTAGTCGCAATTAAATCGGCATAATCCAATTCCGCAAAGTCAGTTACAAAGTCTACGCTACTAAAAAAGCATAAATCAGATAATCCTTTTACTAAAAAAAAACAAACTTCAAAAGACTTAAGCCGAATAAAAAATTTAGCCTGGGAAGTGTTTCGAAAGACGATTTTCAATTGGATTAATTCGGGTTTGAAATCTTTTTAATGTTTCGGGTTTGATGGCACCTGAAACTTCTATTAGAGTTTTCTATACCAATCGATTCTATAGTTATTTTTTACAGATACCATATTTTTCTTGACTAATAGTAGAATCATAATTTATTTTCAAAAAGGGTTTGTTACTAAACTGTATTTTCAGAGATCTGTGATAAAATATTCCTTGTCGAAAAATAAAAGTCAATAATACTTTCTAATTTATTTTATCAATATAGTTGACAGTTCAATATTTGTAATGGCAACACATTAAATTCAATAACGATTTGAGGAGTTTTTGGCGGTAACTTGAAGTGTCATCTGGTGGTTTTTGTTTTAATTCAAAAACTTATTTTATTTGGCCCTATGTTATGTAATTTTGGCGGCATTTTACGTGATGTAGTTTGGTTGTTGTGCACAAATGAAGTGGATTACAATAAATAACTAGGAACAAGCATTTTAAGTTGCTACAAAGGCTCCCTGAGCAATTTTAACAAGGGGGTCGCCATCTTGTTAGAGCAATGTTTGAAGATGACATAATAGTACGAAGTTTGGCTTAAAAAACGTGTAACCAAGGGCCTTTTATTATTGGTTATTATTGGTTAGGGAAGTTATTACAGCAATGTAGCCGGCCAATGGCAGCGCATTCTAAACTGTGAAGGATCAAGCGCTGAAACGGAATGCAGTATTCCATGAATATTTGCATTATCGTTACGCGTGCAGCGTTGCAGTTATGCTTTTGGGGCAAACAATGGAATTTTGATTAAGGAATTTCATATTTAAATGATTATGCAGTTTAGTTACATACATAAATGATTATTTTGGTGGTAACGTACCTATGTGGTTATGTAATATATTTATTTTTAATTTACCATATACGTGTTTTTGTTACTAAAGCATGGTTGTTATTGGATAGGCGAAAAAATTCACGGCAGTAGTACATACATTTATCGAAGTCAAAAGGAAAACTATCACAGCGAAGTAGGCTTTACAAGTTGACGAGTAATAATCGATCAGGTTATGAAATGTACTTGGAGAAGAGTTTTTGTACAAATCCTATTGAAAATTACTTTAAGCTCATTTCTAAGTCTGCATATTGTGATGGGCAACTACGGAACCCCTATACTGCGCGTGGCCTGACACGTACTTGTGAACAACGTAAAGACCACAGAATAAGATCGAGCAGTATAATTACTATATAATGTTTTTTCATGAAAGTAATACAGTGCTATATAAATGCTGCTGTGACGCTAATCAGGGTTAAATAAGACGAATGAATTATTGAAAACTACCTTTTCATGATAGCGTGACGTTGAACTGGAATCTCGGAAAATTAATTATTTATCATTAATTAACTTACGAGGGTCGTTTTCACTGAAAGATACGAACGATTTCGACAAAATCCATCTTTTAAGAAGATTTAATTATTTATATATAATTAATGCCATTAATTTATCTATTCTAAAATGTTGAAGAAACTTTTCTCTTTCTAAAATATCAACGTAATGAAGTTGCGACTTTATTTTGCTTTGTGAAATAATAAGAGATCCGGACAAAGAGCTCTTGCAGCGACTATACCCACGTCCCTCGGTAAAGGTCTCGTTACTAGGGTTCTCACATGGAAAAACTTGATATTTACTAAGCTTGGGCAAGTTTAAGTTAGACTATGTCACTTTGTTGGTTAATTTAGCTTCTTGTATTTTCAGTAAAGCTTAGTTTTCAGGTTTTTTTTTGTTTTAGCATTCTTTCTCCTAAAATTGGCACACTATCTATACATATAATAAAATTGAAGTGTCTGTCTGTAATGTCAAAATAACAGTTTTTTACGAAATGCATATGAAAGTATTTACGGTGCCTGCAACAAGCCTAAAGTCAGTCTTTTAAATGCTCAATAAAGAGAAGATTATGCAGTGAGCCCGCATTCAGCTCGAAATTACTTTTTAATTGTCCCTGGCAGGTTTCTATCCTCGACTGGTATTTTTTATTGCTTTTGGTTGACAACCCTATTCTCATCCATTATTCATTGAATTTCTATAGATTTTCTCTACAATTGAAATTTGACATTCTAACTCGAGCGCTTGTTTGAATCACTACTTTACTGATATTTCACATTACTCAATGCACCATATATAATTGTAGACTAGTGCGAATGTTTAACACTTTTGTCATGTTAGTTAAACTGATTGCTACTAGATGGCGACTTGTATACATTTACATTAGCACCAACATCATTCCTAATGAAAAATATTTTTTTACGAATAGGAACATAGCTTTAAAATTATGGTTGAATCATTAATTTTGTTGAAGATTTAATGGATATATAGCAAGTAACACCTTTGTAAAATTAGATTACTTTTTAATTACAAACACTGCGATGCGATTGAAGGAACATGAACAGCATCACACTCTTGACGGCTGGACTGCTGCTTCGCGATGGAAATAGGCATTGCACGCAGTCGAATGTCGTAAACTTCATCTTTCATTAACGGTATATTATGCACGAGCATTTGTGAGATACGAGGCTGCGGATAAATCAATTACAGCCACCAACGGCAGCGGACTTATGCAAATGTATTGGATTTACTACTGTCAGCCCGCCTATATCGCGTCGGTTACAATCGCGACATATTATATTAAATATGCTAAAGAGATCCAGTTATTCACAAATTATCCGATTGCACGTGTGAACATTATGATATTTTCCAATTTATTATTCTTGATTGGCCTTCTTTCTCGCAATCTGCGTTGCGAAATCATTTGCCAGTGTCATTTATTAATTTAATTACACGGTCTATTTGAATTATTTCTTACCATCTTCAATATCTACTACCATATTTAAAAAATATTCGATGTGGTCAAACCACGTGTTTGCAAACGCATTTATAAAAAAACTGGTTCATTATCGGGGCTCCTCCTAATTTACCTACTGTATCATATAACATCATATATCATAATATAACATGTAAATAGTCACCAAATATTGGCTTATAAGTACTAATTTTATTAAAATATATACTCGACCTTTCTTTGTTAAAATATTACAATATGAAATGCATGAGAGAATAGAGTGTATGGAGGGTGGCCTCATTAAGGTCTTCTACTGGATTAATTAGAAGGAACTTAATTGCAGTTATATTACGAGCTTGCTGGTTCATTGAACTGTAGTTGCCGTTGCTTCTTTGCAGAAAATAAAGGATATTTAATTATATACGGATATTACATAAGGATTTATATAAGGATTATTAGATATTATATACCACCTCTGTCAGTAATCGAATTAATTACTATCTGTACCCCGCGATTTAATTCTCGTTACATTTCTCCAACGCTTCTTAGATTCGTAGCCTGGAACCTTCCTGAATAAACGGAAATCCAACGCATTAAGAAGTTTTCACATCGTACTAGTAGTTCGTGAGATTAGCGCTTGAATCCATCATAAAAATCTCCAGCTCTATAAGATGATACGTATATTAATATATTTTATGTTTAAAAATAAAAAAGCATTTATGTTTAGTTAAATAACCCTTAATTAGGTTCATATAGATACATATATGCCATATGAAGAATATTCTATGTAATTGACCTCACAGCAGGAAATATTTAGGGACGATGATATTAATTACTATGAAAATGCATGTGACGCCACCTGGAGTTAAATAGGGATTTTGTAAAAGTACTTCTATACTTTATAATACAATCAAATCTATTTTACTTGTGAAAAATTTGTTCTTAATAACAAAATACCATTTTCAATCGTACACCTGGTGGGATTCGAACCCACAATCCCCGGCTTAGGAGGCCGATGCCTTATCCATTAGGTCAGATATACATACAGTGTGGTTTTATTTTAAAGCGTAAAATTGTTACCATATCAAAAAATAAACATAAAATAAAACTGTAATAAGCATGCTTCAACAATACTTTAAACATAAAAAACGAAAGCGGTTCCAAAAGTAAAACACTCGATAAAAGCAAGTACATTTTCAAACTTTACCCGTATAAAGTTTCGAACGTTCAATATCGTTCACAAGGTTGTGTCCGCAGTTTTGGCCGGTTGCGAATATCCGGTCCGAGCCGCTTCTATCTGACCGAAACCGCTCGTAGTCGGTTCCGATTGGCTGTCGGCTGGATTGGAAATTCTGCGGTTTTCGCTTTTTAAATTACGATACGATTTGCAGGTTATTAATGAATCGAAACGGAACGCCATTATTTCTCCGTGGTCTTTTACTATGGTATTATTGAATTTTTTTCATGAGACAAGTACTTTGTACCTTCCTTTTGGTGGAATTAAAGGTATTCTGTTATATAAAAACACTTGACTGTACTCACCTGATGTTAGGTCATATATAGCCTGAAAAATGCGGAAAAAAACTAAAATGTGAACTGTAACTTGAATTTACTATACCAATCCATTTTTTCTTAAGAATTAATATACTCAATACTATCCCGAGTTACTAGATTACTTTTGATCTTAATGAAAAGCTCAAAATTCACCGAAAAGTCATCAACATCCATGTTAAGCTGTTTTCTTGGGTTTGTACGATTGACCCTATAGTTTAAAAATTCGTGGCAATAACAGGGCTTAGGCTCTTAAGGAGGCTTATTATTCACCCGAGTTCATAATACAGTTTTTAATTATCAAAAATAAATAAAATCTGTATTTGAGTAAAACCGTAATCCATATTTCTTAAAATAATTCGTTTCTTGATTGATGTATTGTTTATGTATTAAGATCCAGATCAGATGGCTATGAGTGCTGGGCAATGAAAGAGACGGATGAAAGAAGATTACATGTGGCAGAATACGAATGTTAAGATAGACGCCTGCTGTAACTAGAATGGATAAGATTAGCAATGAATATATCAGAGGTTGTATAAAAATAGCACCAATGAAAAATAAGTTACTAGATAATAGAGTAATAGATTAGTATGGTATAGGCATGTCATGAGAGGGGATGAGAGTTATATAACTAGAAGAATGTTCATTAAGAATGTGGACGGATATAGGAGCAGCGAAAAACCTAAGAAGGTATGGATGTATCAAGGAAGGATGAATTGTGTGAGAAAGGATATGCGTATAAAATGTGTTACTACTACTGAGATGACAGCTGATAGAGGAGAGTGGAAGAGGAGGAAAACATGTACTGACTCTACTTGTGGCATAAGGATAAGAAGACGGAGAATTAGTTGATTATTATGGAAGTAAAAGCCCACTCTATATTTATCACTTACATTAGATTGTTTATTGTTATGAAAGTATTATTGTTACCGAATTATTTGTTACATTCGGACTGTTATTATAATAATGTTGGGAAATATATTAATTATGTGCTTACGTTCAGACGGGGAAGATAATATTCTTCGTTATCATATCAGCGAGCGCGTTTATTATCCTGGACGCCTTGAATAATGGTGTTCTTTAATAGTTCTTGTCTATATCATTGTTTAATTTATTTCTAAATGAAGAAGTACGTAGACCGATATGGTAACCTAAAATTCTTGTTTTAAAATTTTGATATTTCCGTAGGAGAAAATTCTAAATGGCCCAGATAAAAGAAGAATAAGCGTTGAAATTATGCTTCCATTTAATTTTTTATCCCTAGGAAGTGGCAAATTTATATTTTGATTTTAGTTATCTTGGTTTGATATGGCAAAGAAGTGTAACTCTTTTTTTAGGATTGATACATAGAAACCAAAGCTGTTATTACCCAATCCCCAGGAGTACCTATTAATGATTGGTCTCCGTTAGGACTCCGATCATTCTAAGATTGGTAACAAATCAACATAGGCTGCATTGACCTCTAAAAATAATGTTATATGCGCGCCTATTTGCTGCTTCATGCCATAAAGGACAACGGACTATTTCTTCTTAAATCTATATTTTAAGATATTAGCCGTCAACACGGTCATGTACACTGTTGAACGAACTTACACGACAGAGCTCGTGAGTGGTAGTGAACTCTATTATTGAGATCCCCGCCCATGACTGACTTTTGTGTGATAAGCATAATTTTCAGTTATGTGTCTGGGTGTTAAATGTCAATGTATGTATAGTATCAGCTGTTTAGTTTCCATAATTCAAGCTTTGCTAAGGTTGGAATTAAATGTGGAATTAAAGGATAGAATTTGTGCTGGCACAATATACTCGTATACACATATTTATTTAATTTCAAATAGCGGATTACGTGTAACAGTTTAAGAAGTGACTTTTCAAATAGTAAATTCAATAAACACGCGGTCCGTTAGCTAACATTACCGCGTACCCTCTTTCCTTCATATGAAAGTCGTTCAGAAGGAATTTTATTAAAATTCTTTACACGATTTCCATGTCTAGGTATATACATTCTTTTTTATACAGAAATATATAACAAAATGTGATTTGTATTGTATACTTTCACATACCTAGCGTTGTCTTTACTTTTGGTAATAAATAACATGACCATTTATTTTTTTTTACTTAAAAGGGGACATCGGTTTATTTACGTCAATTAGTAGGTTTTCAATAAATAAAAAAAACGTTTGCGGTCTGGGGAGCCCCGTCAGGAACGAAGTTACTAATGAAAAGTATAAATTTAATTTTCAAAAATCAGTTAGTCTAATTCATAATAAACACATCGATGTAAGTTTTATAACTGTACGTGCCATACAAAATAACTGATATACCATTGAATTACTGAACGTGCACCTTTTTCGCGAGACCACCCTGAAAGTGCAATATTATGCAACTTGGCAGTTGCCTGCGGAAGGGTCATTTTATACAAACGGACGCGCACGATGCTCGTCTACTTAATTTTTGATACTCGCACGCACACACACAAACGTAAATAATAGAAAGAGAGAGAGAAAGAGGTGCAGGCACATGGTGCAGGCATAACGCTTTTTACTTACGTGACGATTTCTACAAGTCATTTCGTATCGCAAGCCGCGTTAAGGAAATTCGTTCTAAAAAATCTCATTTTTTAAATTTCTTTATTATGAAAAAGGTAGTTATTATTACAAATTAAAAATATTATGCTATATACATTTTTAGTTATAATTATATTTCTCAGAGGAGCAAATTTGCTTTAATACAGCTAGTGATGATTTTAAATAAGAATAAAATTCTTGGCACGTGTTTTTATTTACTCCTTAGTTATCAACATCGACTACAGTACTGGAATTTGTAACTGGGTTTTACAGACGACCACATATTTTGTTCATTAAATAAAAGACTCTTGGTACTAGAGCATTTGTAGCTGGCAAACAAAATATATTTAATTAAAATACAAAAGTTTTTATGTTGAAGATTGTTGGTGCGAAAGTGTTTGAATACCCAACGAGTTTCTGTGGAAACATTTAGATTATTCCATTCGGTTATTTTTTACGCCGTGATATAGTTACAAATTAATGATAATTCTTCAATTACTTCTGTATCTTCATTACAATCAATGTATTCCTTTTCAATCAATATATCCAGGTCTTTTTGAACGTCTTCCCATGCGGGTTCTTTTTTTTAAATCTGCCCAATAAAATATCTTCATTTCTTTGGTAAGAAAGCAAGTCCACTGCTCCAGATATTCATAGCTTGTTATATAAAATTCTATAGCTGTACTTTTCACAAAGTCTTCTTTAATATCAGTGTCTTTATCTTTTAACTTCGCCATTAAACTACGAACTGTAAATGGAAGAAACTATTTGGTCGTTTCTGAGCCAAATTATCTTTTACTTGATTGATTTCTTTTGCAGCTTCAATTGCCAATAAAGTCTGATCTTCAACCTTCAATACAGCTGGGTGAAAACTTGCTGACTGATCGTGAAAAAAATAAAACCACAATGCTGACGTGGGATCTTCAAAAAAGTGTTTTAATAATTGGGGACATTTTTCAATGCTCAAAAAGTAGTTTTTAATGGCTGATACATTTTTAAAACCTTTTCCAAAGCGGACATAAGCGCAAGCAACCTGGTTTTGCTATAGCCGAGCATTTTGTGATATTCTGTTTCAGTTTCGGCGGATAACTCTTTTAGAGCTTCAACTCGAATCGTGTAAAGATAAAAAAATGAATATATCTTTACAATAATGCTTTCATAATCTAAAGGTAGACCTGTCTATCTGCAGAAAATTTTATTGCATTGTATATTATATGGGCTCCCCATCTATTAACGTTTTTTCCAGAGATGATTGTAATTTCACTAACACATTATTAATTCCTCGCCTAGCTGCACCCCTAAAATTCACGTTGTCCCTACAAAATGTCACGACTTTTGCTGTTATATTATTATCTGTCAATACTTGAACTAAATAGTTGATAATGATATCAGAAGTTTCACCTGGTTGGTCTTGGAGGTCTATAACTTTTACTTGCACACCTTCGTAAGGTTGAAAAAAGCGCACTACAATTGGATATATTTTCTTGTCACCGTGGTTTGAAGCATCGTTAAAATTGTAATACAATTGGACTTATCAAGAACTTATTTTAATCTTTGATCGCCAAACGCGTCAAAACATTTACTACAATAGCTTCTGTTTTCTTAAGCGCGCATGTATGTTTCTGATCAAAACATGATTGGATTAATTGCGACGCACAATCATTGGAGCGAAAACTGGTTTTCTTGTATCGTGTGATAGGCCCAGCTGGACTCCTTCTGCTGCGGCAATATCCAAATCCTTTGAAGTTGCCGCGTCAGTTTTTTTTGAAAAAATTCAACATTGAATAACTTGAAAACGCGACTCGATCGGCATTATTATGTTTTTCAGACTTTAAATGCTATTCAATGTCACCGGGCACCACTATGGGTAACACTAAATTCTGTGCGACACTTTTCGCATCTGACATCGGAGAGTGTATTTATCTGCTTTATAATTAGGTATTTTGCTTGTAAGCTAACATTGAACGAACACTTGCGTTTCGGCATAATTAAAATAAAAATTCCTAAACAAAAAAAACTCAAGTTAGTAACTAAACTACTACACGAGCATCAAACAAGGGCTAATGAACAAATAAATGTCAAACACTCAATGCAATCATGTCACCCGTGTAACCCCCTCCAGCCCACGTAACCGATATCGCGCACGGGTGGCGTATTGGCTATCGTCGATAACGCAGTCCCGCACCCGGTACTGTTCTCGTCCGACGAGCTCATTAATTTCCGCGCGGTTTCGGAAAACGGTACAATTTTACATTCCGAAGCTCTGTTTAGATACAACGGGACATATAACCGAAAACGGGACAGTCCCACTCAGAACGAGACGTAAGGTCACGTTAGTAATAACTCAACCTCAAGAGATTGTTTGTTTGTTTGAATGCGCTAATCTTTGAAACAACCTGTCAGATTTGAGAAATATATTAGTATTTTATAGCTTATTCATTGTGAACGGTTATAGACTAAATAACTTTATGCTGCGACCGTAAGGAACGGAGCAGTAATCATGAACATCGAGCAATCTGGCAAGTAGAGGGAAGTGAGAACAACGATAAGCTACACGGCTACATTGCTTGTAGACGCGCACGCGCTGGAGATTTTGTGGAATAAATTTAACGCGGATGAAACCATGGATCACTGCTAATTTTAAATTTACATGACAAGGTATATTAAAAATATAAAAAACTCCCGCCACAAGTAACCTATTCGTTGAGTCCATTCCAATGAGATCAAATAAAAAATGTTAATTAAATAATAATAAAAAGTAAAAATAATAATTACATTGTTGACTAACTTCATTATGTTGTTGACACGCAGAATAAAATTTATGACATTTAAATGCTTCCTATACACTATACCGACGGCACAGCCGGCGGAGTTTTACCGCACGGGTATTCCGTCGGCATATGTCGCAGAAATCGGCATTAAACCACTAGACAACCGGAGGGAAAGTGTGTAGAGTAGCCTTTGCATGCGTACATAAGTGCCTACAGTTCTCAACAGATATTATTTCCCGTTTTTCTGAAGATTTACACCGGATCTATACGAATAAAGATATCTTCAAAATTACTGCGTCCTTAAGGAGAACACCGTTTGTAACACATTAAAGGGCCACGATTCGCCACGAAAGTAAAATTTTCGCGTGACACCGACAACGTGACACCGTTGTTTCGACATAATGAAAAGTTCGCTAGCACTGTACGCGGTACGCGTATCACGCTGCTCTGACAGTCCAAGCACGTTGCGCGAGTCAGCGTGTAAATGAGACTGGGTTACGTTTACCTTCAAACGTCAGGTAATAATGGGACTGTCGTTGTGTTTGCTTATTATTATTGCATACTGGGAGCACTGAAGCAAATTTATAATTGTCATATTAACTTTTATTAACCACGTTATTGTTGAAAATCTGTCGCCAAGCACTTATAGGGTCACAGGTGTGTTTCGGCAGCAGCACTTGATGACTTAGCATATTATTATCTTCGGTTTATCGGCACTTAACATCAAATTACACTGTAGTCAAACAATAAAAATTTGCCAAGTGCGTGTCGGGCCATGCGCAGCGTAGAGTTCCGTAGTTGCTCGTCATATAGGCAGACTTATAGAGAGGGCTGTAAGTAATTTTAAATGGAATTTGTACGAAATTACTTCTCACAAATACATTTTATAAATTAATTGACTATTACTAATCAATTTGTAAAGCCTACTTACCTCTGATAGTTTTCCTTTTAATTTCATGATTTATTACTATTATCATGAATTTTTTCACATGTAATAAATTAACCAATTAGCTGGCAGGGTACGGGGACACTTGACTCTAATAAAAATTAGTAATATATATAAGTTAAATATTTAACAAACCGATCCCTGACTCCAAAAAACTGTTTTCACGCACCCGCAATATTTTTGAACGACCTACTCAACGATATCCCACACGATGGGATAGACGAGAAAAAAAACATTTTTTTCTCACTTTATGTGTAGGAGAAGTATCAAGATGTTCTTTTACCACTTTGCCAACGTGATTAATATGTATACCCATACCAAATGAAAGCTTTCTAGTACTAAGAATATCTGAGCTAAGCCGCAGAGAGACAAACGAACATATCGAAACTATAATAAGGGTTCCTTGTTAACTTAGGAATCCTAAAAAACACTTCCAAAGTAAAGATAATAATTAAAAAAATGATTTGCTTTCATAAATATTTTTAACGCAGACCCAATTCGAGCTAAGGGAATATGCCACTTGTGATATTTACTTTGGATTTTTTGATATTCCAGAAAGAGCAAAGATTGTTCGCTAAGCTAAGGTCCGAGATTTTGAAATCTCCAAAGCCACGCGTTTATAAGAAAGATAATTCATTATAGCTTCAAAGTAATATGAAATAAACATATAAAAATAAACAAATCGGAATTATAAAAGTTGAACATAAAAAGAGAACATACAGAAATACGTGAAAAGTAAATTAAAGCGAGCCCTCTACGTTACCTGAGTGGGAGAAAAATTTCATTCACATATACGCCTTTCACGGATAACCCAGTTCGCGAGATGAGTGCACACAGTCTGCTGGCTGCAACGCGATTCCAACAGCACAGTGTCCTCACACGTGTGCCAAATAAAGCTGTTATCACACTAAAAACAAACTATGAATCATAATACTTTTAAATGCATTTATATTGATTTTATGGTCTAGGCAGCGGTAGCAACAATGCTACAACGATTTTTTTCGGATGCTGTATTTTGGTTTACAGAGTATACTTCATAGGAGCTGTTTGAAGTTCTTAGAAATATCAACATATTACTGCCTGACATAAGTCAGGACTGATCACTAAACATATCATGAAGAGATGGATTGCGTGCCCGTGTACTACCCTTGTATATCCAGTAATGAAGAGGGTTGGTAGGGAATCTGTATCCGACTGGATCGTGACAATTATGTTCATGATGATAAATCCGCCAGTGATTTTTTTGTTTGTTCCGTTTCGGGATCAGCTAGTAGCTCCCGAGAGGCTTGCAGGCGGGTATAGCAGCAACAACAGGAGATGGATTGCCGATCTCTCGGTTGTCACCGTTGGTTTTTGTGGATTGTACTGTACGTACAATGAGATAGAGTGCCGTCACTATGCCGAGGTACTTTAAATATTTTCTTTTTGAGTCTACTCCTTAAAAACTATATAAGGCGTACAGTATGAAAAAATATGAGGAGTAAAATTGTAAGTGCAACATCACGCAATATCTCGCAAACAATTTATAACCTTATAGATATTCAAATAAGGTTGAGATTTATTCAACTCTTTCTCGTTTGCTGCGAAAGCCGCCAGATGCGAATAGACCGATTAAATGAGCGGGAAAGCCACGCGGGGCCAAATTAAATTTTTACATTCATTCTCTATCCTAAGAGATGCCTTTATTTACTCTTCTTGTCAATTGTATCTACTCTAAATTCCAATACAGTTCTTGAGGAGTGAACTTCAGTAGCGCGTCAGAGCTGACATACACTTTTTTTAGTTTGTAGTTTTCGAAAATATGGTATGGTAGCGCTTACAGACACCGCGTCGATCAACGGGAGTTCGAATCTTTGCAATGAGACCCAGCTTTTGGTGAAAGAAAACATCGTGATAAAACTAATAGCATGGTGGTAGGGTAATTTCTGGCTAGCTACCATCCACAAATTGAAAATCTGTTGTCAAGCTCCTATAGGTGTCTTTCAGCCGTCGCACTTGAGAGCCAGTCTCTTCACTAGGCTAAGCGTGCTTTGGGCTACATCGTCATTTAACATCAGAGGCCGAACACTAAACCTATACATAAAAAAATTAAAAGTGATATATTAGTGTGTGTGGAGCTTTATTATGTTGTTAATGTCAGGCGATTCACCGCGGCCGCGGCGCAACACGCTGGTAGCGCCAAGCAGTCGAGAACACTCTCGACAGTCTCGACCGCCGCGCGTCGCACAGACGTGAAATAAAATAAAAAGCGTCTTGGACTAATGTGGTTGAGTCGCGAGTGTGAGCGCGGTCGTTAATCCGCCTGGTGAACTTACCTTTGGCGAGAGCTATAAATATGAAGTCATATTAACTTATTTAAAATGACACGTATTTTTACCACCTATTTGTAATGAAGGAGGCAGATTTCTTTCATAACTTTTATGGTATTAATAATTCTTATATAGATCGTCTAAAAATTTTAAAAGATTTATTTTTAATTTCAGGCAATAAAATTACTATCCCGATGATGTTGAAGGATAACTTTTTCACATCTATGTTTTTGATGATATATCATTACTGTTTGAAAAGCTGCACGGGGCCATCTATTAAATAAATAAAAATATAATCTGTCGCCAAGCTCCAATAGGTGTGTTTCGGCAGCTGCATTTGAGAGCCAGTCTTCCACTAGTGGCTTAGCGTGTTATCATCTTGGGCTACATCGTCACTTAAGATCAGGTGAGATTGTGGCCACAACGCTAAAGCAATAACGTTTTCCTTTGTATATGCTTAATGATCTACCTTGATACCAAACTTAAAGTTTCTGACTCATCTAGAAGTGGTCTAGGTTTTTCATGAGTGAGTCATTAAGAGTGATAAAAGTGCTACTTTTCAGACCCTAACAACTCAAGAATTATTATAGGTTTATTTGTGATATTCGGGATTCTAGGTGTTCAAAGGAGGTTTATTAAAGTGAAAAGCAAAATTTCAAGTGTGTAGGTCGAATAGCATTAGACTTATAGAGGAGTCGAAAGTAGCTCGAAATGGTTCGTGTAAATCTATACTTATACTAGCCGGTGTGTCGCCCTTTTCTTTTCCTAACTACGCTGACACACTGCCGTGTGTCTCAATAACCGACAACGTTAGGAATAATTAATTAATAGGAGACAGCAAAACTCGCTCGTCGCTTCTTAATTATACCAAGTAGAAAAATAATAGTTAGGTATAACAAAGTTCAAACACAGAAGTGGACTCCTCTTGGAAAAGTTTCTCAGTTAACTCGGCAATAAAGCGGCGTCACTGATACCGGTCGGTAGAACGTGGTTGTTATACAGGCGATGACCAACTTCTAGGAGTTAGTTGCAACAGATACTGACGTTAAGGGATGCCCAACTTTTATCAGTATTCAGTTTGAATGTCATTTTACCTTGAGATTTCATTTGTTTTTTTTTTTGGATCAACAAATAACATTACTTTAAGGCTCTTCTCCCACGGAGGTATTCACAAGTTACGCGACTGAATAGCGAATCATAGGTCACCACGCCAATTTATGATGTCGGTTTCCGTACAGGACGCTACCCATATTCGACTAATTCATTAATTCTTGCCACCACGCAAAAAGGAAAGTAATACCAATGTAAGTTCCAGTTAATAGCAAAAAAATCACATAAATTACAAAATACAGATTCCGAAAATGAATGAATTAATTTTATTAATGAAAATTATTCGATCTACAGAAGATCGCAGCCAAATGACCTAGTGTTGTGTTCCTGCGGTGAGTAGGGTTTCCAGAGCTCCTTGGGGTAGGGTGGGTTCAAAGAGAGGTAGGACACAGAGGAATTTCTTTGGAGATTTCTCCTTGGGGCTGCCCGACTGGTGGAATACCTCCACCCTACAGAAGATCGCAGCCAAACGACTTAGTGTTGTGTTTCTGCTGTGAGTAGGGTTTCCAGAGCTCCTTGGGGTAGGGTGGGTTCAAAGAGAGGTAGGACACAGAGGAATTTCTTTGGAGATTTCTCCTTGGGGCTGCCTGACTGGTGGAATACCTCCACCCTACACAAGATCGCAGCCAAACGACCTAGTGTTGTGTTTCTGCTGTGAGTAGGGTTTCCAGAGCTGCTTGGAGTAGTAGGGTTCCAGGTCGGCAACGCGCTTAAGATACCTATGGTATTGCAAGCGTTCATAAGCTACGGTAGCCGCTTACCATGAGGCGGGCCGTATGCCTGTTTGCCACCTTTGTAGTATAAAAAAAAACAATTTTCCTATAATAACAGGTAAATAAATATTAAGTATTATTCACATTAAAATTAAACACAGACGTTTTGATTATATTTACCTACCTACTTTGATATATGGACATATTATTGGAATGAAATAAGTTTTACTTCCAATAATATTTAAGTTTCGGGTTTCGTGAAGCTATAATAAACTCGAGAAACTGGTAAGCGTTCACAAGCGGAGAATAACCGAAAATCGTATACTTAATGTAAGGATTCACCTGATCCGATATATTTATTACATTCCTATAATAATTTATTCGGTTCACTTTGTAATGTAACCTCATAAACGCGTGGAAGTGTTTTAACATGTTTTGGAAGGTTGCACATTAAGCCTAGAGTGTCTCTGGGTGTCTGGCTCTCAAATGAAGCTACCTGATGAACACTTATAGGTACTTGCTTATAGATTTTCAACTGGATGGTGGTAGCG
The DNA here is from genome assembly GCA_947532125.1 of Saturnia pavonia. Classification (NCBI taxonomy): domain Eukaryota; kingdom Metazoa; phylum Arthropoda; class Insecta; order Lepidoptera; family Saturniidae; genus Saturnia; species Saturnia pavonia. The sequence continues at coordinate 16,672,942 of OX383904.1, forward strand.
TGCAGGGGCCTAAGGAAATACCCTACCACCAAGCTACGATTTCATCAAGATGTTTTACTATACCAAAAATTCAGGCTTATTGTAGGATCCCAGCTAAGGGTTATCAAAAACAGTAGTTTGGTGTGGAGTCTATTTTTTGTTTAAATACAAATGCATGCCAAAATGACGGCACTTTTTTTTTATAATAGCTGGGCACATTGACTGTACTGTCCCTGATGGTAAGCACAGTACAATCCAAATACAACGGCAACCACCGAGAGATCGTAATCCATCGGCGGTCGCCGCTGTCATGCTGGCGTGCATAAATATCTCTTCACGTTACGCTTGAAGGATCCGATGTCATAAGAAGGAGGGAACATATTGGCCGGGAGATGGTTTCAGAGTTCACGGTATGACAAAGATAAGACATAGAGAACTTTTAGTTCGTGCCGAGATGGAAGTTACCGTAAAACTGTGATTCCGAAGCCCAGCACGTGTGGTTCTGTTCTGGAAAGAAGAGGAGGGAATTACATTGAACAGCTCCTCAGAACACTCACCATAATACAGACGGTAGAATACACTTAGCGACGCGATGTTCCTGCGAAGTTAAAGCATGTCGATGCACTGGGTAACGTCAGCATAATTAACAATGCGAACAACCATCCCATTCCATCCCAGAGGGGCGAACAGTATTCCATACACGGCTGAACTTGTGCCTTTTAAATAAGTTACAGTTGACCGGGCGTGAAAAAACGTCTCACCCTGTTCAGGATTCCTAGTCTCCGAGATGTAGGGAAGATGACATAATCCCGACACCGATATAATCCCTGGAGTTGAGGTCGCTGCGAATATCTACACCTAGAATATTGAGACTGTCACGCATTGCTAGTGAGACGTTCTGAAGAGTGGGGAGGGGAGAAAACGGAGACTTTTTCAGGAAAACGCCTACACCTGAGTTTTCTTGGCATTTAAATCAATCAAGTTACTTGGACCTTGATTTTTTTATGTATTTTAAAGCTTCATCATAATTATGATTATAGTCAATTGGAAAAACTCTTAAAATATATTTTTTTATTAATAATAAACAATTCAAAACTGTATTTTTTTAAAAAGAATCACATGACTACGAACGCGCCACGATTGATCGCCAGGTTTGTGATGTCATAAAGTTACAGGAATTTCATCGATTAAGAGTCAAACCACTGTATCAGATGTATGCTACAATGAGTAGAAATTAACATTGTGACGTCACACGCGCTCAGATTTATTCGGGAACGATCGGCGCGTTTTCGATACTGAATTCATAAATTATTTTTTATTTTGAAATAACATTAGAAATATTACGAAAAAAAAAATATGTTTGTTTGTTTGTTATAAATGTTGTATATGTTTGTCATATTATCTTTCCTATTAATACCTGTCACCGGTTGTTACAACTATCGGTATTTACGACTCAATATGAGTAGTCCCTTCGATGTCGTTATAACAGATTTTGACTGTATTTCTTTGGCTCAATTAGCCCAAAATTTACGACCTGCTTTATCTACTACTGAAACAGACGAGTTCATTGATGTAGATCAGTCTATTGCAATTTGTGCACCAGCTACGGAGGATGATATTGTACGTGAAGTTCAAGAGGAAAATGAAAATGAACAGGAAGACTCGGAAGAACAATTTACAGTGCCAACTTTGATTGACGGTCTCAATGCTGTTAGTGTATTACGAAAGATTCTTCTTTTTAATGAAGAGTTCCACATGCAGGGAAATTGTGACGATACACTGATTAAAATCCAACGTGAATTACAAAATGTGTATGCACGACAGAAGTGTTTCAAACAAACTAAAATTACAGATTTTATGCATACGGAAAAATGATATTGTTCTTTTATATTATTCGTTTCAAAAAAAAAAATTCAAAAACCCAATTCTCGTGTCCCACTGATCATACTCTGCTTCCCTTCTCAGACTTGCTCAGGAGTAGCAATCATTGTTTTTACGAGTAAATAAATTTTCCTGATCCAGTATTTAAAAAAATAAATGATATGAAGACGCACGCTGAGTCTAGTCAAAAAGTAATATACATTTAACTTGAGTGTTTAATTTTCTGTTCAATATTTAATAATACTGTCGCCGTTTCGTTATATTTTTTTTACGCTAATGGATTTCCAATGTCCGCGTAAACGGTTCACATTTTTCATTTCAGCGCAGCGTAACTACAATAATAATACCTTCACAGCGACTTTTTTAGGTTGTTTTTGTATTGACAATATTTTTAACACTGCTATGGCTTTAGGTGTCCCAGTGCCCGGGCGAAATATTTTGCAACGCAAAGTTATTGGGATTCGATTCTCAGGTTCGCCAGGCTCTAAATAGCAATAACGAATGTGATTTATTTTTTTGAGGTTATACGTTCTTTTGTCGCATTTAAAAAAGGCAAAATTGAAAGCTGCGCGCGCATCACATGACGGAGGTGCGACATTATGAAATTGAATTTTTAGAACATAATGTTTATATAAACACCGTTAAATTATTTTTGCGTAATTAAAAACAAAGTCAGTAAAGTACATTATCACTGATGGCTAATTTCATCATGTTTTTTTGAGTTATTTTTTGTTTTGATATGCCAAAATTACTTCTTACTTGCGTATATAGGTAAGTGCACATATTTGTTTGTTCGATTGTCAGTCTGTTTATATGTTCGGATTAAACTCAAAAGGGGTTTCAATGTGTAATCATAAAATATGACTAAAAAGATTACGACATGTAAATAATTACCGCGTAATTAAAACCTGGCAGAGCCGCGGATACAGCTATTCGGAAATAAAATTATATAAATCGTAGTATGTGTATTGTATCTCTGTTATTCTACACTATAAATACGTTAGCGTGAATATTGTCGCCAATTAGGACAATTAATACTAAATGACATACGCTCCCATTGCGAATCGCTCAAAAGCCTTGGTATTAAAAATTTGTTACAGAATTCAACTTTCAGCTTGCTTCTCTAGTATAAAATATATATTGTAAAGACGCGGTAGTTATGCTCGTGACATGGACGAGAAATGAGAATAATTCATACATTGAACAAACATATTATTGCTTATGACCACTACAGATATCCCACGGACATAATAACAATGTCGCTATCCGAATTTAGTACTGGAATGTTCCGCATAGTACTTTATTTTTGTAAATAAATTAATTAATTCTTATAAATAATCAGTAAAAGCAAATCATTTTAATTAATATGCACCGATGGTCCCGGGAGCAAGACGGGAAACCACACATGCATACATTACAAAAAATATTAATTAAAATGTATTTTAATTTCAATATCTGGTATAAATTAATGTTTGCTTAGTGACTTTTAATCTCTAGGGCTTAGTCAATGAGCCTTCGAAATGTCATACATCTCGTGATACCTAAGCGTCAATTACATGTGATACACCTACTGAGCAACAAGCGAGGAAATAATGACGGTTGGGAAGCAAGGCACTAGTGCCTGACTGGATAGTAGTAATCTTCATAGCCTGACATAATTTTAACTCTAGAAATAAATGTTTTAGACTCTGTAAGACCAACAAAAGATTTTTAAGTAATAGTGTTAGGTTCTATAATAAGATTCCAAAGCACATTACCGATTTGCCGAACAATAAGTTCAAGTACCATGTCAAGCAGGTCTTACTGCCAAAAAGAATGTTGTCTCGAAATGAATCCCTATATGTGCAGTGTACACCCACAAAAAATAATATAATTATTAACTGTATACTGTAATATGATAAACCCTACTGTAATATGATATGATTGGGTTTGATGCTGGCTCGACTCAATGACTGGAATATTTTAACTTTAGCATTATGTGCTAGTCTTGCTGTTTTTAACGAACAACTTGAAGAAATTGTCAATGATATTATATGTTTAGTGAGATATGCACAAATTATTAGTTCTTCCTTGTCTGTCTGCACCTACTCCCTTCTCCGCCTCCTGAACAAAATCCTGGCTACATCCTTTGCTAATTACAAGACACAAAAACATCGATTAAGAGAGGTATAGTCACAGAGAAACGCCTTTGGTGGTTTCTCTCTACTTGGGGCAATCCGATTGATGGAATAACTCCACCCTAGAGAAGATCGCAACTAAATAGCTTTGTATTGTTTCCTGTGGGGGATTACAGTAGGGTTTTCAGAGCTCGTTTGGGGTAGGGAGGTTCAAGTTCGGTAAGGTGCTATTGATGCCTATGGTATTATAAGCGTCCATAGGCTACGGTTGCCGATTATCATCAGACTTGTTTACCACTTTAGTTGTATTTAAAAAACATCAGTTAACACCATCTAGAAAAGTGTTTATAAACTCTGATGCAGTCTGTATGAGTTGGGTTCACCACACATCACTTATCGGGATTTTCGCAGGCCATTTAACCCGTCTCCGAGTCCGCCCCCGGGCCCCGCGCCCCCGAGAGTGAATTTACGAGACATAGCTTATTAACACAGTACAGTTGCAACAAGAAACCGGCGGGACATAAATTTCCGGTCCGGTTGGACTGCGGCCAGAAATTTCCGGAAAGCCGGATAGCTCGATTGATACTGTTATAAAGTTATTTAGCTTTAATCTAATCGTGTACTTTTTCGTTACTTTAATCTATAGGTAACTTTTGATTAAAAAATTTCATAACGTGTACGATTGTAAGTACATTTGACGCATCATCAATCCGTGACAGACCCGTCACTCGGTGTCTTGCAAAAAAATATACACCTATCTAAGTAAACCTCAAATTGGTATTGGAAATATTTTTAAATACGGAATTTCCTGCAAATCGTTAAAGCCGTTTCCAAGAAACCAAATTCCGTCTGTACAAAAAATTGCTTATTTAATGTTTACTAACGACCGTTAGTTACTAACGACCGCTCCGTTTTCGCACGGATGAAATTTACTAATGTGGCGTCTTTTTGTTTGAAAATCAAGTTGGATTGATGTAGAGTTTATTGCTTTGTTATTGATAGTTCATCGTTACGAAAGTGCCATTCAGCTCGCTACTCGCCATTCATAGGTAGGACGCGGCGCACAGGTGGTGGCAGCAGCGCGGCGCGAATTGCCAGACAACCGCTTGGCTGCGAGTGATTTTTTGGTTTTGCGCAATATTGAATATGTGATATCTTCTACGGTATTCATTTAAATGATATTATGTACAGGGCAATTTTAATCTACATTAAATGCCCAGGGTAACGTAACGACTGTCTAACTATGATCTTGACATGGTCGAAAAATTATACAGAAATATTAAACAAACTGTTTATTGCTTTAACACTTTACATATTGGTCAAGCGATAATCTGGCAATGTGACGTCCCAATACAATACTAGAAGTAGAATGTCACGCACCACCTAGCTCCAGAGCTTTATAGGAGCATCGCTGCCGCATCGCTGTCGCATCGCTGCCTCGTCGGCGACGCTACCGTACCACGAGCGATCGTATGATGCTATATGCCATATGTTCAGATGAGTCTTCGAATGAGTGATGTTACAACAGTTGCTCCCACAATTCGCCTTTAAACATTATGTTGGTGACGCTTTCCTCCAGACTATCCATTCTGAGAGAAAGTGTTGCGTAAGCAGTTGTTGGTCCTCATACTTTCTATCGGGTAGTGTGTATTATTTTGCCGAGTTATAATTTAAAAAATACTATACTGCACTTTGTACTATAAGTTAAAGTGTATATATGCAGCTAAAGGTACTTTTTTGGATATATATTAAAATAATCTGAATAAATACGAATCTTGTAAAATACTTCAAAGTCGTATAAATCTCTCATTTATCTAACTCCTGGTTAATATAGATATGGAAATAGTACTTAACGCTCACAATGGTTCAGAACAATATGGTAATCCGGCATTGTCTTCAGTACGCCTCAGCTAAGTACGCCCGACTGCAGATATGAAATACTGGTAAATCCTGGATTTCATATTTAATTACTTTATATTTTATTTGTTGCTATTTAAAACCCATTTCATTTTTGGAAACGGTTTATTTGTAACGCTTCTGTTTTAATGCAGTTATCTGGTTTGAAAATGCCACAAAAAATAATACGCATGAAACTTAATTTTCTTCTCGCTCACGTAGAGAGAAACGTGGAAGAGGAAAACAATATGATACAAGTAAGAACGGACTGCGGCGACAATACAAATTTTGACGCTATTAAAAAAAAGAGATGTGATCTCGCGTACAAATAACGCAGGCTGTCAATGGAAAGGGAAAATAAAAAGAAACAAAAAGATAAACCAGCCACATTCCTATTGAGCAATAACCACGGAACGTTGGTCGTTCCCATCCTATCAATGTTTGTCGCAGCGGTGCCGACGACCCGGCGAATTTTCGTGAGGGTTTTCGGTGATCAATGTATTTATTTTGTGAAAATATTACGGGTGAGCTTTTTCGTCTTGCGATATCTCTCTCGATAAAACATAATCTCTGTTTGATTTTCGACTACCCGTGCTTACCATAAGGTGTGAAGAATCAATTTGAACTAATTTAGCCGAGCTAGGATTAAAAAGTCAGCCCTCTATGTCGAGAACCACGAATTTGCTCCTTGTAATTCCTATACATGTGCCTTCCTGAATTTGAGTATTTGAACCTATATCTGGCACTAATACTATATGATATATCCAAATTTAAGACAACGTGTGAACGTATTCGAGATAAAAAGTTCTATAGCGTTTGATCATAAAAAAATACTCTTCTAATTAAGGTTAGCAAATAATTCCGTGATAAAAGGCAACATTTTGGATCCAGCGTCAATCCTTAGGACAGCTGATTGTGTCTATCAGTCTGTTCGCGAACGCCTCCCTATTTGCACTTTTTTTATACTATAAAGGTGGTAAAAAATTACACTGCCCGCCTGATGGTAAGCAGCTACCGTAGCATATTGACGCATGTAATACCATAGGTATCACTAGCTCGTTGCCGACCTTGAACCCCCCTACACAAGGAGCTCTGGAAACCCTTCTTACTGTAAAAATACAACACAAGGTATGTAGGCTGCGATATTCTCTAGGGTGGAGCTATTCCACAAGTCGGGCTGTCCCAAGTAGAGAGAAATCTCCCAATAAATCTCTCTTCTCTCTTTGATGTCTGCATTGTTCCATCACAGATATACCTCTGGACTCCAGAATATATGGTTGTAATACTTCATTTGTACAGTATTTATATGATTTACTATAAAAGTTACTGAATGTTATAAAAATATCGGTATTGCTGAGATGCGATGTAGCCCATGAAAGGGTATCAGTTAAAGTAATTTTTGAGATCGTAGAAACATCGTGGGTCCTTGTGTGTATTTTGCCAAAATATAACGGGGAAGTGCTATGTAGAAATTTCTAATCTACCGTCATTACTTCAATTGGACAGCCTTTCGTCTTTAACTTTCCCCATATCTAAGGCTTCAACAGACCACGATAACATGACAGCTTTCCAGCACATTCTTTCCATGTAGACTTGTTGACCAAGATTATAGAACTGGTATACCAGCACGGCTTTCTTCGAGGGCCGTCTTTTTTTATAAGAGAATGAAAAACGCTATACAATATAGACAACTCAACTGTAATAGTTTTCGTCTTGCAGTTTTAAATACAGTACCCGCTAACCATCCGATGTACTGTTTGCATTTTGACTAATTTTTTTTGGCAAAAATACATTTTCTTTTATTATTTTCTTTGCTGCTTACCACAATAACGATTTGGCTTTAATAACACTTTCAAAATCATTTTTATTCGATAGACATAATTCATTTCCCAGTGACGTCATAAAAGGTATTTTTATTTGCTGTTTCCCGCTCCCCTATCCAAGTCCGCTATCATTTAACAATGCCTCGACGTTTTCTTGATGACCGGGATATACGTGTTTTGGTTTTTTTTTTTGAGGAATTATTGTTATTTTTTTAACAATTGTTTGTTTGGTTGCTGAAAATTGGTGAATTGAAATATTTTGTGTATTTTTTATATATCGTAAGTTGATATCGTGAGTTGATAGTTGATTTCGTGATCGTCAAACAGATAATTGTTTAGTATAATATTTCCGACTATTTCCTAGAAAACTAGCTGTAATTCCACTATAATTGCCAACCCGAAACGCATATGAAATATCTCAGAACACTTGTGATTGTTGAATAATTAATTTTTAGTAAAACCATCGAAATAACGAAACAAACATGGATTCAAGAAAATAAAACAAAAAAGTATATATTTAGTTTGCAAATTACCGCCAAAAAGACTAGAATTTTCTACAGTTAGGGACGGTATCAAGTAATTTTTCGGTAATTGTTTTTTTTTTAATATTCTCACTGTTTTACTTAGATGGCAGAGAAATAAAAGACCATAAATTCTTCGGCGTTCGGCAAGTCTAATAAACGTCACCCGCTGATGTATCGATTGCATAACTACCTTCTCTCAAGAAGATCCTTTTGCCTCGAGGAGACACAGCATATGTTATGTTATATAATAAGATATGGTTAAGCGATGATATGGGTCAGTGATAGCGTGTTCGGTTGCCGTGTCTATTGACGTCGGTTCGAATACGACAATGATCTTGAGATTTTGGTGAAGGAAAACATAGTGATGAAACCGTAGAATGGTGGTAGCGCATTTTGTAATGCTTGCTTGGTTGACTACCAACATCTAATTGTAAAAAGTGTTTTCTAGGAGCTCTGCTCTTGAGAGGCATTTACCAGACTTAGTGTATTATCTTAGGCTACGTCGTGACTTAGGTAGGGCACAGAGAAATTTCTGAGAACTTGTGGCAGTCCTACTAGTGGAACAGTTCCACCCTACAGAAGATCGTAGCCAAAGAACCTAGTGTTGTGCTCCTGCGGTGAGTACCTTGTGATAACCATAGTATTACAAGCGTCCATTAGCTACGGTAACCGCTTACCAACAGGCGGGCTGTATGCTTGTTTGCCACCTTTGTAGTACAAAAAAAAAAACATTTAAGTGAGATTGTGGTTAAATGTTAAGCCTATAAGGTATAAAAAGAAAAACCCTAATCCGACTGATTAACTTTGACATTATCTTAACTTTGACAGTATCAATATCGCGGGTTGTCATTGATAATTTGATTCGAGTTAATGTTAGATTTATAGATAAATCTAAAAATCGCTCCGCTCACCGCTCGCAGAACGACCCTATTTTTACAAAATGCTTAAAAGAAAGTTTTTATTTATCATAGTATACATTGTGCGGCTGTAACAAATGTTTGTACACGACATTTGTGCGGGGGACGAGTGAACTATGGAAATGTGAGAGACGGGCCGCATTCAGGAACGAACACGGGGCACGGACTTCCTAAAGTGATTAAAAATGCTCTATACTACATTGGTAATAGACATATGAACTAATTTCATAAAAATACGTTCTGTAACGGTGTGATTGACAAACATACAGAACCATATAGGCTATTGTATTTACATAATCTATATTGTGAAGATATTGCATCTGCGCCCGCTTGCAAGATATAAATTTAAAAAAAAACTCACTCTTGCGTTCAGCCTCTACTGACTTATAAGATAGAAAAATCTCTTATTCTTTTGATATTTAGTTGAAGTTGAATTTTGTTGTTCTTTTTCGACGGAAAATGTGTTTTATTTAAATCGTATTAGAATTTGATGTCTCAATAAATTAAAGCTTTATTACTTGTGGCATCTAACTAATATAGAATAATGAAGTGCCTTCTACGTCGAAAGCGTTGAGATTGTTTACCATCATATTCGTAATACTGTCATTCACAGTCGTATGATCGTTAATCTGCGAACATGGTTTGGAAATAATAGATTATTATGATTATAATATGAAATATTAGATATACATAAATGAAAAAAATGCGTGTAACCTTTACGTGCGTTGAATTATAACTTCTTTAACCTTTTACTTTATTAAAATATTTGTCAAAGAAATAACTATTCATAAAATGGGTACTGAATTATATAAAAATAAATAGAAACAAATATGTCTATAATTTTTTCTAAGCGTTCCGAAAAATCTTTGTTTCTGTCGGGAAAATAATAGAGTTACTTAAGTCGCGCTTAAACAAGTTCTTCGTCAAAAACATGTTTTTTGCACCCAAAATCTTATAACTGAATACATAACTGGCAATTAGTGAAATATGAGTCCACGGCTTTAAATGTATATATCACGGCTGCCATTTGGGACCCTCCGTGAACACTTTGTTACTTCCACGCTCTCATTATGTTGAAATGTTTAGGATCTGCGTGTCAAATGTAACGATTCATTTTTGAAAACGTTTGTAAACAACCATATAAATTCTTTTTTATATTTTTTTGCTAAATAATTTATGCAATGTATTGTGATAAGTTACAGATTATTGTGATGTGTTTAACGTTTTGTAATTACTTCCTGGTGGAATTTGTCAGTATTCAGATGAAGATATCAGTTTTTTTTTAAATAGTCTACGTAATGCGTTTCAATTTGTTTCGCTTAAGACTTGCCATCCTCATAAGCTCATGGTGTACAATAAATAATAAAGTCTAAGTCGAAGTTTTGCTATTCAGTTGAGACGCAAGATTGTCTTAAGTTTATTGAGTCGAACTCGATTCGTCGAACGAGATTTACGCTACTTCAGACTTTTTCATGGTATTTGACTAACAGTAGATATTTTACTACAGTAGGTAGTGTGTACGACTTCGCGTCGATTGACGTGAGTTTGAATCCCTGCAATTAGCTTGAGCTTTCGATGAAAGAAAACATCGTGAGGAAACCATAGCATTTTCTAATGCCCGCCTGGCTAGCTACCACCTTCAAGTTGAAAATCTGTCGCAAAGCACCAATAGATGTGTTCTGACAGCTGCACTTGAGAGCCAATCTTCCACTAGGTTTAGCGTGTTCATCTTGGGCCTCATCGTCTCTTAACATCAGGTGAGACTGTGGCCACTACACTAAACCTAAAACGATAAAAAAAAAGAATATTAAATTGCAATTTGTTAAGATTGTTTAAATGAACATGTTTTCTCCACACGTAAAAGTATGAATATGTAAAACGTTATCTATTTCGTGCAGAAATGCGCAATTTTTATTGTTAATTTTTTCTATTTGCTATTCTAATAGCTACATACATATATTTCAATGAAAAATGAAGTAATTTATCTCGTTACAGTCATATTACTCGCACTGCAAGTTGGTTGCCGCCGGCTGAAAGCTGGCCAGTATTGAGGGACAGCTGTCAGGAGAATGAAGACGAGGAGCTACCTTACGGCTGGGAACAGGCACTGGACTATCACGGGAAACCTTACTACATCAAGTAATATTTTTACCATTTATAGAAAGAAAAAAAGAGAACGTTTATTGCTGGTACAATATTATAAATAAAAATTTGCCAAGTGCGTGTCAGGCCACTCACAGTGTAGAGTTCCGTAGTTGCTCATCATAATTTTTTAATCATAATTAGTACGAAATTACTTCTTCAAGTACATTTTGTAAGTTGATTGATTATTACTCGTTAACTTGTAACCTACTGTCTACTTACCTCTGATAGTTTTTTCACATGTCCAAAACATTTGACTCTAACAAAAATTAGCACTTTAAAGTTTAATATTTCGAAAACGGATTCCTGAACCGAAAGATGGTTTTCATACACCCGTAATATTCGACGATGGGATTGACGAGATAGAAAACATTCCCACTTTACGTGTAGGGGAGGTAACCTAAACATTTTTTTTTCTATAATTTATTTTACCACTTTGTCGTCGTGTATAATACATATACCAAATTACAGCTTTCTAATACTACAAATCAATGAGCTGAGCCGCGGCCAGACATACGGACTTAGCGAAACTATAAAGGGAACTGGACTTCCGAACCCACAAAAGAAACAAAAAATAATAATAAAAAAACATAACTTATAATCAGCTAGTTGCAGTTTTATCCATATGTATATAAAACAGTCTTAATGGTCCTTGCGCAATATTAGCTGCTTCGAGTTTAAACATTTATCGAAGAATTTTTCATATTTCGTACACATTTACTGTACGTAATAAGTTGATCCTGTTGATTTTACGAGTACATGTATTGTTTAATCCATAGTCATGTTAACAAAACGACTACATACGTGGCTCCGGAAGACTGTTCTTTTGAATCACCGCCAGCGCCACGGGATGTTGTCTTGGAGAGGGATCCCGAACTGGGTTTTGGGTTCGTCGCCGGTTCCGAGAAACCAGTGCTCGTCCGGTTTGTCACCGACAACTCACCAAGTGTTGGAAAGGTTAAAGAAAATATTCATTAATATAAAATGTATTTCAACAAGGTATGTTATGTCGCTACAGTGTCGCCACGCGGTAATACATTTACACAGAAGTCTTCTGTGAATCTCCTGACATCGTCGCTCAATATATAGATAGTTATGGAAGTTAGAAAAGTAGTTATCAAAAATCAATCGTAGTTGCATAAATTTTTCTCTTATGAATTCGATAATGCTCATTTCTTCTGTTAAGTAGTTCCTTTCTTTATAAGTTAGAAAATTACCTGTTTCAATATAACAAATCAATGACTAGGTATAAATGTAACTAGCGGTGCTCCGCGGTCCCGCAAGCGTTTGTTAAGTAGTAATAATTACATTTTCATTTCGTAATTTTATGTTTACTCATATTATTAATAATTCATATAGCCTATCAGTTGAGGAATGACACGTATCTCCCGTGTACAATTTTTATCAAAAACGGTTGAGAATTAATGGAAATGGTATTAAACAAAAAAAAAACTTTACAATCTCTAATAGTATTATTGTAAATTATTTGTAGCTTGTAATTTCAATAGTGACATAAGCATCCCGTGTATAAAATATCATAAAAATCGGTCAAGCCGTTTTTGAGGTAAATCCGGACAACCAAACAGATAATAACGACAAGCAAAGAGAGGTAGGGTACAGAGAAATTTCTTTGGAGAGTTTCTCTACTTGGGTCATCACAACCTGGTGAAATACCTCCATCCTACAGAAGATCACAGCCAAATAACCTCGTGTTGTGTTCCTGCGATGAGTAAAAGGGGATTCAAGGTCGGTAACGCGCTAGTGATACCTACTGTAATACATGTGTCTATAGGCTACGGTAGCCGCTTACTAATCGGGTCGTATGTTTGTTTGCAAGCTTCGTAGTTTATTTAAAAAAATGTCATATTCGTGATCAGTGTATTTCATATAGTAAATCTATAAGGAAATGGAAATTTGGAAAAATACACATGTACAGACAGAATGACAGATTTATAAATATATATTAGACAAATATTGGACATGAAAGTGTAGCTTAAGCTACTTAGAAACTGAACAATTAATTTTTTTTAAGTGTGCACTCATAATGCTACTAGAACTACCGAATTAGGCTTTACAATCTTTCGGATAGTTTTTACGTTTTAACAGATGAGTTTATCGATAATAAGGTAAAATAAGATTACAGTCAAACCTGGGTAAGTGAGAAAACTCTATAAGAGTAATAGCCAGGACCCGTCATTTTAAGCTCCCAAAACCTCTATTAGCGAGAAACAGAAACCTTTGTAAGAGAGAGTCGTTTTTCCCTCATGGACCTCCGTAAGTGAGACTGCTACTTATCTATACATCTATAAGCGACAGTCGATCTTTATTTATTTATATTATTTAGGAGGAACAAATGACAAAACAAATTACAAATTTAACATCTACTATTTTATGACTCATTCTTAATTTTCGTGGAACTTCCTACCATTGTTTTTGTATTGTTTTCTCGTCAATATTGTATCCTATTATATTTCGTGGAACTAAATAACGTTGTTATTTTATCGCATTCTTTTCGAATGGACACGTGTGCCTGTGTACCGTCCTGTTTGTTGGACTTACTCAGTTTATCGTTAATCAGTTGCGAAGGAAAGTTCTGTTCTGCATCATGTCAAAACGGAAAATTAAAGTACTGCCATTAAGTGATAAAGATAAATAGTGAATGCGATTGAATCCGGAAAATCGCGAAATGAAATTCAGAGGGAGTTTAATTTACCCGAATCCACTTATAAAATTACGTACCTCTATAAGAGAGAAACGCTACCCATGTACCTGCATTAGCGAGAAACTCGGGTTAGTGAGAAACCTCTACAAGCGTGCAAGCAATGGAATTGTGCTCCCTTGAACTCTCGCTTATCCAGGTTTGACTGTATATCAAAAAGCAACCTCTATTGCATAAGACAGACACAAGAATACAAATTGAAAAATGCCCGGTTAGAAGCTATTAATTTTATTTTAATTAGGATGGAAGATTGAATGGTAAAGAAACAAAGCCACAATCATAAATGGTTACATTTCAGTTGGAACCCGGCGATCAAATCCTTTGTGTCAACGGTGAAGATGTCAGCCTTGCTGCGAGAGAGCATGTGATATCTGCGGTGAGAGCATGCACAGAACGAGTTACATTAAAGGTTTGCCAACCAGCTCGGACGGGGAACCCGGCCAGAAGATCAGCACTACTGTCTGCGGCTAAGCGGGCTAGGCTTAGAGCGAGGCCACCGCGAGTCAGGTTTGCTGACTCAGTGCAACTGAATGGAGCACCAATGTATCCCGTAAGTATTATCCGACGTTATTCTTTTATAGTTTACTTACCATCAAACGCAGCCATTCCTAATTGTTAAATGTCAAACCTATTTTTGGAGAACTTTCTTTTACACGCAACATCCATGTATTTATGTATTACACACAAAGTTTAGGCCTACATTATTTTTTAGTTTCTGGTAGGTTCGTTAGCACAGCTTCATAATTACATAAGTATTTCTAAAATACAAAAGCTAGTCTCACTATTTAATTATATTTTATTTTGAATTTCAGCCGTCAGCTTTCTCCCTCGGAGATCTCTGTCTACCACCGATGGCGAACGTTCTAAAGGTATTTCTAGAGAACGGACAAACGAAATCCTTCAAATATGACACAACAACGACAGTGGCTGACGTGGTCACCAACTTGAAGGACAAACTGTGCATCACTGCGGAGGAACACTTCAGCCTGGTCGTAGAACACGTTAAGAGTTTGAGAAGAAATAAACTCACTCTACTTGACTCCAAAGAATCTTTGGCAAGGGTTTGTTTTAATTTGTAAATTTGTTTTAATGGGATCATTAGTTAAGAACAAAGAGCTATGTCTTGAATTAATTATATCTTTTCATCGCTAACATTACAATGAATAAAACACAAGAACAAAAATTGCTGCTTGATCAACTTAGGATCTAAATATATTAATAATTGTTTTGTCTAAAGATTTTGTAGTATGACTACACTACATTTTATAGTAAGTATTGTATTGCCCGAGAAAATAGAATATATTCTATTATTAAATTCAAAATTGCTGTTTGTTGTTTGTGCTGGCTTGGTTCCGTTTAATTCTTATGTGAATATATGTAGAGGACTTATAACAATATTTAAGTTAATCCTTGCAAGTCTAAATATGGTAACAGTTTGGAACACTGCTTCGTTTATGTTTGTTTCTGGCACCATTGTTAATCACCCAAATATGTAATTTCAGATTGCAGCACGGCCCGGTTCACACAAGATGCGATGTCTGTACCGAATCGTGTTCATGCCAATATCGGCTGCAGAGTTGGCTCAAAGAGACCTAGCAGCACTCGACTACCTCTACCTGCAGTGCTGTAACGATGTAGCCCAGGAGAGATTCGCTCCCGAGTTGCAACCCGATGTGGCTCTAAGGCTTGCCGCGTTACATATGCATCAACATGCTCTGGCAAATAATCTCTCACCGGCCAAGTTAACGGTTAAGGCAGTAGAGTAAGTGATCAAAATATTCTTTGCATATTATTAACCATCGTTCAGTGAACAATAAAGTATTTATGTTGCCACTCAATAGCAATTCCCAAAAGGGGGCACCAAATTACAAATAATGCTGTGCAAGCCGTCGTTTTTTTCATCTCGGTTCTGTCCACGTAACACAAGCTTCATGCGAGATACAAATATTGGTAATTTCTTTAGGTAATTACAGTAGCATGTTTTTTCATTGGGAAAATGTGAAGTGATGATGAAGATGTGATTATAGCATACGCTTTTATTAGAAGACAATGAACCAGGTGTAGAATATATTGGCTTTATGCTTATATCGAAAAACTTCACCCCAGAGTTAGTCCGTGATAGTCTTGAGTACTCTGTTATTTAATAGACAAGGATACTGCTCAATACTATGAGTTAAATAGACAGTCTAAGCCATTACAAAAAAGAAAATCTATGCGTCTTGCAATACATTTGTGTAATGACATGTTGCCGCTCAGGCTGCGTGACGATTGCTTGCCACTACACAAATGCGACGTCACCGCTCCGTGGACAGAGCTTCGTTTGTTTACAGGCAAGCTGCATGCAAGCAAATGACGAACTCGTGCGTACCTATGAAGTGACGGTACAAGGACAGTAGGACTAAACATGTTTTTTTTTTTATATCAATGAGCCTAAATTTGAAATAATCACTTACGCGTACGCGACAAGGAAGGTTTCTGTTATGGACGTTCCAAAAATAAAGATCTTGACGCCAAACGTCTTCTTCGTAAAATTTGTCCCTAATTACGTTCTTGTATACATGTATAGTAAAAGCGAGCTGCTTCAATGCACTACATGCGACATGATTTTTTAAACCAAATTCGCAAGTTACATCCTTGCGCATTACACAAAAATTTGAATTCCAGAAATATTCAGAATGTCGCCCTTGACCGATACTTCTCAAATCGCTGCTGCTTTGGCTACTTTGTATCTAAATGTTTTGTTTAAAGATTTGGTAGTATGACTACACTGCATTTTATAGTATAAGCACTGTCCCAGAACAAATGGCTAATCATTGCTTCGTAGTCGCTGTCGCCGTGCCAATCTGTATATTTCGCAGTGGAAGCCTCTAAGGTACGGAGTGATCTTTAAGACACCATAACCCTGTTTTTACCATATTATATTGACTGACGTATAGTCGAGTTGAAATGACTTACCACACTGCAAATCTTCAAACAGTTTTAATCTAGAAAATAATAAAATTAAATAGCACCTAGTTAATATAAATAATTTTAATTAATTTCAGAAGAGAATTCGGTTTGGAGAGGTTTGTGCCGAGCAGTTTACTGGAGAGTATGAAGAGGAAGGAATTGCGTAGACTTATAGCTCATTTCTTAAAGTTGAACTCACAGATGACCGGCAGCCAGCGCCAGCTGACCCAGTTGCAAGTGAGAACCACTTTTTCATTCTTTCTTTATTTTAATTATTTAGATGCTGACCTAAAATAATCCCGAAAAAAAGGAATAGTATTAAATGCTGATTATATAAGTAGGACGCTACCATTTGCGTGAAAATGATATAATGATAACCAAATTAATGGACCCAAAAGTTTGTGCTAATAACATTATTTTTTTCTTTAATAAACTTCTTACATACATGTGAGATGGACTTTTTATGCATGTGTTTATAATACGTTAAAGATATGGAAGTAGTGGTTTCAGTTATACTAAACAGATAAGTCAGTTAATAAAAAAACGTATCTGACTTTAACATTGGAATTTAAATTTAAAGAAAGTTAAAACGGTTTGAAATTTATATAATAAATGATAAAAAACATAAGATCTAATTAGATGTTTATGGTGGGACGTTCCAGGCGAAACTGCATTACTTGGATATAGTTGGTGCACTACCAAGTTACGGAGCCAAGTGCTTCAGCAGCACGAGGCCGGATCGCGTTCTTCTCGTGTCCCCGCGGTTTGGCTTGAGTCAGATAGTCGGCAGGAATAACTCTGTGGTTAGTTCACATTTATGGAAGTAAAATTATTAAGTTAATAATACATCAAAAAATAACTAATACGCCTTACATTTCAGCCTTATATATTTTTTGGCAAACACCCGTATTACCCGCCTGATGTTAAGAGTTTACCGTAATCTATCTGCGATCTTCAGAAGTATTTCACTATTCGGACTGCCTCAAGTAGAGTAGACATTCCATGAGAATTGATGAAGCAGTTCTTTTATCTTCTAAGTGATATAATTAGAAAACGTCCCTGCCATTCAGCTGATATAAATTTCCGTAGTCCAGAACTATGTAAACCAAATCCAAAAACTGCTTAAATTCCATACGAGATCAGCTTATTCATAAATTCCTTCCCTAAAGGATTAAGTTGCCAATCTCGTTTAGACCATAAAATTACAGATTGTAATCTATGGTAAATATACAAAACATGATAGAAACTTATAAACAATGATAAGAAATTATAGAGAAATACTACGGCTAACAGAAATAGAGTAAGGGTACGAGATTGTAAAACAACTTAAATTCTATTAAAGCTTTTTAAGCTGCTGATAATTTAGTTTTGATTATTTAACTAAGCGTACAATCCGGGGCCAACAAAATAAAATAAAATATATACATTTTACATAATGTTTCAGCCTCAACAAATCGCCTCCTTGGAAGAGGTGGAGGGCATCAGAGTGAAGCGAGAGTGCTCGACAAGTGCTGATGTCGCGATATTCCTGCAAAGGGACCGAGTACTCGCTCTCCTCATGGACGAGCGTGACGCAGCTGAGATGCCTCTCGTAATAGCCGGGTATTGTATATTTAAATATTTTTCCGATTTTATTGGTATTTTCGTAACTTTTCAAATGTACAATCAGTTTAATAAGAGTTAGAAGCCTTTTATAAAACGATCGCTCAGTGATAACGTGTACGGACATGGCTTCTATCGAGGTGAGTTCGAATTCCCATATCGAGGATCAGCTATCAGTGAAGGAGAACATTGTGATGAAACCGTATTTTTCAAATACTCATCTGGCTAGCTACCATCAAGTTGGTAATCTGTCGCCAAACACTTATAGGTGTGTTTCGGCAGCTGTACTTGAGGTCCAGTTCCTCTACTAGGCTTAGCGTGCTTGGGCAAAATCTTCATTTAACATCAAGTGAGATTGTGGCTAAACCTTTAAAAAAAAGTCTATCTAGATTAAAAGCAGGCAGTCTTATATATTTTTTATTCTAATTTTTAGGGTTCCATACCTCACAATGAAAGAAGGAAAGAAAGAAAGGAACTCTTATAAGATCACTTTGTTGTCCGTCTGTCTGTCTGTGTGACAAGCCTACAATTCATTCCTAAAAACACTACATTTCAATTTTCAGGTATTATCGCCTAGCTACCGGCCGAGAGTTAAACGTTGAATTAGAACGGGAACCGATTACGGAGGATATAGGTAACTTCATATAATACACTCTCTTAGTTACACGGATAATTAAAATAATAATATTTTCATTATGTAACTTTTTCGTAATTCTACCTTATCTTATAAATCTTTATTTATTATGTTTAGAACTGATACCTATTTTTATTAAATCATAAGGTAATTTCTCTAGCATTTTTAATCCTACTTCTTATCAAGTCCTCTCACATTGGTTAGAATATGTCTGTAAAACGTTTTTTTATTCCAGCGCCACCGTACTTATCACAACATAACGTGGTGCCGTCAAAATGGAACTACTTGCATTACGACGATCCAAACGTTTTATCCAAAAAGCATTACGCGATCTTCAGTATGCCCCCTCCGTACCACTCGACACCCGAACAGTCCAAATCGAATCTTGATACAAACACAACTATAACGAACAAAAATAATTCTAGTCCTTTATTGGGTTATGATTCTAAAGATCTATTAGGCCACGATGTTCATTTCGATAAATGTAAAAGAAATGATGATTTTAAATTGTTTGATCCAAACGATGCTTGTTATTTAGACGATGGGTTAGGTTTCGATCTTCAGAGTGTATTATCAATGGAACTTTTAGAGAACGCAGCCAACAACCCTAAATTAGTAGAGGCCAAAAACGAGGAAGTATTGAGAAGAGTTGCCGAAATGCAAAAATTAGTCGAAAACTCTGAACAATATTTGACTGAAAATTGTGATGTTTACAATGAAGATATATATCACGATGGAGTAATTAGAGATGAATTAGTAGGTAAAGAGACCAGTGTTGATCATGTAGAGAGCGATACAGAATCCAATAATAGTAGGATGTCTGCGGCTGATGATGCACCTGGTATTCTTAAACATAGCGATTCATTATTATTGCTAACTGAGACAATAAATCAAGGTTTAAGTGGACTTAGCATACCTGAAAATGGTAAAGATAATAATGTTGGTAGCTTAACCACGAGGCAATCTCAAGGTCTCAGCGCGATACTTAATAATTGCGGATTAACTGACGCTTTATTAGCTTTAAATAACGATATATGTCATTCCGAAAGCGATAACGATTCCTTGTACACTCCAACAAATAGTCCGATACGTCGACATCAAAATAAAGATACAAATAAAGCTGTTAGGGTTAGTTTTGGCTTACACAGTCCTGGTGCCGGTCAAGATAATAAAGAACCAAACCTTAAAGAATATTTGAAACAATTAAGAGAAAAAAGCAGTAAAGAAGAAACGGCAACGGTAGAATATCCTTTCTATTATCAAGAAAGTATAGTTGATAATGATGCTGAGCTTATAGATTTAACTTTGATACCTCCCCCACAAACTCCTGATGAATTGGATAGTGCAACGCAAGTGCCTCAAATTCTACCTGTCGTGCCACCGTCCTTTGCTGACGACAAGGTGAGTTCACAAGAAAATATTTCAGGAATTCCTAAATCTTCTGAATTAGAAGAATTTCTAGCTAACGTCACAATACAACCGCCTACTGTAAAGGTCACACCAGCGATAGAATTAACTCCAGAAGAAATCATGTCTTACATCATTCCACCACCACCTGGCTCTAACTCATCGACATTAGATAGAGATCAAGTTAGTTATGTTAATCAAACTGAATTATTTGATACTAAAAGTGAAGAAAATATAAGTAACAACGCTAGAATATCAAATGGTGACATACTAAAAGGACAACTAAGCGTAAGTGAAATAAGGAATATGTTCGCTGCCAAAAGTTTAAGTGAAGCCAGGAATAGTCTTTTACTCAAAGATAAGAATAAATCGTCAGGGCAACAAAAATCTGATTCACCAAAAGGTAAAAGAAAAAGTGTATCTAGTGATAAACAGTTGAATGGTAGTGCGCATGTTATAGAATACCCTACTGTCGAAAGGAAAGGTATGTTTTCTTGCTGCAGTAAAGAGAAAAATAAATCAGATGATAATAACGAACAGACTGAAAAAGTTGATACTGAAATACATAATTCAGATTCAATGCCCGACGTATGTGAAGTCAGACCGCCGCCTCGAAGAAAAAACTCGGAATGTAAGAAACCACCTGAAAGACCGCCGAAAATACCACCAGCGCCCGCCCCGAGACCGCGGTCGAACTCCTTCACGTGTTTCAATAATGAATTGACAGCTGTCGAAATTACAAACAACCATTTCAGCACATTAAATAATAGAAAATTGAATTATAAAGTTGTTTGTGATGTCAACGAGCAATCTGCACAAAATCCACCGCAATTACCACCAAGATTTGAAAATAAACCCCTTGCACCTCCACCGCCTCTATTGTTACCTCCTAAGAAACCTCCCTTACCACCCGTGCCCAGTATCGAAGTGTTGCGAATGAAGAATGCACAGAAGCAGTCGCCGATCAGGACCCAAGAGCAGCGCTTGGCCAGCATCGGCTCCCCGCACTTCCAGCGTAATTTAAACAATTACAGAAACCTTGAGAATGAAAGTCGCATCGACGAAGAATCTATCAGATCGACTCCAAACTATAGTTCGATGACACTTCAGACGAGACACGTGAGATCTAATTCCGAAACGAAGACCACGATTCTGAAGAATAAAGAAATATCGACAGCTCTGTCCTTATGCTCACCGCAAATGAATCGTCGATTCAGTAACCGGCCTGACCTACTGAACGGCGCTTGTGACCAAAAAGTGTTCAGTCCCCCGTTGGATCGTAAATCTTTTAGCGCAAACTCTACTCCGAAGGTGAACCATGTGAGATTCAAAGATGATGTAGCGGACGATATACCGACCCCACCTTCACCGCCAACGGTGAGATTTCCGGAGTTGCAGAGTGGAAATAACGGGCACGTATCGATAGAGAATTTGCTCTGCAAGACCGAGGTAGCCGTGGACGGGCTGCTGCAGAGGCTTCATCAGGTCGCGCAGAAGTGCTCGCACCAACACGCTCACGGAGGAGGAGAGGATATAGATGAAGTTAAATTCCAAGTAAGATATTTTAAAATCCTATTAATTTTGCCCAAAATTAGTTCGATGTGTATTCTACAAGGTCATTTGCAGTTCATTTTATGTTTACCTAACGGCATCTCCGACATAACAGACTCAGACAAAACCTGATGTATCATGTTGTTTCTACAATATATTCGAGTGCAACCTCAAGCCGGCTTTACCAAACAAAGAACGTGGAAGATATGGTAGGATACTTACTGGATTTGGATTGAATAGCGACTACTACATGCTGGAAATATCTTATTGAGTGTACATTCAGCTACCTTGTGGCTTTACCGTTCCGTTAATTTCTCAACAATAGCCATTGTCCTTTCTTACCTTTTCTGCGGGGTGGTTCATGTACATGGTGATGAAGTTGTCACAGTGACTCTTTCTTTTAGTTTTTTTTTATCGTTATAGGATTGGCGTAGTTGCCACAATCTCACCTGATGTTAAGTGAGGATGTTGCCCAAGATGATAACACGCTAAACCTAGTGAATAATTGGCTCTCAAGTGCAGCTGCCGGAACACACCTATTGGTGTTTGGCGACAGACTTCCATCTTGAGGGTGGTAGCTAGCCAGGCGGGCATTAGAAAAAGCCATACCATCATGCTATGGTGCGACTTACTATAAAAAAACTTCATTAAAAATAAAAAATAATCTAGATCTGTTCTCTGCAATACTTATAATATGTAATATACGGTATCAGCGCGCACGCAGCGAGCTGACTTCAAGCGCGGTGTCGCTGGTGGGCGCGTCGCGGACGCTCGTCGGCGCGCTGGGCGGGGCGCGCGGGGGGCCCGCCGCCGCCGCACTCGCCGACTGCCTCACTCCGCTCAGGAGGCTTTCCGACCTTGCACAGGTATTTTTACAAACTGGCATGTCTTATCATTATCTGCTCAATCCCTACGACGAGAGAACTAATAACCTATCTTATTTAAATACCATTAATTCACTTTTACGCCTTTTGGAGTAAAAGCGTTCTGATTGGACGTCGCGACGTGCCATTCGACCAGCGTCGCTTCTTGTAGGCTCTTTTGGAGCACGCTCACTACTTTGTGTGTTAGTGTATCTGTGAGTTTAAGTACATTTAACAGTATTGTAGTAAGAAATTTTTCCTTCCTTATCGATTGGCACAACACTAGTACTTAGGCTCTGTAATTATTTTTACTCTATGGTAGCATCTCTCAATAAAACCACATTCGTTAATTACAAGTGCTCTTTATTTCAATACTTTACATTAAATTCAACAAACAGTAATGTACAACTAAATGCATACCTATATTTGCTTAGTAAATGATTTCATTTAAATAAAATAACATTTAAACTTTATTAATATTTGTTTTATCATATTTCATACAAATTAAATTAAATTTAGATGTTTCACATCTGCTAGGCGGCGTTCCTTGAGGCCTCAGCCTTTTTTATACTAGCTTTTCAAAATGACTACACTACTTGATGAAAAGTACGTTGTAGTCCAGAATCAACAACGACTGCTGGTGACAAATTCCATCATAATATATCATTTCTACGTTCGTCACTAAGTTGCTTATCAAGCTATTTGCTACCTTAACGTCCATCGTCTGTTTGGCACACATAAGCTTTCCTATACTAATTTCATAAAACGAAATATTCCTTTCAGGCTCTCGGTCGTCATACTTCATCACCGCTTCAGACCAGAAACTTAGTTTTGCGGGTCCACGACGTCACTGCGGCTTTTAAAGAACTTGCTGGAGCCGAAATGGCGCAGATCATTCACGAACATAACAACAAGAAATCTCAAGGTCAAGGGCACGACAGCAATTCCACTCTCGAGGGTCAACTTGCGCTTAGGGCCGAATGTCTCGCAAACGTCCTCGCTACACTTCTAAGAAGCTTAAGGGTGTTCTCTCCGTAGAATCTAGTTCTACCTGTTGAGATTAAACAGCTCGCAAGCAGAGCTTCCTTCTTAAAATATGATTATGTACTATAATAGTCTGTATCTATAAATCTTTTTAAGTTACGCGATAGATTTATTATTAATTCTGTTGAAAATGTAACCGTTACTAAAATGAGACCAAATAAAATTAGGTACGTTTTTTATAAATTATAGTTGGCAACACTTGCGTTAATTTTAGTTTTAGTGTTGTAAATTCTAACGTACGTTAATGTTTTTACATTTGTTGTTGATATAATTTTTGTGTCTTCGTTCAATAGATTGATATTATCGTTTATAAGAATGCGAATTTGTTCTACAAAGAAAAGTTGGCGCTGTAAGACGCACGATATAATTTATTGTTGACAAGCAAAAGGCGAAAAATTCGAGAAATTTCTAGAGAGAAAATTGTAAAAATTTAATTTGTCAAATTTGATATGACAAAACATATTCAAATTATTCAAATTTTGAGTAATTGTTGAATATAGCTTTAAACGTTTTCTATTGACAACAAAAATTTCATTAGAAAATGACTACCTGAAACATAAAAACAAAAGAAGTTATTCTCAAATAACATTTTCTTATCTTTGCATAAGAAAGTAAGATAAAAAGAAATTTCTTTCAAAAAGAATTGATATAATGCTAATGCTGATAATAGGGTTCTATAAACACCGTTTTATAATACATCTTGTCTCTGTTAGAATTTTTACCCCAATAATTTCTTCACAGAGAGAGGTGTTTGTTCACTGTGTAGTTGCTATCTATATTGGGATCAAAAATTTGTTTAAATGTTTTCCAAGATACAGTTAAAATCGAAAATATTTTTAGTATGGATAAATAAGATTGTTATAATTCAATTTTAAGTTGTGTATGTAATGTTTTATTGATCTATATGAACTATAAATTCCGTAGGAAGAATGTTACCATAGTGAATAATTAATTTCTAACCTATACATATCTATTTACACAAGGATAAAATGTATATTTTCTATTTTTAAGGACGTGTGAGCGGATGTGTGGTGCAAAGTTTTATGAATCATGTCTCTTAATATCTAACTAACCATATCTTAAAAATTACAGCTTAATAGGAAAAGAAAAGTAACGTTTTCTGTGTAAATCTTCGAACGCGCCGCGCGGTTTTAATTTATTTCGTGTTGCTAGCTGAAAATATTGTTTCATAAATGTTGCTAGTTAAATTATATATTTTATGTTGCCAGCGATCGTTTTTTTGTACACATAATAATAATATTAACTTTTTATAACGTATTGGTGCTATTTTGAATGAAGGAGAAAAAAAACGTGAACCGTTTTATGTGTTATTGTGATAAGTTGGTATCCATGTTGAGTTATGTATGTATAAATATATAAAATAAGCACCAGTGATTTGAATTTATTATATATAAATAATTATATTGGAGTTATTTTTGTCTACGCAATAAACTGATTCGTAATCAATGCACTCTAATCGCCTGTTAGTACAATTTATTTGTTTGTTCCAAAGCTTTTATACGAGCCAAAGACGAGAGGTTTTTTTTTATAAAAAAAGAGTTCTTATTTATTATTATCAATTTATTTCATTGCTCTGATTATTGGCTTGATATTTCTTCGCGTATTAGTTTTTATGTAGGTACTGAGACATATGAAATGATTAGATTATTCCCCCTTTCGGCATGGTACACGTGAACTATCACCCTTAGACTTATTAACCTCACGCTGAAACATAATTGTATGTAAAACAAGGTTAATTTCATGTTTTATATTCAACACTCAGCCAATATCGTTTAAAGTTCGCTCGTTCGTTCGCTCAAAGTTCCGAAAAATATTTTGTATGGATAATGACAACCAAAAATGATTATCAAGCGATGTCTCACAAGAGGATACCTTCATACTAATACAATTAAAAGAATATATTTTAGAAAGTTTAATATAAAATATTAGTTTAAAAATCTACTGTACAATGGAATTCTCGAGTAAAAAAGCGATTTTAATTAATTTATGTGAACATAAATAAATAGTTGAACAAATATTATTTAACATAATATAAAAAGGTGGGTTGCGATCGGAAATGGTACAAGTGTGACATAAACTACATAACCAGTGAATTACATAAACATATATTTAAATAATTTTACTTGAAAAGAGTTATGAAAATTTCGGAGATGCGCTGAAAGCGATACAATGACAACGGTGTTAAAATTAATTCTTTTAAATAATTATACATTAAATATCTATATCTGAATATTTAACCATTTTTTAAATCGTTTATTAAATACTTGGAAAAACTGTGACTGCGACGGTATGCCATCTTATATAATTATAATATGCATAATTATATCACGCTCCTACTGATAGGGTTGTCAGTAGAGCTTTAAATTATTTTATAGCCGTGGGGTAATGCTAACATGTAATCTAAACGCTAGTTGTGTTTAATGTAATTTAAAAACCATTGTTTAATTCTTATTTTTGTATCAAATTATACAAGGCAATCTAGTATACACAATGGGTAAATAAGTTAACCATATTGTACATCTTTGTATCCAGCCCTGCCAACTAACGAGTGGTGTTCAACCCTCAGCATAGTATCGCGTGTACCAAGCCTAATAAAGGAAGTGTAAATATTAATAGTTGAGTCGTTATATATAAATATTGCATACAAGGTAACAATGTAACACTTCCATTTTATTTATTATTCGATATAATATAATGCAACTCATTTGATGTAATAAATGATATAAACATATTACTATGAGTGTTTCTATTCAACCATTAAAAAAGCAATTATAATATGAGACGTCCTATCTACATTAATAAAATAAACACTGACTACCATAACGCACTGTTTAAAATGTAAACATTCCGATGTATTTACTTTAAACCATTGCATAGGAGTTTCCTATATGTATAAGTAGGTGAGCACTAAGGAAGATATACTAGACCCATATGAATATTTCGCAAATTACAGAATGTTAATAGATAGCGCTACCTAAATACTGAATATATCGTCACTAGGTTTGCCATCCGTTGGTTTGATTATGTTAATTTTTTTTTTAAATTGTAAGCGTTAATTTTAAATTATTCGTCTTAATATTACTTTATTATATTGATAAATTAATTTAAAAAAAACATTGAGACTGAAAAAATATTGCGCACATTGCTTGTAAAATATATTTTGTAATTATATATAATATATATAATAATTATATACGAATACCAATTAATGGTACTCCATTTGGTAGGGCGTTAAAAAAAATTGTTTCAATAAAGCGTCAACCATACAGGGTGTGACGTACGTTCGATTGTTCATTTGATTTTAAAACACATCCCAAGTTGATTTTTTTAACATATACGGAGTGCGTGTGATGTCTTTACCAAGGGATTTCCCGTTGAATTTCGAAATCTCATAATGCTGGAGGGAAGGTGCGCCAATATCATGTCTTTGCACTGGTTCGTATACCCCGGTTCGAGCCTAGGTATGTATCATGTGACCTGAGCCTATTCGCTATGTTGCGACACCTTACAACGTTTCTAAAATTTGTTTTAGCACTTGTAAATAAGTACACATTGGTTGTTTCTCGTCCAGTTTCTGAACTATTAATCTATATGTACTTGACGTCTTTTGATTACATCGGGGTACTAAGGTAATAAAGTACAAAACATACGTAAGCACTAAGCAGGTAAGGGCGTTTGTCACAGAGCCGGTACGACAGAACGCGTATAATTTTCACACGATACCTTACAACCGGTCGAACGAATAGAAAAACGTAATAGAATTTACGAAATATGTTATGGGTTCTGTATGTGAACTGTCAGTGACTCAGCGTTACTGGAATGTTTATAATGATCGAATATTAAATAAATTTATTAATTATATAAATTAAACGACTCGCGCGCCATCTATTGTAGACTAGTTGGACTAATGCAATTCATTCGTGACTTTACGCAAAACAAGCTAACAAAGCGTTATCTCAATCGGATGAATTGTTAAGGAACGCATAGGAGACAAACAAACAAAGAAATATTATATGAACAATGCAATGGATTTATTCAATTTACTCAGAACCATGAGTCACGATTTCTAAACACTTTAAGCATGGCAAGAGTTATTAAAGAAATAGAATTATTTTTGCTATTGCCGAAACTTAAACATTGTCATTTAAAATAGTATACAATAAATAAAAATTACAAATGAAAAGAATAATTCTAATTAATATAAGTTGGTTTCTTCAGTATCTGTTAAGGAACTCTAAACGACTAGTTCCATTGCGATAGATACCGGCCTTTAAAGCAAAAAGATGTACAGAAATAGTGTATCTTTAATGACAATCTTCCATCAAAAGCGTTGAGCGAATTCGATGAGTGAAGCTATATATTTTTTCTGTGGTTAACCAAAGAGTTCGATTATCACTGAGACTTACTCGTGTAGTCTCTATGATCTTGTTGTTTGACTAGCTGATTGATATTTAACCTTTTCTGAAGAATAGTGAATCTTTCTACATTGTGAACTGTATTTAGTATAATAATCTCTTCTCACAATAATTTTAATGTAATAAAACTAATAAAAGGAAATGCAGTCGTTCCGATGTTGAGTACACACTACAGCCCATCGCGACGTCTAATAATCGGTCCGAAGCTGAAATCGACGATGCTTTGGTACTTCCTCTGTTCTCAGTTGAAAAGTAACACAGGTTCTAACATCTTCAGTGTAAGCAGGATAACGCCCAGCACTGGGATTGCAAGAGGTTTACAAGGCTGTTAAGTATGACGATACAATCTTTCTAACCATCAGTTTTTTTTATCATATAGGTACCTATATTTATATCTAAGAAATTTCAGTGTACCCAAGGTTTACATATCGGTTGATGCTGCCAATGTTTACAAATAAGGTCTGTACATGGAAAGTTTATTCAACTCTGCAAGTTTTATAACTTATTTATCCTTTTTGATTAGTCGATAAACAATGCTACCATTATAAAGCGCGTGTAACCCACTAATTTGACGTATCCAGTCGATTATGCACATTATTATAATTAATACTTAATGTCATACCGATCGAAAATTAATTTGCAAGGGATAAAAAAGCGGTTAGCTATGACGTCATTTTGTTTTTTTTTACATTTATAGGTTATGGATATTTTTTTTAGTTACAATGTATTTGTAAACATTTTTGCCAGTGTTATGTTTTTATTATCTAATTGCAACATTTTATATCAATAGACATTAACAAGTAATGATAACTCAAAATGGTAACAGTAAGATTATGAACTTAAAAAGAATACATGACAATTGTTATCACTAAAATTGACCAGATCTGAAGATATTATAATGAGTCGACAAAAAAGAGGTTTATTCTAAAGAATAAACTATTTAAAGGGAAGAGCAGCTGACGGAACATGTCATACATACGAGGAGACCTATTTTGAAGTAATGTATGGAAGTTCAAAAGTTAGATTTATTTAGCTTTATTAGTAAACACGCCGTAAATAATTATTAACAATAATGATAACTAATGAGAACAAACGTGCAAATATTTTTGTCTTATTATTATTACATAAATGTTCAAGTAAGTTAGCTAGTTTTTACATCAATCAACCGTAGTCGCCGCGCGGTCGCGTTGTCTAAATGTCAAATAATGCCCTATAAGACGTGTGTATTGTTTGAAATGTCAAAATAAGAGCGGTTGAGTTACTTATAAAAACGATGTTAATTATAAAGGTGAAAGGAACTATTAAGGTTTTGACAACTGCCTTTTAAATGGTCATTTATGTTTTTATATGAAATTCTTTGCGATCATCCCACTATAGATCCTAAGGATGTCAACGATAATTAAACTTAAAAGTATGACAATACTAAATATACCCATTTCAGACGATCTGAATAATTTAGTAGATAATTAACAGTTACAACCTGCTCAATGTCTAAATATCGGGTTCAAAGCCGCAAATACATAGCCATAATGTATTAAACATAATCTGAATATGCCATTTTCAAGCCGATATTTAGCCACTCTAGTGATGGATTAGTGACTAGAAACTGCATCGATTGACATCATTTCGAATACTACTGAATGAGCCTGAGCTTTTGCTACAATTTTTTTTTATATAATAATTTCAATTTATATGATTGTAACCATTTGTTTCGTTTATCGTTTATAGGTTCAACGTTATGGCTACAATTTCATATGTGGTCCAACATAGTGACACGCTAACCTTAGTGGGAAAACTGGATCTTAAGCGCAGCTGCTGGAACACACTTACAGGGGCTTGGTGACAGATTTTTAAATTGAAGGTGGTAGCTAACCAGCCGCCCTTAGAAAATAATACCTTACCACCATGCTGTAGTTTCATCACGATGTTTTCCTTCATCGAAAGCTCAGGCTCATTGCAGGGATTCGAACTCACGTCGATCGATGCGGACTCCGTACACGCTACGACAGCCATCATTGCTTCGCCAAGTATAGTATTAGACCTTTTACTATTACCAGAGATAGTATTTTACTAGTCCGTGCTCCGAGGTATAATCTTATCAAATCGCATCAGACTCACCATTACATTCACTAACATCAATTCGAGCCGGTTATACAAGAAGCATGCGATGCGGTATCTATGCAACAGAGCGCTGTGATTGGATGTTGGGCCGTTGCATCGGCCATTTCAAGTATCAGCTCTTCACGGGATAAACAAATACAAGCGGTATAATCTCATCAAATCGCACCGGAATCACCATTACATTCACTAACAATGCCATTTTCTAATGCCCACCTACCTAGCTACCACTCTTAAGTAGAAAATCTGTCACCGAACACTTTTCGTGGTCGCATCATCACTTAAAGTCAGATAATAATGGTCAAGAGCTATATCCAAGTATATAAAGAAAAGCCCTAATCCGGCGGATTAACCAAGACGTTTAACTTTCTATCACAACCAGGTACGTAAATCAAAACAAAATTAAAAAAATACGTTATTCAATTTAGGCCCCAACAAGAAACTTATGAAAGCACTACTACCGATTCGGAAAACATCCCAGTCTTCGAGAAGAGCCGGTAAGGGGCTGAGTTTATCTTCTTTTCTTTTCAACTGTACAACGATCAGTATCACTTTTCTTCAGTCATGGACCAATTGGACCATGGATTTTTGGTGGAGTATTTTCAAGTGCTTCGCTAAGCTGGACCTATGAGTTGAAATTTTTTTTTATCGTTATAGATTTTTGGCGTAGTGGCTACAGTCTCACCTGATGTTAAGTAACGATGTGGCCCAAGATGATAACACGCTAAACCTAGTGGAAGACTGGCTCTCAAGTGCAGCTGCTGGAACACACCTATTGGTGCTTGTCGACAGATTTTCAACTTGAGGGTGGTAGCTAGCCAGGCGGGCATTAGAAAAAGCCCTACCACCATGCTATGGTTTCCTCACGATGTTTTTCTTCACCGAAATATCAGTCTCATTGCAGGGATTCGAACTCACGACACTCACGACAATGACGAATTAAAGGCGATTGTGGAAGCTGATGATACACAATCTACGGCTGAATTAGCAGCAGCTTTCGACGTTAGCTTCAAATCAATATTGGTCCATTTGCGTCAAATTGGCAAGGTAAAAAAGCTTGACAAATGGGTGCCCCACGAACTCAATGATCGCCAGCGCGAAGTACGCGTCGAGAAGTGCCTTGCACTGCTCAACAGACGCACAAATGAAGGAATTTTGAACCGCATTGTTACCTGCGATGAAAAATGGATTCTGTCTGATAACCGCAAGCGCTCAGTAAGTCGGTTGGATCCTGGTTCAGCACCTAAACAATGCCCTAAACGAAAACTTACCCCTAGAAAAGTGTGAAATGGTCACTGTTTGGTGGTCTAGCGCCGGTGTGATTCATCACAGCTTCTTAACAAACAGGGTGAGCATTACTGCAGATGTGTACTGTGAAGAACTGAACACAATGATGGAGAAGCTGGCATATCTCCAATCAGCATTGGTCAATCGCTCGTCTCTGCTGCTCTTGCACGACAACGCGCGACCTCATACTGCACAACAGACGGTCTCTAAGTTGCAAGAACTGGGGTTGGAAGTTCTCCGTCATCCGCCCTACTCACCAGACATTGCGCCTACAGACTACTACTTTTTCCAGATTTTGGATAACTCCTTGGCGGGAAAAAAATTAAATACCCGAGAGGCAGTACAAAATGCCTTTGAAGAATTTGTTGCCTCCCGTCCAGCTGATTTCTTTAAGAAGGGCATCAATAAACTGCCACTGCGCTGGCAAAGATGCATTGATTGCATGGGTGATTACTTCGATTAATACAAATAAAAAATACATGAAAAAACATCGTTTAAATTTTTTCATACAAAACGGCATTTTCATAGGTAAAGACCTAATATTAAGAGCCACTACCCGGTCACCATGTCATTAGAAAGAAATATTACACTGAAAGGGTGGATCATTACGTGAATAACCGTGATGTCTATAAGTGATTACCTCTATGTACATCCACTGAAAATGATAACAACTGTACACAATATAATTCTGTAACAAATCATTTCAAAAAAGATCGAGTATCTTGCCAGTTTTTCTCGATGACTGTGATGTTCTCCGACCAGGTTGGTAGTGTATTGAAATTCATAAATGTCTTATTTAATACAATACAATACAAGGAACTAAATTGAATACAATATTTTCGATTTGATTCTGATAGTGAGAAATATAATAAAAAATGGCTGCGTGTATTTACAAAAAAGTAAGTACAATGAGAAAAAAGGATAACATAAAAACAAGTTCATTAGAGGATTTGCATGATTATCTTTAACATAGATAAATGTTTATAACAACTTATAAAAACTTGACTTCGCCTATTCCAGTTTAAACGAGATATCTGATGTTCATGACCACCGGTGTCAATGAATTCCACCTATTTCATCTTTTAACCTTAGGTCTATCACAGTAATTTAGAAACCTGCAAGTTACATCTAATAACCATGTTTTCGATAGACAAGCAATTTGGAACTGAAACTCCTAAAGATTTTTCTACTTTATATTGGCGATCTTTTATCTTCATCTATTCCCCGTTCTAGTAAGCTTATGTACCCTTAAATCTTGGTAAATAATAACCCTCGTATTTTTTTAATTAAAGTTATCTAAATATACAGATTTATGTAGTAAGATATATCTACATACATACATATATGTAGTATTCAAAGTGTATGTATTTACATATTTATAAAGTTTGGTCATTTTTGTATTTTTATGAATATAAATATGGTTTCACACAGTTAATCAGTCTTTCTTGACTATAAACACTTACTAGTAAGTCATGAAGACAGAATTATATATGTATTTACACAGTAACAATATCATTATACAAAAAAGAGAAGAAAAAGAATTTCAGACAGTTGTCTATTATTCGATGCCCATTCGTTTTAATGCGTTTTTCTGTCAAAAGGGTTATTATAGGAATGATAGTGATGTGTGGAATTGTTTCTCTCTGTACGTTCACTAAATTATTAATATTACTATTAACTGTAAAATATATTTGAATAGTTGAAAAAAAAGAAGATAGATACATCCGATCGAGCTTCTTGCCAGCTATTCTTGATGACTGGAATGTTTGTCCGAACCAGTAGTAGTGTTTGACGTTTACATGTGCCTTCTTAGGGCATAAACTGAATAAAGTTTTTTTTAAACGTACATATTGTAAAGTAAAATAATTAATCCTTTAAGAATCTTTTAGGAATAATTGAAAAACTGTAAAACCGACATTAATTCGATTTACGGACGAAGTTCAAGTCTAGGAATAAGGTAACTTGCGCGTTCGAGTTAAATGCCTGTGGGCTGTGGTTGCAATAAAGGGATTACGATGAGAACCAGACCGGGAATTGTGTTTAGAAGTT
Organism: Saturnia pavonia; assembly: GCA_947532125.1. Taxonomy (NCBI): domain Eukaryota; kingdom Metazoa; phylum Arthropoda; class Insecta; order Lepidoptera; family Saturniidae; genus Saturnia; species Saturnia pavonia. Next base: position 16,706,880 of record OX383904.1, read on the forward strand.
GGCGAGTGCACGGCGCGACGTTGCCTGCACGGACCGGTTTCTAATCGGAGTACGTTGTCGCACTCGCGGCCGATCGGCACGTAACCTATACGAGAAAAATTTAGAATGACCACATTGGAAACGTTTTGTTTAACATTACGCTACACGTAGACTTACCGAGTTTTAGTCAATTAAAATATATTAGGTGTGTATATAGTAATATAAGGAGGCTATTACAATTTTTTCTTACCTTTGCTGACGAAGTGTTGTGGAATATTATATATCTTACGTAAGATAAAAACGTTATATCATTATGAAAACGTTTTCAAAACAATATGTATAATTTGAAATAATAATACATTTTATGATGAATTTCTTTAGGTACATATTATTTGTTAGAGATAAATGAGTGTTCTGAAAAACGCCTCTACACTACTATGTGTACAGTTTTCTTAAAATATCAATTCGGGGAATTCCCGACGTACGTACGTAGACTCCATGTATTTTGGAAAAGTTTTACAGAAAAAGAAAAATCTTACATCTTATCATTTGGGAGAAGGAGTCACAATTTTCTCATTTTTGCTTACACAAATTTCAACAACAAGGGTTCTCAAATTATTGAAAGTTTTCTTACGTGCATCTTGAACGCTCCCTGTAGACCGAAATGTTCGACTGTTTTGCGTCCTACATGTTGAAGAACTCTGTATTAACTAAAGGTCTTCCCCGTGGTAAGGGATTTAAGCCATTCATGAAGACAATCCCAGTGAACACGTTACCTTACTTTGACATCACATTCATATGACATGTGTCATATTTTACATAATTATATGATGTGTGGATGATGACAAATACAGGTTATGTGTAGGTCATAGGTCAATTAAAAATAATGGCTCCTGTATATGATTCTACTTCAAGGAGTGAAGTGTCAGTTACTAACTTAAGCGTTGGGTTTTCGGCGGATCTTAGTCTGTCATGCTGTGGTTATCATTTTAATTCATAAAATTATGTCATTTGACCCTATTTTGAAGCAATGATGGCTCAGTGATAGCGTGTACGACTTCGCATCGATTGACGTGAGTTCGAATTTCTGCATTGAGCCTGAGCTTTCGGTGAAGGAAAACATCGTGAGGAAACCAGAGCATGGTGGTAGGGCATTTTCTAATGCCCATCTGGCTAGCTACCACCCTCAAGTTGACAATCTGTCGCCAAGTCCCAATAAGTGTGTTCCGGTAGCTGCACTTGAGACCCAGTCTTCCACTAGGTTTAGCGTGTTATCATCTTGGGTCACATCGTCACAACATCAGGTGATATTGTGGCAACTACGCCAAGCCTATAACGATAAAAAATTATTGTGTTTAAGTGAAGTGGATTATAAATAATGACTAGGAAAATTCATTTTCAGTTGCCACAAAAACTCCCTGGACAGTTAACTAGGGAGCCGCCATCTTGTTAGAACTATGTTTAAAGATTATGAGAATAATTCTAGAAAATATTCTGTTTACATATTATGGTAGTTGGCAGTTTTATGAATGAACTCAGTCGCCATTAAATAAAAAGAAGAATCTACGCGTAGGTATTAAAAATAATTAATTATGTAAGTATAAGTTACGTTCACGAAATAAATACATATTTTTTTATCATTGTAATTTTAATTTGGAATTATGATTATTCAGAAATTAATAATTATTGGAAACACACGAACTACCTTAAAAAAAATTCAAATTTCCTATGAAGTAGTATACCTAACTTGCGTATAAATTTTAAGTCCTAAATATTTACTAACATTTACTAAGAAATCCAATATGAATGAAAAGGGGAGTGCGATATCGTGGGTGTAAGTCCCGACACCCACCTATTTTGTTCGTGGTTTGATGTTCAAACTTTAAATCATGTCGGCTTGAGCTTTCGAATCGAATAATCAAACTCTGTCAAAGTTGTAAGAAAATACCACGAACCACTAATGAATGTAAGAAAAACTTATATTACATCGCTGAATTCTAATTAAACATTCACTTCTCAATATCCGCGCAAAAAAAAAAGATATATCTATTTCGATATACAATTATTAATAATATTTATTAAAAATATATGAATTTCAGTTATAAATAACCACAAAATGAAGCCAAGATATCTACTGATTAAATACTGTTATAACCTTAGATTAATTAATGATTGGTCTTCTGATCACTCATCTAAGGTGAGGTGAGGTGATAACTTATCTAATTTATGTAATATGTATTGACAAACAACTATACTACAGCGAAAAACGATGTGCAAACCTTCATGAATTTGAATGATAAACTCGCCAAAAAATTGTGCAACTTTTTCAATGTATATTATGTAATGTATATATTTTGTTTGTTGTTCGCCCAAAAAAACAAAAAATTGAGCAAAAAATATTATTGCAAGCTACTACCGAGATAATTTTCTAACATACAATAATATGTGCATAATGAAATCAAATTAAATACAGTCAAATCAACATTAAATGCGTGACCGACGTTCACTGAAAAAAAAGTTTTGTTAAGACTAGCTCAAATTTTACCTATTAGTTACAAAATTCGGGGGACTACTAAACTGAGGCCTACTAGTAACCAAACTCTTAACTAGTTTGGGAAGTGCAGCAAAACCAGTTTAGCTATTTTAACAAAAGTTTGGTTACTAAGAAGTAAATTTAAGCTATTTTCTGATTAGTTAAACTGTTCAGCTATTCATTTTTTTCAGTGTTGCTTTGGCGATTAAAATGTTAATCCGTTCTAGGTCACGTCGACATTTCTCCTGAAAATTGTCAACTTATAAGAGTAAAAGCTCTTTTATTTCCAATTATAAACACCAAATGGAACATTCTAGTTTCAAGGGACCTTCCAAATTTCATATATCTCATTTAAACATACTCTATATTAGAATTAAACTTCGACTCTAAGATAGTGGAATTAAAGGTAAATATGAAGTAAACTACAAAAACCATGTTTGAAAAACACCTCAACATAATTAGACATGCACCGGGTGATCCTAGGACGCTTATCAACGAACCGTAACAATAATTACAATGACCTGTTCATGTTTTTGTTCATGTTTGTCAATGAAATGTGTACGGGGACCGCGATCAGCGATTATCAGATTGTTTAATTTATATAAGTTATGGTGGATTGCATTTCTGAAATTTCAATGATATATCAAGTCTATATCTCAGTATAGGAGGTGAATATTTATATTTAGACTAAATATACTATTGACCTTTTGAAAATGGTCTCGTGCTTTATAACGATTGACGGAATTCAATATTCTATTCAGCCTAAATATGCAATAAGCCTTGTGAAAATGGGTTCGTGCTTTATTAGAAGGTTAGACAAAATTCAATAAATGAGATATAGACTGGCTATTTCGCCAGTCACGTCTAATGTCGAGTGAGGGTACGACCGATAATGGTCGATAATTGTCGAAAGGGACTGGTTCTCAAATGCACCTATTTTAGCTTTGCCCCTATCGGATAGGCAGATTTTTAACTTGAAGATACTTAAGCCAGACAAGACTTAGAAACGTGAGTAGATAAGTAGTAAGTAGTAAGATAAATATTTATCTCTCGACAGTAACATTCCCTTGAACTATAGGTAAATAGTACATTAATTGACGTGTAATAATTTTTCCGAACTCGGATAGAAATAACTTGTTTACCTATGACCAACTACCAACGTTTTTTTGGAAATGTAATAAAAGAAAACGTTAAATTTTCATCATTAAATTTAAAGCAATTTGCACGTAAAATACGCATTCCATTTTTAGGCAGCTCTTATTTAGGGGTCATTTTTTCAAAAATATTTTAACAGCACACACAACATAAAATATATGTATAGACGGTAAGTGGGCAGGCCGCGTCAAATCGTTCCAGAGTTGTGTTACCAGCCATTTAAAATTCTCTAAACCTTAAGAATTTTCTATCAAATACATAATACTAATTTACATGAAGTTACGCAATTTCCTAATTTTCCTCTGGTTATTTATGACCCTGAAATTAAAAAATATACCCCAAAGAACTTCTCAGCGTTTTTCGAAAACCGCACTTGAGAGTCGGTTCTCTTTTTGAAATTTGCAAGTTTTATAATCAGTCATCGATAAATGTTTATGGATGTTATCTCACCCTTCATTTACTAAAACCCTTAGTTACAGTAGGTCACTGTAGATCGTGAAGTACATTACGTTTAACGAATTACAGCTATTCTGATATTGCATTTTTTAATATTTCAAATAACATGTTTCAAACATCTATGTAATATTGATTTATTTATTTTTAAATTCGTATCTGAAATCTCCGATAAACATATTGAGTTTCATATAAGTCAAATTTTTCTTTTTTTTTAAACGTTATACCTGGTAACACGATCGAGACAGGTTTAGAGCTTTGTCCTTGGGGAGAAATGCGGCCGCCATGTTGGGCGAAAGTACGCGGCTTTGACCGAGCCACTGCGCAAGCGCAGTCGGCCGAGACGAACCGATTGACTTGTTCATAATCAATGATCATTCCTAAGTATTGACCACGACTGTTTTTACTTTGAACGGCAGATTGGAATTATTTCGAAATAGAATTACTTCATTTTTAATCATTGTATAATCGTTTTATTGGTATGGTACATCGCGTATTTTAACACCCATGACATATGTATGGCATCTATGTTAGTTAGAGATACATAAGATAGAGATATAAGAAAGGCTTCAAGAAGTGTTGTTCTTGGCATCCAGGGCAATCAGACACCAATATTCCGATTGACTTTTTCTAACACGGCACAAGTCGATCCTACTCGAACTTAACTGGGCATGAAGTGAGAGTCATGAATTAATCGACACCGAGCTTGGATATATCCCACGTAAAGAGATTATTAAAATTTCCATATCGAGACAAACGGCAGTGTATCAGCGAAGTTCGGAAAAGAAAAGGGCGACACATCGGTCGGTGTGTATATGTACACGAACCATTTCGTGCCACTTTCAACCCCTCCATAAGTATAATGCTATTCGACCTACATACTTAAAATTTTGTATGTTTAATAAACCTCACTTGAAGACATAGAATACCAAATTTCACGAATAAACCTATTATAGTTCTTGGGTTATTAGGACCTGAAAAGTAGCGTTTATCTTACTCACTCAACAAAAACCTGGACTACTAGGACTAGGTGATTCATAAACGTGAAATTTAGCATCAAGGTAGATTATAAAAAAAATCAAAAAACTTTTCCATCCAATAGAGTTGTGTTTGCCCGATTTATGTGGCATTAGATTGATAATTAAGACTTAAGTTAGAAATCCCATATCAAAGAAAGTAAGAAATTGTAGTGTAAATGAATTGAAGAACGTACATTCCTACAGCTATAATTAAAGCAGCAGCTATGGAACTTGGCATCCGTTAGATCTCAGCTCTTTTATCAGTGACAACGACTACCCCGAACGTCGTTTTTACCAAACTTGGCCCCTGTTCACATTTATGTTTTTGTTGGGATATAAAAATTACTTGAATCTAGAATGTTCCATTCGGATATAAAATTCCGCCTTTCCGCGATGAATACATTGTAGGATTTTTCGGAATTTAATAACTGGATGTCGGTTAAAATTATTTCTATCTTGTCACATCTATGACTGAAGTTTAATTCCTTCGATAAGGCAGAAGGTCGAGATTTGCTCGTTAGATGTCGTCACATTGTCCCATTCGTATTGTTCAATAACCGAGATCGCTTTTGTTGCGTGAGCAAAAACCTCCGCAGACTCGGACGGCATTCTTTCGTTCCCTCCTCCGCTGAGGGAACGTTAGAGCTTCCATATGGGATTGTTAGAATAACCACCAGAGTTTATCAGGAACGTGGTGCGAACTTACTGAGTTTTTATTTTACAACTCGAATGACTCCTTCGAAGATGAGGGGTATTTAATGTTTCAGAATTTCGGGTATAATGTATTCTGCGTTTTAATTGCATTTACTTTTTTAGGGTTCCGTTTTCAGGACAGGAACCATATTATCAAGTTTACGATTTTTGACGTGTTTTGACCCATAACAGGCAGCAGGTTGAATTTTTCACAAGATATGTGTTATCATTTCGAATAATCTAACAAATAAAAATAAGTAGTTTAAATAAACTAAACACGCTTTTATCGCGCACTAAAATTAAAGTGACTTGTATTAGTTACGATATAAGTATCTATGCATTTTACTCTTTCCAATATTTTAACGTCACTGTAGAGAGAACGCAAACATATATATATATATATTTAAACAATACATGATGGGTGATAGATTCTTTCGGTAGTTATTAGTCAGCTTGTCATTTCTTTTGAATGTCGCAATACACACTAGATATGATCTAACTAAAAACAGTACTGTATTTAATCTCAATGACAGATGCAACTCAAACTCCACCCCAAAATGAAAAACGTGCCAATCTCATAAAAAAAAAACAAATAATTAAATTTGGAATTATAAACAAATCATCCATTCCCGATACTTTTTTGACTCAATGTATACGAGTAATACTTGACACTATATTTTTAGAAATAAAAAGTAATTAAAACTTGAAATAAAACGAAAGGTATTTAATAATTTAACCCGTAAGGAGGTGAAAAGGTGATGAACATTAATAGAAAATTTAATAGTAAATTAAATACATTACATTTTTATGTACTTATCGGAAAATCAATAAAACTAAACACACTATTCATTATAATACATATTTCTATGTAAGATGAAAGGAGTAATATAAAGCCTAATATAACTATTATCGACGGAGACAATGTAGCGATATCGAGTTGTACTTTTTTAGTTATTTTTTCAATCTAGCTTCGCTCGGGCCCAATTTAACGCAGCATCTAACGTAGGTCTTAGACCCTACAACAAGACGAATGGTACTCCGGAGGCGACCATATAAGGGGTATGTCAATTTATTGAACGCACTCGATAGCTCGCGTTCCCGCGCATTCTATTCAACATGGCGGACTCGGCCGGCCATGTTTTTTCATCCTATTTTTCATGTTTTATAAAATATTTATGTTTATTATTAGAAGCAAACTTCGCGCTTAGTTCATTATACTCGTAAGATGTTAGATATGAAAATTATATTTAATAAACTGATAAAAATGAAATTGGACATTTCACTAGCATCTACCAGCCACTATGTTCACGTCGAAATAATATTCATCACAAAATTCATCGCTCCGTTGTTTGGTGCGTAATTTTTAACTTTCGAATAATGCACGCAGGCTTCGTAAATGCATTTTTTAACAAAATTTGTAGAAAAAATAATTGTTTTAATTCTAGGTACATACTATTTAACCTTCGCAAGTGGCACAAGTGTAGTTTTCCAAATACATGGAATGGTCAAGTTCACGTAGGTATACCTATAATTTAATGGTACTAAAAAAAAAAAACAATAAAACCATTCACTCCTGTATGTACTTGCAGTATGTTCCTCTTGTACTTCTTCTTTTATTTAGCTTGTTGATTCCACTTCGCTTTTGAAATTAGAACTGACTCGGGTCGCTACACAGCTCGCTTATATACACAAATGAGACGATCACGAAATCTCTAGAAGGTCCTTGAACATGTTGTAAACAACTTACGTCACTGTTTTGAAAAGGAACATTTGATTTTTAGCCCATTGTTTGTTGACAGTTGAAGCGATAAGGCTTTCTATGTGTACTTCGTCAAACCTATGACTACACGATACACGACTACACTATGATAAATACACGATATTACGGAAACATTCCAGACGATTCTTGAGATTTCGAGAACGGTGATTTCTTTCTATTTTTGTTTTTACTCAGACCGTAACAGTATTTTTTTGCCCGCTCTGCAAACAATTGTTACACTTAGTCCTTTATCCGCAAATAATAGTGACAAATTACAAAGTCCGTGACGTGGGCTAAAAATTCATCAAATTCTAAACATATCAGAATTAAAAATACTTATTTAGGTAAGAATTGAGAACCGAACCAAGATCGTCGTGGTTTTTTTTCGCCTTATTTTCCAACGCTTTAACCGCATACTTCTCATTTATATGTTATGTTGTTTTGAATTTTTTTTGTCAGTGCATAATGGGGTTAGTAAATTTGAATTATACTAATAAATACATGAATGTATTCACGCATAGCGTTTTCAGACTTTAAAAAATATTGCTTGATGATAGAGAAGTTTATGTTCTAGCTTATCTATCTATAGACTTATGTGAAGATAAAGAGATTACAATCATAATAAAAAATGACGCAGAACCTGTTTTAAGTGATATGAGAAACAATGGATTATGAGTTGAACGAACAGTACAATGCCATGATATACTTTCAACATAAACATACGAGTATATACAAGGTATGTAGTTTTAACTCTAGGTCTTTTTCTAGAAAGATAGTTTTCAGGGCGGTAGTCTACATCGACAAACAAGACGAAAATCAATAAATCGAAGTTAGTTTACGTAATATCGGTAAATATGTTTATACTTCTAAAGCATACAGGTTTTCTAATAAAATCATCCTTCATCGATTATCGAATTTCGGAAAATTTTATGACATTACATGAAACTAGTTGACCTCTATATTTCGCACATTATAGAATGTAAACAATCTAATAGCTGTCGTGATAATTAAACAGAATGTTAATAGATAGCGCCTCTTAATAAATATATTTGATTAAGGATAGCATCTTTTAATAATAAAAAAAACACATTTGAGAAATTATATATAGAGATAGGACTACAATTCAATAGGAATTATTGTTTTATTAATTAATTTAACACGTTAATTTTAAACTAATCGCATATAGTGTGTCAACTGCGGGGATCATAAACTTTAAAATTATGTTTGAATCATTAATTTTGATGAAGAGTTAACGGAGATATAGTTTTTAAACTGCAATTAAACAACATCAGCGACCACCGAGGGATCTTGAATCCATAGTCAGCCGTCACTGTCATGCCGGCTTGTAGAAATGTCTCTTGTTGTAGGAAGGAGGGAACACAATGGCCGGGAGACGGTTCCACAGATTCACAGACAGCAAAGATATGACGTAGAGAACTTCTTTGTTCGTGCCCAGATGAAGGTTACCGTAAAGCTGTGGCCCCGGAGCGCGTGTAGTTCTGTTATGAAAGGTAGAAGAGGAAATTAGATTGAATAGCACTTCAGAACACTCGCCATGATACAGACGGAATGAAGGTACGGTACAATCCATATACAACGGCATCCTTCGGTGACAAACTCCATCGGCAGACGTCGTCGTCATGCCGGCCTGTAGAGATGCCTCTTCATACCTCGTGCCTATAACCTATATATATATTACCTATATATAAACTTAATATTTTAATACGAGTAGTGACCTTGAATAACGTTATCACCATCATCATCTCACCCGAAAGACGTCCACTGCTGAACATAGACCTCCCCCAACAATCGCTGCAATCAGCGGTCCTCCGCTGTTTGCATCCAACCGGTTCCCGCAACTTTATCCAGGTCGTCGGTCCACCTTGTGGCGGGTCTACTCACGCTGTGTCTTCCGGTGTATGCGAGCAATGTGAAGCACATAATGTATATTTCAGCATTTAGCCAACCTCTTCCAAATTGTACCAAAAGATTTAAGTAGTTACAAATTGCTTGTCTAGTGAATACTTAAAATTATTCTATTGCACTGATCTTCCTAACACGTGAACTAGGCTGGTGCGCGTGACTCGAACCGCCCTTTACGGTGTAACATATAACGATAAAGACATTGCTACCTTAACAAGTTTTCGATTGTTAGTTCAAGTGTAATACAACATTGTTGGAACCGAGAGTGATTCTCAATCTTTTCACGCTCCCAGTGCTTCAATGGTCTAAAAAGTTTGTTGAGGTAGTTCATCATTCATCATATTAATTCATTTATATCAACATAACTTGATATATAAATTTATGTTTTTATGCAACACTCTAAGAGTGATAGGTAGCCAAACAACCCTATGGATACAGCATATTTCCAGTCAAAGCCTCAACTAAATATCTTGGAGATATCTTTAATTAATTAACTTGTATTTGGATATTATGTAGAAATAAAGTTAATACATACCATTTTCAATTAAATATTTAAAGGCAAAAGTTTTGTAACCACTGTTCAAACTTAACAAACATTCACTTGTGTTCAAATATTTTCTAATACAAAGTTCCCTAACATTTATGGTTTTTCTAAGAAACAAATAGAGAAAATATTTACTTATTTCTTACTAATATTGTTTAGAAAGAATAAAATCATGTTTTAAAAATGTAACTGCGGGTGGTCTAATATTTAGGGTCAGTACAATATTGATCCGATGTCCGCTAGCTCGATCCTTAAGCTATATTTTTACATAAGAGTAGCATTTACGTAACTCATTCAACGGTTGACAGTGATGGTGAAGGGAAACGGGCGTTCGAGAAACTTTCCCATAGTACCGCATTCCTGCAGAGCAAACACGACTATAAAATATCGTAGTGATGATAGCTCAGTGGTAAAACACCGTGTCAGTCGACGTAGGTTCGAAATTCGAATTCTAAAATGAACTTTGACTTTTCGTTAAAGAAAAATCTTTGTAATGAAATCAGAATTTACTTTTTGTATGTTGTGTAGTAGAAAGCAGGCATGTAACCCATCTGATGTTAAGTAGTAACTGTAGGACCAGTCTCAAAAGACCGTGGTCCTGAAGCTAATATGGTTGCTTCTCCTATCCCGTGAACACATTTCTATACTTTGACGTCACACACAAGGCACACGTGGGTCGAAGCGTTTTTATGTATACATGACATAAAACTGATATGATCAGTGATCTCAAATGTATAGCCATCCAAAGTTCCATTAAAAAATTTTTAATGACAGTTCGATTTCTATTCTCATAGAACTTCTTCCTCTTAAAAGTCGACAATTAATCGACTTTCGAATTAATCGACTTCTGTCTTCGACAATTAACACCAGGTGAGATTATGGTTCTATAAATAATTAATGACAATCTACGGTTTTGAAAAACGTGACAGCTTTGTGATTAAGCCAATTAATAACTAATATATCAGCTCTAATTGACATATAGGTATCTTCCTCTCAATCATTGTTTTAGCCGAAGTAAATGCAACTGATAATACCGACCGATAACCTCTAACGATGATATCATCGCTTATATCCACTACAAACAAGGATTCAAGATATACAAATCCTGAAAACTGGTAATAGATTATACGACCCTTACAGTAGGGTCAATGCCGTCGAGAATAATGCTACCTCATTTAACAAGTTTGTCCGCAAACGAAGCCAGTTCGATACGAGACCACGTACATGCATTATTAATAATCTAAGATCTGTTATTAATACTCCATAAAGCTTCACCGTGGATTCTATGTACTTACCATCTTTACTAAGTAACTTTTACATCGCTCGAAAATCTCTAAATTTCTTTGTCTTTAAATAATGGTTCGCTCTTTTTTTAAATGGTTTAGTCGGAAGCTTAGGTGTAATTATTTACCTAATTATCAGACAATCGATCCTGTCAAAATCAAAAATAGCTTATTTATTTTTATTATTATGTATTGTACAGCATCAGATTATAGTTAAGTACGGCATAGTCGATAAACAACAGAAACTGTCGGTGACACAGATTTCATAAGCAGTCGTATGCTGAAATAAATACTCTCTTCGTTGAAGTCTGCTTTTTTCATTTTAACCCTTTCCCAGTTCAGTTCATTCTGTCAAGTTTGCAACAACCATTTCTGCCCTGCAATCGCTAAACCTTCGCAATATGCATTTTTACGATTTTGAGTTTTCACGAATTACTACAGAGTAAGGAGAGTCACGAATATATCTAACTCTTATTTCTTATGCTTATGAATTTATTTTGCTCTTCACCGGGAAGATATTAAAAAAAATCGCGTAACACCGTATGTAGTACCAGTGTGTATTTCGGGATATTACTATATTATTATTATTATTGTACTTATTATGCTTGGGAAATGAATACCTGCGCTTGATAAGTATCAAGCGATGGCTGCCGTCGTACGGCCTGTAAATGCAACAATGTAAGCTAAACTCCTAGCTAGATTAACACTTACAGATTCCTAAAAACGATAAAATGAATCCATTCAATGTGAAGGTTTTTTTTTAAAAACCGATTAAACGACCACCGCGCATGGTTACCTCGCGCCGCGTTTCTTTAAACAGTGTGTCCACTTCCCAACATTCCAGCTAACCACAGCCGGTTTGCTTAGAACCCGTCCCCTCTACTTCTCATTAGAAGTTATTAAGGGACGTTTTTTTGCTTCATGTCCCGGCAAGAGATTGCAACATCTAATTGCAAATGTCATGTGAACTTAAAGGACAATGTACTGAACAGACAGCGCTATATAGGAGCTTATATAGGGACATTCACGTAACATTGGGCAAAAGGATTATCTTTTTACCAGCATGCAGGTCTTTATACAGGTATTATGAGGTTTGAATTCTAGTTATAAACATTTCCCGGCTAATATAGGGGTAGACGTCACGACAACTACCAAATCAGTCTTATACTAGAAATTAATCGAAGGAATAGTAATACATTAAGGACTGTCTGACACATATGCTAGTGTTCACTGGTGTTAAATATATTTTTTCCTATCAAGTAAATTCCGAGTGATAAATAATTCTCCAGAAATTTATCAAACCCCTCATCTCTATGGTTATATTCCAATAGAATAAATTGAACGACAATGCAGAGTACGTAAGTACATAGAGATACGTCTATAATAGAAACATAGATGTATTTAGTTGCCAATTATCAACTGTTCGTACAGCCTATTTATTGCGTATACGCGAAAATTTTTCACTAAAATAAAATTACGAATATGCTAATTAATAAAAGGTCAATTGATCCTATACTGTACGATAGTATACAGTTAAAATTTACGATCAAATAATTATGTGAAATTATGCTGCATATCACGTGACCGAACATAAATTTATAAAATACAGCCTTATATTTTTATTAAAATCATTAACAAAGATAAATAGATTGTACGGTTCGGATTGTAACTCATTTACGAATTCGTAGAAAATTGTCTAAATTTATAACTCACTTGATTGGCCATAATTTGCTGTAGTGTCGATTTGTTGTCTGGGAAATCAAAATCTGTTGCTTAGGCAAGCAAATATTTTATTCAACATAGGCACTTAAAACAAAAATGTTTTTGAGGTTATACGTCCTTTAGCGCGTTTAGTGGCGGAAGTGGGACATGAATAAATAAATGAATTACATTATTACCATTTACAACATTCACCTTCAACATGTTGTTGGACCACGGGATAAAAAAATGAGTTTTTTCGTTTTGTTACACCAAAGGAATATAACATCTAACGTGCGTACATATGTAAGTAGGCACTTTTTTAAATAATGTTTTTTGCTGGCAGTACATTTTTGACATGTAGTGAGTAAAGTTGGCGCTTACGCGATCATCTTCTCATTTTTATTGTATACGGTAACCCCAACCGATCAAACTTTATTTCCACATTTCAAAAGCACATACCGGTGCGCGGTATGCTGACCAGAGTATGAAACTTAACGTCGTGAAATATGCCGATTAAGTCTTGCATAGACTAGTTAGGTTTTACTTTAATGAAATAATTCCAATATAAATATATAATTATAGTGTAATAGGAGTGTTGCAATCTTACACAAACTGACTTCAACTATTTCGAGGAGTTTCCTGGTGTATCTTCGAAGTCGAAGGTCCAATGCTATTGAAAATAAAATGGGACTACCCTTGAGATATCCCATTTCCAACGGAATAAGAATCATTTAAATCGGTTCATAAACAAACAAGTAATGGCTGAACTTGACTAGACTAGACTTTGACTGTACATGGATTACCTGATAGTATTCACAGTACAATCCAAAACAGGGCCAATCAATGATTGTTTAACAATCTATCTACAAATCATAGCACAGTGCTAGGGCTAATGTCCGCCTGGTTAGCTACCACTTTCAAGTTGGAAATGTGCTACCAGTCCTCTCACTCGGTTTAGCGTGCCAAGATTGGGCCTCTTTACTTAATATCATGTGAGATTCTGGCCAAATGCTAAACATATAAAGAATTGAAAAAACAAAGTGAATCACTATGACTGGTTTTCCCGATATGCATGGTGTAGTGAGCCAGTCGGATTGTATAGCCCTACTTGCCCGCTATCACCATTTCTTCGTTCGATATTCAACAGATGCACCGTGCACAATGTGTAAATGGACTTGGGTATCTAGTCTTAAGTTGTTGTTTGACTTCCCTCATATCCATAAAAGACTACCAGCACTAGTTACAATACAGTTTTTTGGTGAAGGCAAATACCGTGATGAGACCATGTTGGTGGTATACATTCTAGCCCTGGATAAGTACTTACATCTTCAAGGTGAATATATATATCTTTGTTCTGGCAGCTGCACTTAAGGGTTAAACACCTTTTCAAGCTTCATCTGCGGCCGCATCGTTATGTAACATCGGTTGAGATTGTCGGCAAATGATAATTTACAATTGTTGTTTAAGTAAAGATTTATTCAAATATAAACATGAGTCTATAAGAAATTTCGCGAAACCAGAACAATCCCCTGTGCAGATTTTGCTAAATTGTTTAAAAGCAAACCTAACACTCCGCTACAGTGAAATATTTGGTTCAATAAATAATCAAAAACCCATAGAAATAGAAAATCTAAATTTTTGTTAAGTGTTCGTCACATCTCTGTTGGTATAAAAATTATCTTACATTGAACTAAAAAAACATCCTCACACGCACACTTTATTCTCACTATTTAGTATCATAGCAGAAGCGAATATCGCCTTTATATGAATTACATGTTAAGGTTGATAATTATGATCGAGAAACTTGGGGTTTTCATTTTTATCGAGTTATATTGATTCAAGTTTTTACCCACTATGATAAACTTGATAGTTTTCATAGTCAAGAGAGGATTATCATTTGAAAATCACTATCAGACAAACCAGGTAGAATTCATATGACTAAAATATTTGTACGCCATTTAGTTATTAGGAAGTTAATATATTGTCTGATTCCTGATGACCTATACGACTCTACTAATCTCCTGTCGCGTGTACATGGGCCAGCTTTGATGTCTGAAATGTTATCCTATAACCCACACGTCTTCGAAATGATTTGATAAATGTGTAAAACTTATTCGTTCAACTCTCCACAGCGTCGCAACGCACCCGTGTAGCT
Source organism: Saturnia pavonia (assembly GCA_947532125.1). Classification (NCBI taxonomy): domain Eukaryota; kingdom Metazoa; phylum Arthropoda; class Insecta; order Lepidoptera; family Saturniidae; genus Saturnia; species Saturnia pavonia. The sequence goes on from OX383904.1 coordinate 16,722,077, forward strand.
TATCGTTATTCTAAATTCTCGTATTTGCCTACAGCTTGCCAGTTACTGCTCCGCTCCTTAGGGTCTTAGCATGAAGTTATATAGCCTATCACTTTCCTCAATAAATAGGCTATAAATAGTAAAAATATTTTTTCAAATCTGACTTGTAGTTCCAGAGATTAGTGCGTTCAAACAAACAAACTCTTGAGCTATCTAATATTAGTATTGCTTTATATATTTTTTAATTCTTAGTGGTAGAACTTATGCAAGGTTCGACTGCGAATGTATTACCGTCGAACCGATTACTGTCGTAAAGGAGCAGTGCACGTGCTACTATCCTTAAGTCTGAAAGCTGAGGTTGCAACGCGCATTGATGCATAAAGCATTTTAACTTAGTCCTCAGTTTATTCTACCGAATGACCTCAGCTAGAACTGCTATAATTTTGAGTTTGGATCACGGTCAAAATTGAACACTTCATCGATTGACAGCATAAATATTCGCGAGTTATTTTCATAAAAGAAAATGAACTAAGGGCATTTAAATTACAGCCCAATTCTAAACAGTGGCAGGTACATAGCTCGTGGGGTTCCATGCCACCACGGTGTCTCGGCCGCTTGTAAAATGTAATTATGGTTTGCCATTTGCTTGGTTGCGAGCGCACACGGTGGGACTGTTACGTTGGCTCAACTGAACGCTGGATGCAGGGGACCGCATTTACAATGTCGTGTAATTAAAGACAATTAAAGTCGGTATCAGTGGTATGAGAGATTAAGCTTTATTATAAGGAAAATGTATTGAAAGAGGCTGTCTTCAAAATATCTTTGAATCAGTAACGCACTATCATAATCAGTAAAAAAATTTCATCATCTATTCAGATTAAATTTTAATACAAGTCGATAAACGACTTAACATTTAGTTTTGAATGCAGTAGTATACGGTTAAATTACCAAACGGTTTAACATTGCATATGCAAAAACTGACAAAGATTTTTTTATTTCCATTTTATTACATAATTTTTAAATGTAATTTAATAACACAAACCTAAAAATAGCCAAAATTGTGTGTTTCACTCTTTAGCGAAATTTCTGAGTGGTTAGTTATAACTTAACTAAACTCAGGATGGTCGCGTCGAGCTAGATAGATTTACTGGTTCTTCACTAAGTCTACAGTTGACATCATCTATCCCTCACTATCACTATTTCCTTGTTTATATACAGATATATATTTTAACACTATATATGTTAAACGTTTGACTATAATCTCACCTGACGTTAAGTGGCGAAATAGCCTAAGATGCTAATCCTAGGGAGGGTCTGACTCTCAAACGTAACTGCAGGAACACACTTATAGATACTTGGGGAACAGATTTTCCAACTTCGAAGGGGTCTTTAGAATATGGGCATATACCACCTTGCTATCGTTTCATACTTTGACCGAAGGCTCAGGCTCATTGTAGGATAATCTACACTACCACTGAGCCACGCGTCTTACCAATAGTTCAGTAATGTGTACCACGTGTCGGCACTACTGGCTTGGGTATCATATGTGTTATTGGATAACTTGAACAATTAAAAAAATCCAGTTTAGTACATGTCAGTAGCAAGTAGATAATTTGAAGAAAAAAATTACAATAAATGTTACGCTATGGTGTGAGATCGCGCCTTCCATGTGCAGTGTGTAGTTAGGCACGAAGCACACAAAGCTAACGTTACGTGGGCGCACATAATAACGCACACAAGTGTTGCAGTGTAGACCGGCGCGGCGCGGCGCGGCGCACGGCGCACGGCGCGGGCAACGTCCGTAACCGACTATACATACCCACTACCCGCCCGCACCGCGTGCCGGCCTTTACGTACTTATGTTTTATTTATATTTTCTTAGCTTAAGCATTAGAAGGATAACGACTTAACTAGAAATATTTACGTTATTATAAATTATTTTAAGTCTAGCAATTCTTAGAGCTATGTCGATTACTTTAGTTCTTATGCATATCTCCTCATTATAGATTTGATCACGCAAAGCAACTCTGAGCATAGCTCTTTCCATTGCCCATTCTTTGCTCTAAGAATTGTAAGACTTAAATGTCAGTGGGTGGGGCACATTGCTCGTAGGACGGATGGCCGATGGGGCCGAAGAGTTCTCGAGTGGCGGTACCGGAAGACGGAGCGTGGACAGACCCGCTACAAGGTGGTTCGATGATCAGGTAAAAGTTGCGGGAATCCGATGGATGCAAACGGCGTAGGACCGCTCATTGTGGCGAACACTGAGGAAGGCCTATGTCCAGTAGTGGACGTCTTTCGGCTGAGATGATGATGAAATTATTATATATTTTTATCTTTATGATGTAGTAGATAAAATGTTTGTTGTTAGTAATTTGTGTGAAATCACACATTATTAAAAATAGAGCTGGAACATGTACATACTATGTTCTAATTGCATTGTGTACTTTCAATTTAAATTCAAATTAAATTAAATAACAAAAATAAACTATAACAATAGTAGAGATCGCAATCTGGTACACTTGAATTATTGGATGCCTGACTCCAAAGAACAAGATTAATTCTTCCAGTCAATGTTCTTCGTTACTTGTTGCTGCTGTAACAATGTAGGAATTACGTAAATACATTTGTTTATTCGAAATTAAACAAGAAAGTAATAAATTAAGTGTACAACGGCAATCGATTAATTTTCGTTTCGTAGAATTAATACGATTAATTTTCGATTTCTTGGTTTTATTATTTTGGTCTTGGTTTTGATTCATAAAAATCTTTGAATAGAGGAAGTTGTTTAAGATATTATCGTGCAAAATGTTATTATAACGTTTATCAGTATCAGATGATTTTTTAATGATAACTGACAGTCGAAATGCAGGTTTTTAAGTTATGTCAAAATTTGTACGACGTTGCGATTTACGTTCTGTGGATGTGTCATGCAAGTGTTGTTACGATGAATAAGGTATAGGTACTATATTTCCTGTAAGTTCATCTCGAGCTGCCATTATTTGAAACTATTAAGTGAATAATTAAATATATACATTTAATTGATATGTCGGACACGGGTCGAAGGATTTGAATTAAATTTTGTTTTTGGGGGTTGTTTTACTATCCAAGTTTACCTAGATAGGTGTTTCTTTTTTTCCAGTTCGTACCTGTATTTTATTTGGCGTATATTATGATTTCGGTCGAGCCGTACCCCTATCTTATCATATTAAAATTTCTAAGTTTTTTTAGCCATTCGAACTAATTTCTATCAAGGAAAAGAAATGCTATGAGCTGGCCTCATAGCCAGGTCTGGTTTATTATTATTATTTACAACTATAAAAGTATTACATAGCGAGTCCTACCTGCTACTATAGCCTAAACTAATCATCTTAACATTTTATATTTATGGATTTTATTTTCAATAAGATATCTTGTTTGAACAAATTATTAAATCACGTTTTGCGAAAATTCCAACAAGACTATCTCTTTTCAAATTCCATTTGATAAAAAATATTATATGAAACTAAAAAACTTTTTTACGTAACCACTTGCCGCTTTGTGCATCAGTGGTTCGACAGCATTAGAGCGCGTCTGTGTCACGTCTAGTTGAGGATGTGTGCGTGGGCGTCGCTGTGTGCGGGAGGTGCGCGAGCGCAGGTAACCGGGAACGTCTGCGGTGCGATGGGATAGGCCGCGTTCACCATGTTATATCGAAATGTATTAGAATATAAACTCTTAGAAGATTCTTAATAGGCTTTTAATAATTTATTTTTCGTTTCACCGTTACTATTTATTCAGTTATAAAACGCAGCCAATATTTTTTTAATAAAACTATACCTAATGGTGTGTATTTTCTTTAGTAAAATTTGATATTTTTGTAAATAAAAAGGTAATAACAACAAAAAATATTTTAAAAACAAATAATTAACATTTTGGATTTAAAAAATTTGTAAACTAATAAAAAATCTTATCAAAAATTCAAAATGTGTAATAGAAATATGTTGTGAACACTTTTATAAGTGTATAATAATAAGAACGTGTGCAACAAAATATTAATCGCCAAAAATCTTACAAGAAAATTAATTACAATAAAAAAAGAAAGGGGTGTGTTCTGCCAGTGTGCTCGCTGACGTAATTTCTCTCATGACGGAGCGGCCGATTCAGCGCAGTGGTCGTCGAGCCCTCGCGCGTCCCGCACGACGCGGCGCAAGCGCACCCTCCATTCACACCACATTACACAACCTAACACTTCTAATTTTACATTTAAAAAATATCGTTACCCGACTCCATTTTTCAAATAATCAAATTATACATACCGATTGGCTGTTAAAAAACCAATCGCAAACGTTAGTTTCAGTGTTGTCAGAATTTTACATTTTCTATTTTTTTTTTATTTATAATTATTTCGATTTTATTTTATTTATTAAGACTATCTTTTTTATTTACGATCATACACCAGACACGACTTGTGTTTCACACATTAAAACACAGCCGACGCTACGATGCACGTGTCATGACGTCACCACAGCAACCTACCCAGAGGGAACATGTAAGTTTTTTTTAATTCTGTTTCTAGTATCCTAACTTTTCTAATAAGTTCCAATTGGAAACTTATTAAAACTTTCAATATTTGGCTGTATTTTTATAGTACTAAATATTACTAGTTTTACTTATATGATATAAGTAATTGAAGAATTATATTACAAACTAGCTGAGCCCGCGACTCCGCTCGCATGGACTACAAGATTATTGTTTAGGAAGATATTGTGATATTTTTTTATAAGGATCATGGATCTAAGGAGTAAAAAAAATGATCAAAATTTATCCAGTTGTTTTTGCGTGATGCGCGCACAACGGTAAACCTCAATCATTTTGTTTTTACAGATAATTGAATATAAATTAATACTTTTATCCTTCTGTAAAATAGATAATTTGAAGTCATTAAGAATTTATTCATTGTTCGTAAAGTCAAACATACAAAAGTCGTTATTATAAATTTATTTTTGTCATCAAAAATTTAAATGAAGCAGCATGATAGAAATTCCTAGTATTTTCACGTTGTTAAAATGGCGGCAAAACGCTCCACGTCAGCCATGACGCCGCCGAAGCGCCGCGCTGCCGCCGTCACCGCCGCCGCCGCCGTCCCTAACCTAGGCCAACATAGAACCAATCGGAAGCACAGGTCAATACACTCGGTCACGGTCATACACTTTCACGGGAACAGAAAACGCTACACGTTTAATCTCGCCCCGATGTCGGAATTCTAATTGAGAACTTCGATCAGTTTTACTTCTAATTTCATAACAATATATAAATCGGAAACAAATATAAACATTTTTTCTCCAATAAAAAATTTTGTTCGTTGAGATTAACCTTTTATATAACTTTAACTAATCGGTAATTAAAATACCCAGTAGTTATCTCTTCGCTGACGTCCCTCGGTAGCCCAAACAATGTGATGATCAAATAGTCCAGGACCAGTGGAATGTCCATTCAACGTCTGCTTGTTTGCTTCTCGGCATGTCCCTAAAAAAACATATTTACTAAATTCAATTTCTAAAACACGATCAAAGAATATTAAACATCTCGAAAAAGCTTGAATCACCAAAAGTCTTGGAACTAACGAGAAACGTGTGATAATTATTAAGGTTATCGTTAGTTGACTTTAAAAGCGATAATGGCTCATTTATATAACGTTCGTTCTACGTGGGTCTCTATGGAACTACGAGTATGGGCTTTTCGTAAAGGATATCGCCATGAAACCATAGCATGGTGCTAAGGCAATCTCTAAAACTCGCTTGGTTAGCTATCCACCTTTAAAGTTGAAAATCTATCGGATAAGTTATCGATGTGTTCCAACAGCCGTACTTAAGCCGTCCTTTTCTAGGCGTGACCGTGTTAATATCGTGTTAAATCAAAAATACTTTATTCAATATAGTCATATCATACTTATATGGTAAATTTTATAAATACAAGATTTAAAAGAGGTCAAAGAATTAGACAATAGGTCAGAATTTTTTCGTACATTTCATTAAAAGTTTTACATAAGTATGCCCCAAATAGGAGACTATGTGCCTAAATTTGTACGGACGAAGATGGTAGCGAAAGGTACATAATATGTGCAGCATCTAGAATTTTGATGTGGTACCTTAAGTGTAATGCTTTGCAAAATTTCCGTACTGCCGCGGCATGTCGGTCAAAAAACCATTAAGTATTTTGTACAAAAACATTACTTCGAAAATGGAACGTCTAGATGGTTGAGAGTGACAGTTTAACTTTTGTAATCGTTCCTACTATCGCGGTGTACCAAAAGGTGTTTAGAGTTAGTATAGTGTTTGCAGGCCGGCATGACAGCGGCGACCGCCGATGGATTTTGATCTCTCGGTGGTCGCCGTTGTATTTGGATTGTACTGTGCTTACCATCAGAGAGAGTACAGTCAATGAGATGAGCTACTATAAAAGAAAAACAAATATTTGTCATAAAAAACGTTTTTGAACCCGTTCCGTATTATTTACATGCACTATGTATATAGGATTCCATATGAAAATTAAATTTCAAATGGCTTATCGATCATAGATCGCTATGCTATCTAAGGAACGCGATATTAATGAAAATTATATACAAGTATATTGTGCTGGAACAGAACCCGTGGTGTGCGAATCCGACTCGCACTTGACCGATGTTTCATATAAAAAAGTTGCTGGTCTTGTCGTGTAAAAAAAGCCCTGCCTTTGGACAATGCAGTCCATGCCCAACCAATTTCAAATAGGACCATAGTTCTGATGTAAGTCACGAATAGCTTGCTAGTCCTGAGGAAGAATGGCTTGTAACCAATGCGTTGTACCCAAACTTGTAACCAAACCTAACTAACCATTCTTCAGCACGAAACAGAAGAACAACGCTTGTCACAAAAAGTAGGTTTTTTTATAGTAGTTTGACACATTGTACCCACTGTCTCTGATGGACACAGTACAATCTAAATACAACGGCAACCACCGAGAGATCGAAATCCATCGGCGGTCGCCGCTGTCATGCGGGCCTGCATAAATATCTCTTCACGTTACGCTTGATGGACTCGATATCATAAGGAGGGGGGAACACATTGGCCGTTAGATCGTTCCACATTTCCACGGTACGACAAAGATAAGACATAGATAACTTTTTAGTTCGTGCGGAGATGGAAGTTACCGTAAAACTGTGACTTGGAAGCCCAGTGCGTCTGGTTCTGTTGTGGAAAGGAGAGGAGGGTATTAAAAAGCTCTTCAGAACACTCGCTATGATACTGACGGTAGATAACGCTCATGTTCCTGCGCAGTTGAAGCGGGGTGGCTGCCGCAGTCGAAGTTTGCATTCTTAATATATATGCTAGCTGTGCCCGCGACTCCGCTCGCGTGGACTGCGGAATGCCGTCGGTCATGAGCACGCGCGAATCGGGCTGTCCTCGCTCAAAAGACGGAAGATAAAAATGATTATTGTAGGTGATCCATAGAAGCTACATATATATGTAGGCTATTAATTTGATATATAACTTACGGTTTACTGAGCGTAAGCCATCAAATCGGCCCAAAAGCGTCTTTTTTACGAATTGATTAATCATTATCGTCACTGCTTATTTTGTATTTTACTTTATCTTCCAAAATATGTCCTATAACCTGGCCAGATAACATACCTATGAATTAAAGGAAAAACCACGTAAATTGGATTAGAGGTTTTCGCGTTAAAAGAACATAACTGAACAGACAGACAGACAGACGTTGAGTTTTATGAAATATACATATATGATATATATAAAGATACGATTTATCTTATTAGAAAATTTATAAAAAATCAAATAAAACTTTTTTTTGACGGCAATGTTCCTGATAGTAGGCACAACCAAAAGATTTGAAAGTCATCGCAGGTCGGCGTAGTCATGCCGCCCTGCAAGCCTCTCAGCACCTAGATAATACAGATATACCCCCGAAATACGACAATCCAGTCGATTAAAGATCGCTACCTCCCCACTTGATTGTTAAATACACGCCAGCTGTCCCAAAATGCGACACGCCTAAGCATGCCACCATACAGTCGAGTACAAATTATCGCTTAAACTTACTTGTTAAAGCTGATAATTTTCATATGTACGTAAAAACTCATTACCAGAATAAGATTCCCTTCACATAAAGCCACTTTCATAATACTGAACATACAGTAAAATAATTTTCCTACTTGAAGTTAAGTATCTATAGTCGAAGATGAAGATGGGAACCACAATATATGAGTTACATCGACAATTGTTTGTCTGCGGAGAAAGAGATAAAAGGCACCGATCTTGAAAGTCCGTAAACCAATCAAATAAAGCCTTGGAAATGTTGCGCGAATTGGAAAGCCGATTGGCGGATGCGCTCGCTATCAACCAATAGCATAGTAAACATCAGAGTTTTTGATTACTCACCTTTTTTTTCGAGACTCTGGAATTATCGAATTTTCGAGAAATTTCTAAAACTTTTGAATGTTTATAATAATACAATGATAATAAAATTTTGCCTATTAATAATCATTAATAAATAATGAAATTTATTAAGTCTTGATAAAATTATAATTTTTATAATTACATTTACAATTACAATTACATCTTTAGAATAAAATTGTGTTCGTTGGTAAGCACATCACTTTATACAAGTTAAGCTTAGAAAGGTTACTGGGAATGTAGTCTATCTTCCAGTAGGCATTTACATGTGTTTCATAAACAACTTGACACGTATATATATGGCTGCTCAAACGAGCGCTAAATAATCTTATTATGCGAGTAGTATACTTAGCCTGGCCATAAGTTTTGTTTCAAATTAAAATGCATTTGTTATGAAGTAATTTAACCTTAATAAAACTTATATGCACATATTTATTGAAATTTCGGCAATAATTAGAAAATTATTTTATCCGAAATCGCCACCTTTGACTTTGACACAGGCTTTTAATCTGTCAGGACACGAATCTATGGATTTACGCACAGTGTCCATGGGAAATTTAGCCACTTTGCTTTAGAGATTTCTTAAGAGACTCGACCTCAGTGTGTCTAAAGTCCGGAACGTTGGCTTCAAACCAGGCTTAGTTAGTTCGTACCTTGTGTTGCAGAGTCTTGTTGTAAAACTGACGCAGGATGATGACCACGTTGCACCTTTTCGACAATTTGCGAAGCTTCTTTAGAGCTACGAGCGTACACTTTGTCATTTTGCTTGTTGTAGTGCTATATAATACTGAATTTGTTTTCTTCAGTACAGTCGATATTTCGGTGCCTTTTATCTACGTATTGGGATGGCAAGAGTTTTGATCGATCTTCCCTCTTTAACTGTAAGGATTGATTCAGGTTATGTCCTGTATATCGACGATAAGCACCCAACCTCAGATCTTGTTTAATGATACGCGATAGAGTACTATATAGCGCGAATCTTCATTTCTCACGATACAATTTTTGTTTCCTAATGTGGTTTCGGCGAATTCTGGCTTAAACAGTATTAACTGCCTTTGTTGTTCCAACATACACGGCCGCCCGAATGTTTTATGATTTTCATCAGAGAAAGTGTTGGCTTATCTATCAATAATACGAAATATGGACATATGGCTGTTATCAAGCTTTTGAAGTGTCTTGAAAATGACCGACCACTTTGTGTAAGGCAATCAATGCAATTCTGTTTTCTTCAACACCCCATTTCATTTTGTAATTATCGATCGAAGTTTTTAAAATAATACACATAGTTTTACAAATTTGAATTGCGAAAAAAATAGAATTCAGAACTTTATGAGTTGTAACAATATTTATGGCTAGGCTAGTTACATTACTAACCGTATTTTAAATGAGATTTCTCACCAGCAGCGTCTCAGCAAGCAACTTATTTTTAATCCTCTTATAAAGAACGCCTGTGCATAATTTCATACTTCTAAAATCTAGATCCACCGGTTTAAACTGTGCGTTGTCTATCAACAGTCATAATTATTTGCATCAGGTAGATTATCGTATCCTTGTTGAATTAAGTAGATATACATAATTGTTCTCATGTTCTCCTATAAGGGTCCTAACGCATTCTGTTCTCATCTATATACGAGATATTCATTTATGCTTAGATCAAATATTGGTCTCTATTCGGTATATAACTTAAATAGACCAGAGAATATTTTTTATCGCGGTTCTCAAGTTTCTGTTTGCACCAAAAATATTCAAGGATTTTATATACATCTATTAATTTGAATTTCTTAAAGTAATCTGAACATTTGAGTAGTAGTAGTAGTAGTATGACCGTCTAATGGGAAAACAAAGAATTTACATATTTGGGCTTTAGAAATCTCTAAAACGTTGTGCGGCAGCGTGGTTTTTATGGGCTTCTCTTTGATAAACCCATCATTGAGACTTTCTTTTGGTTAGTAGCGGTGTAGGATCTGCCAGTGATCTAGGTGTCGAGAGACTTGTAGGTTGGCATGACAAGGATTGCCGATCTCTCAGTGGTCGCTGTTGTTTTTCGATTATACCGTGCTTACCGTCAGGCACAGTGCAGTCACTATGTCGTGCTAGTATAAAATAAAATGTGCAATGCTCAGTAAACTTATTAATATAACTAAATTACGTTCATATGCGCTTAGTCTTTAGCAAAAAATTGACTGACACAAACTGTAACTAAATGCTTACACTGACATCTTAGAAGTTTTAAATAGAATAATCCCGAGATTGATTTTGCGATGTTGATGGGTAGCAGTTACGTAGGATGTTGCAACTTTGAAGAACATGAGACCCAGGGAAAGAATGTATCTGAAATATTGATGAAAGTAAGCATCGTAATAAATTCATAGCATGGTGGTAGGACATTCTCACCTGTACAAAAAACTAGTCTAACACCTAATAAAATAAAATGTTAATATATTCAAACCACGTAGAATATGCCAACTTGCGTATTTTACAAGATAATATTGTGAATTTCTGTAAATCAAAATGTAATTTCCAATTACAGAATCGAATGTTCCGAATGAATGACCTGTAAATTCTACTAATACCTACTCTATACGGTTTAATCTCGTTCTTCGAATCTATTCATCCAAATCGAAATTTGCTAAACATTCCCAATGTTGCGTCTACGCACCTTGCCTTAGGTCACTGAGCTTTCGTGACGTCAACGGCACGCCGAACATTTCCGACTACACCCGAACCCACCCGATCAATCACCAGTCACGAATGTTTTAAGTTCATCATTCAGCCCTTTCGTTCCGGTTCGTTCCGGCTAAACCTTTAAAGCTACGGAACAGTCAACAAACTTCCTTTAATCTATGTACCTAACCCTTAAAAGAAATGGCAAATGAAAGACAATACGAAATTAATTTTCAAAATTAAATTTGTAACAATGGAATTATGTTATTCTAATTTACGAATTAAATTAATTTACTATTTATCGGTCATATCATCATATGGTGGTTTTTAATTTCATTCATAAATTTATGTTATTTAGCATTATATTATGTAATTTTTGCCGCATGTTAAAATCACATGATTTAATTTGATTATTGTGTTTAAGTGAAGTGGATTATAAATAATGACTATGAAAATGTATATTAAGTTGCCACAAAAACTCCCTGGACAGTTTTAACTAGAGAGCCGCCATCTTGTTAGAACTATGTTTAAATATAAGAGAATAATTTAGGAAAATATTCTGTTCACGTGACGTTGGCAGAGTTGTAGATGAACACAGCTGCCATTAAATTAAAAAAAACAATTGAACTTCGCACAATTATTTACACAATTTACGATTTCAAGGAATGTACCTAGCATTTAACGAGTGTTTCGTTAGCGAGAAGTTACTATACCTACTATATTCGTCATATTGCTTGACGAGTTCTTAGATCGTAAATTGTTACGTCGTAAAAATCTCGACATAACCTAAAAACATGCATTTCGTCTATCAATTATCATTATAAAATAAATATGATACTGATAAAAATTATAAAAACATTTTGGACGACAAAATCCTAAATAACTTCCTATTTACAATTATTTTTTGGATTTTTTTCATCTTACGTGCATCGTTACTTTATAGTATTAAAAGTAGACCAAAATAATATAATCAATAAATAGGACAAATCGGAAACCGAAAAACGTCAAGCCGGAAATGGGTGTTAGCCGTAGTGAGTTACAGTACTTAAAAGTACAATATTAAAAAATATCTTAGTCTTGTACTTATGAAAATAAAAGCAATTAAAAAAAACGAGAAATTTGATAGTCTGTGATGATTTCGAGTGCTGTGACTATAAATCTTTACTTTTCTAATGTTTTTATGTAACTGAATAATCCTTCTGTGAATTATAGTCTAAAATTTAAACTACTTAAGTTTTAAAGAAAATATCAATTTTGCAACCTTTCTTATGATGGACATATTATAAATAGCTTAATTATAACTTGAGGGTGGTAGCTAGCCAGGCGAGTATTAGAAAAAGCCCTACCACCAAGCTATGGTTTCATCACGATGTTTTCCTTCACTGAAAGCTCAGGCTCATTGGAAGGATTCGAACTCAAATCTATCGAAGCGTTGTCCGTACACGCTACCACTGAGCTATCATTGCTTTGATGGTATCGCGTTTACACTGTCTAAACGAATAATCTTATTTCAAAATTTGTCCTGAAAATTTGATGGGTGGTTACGGAAATTATTTATTGGACCGCAACCACCATACACCAGTTGTAACATCCATTATAGGCGTGTCGCGTTGCGAGTTCAACAGGTGTATCCAGCTACTGAGAGATTTGCAGGCCAGCACAACAGCGGCGATCAGCGATGAGTTGCTGATATTTCTGTAATTGCTGTTGTTATTAGATTGTATTGTTGTATTTTCAGGCATAGTGCCGTCACTATGTCTTGCTACTATAACGAAAATGTTATAATTCTATACGAATAGCGACCGTTCCATTTGCAATCAATTGCAAGTATAGTTACGATTGACACCGACACCGATTGACACCAAAACTTGATACGTGGAAGTCGGTCACTATGACCGGTTCAATACTACATTTACAATACGACATTCTAATTCATTCATGTTACTTATAGTTTTATCCAGCCATCTGTACAAACCATGGAACTAAATAATAATCATAACAAAGGCTCCTTTGACCTCAAGCTACGTTAGAAGGGGTGCTGGCTTATAAATATAACAATTTGTCCCTCCTGGGGTAGTGCGGGGAGGGACCCTACCTGAGAGGTCAATAGTGACCACCAGACAGGTTTTTGTTTCCGACTTTAGTGATGTACATTCACATCAGCTGTTAACATTTATCGACTATCGACAAATATAAGTACAGATGCCTTGTAAAAAAATATTGTAGAGAATATTAACAAGTAAATCATTCTTCTTATAGTCCTTTTTTTATTTTTTTAACGTGGATAAACCCGTCATGTGTACACTCTCGCTCGGTTAGACTCCTACTCACTATAACTCCACGGTGTACCATCCGCTGGCGTAATGGGGCGAAACGGGATCACTGGTAGCATTCTACCGAATCGCCCGGCGGCCGGCCCGGCAGATGTTGGGCCCCGGTGCTAACAGGAGACAGTTTGGTACAACCCTAACTGTCTCCCCGTCTGCCAAACCAGTGCAATGGGAAGACGAGTCTCCCGACCCGTCTCCCCTTGTTCGGTTAGGATGGAGGAAGGAGGCGAGAAAATCGCCCCCTCCTGCCGCCCGTTCGCCTGCGCCGGAAAGGGTTGCTAAGAGGATCCTCCTCTTGAGCCCTCTCCGCGGTCTCCTTCTGCGACATCACGTCCTCGCAGAAGGAGACCATTGCCGTCCATGCTCCCTCACTGCTGAGCATGGATTTCATTACGCTCGGCAGTGAGAGATCAACCCCTACCGCCACGTCCAGGATGTGGCACTCTTCGACAGCGCTGCATTCATGGCATGCGGTGGTCGGCTCCCTGCGAGCGATCCGGTGCAGGTACCAACCGAACGCTTCTTATAATTCTAGTTTAACTCCATGTGACTTATTTCTTTTTTGAAAAAGGAGTTTTCAATCTTATAAAGAGTTTACATTTAAATAGTTCTTATCTTTAACTTAACATTTTATTTATTTTTATTTTATACAACAAGATGGCAAGCAAGCCCAATGGCCGTAACCACCGTAGCTACCTATGGTCGCTTGCAATACCAGAGGTATCACTAGTGCGATGTCTACCCTGAATTCCCTTCCCCAAGTAGCTCTCGAAATTCTACTCACTGCAGAACATAACACAAGTCTAAGCCAAGTATCCAATCCTTTAGATGTTTGCACACATTAATATTACAATTTATAAACGATGACGGCTGAGTGGTAGCGTGTTTGTGCTTGGCCCTCAAGTAGAAAATCTGTCGCCAGGCACCTATAGGTGTGTTCCGGCAGCTATATTTGAGAACCATTCCATATTAAGGTTTAGAGTGTTATCGTCTTTGGTTATTTATTCATTTAACATCAGGTGAGATTGTGATCAAACCTATAAAACATAAAAAAATAAAAAAAGAATGAGATCCTGGAAGTAACTAATAATATGTCGAACATTCAGTTCAGTTTACCCGCATTGGAAAAAAACTACTATAAATCTATTAAAATATAAAAAAACCGTGACCGTTTTTCTTAGATTGTAATAAGCACATCAAGTCAATAATTATGTTGAGACACTATAATAATAACATTATTTTTTATTGACGATTTTTGTAATGAAACTATCGATACACGTTAGGCACTAGCCGGTACGACACGTTACGCCGCAACGGCAGCCGGTTTGACATTTCACTGCCAAGGCCTCGACTCCGAGCCACCCCTGTGCGACTGTGCCATCGACAATAAAATATAAACATTATACGTAAACCGAACGTTTATAAACCAGGCATTTATGGTGTATTTATTTAAATTATGGCGGCATAATTTTAAAATAGAACGCAATGTAAAAATTGAAAAATATAATACAGTTTTGTGTATAGGTTTTTAAAATGAGATCTGTTTTAAAAATACTTAGTCGATGGCTATTAGATTATTTTACCGGTTTAGGCGACAATAACCGATAACTGATGACTCGAAATAAGAGTAATGGCCAAATGTAAATTAAAGTTAAAAGATGTAAGTTCTGTGTAAATTAAAGTAATATATAACCTTATAAGGAGTTTTAAAGAAAAAAGGAATTGTACCGAAATTACCATTTGATTGACATTTTTACATGATAAATTAGGTAAAAGCCTCAAATATTATGGCCCCAAGACTCCCTTATTTCATGAGGTCATACAAATTCCATAATTTTAATAATATTTTCACTTTTGTAATTTTCACTTTAATAACAATATGATAATATTTTCACTTTTTGTACTTTTGTAATTATTTGATGAAATATGGAATTGAAGGATTGAAGGATTAAATATCCAGCTTGACCAAACGCTACACGGTATAATTGGATTAAAATCCATTTACGTTCATGACTCGATGAGAATACGTAGTCTGTTCTGCATAATGCCAATACTTATAAACTATTCATAAATAGTTAAAACGGTAAAAATATTTTTAAACTATAGTCGCAATACTTTTTTTTGTAAAGTTAACAATAGCATTTCCACAAAACATGCAAGAGGAGCCAAAGTTAGAGTTAGTTAATTATAATTAGGCTCCCCTTGCTTTAAAGAAATAGAACTGTTTCTTGCATCTGCATCCGCCACGTGTTTATGTTAAATAGCGATGAAATAAAATACGCGGTCTTTAGTCTTTACAGAAGCTATTTGTAGAAAAAATGTTACAGGAGTAGAATGGTGACTAAACCACTTTACATTGTACTGCGGTTTGCAATAGCAAACCATGGCTATTGGTAAGCAACTTCAAATTGGACTCGTTTTCATAAGGAGGGCTCCGATTAGAAGGCTTCTAGATTAGGTGACTTTTAATGAACAAAAATTGTAAATTCTGTGATTATAGATGGTGTGATCGATGACTAGACGTTTCAGTGAAATTGTATCTAGGGTTATTATGGATGATCTGCATTCGGACTGCAGGACAACTGCATAATTGCGGTTTCGATGCAGTTGTGTCAAATGCACCGTAACCGCACTCAGACTGCAATTATGCAGCTGCTTTGCAGTCCGAATACAGATCGTTTGTTATTAACCCTTAAATTCAGCACACCATCCATTATGTCTAAAAAATCTGTTAAACTTCCACCGGCCGTATCTTTGCGATTCAAATCTATTTAATTTAAGGGACTAACTGAAATTAAGAAATAAATAATCCTTCATGCATATTCATGCTGTATATAAAAATAATACATGTTAGGTATTAATAATTACTACTTATTCTAAAAATTATTTCACTGATAGAAGACTACATTCAAGCTGATGGCTATGTAATATTGTGTAAAAACTACTTGTGGGATTCAATCGCTGCCTTAATGCACTCTTCGCTTGAAAATATTGAGTTTGAAAATCAGATCCTGTGATGGAATGTTAAGGGGACCGGGAAGGGGAGGAGGGAAGGAGGGATATTGGGAGGGGAAACTACGTACATTCAAACGATCCTTTCATCCCATACCTGGCTATTAGCGAGTGTGTGCTAACTTACACGATGTGGACAGTATTTCTTAACAGCACGCTCCGTTCCAAGTAATTGAACAATAGAGGAACTGGTCTATGGTCAGGAGACTTCATAACTTGACAATATGAAAGTTTGAACATTGGTATTAAGCTCGGAGATGTTACATCGAAGGTTTACAAGTGGTCTGTTATTTAAAAATATCTCATAGAAAACTGTTTGCGTTGTTGGTAGATAGTTGGCTGTAAGACTCGGCGTGTATAATTGTTTTCGTATTTCTTTTTTTTATTAATTATCAACACTACTAAAAATTTTAAAAAATCGGTTTTGTTGTAACAGCGTTTAGTGGTTAAACAAAGAACTGTACAGATTTTTCGGCGTTAGAAAAATCATAAATATGACTTTGGTTGCAGTGGTAATTAATCCCTTGCCTTCCTATAGATATGAAACTTAGCAAGAATAGCGGGACATCTACTTATATAAATGTGCATTAATCTGTATGTATACTACCTTTATTACCGCTCCTTTCTATTCTATTCGGAATCTTTGGAACATAACGTGAATAGACATTTGAGCAGGCATTTGACAGCGACGAACAGAGCCAACACTTTGCCGTGGTACGATAAAAAAAGAGGTAAAGTGTCCGAATATGCTTGTACGAGGTAATTAATCTCTGGAATTACTTATCCCATTCTAAAAAATATTTCTTTGATAGGAAGCGAAGTGCATTACCCTTGAGCGAAATATGCTATTTTTTAATCATATTTAATTGCATATTGTAATTAACGCTGACGGTAAATATAATAAAATTTCTAATTCTCCATTTTAATACGCTCACCACTTGAAAATTACTGAACTAATTTGAATGTGGCTTTCAGATTAATATAAAATTGAACCCGAGGAAGGTTTTATGCTACATATCAAGACGTTTTTTGTAGGGCTTAAATTATGATTAAATAAAATAAAAATAGCCCACAATTAATAAATATAAGATACACAGTGGACGCGGAACATGAAAAGTATTTTCACGTGGATCAAGTCACGGGTACCAACTACTACGTAATAATAAAAGCTATAAATCAATTTTAATCATTCTTTTATACTGGCACGTCAATTTAACAGAGCAACGAGAACGAGATTGCATCTAGAAATGCCCGTAATAGGAAACACGGACAATGGTGAGAGTACAACGTGCGATGTCTAGTTATGTACTGTATAATATTTTGCATAAATAGGTACCTGCCTACTTTTATTATGTTGGCTATCGTCTCTTCACCGAAGTCTCTAGATTATTGGTCTGTATTTCGAATAATGATGTGTTACGTAGAATCAGAAGACAACGATTTTTCAATAAATTCTGCAGAGCCGTGATTTTAATAGTAACACGACAAAATGAACGTAGATTGCCTGACGGTAAGCACAGTACAATCAAAAAAACAAGGGCAACCACCGACAGATCGACAACCCATCGGCGAAAGTCGATGTATTCCGGCTTGCAAGCTTTTCGACAGCTGGATATACGCTGGCTGATCCCGTAGTACGATAAACTACAAGACAAATTTTATGTGTATCTTCCAAGTCGAAGGCGCAATGCTAATGAAAAAAACATCCTTGATGTGTCCCCTTTCCAATGAAAATAAAAATCATTTAAATCGGTTCATAAACAAAAAGTTATGGCTGAATATTCATATAAAAGATATACATGCGAATTGAGAACCTCCTCCTTTTTTTGAAGTCGGTTAATAAGGGATGTTGCACCTGGTATATGGTGATTACGATGCAATCGGGCACACCGACTTAAATAATATTGACTACTTGGCAACGGCTTTTCCTGAAGATATTAATTTAATAATTGTAACCACCTCGAAATATTTGCGATTTCAAACGCCTAGAAATCGAAATATTTCTCAATCTTTGAAATTCCTTTACTATCGTACGTTAGTACTGGCCTGGCTAACTATCATCCTTATTTTGAAAACCGTGAAGCTACTAACAGAGTGCTCCTGTTGCTTTGCTTGATATTTTCATCCTAAGCTTAGTGTGAGACATCATCTACAATCATCACATAATCACTAAAATGAGACTGTGTTCTATTGCTAAACTGTACAAGATAAAATGGAAAAAAAAAAAGTTTTGTACTTCTGTGTACTCGATGACCTAAAATATGTATATATTATTTATATAGCCTTTTTGTATACAAATCTAATTTAAATATACACTCATATAGAGCATGCTATTTTTATCTAATATCACGTAACCATATAAGAGGTATACAGAAAGTTAAATCGATTAGCAGTCTAAGAAAGTCACGCGGAAGGCGTCGTCGCGTCGTTGCGTCGGCGACCTAGACTTAAACATAATTCACACTAATGTATTTTAAGTGAAATGCCAATGAATTATGCTTTGATTATTAGATCCTGGAAACTGAAGCACATTAAATATTACATTAATTTAGATAATTTCAACACAGGTAAAATAAAATTTGCTGAAAGCAGAGAGGAAACATGGATCGATCAATTTTTGTTTATTCAAGCCTAATTGCAAACTATTACAAAATTTACTCAAGAAGTAGGGTTGCTTTTCCGAAAAATTAATGTTTATTGAATAATTAATAATTGTAACAATCCTATAAATACAAGGTTTTGTAAAAATATATCGAGTTTAACTTTTATTTAGGTGGATGTCCGATGGACGAAAAAGACGCAAATTACTTTCAAAATGTTACTTTGTGATGTGATGTGATTGTTATTATGTGAATAATAATATTTAATATGTGTATGATGTATGTATATAATGATATATCTTATAATAATCCAATTCTACGGATGTGTAGAGTACACAGTGAAGACAATCAGGACTTAATTTAATAAGTTATCTCAGTATATGTTTAATAACAATTACCTTTTAAGTAAACTTTCAATTATAAACGTATTACTGACTGATACAAATTTATTAAGAAACGTTGTACGTTGCTTTCATCCCAGTTACATTAATATTAATGTTTTATTAGTACCTATAAGTTCAGATTGTTCTCTGTCGCAGTGACCTTTTTATGAATAAATAAATTTGGCGCAATAAAATTGAGGGGCCTGTTGAAGTGTGGTCACATGCCACTCGACCACTCCTAGGTTCACCGTACTAGTAAGGCTGATAAAAATTCCAACTTAGGTATTTAGGCATTAGGTATCTAATAAAAAAATCACCAGGTTCTGACGAAAAAAGTTATCTCGTTGATCAAATCAAATGTATACAAGTTTGAAGGCAAATTATTCTTATTTCTGAGAATACAGAGCTACGGCTATAATACCATGGACGCGAATTTTGATGTAGTCTTATATAACTGTTAGAACCATAGATTTAATATAAGTTAGAATAATCGAATACAACATCCGTACTTGCTGTAAATATTATATCCACGAATCAAAAAAACGTTTTTTTTATTTTTCAATGTATTTTCTTCGTTTGCTGTGAGAATTAACCATCTCGAGAAACTAACGCACTTTAGAAGAAATTTTATTTCGAAGTTTAGTATAATGGATTTACCAGCGATTTTTTTTAAATCAGAACAACAAAATGTTTGATTGAAAAATACGTGTTCTTGAATTAGGTATTAACAGTTTCACGAGCATGAGGAGAACGATTCGTTCTAACTACATGAGACATTTTTTAAATGATAAATTATCTGTTTTAACTCTTATGAGAAAGATCCATTTGTAAAAAGAGACAACAATACGTTCATGCCATTATACATCAAAAGCAAATGATTAAATTATTAATTAAAGTATGGTTTCAATCTCTTATAATTTACTTAATATATTTAATGTTGTACAATTTACTTAACAATTAACTAAAATTTGAATAAAACATCTCGATTAGACCTGTAGAAAATGTTCACATCCATTTATCAACTAGGAAAGAGCTGAAAATCTTCAAATGGATGAACAGTTTTTTTTAATCCTGGCTAAGAATACTCTCGGTCAAATCACCTTACAAAAAAAAAACTAGATTAATATCTATTCAGCCGTTTGGGAGCTACGATGCCACAGTCGGATACACAGATAAACAAATAGAAAAGTTAAATTTGTAACACCCTTCTGTTTGCGTCAGGGGTTAAAAAGGAGACATGTTAAATTAATGTCAGGTCCAGGGCACAATTTCTTCGGGTAATTTGGCTGCAAACCATTCTAAAAATAATGCGATTACACGTCAGAACAACTGCACCGTTCAAATCGTGTTCTGGCGACCACTCTGTAATAATTTGCTTACTGGCGTTGCAGGCGGATCGCACGATTGTTTGCTACCGTCATATGATATAAATAATAATATAATATAAATTATTTGTACTTCTAGGAGTGTTCAAGCACCAAGGGTTTCCTTGTGACATTTTTAATCTTTTGCAAAGTTTTCGAAAAGAAAAAAATACTATACAGTCTTCATTAACGAATCCCAATAATATTTGGAATAGAGAATTTTGAAAAGAAAACAAAATATGTTCCTTCTTCCATACTCGTAGTTTAGAAATAAGCACATTTATATTTAGAATGCCCCGAGGGAATGAGACATTGTAATCGCTATGACGTTTTGACGAACACGATAGAACAGACGCTCGTCAGAATCCGCGCTCATTCTGACCGCGACTCTAGGATGATGATTATGTTTCTTTAGCAAAAACATTGCCAGATTTTAAGATTATCATTACTGGAAAACAGCAATGACCTGAACCCAGCATCATTTCTATACGATGGTTGTCAGATTTCAAAATTTGATTGGCGATTTTGTGTGCTACAAAACGTTTTCCGTTTGAACTGAACATGAGAAAAAGTTACTAACCAAATCGCCAATAAGCCGACAGATCAAGTACACTGAGCCATGCAGAACGACATGGGAACAGTAATTTTTGACAGATCTTTGTATCTCGATTATTGGTTATTGTTTTACAAACAATAAGTTATGATAAAGTAATTTTTAAAAGCGACGTCAAATGGTTATAGCGTGTCAAAAAAGATGTCTCTTAGCCTTAGTCTTCAATTCTAACTAATGAAGGATTTTCATATAACTTTATCTCTTTTTTGCCAACTTCGAGGTTTAATTTGTAAAAATCCTTATCCTACAATGTAAAAGGAACCCGCATGCAAATTTTGACGATCCTAGCCCCAGTAAGTAGTTTGTACTGTGTGTTGATATGTTAGTCAGTCAGTCAGTTATACTTTTAAGCATGACGATAAGCATGATGATGATAAGCATGGTCACTTTACAATAAAATAGCGTTCTCAAATTAAATGATTTTGTGAGTTACCTTACCTAACGATGTGTGAGAACAGCTTATAAATATTTAAATTTCGATAATATGGTTTCGTTACTAACACATTTGTTAAGATTTTTAAGATTCATTCGCTCGGGTGTTTTTTAAACGCGCATGATAAAAAACAAACAAACTATGCATTTAAAAAGCACATTTAATAATCAAGACACCGTTTTTAAGAAGCTTGTCGGCATCGAAACCATGTTATCGAAATTTAAATATTTATATTCTCATCTCTCATAGATCAGAAGGTAAAGGTAACTCAAAAACCTCGAGAACTTCACCTATCACTAACATATTCACTTGATCTGAGATAATAACTTAATATGTTTAATTCCTATTGAGAATATGTAAGTTTAAATTTTCATCATTATTAAAAAACTGCAATCAAGTTTTTATAAGGTACATGACAGCGTGGCTAGGTGTAAAGTAAAAAGAAAAAGTACCTAGATACACAGCGTATTGCTAAGTTTATATCAAAGTTCGAATTTCATAGATCAAATTTCATTAACTTATCAGCTTACCTCTCAATAGATATTGCTCGATAAGTTTTCTCCATTTAAAAGATAAAACCGAGTATATTTCGATCAATATTACTAACCGAACGACATAGTTAAGTCCCTCGGATAAAAAACTAAAGGCATACCAACAATATTTGTTCCAGAGGATTCCAATGCACTTGTCTAAAAGCAAATAGTCTATACAAAGACTTCGGAAAGTAAAAAAAAAATAGAGGAAGAAAAACAAAAGGAGCGGCGCGTGAGACGAATACGAATGTCTCGGTGCACTGGGCCACGTTCTCGGATCTAGCAAATCATTTTACATTCGACACACGATTCTAGGGTTCCATCGCTAGCCACATTTGGGAAAATATCAAGTAATTAATTATATAATTCATGAATTTATTAAACCGAGACGTTGCTACTCAATTAAATAATACAAGAGATAAAAAAACCTGGAATGAAAGCTTACGTGAGAGCTTCAGAAAAAGCTGACACCCCTAGCGATCCAGTTGAGCAAACGACGCGCGCCGCTGCGCTCGCGCCGCCCTCCCATTGGCCGGTGCAACACGGCAGGCGTGCGACAGTGACGCACGTATAAATTTTAACGAGTGCAAATGAGACAGTGAACTGCACTCGACGGATGCGAGGGCTCCCGATCGTTGACTCTTTTCAAGGCCAGGCGCATGTAGCTTTTTGTTTTGTGATCATAACGACTGTAATACATGTGAAATGACCTTCGGAACTTTCTTTTGAGGGCGTATTACACGAGTTTCATCGAATACTGGCTCATCTGTCAATTATAACACCTGAAATTTTCTCTTTGGTTATCATTTGTCGCCAACAACTGACGTCTTTTTATTATAATTTCGATTTATTTGGGATACTATGATGCCACAAATGAATAGTTAAGCCTGAATATTCGCCAAACAGAATATTATGATACACATAAGTTAATCCTTAATATAAAAAGTGAGATACCTATGTTTAGCTAGATAAACTACTTTCACTACTACATTTTTCATGTATTTAAGCCTGCAGAAGTTGCAATGATCATTTATAAATATCTGGACGATAGAGCTCGGACGACTCGGTGTCTTGAAAAAGAAAACAACGTAGATAAACTTGGATAGTAAAATACAAAATTTCATCCCAATCCTTGGAGCAATTTTTATTCTAGTTAATATTTTTGGCATTATATTACAGAGTCAGAATCATTCACAACTATACATCAAACATTATTTATAAAGCATGCTGTAGATAGAACTGACATAAATATTTCAATATTTACAACTTTTATTGGAACCCGGCCATAGACGAATTACAAATAATCATCGAAATAATTATTGAAGTGACTCTCGGGTTTGATTAAATATTTTTTAGGTGTTCCATCACCTTCGTTGAACGCCAAACAGAATTTAATGAAAGTGTTCTTCCGAAATCACACCCAAATCGAACAGAATGATTGTACCGAACGCATCATCTTCATCTTTGAAAGACGATAGATCATTGGTAGCGTATAGCGTGGGTTCGAATACTAAGGAGCTTTTAAGTTTCTGTGAAGGAAAGCGTTGTTTTGAATCTAGCGATTTTACTCACCTATCTAGTTATCATAATTCAACTTTTTCTTCTAGAAATGGCGTAACTCCAAATACATACTTTTGGCAATGAGCGAAAAATAAAAATATAAAACTTTCTTACATAACTCTTTTGCCTACAATTGACATTGCTACATAGCCTATCAATTGAGCAATAATATAAGTTTCCCGTGTACAATCGATCAAGCCCTCTTTCGAGTTAAATCTGGAAATAAAAACACAAAAAGATTTATCAGATTTAAAAAGACACGACTTTAGTATATTATTATTAAAATGGCGACAGTTACCATGGCAACGCTTACCATAGCAAAGTTTAACATAACAACAGTTACCAAATAGATAAAATAATAATAGTAATATATACTATATAAAAGTGTATATAGACTTAAAAAATCTGGAAAAAAGTCAAGGTTTCTTAGACTACCTATACAATCATACAACACAAATTTAATCCCTTAATTTAATTTAGGTGGACATTTTTAAAAAAGCTGAATATTTTTAATTGGAGAATATATGTGGTTAATAATTATCATGAAATCTATAAATAACATAAATTATTTTTACCTAACAAACTTACAACCCCTATATATACACCATTTACTGATGAATTTTAATAGATGCTGATACACTAATTTCCTTATTTCTATTATAAAGGTACACAATTTCAAGTCAATCGGACCTATAGTTTCAGAGATATCGTGTTGAGTGGTATTTTATAATACGAATACATATAGTAATGTTAAAAATTTTGTTTGAAAAAGTAGCGTTTAGCTTTAAGATTATTATTTTTTGTAATAATAACCATATTTCTTTTTTTTTAAAACACAGAAAGATCGTAATAGATTAAGTAAATCAATTTAAAAGTCAATTTGCTCAAATGGTATTTATTTACGCCCCTTGTAACGGAAAGAATCTTATTTAAATTAACAATTTGTTGCTAAGCACCATTCACAAGACAGTACACTAGTAAATGTCATTTTAGTGTACTGTGCTCACAGTATCAGCAGCCAGTTACAACCAACATCATGTTAAATTGTGAAAGCAAGCTAAGAAAAGATAAGAAATTATATACTTTTTGGCGTACCAAAAAAAAAGAAACATTAATATTGTTACCCTCTGTGCCAGCCAGCAACATGATTAATATAATATTTATTTATACGACGTTGAAAATTATTTTTACACAATTAATTAAAAGTCAGTAAATTGAATTCACAATATTATCATTGATGGCTAACTAATGTCGCGCAGCTCTCTTACCCTCTACTTTTTTTATCGTTATAGGTTTAGTTTTGTGGCCACATCTCACATGATCTTAAGTGACAATGTGGCCGAAGATACACTAAGCCTAAGATTGGTTTTCAAGTACAGTTGCCCGAACACACCTAGTGGTGCTTGACGACAGATTATGCAAAACGTGCTAAAATAATTATAACTTCAAAAACAATATAATTTACTTTCTAAACCTCGCTTTTAAACCAATAAAGCACGGGGTAGACAAATGTGAAAATATTGATACAAAAAAAATACAAGTAGCAAACACGGGGCTCCAGTTCCCAAGTAATTCGATATTACAGTTTAAAACTCGTAGCCCGCATACGAGGCCCCTGCGCTGCGGCCTGCGTCAACCTACCCCAATTCCGGTTTAAAAATAGATAAGTTACGTAAACAGACGATAGACGAACCAACACGATAGCGACACCTCGGTGGGACGGGTCAATGGATTTTTATCTAATAATCTTCATATTTACTTTAAACTCATAATGTTACTCGAGGGAACTTTGAATATATCAGCTTCCACTTAAAATATACTGGTCTAAAATGTCTAATGATGTGAACTATGTAGAAACGTTAATAAAACCATATACATTACTGCATAAATTATAATTACAACATACAATTGGTTATATATTTTATGATTTACATCCAACATTTGCGTAAGAACAGATTTACTGCGTATACATAATTACATAAAAACATAATGACATTATCTAGACAATAATAGTACGTCTTAACAATAGGAGTAAACTATGATATACGTTTATAAATAATTGTACCCTTTGAATTCTTCCATGAATGAATCAAACCATATTGATTAAACATAGTTATGTAAACATCTTGAAATTTTACCACGTAATGAATTATCTAGGAAAGTACTTGTAGGTTTCAAGTTTCATGATTTAAAGTGTGTCTTCATTCTATGTTTTCACTCAAACATTTATACAGTTTTAGAATTTTCTATATATTATTCAATTGAATACATATATGTATAAAGCAAAGTTTGGTTTATGTGAAAGAAACTTCTTTCTGAAGTTGGGATAATTTAATTTGTTTAATAATTAATTATTTGTCGTAGTAGTCATAGACCGTCATGACGACAGTCACTGCTTATATTCGTTTCACAAGGGTCGCAATTGTTCTTGTATTAATTTTATTCAGTCAAACTGAGAGTCAAACATATAATTTTACCCAATACATAGTACAAATTTATAAAAACGTTATATATATAAATAAAAATGATTGAGTTTTGCCGCTGTGCGCGTATCACGCAAAGACGACTGGATAGATTTTGATCATTTTTTTTTACTCCTTAGGTTCTTCGTCCTTATAAAAAACACGATATCTTCATAAACAATAATTCTGTGGTCCACGCAAGCAGAGCCACGGGTAAAGCTAATAATATTACACATTAGATGTAGTAATGGGAATAAGGGATCAAGAATTAAATTTACAATTAATTCGCATGGTAGCTAACAGTGTGGGAATTTCTTGTAGTGGGGATTATAGACTCTCGATGAAAACTCTAGAAAACTCAAAAATCCATTTCAGACAGTTAAACGCTAAAATCACTGCTTCTATAACACAAGTTGCAAGCTGCAGATTTTTGCAAGTAACAAAAATGCAAGCTTAGATTCATTGTTACATTACAATTACATGGTAAAATAAAAGCAAAGGTATTAACTATCCCACAATATTATCGAACGTGTGTATGTTTAATTTGAAATCTTATTTCGCTGTTTTTAAAGAACAAAATGTAGTTTAGTATGTAGTTTAGTATGACAATCAACGTGGGCGCGCCCACGTATTCTCTTTAATGATGATAGTTACTCTGTGAGAAACAAATTTGTCGTATCAGGGATTCAATAGACCCTACTGATAATTATTATGCTTTCATCGACAATCTCACTCGTCGTATGTTTTGCTCATACTTTGATTCAATGTTGTAATAATTTCAATAAAGAAATTATGGTCATCTGTAACTATAGTCACAGGTGGCAGAATATGTGCAAGACCTATTTACGGTAGCGCTATTACCATACTTATTCCTGCTATAAAGCAGCAGTGCTCATCTTGGGTAGAGGTTACCTTTTAGAGGTTGGTTACTTTATATTATTAGTTGTGGCTAAACCGACAGGATTGAGATGCAGAGCCCACTACTTGCTACTTTTAAAAGCGATACTTTGTTCATCTAACAAGCATCTACACTGAATATTATAAAGAGGCAGGCCTTTTTTGCGTGACTGACTCATCAATTCAGAGCCGAAACTACGGAAGCTAAAACTATAAAATTTGGAAAGTAGATTCCTTGTATGACCTAGGCAAGCAATAAGGATTTTGGGATATTCTACCTCTAAGGGTGTACAATAGAGGTTGATAATTAGATAAAATGAATTTATTATAAAAAGATTTTCTCGTAGTGATTTCCTTCATCCGTTTATAAATGATAAGTCCTCAGATTCAAAGCTACTTAATTGCATAATATATTGAAGGTTAATCTACTGCTTACTCGGTTACTGTGTTAATATCTAAACTGTAACAGGTCCTTACATATTTATACAGTGAGCATTTTATATGGAAAAAGTAAAACGAAAAAAATATCATGAGACTTTATTATACTTTTATAGGTAGTCAATTGATTCCATTACTGAAAAAAAAACGTGGGAGTGAGAATCAATAAAATCTTTGAGGTGGTTTGGACAGCCTCATCGGAATTGTTTGTTTCCTTGCAAAAATTTGTCCAAATTCCGAAAAAAGAAAAAATCTGTTGGAGCAAGGTCCGGGGAGTATGGTGAATGTCGGAGACATTCCAACCGCAATTTCTCTAATTTAGCGACCGTCTGTCGTAACGCCAATTTCATATGTAAGGACCTAATACTATAATATACATATCTGTATAATATAATAAAACTGAAGATTTTTTTGTTTGTATGTTTGTTTAAACGCGCTAATCTCTGGAACTAGTCGAATACTAGTCGGATGAGAAAAAATATTTTTGTGTATGATAGCTACATCATTTATTTTATTTCTCACAAAAGTCCATTTGGTTAGTATACATACAATTTAGAAACTAGTGTTAGTACTTACATCTACTAGGTATACAAGAAACGAATTATTTATGGAAAACCACAGTGGCATGTAGACTTACCCGATGTCTCAGCATAGGACTATCCCACCTGTCTGCTACAGTATTCAGGATACTGTTAGCGCTAGTGCGTACCCTTCGCATGAGTGAAGCTTTTTTTTTTCGAACTGACTTTGCTGTTGGCCATGATGCCTTTACAGCTTCACCAGGCTTGTGGGCGAGCGTAGAAGGCACTCAGCCGAGGAAAAAGGGCAACAAGCGCAAGGGTGCCAAAATGGCCGACCTCGGTTTGTGCTGTTGCCGTATATGCGTATCGCGTATCGCGATCTAACTAATTCCCTATCCGAATTCGATTTAACTAACTATACATATATAAATTGTCTCTTGCCTTTTGGGAGGAAGGAAGAAACACGCGTACATGTATTTAGTAATCTGTAAATTTGGTCTAACTAGCCACAAAAAGAAAACAGGGCCCTTACTGAACCTATGTACTTGAGTGGAGTGCAGTGTAATGACCATACGTTGGTAGCTAGTGAAGGCAGTGTCACTGTATCGCGCGAGCAGCAGGCTTGAGGACTCCATACCGGAGGATCGGACCTAGGCTTAAATCGATGCAGGAGAATGCGGTCGTGACAGATATGAGTGAGGCACATCGCTTGGGTATTATGGCGTGAAAACAATCAATTATCGCCTCTGCGGACATGCCCGAAGCGCTACAGGAGCGCGGCAACCCCATCAGCACCCTGAATGCGTTGTTATATTGTACGCGCATAGTACTGTATGCCCTTTGCGTGTAGTTGACCTACAGACTGTAAACAGCGTAGCCTTCACGTTAGTCGAGCATTTAGCAAATCTGCGAACCAACATATTACAGCGGACAGCCAACACCATACCATCAGCATAACTAATATTGTTCACGTACACTGCGTCTACATAAAAGCCCTGATAAGCTTTGCTGAGTTCAACAATCAACTGATTATGTACAGACTAAAGAGTCGAGGAGAGGTCAGCCCGCTCTGCCTCACACCGCCAGTACGCACTATTACTTCGTTCTTCCTTTGGTTTCTAAAATTAATATAGACAATTATTGTTATTGCCTATCAATTATGGAATGAGTTATACTTCCCGTGTACAAAATTTTTTTTACGAAATTTATTTACGTAACGTACGTATTTGAAGCGATGATGGCTCAATGGTGAGATCGAATTTTTGCAATGAGCCTGAGCTTTCGGTGAAGGAAAACATCGTGAGGAAACCAGAGCATGGTGGTAGGGCTTTTTCTAATGCCCGCCTGGCTAGCTACCCCCCCAAGTTGAAAATCTGTCGCCAAACACCAATAGGTGTGTTGCGACAGCTGCACTTGAGAGCCAGTCTTCCACTAGGTCTAGCGTGTTACCATCTTGGGCCACATCGTCACTTAACATCAGGTGAGATTGTGGAAACTACGCCAAAACCTACAACGATAAAAAAAAAATTCAAAAAGTATTATTGATAATTCTTTTATAGCTTATCATTTGACGAACGACATACACTTCCCGTGTACAACATTTTATAAGAACAGTTAAGGCGTTTTTGAGTTAAATCCGGACATATAAACAAACAGATAGACAAACATTTTTTTAATGGCATATTCGTTATCAGTTTTCTTTATATAGTATTTCTATCTGGAAATTTGGAAAAAAATTACATGTACAGACATAAACGGCCGGCATACGTTCTCTAACTGACAACAAAATATCATGACTTTTATAATATTTAATTCTACTTATTCAGCGAAATCATTTCCATGAAATCATTTTAAGTCGACAACCGAGTTGTACACAGGTTCTTTGATATTAAAATGGTCATTGCACTTTGCTTTGGTTAAATCCTGTTCATCATTACCTATGTCATTACATCATCATACTTTATTGTAATATTTTAAATTTGTTTCTTCTATTCATAGAATCCTAATCATAACTCAGATGTATTAAAAACTCTCGTTAAACATTTTATTTTTATTTAGGGACTTATCGAAGCAAGTTTCACTGTACCCGAATCTTTTCGAGGATCATATTAAGAGAGACGCTGATGAGTTAGCAATACTAGTATATATAACATTTTGGTATCGTCCGAACAGAGTTCCGCCAAAATGACGTGATAAGAACCTGTATTATGTCCGTTTAAATTGATATCATTCATTCATAAGCGAATCCTTTTTGGCACATTTTATACTGGTAAAATGCACGCACATCATCAATTTTTCCACATGCATTACAGTTGGTGAACTCTGTTTCATGATGCAAAACTTCTCGACGGATAATGCCTTGAAGGGAGTTGTTCATCACATGATGTCGATTTTTTTTTTTTATTACATTCACTAATATATATTATATATATATTATATAAATTGATTTCACTTATTTATCGTATTCCTTTATAGCAAATTAAATTTTCTTTACTCCTTCCATCGAAATATTCTTTTCAGTTTACGTAAGAGTTTTTCATCAATTTTGATAACATTTTTCAATAATTGACTGTAATATACCCCGTGTTGACAATATTTGCCTGTGTTAAAATTCCTTGATGCCAAAATCAGAAGGGATCTTTTGCAATATCAAAGACGGATTGCGAAATTGTTGATTATAAATATGGTTTAGTTATCATTAAATGTGTAAATATAATGTCGTTCGTACTAGGACAACTATTTTAATGGAATGTGGGTGTTAAGTGTTTTGCTTCTCATAGATAAACCAGTCACACGTGAAACATTTTCTTTCCCATTTTTTAACTCACGATAAAGTGTCAATATTTCATCTGATGGTAAGTAAAGCCAAGTGATTAGGACCTATGCTATAGACTGTTACCGTCTTCACACTTACTTACACGAAAGCGACTCACTTGGTAGCTATATTATTCTTTAGTTTCCGGATCTCGTCTCTAAGTCAGAACAAAAATATTTTGTATGCTCATAAATTTTATTTATTGGTTATGTAACTTGAAGCTACGACCCTAAAGAGTGGATCATTAACCATGAATGTCAAGCAATCTGGTAAGCTGTAGGTAAGGACGGGTAGTAAGAATAACGATAGCATTCACGGGTGCGTTTTTTTTAAATTCCCTTAACCGACACCCCTTCCGCAAATCAGGGTCGTTTTGTGCTAAAATAATATGGTGCTACCCATTCCTGCCGTGAGGAATTTTCTCTGAAATGTCCCCAGGCTATTTATTATATTTACAATATTTAAGATCTACTTCCCTTCTCTTTTAGTTTAAAGTTCTTATTCTAACACCGCTATTACTAAAAAAAATCACAATAGTGCATTTATACAGGTTTAACAATCAGTCATGCTGCAGCTCCGAGACCTGTCGCAACGACACGTCTGGAATTAAAATTTTAATTTAAAGTAGTTGTATAATCTTCTTGTCTTTGTCTAATTTCCTCATTTGTCCCTTAACCCAGCTTTTTTACAACTTCTTCTATAAAATTGAGGAAGGCGTTGCGATGCTACACATCTAGCTTCAGAGTCCAATTTTGCAAACGCAATTTTGTCATTTTGGTATCGCGTTAGCCTGCCGCTACGGGGTGAAGAATAAGTCGAATAATTTTAAAACGGGTGAAATCGGGGGCACATCTAATTATTTATAATAATAATAAGTCATAAAACAAAATTTATATATAGGTAATATATATATTTAGAATCGTATGTGATTATAAAAAGCTTGAAGTTAAAGGGCTCCCGTACTCATCTTTCAAACTAAAAACACCGTCCGGCATTCTTCAAAAATTATTATCCATAGACGTACTCTAATTAAAGAGGTGCTTTTAAATTAAATTAGCGCTTCAAATAAGTTGGATCACCATAGAAAGCCATACAAGGAAACAGTATATTTTTTAATTTTAAACTTTATTTCAAAGAGATAAACTTTAAATTTCAACGGTCGGCGTCACTTCAAGATGGCGGCAGACTCGGGCGCAGCTTTTTCATTTCTTTTTCATTTTCAAACAGTCTGCTCGGTTGTCAGCCAGTCTTGTTCAAGGGTTGAAACACGTAGCACGTGTTAGATTTTAAAAAAATCGTTTAGTTATTTTCTAATAAGAACAATGTTTTGTTTCAATATTGTTAAAACGAGTTTTAAAAGCGATAGGGGTCCGTTTCTGTTATCATCTGTGACAGTGTGTGCGGCCGACCGTTTGGACCGTTAAAAGGGGAACTTCACTAAAGTAAAGTATGGCCGTTTTACTCTTTTCTATTTTAATCCTAACTTAGATATTCGTTTGTTAAAGCGTCGCATGTCCAGTTGGCGATGATGAATAAGTATTTTTTTTTGTTATTAATAGAATCTAATTAAACGCAGCCACATACTATAAATTTTCTTTGTAGCAATTTGAATTAAAACAGATATAATAATAACAAAAATGTCCGTTATTTTTGAAAAAAAAGAGACAAGATACTTCGAATCCAATTAGCATTTTCGTTCTTTTTACTTTATTTATTAAAATTTTTAATGAATTTCCTCAAAAGCCCTTTGTTGTCTGATAGAATATCCGCATCGAAGTTCTGTTACCCAGAAGTCGTTAACATTTTTAGGGGATGCTAGTATTCTATTTTTTGTTTGACACTGAACTTACTGCTAGGATGTAAGTAACATGTTACGTTTCAAAAATGATCGGGATTTCAAGTTAGGCGAGTTCTAGAAAATTCGCTACCACTATGCTACGGATTCATCATAGTATTTATTCGTAACCAAAACTTTAAGCTTATTGTAGTATATTCCACATTCTGCGAGACCGTTTCCGAGCGCTCTACTACTGAGCTACGAAATTTTTAAATAGTACTACCATAGCTGACAGATTACTAAATAAATGCATGTGCGCATGTTTCTTCCTTCCTACCAGAAGAAAGAAATATGTATATATGTATAGTTAGTTAGATCGAATTTTACGGATAGGGAATTAGTCAGATCATGAATTTTTCACATGTACGGCAACAGTCAAGCTGAGTTTCGGCCACTTTGGCACCCTTGAACTTGATGCCCTGCTTTCGCGGATGAGTGCCTTCAGCGCTCGCCCCCAAGCCCGTTGACGCTATAAAAGCCTTCGGGGTTCTTAAGGCTTACAGATTCATCAGATCGAAAAAAAAACCCTGCTCTAGCCAAATAACATGTTAGTCTGTAAAATGGTTAGTTTCAGTTTCTATAAGGAGTAAAACCACATATTTAGTTCCTTAATTGCTTTCGCAGGAGCTTTTACCTGCATCATGAGATTATTATTAAATTTGATTTAATTCAATATATCCCGTATCCTGAGATTTTTAAGTTTTACTATAACTAAACTGTATAAAGAGATTTTTGAAACAAATACAATTTATGTTATTTTTAAAATAAAATCCACAGATATTATGAAAATGTCAACAAAGTTACAGAATACGTATATGTTGAAATAACGCAAGATTGTCAATTAATAAGAAACACTACAGGGCCAATGAAATTATCACCAAAAAGTTTTTTTTATTTGCAATCATATAGGGTAAGTATAGGTATGTATTTCACTATTTACTTAGTTTTTGGAATTTTTATCTATAATATTACCAAAATTAATGGACAGAGGATAATTGACTGATTCCTTGGCATTCCTTGATTCATTGGTAGGTAGCATTGTTAATGTATGAGTTATTTTGTTATTCTCCGGTTGAATGAGCGCAGAAGGCTCTCAACCGCGAAAGCGAGGCTACAAGCTTAAGGGTGCCGAAGTGGCCGAACCTGGGCTTGGGCTGTTGCCGTACATGCAAATAAGTCGTGATCAGACCAATTCCCTATCCGTAAACTTCGATCTAACTATACAAACATACATATTTCTTCAATTACATAAAAATCTATATAAGCAGGCTTTAACTGACTGATCATGAATAGTTGTGACGACTTAATCAAAAATATTTGTACGTTTGTGGTCTTCGCTTTCTGATTCTCGTATTCTCTATCACCCCATCCTTGTATTCAGCCGGGTGTGCAGCATGCAACCGCGACCAGTTTGTATTGGTTGATGTCTCATTTATTTAATTATATCTTACTCTTAAGTCAGGTAGAGCACAGAGAAATCTCTTTGTAAATTTATCTTAACTTGGGTCAGCCTAACTGGTGAAATACCACTCTACCTTACCTTACCAAATAACCTTGTGCCATCTGTTTTACGACTATTGTTTCTAAATAAATGTAATAATTATTTTCTTAAATTATTAAGATTAAATTATTAAATCTTACATTAAAATTATTTTCTTAATACCGAGCATATCTAAAGTTACACTTAATATAATAAAGCAGAAGAGTTTTTTGTTTGTTTGTTTAAACACGCTAATCCTTGGAACTACCTGTCGGATTCTAAAAATTCATTTTGTATATGATAGCCATATTCATCAGGTATAGTATAGGGTATATAATTTCACGCTACAACCCTAAGGAGCGAAGCAGTAACTATGAACGTCAAGTAATCTGGCAAGCTGTAGGCAAGTACGGTAAGTGGAACTACGATAGGGCTGGCTACACGGGCGTGTTGGCGGCGGCGCTTGTCGTGTAAATTTAACACGGGTGAAACCATGGTGCACAGCTAGTATTAAAATAAAATAACAACATGCAATGAAATCATTGTATGTTGAGACTGATGTTTACAGTTATGTAACATCCGAAAAACTTTTGAAATATGTGTTTTTGACTACTATTTGCTGCCAGTTAAATCGTCTTTAACAGCTTTATTGAACAATAATTATTTACAGTTTAAAGCTGTAGTAGGTATATTAAATTCATAAATGTTACGTATGTATTTCCTCGGTGTAATAGATACAGTGAACCGAGTCTTAATTTCTTCAACACATCAGGTTTTATCATTGGCTACTATATTTCTTTTTTTTATTGTAACAGGGTTAACAATTATTAACAACTACAGTCCATTAGAAGTCGTCACTGTCATGCCACCCAGCTCAAATGTCTCTTCATGTTATGTTTCAACGACTCCATGTTGTAGTAAGGAGGGTTGGGAAACAAATTTCACGCAGATACACAGTTCGGCAATATGACGCGACGTAGCTAACTTCTTTGTTACCTAATGTTGTGTGATTATGGCCGATTATTGGGCTGTACTGTTGCTATTATTAAATATAGAGGAGTCATACCTCAAGTCAGAATTAAAGAAACGTATTTATTTTAGCTTTATAAAAATCAAATTGTTTTCTATTTTCAGGCAGCTACGGTTGTCACTTTTCGCACAAAACAGGGCACCTCGTTGATTTTCTTTGGTCCACTATTTGGAGTCTGAAGATGTGTAACGGCATTAAGCTTTAATATATGGAGGTAAGTAATTGCTGAATTTTTTTAACACGTCTCAAAAATTCAGCATCTTGATTTTTTCGCATAATAAGTCGAAGAGCTATGCCGCCATACCTTTTATAAATAAACTTAAAATACGAAAAAATATATTTTCCATAAAATCCAAATATTAATTTCACATTATTATTGCTATAAAAAAAATAATTGAAAAAGTTCAATAGTCG
Organism: Saturnia pavonia; assembly: GCA_947532125.1. Lineage (NCBI taxonomy): Eukaryota > Metazoa > Arthropoda > Insecta > Lepidoptera > Saturniidae > Saturnia > Saturnia pavonia. The sequence continues at coordinate 16,757,874 of OX383904.1, forward strand.
TGGTGGTTTAGACAAGCGGAATATCGACTCGATGTCCGTATATTCGAACCCCGGCACGTACCAGTGGATTTTCGGAATTCGCGTACATTAACTAATTCCAACTGGTAACACTATCTGTCGACGGTTAAGGAAAACATCGTGAGGAAATCTGAATGCTCTTGAACCTATTCTTGTAGTTACCACTGTACGTGGGGAAAATATAGAAGTGTTGATTTCTTGGTGTTTGAAAGAGCCAATATGTCGTAGGCTGGCGTGGTGATTATTAAGCCCGTACCTTCCCTTGGGAATAGGCCTTTGCCTTTGGCTTTGGACATTTTCAGGCTGATATTATTTAATAAAAGGTAATTGATACGTAAGGGATGAAATATTGTTTAAAAAAATTGTTTTTATTTGATAGAAAACTAATCAATCCGAAAAACAATATTGCGAATAACATTTTTTATCATTTATAAGATAATACGAATAATTGCGAAGCGGTTAATGATAGATAGAACAGCGTAAAGAACGCTCAAAGAATAGTCTCATTCGCCTCGCCACGCCGTCTATTATAGTAAGAAAGTAAAAAGCCATGTAATTCTCAGTGTTTCAAAACTCGAATTTCGCACATCGTCGTTCTCTGGCGTAGTGATGAAGCTCGAGCATTCCTCGAGAAAACTTTTAGTTTTGAAATATTCACATGTTGGTATTAATTTACAATTACTTAAAAAAACAATAACTTTGTGCCAATTTACTTGCAGGACTTCAAGAATTGGAAAAACGGCGGCGCAGAAGTTTTAAAATCGATCACCCTAAACCAATTGCACGGCGTCAGTGGAACTTACAAGTTGATGTTTATAAAAAACTCCCCAAGCTCGGTGAAGCTGTCAAAGCCTCTAATGGCTCCAGGGCCCCTTAAGGCTAACAGTATAGTCAGTACGATTTTTTGTTTAAACTGTACGCACGTATGATGTTATACTTCTTTGACGTAAAAAAATAAAATTAACACCAAAAATTTTAATCCGCGTGCCAACATCTTGATTAAGTATTGCTGCTTTCGCAGCACGTAAGATTCGCCAGTTAACAGATATTGTTACTTCTGGGTAGGTCTACTTCGCTTACTTCCATAAATTACTGTAATACGGTATTTTGCTAAGAAGGGGTTCAGCAGCTGAGGTAAACATCATATTCATATTACAAAAGCGGGCAATTCGAGCAACGACATGAGCCCTTCCAGGAATTTCCAGTTCCAGGAATTTAATATCTTAACTGTGTCGTCCCAATATATTCTTGATAATTTAATGTACATTCGTAAAAACTTTGACAAGCTAGATTTTGTCAAAAACCAGCACAGTTTTAATACTACAAATAAACATAAATTAGTCGTACCGTGTTTTAGACTTGTTAAGACTAATAAAAGTTTTTTTAGGTAATAGTGTTAGGTTCTATAATAAAATCCCTAAGCACATAACAGATTGATTCCAGACAATGAGTTCAAGGACCATGTCAAGCAGGTTTTACTGTCAAAAGGTTATTATAGGGTTGATCATTATGTGAATGATAGTGATGTCTGGAAGTGACTCCCTCTCTGTGCGTCCATTAAATTATTAGTATTATTATTAACTGTAAAAAAAGAAGATAAGTTAAGCCCTATCGAGGTACTTCTTGATGACTGGGATGTTTGTCCAAACCGGTAGTAGTGTTTGACGTTCATAAGTGCCTTCTTGGGGCCTAAATTGAATAAAGCATCTTGGATTATTTGATCATCAATGCTAATAATGTAAATTAATTTTACTGAATTTTACTTTAAAGTAGATAACAAAAAATATATTACAGCCTTAAATTAGTTTTAAATAGAAAAGTTTGTACAATGAATTTACTTTATTATCATTCATCATATCATAAAGTACTTGTAACTTCAATAACTCTTTAATCAGTATAACTTATGAAGGACATTGAAGAATTTTCAATAGAGGTATCACATAAAATTTAAACATAACACGATTTAGGTATATAGGTATCGTAATTTTGATATTCAGTGTAAGCGTAAATACAGCATAAAAATATCTTTCAAAAATAACGAAATTCGAGAAATGTTAAGTTTTAATTTCTACGAAATGTGACAAGTGTGAACAAGTACAAGGCAGTGAATTTGAAATAAATCTGTCTACTCGGGCGGCTGTCTCTAAACTACATAAGCACGTTCTAGAATATACCAGAATGTACTGATGAATCATACACCGAAACTTATCAACGCTTCATAAATATTCGACTGAGAGTTGTACGATTGTAAATTTTAATAGGAAACGAACATGATAATGTTTGTGAACAAAAGGATACTTTGATTATGCTTGAGAAATAAACATAACAAAAATAGACAAACAAGTGGTAAGGTGCATTTAATTTGATAAAAAAGTAGATACTTCTAATAATGTATTTGCAGACAGGTAATAAGCTAAAAACTTGGAATTTGTAGTGATGTTTAATTCTGCGAAATATTGTCGTTAAATCTTATGAAAAAATAACATAATAAAGCAATTATAAAGCCATCTGTATAAAGAAGTATTCACATTTAATTATTTTTGAGAAATTAATAAATCTTTTTATTTGAAAATTGTCGCATAATTATTATATAATAAAATCCTATTTTTAGTTAATTAATTGGAATATATACAATTGTATTTTATTTACTTGTACGATAATCAAAGAACTGAACTATCTGCATATTGTAGGAAATATGTAAGAAAACATTATATATAGTTTTAAAAGTATTAATAATAGTCATGAAAAAACAAGTTATGCTTGTTCTATGTCTGCGAATATACTGTTAGAGGTATTTAAATATATTATATCTCTAATTATATAATTTCATTGTTAGTATATTATTGAAATGTTAAAAGTTGCTGTTTTGGTTTTAATAAAATTAGGAAATATTATTATTATAGATAGGTTAAAATAGAAATAGTGTGTTAATTTATAAATCATATTTTTTATAATTTCTAAATAGTTAAAATGTATGTACAGTCAAACCTGGATAAGCGAGAGTTCAAGGGAGCACAATCTCATTCTCGCTTATAGAGGTTTCTCACTAACCCGAGTTTCTCGCTAATGCAGGTACATGGGTAGCGTTTCTGTCTTATAGAGGTACGCAGCAATAACATTATAACAAATAACGTTATTTAGTTCCACGAAATAGAATAGGTACAATTTTGACGAGAAAATAATACAAAAACAATGGTAGGAAGTTCCACGAAAGTTAAGAATGAGTCATAAAATAGCAGATGTTAAGTTTGTAATTTGTTTTGTCATTTGTTCCTCCTAAATAATATAAATAAATAAAGCTCGACTGTCGCTTATAGAGGTATAGATAAGTAGCAGTCTCACTTACGGAGGTCCATGAGGGAAAAACGACTCTCTCTTACAAAGGTTTCCGTTTCTCGCTAATAGAGGTTTTGGGAGCTTAAAATGACGGGTCCTGGCTATTACTCTCTCTTATAGAGTTTTCTCACTTATCCAGTTCTCACTTACCCAGGTTTGACTGTATTTCTAATATCTGCTTCCGTTTTGGTTTTTATACACTTCCGCCACGACGCAGGTAAACAACTGCGATCGTCGGAGTGGCATTCATCAAGCGACCGGCAAAGAGGACACATGTTTTGTAATGTAGGCAACGATGCGAATTATAAAATGAAGTAAAGAAATAATTTCCAAGTGTTTGAATTTTGGTTGTCGCCAGAAATACTTAATACGAAGTGCGTTTTTATTTTCAAGATTCTAAAATACAACACATGTTATTGAAAGTTTCATAAATGAAATATCTATCAGTTGATGAAGTAATCACCCGTGTTAAATTTTACAAAAATCAAAGAGTTCTCGAGTGGCGGCCACGTACCGGAAGACGCAGCGTGGGCAGACCCCCCACAAGGTGGTCCGACGACCTGGTAAAGGTTGCGTTAAGCCGTTGGATGCGGACAGCACAGGACCGATCGTTGTGGCGATCTTTGGAGGAGGCCTATGTCCAGCAGTGGACGTCTTTCGGATGAAATGATGATGATGATGACAGTTTTATTGATAAATATTTTAGTCTTTATCCTGTATCAAATGATGTGCTGTTGCTAAATATCTAGATGATAATAGATTATATTAACATGAATTATGTAAGCAATTAGCAAACGAAAGCCTTTACGTAAAACAACATATTGAAGTTTGTTATTATGATTTCACCATATATATGGTGGTTGCGACCAGTAAGACAAAGTTAGAGCGAGAGTCGTAACATTCCGTTCTCGGCATTTGTTAGCGTATTATTACGAAGGTTAGCAAGGTACCACTGTGAGAAGATGACGCGCATGTTCAAGATGTTCGACACTACTTAGAATCAATTTAAAAAAAGGAAGAACATATGGCATCACTAGAAGATTATCTACGAACGTATTTGGGCCTGGTAACTCCACCACCGTTGGCGTTGGCCTTTCGCCAACGGAGGACGAGTTCCCTTTCCTAGATGCGATGTTCTACGTGACTGGTGAAGAATTATTGACAAGATCAGCGGTTTTATTTTAAAGTTGCAAACAAGTATGCTTGATGTTAAGTGGTCATCGTAACTCAGAAGGACCGCAGTGCTGGGCCCAGCATTTCAAAAATTTATTATAGGGTGGATCGTTATACAAGTGATAGTGATGTTTGTCTCTCTGTGCATTCACAAAATTATTAATATGTCATTAACTGTAAATATTATTTGTACAGTTGAAAAAAAAAAGATAAACCCTATCAAGTTTCTTGTCGGCTCTTCTCGAGGACGTGTATGTTTCTACGAATCGGTGGTAATGTTTTGACGTTCATAAGTGCTTTCTTAGGGCCTAAATTGCAAAAGTATTTATATATTTTGATTTTGCACAGTTTTAATACACCCTAGGTGTTTAATACCCTAGTTTTATAATACACCCATATAAAACTAATCTTGGAGGTTCTTGGGTCTATCCGAGGTTAGGTATTGATAGGATATCTATCAAGACTAAGTTGACTCGAGTGCCATTCATTGTTGCCAACCACACCTTCATTAATTTAAAATATTCCGACATAGCTAAAGCATCCGTTAAATTGTATTGTTATGTTTGATACCAGTACTCTTGATCTCCCTGCACTCACAGAATTATGAAATTCACGCGACTTGATTCAAAATCCAACCCCAGATTTTGAACTTTAGGAGTGGTATCTAGCCAGGTGGGTATAGAAAAATTTTCTAATACCATACTATGATTTCATCACGATGTTATCCTTGATCAAAAGCTCCAGACTGTTTGATTCGAACACATATCGATGAACGAGATGTCCGAAGAAACTATGAACTAAGTCATCATTGCTTCAAAACTAAATGGACTAAATCTTAAATAAAGCCGAATCTGAGATCTCACTTTTACATTTTTAAATAGTTCAATGTATCTTCTTATCTTTCGTTCCTTTTGTTTCCTTTGGCGTGTCCACGTAGTATTTAACTCAATTTCATGATGTCGGCACAGTGTAGACTTTCTAATGAGCTCACACAAACAATCTTAATATCTGAATTGTAACACGGCAATAATGTAAATGGAACTGAAGTTTATAAATGACATACAGATCTTAGTCTGTATGTCATTATCTTGATTCATCATTGGGATTTCGTACCATACCGCAATCGTGGCTGGTCCACCCGAATAATTTCTATAGCGTTAATGGACGCTGGACTGGGGGCTTTACAGGCGTGCACCGCGTAAAACAATAGAATTATCTTTTTACAGTGACAACACTATGCCTGATGGTAAGCACGATACATTCCAAAAACAACGCGACCACCGAGAGATTGACAATCCATCGACGATCGCCGCTGTCATACCAGCCTGCAAATCTCTCGGCAGCTGGTTATACACTGCTGGCTGACCCAGTAACGCGACAAACTGTAACAAGTCACTGTGACGGGTGTTACGCCTAGTGTTAGTAGTGGCGATCCAGTCGGAAACATTGTTGTGCTCTACCACTCGGCAAAAATGCACCAGCCTGCATATGTCTAATCCTTTGTAGGCCTTTTCCAGAGGTAAGGCACAGGTTTTCTTATCGACGTTTTGGGGATTTAAATCGCCGAGCAATCGATAGTTCTATTATCCCACTATATGTTAGTTAGGAGAACAATTCTTCAGCGTTAAGGTTTCCTCACTATATTCTCTTAAGTAACGATGTGGCCGAAGATGGTAACACGCTAAGCCTTGGTGGAAGACTGGCTCTCAAATGCAACTGCCGGAACACACCTATTGATGCTTGGCGACAGATTTTCAACTTGAGGGTGGTAACTAACTAGGAGGGCATTAGACAGTCTCACCAAGCTATGTTTCCACACAATGTTTTCTTTCACATTGCTTCACCTACGCATTTTTTTAATTAGTAAATAAATAAATGAATTGTTACTTTCCAAGCTTTGAACCTGCAGACATTGTTATTCTACCGGTCTTGAAAACTCAACGACCACAAATGTCATAAATTTATATGAAGTTAAATGCCTACATTTAAAGGGAGCGAGAAATATTTTTTTAAATTATTCTGTCATTTTTGTATTTCGCTATTAAATAAAAATTATATAATTTTTAGCTACGAGTACCTATGTGTAAAAAATATATAATTCCTCTAAAAATGATAACCCTTGACCTTGTTTCGTCTATTAGAAGTGTACCTTTCGATTGACTTATATACAAGCGGGCAAGTTTATTTGTCGATAACTGGATTTTATTTTCGAACTATCTATGCTGTAGACCTGAGGGTCCTTGATAGCATCACCGGACTTTGAAGTGAGCGCAGAAGGCACGCATCCGTAAAAGACCGGGATGTTTTCCTAAACCGGTTAGTGTTTTTGACGATCACGAGTGCCTTCTCGGGGTTCTAAATTAATTAAAGTATTTTTGTTTTCATTCAGTTATCGTATAATTTCTATAAAACGATGTTTCAAATATTAACATAGAAATTCTAATTCTCACCCCGTAAAAAGTGAGAAACAAGTTATTCCTGAGACAAACTTTCAAATTTATATAAAATTTACTTAACGCGGTATCTTCCATTGTTAATACATAATATAAAACTGTAGCAATTTTCCAAATAGTGCATAACAGACCTATACAAATCTAAAGAGTAAAATAAATATAATATGAAAGGATAGAACTATTAGGTTCTATGTAAAGTCTCATGTAAAGTATGTCGACTTCCCGAACGATTATTTCAATTAAAATCATAAGTTCAATGAAATTATACATTTTTAGGATTTCGTACTCGCTTAAAGTATACATTAGAATCTATCGCTAAGTCTAAGGCTATGCCGTCGTGTGTCCTAGTTTAAAAGAGTATATTTGAACTTTAATAGGTAGTCGGTTGGAATTTTCACAAAATATTCTGAAACTGAACTGAATCATGTAAAAATATGTTTTGGTAATTTGTATTGTAAGGTAATCATTGAACTTGGCCGACTTTTTTAATATCCTGGTAATAAGTTATCTGGTGGGATGCGTCCGAGCCAAGGCCAAGTTCCATGCTTGCACAAACAATTGGTATATATTAGGGGAAAGTAAGGATGACATCATAATCGGATCTCGCTCCATCTTAAAACCTGCCTCGGTCTGGTACTGGGTAAGACAGCCGTGGATACCTCCACGAAAGCAAAAGCAAAGCACTAAAGCTGATGAATGTATATGAAGTAAAACATTCCAACATGAATAAAGAAAAAGGGATCAATCATATATCGACGAATCGTTGTTTTTTTTTTCCGACCATGATTAGATACGATTCATTTTTATTTCTTGAGTTGCACATAGCTTCTTATACACGTAATTCACACAATAATGAAACGTGAAAAATCACGAATATGTCAAAATGTATAGTAGGTATATCGATCGCTAACATTATTAATTCGTCAATGATCGATGTATGCGTGCACAGGCCGTAATTATATTTTCTACTAATCCTATAAACGGTGTGGTTTAATCTGTGGATAATTACAAAATATTATTAATTATTACCCAACACTTAACTGCTTTTTCGGAACATCTAAGATTCTTTACCAATAATTTATATATTTTAACAATCGAACAACATTATTATATGCGACGAACCGAACCCTATCAGATAGTATAATAATAAATATGTCACCAGATACAGTAATAAATTTAGAAACCATCGCTCACAGAGCATGAATGGTGGGTATGATAGGACAAGAAATAATAAACGCAAACATTATTTGCAGAAAAGTACCACGATGCTCTTCAGCTCCAACGAGGAACTCAACTTCGCGTCCAAGGCTTTCAACTCATCGCAGTATTTGACAAAATAACTCTGTTTTGTAATCAAACAAAACGTATAAAACATTATTTGAATTAAATGTACGGTAAAATAAAGGTATATATATCAAATAAATACACGAGCCAATACGCTTTCATTACATATGGTACTAACGAACTGCTGAACAGTCGTAATATAACCCATAAACGCATCTTAACAACATAAAACGATTTAAGGATAAACTAAATATTTTATTCGTGAGTGACATGTTTTAGTTATGAGGCAACCGGCTTCTCCCAGTATTAGCAATGCGACAATGCAGTTAAAAAAAAAACCGGTTAAAAGCAAAAAGAACTCATTTGAAGTTGATACTCCCGCGCCTTGGGAGTCATTTTCAACTCAACCGATTAGAGATTAACCCTCAACTAAAAAGGGCGTATACATCACACATTCTGTATTAAGACGATATTGCCGCCTCTAAGTCCAAGGGATGTAGAACTGTTGGATAATAAAAGATAAAATACCATAATAAGAGCAGTTTATACTATGCTGAATTGTAATATCATGGTAAAAAACCTGTCACAGTGACTCGCTATAGTGCGTCCCGTGTGCTCTTAGAGAATAAGGCGATGCGGAGTCAGATAGCTTATGCCTTTCGCTGCGACGTGTTTGTGGGATGGCAAAGGCAGTCGCAATAGTCATTGATGAACGCTCAAGTTTCGTCACTGTTCGTGATTTGTAATTCGCTTAAATTAGATATGTCAAAATTACAGAGTTATTAGTACAGGGAAAAATAAATACACATGATGGCTCAGCGATCAACCCAAGTCCGAATCCTACAATATGGCAACTAAGGTGGCAAACAAGTTTTCGACCCGCCTGATGGTAAGCGAACACCGTAGCCTATGGGCGCTTATGATACCATATTTATCACTAGCGTGTTTCCGACCATATTTCATGTTTTTTTTTCTATCTTAAAACAGTAATTTTAAACAAATTTGATGGAAAAAAAAATCAACTCCTTTGTTCAAATAATTCATAACTAATAGACTATAACAATTAAAAATACCGAATGATGATAACTTAATAAATATAGTTGGCAAAAGATCTTCACGAGGCGAAATCCATATTAAAAGATACATATATAATTATGAAATTGAGATATATGCAATAATGTAATTTCGGATTAGGGTAATAAAAAGTAAAAATCCAAAAATAACAGGCGTTTATTACAATTTATATATAACATAGCAACTAAATATTTACAAATGACTTGCTGATGATGATTATATGACAGCGTCTCCCATATATATACTCCGTAATACATAAAACGGCGTCAGCACTACACCTGCGTACAAATAAATATATATTAAGAAATAATATAAAAATGTGGCAACATTAAATTCAGAGTTATAGAGATAAAAAATCGCACTTCGCTATTAAATACTGTTAAATGATTTGCGCGGACTCTGACGTCACGTCCGGCTCATGTTATGTCCGGAATAAGCACAAAGAAAAATTGCACGATCATCCAACATACAATCATTACACCAATCAGGTACATGTTTTTTTTTGGCTTGTTCGTTTAAACCAAAATTGACAGATCACTGAGTACATATACGAGTGTCGCTTCCGTCCTGCCAGAGAAAAAAATATGTATCTTGCATAGTTAGTTTGGATCGTATTACGGATAGGAAATTAGCTAGTTTGCGATTTATTTGTAACTACGGCAACAGGTCTATCGAGGTTCGGCCACTTTGGCACCCTTGAGGCTTGTTGCCTCCCTTTCGCGGCGGAGTTCTTTAAGCGCTCGCCCCCAAGCCCGGTGAAGCTTTAAAAGCCGTCTGGGGCTTCAGGGAACTTTAGGCTAACAGAGAAGTTAGATCGAAAAGTAACATAATAGCATTCAGCTTTAAATTTTCATAGGAGATTAATTATAAAATAGTGTTGACTAACAGAAACAACTGTTAGTGTCATCGTGTTGATCTTAACGAACACTCGACATGCGTACAAAACTCTGATCGGTCATTTGCTGCATCTTGTAATGTCACAAATGGATTTTTTAATAAGTTGAAGGATAATTAGGGGTTTTTCATAATTACTCAATTTTAAAACACATAATTGCATGAACGCTTAATGCAGCGGCTTAATGATTAGTGGAAAACAGTGTCAAATGAAAAGTTTGCTTGCAAAACTTGTAGTTGTCAGAGACCGGTCAGCGTCCACTCGGCTCGTGTTCGAACTCAGCCCAACAAACCTAACACGCTTCTCGCTACCTATTTTTAACTGCTTGCCGATTATAAGCTGTATTAAATGTAATATATAACAGAGCTATTTTGTAAAAAAGATAATTCAGTTATCCAAATACGAAATATATAGCCCTAAATATTCTACATATTTTAGATAAAGTTGAGAGTATACCAATAAAGAGCGAATGGTAACTGGAGTCGATTTACGAACGCCCAACCAACGGCAAACAGCAATATCAACCAACAAAAATAAAGGATTCGACGGATTTTCACAATTGGATGAAAAGTTTTCTAGTATAGAAAAAATATACACATATTATTACTGCACGCGTTGTGATCTAAGAACTGTATTATACGATTCAATGTCCGTATTTTTGTGACGAAATCGATGACGTAGGTGGTTCCTCACCGACGACTGTGGTAATTACGTACTTAGGAGTAGTAGTGTAAAAGCATAAAGGACATACATATATATTTTTCAAAGATGTTTTTGGGGCAAAGTCAAATTTCCCTTAATTGTTAATGAGAATGAGTTAAAGTGTATGTTCCCTGTATATATATGGTGGTATTGAGTTGTGATAGAATAGGGCACAGACCTAAGTAGGCCTGCAGGCGGAGGCGGAGGCGGAGGCGGAGGCGTGCATGTCGCGGTCGGGGCCGGCGCCCGCGAAGCTGATGTTGAGGAGCATCGCCTCGAAGGGGTCGCTGCGCATGCGCTGCTGGTTGGCGAGCGCCGCGGACCCGCTGTTCCGCACTACCCGGTTGTCCTCCGACCCGTCCTGTCCGACAACAATCATACACTATACGTATGAGCTTGCTCTCGAACATTACAACCATTTAGGCGTACGAATGTTTGTTTACGCATAACAAGTGATAGCTCAGTTGTACACGACGTGAATTCGAATCTATGTAATCAGTCTCGAGCTTTAGGTGAAGGAAAACATCGTGATGAAACCATAGCATGGTGATAGACGTAAGAAATAAAGTGTTAGTCAATGCTACAGCTGACTACATCTGCTAAAACTGGTGAGGTCCATCCTGTTCCTAGTCGACCGTGCTCCTACTAGAAAACTCCGTGATTTCACAATGCTTTTATGTGTTAACCTTGTTGACACGAAATATTTTTCTAATAATTCTTGTAATCTTCAAACATAGCACTGACGAGATATCTACTCCCTTGTTAAAACTAACCAGGAAGTTTTTTGTGACAACAACTTAAATGCATGTTTTACTATTTATTATTTATGATCCACTTGTGCACAACAGTCAAACCTAAATCACGTAAAACGCCGCCAAAATTACCTAATATAACACAAGATAATAACATTTTATAAATTAAAATATAAAACACCACATAATGGACCAAAAACCCGCCAAAAAATGTTGTAATCCAGAAATTAAAATATTCAAGTAGCTAGTGACGTATGTATGGCTACGTTATTATCGATAGATATTCCTTTTTTCGGTCCACGTTTTGTCTCGAACTGTACTATATTTTCTTCATTTTGTACAGATTTTAAACGCTCAATCCACACGAGTGTCGTTTTTTAAGGTAGTTTAAACTCGATTTTGGCAAATACTTTTTAATACTAATTCGATTTTGAAAACATCAAACTGTAAAAACAAAGAAGAATTTAAAAAATGCATAAATATTACTCCTTATTAAGCCTTATGTAATTAAGCTTTATTCCTAGATATTAGCCGAATGAGATCAATAAAAGAAACTGTTTATGTAGCTAATATAAATTACTCAAAATAATATCAATGCATAAAATCGACAAACAAAAATACGAGAGTGAATCATAAAGTCCTTGGAAAAGTCTAAGTCCAAGTCCAAGTCTAAATCCGGAAAATATGGTAGGTGGTCAAGGAGACTGAAGCCAGCACAGCGGATTCAGTTGAGCGCAACTTGCGATCGATGAGCGGGAGCGTTATCGTGAAGAAACAACACGCCCAGCCACAGTCTTCCACGACGTTTTCCTTGAATTGATTCACGCACTTTCAGAATTAAATTTGCATAACAGGGTCCAGTAATCGTCTGGCCTTTTGGAATGGAATCAATAAAAAGGATTCCTTCACTATCCCAAAACACTGAGGCTATAACTTTACCAGCTGTAGCGGCAACTCGAAATTTCTTAATGGATGGGGAGGATGGTCATTTCCAAGACATGCTTTGTCTCTTAGTTTCAGGATCAAAATGTTGGACCCACGTTTCATTCATGGTGACAAGGCGACGACAAAAATTATCCGAATCACGCTGGAACATTTCGAGATTACGCTTAGAAATTTCCAAACGTCGCTTTTTGTTTTCGTCGGTTAACATTCGTGGCACCCATCTTGCCGGCACTTTTTTGAACCCCAGTGAATCAATTAAAATCGATTGAACGCTACCAAAAGATATGTTTAGGATCTCAGCTATATGTTTTATAGTTATTCTTCTGTCTTCTCAAACCAAATTCTCAATCTTTTTGACATTTTCTTCCGTAACGGAGGTTGAAGGCCGCCCAGAACGCGGGTCATCTTTACAGATTGATCTACCTCTTTTAAATTCAGTCACCCAGTACGCAACCGTAGAATAGGGTACAGCATCATCCCCCAATGTCTGCTGAACGTCCGAAAAAAATCCTTACGTAGAAATTTTTTTCAAGCTGAGATATTTTATCACCGCACGTAATTTACTTTTATGCATAATTTTGATTTTTTTAAATCTATGCACAAAACAATTTATTACGTGCGAACGAAATGAAAAAAACAAGTGACAGTTCTTCTTCTTCTTCTCAATTATGGCTTCGCACTATTCGTGCATTGGGCCAGTGTCAAGTATTTTATATTTGTAACCAAAGCGAGGGAAATTTTCCAGTCTTATGTCGAATTCAGAGCCCTAACAAGATGGCGGCTCCCTTGTTAGAACCTTCCAGGGAGTTTTTGTGGCATATCAGAATTCATGTTCTATGTTATTATTTTGAATTCACTTCACTTGTGCACAATAACCAAGCTTTATTATGCAAAATGCCATCTGTTTTACACAATATAGGGTCTAAAACACAAATTTATGAATTTAAAAAAAAAATCATTACATGACAGTCTGAGATCCCGCCAAAAACTCCAAGTGACAGTTGGCATAGATATTGTGTGATTGACACTCTTTAATTTGAATATCGAACTTCTCCCAAAAAGGTTTTATATATATATGCACTTCTAAAAACTTTTTGATTCACCTCGTAAATGACATGAAAATGTTGCCGAGCTGGCAGTTCTACCCGTTTGTAGTGAACAAGACACATTCAACAAATCAACATTTTATTTCTCGAAGTACAAATCTTCATAGCATAAGCAGTCATCGCCCATATCGATTTTTTTAATATAATTGTTATTCATATTAACAGTTTCACCCTATTCTTGGTTCTCTGGAAGAAAGCATGCACGACACATGTCAAAAGCTTATTTTATAGATGTAGCATAATTTAAGTTTGTTGAAATTGTTGTTGAAGTTTGTTGTTGTCGTAATCGAAGTTAATCTTACGATTATCGATTCTTTATTAGAATTAAATATTTGGTAATACAATTATACGTTAAATTAATTGAGAGATATGTAGCCTGTGTAAATTCAATAACGAAAATAAACTTTAACAACAATTGAAATAGCAATTTGGGAACACTTGAATTATTGAACGTCCGACTCCAAACAATAACATTAATTCTTCCAGTTAATATTTATCATTGCGTGTTGCTGCAGAAAAAAATTTAGGAATTACGTAAATAAATATTTTATTCCAAATAAAAAAAGAAAAATACAACATGTTGCATTTGATCAATTTGAACAATGTTCGATTAATTTTAGATTTCTTGGTTTTATCATTTTGTTCTGTTCTAGTTTTGAATAACACATAAATTAAAGATACATGTTACAAAAAAAATATCGAAATGCATGTTTTTTGCAACGTTTTGCAAGACGTAACAGTTTACGTTCTATGGATGTGTCATGCAAGCCTTCTTATGATGAACAAGGTGTATATGTATAGGTAGGTGTGGGAGGGCACCTCGGGTCTCGGGCTCCAGAGGCGCACGACGGCCTCGATCCCGCTGGTGGCCACGAGGAACGCGCTCGGGTGCATCTGGATGCAGTTCACTATGGACTCGTCGCCGCGGAGGCACCGCACTATGTTCCCGGTCCTGCGGCACCATATGAATATGCTGCCGTCGTCGGACCTGCGCTCGAATCCATTGTTCTTTATTAATACCAAGAGGCCGATCAGCGGCCTTGTGACACTAGATAAAGTATCTCTATAAAAACATGTAATAAACTAACACCAGTGTGTAATTTAAAAGAAATCGCTGATTGATGATTTATTACACATACATTCATAGGTCCGAGCAGAGAGCTGAATTATATTATTTTTCCCCAAACTATTTGTCCAAATAACTCGATATAAAGGGCAAAGTTTATCTACTTATATAAAATTGTCTTGATGCTGAAGTAAATTTCATTCAAAAGGAATATTATGCCATACCTAATAATAATAATGCTCATAAATCAATTTTCAATATAATTTTGTCATAAAATACCTTATTGAGGCTTATGTATAACAGATAGGCATATGGTATCTCAGACTTTGTTTTAGATGTATTAAAAAACAATATGTTTGTAGAACATTGTATTTACGTATCACTAACCATTACGCCAGCGCACGCGGGTAAAGCAGTTACGATGCGCTATTTTTTCCGACTTACTTAACAAAAATCAATATTTAAGGTTAGCTGAGAGGTATTGCAGTCTAATACTAGATAGCCTATACTATTCCTCGTGGATCTGGCTATCATAAGACAAAAGTAATTTTCCGAATTCGATTGCTAGTTCCAGAGATTAGCGTATTTAAACAAACAAACAAGCGAAACTATTCCGCCTTATTATATTATATATAGCATAATTATATACATAATATAAAATTCAATAAAATTGTTTGTTTATTTCAACGAGTTAACCTCTGGAACGACCAGTCACATTTGAAAAATAATTCTACATTTTATAGCTTATTTATTGAAGAAGGACTATTATATACATATGTACAGAGACTATATAACATCAAGCTATGACCTTTAAGAGCGGAGCGATTACCATACAAAGGTTAGCGCGGACTATCAGCGTTTCCTGATAATAAATTAAAAATTTAAAAAATACATGCAAGTGATATCGCGGGCCTAAGCTAGTTTTCAAATAAAGAAAATCATAAATATCTTTAAACGAGCTTAAAATAAACTTTACATAAGTTTTGAAAAAATTAGCCCAATGATTCTACACAATATAAACATCTGAACGAATGATAGATTAACAGGCAATCGCCGTGGGCGCTACGCGCTACACACTACGCACTACGCACCACACGGTGAGGGAACCAGTAAGTGTGTGCACAAAAGAGGTGTTACCCGGCGGCGAGGTACGCGGACTCGGGGCCCAGGAAGTTGACCTCCTTGATGTCGGTGGTGGTGTTGCAGTGGCCCAGGAACCGCGCCGCGTGGTCCACGGCCCCCGCGCGGAGCTGCCGCTCGAGCGCGCTCACCCCGCGCCCCGCTCCTCGACTCGCACCGACCTCCTCCTCATCACCCGTACCTGATATTGTTTGGTTTTTTTTCTATTATTAAGCTAGCTTCTTCATCTACTAGAAAGCTCGTACTGAGAATCTCTGAGCTAAGCCGCGGACAGACAAACGGACATATTGAAACTACAAAGGTTCCTTTTAACTTCGGAACCCTAAAAAGGAACAGTATTTTATCTTTTTTAAACATTAATTTATGCTTTATAATTCTGGTGAAAAATAGCAACCCCAAATGGCGTGATGGGCCGCCATCTTGAGTCGCTAAGACAAACGTCTGTTATGATTGACGTAAGGAATACGCATTCCCTCAGCGGCCGAACTGTACCGTGTTATCATGTTGGGTCATGTCTTTATTTAACATCAGGTGAGATTGTCACCAAAAAATAAACGCTATTATCATTAAAACCGAATCACTTTTAGAATTTTATAAAACTTTTAAATTTTAAATAGATAACAGGTTGGTGTCACGTTTGTGACGCCACTGACCTTCATCCGATTGGTATTCCGGGTCGTTTTCCTTCTCCAGCGCGACATTAATATCTTTCTGGAGCAGGCAGACAGCGTGGCTGCTGGCGTGCTTCGGGAACTTATTCTTGAAGTAACGCAGGCACTCGTTCGCATCCTGGGCCCGCTTCACGTCCATCAGACACTTGGCCAGGCGGAAATGCGACTTGACGTGCGACGGGTCCAGTTCTATCGCTTTGTAGCAGTCTCTTATCGCGGCGTATGTGTCGCCCGCCCTAACGACCAATTCAAATACGTAAACAACTTCACATGTTTCAATATATTTATTCATGCTTTTGAGTGACTCAATTATGTTAAGGTTCATCATTCAAGACTTCCCTAATGCAATTCGATTTCTAGATGAAATTTTGTCAAACGAATGTAAATTTTGATCAAAAATCAAACCCAAAAATACTTGATTCTATTTAGTCTCTTGGAAGCGATGATGGCGCAGTAGTAGCGTATACGACTTCGCGTCGAATGACGTGAGTTCGAATCCCTACAATGAGCCTGAGCTTTCGGTGAAGGAAAACATCGTGAGGAAACCATAGCATGGTGGCAGGGATTTTTCTAATGCCCGCCTGGCTAGCTACCACCCTCAAGTTGAAAATCTGTCGCCAAGCATCAATAGGTATGTTCCGGCAGCTGCACTTGAGAGCCAGTCTTCTACTAGGTTTAGCGTTTACCATCCTGGGCCATATCGTCACTTAACATTAGGAGAGATTGTAGCCACTAAGCCAAACCTATAACGATAAAAAAAAAGTCCCCAAGAAGGTATTTATGAACGTCAAACGTTACCACCGGTTCGGAAAACATTCATCAAATTCATTCAACAACAACAGTAATCACTATCATTCACATAATGATCCCTATAATAACGTTATGAGAGTGAAACCTGTTTGACATGGTTCTTGAACTCATTCTAACAAATCAGTAATGTGTATCATCAGCAGTTATCAGTAAGAAATATTGAGTCGACTTATAGAGTGATATTTGATGCTTTCGACTTCCGACGAGCTCTATTGTGGGGTTAAAATCACCTCCAACCACCCATCTCTAGTTTATTTGATACTAGCTATGCCCGCGGCTTCGCTCGCGTGGACTACATAATGATGTCGGTCGATCGCACGCATGATCCGTGCTGACCCTGTTCCCACTGGTGGTCGCCTGCCGATAATTTCAAAAATAAACATGCTTATTGACGGCGATTCTTAGAAGACAGACATATGCTATCGCTAATTTTTCGTAGATCCTTTTCAAGATCTACAATTATGTAGTACGTTAATTTGATATATCTCTTATGATTTACTCGGCGAAGTCATTTAAGCACCCCAAAAGCGTTTTTTTTCCGATTCAATTCACCATCATCGTCATTGTTTATTTGGTATGTTACTTTATCGAATAAAATATATCCTATAACCAGGTAAGTTCATTGCGGTCTGCACTAAAAACAACATGCCAGATTACATAGCTATGAATTAAAAAACCATGCCAGATTACATAGCTATGAGTTAAAAAACCATGCCAGATTACATAGCTATGAATTAAAAAACATGCTAGATTACATAGCTATGAATTAAAAAACATGCCAGATTACATAGCTATGAATTAAAAAACATGCTAGATTACATAGCTATGAATTAAAAAAAAACATGTAAATTAGATAAATTTGTTTATGTTTTTTTCGCGAATTGATGTATAGATCGATTGGTATCTATTATTTATGAATTCTCCAGCCTGGTTTTCATAAATTCTCATAAGCCTGATGATTTATTGAATATGTTGATTATTTGTTGAACATAGAAAGTAAGACGGCATACTAACCAACCACGTTTCATAAGCGCTGCGGCTCTGTTCGAGTAGAGGATAGCGCAATCCGGGCACTCGCCTATAGCGGTGTTGTAGAAATCCACCGCCGAAATGTAGTTCCCTCTATTCACTTCCTCGTTGGCCTGGAATTAACGATAAATTGTACAAAAAATGAACAATTTATATATAATAGAAGCCACTTGAGATTCGCTCACCATTCCTTTAATCTGTTCAATTTTCTCTGGTAAGAGCTGAGGGTAGTCCACAGTACCATTAATGATGCTCTTGGGCTGTTTGCCTCCCTCCTCCTGACAGCGCCGGTTGTGCTGAATGATGAAGCTCTCGACGATGGTGGGCCGCTGCGACGAGTTCACATCGAACAGGTACACCTGTTAGCAAACAAATATAATTGTTAAAAGTCGAAACATATGTTAAACAAGAAATCCGTCTGAAAACCTCAAAAAAACCTGAATAGGAATGAGATAGGCTTGGCATTTTAAAGATCTAAATATACGGTGTAATTATTTACTTTAAATATCTGTTCCAGAAGTTTAAATTGAAAATCTTTTAATTATAATTACTTAAGTAAAGCAGGTATTTGAAGATTGGAAAAGTTTTAGTGAGGAGCAACAAGAGAGGGTGGAATGCGAGACCTGCTCCGAGCCGAGGTTGACGAGCAGCTCGTTCCCGTCGTGGCTGAACGCGACGTACGTGACGGCTCTCCGGGGGAACATGCTCTCGTTCAGCTCTGTAGAGAGGTGACCTGCAACACATTTTCAACACCTACTTTACCTTACTCACTCTAAAATGTATTTATTTAAAACTATTATATTTTTATATGATTATATTAAGGTAAAACCACCAGTAATTGACACTGCACCAATAGTTGACACTCTGACGAAGAAAATTAAATATTTGATACTAAACTGATTTGAAGTCTTGAGTTTGTTAACCGTATTTTATAACTGACTGTACCTATATGTATTTATAACATTAAAAATATATCAGTAATCAGTGATTTTGGCCATCTCGATCTTTGGCTTCCTTTTTTTCTTAATATTTAATTTTCTTCGTCAGAGTGTCAACTATTGGTGCAGTGTCAATTACTGGTGGTTTTACCTTAATAAGCTTTTAATATATTCGTTTCGATGCTCTAATCGATATTAGCTTTGTTTCATAAGTTATTTTGATGATTTAATAAAGAGCTATCTAGTATTAGTATTAATAGTATTAGTGTCTAGTCCTTTAACCATAATGTATGACTCTTTTCGTCAGTATAACAAGCTGTTTAAAAATAATACTTAACTCATAATTTTAAAGATATGTCTTATAAAG
This sequence comes from Saturnia pavonia, assembly GCA_947532125.1. Taxonomy (NCBI): domain Eukaryota; kingdom Metazoa; phylum Arthropoda; class Insecta; order Lepidoptera; family Saturniidae; genus Saturnia; species Saturnia pavonia. The sequence goes on from OX383904.1 coordinate 16,777,633, forward strand.
TTGGCGCTCAAAAACAGTACATCTTCTAACGCACGTAAATGAGTAAATATACCTTTTCTATAAACTTGTCAAATATTACAAGCGCATCAATGAATGTGTGAGCTTACAAAAATTTTAAAGTAAAAAATAACTGATTATTTATTAATTATTCCTCATCTGAGATTCAAAGTAGAAATGTAAAATGCAGTTATCTCTTTAAAACTGTAGTTAGATTATAATGGCCTTTTACTGAATCTTTTGCATACAAATATTTACTTAGACATTATACCTGGAGCAAAGTACTGGATCGCGGACCGAGGTATGCTGCTTTCCGGGTCGCCGGAGCCCGGCCGGGCGCATCTGTAGTTCTCCCGCTCCCATGTCCTTCGGGGCGATGAGGTGTTGCTCTAACGAAATAATGTGTTCTTTAAACACTATTTTAAATATCCTACATAAGCGGGATTCCAACTATTGACCACTCGTGTGTACTGTGTATGAAGTCTGGTCTCCCACACCACGATGACGAGTACAATCATGAAAATCAGTACTTGCATTAACCGTGCATAATGTTAATGTATTCTATCTCATTCTCCCGTAGGCTAAATCGTATAGATATATATGGTTGTCTCTTTTTACTGACGCTTTTTCGGTTCATCTAGTTTCAAATCACAACGGTGATAAAGAATATTTCATTTCACAAAACTTTACTTAAAAAATCTCGAAATATATAACCATCGTGTCGTGCAGTTGAAAGACATGGTGTCTGCAGGTACTACAACATACTAATTGGTGCTTGAATACCAGGCAAACATATCATCGAGTGCTATCAGCTATCATCACTCCAAGTCGTTCTGTTCAAACTCAGTAAACGAGAGTTATCAGAAGAACTGACCTGTAATTTAGAAAGTTTTATCATCCTAGTGTCGTAGAGCCGGACGTAGCAGTCGTTAGCACCGACTGCGAGCTGATGCGGCCTTCGAGGATTCACAGCCACGCATTTCGCTTCAGCATAGCGGCCGATGTAATTCAGTAAATTGATTAGCACGTTGGAAGCATTCGTGTTACACCGATGGCCAGTTCGAAGATCGTGTTGTCTGAAACATGATTTTGGATTCTCCAGAACCTTCTTTATATTCTATAGTAGAACCATAAATATATGTTATTTCAGTAAAATTCGTCAGTTTAGAAAGAGATAAAATATCACCATCTAATAAATTATTTAAAAATAATCAAGTATAAAACTTAAAGTTATATGAATAGCTCACAATTAACCAATAGTATTATAGTTTCTATATGCTGTGTCATGATTGGTTAAATTATTTCCGTACTTCTTCTCAATACAATTATAAATGCTTGTATACTAACCAATAGAAAACCAACTGCGAAACGCGAAAATTCTCTTTTCATTCCACATTATAATAATTAAAAGTAAGATTTATTACATTATTCATTCATTCAAGTATTTTCAAAATTAACAGTTTATCTACACAAACCGTATGGTGAAACTAATTTTTGAATGGCACAATCAGTAAACAAGTTTTTTTGTAAAGAAGTTTGTCGCAGAGAAATTAAATTGGGTTTATCCACATGAAGAAAAAAATTGAAAAAAAAAACTGTGTGCTTAAGACCGCTCGGCAGAAGTGAAAAAACGTTAAGGAATTCACCATAATGTTGATTTCTATGGGAACATTCGATTTTGCAAAGTTAATTTTTAATTATATTACATATATTTATGTGTATGCATGTTTGTATATATATGGATATATAAACATGAAGTGACATACTTATACGATCGAATCACTCTTTAAATGTTTTTTTCAATATATAATATTAGCACGATAATCCGCTAACTACACACACTAACCTCACAATGTAAACCAAATAATTGTCGAAATAATTTTTATTACGTACCAGTAATAACTATTAAATTAATAAAGACAATTATTACGTATGAATTGAATATACTAAACACAGCGACACAACAGCGAACAGCTGACTGTATCTTTCTCGTGTGTGAGTGTACCCGACACTCCGCGGTCCCGAGTTCACCCGATCGAGCCTGTCTCACCTCAGAGCGTGACGGATCAGCCTAACTTAGTACCTACGGAAATCTGTATGCGGTGCGCCAAAAGAAGTTTTCACTTCAATAAAACCATTTTTATATTTAATTGAATAATGACTTAATGTTAATATTGACATTTCTATAATATTTTCATTATCACATATTGACCACAAATTATACAAGGAGGTATGTTTTCAGATATAAAGGATCTCCACAGGACCATTTTCAATGGTGATTTACTAAAAGCAACTTACAATATTAATCCGTCTTCAGCAGCGGACCACATCAGATTTGGATTATCAGGTGCCGTCGCCAGTCTTTTCACTCTACCACAGTGGCAACCGCATTCTAACAATGTTTCACCACCACATATACTTCGCACTCGCACTGTACCATCAGCTGCGCATGTCGCTATATTTTCCGATGAGAGGAACTGTTAAAAATTAAAATCAGATACACATCAACAAAGATAAGTATACCAAAAGTCAAGATTGTAGACTTTACATAATGTAATGGTATTGTCCAAAAAACAGTGATGACCCTCTAAAGATAGGAAGGGTACTTCGACGGTCGCCATCACACTGACCTACAAATACCACAGCGAAATCCTCTATGTAGCTGACTCCAGTCACAAACATGTTACCTTCACAGAAAATATGTTCCCAGTGTGACCCGTGGCTATATCATGGATCTGCTTGTACCGAAAGGGGTCCCACAGAATCACGTGCAGATCATCTGATGCCGATGCTAGTACCCTGCCAAAATTGAAACATACAATGTCTATAAGGTCATTTTACCATGGCTGTAGATAGGTGAGTACTAAAGAATTATAATGTCCCAACATAAAAAAAACAGTGTCCTCTATCAAAAACTTGGGAACATTTTGATTGCTTAAAGTATCAAAAAATTCTACATTATCAACTGTTAATACTAGATTATCTAAGTATAAATTTTCTAAATTAATTGTAAATCTGTGCAAAGTTGCTGCTGAAGCACTACCACCATCACAACACCTATTCCTGCAAGAGAGCAGCAGTGCTTAAGTTCCAGTCAGAAGAGTGTGGTTGATATAATGCACCGGCACACAAGGCATCATAACTTAGTCCACAGCAGTAACAATCTGCCCACAATCAGATCTGACCCCAGTCAGGACTGTGGTGTTATTTGAGGTTGGTGATAAATAGCTGTAGGTTGCAGTGATCCTTGCACATCAGGTGTACTGTATGCCATAAACTGATCTAAACACATATCATTATGTCAGCCACGTTTGGTACGGGCAACACCAGGCAGTGTGTATATTTACATTAATCATTTTGAGCTGTTAACAAATGTTCGCCAATTAAATTTCAAAGCAATTTGTTACTTTCTTTGATATGAGTATTTTAACTTGCCAAGTTTTCATTGTCAATTAACATTTACGTTAATTTCTAATTAAAAGAGTCAAATTTTTGATCATAATTTATTGACAATTTAGACTTGCCAAGTTAGTAATCTCATATCAAAGAAAGTAACAGAATGCTATGTAAATGAATTGAGGCATAATTAAGTACTGCCTACAGCTATAATTAACAGAACTACAATGGAACTTGGCACCTGTTAGATCTCAACTCTTTTATCGGTGAAAACAACTGACATCGTTCTTTGATGTATTGTTTTTTTTTATTTTGTTTTTTGTTTAAAATATTAAAATCAAGAAAAGTATGTAGACTCACAAAATGTCATTAATTAAATCTAAGTTAATTATAAAGTCCAAAAAATGAGCTCTACATTTCAATGATACAATAATAATATGAAAGGTTCAAAGTCCATATGTACATTATTTACAGCAATGTTACTATATGCAGTTTGTCCATATTACAGATATTATTATTTCCTATAATGGGTACTATAAACAACAGTGACTTAAAGATAAATGATTAAGATGTGTATGTGTGAGTCTGCATGACTCTACATGTAAGAAATATATGAGTATTGTTTGGGTTTTCTTTACATTTCAAGTATGTAATGTAATGTATGTGCAACAATCTAGGCTTGGTTAAATTCTAACTAAACTACCTTCTACCTAACTGATACTTGTGATAGAAGAATCTTTCTATAATCAATAAATAAAAATGGTCAGTTAGGTGATAATGCTATAATTACACTTTTTTGTTTTTGTCTGACTTTCACATATCACTTCTGTGAAAACCCTACTTTTTTCTTAAACTAAAAAGAGTATGTAGGTATTGACATTATTCGTACACACAGGCCAATTACATATTAGTAAACTGTTAAATTATTTACATACAAATCACTGATTTGAGTAGAACAATAAATCACCCCATAACTGGACCTAGTATACCTTCATAGTTTTAGCCAGACACCTGAATCCCCAGATTTCATACTGAGATATAAATAATTCAAAATGTTTACTTGAAAACATAGCAAATTCTCTATTAATGACAATACTTCAAATTTTTTATTTCAATTCCATCCTATTATAAAATGATTTACTTATGTTGACAAATTTTAATTTACCATAAATTACTTTGATCACCTATATAAGGTCTCTTACAATTACTTCTAACAGTATTGCCTTTCGGGTAAACAATACAACAGCTGTTATAAGGACTTTTTCCTTCCAACATCTGGTATTTTCATAATACATATTTAGCCATTAAAAAAACTGTATTTTACATTTTACTATTGAATTATTTTTCGGTCAGGCATTGGGGCCTATCAAGTTTAGATGCCATAGTGTAAATTGTAAAAATGTTCTGAAACTTTCTGGATGTTATTTTCTTTATCATATAAATATATTGTAATATACAAAAAAAAACCTATAACATCTTCCAAATAAAACTCCGATCTATGTTAATATTTATGTCCAGAAAACTATACTTACGATCCATCCCGGTTCCACTCCAGGCAATTAACACATCCAGTGTGCCCTTTCAGCTCAGTCTCGAGTCCCAGTCTTTCAATCATGTGTCTCGTCACCGTAAGGCGACTTTGAAATTCTCTATCGACATCTCCACGTTCCCTCGCAGCAGTCAAACCAACTATGCCTTTAGACCAGGCCGGATCAACCCTTCTTCCCATATCTGCCCTCGTTTATTAAATTACCATTACAAAACACCAAAGCTCGATATATTAATAGTGTTGAGCATTTCAAATCACATTACACGTCAGTATAAATAATAACTCATATACTAGTAATTATTTAGTAAAAAAATGTACATCGAACAATAATTAGATTGGAACAGTCAAATACTAGTCTTTTCTGGTCCGTGGACAATTTTCTTGAAGAAAATAAAAATATAACTGTCAAGTGTCAACCGGTGTCAATGTCAAATAAGTCCCGCTAGGGTTGAGCTGTGCTATGTATGTTGATTAATAAATATGTTTAATAACTATAAAAATTAATAAACATTTCAACTTGATTACAGGAACTATAATTATTAACGCTATAGCATTTGTATACAAAATATTTTCTTTTTAATTCCTATTGGTTACATAAGCATCCCGGATTGTGGACCCCGATATTATGGTATCTTTTTATTCGAGAACATTTTATTTTTCAGAACAGACATTGATATATTATTATATTTGGTAGGTAATAAATCCATTTTGCATCAAAGTTTATTAAGCACATACGCATAACGTATGTACACGTTTGTACATAAGTATGTCAATACAAATTTTAGCAAATTGGATATGAAACCATTATCTAGATTATAATTTAGCACGTTCTATCTAATAAATCTGAGTAAGTTATTGTCGAATGATTTAGACCAAATGAATTAGGTATTCAGTAATTCGATGTCTACAGGATCAAACCCCAGCATGTATCAACGATTTTTTCTGAATTCTTGTACATTTACTAATTTAAATTTGTAACAGAATCTCTTTCTGAAAGAAGGTCTTTTTATGATGAACTCGTCAGGAAGCGAGAGCACAGGAAGTGGACCTGGATGAGCCCTAACGGCTTATTCAATTATGACTCTGCGATCATTGCGTTCAAAATCAGAAGCGATCTCTGTATGGTACGAGACACATTGAATCTTAATTTCAAGCTCAAAAGATCTCGACTGAATAAGTCTACGCTCCACCCAGCACCGAGCCAACTCCAGCTTTCAGTTTCATTTCGATTTCCTAGAGAGCAGCATGGACAATCTTAATAATAGTTTCTTGGAAACTGTAATATCTTTAGTAGGTATTACAAGCGTTCATAAGTACGGTAACCGTTTACCATCAGGCGGAACGTATGCTTGTTTGACATCTTTGTAGTATGAATAATAAAATCATAAAAAAGCTGCCTATACTGTTGGGTCCAAGTTCTTTAAGACCCGCCATACAAATGGAACTAAAAAACTCACAGACTCTACTCTTAAACCCATGAAGAAGATGCGAGAGATAATTCTGCAGTCTACAGCTGATGCCTGTGCATATTGGTAGTTTCATAAATGGACCTCAAAGTCACTGAAAAATGACATACGCCAATTTAATACGAATCGTATTAAAGAGAAGATGGAGTGAAGTAAAGGGTCCAAAGTATTCGCAAGAAATCTGTCTACTGGACAAAGCCAGTAAATAAAGCTGAAGCTTTGTTTGTATAGCAATAGCGATAAAAATAGTATGTAAACAGTTTGCGAATGAACTGATACGAGACCTGTTGTAATGCTCGTGCGTGGACCAACGCTTTAGTAAGCGAATCAAGCGTAGCCAGCACAGCAACCGGAGGTGAAGGCAAACTTAATGCGCTCATTGCACGGCACTCGGCTTCTACCCAAACAAGCTGTTTGTTGAAATTAACGACCATCATTTTGCTCGCACCGCTAAACTCGACCACTGGCTTGTCAGTGGCAAGCTTAAGAGTGCCGTTCTTCACTTGAGCCTGTAAAAAATTAAAGGAATGACAAAGATAACATCAAGACTTGACCTCGCCTAACGAATGAGCAAATGGCGATATTACAGTGGTAGACTTGTATAGCCTAACTGGGTCGCGATCTGTACGCATATGGTGATAAGCTGACTGAGGACAGCAGTATCGTTTCATACAAACCTGAGCTCTTTAGAGAGATCTTAAAGTATTTTTGACAGTTGTACACATCAACAAAGAAACCCGTTAGATTGACCCGACACTATACAGAAAACATACTGGATGTATGCTTTCCAATTATATGATTTTAAAAGTCAAAACCAAAACAAAACGAAATTATATTCGAAATATTAAATAATTTATAAATAAAGGATATTACAAAACGCAAATTATACTTTTTTTAGGGGTTTTCAAGCGTTTGCGGCAATTTTTGAGGGTTTTGACTTTAGCTTTAGAGGTAAATATTTTTGGGAGTTGATAACACAGATAAATACTGTGAATAAATACAAATATATGGGATAGATAAGACGTGCTTAACTTATTTTTGCGCACAATTATTGCGTGTATAATATATAAAGAATCACAAAATTATTTTTATTTACAGTTTACATTTCTTTCTCAGTGATTTTACAAATTAATGAATATAATATCATAAAGGTACTATAAAGTTATCTTCATAATCATTTGCAAAGAAGCACTTTATTGCAGTCGTTTTATAAACGTATTAAGGTATGCCACATTATATAAATTAATTAAACATCATCATGGCTTTAATGTTGTGTAAATTCTAACATAAATTCTATTTCTACAGCGAAACCAAAATGGGTGAAAGAAAGGGCCAGAATCTTTACTATCCACCCGACTACGATCCTAAAGTCGGGGGTCTCAATAAGTTCCTCGGAACACACGCCCTCCGGGAAAGAGCTAGAAAACTCCACATGGGTATCCTAATCATTCGATTTGAGATGCCATACAACATCTGGTGTGACGGCTGCAACAATCACATTGGTATGGGAGTCAGGTATAACGCTGAGAAGAAGAAAGTTGGGATGTACTATAGCACACCTGTGTATCAATTTAGAATGAAGTGTCATCTATGTGATAACCATTTTGAGATAAAAACTGATCCTGGGGTAAGTTTTGTTTAATAATTTGATTTTTTTGCTTTACGGCCGAATATCAATATGAAACCTTCAATATCATGCCAATGGCCTGTTATAACAATTACAGGCACTAATCTGTGAAGCCTGAGATTTACAGTAGCCCCGCCCCAGTCCTGTATTAGTAAAGATGTTAGCAAACACTTTGCCACATGAAGCTGTGTGAATATCATATTAACTTCTGTGTAAAATTGGAAGACTTAAAAGGCATTTGAGCTTCAGATATTGACTTTTGGCAATGTCTTTACTACAAAAGTTCCCGTAAGGGACAATGCCAAGCTAATGAAAATAAAAAGTTTTGTAGCAACTTCTAAGATATAAGTAGATTAGTTGTATCAAGTATTTAAATGAATAAATTTGTTCTTATGGCAGTTCATGGTTAGTACAGCTTGAACTGTTTTGAACATCCACCATAGCTTGGTGCTAGGGTGTACTCCAGCACTCACATAACTAGTATCACTATCACCTTCAACTTGAAAATTTGTTGACAAACACTTCTCGCTGTGTTCTGACAGTTATATCAGTTACCAACTTTCTAAGAATTATAATGTTACCATATTCAACTACATCGTCATTATTTAACAGGTAAGATTGAAAGATATAAAGCAATATATAAAATATTCAGTAAATTAACTATAGCTTTTTTGAACTACTTACGGTATAAATAGTTGGGAGAAAAATAGTTTTTAATATATGTTAATTATATAATTTCAGAACCTGGACTATGTCATTGTATCTGGAGCAAGGAGGCAAGAGAACAGATGGGATCCCACCGACAATGGTCAGATAGTTCCGGAAACTAAAGAAACTCAGAAACGTTTGTTTGATGATGCAATGTTCAAATTGGAGCACAAAAAGGGAGATGAAAATACCAGCAAGTTAGACAAGCCAAGGCTCAAGAAACTTGTAGGAAGGAATGAAACCGTTTGGAAGGATGATTATGAGGCAAATTGCTCTTTAAGGAGGAATTTTAGGGTAATTACAGAAATTTTGATCCTGATACAATGACAGCTATGTGGCCTTGATCAAATTGTGGTTAGATTAATATTTAAATACCTACATAATCTTCTTTGTGAGCCTTTAAATATTGCAATTATATGAATTAACTCTACCATTGTTTTGGCACCCTTGGACACTGCAATGATTAATGTTTATCTGAATTATACAATAACTCTGAGCTTTTACTAAAAGAAAATATCATGATGAAACTGTAGCAGGGTTGCTAGGCCGGGCTACCAAACACCCTTATTTTGAATGTATCTCATAAAGCACCTATTACTTTGTTTTAGCATCTACATTTATGAAACACAGTTACTTAAAATATACAGTGAAATTGTGATCAAACACATTCTATAACTTAATAAAAATAATATGTGCCTATTTATGTAGAATATTGTTCTACTTGAACTGATTTTTTTTGCAATTATTTATGTCAATTGTAAAGTTTATGATATTAAATATGAAAATATTTGGAAGTGTGTTGAAAATTATCCTAATTGTATCATGTATTTTAAAACTATAAACTGCACATTTGAATTATGGAAAATAATTTCTTAAATTTGCAGAAAAGGCGAAAAGAACTAGAAGAAGCTGCAGTCAATGATGGCCTCCTACTGGCTAAATCTTCTTTAAACATTAACCTGTTGCCAGAAACTGAAGATGATAGGAACATGGCTTCACTTCTGTCCCTTCGTCCCTCAAGAAGTATTGAAGAGAAACAGAATCTAATGAGAAATAATATTTTAAACAGTCCAGCGTTACCTAGTTCCAGTGGTCTGATCACCAGTTTTGGTGGACTTAAAAAAGAAGAACAATTAAGCAAAAGTATGTCATTAACAAGAAATACATTAGGTATTACCGTTAAAAGGAATAAATTGGAAAATGGCAGTGAAACTGTGACTGAAAGTGATAAAAACAAAATACAAATTTTAGATCCTATTGTAATGAAATCAGAAATTTGTGAAAAAGTTGAAGATAATGTCAAAATAGTAAAAGAAGATGAAAAAGAAGTTAAAGAAAGTATTGATAAGAAAGTATCTCTTGTTGTTGATTACAGTTCTAGTGAAGATACATCAGATTAAACTAAATATTTTGAAATCAAAGGTGTTTCCATCTATGCAATATTAGGCTTTACTTGGGTTACATTTAGGGTCTATTTGACTAGACATTTTGAGACATGTCTTAGTTTTGGTTACAGTGTATCTATATCCTAATATTCTAAAAAAGGAAAATTATTTCAAACAAACACAAACCGCTGACTGCACGGCCATAGAACAAAGCTCTTTAAATTGTTGCATATTTTTAATGTAAGATTATCCTGTGAGGGAATAAAAGTTATTTATAAACATATTATAGTTATTTTCACTACAAAAACCTATAACTAAAATTAGAAGTGACATTTGGGTTTCAAGTCTCCCTTGTGTACAGTCAAATTAAAATTTATAATTATCGGTATTAAATTTGTTTATGTATATTATAAAACTCAATTTCTCTCTCTGTCTAGATAGACAGATACCCGTTATGTTCTTTTCACGCGGAAACCACTAATTCGATTTACATTGTTTTTCCTTTAATTCATAGATACGAGGGTGCGTTTTTAAGTTCGCGGAATGAGAGGGTTGTAGGGGGTGATTAGGCTCCTTATTAGGTCGACTGCATTCTGTAGTCCATGCGAGCGGAGCCTCGGGCACAACTAGTATACGATAATATGAAATACATTAACCTCTCTCCAAAACTCGCATTTTATTCTCAAGAACTTTTAATATATTATTCACAGACCTGTAAGAAAATAATAAATAGTAGATATACCTCTTCAGGATCATTAACTACAATCGGCGTCCCTTAGAACTCGATTTTGGGATCGCTTTTGTTCTTAGTATATATTAATGATTTACTGCAAATAGTTGAGAACAGTGGTATGGTTCTTTTTGCTAACCACAATTATTATATTTAAAATTAAAATGGATTCGGAGGTAAAGGCTCAAGGCTGCCCAAACCCTGTCCCGCGGGCCATGAAGTGTCCCGCCAATGCATTTAAATTTGCCCGCCAATTATTTTTAACGGATTTTTTTTATTTTAAATATCCAATCTAGAGCTGCCATTACATTAAATTAATGACGCCGGACAATAACTAGAAAACCCCTTGGGTTACATGGTAGGTTTGGGTAAAATCAAGATTTTTCCCCGCAAGTTCTTAATAATTTATTTAAAAAAAAAACCATTACTACTATTTTGTTTAATGTCATTGCTAATCAATTAATCTGGGTTTCTTCAGATACTAAAAGTGTCTGCGATCAATTTACATGAATGGCTGTGTAAACAAGTATTATTTCACTAGGTGGCCCGCCGGCTAACATGGATAGTAAATTATAGCACCCTTGGGTTACCTTATATTATACCTTAATTAAAATGTCTGAATGATTTACTTTATATAATTTACTTCTAAATTCAAAGAAAACAAAATGTATGAGATTTGCCTTACGCAATGTTCAACATGTTGATAATTGTATCAAGATAAAATGGACTTTAGTTCATAATACTCCACTTGCATATTAATGCATTCATAGTACATGTAAGTGGCCACAACATTAAACCTATAACACAGACCTTGTTTTACTAGTCTCTGCCTATAATGATAAAAAAATCAGAACAAGATATTTCGGTTGTTACTTATAGACGTTGTACACGGCATCTGTGATGGCTTATTTTCAACTTTTACTGTTTAGATTGTGAATTATTTTTAGGAGTATTTTCCTCTTGTCCTTATTGGAAAGACTTACAACGTAACAAATATTGGTAACATCATCTTCTTAAACAGAAATATACGGGATACGGACCATAATCTATATAGGCATTCAATTCTCTATATATTGACGCGCAGAGGATTACAGAGTTTGATTCCTACCCAGGCGGTTTTTTTAGTTATGCGCATTGTTGTTAAATTCACACTAGGTCTGGAATAGGGGATGGATATTTTAAGTACAAATTAATAAATGAAACTCATCATATGAATTACAAACACCTATATTTTGTTCCATTAAAAATATATCAATTGATTAATCTTTCGATGTACTTAATAAGCATTATAATAATACAAATATTTATACCACGTTGAGATTGCGTAGAAAACTACGTCGATACAAAATTTTGAATAACTTAAAAACTATTGATTATTTAATCTGAAGAATATTATATTTAGCTAAATACGCAAGTATATAATTGTAAGTAATCAGACACAGAAATATAAATAAAATATCTTACACTTGATTCGTAAAACACCCATAACATAAAAAACTTAGATTATTTATTTTTAACGTACTTAATGTGTATAAAATACACAAGTACATAATGGTAAGTAATCAGACGTATAGAAAGATTAAATTAAATATCTTGCAGATGATTCGCAAAACATCCATCACTTAAAAACTTGGATAAAAAGCAACAAAAAAAAAGTGATTATCCTTTACAAAATATGAGTTTAATTTTCCGTTTAAATTATGTTGTGCATTTTATAATAATATTTTCATATATATTACTAATTTATTTAACAAAATACAATAATTTCTAATGTTGTATACATATTATAATGCAATTTAAGTTTTAGTACTTCTAAAAGCAGCACAATTTATCTCCTCGGGAATTGAAATTCTCGATTTTCCATTTTATTATTACGTTTACCTGTCAACCTATTAGTGGCGGTCATTAGTTACGTGAGCTTAACATAGAGGGGAGAGGTCCAACAAAACATCACCAAACCTCATTTAAATATGGAGAGGGCATGTCAACATTTTAATTTTATTTGATTTATAAAACATAAGGATTTTTATAAAATGAAAATAGAAAAATCTGTATTATTAAATGGATTAAATTGGATTTATTTAGGATTTATATTTAAAATTAATGCTTTTTGTTCATTAGAAAAGGTCAGAAATTATCCTGTAGATTTGGTAATAATACAGATAATATTCTGTTTTTCATATATTATATACCTACGTATGCCTGGGACTCCAATATAATATAAACGTTTAGGTATTTAGTGGCATGAATCAAAATAAATGAACATGACATAACAAATAAATTTAATATTAATTAAAAATAAAATTATAGAGTAAACGTCGATAGGAAGGGGAAGGGAAAACGAATATTTCCAAATCTCATCAAGAGGGAGGGGGTTTCCATATATAAAAAAAAACACCTCAAGTAATTAATGGACGTTCTCGTAACAATTTTATTGGTCAAAAGTTTAGAGATTAATCAAACGCAAAACTTCAAAAGAATTTCATCAATGACTTTCAAATGAACGTCTCGAGGACCATTCGATTTGACATTGAACGATGTATTTTTTGGAGACATAAGTAACAAAATAAATAAATAGGATTAGCTTTCGACGTGGTGAAATATTTTAGTGCTAATCGGCCCCGGATCTAAGGAGGAGGGGGGGATAAAACGAGGTACTAGCCCTGGGCGGCTAAGTAGGCGCCATATTCATATTCTTGGAAAAAAACTTGTTTTACTAAAGCAAATAGAGCCCAGGGCGTGTCGTAAAATCATTCCTATTTGCTTGTTTCATTATGGTACGCAACCCAATTCGATATTTGAACTATGCAATGTCTCTGCTAGGGAAATTCCCTTCGCATCTAGAAAAGTCAATTGCTGGAGGGAAGAGGCGCCAAAGTATCTAAAGCTCTTGCTACTGTAGTTTGGATCAATCATAGATCTGGCGCTACCAATATCTGCCTTCACTAAGTATGTATAAAAGTAGAACTTAGATCATGTACAGATGATATACATTAACAGCCACTATCTTCAAATCTGCTTTTAAATTCTACGGAGTATGACTACAGTTGAATAGTTGTGCGATAACAGACACTGAAATGCAGTACCGAAACAGGGTTGCGATCTAAACCTAACCTCGTGGGGAGCTACATATAGCATTAAAATTAAAAACACAATAATGATAATAACATATCTATACTAAACAGTTTAAACATTTATTTCATAATAACTATAATTACCATATCATATTTTAAAATTCAATATCAATATTATAAACATGAATTACATACTTGAATAGATTTAAATATTTTTGGTAATCTAGAAATTCGTTAAGTAAGCATTATTTTATAATACATTTCAATGAGGATAAGATGTTTAAAATTATGTCAGACGCTTTTTTTTGTATAACTAATGTAACAAACAAGCGTACGGCCCGCCTGATGGTAAGCGGCTATCTTAGCCTATGGACACTTGTAACACCACAGTATCACTAGTGCGTTGCCGACCTTGAATCCCCGTTCCCCAAGAAGCTCTGGAAACCCTACTCAACGCAGAACGTAACACAAGGTCATTTAGCTGCGATCTTCTGTAGGGTGGAGGTATTCCACTAGTCGGACCGCCCCCAAGTAGAGAGAAACTCCAAAAACAGTTTTTGTTTATGTACTTTGAACTACAAATTATTTATATATGCGTGCAGTCTGTTAAGGTCATACGTAACAAACATATCGTTCTTTAAATTGTATGACTTCATTTTGTTAGTTTTTTTTATTGAGAAAAGTAACAAAAATAAGATCATAACTTTTGCGCGATCCTCTTCTTACTCCAATTTTTCCCCAGTTTTTAAATTCGTTAAGAATAATACGAAAAAGGATTTTTTTTTAATTATATTATTCTTTCATTAATTTCACTCATCAAACCTTGAGTAATTATCTAAGTACAATAAGGTGTACATTAAGAAAATTTTGATTATGTGGCACGTACTTTAAAAATGAGTACAAATATTGATTACAAAAGTTATATTCATTGGTGGCTTTGTAGTGGGTTGTTAGGTTATCTTTCAAAATGTTGCACGCAGTCATGTACGCTTCAGACATAATTATCTTTTGAATGAATGGAGTATACTTATTGGTATCCAATAAATACGTAGACTGAATATAAAAAATGAGTCTAAATATTATAAAATCAGAAATTTACTGTTCCGTAGGGCACCTCTTGTCTTCCAAAGCAAGAATGAGAGCGTATTCGATCTTGGATTTCAGCCAGTTCAATACTTCCACATCACCTACTTCTATCACTTTCTCGTCTGTAGAGAAATAGTTGACAACTTCGTTCTGAAAAAAATAATTTCATTTATCTATTTAAGTGGCTCCAGCTTCTTTATATATTTATATTATTAATTTATTTATACGAATTAATGATCAATCGCTAACTTTACATATGGGTATGATTTTAACTATCGCCAAATAAATACATGACCTAATTAATTAGATTTGTCCCTAAAATAATATATGTGTAACCAGAAAGAAATCACCAAACAATATCAAAACGCTTACCTCAAACTTCTTCTATAGAGTATCATTAGAACGCCTGAAGCTAGCCAGAAATGTATGAATTTAATCATAATTCATACATTGCCTAGGCATTCTATACAAAGCACAAATGAGAAACCGGCAAAGTATGAAATACACCTCTAATTCGTTTAGAAAGTCACGTGAGAGTTTTGTCGGGATCTCAAAGTGAGGTATGACGTCTTTATATCATTTCCTAGACATTATAAATGCTATAGAATGCCGGTATTTCATACATTGCCTATAATAACATTGCATATACATAAAATGATTGAATTTTGCCGTTGTGTACACATCACAAAAAAACTACTTACTAGATAGATTATGATCATTTTTTTTTGTTTTACTCTTTAGATATATGGTTCTTATACATCTATACATATAATAAAATTGAAGGATCTGTTTGTAATGTCAAAAAACCAGGTTTTTACTAAATGCATATGAAAGTATACAAGATACATATAAAAAAAAAACATTTTTAATTTTTTTATCTGTCTGTCTGCCGTTTTGCTTCGAGTAATCTCTGAAACGGTTGGACCGATTAGTGACAGGAATTTCACTGGCAGATGTTATAAGGTATAACTTAAGCTACTATTATTTAAAAAAAAATTGCACCCAAAAAAAAAAAGGTTTTTTAGTAGTCCGCTTGAGCGAAACCGCGGGCACAGCTAGTATAAAATAAAAAAGCTGTATATTTGATAGTATGCGAGTTGCCTTATTGCATTATTGGTATGCAAGTTGCCTAGCCGTCCATACACAAGTGACTCTCATAACTAATAGGTCTTTACCTATGAAATTGCCGCTCTGCAGTACTGGCGCCATTTCAAATCAAAATAATTTTGGTTTGGCTAAGAATTCTAATTTCAAATTAATTTTATTTTAAAAATATGGTATTCTTTTTCCAAAAGTAGTCATTTGTTTATTGATTAGTGTTACATTTTCATCGCATTTAAATCTTTTTTGTCATCATGGATACGTTAAAAATTCAAGTAATTATGGAATATGAGTACCGTCGTGGCAGTAACGCGGCACAAGCGGCACGCAACATCAACGACGTTTACGGAGCTGACACTACAAACCAACGCACCACCTGTTATTGGTTTGCTCGCTTCCGTTCTGGGAATTTCGACCTGAAAAATGAACCTCGCGGTCGTCCGAAGACTTTGGTCGACGATGACGAATTAAAGGCGAATATGGAAGCTGATGATACACAATCTACGGCTGAATTAGCAGCAGCTTTCGACGTTAGCGTCAAAACAATATTGGTCCATTTGCGTCAAATTGGCAAGGTAAAAAAGCTTGACAAATGGGTGCCCCACGAACTCAATGATCGCCAGCGCGAAAACGCGTCGAGACGTGCCTTGCACTGCTCAACAGACACACAAATGAAGGAATTTTGAACCGCATTGTTACCTGCTATGAAAAATGGATTCTGTTTGATAACCGCAAGCGCTCAGCAAGTTGGTTGAATCCTGGTTCAGCACCTAAACAATGCCCTAAACGAAAACTTACCCCTAGAAAAGTGATGGTCACGGTTTGGTGGTCTAGCGCCGGTGTCATTCATCACAGCTTCTTAACAAACGGGGTAAGCATTACTGCAGATGTGTACTGTGAAGAACTGAACACAATGATGGAGAAGCTGGCACATCTCTAACCAGTATTGGTCAATCACTCGTCTCCGCTGCTCCTGCATGACAACGCGCGACCTCATACTGCACAACAGACGGTCTCCAAGTTGCAAGAACTGGGGTTAGAAGTTCTCCGTCATCCGCCCTACTCACCAGACCTTGCGCCTACAGACTAGTACTTTTTCCAGAATTTGGATAATTCCTTGGCGGGAAAAAAATTCAATACCCGAGAGGCAGTACAAAATACCTTTGAAGAATTTGTTGCCTCCCGTCCAGCTGATTTCTTTAAGAAGGGCATCAATAAACTGCCACTGCGTTGGCAAAGATGCATTGATTGCATGGGTGATTACTTCGATTAATACAAATAAAAACTACATGAAAAAATATCGTTTAAATTTTTTCATACAAAACGGCAATTTCATAGGTAAAGACCTAATATATCCAGCTGCCGAAAGTTTTGCATGACAACGACGACCGGCGATAGATTGATGATCTTTCGGTAGACGTCGCTGTTTTTAGATTGTAATGTGCTTACTATCAGTGCTGTTACTTTGCGGGAATTTAAAAAAATGTTACATCGGTGCCGAATAAACGCACCATATAAGGTCGTAATGAATTATTATATATAGTATATACTCTATGTGTAACCGTGAGACACGGTTTCTCATTGACCGACGGTCATGGCAGGTGATCGTTTCTTATTGCTGTCTTTACCGAGAAGCGAGACAGTTAGTTCCGACATCGCATCATTACGACGCAATACACGCACGTTAATAACGCAACGGAAAGAAAATCCCATAGTAACTTTATTCTCCCTACAACATTGAATAATTTACCTGTTTCACGCTAAGTATAAGTTTGTCTCCATCGACGGTTAATGGTTCTATGATGTCGTGCAATGGTATCGCCCATTCAATGTTGCAAGCGCCGTTCGATCCCCCAGCTCTGACCAAATATATGTTTCTGAAATTGTTTAAGCATTATACCAATTGCTAAGGATAAGAAGGAATAGAAACTGTCATTCTTGTCGTAAGCGAGCTTATAGCAATGATATTAACATATTATAAACTAGATAAAGCTCCCTGAGTGAAACAAAATGTACATGCGAATATATACTGTTTCGTTCAGGAGTAGAACCGCAATAAAAACTTCACTTGATTCTATCAAATGTAAAGAAGAAATAAAAGTATTGACAATTCATGTCAATACTTAGTATTTGCGTATTACCTAAAAAGTATTTGCGTCCTAAAGGACGATTAAAAATCTCGTTCTTCTTTCTTTTCAAACGTTTTATCACCTAAAAAATTAAGAACAACAGCGATTGAGAGACGACGATCCGATGACAGTCGCTGTCGTTATGCCGGCCTATGCAGCTACCAAACACCTTGTTGTATAAATGTGTACTGATAAATCTAGAAACACAACGTCACAAAGTCAATCGGGTATTTTTACCGTGTGTGATGATTCACCATCCTGCTCTAGCAATTTCCTCGTTCGTTGTTAGGCAAAACGTAGCATTAGTGCTGATACTGAATTGTCTGAAACGGTTAAATAGTGATGTCCTCACCGTGTCGTGATAAGAAGTGCGCAGGAGGGCGTATGCGGGAGATGTGCGTGTCCGATGTACTCATCACTATAAGACTGAACTCCAATCACCGAGCGGCACAGCTGCACTCCGAGAGCGGTGTGCTGAGAATATGGCTTCACACCCTAAAGCAAAAGAATTACAAGCTGTTTGTCTATGTTGGTCTTTGGCTTCTTATCATTAACACACACTGTATATATTCATCGCGCGAACTGAATATAGCCCATAGTGCTAATAAAACTTACTTTGTCTTTTTTACTAATTTTACCCTAGTTTTAAGGTCACACGTACGTTTTTGCAGCCCGTTCATCATGTATTTTCCACTTCCATGGGGTCCTTCATCAGAGACTCCTGAAGTGCTAGTTTACGGGCTGTACCTACTTCATCTCTACAAAAACTATAAAGAGAACTAACTATTTATATTAGGTCCTTACATATGAAATTAGCGTTTTGTCGTACTGACCACCTTGATCTGAAATATCTACTCTTTGAAAATTTTCTAGTTACCGCATAATGGAAAACATGAAATATCGGTATATTTACGAGTTCTACCGTGGCACCAGTGCTGCAGTAACAGCTCGAAGGATTAATGATGTGTACAGCGCTGGTGTCGCAAAAGAAAGCACGGTACGTTTTTGGTTTCAATCTTTTCGTTCTGCAAATTTCCAACCCCGTGGACGGCCGGAGACCAAAGTGGAGAATGAAGAATTAAAGGCTATTGTGGAAGCGGATCCATCACAAAGCACTTCAGAGATTACTGCAGGCTTTGGGGTAAGTGATAAAACTGTATTATTCCACATTAAGCGAATCATGAAAGTAAAAAAAAACTTGAAAGATGGGTACTTCATGAATTGAGTGATTCAAACTAGCAAACACGCGTCGACCGCTGTGTTACTTTGCTCAAACGACACAATAATGAAGGGATTTTAAATCGAATTATTACTTGTGATGAAAAGTGGATACTGTACGATAATCGGAAATGCTCGTCGCAATGGCTGAGCCCTGGAGACCCAGCCAAATCCTGCCCTAAACGCAAATTTACTCAGAAAAAGTTACTTGTGAGTGTTTGGTGGACTAGCGCTGGTGTCATTCACTACAGCTTTCTAAAATCTGGCCAAACTATTACGGCAGATATCTATTGTCAGCAACTGCAAACCATGAAGGAAGAACTAGCTGCTAAACAACCGAGATTGGTCAATCGCTCTAGGCCACTGCTGCTTCACGTCAACGCAAAACCACACACTGCACAACAAACAACCACTAAGTTGGATGAGCTACAATTGGAATGCGACATCCACCGTACTCCCCGGACTTTGCTTCAACAGATTACCATTTCTTCCGGAATTTGGACAACTTCTTACAAGGAAAAAAATTCAACTCCGATGTGGCCTACCACCTTTAAAGAGTTTCTTGATTCTCGCCCCCCAAGGTTTTTTTTAGTAAAGGGACCAATGAACTACCTATGAGATGGCAAAAGTGTATATAGATAACAACGGTACATACTTTGATTAATTAAATATATTTTACAAAAAAAAAGACTTTATATTCCTCCCGTACAAAACGCCAATTTCATATGTAAGGACCTAATATTTTGATTCAAGCACGATTGTTACAAATGCGACAGGATTCTTTGTGATACGAGATTTTTCTACGACATCATAATTTCATTGCCGCTTAATATGTAATAAGTCGATTCATATCAGAATAACCTCAATAGAAGAACAGTATCTAGGCATCCTACTGCGCGACACCAGCCTCCCGCCGCTTCTTTCCACATATGACTTCAGCGCTTCCGTAGCACTGTTCAAACTAGCTCGGTTCGTTAGCGACGTGCGCGCTGCCTGACGACATAAATCTGTAAACATGTATTTAGTTTATTTACGTATTATTTATCATTGTAATTCACATGTGATCATAACCACATTAAATGCTATCAACAAGCAGCAGCGTTGCGTTCCTTTCTAAAGTGTGCGGTGGCAACACGCATTGGCCCATGAGCCGTTACAAATTACTCGTAGTTCTCAAAGGCAGCAACCTATGTGTCTCTGACAAACCTCTGATGAACCAATCAAACCAAACCAAAAACTTAGATTTAATTAACACTACTGCTTCTATTAAATCTTTATTTAAATATAAATTACAGCTTGATTTTTGGAATTTTCTATTCTCTCTATGCTTTAACTTTCAACAAATCTAGACTATTTGATAAAGTTTTGTTTACTATTTGTAAAAACTTTGAAATAGCCTGATGTCTAACTTTTATGTTATCCTACCATTTCTGTAATTTATTCATGAAATGTAAAATTAAAATACATCTGATATTAATAAAAAAAAGAGTAGGTACTGTTTGAAGCTGGTTATGGTCACAAGCCAAAGCGAGTACTTCATATCAGACGTATGGCAAGCCTGTCCACTACTTACGTGACGTAAAAAAGGTCGACATACCGCATGCTAATTGCATATATTTGAAACAAATTTGCTTCGCAACTTCGGAACTTCGCAATATTCAACTTTTCAACATTGAAAAGATAAAGTGCTCAAAGAAATAATTCCTTAACACGTTCTTCTAAACGCGAACATTACTACATACATTTCTACCCGGTTGATATTATTATATTGGAATATACTTCATGCTCTAAAATATGCCTGTATAATATTCATTCAACATAACAGATACTCACTCGGTAACACAGCGCAGTCGCCATCTATCCGTGCGCATCCAAAATTAAACAAATAAAACTATTCACAACCAGAAATAAACGATTCGAAAATATAATAATATGCAACAATGAGATTATAAACCAGAGACTTGGAAAGCAATAGCTATAATAATGAAAACTAAGCGAAATGAAAAAACTAAAGTACACATTCATAAAAAATGTTTAGAGAAATAATCTAAAACACATTGAAATACAGACAGTAATTATCATCATCATCATCATCTTCAGTCCAAAATTCTTCACTGCTGAGCAATGGCCTCTCTTGTTGACTCACACTCATCCCGATCCCGAGCTAATGCCATCCTTGTTTGACCAGTGAATTTAACAATATCGCCCACCCAACGCTCATCGCTTTCGACTCCTCGTTTACCCATTCATGGCCACCAACCCGACAAAGCTTTAGTCATAGTCAATCTGTCGTCACACTGTCTGGCAACATTTCCTGCCCATTTCCATTTTTAGTTTTGTCGCGGACCTTAGTGCGACTTCAGATCTCGACATTTCTGATTCGATCTTGTAATTTTATGCCGAGAATGGCGCGCTCCATGGCTCTCTGTGCCACTTGTATTTGATGCACAGCCTTTGTGTGAGCGTCCATGTCTCGGCACCATATGTCGTGGTCATGAAGTAATCAAAACAGTAATTAAGAAAAGTGAATTTACAAAAACACATGCAGATACAGTAATAATTCCATTTAGATCCATATTCTTTATCATTATCATTTCTACAGTTCACAAAAC
This sequence comes from Saturnia pavonia, assembly GCA_947532125.1. NCBI lineage: Eukaryota > Metazoa > Arthropoda > Insecta > Lepidoptera > Saturniidae > Saturnia > Saturnia pavonia. Next base: position 16,799,711 of record OX383904.1, read on the forward strand.
AGATAATAATATTATATATTTATCATCTACAGATATCATGAGGATTTATATATACAAAAAGTTGCAAATTACACTAAGTAATTAATATAAATGTTGAGAAGTGAAGGCAAAGTTAAAGTATATTAAAAGAATTAATTTGATAAATAGTTATTCAGAAACTCTACCAAAAGTTGGTCTGGCGACCAGAGCACTGACGGCCAGCGCAACGCTCGCCGGGTTGTTATAGTCGACGGAAATGAGTGACGGTGGAAGCTCCTCGTTCGTTGGTTGATCACCTGAAAATATGGCAAATGTGGCTAGAAAAATGTACATCTACTTTTTAATAATTTCAGATAAATGTACTTTTCCTCTGATTTCCTTTATTTGACTAAGGAGGTATGAAAAAAAAACCTACCATGCCGCTGTTTAGGAGTTTGCATCCTGGGTATTTCCTTAAATATAGACGTAGTTTTAGTATCAGGGCATGCGCAAAGACCTAGCAGAGAGGCCGCAGCATGACCCAACCGGCGAGATACTTCTATCGCTTTTCGACTGAGTTCAGGTCCCTGGAATGAATGAGCTTTTAGCATCTTGAAAATTTTTTGTTGCTTCCCTATTGTACGTTCTTTACGTAATTTACAAAACGTATTCACTTGTCAACTATTCGTACATTGTGACTTAGCTCAAGCAATATCACACATATTATGACCATTGAGCGAAATATTGAAAATTGCAAAGACATTTATTTGATTACTAAAGTTAACTTGCGCTTTTAACTGAGATAATCATTGTGATATATCAGTGATAGTCAGACATTTTGTAATTAACAACATTTAACATTTTAAAATATATGTTAAACATAAAAATACCATATGAGGTTCATAGTTATTCTGATGGGGACTGCTGCACAGCTGCGCAGTGTTCGCGTATGGGTTCCCGAGGATGCTTAGACCCAGCACGAGCACGTGAAACTGTTGAACGAGTTGTATCCAGTAGTGCCGGTAGGCTGACTTCACTAGGAAGGCGCCAGTGATTGGAGCATTGCGTAGCTCGAAGCAGGACATTCTGCAAACGTGATGATTATATATTAATTGTATATTTTATTTATTTATATATTTTAAATATACAATAATTAAAGTACCGAATAGAAAATAATTAAAATTTCAATTAATTACATATTTTGAGTTAATATAATATATATTTTTGAATAATATCCCAAATATTGTGGTGTGAAAATTAATTTATACGTAATATTTGTTTTGTGAACCAGCATTTTTAGCACTATAAAGTTACCAGCGATTCTATAAGACGCGTAACATCTTAGAAATATAACATCAATTATCATATCATTAACTACAACTTAAAATTGAAGCACACTTCACAACTTTTCTATTTAAAATTCACAAATGCAAATATAATGATAAAAAAAAAACTTACCTAAGAACTACGTCCTTCATGTCACAAAGCGAAGAACCCCAAGAATTGAACAAGTACTCTAGTAGATCACTGTTAAACAATTTGCGTCTATTCTCTTTTTTGTTTCCAAGACTCGTCTTGCCGGGGCTGCTAGTATAATTGAAATGGCCCCTAGAAGACAAACTTAATACCAATTTGATTGAAGATAGGTGCACGTATTCGAAAATCACATTTTTCTGAGAAACATTCTGAGTTCTCAACGCAATTATTGGTATCGGCATGTAAACCAAAGCTAGATCCGCTCTCAACCTCACAGCAGGTTTCTCCTCAACTTTCCAATGGTTTAGTATTTCAAATACGTGATTAACAAAGCCACGGTCTAAATTCACGCAGTACTCTTGAAGCAAAACTTTCACGTACTTGTAAACATCTAGGTTTATCGATGGTCTGTATTGCTTTAGAGCTATAACTTCTAGACAAGCATTCGCTTCGTTCGACTTGACGTCTGTTGGTAAGGGCGCTGGATGCAAAACTGTTGGGAAAACCGCCTCGTGCATTTGATTGTCGATCTGAACCCTTTGGCACTTTAAATGAGTATACGTCAAAGTTTCAGATTTTCTAATTTGCGCCCATAAACCTGGATTATAAGTGCGACGTAGTTCAGCGAAAAACGGTTTTGTCATTTGCATTTTATCCAAATCCATATGTATATATTCTTTTAATGCACATTTCTTCTGATCGCTTTGATATTTATCTTCGATCCAAGCGGTAAGCTCTGGGGATAGTTGCTTCCATTTATGATTTACGTTTACTTCCCATCTTGGTAAAGAATCTGTTATACTGGCATAAGCAAAATCTTTGACACCAGTGTTAGTTTGGACGCAGACTGACAGACTGACTCCAGACAATGAGAAATAGACTTCGCAATAACTTTTTTCGGCATTAATTCTCATTCTGGACTGACATGCAATCCTTTCGTCTTGAGCTAAAGTGAAAACCCTCTGATAGCCATCCATATAAGAAGTCCAGTATACCACAACTTTGTCTTTTCGCATTTTCTTATTTTTCGAATGACTTTCGGGTAATTCCGAACTGTCCGAGTCATCGCTGCTTGATGAGCAAGGCTCGGGAGATTTTGGTGTCAAACGTTTGAAAGTTGAAGATAGTTTTGAAGTGACACTGCTAGTCGCCATTAAAGTCGAATGTTTTACTGAATGGAAACTGACTTTTTCTTCTCCAAAACTAAAAGCAAAATGAAAAAAAAAATATATAAAAAGACATATGAGTTCAGAAAGAGCACTTATCTTAACCTTAATATAACAAGTGCAGAGTTGCCTCATGCGTTTTACAGCAAGGAAGTATAATACAATAAATTCTAATGTTTTAAGAATGTCGACAATGTTCTTAGATTCTCTCGTACTTTTAGGTTCCGTTTAATTAAGTTACTCATCATCATAATAATAAGTTGATTATTGAAAATAAATAATGTTTCCTAAACATATAATTTACAGATAAACCTTATCCGCGGTCAAAAACTTACCCGTCTTGTTCAAAATTAGCAAAAAATCCTTTTCCTTTATTATTATATATGTTCCACATAAGTTTTCTCTCTTTAGTGGGATCATCCCAAGTATATACTAGTGATTGGTACGGGCTCAGTAATGCCACTTGTCCTGAATCCACCTGGTTAATAAACAAATAATATTTTAAAAAGTTTTTGAGAGCTGCGCGCGTATCATGTGAAGGATGTGCAATGTGATGAAATTAGTAATAAACGATAATAATGTGAATTCATTTTACTGACGTTTTACTATCTTATAATATTATAATGGTGTATTAAAATAGTAATATTTAACGGTAACATTATTTTATTCATAAAATGGTAATTTATTTTACGGAATAAAAAAAATTAAGTCAATAAAATGAATTCACATTAGCATCATTGACTGACTGACTTGATTGACTTACTCATGTTGTTGGCACGCGGTATAACATTTTTGTAGCTATTTTTGTTTTGTTAAGCCAAAGTAGTACAACTACTTTTATTGTTAGTACACACATTTTTTTATTAGTAATTTTATAATATTGGCTATTATATTCATTACTAGAAGTTGCATTAGTTTATTTTTAATAAAGCTTATTATTTAATCAATATTTACAAAATATTGCATTAATATAATATATTACGTACTTGGTGCAATTTCAAAAACAGGTCATCACAAAGATTATCGATGCGCACCGGTGCGTCTCCACACGAATACGGTTTGAAGGTGATGGTAAAGGGACGTTCAGTACCACCCGTCACCTCCACAGCTATCGCGGACTGAAACCACCACATTAAAATTACCATAAAAATAATCCCACTCAAGTAGAATCATGAACAGCGAATGAATATTGAAAATAACCGGGTCTTTTTAGGGTTCCGAAGTCAAAAGGAACCCAGAAGGGTTCCTATAAACGAAACTATAAAGTTTCGGTATGTCCGTCTGTCTGACCGCGGCTTAGAGATTCATAGTACTAGAAAGTTTGGTTGGTTACGTGAAAATTTCGTGTACAAATCAATCACGACAACAAAGTGACAGAAAAATCTTGAAAAAAAATGCTTAGGGAAGGATTTTTTCTCGTCTATCACATAGCATGGAGTGTCGTTGGGTAGGTCGTTCAAAAACGTTGCGGGTCTGTGTAAACTATTTTTCGATTCGAGGATCCGTTTGCGAAATATTAAGCTTAAAAGTGCTAATATTTTTTAGAGTCAAACCTCTCCCCTTTCTGCAAGCTAAATGACTGTTTTTGAATATTTAAAAAATCATGTTAGTAGTAGTAAAACACTATATATAATAAAGTTAAAAGCAAAACAATCAGAGGTGAGTAGGATTTGCAAGTTAACGAGTATCAACTTATAAAATTTATTTGGAGAAGTAATTTCGTAAAAATTCCATTTAAAATTACTTAATGACCCCTCTCTATAGGATAATTCATGTTACATCTAGACGGGCGCCAGCCGGGACACGGTCAAACATCTATATTATACTTTTGTATTAAGTAAATCATGCTACACCTAGTTGAGGCCTGACGGGGTCATACAAAAGTATACTATAAAAAAATGATTGATCATGTCCCAGCCGGCGCTCTGCCCGGCCCTGACAGGTAACTACGGAAACCCAACAATGCGCTGGGCTCGACACGCACTTGGTAAAAATGTTAGATTTTTATTATTAAGTTCTCCTTGAATACAACTAAAATATATTTTCCCTTATATCGTTCATCGGTTCCATTAGCAATGATCATATAACAGAAACCATATCCGCCTCTAATATCCACAACAAACAGATCCACTGAAAGTAAAATTATACAATATATTACATCACACACATTTGCAGTGCACGAGTGCGACCGCGTTCCTAGCACTAAGTTAATTAGCACCACTTTCCAACCAACTATTATAAGACCTTTGCCATGATACTTTCTCTCAGTTTTCAGAACGTCGACTGACGGTGATACCGTCAATATTAATAAAAAAATGTCGATTAAAATTGCTTTAGTGTTCATTGTGTTCTGTGTGGTTATTGCAATGACGTTAAGTGATCGTGGATATTGTGGCAATTGCAAGTTTATTCCGTATAGAAGAATCAAAAGAGGGAAGTATTTCTCAGGACCTCCGCAAAGGTTTTACAGTCGACCACCAGTGAGCTTCCCTCACATCGGAGCTTTCTCATACACGCCGCCACCGAACTACATGAGTGATGAAAATCATCCATACTCAGGACCCGGACCCTATAAGGTTAGTAAGCCACCTACTAATGAAGGTTTAGGTGATGAAGATATTAACAATATTATGAAATATCTGACTAAACAAGATCTAGACAAATTGCTTGAGTTTGCAAATGAGAAACAAAAGGAGACTAGAAATAAAGATAATTTAAGCGATTTTAGTAACGGATACAACAAACTTCAAAAGAAGATAGAAGAAATAAATGTTTACAAAGTCCAAGAAGATGGCGATGACTCTTATGATAGTTTTAAGAAAGATAAACCTTCTACAGAAGACAATAGAAACCTTTACAAAGCTAACGTACAAGAGATAGATACTGACCAGAAATACATATTAAAATCTCCATTTAAGGAACAATACAATAACGGATACACACAGCTTGTAAACTATGTGACAGAATCAACACCTAAATTTGTGATAAATATTAACGATAATGAAGAAGTCTTCAATCCTTCAGAAACTCAAGAGAGGATTTTAAATAAATCAAAATTAAATGATTATACCAATCAGAATATTAACTACATAACCACTAATTATGGAGTTGGTAATATTATAAGCGATACTAAAATCGCAAACGAGGAAAATCTGCCAAGACCTGTGAATTTGAGAGAAGATGATTTTTATGGTTCTTATACTAACAACGTACCTAATGTTGTTAAAGCGGAATCTAATTATGAAGTAAAAGATTTTGGTGAACTACCACTGATGAATTATAATTCAAAGTTAGACACAGTGAGTTCTTACCACGTTCCGCATTATACGGTAAGTTATTGAAATAAATAATATATTATGATAAATGTATGACGAATGTGCATTTCAAAATTATCAATGGAAATGTGCATTTCAGTGAAAATATGAAATATTATATACTATACATATACTATGAACATTATGCTAAAATTTAGAATACCTCACAATTGTACAATCAATTAACATGAACTAAGAGATAGACTTAAGAATCTTTTAAACAGGAATATTAAAAATATAACCATTTAAAATAAATGAAATGAAAATATGTTACACGAATTAATTTAGATATTACAAGGACTATCGAAAAGTTTTCATATTATAGAAATTCTTCTACGTTGAAACATGCATGTATAAATTATAATGTAGTCTATTTATTGTAATATATATTATAATTGCAAAAATACGTTTATCGATCAGACGGATTTGGACGGACGGTCGAAAGGACATAGATATCTTTTTTTATATTATTTTTTACAATTTACCCCAGCGAAGCTAGTAAAATAATAGATAATTCACCACTTTCCGTCATTCACTTTCCGTCAGTGTAGGGTTCTGTAGTTTCCACAATATGCAAACTTAAGAATAATTCGTATTACACTGGGCCGGAGTCGGGCCGGGCGCCGGCCGAGACACGGACAAACATTTATAGTATATTTATGTATGAAGTAATTTATGCTCCACTGAATACACACACTCACACATACTTGACAAACAACAATTTGCACTTTAAATCTTAATATTTCGAAAACAGTTCCTTGAATCGAAAAATGGATTTCACAGACTCACAATATCTTTGAATGGCCTATCCATCACCACCCCACCACACGATGGGATAGATGAGAAAAATATCATTCCCACTTTACGTGTAGGGGACGTACCCTAAACATTTTTTTCCTCTATTATAATTTATCACTTCGTCGCGTCGGCGTGATTAATATACCCATACCAAATTGCACCTTTCTAGTTCTAGGAACCTTAGAGCTAAGCCGCGGACAGACATACGAACATAGCAAAACTATAAGGATCCTTTTCACTTCTGAACCCTAAAAGCACATTTAGTAATACACGAGACAATGCTGTATTGTATGCCAAAAAAAAAGACATTTTACCAGAAGAAGATTTCATGTAAACTGGAATGAAGAGATATGGTTAGCGTAAAAGAGAGGATCATCAACATAATATATAAAGGAATGCTTATTAGTTTAATTACTGAAAAATACTGATTGAAAGGAAAGGAAAAGGTTCTTGGAAGCAATATCCATAAGAACGGCTTAATTAATTTGAAGGAGTTTTCAGAAGTTTGCGAGGAGAGAAATAAAGGTCCATTGTTTGCCAACCCAAGTAGTTATATAGCGTGATTGATAAAAAAAAATACGTAATACATATATCTCATTTGTATTAAAACCAAGATAAATAATTTGTAATTATATTTCCAGGTGACAACACCCACTAAACAAAAGTATTCTGCAACACTGCAAACAGCCCCGATCATAGAGCCAGCACCACCAATCTCGGCTGCCCGAGAGCAGAGTGATGCACATTTAAAAGCTACTAAAATCTGGTCTCACAAATCTAAGGGCACGGCATACTACCTCCATAACGACGGAACCTTGTCTTTGGAGAAACCAAATCCACCCCAAGGATATTACGGCCACTCCTGATTGTAATCGTATTAAAATAATTACTTTTATTATTTATTTTGACCAAAAATTTTGTAGGTGATATAGCTCAAATCTGGGATTGTAAAAATAATATATTTCTTGAAAGAATTTTAGATCTTTTCGACGTGTGAAATATTAGATACATAAATAATGTAAAAATATAATAAGGACCTTACGGAAAAATTACCAAGCAAATAAATATTTACATTACCTATTTCTTAAGCTTAGTATAAATACTTGTTTAATTTTAATTGTTTATTTATATTATAATAATTTATTTGATTCTTATTTTTTGTTTTATTTTAATTCCTAAATTCACTTTACTATTTATACGGGAAATAGGATGCTTGTAAAATCTTTTATTCACGAAAATAATAAAAACTGTATACTATGTCTTTATAAAATTACAAACGTTATGCGTTTAATCTACTGAAAAAAGCAATTGAAAACTAGCACCATAGTTGAAAAAGATCTTTTAAAACGATGTACTATGTTCAACACTCATCATGTTATAGAGCAAATCTTAGACGTTTCGCGTTTTAAGGTCAGCCAGTGAGTATCCCCACACCTACCTAGTGGATTTCAACCTTTGGTTTTTATACGCCAGCACGCTGATGACGAACACAACTAGAACCTCAACTTCGAAATTAAGTCAAATAAAAAGGAATTCCAGTTTTCTAAAATTTTTCTATATTACAAGTAACTTTTTAGAATTTTCTTTACTTAGTAACCTTATTCGGACTAATATTAACATAAAAAAAGGAATTAGCCAAACCGGTCTTGCCATTGTCAAGTGATGCGCATATCATTTTTATTTATACACATAGGAGAAGACAGATAAAGTGGTGTTTTTTCATTTATTCAACTTCGTATAATAAAGAGAGACTCACCCCTTTATCCATTCGAAGGACAGTGAAGTGATTTCGAGCGATGGGAAAGTGTTGTGAGACGACATTTGAATCTCTGTACTTGCAGTGCATCGACATGGAGTCCGTTTGGGGCCAAAACGATGTACACTGCTGCGGACTTAGGTCAATCCAGAGATCGGCTGCCTCATTCTCCTCCATGAACCGCAGGTGGCGCTTTGTGTCATTGTTAACCAGGAAATATGGTAGCAATGTTACTATTTTTGTTAATTGTGGACATAGCTCTGATAGAGTCACCTGTGGACAAGATAAGGTCTTTATAATCAGTAATCCCTAGTCATAGAAAGTTTATGCAACATAAATAAGATGCGAATGCTGATGTTTTACAGACATCTAAAAATATTAACATTAAAAACAAAGGTACCTTAGAAGTGGTGTTTATGTGTTTGGTCTTAATGAAGTAATAAATACTTCACTATATTTAGAAATAAGAGAATATAAACACACAAATTAGAAAGACGGAACTTTCACAGCAAAGGTACAATATAATACAATAATGATGTGGTCGAAGATAGTATTTTTAACACGGTAAATACAGAACTGGTTCTCGATTACAAATATTTTTGGTCTGTGTTATAGGCAGTAGCCTGGCAAGCCTTCTAATATAGAGTGAGTAGACATGATAATTAAGAATATCTAATAGCATGATTGTATAATATACGAGTATAACAATCGAATTAAAAACCGAAAAGAAATTTAAGCTGTATATATAGCTTAATACTAACGTTGAGTAAAAGCCGATAGTTAGTGCGTCTCTCATGATGGGGACAGACTACAAGTCCAGGGGCGGCGACAGCAAGTCTACAAGCTCGTGACCATCCCGAGTGGTGCGCTCTGAACCGAACACGTGATCCCCGACGTGCAGTCACACCTCTTCCTATACCGGTCCAGAGTAGAGGTTCCTCGGTAAGCTCGTACTGCGTGTCTGAGTGACTAACCTGGAATTATCCCATCGTACATAAAAATACATTCATTAACATTTGCAAAAAAGTGGTGATTTCGAAAAGAAAGGGCTTTGAAAGGAAATACTTCTCTATTAAGTCATAATTTTAAATACTTCTAAAAAGCATTTATTTACAATTTTATAGCTACAATAGAGGGTACTATACCTTCATTTGCAGTGGCAGTCCGGTTTTATTAACCAGCCAATGCTGAGCGTAGAGGAACAACTCCCAGCAGTCATTTCGTTCTACCAGAACTGATACCACCACATGCTTGTAGTCATCGTCTATTTCGCAGTCACTATTCATGCTGATACTTTTTTCCGTCATATCTGAAAATAAATGATAGTTATTAGTGATAAAATCTTTGCAGGGTTTAACTGCGAGAGCACCACTATCACACATATTTCTGCCGCAAAGCACCAGTGCTCATGCTGCTGTAGTCACTGCACACTGACACATGAAACTTCCTAGCCTATTATGACTGGCTTCAGGACAGCTGGTGATTTGAAACTGGTTATATATAGTTACAAGCTGCAGATACCACTTAACATGAGTGCACTACATACCTTTTTGTTACTTAATACCATTAAAAAAGAATATATCTGTTGATATGGTTTCATACAATGGTAATGTGATGAATTATATTCACTAAACTTTTTCTACAATAGCGTAGAAGTTTCTGAAAATAATATTTAAAGAAAACATGAACAAGAACTCACCAGGTGACAAGGTGAAAGTACCAGACCAGCGCAACCCATTGTACTGCATCTCCAAAGTTAGTTTATGAGACATAGTTAATTGCAGAGTGTATGTGTGGGTTCGCTCGCCGGCTTCAATGCGGACATACCAGTCTGTCGCCGCACAATGCAACTCGATAGCGTACGGTAGACGATTGTAGAGAGCTAGGGGAGGTACCACTCGAAGAAGATAGTTGGGAATGGACCGTGACACTTTATATGATTGAGATCCTGATGGAAAAGTAAATAATTTATTGATGTATTCTGAAACTAAACATTTACAAATTGTTAATAATATTAGAATGAACAGAAATCCAATTGAATGAACGATCAAAAAAATTAATAGATGCAAGTGTAGTACTTGCGGTCTAGGAGGCGCGGACTAGGAGGTCAATAAATGTTAAGAAGTTAAGAATATGATTCCAAAACATGTGGGTGCAATATTTGGTGAGTTTTACCGTAAATTAGTTCTGAACTTGGACAAAATTTACTTACAATATTAAACTTGGAAGCACTTAAGAACTGTGAATCAAATATAAAACTTGGATAGGTTATTTCCTAATTTATCTGAATGTACTGACATTTTAAGATTTGCGTTGTTTGAGTAGAAGTCTTCAATAATATCATTTGCAATTTTATATTGTGAGGAGTAAAGGTGAGTACTATTGTATCCTAAATGATTTTCCGACAAAAGGTCAAAAAACAAAGACCTTGAATGAAAAATTAAATCTAACCTTCAACCGTAAGGATTCTCATAGCGAATATCCTGTTATCATTTTCAGCTTTCGCCGGGCAGACCATATCACGTGGAGTGCCAATATCGTTAGCCAATTCCATCCACCATATACCTTGGGTAGCCGTTTGGTAACTTCTGGAAAATGTAAATATATGGATAATTAATTAATATTTTATGATGAATGATAAAAATAATGAGTGTCCTGCTCCGATTGTATTCAACTTGCAGTTTTTTGCTCCCTTTGGTTTTAAATTAAAATAAGAACTAAATTAGATAAAAAAAATAAGAAAGTAAGTTATCGGTATATTCCATAGCATTTTAGTAAAATCAAATGAGATTGCTAAAATGCTTTATGAAATAAGTAAAACAATATTTTATGAAAGAGGATATACAAAAAATTACAATTTTCGTATCATTAGGTTGTGATGGGACTGAAATGACCATTGTCGAAAATCCCTAAAGATTTATTTTTAATAAAAAGCGATGTTTTGAGTAAAAACATAAAATCATAAAGTATAACAGTTCCATCGTTCTCACATATACTGGTGAATGTTAATGGACTACATAGATTGAAATTATCTAATGATATTAAAGTAATACTCACTCAAAGTTAGATGGCAGTAGAAATAGCTTGCAGTGATATGCTATGTACAGCGGTATGTTGTAAGTATCTTGTGGAGCAATAACGCATAGACGCATCTTGTCATCAAAGGGATTAGTTAAAGACCCGATCAGGTCCACACCGATTGCTTGGAGATCAGTCTTTTTGTAGAATAACTCCAGTGCGTAGGAGGTCTCGTTTCGAATCTATAAATGTAATAAAATCTTTTTCTAACTACAGTATATTACAAAATATCAAGGCGATAGAATCGTTCAAGTTTCGACTGCTGAAGCACAATTACCATATTTCAAGCAGCATTACTTCTTAAGCAAATGGATTACAATATACACATTACAATATACACACAAAAAGCATTTAACTTTAATAGCAACTACCTAATCTGTGATCTCGCATGGAACTACAATCCTGTTCGTGATGACCTGCAGTGACCCCTAAAACATCTTACCTAGCCATTTAAAACTTCTTTGATTCCTTTCTTCTAGATCCCTTTTAAACACCAATAAATGCTTGATTTACCTGTAGCGGAGATCTGACGACTATCTTCTTAGTGTTGTACTTAGCAGTTCTCTCGACAACTATGTAGTAGCGGGTTCCATTCTTACTTGGGTGTAGCACGTGTAGTTTGGAAACCGATCTTTGCGGGCACAATATCTAGGAAAAAAACACGAACAAATAAAGTAGGAAGATAAGGAAAATGAGTATCATACTCGTAGAATCTATTTATAATTAATTATTATTTATTTATTTATATAATAAACAGCTGTAAGACTGATGTCTTCAACATACTGCTGACTAGAAAGAATTGTTCTGAATTATTAATGATATCTGTGTTCTTTAATAGGAAATTGTGAAAGGTGGTGGCGAATTACTTTGTTACACCTATAATTTTTATCCGTAAAACTTACCTCTATGCAATACGTTATACACGACCTCTTAATTATATAAACCAAATTCGAAAGAAACAGTTTATATTTCGCTTATTCTAATAAACTAATATAATCTGATTCTAATAAGCAAATAAATTTTGACTGTTTATGTAATATAAAGAACAAGCTTCTGTCCGCGGCTTATTCTGCGTGGACTTCAGAATTGAGCCTTTATCAGGATAAAATCCTATGTCTTAATCCGGGTTATAAGCTGTCTGTGTGCCAAATTTCATCTAAATCCATTTAGCCGTTTTTGCGTGATTGAGTAACAAACACATTCACTTTAGCATTTATACTCGTAATATTAATTAAGTAATGCAGTAAGGATAGTACAAAAAAGTTAATTTTTTAAGCTTTTTGTTTAATCATTGCAATATATTATACACACTAGCTGGGCCCCACGGTTTCACCCATGTTAAATTTATTAGATAAACTCTTAACAGCGGCGCGTCCAACGTGCCCGAGTAGCCTGATTGCTTAACGTTCATAGATACTGCTCCGCTCCTTATGGTCATAGTGTGAATTTATATAGCCTATACTATTCCTCATGAATCCAAAAATCATATACAATAAGAATTTTTGAAATTCGACTGATAGTTCAAGAGATTAGCGCGTTTAAACAAACAAAAAAACTACAGTTTTATTATGTTATACAGTATATAACATAATATGTATAACGTATGTTATTCAGATATTAAAATATATTAAAATGATCAAGTGAATTACCGTAAGGTTATCAAAGTCGTGCAGCTTGATCGTGAGCGTCAAGTCCGTTAATTTGTTGTAAAGGGCTGTCGGAGAGAGGGTTGGCACTGGAGAGCATGCAAACGCCTCTACCGGTGATATTGGTCCTCCGGGAAAACCTCCTTCAAAACTACAAACGATATTTTTTAATGTAAATGGTATTCCAACCTCCAAAGAGAAAGGAGAATCATAAAATAAACGCATAGTTTTGTTAACGCTTATTATTTTATACCTTACTCTGAAATGAAATATATCTTTACTAGCTGGTACCCACGACTTCGTCTGCGCTTCCCGCTTTATTACTGCATATACACAGACAGACCCATCCCGTAACGTGACAAGCCTAATGAAAATCAGTGATGGATTTATAACTATATGTACTAGTCCAAGTATCAAATCGCCGCCTAAGAAGTTTCCCTTTAAAAATATGCGAAATCATCCCTTACTAATTATTACTTACTATAATTACTTATAATTAATTATAATATTACTTATAATTACTTACTTTTTCCACCTGGAGGAATAATTTTTTAAAACACTATTTTTTACCAAAAGCACACATATGAATTTTTATATTCCTAATTTGAGAAATGATAGGTTCTTCATATAAACTATTAACCCCTATTTCATACTTTCATTTTTTATTTTCACAACAAAAGGTAGCCTATGTCCTTCTTCAAAGCCCAATATATCTCTATACCAAAATTCATAAAAATTGGTTCAGCGGTTAAGGCGTGAAAACGTAACAAACAGAAAGAGTTACTTTGGTATTTATACTATTAGTTTGGATTTAAATAGGGCTTTGAAAACACTTTTGAAACATCAGCTTCAGAAAGTGCCATCTACCAATAATTACCGATAACATTTTCCAAAATGATTCATTTTACAATAATTTATTTAAAGAAATTTTATACTAATGCTATCAATAATAACTTCTACAACAATTTTCATTGTTTAATAAAAACTTATTATCTTTTACAGGATTGGTAAATTGGTAATTTTGCCCAGAATATGAGCATAACAAAACTGTTCTCACTGTCATTATGAGAGTTCTATTCACGGTATTATTATAATAAATGGGTTTCATAGATCAGTAAATGCTTTAACTTGAAACTAACTAACATAACTTGAAATTAATCATTAATCTATGGTGTTTCTTTAAAGTGTTAAAGTGAAAGATACTGGCACCATAAATACTCACCAGTCCCATTCATCGCTCTCGTCAGTCACCTCGGGTTTAGTTTTAACATCAGTGTCCTCTAACATATCCCCTGATGACGTATCACACCCTAAAATATTTAAAAGACTTATTTTTTGTTTAATTATATGATTTATAATTTTGTCGTGTCAATTTTTGGTTACATTTGAAGTCCCTTTAGCCATAATAAAGTTAGTAATAGTGGTAGAGCATTTCCTAGTAATTATCAATAAGCTGCCATCGAATTGTTGACGAGTCTGCCGTAAAGCACTTGAAAATATATTTTTTCAAGCTTCGCGTCAACTAAAACAAGTATGATTATACGCAAATACGCTTTAGTACAAAAATATTAGTTATTCTCGACATTTCTAATAAAACAGGTGTCTTCTCAGAAGACCTAAAAATCCGTTTTTATATGGCGCTAGGTGACCATAAGACTATCTTTCAAATAGAATGTAGAATGCATCTTACTAGCCATCCAGGCTATTATCTCAAGGAAGGTAAAGAAACAGCTAAACCGCATTTTATCTGATAGCATGGCTGCAATGCTGGCTCTCAAAGGTAGGTGGCTCAAATGAATGCCACCGAGTACTCATTTAGGTGTTTGTATATGATAACATAACCATTTAATGGATAAAAGAACACCGCGGATCACATGGTAATGACGCAGCGGATGATAAGGGGTCCGTCACAATAGTGTGGTCCTCCTTTTTGCTGGGTCAAAATAGAAATACTTGCGAGAACAAGACGACTTGGAGATATAGAGTAGAACAGTCCGAAAGACTGTAGTGTAGACAGGCTAGGGGATCACTGCCTTTTACTAATCCCAAGATCTCCGAAGCCTTTTTACACTCGAATAGACATCAAGCGTGAATGGCTACCGCAGCCTTAATAGGACACGGGTATATAACAAATATCTTTTTAATATAGGTGTTGCTGAAAGCCACCTATGCCGAGCAAACATGGGAGTAGAAGAGACAGCCAAACACGTACTCTCCGAGTGCGGGGAGTTGGTCCAATACCTGGTTATTGGCACTTTGCCACTCCAAGGACTCTTCCGGAGGGCTTTAACAACATCGGGTGACTGGTGGGCTTCCTGGAAAAATTAAGCTGGCACCATGAAAACATCTGACATTATTGATATTTCTACAGTACGTAAAAATATGACTTGTCAGTTAGTGTAGGTATGTCAGTTGTACGAAAAACAATACACTTACTTTAAGTAACAATCTGATATTAATGTTATATGAAATAAACGTACCATCTGGCTATATTGTCAAAACTTGTCAGTTTTATATTATGTGTATATGAAAATGCTTTCACCCGCGTATGGCTTGTGTGAGATGTCAAGGTAAAGTAACGTGTTCACTGGGTAGGGACTAACAGCAGAGACAAAGTTTTCGATATGAAGCCACCAAGAAACCCGCCAACATGTGTCGGCGGTTGGTGTGTAGAGCGCTTAACAGAACACGGGTACTATAACGAACATCTTTTTAATCTAGTTGTTTATGAAAGCCCTCTGTGCCGGGCATACATGGGAGAAGAAGAGACAGCCAAATACGAATCTTAGAGTGCTGAGTGTCAGTCCAATACCAGGTTAAATACCTTGGCATACCAAGTACTCTTCCGGAGTACAACACCGGGCGACTGGTGGACTTCCTGGAAGAATTGAGCTGACACGATTAAAGTCGACCAGTATCACGTAAAACAGGACCACATAGACGTCGAATTGCGGAAATTTTGCGCATGTAAACCTGATAGCACGTTATTATTATTGTTTGAGAGCAAAAAAGAACAAAAGTTCTAAGGTAAAATAAAGCTACAGTGTACACGCCCCTTGTTTAAAATATTCAATTTACTTACCAGGTGTACTGGGACGACTTGTATCAACGTCATAATCTGCAATGGCTATCACACGGTCATTACCCGCCAGATCTGTCTCTGAACTGGTCTTCAAGTGTACTGTTGAACCCGGGCCTATAATAGAAAACCATGAATGTCGTGAATATACCGTATTCAGGGAGATTATTTTAAGCAGTTTTAATAGTAACATAAATAAAAATAAATTTATATCTAGTATTGATGATGAGGTAAACAAAATAGATTTACCTATATCATTGTTAAGCATTATTCCACTCTCTCCCGTCACAATTGCAGTAACAGCGGCTGTGCGATCCGTGCGGGCATTTTCCAAAGCTAATAATGCCCTGGCGCCCGCTGGTGTTATCGTCACGTTTAGCATATCTTTGGCTTCCAATAATATATAAGTACACATAGTTTCTGTAAAGCTCTCCGTTTCTAGCCCTGAATCGACGCTGTCTTCGTGGATAGGTTCCTAGAAATAATTTAAAATAGGCTAGCCAAAAGCGTTCGTTTGCAGCATTGCTTCTTACGTATAGCTGTAGCTAAGCTTGAAATAAGATAAGGTGAATGCTCAATGTTAGAAATAAGCGTATTAGACTGAAAATAATACTGTTATTTCACATATTATTATTTGCATCATATTGGATGTAATATATTATGACATTTTCATAGGATTGCTGTTTGCTTTAAAACATTTGATTAAGTGCAAAACTGCACATAATATCAATCAATTTTAGTTATATAATTCAATTAAGTTCATAATTATTATCTTTAACCTCACCAAGTGTTGATTCTTAATTATAAATTTGATTATATTCATCTTAACTTCATTACATATAAATATGGACTCAAGATATTATACCTGTAATGTAACAGTTTTATGTTCTGGTTCTTTCTTGGTCTTCACTTCTCCATCAGTGGAAGTAACAACTTTCTCAGTGTCCTGGTCGCTTAATATCTCAGGTTCACTCTGTCCTGGATCTGACGAGTCATCATTATTGCTAACATCTTCAGCACTAGAGTCACTGCAATTTCAGTATATTTTAATAATAATTCTTCTTTATTATTTTTGTAACTTTATATGAATTTTATATTTTTCTTTAATTCTGATGACTATAATACAGTACAAACACATTTCAATCAAATATATAGTTAGTCCTAAGCTTTAAAGTATTTTAGATTTTTAGTCCTACATTTTGGTTTTTTAGTCCAGAAAAGATAGGAATAACCAAATGTTTTTAGTCGTGGTTGTGGAATGGTTTATGCACGCGGAATATCGATTGAATGTCCTTTTTCGATTCTGGTTCTAGACTCCGTGTATACCAATATATTTTTCAGAATACGTGTAAAACTAATTTCAATTGGTAACACGATCAGGTGACGGTGAAAGAAAACATCTTGAGGTATCCTGAAGACTTGAGAAATGTTTTAAGTGGGGGAAAAGCAGCAGTGTAGACTTCTCAGAGGTTAAAAATGCCAATACGTTGTGAGCATGCGTGGTGGTTAAGCTCGTGTCTTCCCCGAGGAAGTGGCTTAAGAGGCCTTTGCTCAATGGTAAGACACGCTGATGTTAGTTATTGTTTAATTTTTGAGTAATAGTTTTGCCTAAAACCATACAAAAGTTAAAGAATGAATTAAAGGTAACTTACTCCGTAAGCAAATGGCCAATAGCAATGGCCAGTTTATCCATTAAGCCATTCTCATTATCAGAATCGGATTCTTCCGTATCGAGTGCACCAAGGAACGACATATTCCCAGCACTAAAATCTACATTATAATGTTTAATATCTCCGCCATTCGGATTTCTAATAAACGTCATCTCGTTATCTGTATCATATTCATCTGTTGAAGTTTCAGATTCAAATTCGTTTCGTTTTTTTGGTCTTTTCATTTGTTCTGTAGTTACTCCCGTATCGGCTTCAGTCCCTTGTTGTTTAGTTTCTAATTTTGAAGATAATGGATAAGCTTTTGCCTGCAATGTTCTACATATTAATATCATATGTAATTTTAACTACAGTTAATGAAGGGATAAAAGTAGTCACTGTAGTACTTTTTAGCCTTTCCACTTATACAAGAAATAAACTATTTCTGTAATACTACATAATATAGTAAAATTAAATTAAATTCTATCGGTCTGTGACTCGTGAAACATGGATCTAGTAGATCTTTAGCAATCCTTGATTCCGAACATTTATTACCAGTGGTCTTAGCTGCTAGAATGTAAAAGAGTAAATATATTTAATTCATATTTTTGATTTAAGAAGCTTAAAAAGGGAACGTCGATTAAAAAAAATCCTTACTTGAAATATTGTTGCGGTGATCTCCCAAGGACGTTGTGAATTAACGACGGGTTCTATGAGTGGTTCCCACGCATCAGATCTCTCATCGTAACAGTTAGCAATTATACTCATCCTTGCGTTACCTTGAAATTGTTGTGACCAATTGTACAACGATATTTCGCTTGTTAACTGGAACAGTTAAATAACGCAAACTTTTATTAAGTTAAGTTTTCATGAAATTGCAGTTGAAGGAGGTCTAAACGATTTCAACCCTGTCTACCTTGCTGTGCGCTATCAAGAATAATGTTGGATTCCTACGGTGCAAAGAGCATTACTCAAACACTAACACGACTATAAAAAAGACAATAAAATTTTGCATATATTAAAATCAATATTATATTACATTAAGTCTTGTAGGGTAGTTGTGCTGGCATGATTTTTTTTTCAGATGACACTTCACTTGTATTTAAATTGAAAAGAATAGATTCAGAGGTTAGGAATTAAATAATACTTTAGTTAAAATCTATGAATGGTTTACTTTAAATTATTTACTACTAAATGCAAACAAAACCAAATGTATGGGATTTGCCTTGTCCAATGTTCAGCGTGTGAATAGTCATCCCAAGATGTAAGGGAATTTAGTAAGCTTAGTTGATAATACTGTCTTCTTGGCTCCGATGCCCGAGTTACAATTCAGGCAATGTGACATGCTTAGGGAATTACGATCTCTCGAAGTGCAGAAGTCCCGTGGTCCGGACGATATCCCAGCGATAGTGCTTAAGAAATGTGCAGATGAGTTGTCTCCAATGTTGACGAGCCTTTACCGCCTGTCCTACCTCTCTGGTGTCGTGCCTCGGGTTTGGAGGGAGGCTAATGTGCAACCGATTCCCAAGAAGAGTGGTATGCACTGTACCACTGGCGGGAGGCAATTGTAAAGCATAGCGAGGCTCTGGCGATCAGTCTTGACATAGTGAAGGCTTTTGATAGGATCTGGCATCGCGGACTTCTCGCCAAACATCCGGCGTACGGACTTCCCGACAACCTCTGCAACTGGATCTCTGGCTTTCTACATGAACGCAGAATTGGTGTCCTTGTAAAAGGATGTGATTCGCACATGTCAATTAACGCTGGAGTTCCTCAAGGCTCTGCGCTTTCGCCCACTTTATTTCTTCTGCATATCAATGACATTTATCTTTTGGCCATACTCATTGCTATACAGATGACAGCACCATTCATGGGTGCTATTATAGGAAGCCTTCATTTGGTCCGGAAGATATTTAAAAGAGACGGGAGGAACTTGTCATTGAACTTAATCAATCCTTGCACCGTGTATCTACATGGAGAGCAAGGAAATTGGTTGAGTTCAAGGACAAAAAACTCAGGTGTGCGAGTTTTCTTCAAAAAAATCTCCGTTTTCTCCCCTCTCCACTCTTCAGATTGTCTCACTAGCAATGCGTGACAACCTCAATATCCTAGGTGTGGATATTCGCAGCGACTTCAACTCCAGGGATTAACTCAGAAGTGTCATCTCTACTACATCTCGGAGGCTCGGAATCCTGAACAGGGTGCGATAGTTTTTCACGCCCGGTCTGTATCTTGCTTACAAGGTACATGTTCCTTCGTGTATGGAATAGTGTTTGCATCTCTAGGATTGATCTCCGAGGAATATCTCCTCGATGCTCTGGACAGGTTGCAGAGACGGGCTGTTCGCATTGTTAATGATGCAGACGTTACTAAATATATCAAGCTGCTTTAGCTGCGGAGAAACATCACCTGGTTGAGCGTGTTCTACCGCCTGAATCATAGTGAGTGTTCTGAAGAGATCTTCAATCTAATTCCCTCTTCTCCTTTCCATAACAGAGTCACACGTGCTGAGGTTCCGAGTCACAGTTTTACAGTAACCTCCATCTCGCCACGAACTAAAAAGTTCTACATACTTACCTTTGTCTTTCCGTGAAGCTGTGGAAACATCTCCCAGCTAATGTGTTCCCTCTTTTTTACGACATCAGGTCCTTAAGCGTAACGTGAAGAGACGTTTATGAAACCAGCAAGACAGTGGCGACCACCGATGAATTTAGATTTATTGAAGGGCACCTTTGCGTTTGGATTGTAATGTACTTACTATCAGGGACAGTACCTTCAATGTGGCGAGCTAATTTTTTTTTATCCCAACGCATATATCTGATTTGCCAGAAAATTAGTTCAAGGACCATGTCAAGCAGGTTGTACTGGCAAAAGGTTATTATTGGGTGGATCATTATGTGAATGATAGTGATGTCTGGTAATAACGCTCTCTATGTGCATCCACTACATTATAAATATGATTATTGATATGTTATTTATACAGTTGGAAAAAAAATAATTATAGAAAAGATAAGCCCGATCGAGTTTCGTGCCGGTTCTTCCCGATAACTGGTAGTAGTGTTTGACGTTCATAAGTGTCTTCTTAGGTCCTAAATTGAATATAGTATATTTTGATTTTGATTATAACATGTTATCTCTCATAATGAATGATATAAATTTTATTTTTATTTTTATCGTGACAAAGGAGACATAAAACCAGAACTGAAGATAGGATAAACGTGAGGTATTTTAAAACTCCTATTGCACCAGAAATTATATTGAGTGAGAACGTTGCAAACATATTCTTCATAATAAACTTACTTTCAATACCAAAACTGGTACTCGGATATTTTGTTCGATCTCAAATAGTATCTTAAGGCTCGGTATAGTCATCAAGAAGGTCTCCGAGGGTTTAATATTAAGAGGTTTGGGTTGAACGTAACTACTTTCCTTATTCCGCACAACATACGGAGTCAGCTTCTTAGGAGACCAGAGATCCTCGTCTTGTTTATCTGGTTTAGAAGTATAGGTAGGGAAATTGAATATTTCCTTTTCATCAGCCATTATTAATTCTGTTATCATCTCTTCAATAATATCTGTAAACGTATTTTAATAACAATCATAAAGATGATGTTAATTAGCATATTTACTGATGGATATTTACTACATGCTGCTCGTTGTTAAAACGGTTTTTAGAACAAGCTCTAAACACGCATTTGCATATTTTTTGTTTCAAGTTCACTGTAGTTGCTTACGTGTAATAAATAACAAGAAAAAAGTATTTCTAATATTACTAATGTTTCTTACAACATGTATCAATTATCTAAATTAATAAGCATTGATGCGTAAAGCGAAATAAATTTACTCTCAGGGTGGACTTCGAATTGTAAGCTATTTTTAAGCTATTTGCTATTTTAAATTGAGAAAGAAACACGACATACTCATCCATTTTAATTCTTACCATTAACAGTATGTATTGTAGTTGGAGCTATATGGATTTCGATTTCAGATACTTTCAAACGGACCAAGACCCCTTCCTCTGAGTTCTTGAAACTCTTGGAATATTCAATATCACAAGGTCTGAGGACTGTTTGAGGAGCAAGGTCTTTTAGCTTTGACTGTAACTTTGACATCATCTAAATAAGAAAATAAATAAGGCAATTAGATTGTAAAAATTTACGTAGTAGATAAAAGTTTAATTTACCACTAGGTATATGAAAACAGCTTACTTGAAAACCAGCTAAAGATACAACTAAGCTCTCAATATTCGAATGGTTAGAATAGTCTATCATAAGTTCTGTACGTAGCAACAGTGCATGCCCTTCCGTCTTCGTTAGGTCCGTGAAGAACATGATCTCAGGCTGTCGAAACTGAATTGATATTGATAGTCCTGGTGGTTCGTCTGACACTGATGTCCCTGGAATCCAAGTTGTATAAAATGTTACATGAATAGAGTAATAGATAACATTCTTGAAAATTAGGGATAGGAAAGATCAGTTAAAACATTTAAAATAGTTAAATTATCCAAAAAACGCAGATTATGAAATTAGTGCTAACATTTTAAAACATGTTCATGTATTTATAAACTTTACCTGTAGAAATATATCCGCTTGTAGAGTCACTCGAGCTGGGCAACCTGGTTGCTCTGTTGTTATTGCCAGATTTTGAAGGATGTGAATCACCTACATAACCATGGTTCACCACACCACCATCCATAGTTTTCTCTCCTGAATAATCAGATAAAGTTTTAAATTAAAGTGAAGCTTAATTAAATGGTTACGAGTAAAACAGTTTTGTATTGTTTTCCACGCTTGAGGTGATTTTTCTAATAACTGGTAATGCTAGCATAAAAACTAAATAGCTATGTGAAATTTTTCATGAAGATCAAGCATAATGTTAATTAAATGTTGATGTTTTTTAAAGTTCAGTATGTCGTAAGTTCCGTAGTTAAATTTTTATAAATGCAAATTTTCTCATGTTACCTTGATCCTGTAACAACATAGATTAAAATATAACACTATTTTATGTCAAATATTACCTGGCACAGCCAGTAATAGTGTTTTAACCAACTGAAGAAAGAAAGGCAGTGCTAAATTCAACCTCGTCCGATCTACTCTAACGTCTAGCTGGCGAGCTTTAGTTGCAGTGACGCGGACGCTCGCGTCGATCAACGGTGGACGTCGAACAGAAATACAACCGCCATCGGATGCACGGCGAGATCCTCCTTGTGATTGGAAGATTCTGGGAAGAAAATGAATTTTTGTAAATTAAATAAAAAAATCTTTGAATTTATTTTATGACGTTTTTGTGTTGTAAAAAAATCACAATTTATTCTATTTATATATTGCACTCTTAGATATAGATCATTTTACTAGAACTTGGTTATTCTAATTAGATTTACTTACTGATGACAATTAAATAAATATGCTTTGCGATTTAATTATAACTATTAATAAGCAACGGCCGTTAACAGATATATAAACAAACCTGTATGGTAAAAAGTTTACATTTACCTCTTAATAACCACAGTAGGATCCGGTCTAATATCTTCAATGAGTAAGTTCTGCAGGCTAGCCCTCAGGTCCAAACTGCCATCGGATGAGTACTCCAGCTGTAATGTTGCCTCACCTGCAGTGAGCTTTGCCACACCGTGATTCAGATCTCTCACTGGAGAACTCAGCACTTCATCCATATCGGAGAATAGCTTGAGTTCCAATCCTTCGAGAAGGAACCTACACATTTTTTTTTCATTAATTTATATATAAGAATTTGTTACGTTGTGTAAACATTGTAAATCTTTCCCAGATACATTTACGTCTTATTGTACTTACATAGTAAGAGATTTCCCATTCGTATCAACTAGATTCTTCTTAACTCAAAACTTTTACAATGTTTCAAATGGAGTAAAAGTTCATAACTAACGTATAAACTCACCTGAGTACAGTTTCCTTTTTAATTGGCTCCCCTTGGGCCAAGAAAGCTTCTAGTTTTTTCACTGAAGTATCAATGGGTGCTGTTTCGGTTGGAGAATTCGGTACAATATTTCCTATAAGATTTTAGAAGATTAAAATACTACTGTCCTCGAAAATGCAAACAATTATTGAAATACAAACATACAAAAAAAATATTTTATTACAATTCACTATGTTTTAATCACATAAGAACAATAGTTATTACGAAAAATAAAACTAGCGAGCGGAACATCATTAAATAAATATTTACCAACATAATGTCCCTCGCTGAAGTTATCACACCAGACGGCGAGGAAAGTGGCTAGATCCTTCTGTCCAATGTTCAAATAGATTGTGTCGACGGTGATGTCGGCAGAGAATGCCAGGAGGTCGCGATAAGCTGCTATTGTTACCATCTGCTGGTAGCACACTGCACGTTTGAGGTCGCAGCGAATGCACATTGGCTCTAAGATTGGTTCCTGAACATAGAATATACGTACCTTTGACCAAATAGTCATAAAACATTATTTTATTTATATCCATCATTAGCTTGTTTGCAACATGGAAGAATGCAATATGATCAAACCAATAAAAGCATATCTAGGTTAGCTGATAGCTCTTCTGTGAACTGACACAGTTAACTTACGGTGTAATGCTGGAATGATATATATTATAGTGACACGTTTTACTCATTAAGCCAGCACGACGGAGTAAGCGAATACTAAATTTTGATGATCGGATGATTGTTAACGAACGGACAGACCGAGTA
Organism: Saturnia pavonia; assembly: GCA_947532125.1. Classification (NCBI taxonomy): domain Eukaryota; kingdom Metazoa; phylum Arthropoda; class Insecta; order Lepidoptera; family Saturniidae; genus Saturnia; species Saturnia pavonia. Next base: position 16,824,327 of record OX383904.1, read on the forward strand.
GAATAATTGTAATTTGTAATTACTATAACAGTTTCATCCATAAAATCCCAATTATCGATGTATATTAGGTGAAGAATCTACCTGGACTTCCAATGTACCGGCCAGGGTCATCACAGCTCTGGAGAAGCTAATGTTTACCAACTTTATCAATATGTTATCTATTACAGGATTTTGGGCAGGACTGGAGACCTCTTGGCTCGTGCTGAACTGTTTGAAGAAGTTCTCTATATGAAGGTCACCTGAGGAAAATAAATTAATAGAAACTATGATAACTAAAAAATCTCTGAGACCTATATTTATATGGATAATGTATCTTTAAAAAAAAATTAAAAATCTAGCACCAAATTTAAAACATTATAGGCTTTGTTTATCATACATAATACTATGTATCACTAAAATTATAGGTGTGGATAAGAAATGGAATAGAACATTCAACGGAATACCTATTTAACTTACCCATATTGAGAACCAGTAGATTAGGCGAGGAAGGCTTTTGTGGCAGAAGTAACACCGGAGCGTGAATCTGGATTAATTTGAAATTAAAAACATTGCAACACAACAGTAATCGCCTTTTCAAGTAAGCCTGTAATGGCTTATTAAATTAATAAATATATATAAAAAATAATTGTATATAAATACACTTTTGAATATCAGATGTTGATAAGCATTTACCACCACTAAAAACTAAAAACATTTAAATTTGTAAGTTGAATAAAAGTATTTAATTTTAGACGGATTTTAGAATTTATTACCTCGATGACAAGGTTGAGTCGAGTAGACCAGGACTGAACTTCTTCTGCTTGCTTCTCGACTGCTTTTTCAGCGGCTTGAGCTGCTTCAGTTACCATAGAACTTGGGATCAGTGGTTCCAGGAATTGCTGCACATGTATATCGACCCGATATTGATTATGATTTTTGGTTTTTCCTCTAGTATTTTAATACTAGACTACTTTTACTATTTAATACTATACTGAAAGTCTCATAGGGTATTTTTATGTAATAACCTAATTCATTGACTGTTTTATCTTAGTCTAAACTATGCTTTGTACGAAAATAATGCTTCGATTCTCTATACATCGCATGTAAATTTAACGAGTATCATAAAATTTGAAGTGTACAGTTAAAATTTTTGCAGAGATTTTATGCTCTAGGAAAAATTATACCATTCAACAATATAAAATGATTCAAACAGTACATTTGGGTTTAAATTTATTTACTTCTAGTTTTATGATACTCATTGTTTGCGACGCATAGTCTAGTTCTTAGGTATACGTATAGTTATACGTTTTGTTTTGTTTGTATATTAATTCGTAACGATAGGATATAGATAGGTTGTTAAGTATGTATTTATTAGCGAATATAATGATGGTTTAACGTATAATGTAATATCGTTTCAAGTATTTCCTGCTTAACGTTCTTTGTGTGTTTTGTGTTAGATATGATAATGTGACTTCTATCTAATATAGAACATGGCATGGCTTATATAATGTTATCATCGTGTTAGAATAGGATATAAGCATGTATATAATGAGTTTAGAGTTAGTGAGAGAGTTTATGTTATGACGATTATTATTATTTTTTTTCTTTTTTTAAGGCCTTGAACCCTTGGGGTTATGTCGGCCTGACGATTATTTATGTTATGTACTGTTCCTTAAGGTTAATTTATGTTTGTAGGGATAGATTTTAGTATTCTAATTAGTTTTGTAACATTCCAATAACAATCTGATAGGATTTTGGCTCCATTCTGGCACCTTGACTTTTCAACCTGTACACCAGCGATCTCTCTCGCCTCCCGGGAGTACTATACGCTGATGATACAGTTATCTATAGTTCGAGTTGGAACAGACCCAACCTCATACATCGCGTCCAACGAGCCATAGACCTACTCGGTGAATGGTAACGTAAATGGCGAATTGATGCCATGATAATCTTTGACACCTTTCCAGGGCCAAATAAATTGAAGACACTTTACAATATCCCTATCCCCTGGACCACCCAGACTAAATATCTAGGTTCACCCTCGAGAGAACGCTATCTTTCAAGGCACATGTTAGGAGAGTCCGGAACAGGACCGCCATAGTTCTGGGCCGCTTGCATGCTATGCCATGCTCGGTAAGCAAAATGTCACTCAGACATAAACTTACACTATACAAGATGTGTCCGCCCGATTTTTACTCACGCTTGCCCTGTCTTCGCGTCCATGCGCAAACCAAACATTCAACCGTTGCAAGTAATGCAAAACAACAGAGAACGTAACAGAGATCTCCATAAACATATGGATCTCCCCTCGATCCCCTCGCCACGAGATATTTAGATAGTGCTTCGAATCACCCCAATTAGTTAGTTGTAGCCGCTGTGACATACACGCCAGTCCCGAAGTCTAAACGTAGGCCGCGTAACATACTTACCGATCCCGACGATAAATTCGCGGAAACTAACGCTTCATACCCGTCCGTCTCTTTAAACCAAGCGTGCGCAGCGGGCGGGTGGTGAGCGGGAGCGAGTGGTTATGTAAGACTCATTCTCACTAGAACTTCAAGGTGTACCATCCGCCGCCGTAAAGGGGCGACGCCGGACCGCTAGTAGCATTCTACCGCGCCGCTTCGGCGGCCTGCCCTGCTAAATTCCGGGCCCCAGCCTACAGGAGCCAGTTCAGTACAAACCTATTTCCCCCGTCCGCCAAACCTGTGCAATGGAGAGAAGGGCCCCCAACCTCCTTCTGAGGCAACTCAAGCCTAGGTCCGTTCCTTCGGTATGGATCCCATGAGTCAGCAACCGCTCGCGCGATACAGTGACAGTGCAGTTCTAAACATACACATATGACACTGCATTTCACACATGCATACCACTCAGGTACATAGATTCTATTAGGGAACTTTTTTTTTACAGATTACATAATACATATCCACATATTTCTTTCCTCCTCCCAAAGGAAAGAAATATGTATATTCAGTTATCTCGAATATTCTAGGGATAGGGTAGTTAGATCGCGACTTTTTCGCATGATCGGCAACAGCCCGAGCTGAGGTTCGGCCACTTTGGCACCCTTAAGCTAGTTGCCTTGCTTTCGAGGCGGAGTTCTTTGAGCGCTTGCCCTCAAACCAGGTGAAACTGTAAAAGCCGCCTGAGGTTTCAGGGCAGTTATGGCCAACAGAGTAGTAAAATAAAAAAAAACATGGCTGGAACGCAGCTAATCGCATATCAAGAAAAAGCCTCCTGAAGAAATCTCAAGAAGACTGAAGACACTCTCGTAGTAGACCTTCGAAGAAACACTGGATTAGTGATAAGTTTTATTACAAGAAGATTTGAAGAATATATCGGCTGATTTTGGTGTACGTGTTGTCATTCGCCCCACCAACGCCCAGTTCATCCGCAAGTCGACTTCACTTGCAGCGCCACGCCCCGAATGCCACAAATTTATAAGCGATGTATAGAGAATCGAAGGATAATCTTCGTACAAAGCGAAGTCTACGCTAACAGAAAACAATCAATAATTGAAGTAGGTATCGAATATAAGTTTATAAGTATTCTAGTTTGTATTTTTATAAATAATAATTAATTAAATATTTTCACTAAGTTTATACTGACCTGTAAATGATAAAAAACACAGCAGAACATAACAACATGAAGCCTTCCCACGTAGATCTTCAATTCACCATGGGCCTTGATATTATCTTGAGACCCGTAAACTCGTGGGGCTGCTCTTACGTACTTCACTTCCAAAACTTTATCCTCATCAGGCCACACCAACTAAAATTAAAAGATTTTAATTTTCAATACAGTTTTATTCATATCCAAACAATCTGTAGACAATTTTAATCTGATAATATCTGAAGGTTCTACGTAGACCTAAGTATAAAATTACTAATTAGAATTAACGTTAGTAAAATACCTTAGGATAAAGTGTGGCTTCAGAGAGATCGTCGAGTTGTAGTGAGCTGAGGAACAGCTTGAATATCATGCGATCGTTAGCTCGGAACACGCAGTCGCTCTCCAACGCCACGATCTTCACCTCAAGCACGGAGCATTCCAAGTGACACAGCTTCATTGAGATCGATGACGCCCTAATATATTAAATTATTGAATGTTATCGTAATTAATTATATTTTATTTTTTTTACGCCTAGAATTAGTAATTACTAATTGATATAGAGCTAATGAAACTTAACCACAATCTCATTCGATCTACTCTCCAATTTCCAATAGATGACACTGAAAAATAAGCTTAATTATAAAATAAATACTTACCTAACTGAATAACTGAATTTAGTAGCTCCTGAAGGAACTGGTGGATCAGCCTCAGGTTTCATCAGGAAATTCCATAGTGACGTGGTTTTCGGTAGCACAGTTTTCTTTATATTCAGCAGTTGACGTTTTTGTATTCTTAAACAGAAGATCAGCATATATTTACTTGGAAATAAGTTAATTTTCTAGTACTATTCAGCTGAAAAACGTCCACTACTGGACATAGGCTTCCCCCACAACGACCGGTCCGGAGCTGTTCGCATACAGCATGTTCCCGCAACATTTAATATTACTTATTAAAACCCAAGTCTCTGTTCACATCCAAAAACATCTAAAATTGCTCGGAAACTTGTGCTTCGTATGGGATATCCACTCGGTCCTGGTTGTGGAAGTTAGATGGTTTAATTCTGCTGAGAAGATACAAAATAATAAGTTTTTTTTTTTTCAGAAACTTGATTTTCTCACAGTATGTCGAGTAGGTTTCTTGGTATGAAAGTTAAATGTTCCACCAGTGTTCCCGAGAGGATTTGAATCCAATATACGAATATCTTTAAAAATGAAGACGAGCTTAAGAAACAGTGATATTAAAAACTCACTTGTTTTGAATGTACTGCAGATATTTGGTTAGGGTTCCAATTGCGTCAGCGTGGAGGAGTAAGGAAACGTGTCCTGTATCGGCTACTAGCGCCTGCTCAACACTATGGAAGTGAGTCTTAAACTCTGGACAATCGGCGCGTACCTGTTTTAACGACGATTTCTGTAGTTTACCATTTTTATAGTTAGACGATCAAGCAATTGAATAATATAACTAAAATTTCATAATACAGTATTATTATTTTATTTATCATACAGTATACAGTTATACAGTATGTATACAGTTCTAATGTTTGCCTAAAACTCCAAATATAATCCTACAAGCAGTACTTATTCATACCAATATAATACTTCTTAACTTTATTTAGTTGGAATGTAAAGTAACGATAACTCATAACTTTATTATATTCACCTTCCTATATAGCAAATTTAACAACTCCCCAGAACTGGTGATGAGTTCCAAATACTGTCCGCTACTGCTGTGGTGCTGCTTATCAGTCAACAGGGCCTCGCTAATAGACAACTGTATGGCCGGTCCATACTCCATGAGGGCCACGTCCAAACAAACCTTCGTGACACTTAGCATGACATATGGACGTTCGGTTTGGTCGGTAGAGCGCGACAAATTGATCACTATTTCGCCTGTGGAGGATAATATAAGAAAATTAAAAAAACTTTCAATAGTCATGAACTATGTAAGTCGTAACCCTGTAAGTAAGTAACCCTGCTGGGTCTAACTCTTATGTAAGTAATTGAAGCAAGTCATAGTGAGTTAAATTGATATTAACATTTATCAATGACTCCTTTCGATGAGTGACGATTATTCCACTCACCAACGATAAACCTCATTAATGTGTTGATGTTATTCGATGGAGAAACGTTGTCTTCAAATCCTGGCAGGTCGACACAACGAGCGTATATCTCCAGATCTTCCTCGCTATGATCTGAAGCACTGAATGCATGATCAGACTCTTGGAAACCTTGCTTCGCTCTTGTCTTGTCGAAGGTGGTCTCAGAAACTCTATAAAAAAAGATTTAAAATGTTTCTTATTATCTTAATCTATATACATATTATAAAACTCAATGTCTCTCTGTCTGTCTGTCCGTTTGTTTTTTACGTCAAACCCAATTATCCGATTTATATGTTTTTTTATTTTTCATAGTTTTTTTATTCATAGCTATGTTATCTGGCCAGATTATAGGATATATTTTGTGAGATAAAGTAACATATTATGAAATGAGCAGTGACGATAATGGTGAATAAATTAGGAAAAAAGACGCATTTAGGGCGCTTATATGGCTTACGCTGAATAAACCATACGAGATATATCAAATTAATAACCAACGTAATTATAGATCTTAAAAAGACCTACAAAATCAGCGATAGCATATATCTATCTTATAAGGTTCACCCACAATAAGCATTTTTGCCCTCCGTTCTTTGAGTGGAGGCAGCATAATCCGCGCGTACGCTCGACCGATGGCATTCTGTAGTCCATCCGAGTGGAGCCGCGGGCACATCTAGTCAATCATAAAACGCATTTATCACACTGATAAAATATTTCATCACGACTAAAATACTTAATTAGCATTCATACCAATTGTCGTAAATGGAAATGTCTATTGTATCTCTTCCTAAATATAAAAATAAGTGGAAAATATGTCAACAGAACTCTTGTAACGCTTAAAATTAAGCTATCATCACATATTTAGGTTTTCCAAGTTTATTACAACATTAAAATTTTATGTTAAAATAAATATAGAAACCCAGATAAAGCACACCTATTTCTCTTCAAATATGCAAACACAATTTTCTGTCTCAAATTCACTAGGTCCTTATATCCAGGGTCTGCCATCACGCGGTCTAGTTCAAGCAACTCTACGAGATCTAGATCTTCGACATCCTCGGTGTAATCCCCTGAGTCCATAAACGAAACTGGTACGGTGTTAGGCACTGGGATGGGTAGATTGTCACAAAAATCTAGGAGTTGACCGATGACTCTGTCTGATAGGTTTAACTTGAAGCTTGATAGTGAGATATTTAATTTGTACCTGAAAATGAGAAATAATAGTTGTACAAGTCATTGCTCCATCTTCCAGGAGGGCATTTCACAATACGTTTACATAGACGACATCTTCACTACATAACTAATTTTCAGTCCTTGGATAACGGATTGTGAAATTATACATTTACCGTATGTTTGATATACGTCATACTGTGGATATAATTTTGTTGTATGATGAATATCATTAACAAATAAATCAATGTTGGTGGACTTCAGGGCTCCATATCCATTAACATAATAAAAGATTCAGCAGCGACAGAAACTCTTACTTAAATTATTGTTATATATCTACACACATACCGAGGTAAAAGCTTATAGTCCTTCTTGATGCTGTTGGAGAAAACAACTTGCATCTTTATCTTGGGTATGAGATGTAGGTCGGAGTCAGCGTGCTTGCGCTCCTCATGCCATGGGTCATTCCATTTGAAGAATAGTACCTGAATTGTGTTTATGCATCAGTTATTAACGGACTTAAGGCTCAGGCTGTGATAGTGTTGAGTAATAATTTCATTTATGAAACTTCAATACTCCGATGAGCAACTATGATGATGAGAAACATTGGCAAGCTAATAAAAGATTTTTACAATATAGAAGGCTAATCGATAAAATGTTAGTGTAAATTCAATAAACTATTGTAACTATATTGAGTTCAAATTACTTCAAATTTAAGTAACAGAAACAGCAAACTACCACATCTTAATAAAGAGTATTATACATTTAATTTTATACTTGGCTACCTTTGTATATAACTTTGTTATATTTGTAGAACTAACCTGACAAGAACACTCGGCGTGAAGCCGATCGTAAAGCCGTTCCTCTAGCTCCATACAAGTAGCATCCTCTAGGGTGAGGTTGGAAGGTTGTAAATCAGACTTAATTATGATTCTGCTTATATCCAATACCATTACATGCCCAGACCTGCAGTTCAAATAAGATAAATTGTAAATACGAGTACATATTTGTGACTTTTAACAGGCTCCGTGGCGCAGTAGAAATAAAATCGCGAATACATTTTCGCATAGGTCGCAACGTAATTTGGGGGTCTAATATTTATATCATTTGTTTGGTTCCTTAATAATAATAAAATAATGCTTAGTTTGTAACTAAAAAGGAATTAAAGGCTCGAAATATTACATACTTTTTATAACGAAAGGCACTAAAGAAGCGTTAAAATTATTTACATAGTAATCGGATCTTTTTCATCTACTTTATTTAAAACTAGCTGTATCCGCGGCTACGCTCGCGTGGGCTACAAAATTATTGTTTATGAAGATATCGTGATAAATATATTTATAAGGACCAAGTAACTAAGGAAAAACAAAAAAAAAACATAATCTATCCAGTAGTTCTTGCGTGGTGCGGGCACAACGACAAATCTCAATAATTTTATTGTTATAGAGAAATCCGTAATTATCTACACCAAGATCCGAATATTGTATTTAGATGAATTATAAGGCTAATAAATACTAACTTTGACTTACTTTTGTACAAATCCATGTTCAGGAATGACCATGCAAGGACCTTTTATATCTACGTTAACTTGAAACACTTTTTTCCTATTAACTGCGTATGTTAGCACAGATTTACTAATGCTACTGGCTTGGTATATTACTTTGGTCACTTCATCAGCTAGGTCTTCTGATGTCATCGAATGTGTTTGCAAGAAATTAATCAATTCCGTGAAAGCATGCTGCAAGTAGTTTACCAAAATTCATATTAATTACATTATAATTGTAAAGATACAGGTATAGGATATGGAAAATCTCTATTTTAATAAAACAATAATATTTGAGAATACCGCAACTAACGTACCTCGACGTAAAGCACTTCTATCGGTTCCATAAGACAACATAGAGAATAGTCAGCTTCGATATTACAAGGATTCTTCTCAAAGTCAACTGCTAGTAAGTTGGTACCAGTAAGAGGAGTTCCCTTTTCTGATGTTAACAGTGGAACTAACTCTCCATCTGATGTAGCGCCTTCCACTACAATGCTTTCTGTTCTGGCGGAAATCTAATTAAAAAAAAGAAATGGCGAAAATATAAAAATTCAATCCCAATCTATTTATGGTATTTGAGAAATTAATTAATTTTGGTTTGAACTTTTTAAGAAATATTAAAATAGTAGTTATCAGTAGTAATCAAACCTATTGTATTTCTTACCTTATATGCTTTCACTGAAGGTCTAGTCTCTAACGACACCAGGAACTGTGTTAAACTGACTACTAAAACTTCTTTACTTCTGTTCATCAGCGTCAACGAACAATTAGCTAATGTTAAATTTAACTTATGTTCTGTAAAGTAACAATCAAACAAAATATTTTTAAGATCAGTAATCAAAATAATTAATATATTTTTAAATATCATAAGGTATTCTTGAATAAGTTGTATGTACACAAAACAAAATAATATGAAAAATATTTTGTAAAAGATACCTATATATTGCTTTGATCGATCTTTTGCTGGTTCTCCCTCTACATATCCGATCAGCTCGCAAACTCTTTTCTTTTCAGGACTTGATAAGTGACTCCATAGTGTTTTACTACGCTCTGTCTTCACACATAACTCCACATGGGCGTTAAGATCCTCAATGTCGCTGTCTGATGAAGAGCTTGTAGGCTTCCACCAGTCAAATTCTGATTCCACCACTTCTATGCGGTCTGGCTCTTGAGATAGAAGCTGAGAAAATATTGTCACTTGGAGTATGATACATCATTATAAATAAGATGACATCATGCTATCTGCATAATCTTTAGAATGACAATTTTTAATTGTAAAATCATACTCACTTCAAACTTTGCCTGCTCCCGTGCAATCACCACTGATATAATCGGAAGACTGTCCTCACATTTCTGTAAGTCTAATTTCAGTTCTGTGTCGTTGGGACTCCTCAGAGTAGTTTTATATGTTTTTTTGTAGACGTTATAGTTTTCCCTGTGCTTCTTGATAGCTGCCCAAGTGTAAGGCCTCACTCGTTGTTCCACAACAACGTTATAAGCGTATCGCCACCATTTTTTTATGTCTTTGGACAGAGGTAAACCTGGATGAAGATGACGGTATTTTCTGAAAAATTAATAAAAGCTTTTAGAAGACATAAAAAATCAGCATTAGATTCGTGTGTTGGTGAATATAATGTTTTCAACAGTGTCTTGTACCTATATTAAATCAAGTTCTAAATATGTGAATGATAATGATGTCTGGAAGTGACGCCCTCTCTGTACATCCATAAAATTATTAATATTATTATAATTGTATGAAAATCTTAAAAATGGTAATCAGATACATAATAATAATAAAAACTACAAATAGTGGAATACATCCAACTCGCCGCCAGATCATCTAAATTATATCTATTTCCTCATCAATAATCACATTTTGAAGTAATGTTTACTCTGCAATTCGTTGTAAGTCGCGAAGATAGCACAGGAGTTAGAAGATTCGAAAACTTCGTTGAGCCTACTCTTTAAAAAAATAGTCGCGTTACACCTATTTCATTTATAGTCCACTTCATTGTGCCTATCATGTTAGATAAGGTCCTAAAGTTGAAAATTTACCGCCCTACAGTAGATTTTGTGTGTTCCGGAAACTGCTCTTAAGAATTTCGGAAACACCTTCTTAGGCTTAGTGCCATACTATATCTCAGACTATATCGTTATTTAACATCAGGTGTGATGATATTCAAACGGTTGTCTTTTCCACAATAATGAAATCTTCAATTTTTGTGATTTATCAAAACGTAGAAAGCTCAAGTTTCAGAGAAGTCAAATTTTACCTGTTCAATTTGATCCTGGTAAATGAAGATAGCAGGTTATCGATCGACAGATATTGTTTCCTTGATATCTGGAGAGCGCTGTCTTGTAGTACAGCGTCTAATAGAAGACGAGGTACTCTGGTCTCACCGGACCGATTTATCAGAACTTTTACTTTGCAGGTCACTGGTTTTAGTACTGTGGAAGATTCAAGTTATTTACATATTTTATATTTGAGCCATTTTTTCCACTTTGTAACTCTATAATGAGATATCTTTTGTAGTGTTTGAATATTTTTTGTATCAAATTGTTGTTTTAGAGTCCTACTTGATATTACGTTGCTTTAGTTAACTTAGCCTAGTCGAATTAGTTTTTCTTTTTTCTTTTTCTAAGCGATATTACTTTTGAGGACCTAGTATTAACAACTATTATAATGTATAATATATTGCGGGATGTAAAAAATTCAAATAAGATTTCAGGTGCCCAAGTCAGTTTTAGCAGCACATGACAGATCATGCTGAAGAACAAACGAAGAAGTAGCGATAACGGGGTACGGTATTTGGGCCAGTCTGAATCACAATATTAATAAACCCGTCTAGATATGCCACGGTGCCTCAGGTAGTCATACAGTGTTAGGTATAATATGTCTTATTTAGATAGTTCTCTGTAATATTTGAAGGATAACATTGCAAAGACAGCAAAATTGATGAATCTACATGGGTACCGTTATTCCTTCATTTCATCATCATAATAATTATACTCCGTAATCTCCCACTACTGATGATAAGCTTCTCCTCTTGAACGCCATTCATCCTAGGAGCTAATCTTATCTAGGTCTGACCTGCGGTTTTCATAATGTCGTCAATCCAACGACCTCGTGACCATCCGACGTCTCGTTTACCGCTATCACAACGAGGCCTTTTATGGCTATTATCCCCTACGTAAAATTCAAAATACGCAAATAATTCTAGAAGGATCCAATGCATTATACTTACGAAATTCAAAATCCTCTCTGTGCATTGAGAACTTGTCCAAACCAGTGAGCATGTAATGTTTCCATGTATAATACTGTACTGGGGTTATGTTTGCTATTTCAACATCGTCTAGAGTTGTCGCTATCGGGTTCCAGTATAGAGAAAGCGACTCCACCCGCATCATCTGATAAACGGTTGACGCGTTCTGTGGTGTTACAGATGGCTTCCATTTGCTGAAAATAGAATTGGAAGCAATATGTTTTTCCATTATAGCACAGCAAAGTGACGATACTTTGTCTAATGGTATGCACAGTACAATAAAAAAATAAGCGGTGACTAGATTACTGGATATACACTGGCAGATTTCGGAACTCGACACGCTAAGCGCGCCATACGCCATACGCCGCTACGTTACATCTAGTGTACTTGTGGTAGTCGCAATCCATTCGGACACAATTGTCAATGCTATTTGGTATTTCAAATAGTTAACACAGACTTTTTGAATTGTATGAAGGTATCTCCACTACCAATGAACTGAATGAAGGAGAGATAAACTCACCTATTAGTTGTCTCTATCGATAAACTTTGCAAGCACAAACCACACGCCAGCGGTCCATCCTTTGAACTGATCGAATCTTCGTATCTCACGTGAACATTTCTCACGTAAATCTGTATATTATTAACTATAGCAGTGAACAAGTGCTCGAAGAAGTTCCTAGGACCCTTCAGGATCTCGCTCTCGGCTTCTAAGTCCTGAAGAATCTTCCTCTTTGCCGCTCTGGTGAGCCTTCTCTCTCGTTCTGGATCGAAGTAGGAGTTAGAAATGGCAGGTCCAACGAGGAGGAAAACATCTTCGATGTTGACCACTACCGGTTGAGTGTAGAGGCCTGTCCAGGGAATTTGGAGACTGATACGGCCTATGGTGCCGATTTTGACATCGATGGGGAGATCGAGTTCGTACTGTGGATATAGATTATATTTTTTTTTATTATGATACACGGAAAATAACGAATGTAACATTTTTCCAATCACATCCCCATTTTTTTTAGACTTAGTCTAGAACAAATATTAATTGTTAAGTGTAGCTTTCGAAACACACTTGTAGTTGTTTGGCAACAGACTTATAATTTGAAGGTTGTAATTAGATATACTACGGTTGCATCACAAATACATAATACATTTGTTATGTAGGACGCTTTTCTATACAAAAAATATCAACCTATTCAATTTTTAAACCCACCTACTTCGGAGTGGGTGACCAATAATAGTCCTACGACAGGACACAACTTCCGAAATTGATCAGATAGAGTACAATGCATAGTTCACCGTGCGCGCTTATAAAATTAGTCAGGAAAAAAACTAACAAGTAGGTACCAAATACCGAAGTTCTCTGCCAAGGTTACCCCTCGGTTTAGTTCTTTAAACCCGGGATCCTGAATACACGAGGATAGATAACATCCCTGATGTTGTCACTGACGAACTGGCATTAATCTAAACGAGCTAAATTTAAAAATCTAAGATATGTAATCCATTATATCTTTATGATAATTAATTAATTAGTATATTTTGTTTCGCTCGTTTTTATTCTGAAACGGTTTCCGGATCAAATTTCGCAACAGATGGCGCTGTGGGTGAGTTATTCAGTTCAGTTATATTATTCAGTTATATGAAAGAGTAGAACAACGTCTGCCTGTCCAGCTAGTATTATAGTAAAAGTAAGAATGATTATTTTTACAAACCAAAGCCTCTGGTTTTAATTTCAAGTCGCTCAAGTTGACATTCCCGGAGAAGATGCCCACATTCAAGTTCTCCGTGTCCAGATCTTGAACGTATTTGCCTAGAAGCCGATTAAGGAACCCGGCGACTGCGCCCTCGAACATTATGACTTCTTATTATCCTGTAACAAGTCGGAGATATTTAAAATCTTCGTATATTCAATTTCTAGTTCTTCGTCTTGTAGCTACTACCATCGAGTTGCATATCCCTCACTATCTTCACCTAGTACTGTGTTCTGACAGCTGCACTTGGGAGCAGCTCTTTGTCTAGGCTTAGCGTGTTACTATCATCAACAACACCATCACATAAACATCAGCTGACAGATTTTTTAATCATTTTTTAAGGACTAGGGTGCCTAAAGAAAATGTCAGTTCAATCACAACCTAACTTTAATATTTATAGCACTAGCATAGCACTACAAACTTCCTTAAAATCTTGTTTTTCTTACTTACAGCCAAGATTTTATATAAAATGCCTTGATCCATTGCATTAAGGTTACACCGCTTTATAATGGTTTTATGATTTTTTTCTTCATATATTTAGTACATATTATACGACTATGTGTACTAGCGGTACGCCCGCAGTTAGGCACGCGTTTATTACGCTGTAATTATTTTCATCCCGTAATTTTTCTCTTATTAATGAAAATTTATATTCTATTCTATTTTTTAAATAAATATAATTAGTCAAAAATATTAAGGTTTCTTAGGATATAATACAACACAAATTTCATCCCTTCATTTAATTTAGGTGAAGAATTTCAAAAAATGCTGGATATTATAATTCAAAAGTATGTGTGGTTCCTGTGTGGTTACAAAATATCGTCAAAACTATAAACGAAAAAATATTTTGTCTAAACAAACTTTCAACTGTTATTTATAACACACTTTAATATGAATTTTGATAAATGCTGATATGTATACGTGTTGCATTATTTTTACTAAAGAGCCTAAGTACAAAACTTCTAGTCAAAAACAATGTATTCTCACCCACCCCACACAAAATTTCAACACCTGTTTTATCCCTTAGAGGTAGAATTTTCCAAAATCCGTTCTTAATGAGTGAGCGTCTACATCGTGAAAGGAGTAACTATGCTAAATTTCAAGTCTATCGGACCTACAGTTTCGATGATCTCGTGATGATAGCTTTTATATATACAGATAAGCAATAGACTGGATAGGACGACACCAAAAATGGAATACACTAGTGTGCGTATTATTTTGTTTGTCTTTGTTATACGAGTTACATCCTGGTAACGTAACACAATTACACGTAACCGCAATTCATCTATTAAACATTAAATTACACTTTTAAACCTGAGTTTTTGCAAAATTCGCGATATTTGTTTTGCTCACGATTTAATAATAATACTAATAATAACAGTAATTTATTGCCAAAAAGAAAGTTTGTATACATTAAAAAAATTAACCCCACATGCACAAATTGGCAATGGGACAAACTCAGCTGATGTTATGTGGAGAAATGGTCTTGTTGGTGGTATCTCGTTCTGACACAAGCGTATGCTATGCTCTTTCTCTTTCGAGTTTCCGATATTCTATCCAGTAGTTTTTGGGTGATGCACGCACAACGGCAAACCTCTTTTACTTTCCTGATATAAATCCTAATCCTAATAATATAATAATAATAATCATACTAATATTATAAATGTGAATGTAAGTTTGTTTGTTACGCTTTGACGCGAAAACTACTAAACCGATCATCATAAAACTTTGTACACATATTCTTGGAGGTATTAGAAGTAACATAGGATACTTTTTATCCCGGTAAAAACACTTTTTGTCGTCGACGCGAGCGAAGCCGCAGGTAAAAGCTAATAATATTATAAAGGCGAAAGTGAGTTTGATTGTTTGTTACTTAATCATGGAAAAATGGCTAAACGGATTTGGATGAAATTTGGCACACAGATTGTTTATCGGGTGTAATCACAATATTTGGTGCAGTAGAAATAACCTGTCTTGCTGAGCTGTCGGCCTACTCGTTACCATTCAACACAATGTTGATTTAATCCATAATAGTTATAAAGTTCCTTTTTCCTCTACATTTTACATAACATACATAGTATGAGGTATCGATACACCACTTTTGATGGAATTGTCAAACCCTGGAGTTATAAAGTTTATACCTAGTAAAATTTTAAAAATCAAATTACATACATTAATTATCACATGAAATATTAAACCTAATGTCCACGCACTTAACTTTACACTTTGGATTAACATCGAAAATGTTTGTTATTCGTAAAGTTTGTTACCGATTTGTTTACATTATTATATAAACGAGTTTATGCGTAGAACGAGGCAGCCCGCGGCCCGCTTGGCTTGGCGTGAGTTTGGTAAACATTATTTATTAAATGCTTATCTTGTTGTTATCACGTCGACGCTCCTATCATTGATTTGTCCATGCGATGTAATTTCTATTCAAACAGCACTTTCCATTTTACTTTATCGCGACAAGAATTTAATTCCCCTGATGTTGTCATTGTAGCAAATCGCTACTTCTGAGTAATAAGAAGCTAAATACTCTTGGTCCAGTGTCTGTTAGAAACAATTTACAGGGACCGGTATATAGATATTTCAGAAGCGGTAGAGCCTGTACAAGGTGTGACGTAGAAAGCACCATATTTCTGCCACAAAGTAGTAATGTAGTGTATTCATTATAACTTTAAAAAAGATCCGTAGTTGCCCGTCACAATATGCGGACTTGAAGATTTCAGTAATTTTCAATGGAATTTGTACGAAATTACGTCTCCAAGTACATTTTATAAGCTGATTTATTATTACACTAATTAACTTGTAAACCCTACTTTAATCTGATAGTTTTTATATATACTACTACTATGATTTTTTTCACATATCCAAAAAAAAAACATTTAACTAAGCAGTTTAAAGCTTAAAATTTCGCAAACGGATCCCTGAATCGAAAAATGATTTTTACAGATACGTAATATTTTTGAACGACCTATCCAAGCCAGCCAACACGATGGGACAGACGAGAAAAAAAAATTGTTCCCACTTTATGTGTCGGTGAAGTATCAAGATGTAATTTTATCCCTTTTTTGGCGTGATTATTATGTAGAATCTTTGAGCTAATCCGCGGACAGACACGACGGACATAGCGAAGTATAAGGGTTCTATTTTGACTTCGGAACCCTAAAAAGAAAACATTCAGGACCAAGATTTGATATAAGTACAAAAAATATACTTAACTTAAAAAGCAAAAATAATTCAGTATCCATCTAAGTATAAATTAAAGGAATAAAAAAATACATTAACTGAGGATAGACTAGCATATAAACTCGATATCCTTGTAAATAAGTTATAAACATTATATAAGTTCAATGCCGCACGTCCTAGTTTCCAAGTCCTTCAAAGAGACGTGTTCAAGTCGGTAAACCTTCGCAAATGTCTTTACAACTGCTTAACGTCTGTCACCCTATCGATTGTTAGGAATCTAAATGATATCTCTTGACATATGCTTTAACATTATATATTTGAAATCACAGGATACGTGATACTTAAATAAAACTTACATCCCTGTTATTTGGTGAAAGCCCAGAATCAAAGTCAAAAACTTTTTATTCAATTTGGGCCCTAAGAAGGCACTCGTGAATACCATAACACAACTTGCTAGCTGTTCGGAAAACATCCCAGACATCGAGAAGAACCGGCAAAAAACTCGATCGGGTTTATACTCTTTACAACTCCAACTGTACAATAATATTAACATAATACAATAATATAATGCAATAATAAAACCATATTAATAATTTAGTGTCATGTCTGGAAGTGTCCAGACATCACTGTCATGACTTACTTTTTCCCGCACGTACTGAAAGCTTGAAAACCATACGTCAAACACATTTGTTTTTGTTTGTAACTTAATTTGCCTGAAAGTAAAGAAAGATATTCCAATTCAAAACATTCCTTGCAAGCACAAACTCCTGTATTAATTTAATATCGTACATGAATAATGTATTACTGGAAGCGCATACTTACCAGGTCTAAACTAATTCCCTTTTTATTAGGTCATAAATGAATCATTCGCTCATATTTGTTAACAAATAAATAACCGCTGGTATTGGTGGACGTTAACCAGTTTCGTAGTCAACAAACGCACTCGTGGGCATTGGTCCGCGCTTGAAGTTGCCTTGGAAAGTTTTTATTTTGTGATATTATAATGATAATATTTTATCTTGAATTATAAGCTAAAGATTGATCTCGATTCTATCTGAGCAATCACAGCCACACCATAACTTTCAAAATATATTTCTCTAAATGCAGCTGCTGGAACAAGGCAATAGCAAGCAATGGCGGCTTAGTGGTAACCTGTACGGGCATAGCGTCGATTGACTTCAGTTCGAATCCCTGCAATGAGCCTGAGTTTTTGGTGTAGGAAAACATTGTGAGGAAACCATAGCATGGTGGTAGGGCTTTTTCTAATGCCCGTCTGGCTAGCTACCACCCTCAAGTAGAAAATTTGTCGCCAAGCACCAATAGGTGTGTTCTGGCAGCTGCACTTGAGCGCCAGTCTTCCACTAGGTTAGCTCGGGCCACATCGTCACTTAAGATCAGGTGAGATTGTGGATACAACGCTAAACCTATAAACATATAAAAATATCTTTAACGACTCAATTTCAGCTCGAAGGTGTTACGTTAGCCAAGTGCGTATTCGTTAGATTTTCATCATAAACAGAGGTTTATTACGAGGTTCTAAATCAAAATCCTACGAAGCAGCATGCAAAATCCACCGAGCAAACATAGCTTCAAAGCTTCAACGTGAGTTGAACATAAGTTATCACAGTAGGGGCCAGTAGGTAAGAGGATGAAAAATATAGAAGACGCAATAAAATGGTACAGGCATGCAAGTTTATTATACAACAGCCCATTTCGTTTTAATAACTTTCCATCTATTTACAAGGAAACTCATTAAAATGCTAACGCGTCTACCCCTTAGGGGTTCGATTAAATCGTTGTCATATGCCAGACGGTGTGGCAGATTACAGAGCGCTATGGCGCCTTATTATCTTCCGAACCGTTAGTAATATAACATTGATAAAGATTTTCACGGCGTTAATTCAATATTTCGATTAGTAATTAATCTCCACCCTGATTATTATATCTCCGCGGCTTGTTTGGTGTCGTTATTAACACGCTGAAACGCACTTAGTGTTCCAATTTAGCTCTTAGTTGTAGAAACCTATCTACCTATCAGTGACTTATTGCGGATACATAAGCCGTCTTTTTTAAAATAGGTTACGGACATTAATGCCCGATTATAAAAAAAACATCAACAGGCAGAATTATTTTGCAGAATGTCATTACAGCGAAATTCAATAACTCGTGGTTTAAAATATCCGTACGTTTTTTCATCATCACGTGGTGTGCAGTTAATTTATCGAAACAATAAAATAAAAAAAAGATTGGTAATAGTTTCCTAATAGATCCACTGTCAAATAACTCGGGTTTATCTCCCAGCACAATTCAAAAAAATAAAGTTCTTTAAATAATTCAATGTTCAATCTAAACAACGAAGTATAAACCATTTTGTAATATCAGAGTTCACGTTTAAAGGTACCCTTAGGTACCTATCAATCCATATTATCAGACGGTCTCGACTATAAATAGAACAACATTAAGAAGGTGCCGCACACCTACGCACTTCCAATATCCTTTGTAAGTACGAACTCTAATTAATGTAAACTAAATTAAGATACCAAACAGGAATACCAAATGAATCTATACATAAATTAAATAAAAGTACATTCTTAATTAAAAAATACATAAATATTTATTTTATCAATATTAAATTAAGAATTTGCTTTTTCCTCTAATAATGTATAATATTACATTGGATAGGTTTCTGAAATACTTACCGATAATTTACATGATCTGGTGAAATGCAACAGGATTCCAATGGTTTTCTCTGATGACGTCGAAAACTACACTGTGCCGGCTGTGGAGAAGAGTGTTTTGACAGATGTCACGGTCCGCGCATGCCCTAGGCCAGCACATGCGCGGGAACATCAATTGAAAACTATGGGAAAACCGTGAGTAGGCGGCGCGACGCTCAATAAGTATGCGCATTTTGCCTGTGACGTCATATAATAAAAACTTATCCGTGTATATTTTGTTAATCTTTAATATAAGTACCTAAAACACTTTAAGATTAGGTACTTAGAAGTTTTTTGTCTATTTTAAAGGTAGCGTTTGAACACAATCTCGCCACATTGATATAGCCTTATCATGGACACTAAGCAAAGAAAAAAGCTGAGTCTGATATGCAACTGCCGGAGAAAAATGAAAAGACATATACCTACCGTATCAGGGGTTTACATTGTAGGTTAGTAGGTGGAAGGATGGTAAGCCCCCATAAAATGCTAGACTACAGCGCAATGTAACTGCGTCATGCAGAGTTCTAGTCTCGGGAGTCATAAAAAAATTCAAAAGTTTTTATACGTATTTTAATGGACCCTTATCTGAGAAGGTTCTGTTTTGATTCTCATATAAAATGGACGTTTATGAAAGAAATTTGTTTGTTAGTTCACTGTAGTAGAAAGTATGACTACTGTTTGGTCAATATATGTAGTATAAGCCTGATTTAAACAAATAACTCTGTCGTAGATTGTCCAAAAAATAAAGAATATTTTAAAAAACATAATAGCTTTGAAAAATTCGTCTGCGATTAACGGTAATTTATTTATTTAATAAAATTATTTATTGCCATAAAAAGTCATTTACAAAAATCACGTTAATTTGACTATGGGGCATACTCTGCTGGTGCTATGTGGCGTGGTATTATTGTCTGAATGACCTTAGAACTGCAGCCTTGTTTTATGTTGGTTTTAGACAATTATGGGTTATGTTGATCCTTACCATCAGGTAGCTCAGTAGCAACACCCCGAACATCGCGTCGATCGACGTGGATTCAGATACGACAATAAGTTTGAACTTTCGATAAAAGTAAACAACGTTGTGAAACCAAAGTACAAGGGCAGGGCAGCGTATTATGTCGTGCGTAGGTGACTTAACATCAGATGAGATTGTAGTCACAACGCTTAATACTGAAATATTATAGATAGACAACATATGTTATAACTCTTCAATGTCTTTTGTGATTTCTCTCAACTAAGGGCAATCCGACTGGTGGAATAATCTACAGAAGATCGCAGCCAAAAACCTTGGCCAAGGGAGGTTCAAGGTTGGCAACGCGATAGTGTTACAAGCGTCCAAACGTCCATAAGCTACTGTAACCGCATACCATGAAGGGAGCCGAAATAAAAATTCTACATAGTTTATAAAAAAATATTTTTATATCATATTAATTCTACATGCGTACTTAAAAACAAAAAGCCTTTATCTGAGCTCATTTTTTCCTGATTTAAATGTTTAAGGTGACCGTGGTAAGGATAGGCAAGCGTTGCATGAGCCATAGGGCACCGCTGGAGCGAAGCAACTGGATGGGCAGATCGGACAGGCGCCTGCGAACCCTTGAGGGTAGGTGCACGAGGAAGATGTCGACCACTGTGACGGACTCGCGTGCTGTAATCAAATACCTCAATACTTTAAAACTTGTTTTATAGAGCTTTGTACCTAGAATAACGTGACTGATACTATGCAAGCTCAAAGCACATACAACCATACCAACACATCAACATACAATATATATAATATACATATATAAGGTATAAAATGTCTAAATTATTTTGTAAATCTATATTAAGCTGCCATTACACTGTAATGTATATTTTGCAAGCAACACAAACAATTTTAAAATGCAAAACCCAGAGGCCAAGCTTGTCTTGATCTGGGTTTTGTGTCAAAGTTGACGATGTTTTTTATACCACGATGATGGCAAACAAGCATGCGATCCGCTTGATGGTAAGTGTTACCGCAGCATATGGATGCTTGCAACACCAGAGGTATCAAATGCGCGTTGCCGACCCCTTAAAAACCTGTTCAATTCCGTTTTGAAGAACCTCTTACCCCTGGGAAAACCTCAACAGGAAGCTCGTTCCACATCCGGAGCTTTCATGGAAGAAAACACCTCGGAAAACGGACTTTTCGTGACCCATTAGGTTCCAAGGTGTGAGGATGAACTTCCTGCCGATGGCGAGCGGTGCGATGGTGGAAGATAGCCCTTGGCATTGTATCGACTAACTCTTCGGAACGCAGCCCATTACACAAATTAAACGGTAGAATACGTACTAGGAGGCGAGGTTTCTTCCCAGACTTAAAGGTTCGGTACCGTTTGTGAGATCGTCTACAAATCTCACAGCTTATCTGTGAGCCGAGTCAAATGGCCTAAGCTGGAATGCAGGTGCTCCTGCTCAAATGTGACAGCAGTACTCCATATGGAGTCGAACTTGCGCTCTGTACAACTGCAGTCTTTGCCCAGGGGTGAAGTCTCGTTTCGCTCTGTTCAGTACACTGAGACACCAGCTTGACCTTATCTTCTAAATGACTACGGAACTGAACGCCGCTAGAGATGATAACACCCAGGATCCCAATACTCTTCAAGAATGTGATGAGTGTGTCCTCAGCAAATGTGTTTTTTTTGCGGTGAACGCGCATACTTGTGTCTTGGGTTCAATTGTACTAATTTATCGTGACCCCTCTGGATAATTAACTGACTCTGGATAATTTAGTCTCAATTTCAGACGCAAGTTGTTCAAGACATTCTTCCACAATGGAACGAGAGATGTTTGCAGGGCCCGTGTAAGAATCCATAGGCCAGCGTTAATTCATGAGCATCCCTCCCCGCGAAATTGGTGGACCGAGATCTGAGTTCGATCTTTTATAAGGCGGAGGAATTCTCCAGTCGGAATGCTCCATGTTTTGAGATAATGAGATAAATAAAGCAAGATAAATTCCGCAGTTTCTTTTTTAGTATTGGTCTCGGTTTTATAGCAAATCTTGCTACTTTCGCGAAAGGACGAATGACACCATCTGCTAGTCATCGTAATCCAGTCATACAATACTGATAAATTCACTATGTCACAATAAAAATTGAAACCACAACTATGGTAGACGGTTATCTTGTGCACTTATCTAAATACATTGGTGTATTTTTAAGTAAATTACTATAATATGAATATCATCGGAACTGACCCTGATAAAACTGATGAATGCGCAATGCATGACGTCATATGCAGGACAATTTAAGTACACGCCCTGAGCTGGCAGATCCTGGGCTAGGCAGGCCGCTTTTAAGTGCTGCACCGCTGGAAGCCACTCGGGGTTGTCCTTCGCGTACTGATCGAAGGAATCTGACACTTTCTTTTTGTCCACATTGTCGCCGTCCAACCATCCCGACTCTTTGAATATGCACTTCATTTTATCACACTGTGGAAACATAAATATTTCTTACTTCGAGATACTTTCTTGGCTTACCAACGCTTCTTTCAGTAACAATGAAAGTAGTACAATAATGTTTACTAATTTACCACACAAAATATAACTAATTTAGACTAGGAAATATATACCATTTTTCTTATAGTAGCACGACAAATGGACGGCACTGTACCTGATGGTAAGCACAGTGCAATTCAATAACATCGGCAACTATTGTGGGATTTACAAACCATCGCCAGCCGTCGTTGTCATGCCGGCCTGATCAAATGTCTCTTCACGTTATGTTTGAAGGACTCCATGTTGTAGGAAGGAGGGAACACAGAGGTCGGCAGATAGATCCACAGCTTCACAGTACAACAAAGATATTACTTAGAGAACTTTTTAATATAAAATATGTAACTATTTGCTTTATAATATTTGAGTTAATATGTTTAAAACAAAACTTAACGAAAACTGGACAATTTCGCTAGCATGAATCGGACAATGAAATCTAAGCTTGAACGTAATTTGATACCTTCACGTATATAAAAACAATAAAATAACTAATTAAATATACACAATATACCTTCATATCATCATCTCCGGCCTTTGTTTATTATTTCCGGACAGTATAAATAACACTTTAAAAAATACCAAAGCACTGTGTATTATTGATCGAAGAAAGCACTAAACCAAATGTGCAGTTACAGACGAGAGCAAAATGTTGACTAAAATGTTAAAATCTGAAAGGTTACGCCGACTAAATATTGTAAATATCGATTTCTCTATGAACTAAATGACTTAATTCTAACTTAATTTTTCCGTTGGTTAGGTATGTATTTTGTTTATAATTACAATGCATTCGCGTATAGATTTTTTTGAAAAATTTGCGAGTTTAACGTAGAAACAAAAGAATACTATTGAAATTAGATAATATATGAAATTAGAACAATATTCCTTTTTAACATAGGAACTACAGGAAAAAATGTCTTACATTTTCAACTTTCTAGTAAACCAACCCTTAAAGGGGTAAAAATAGTCAGTATAAATATCAGTTCAAATAATGATTTCACGTCGATGTTAGCTACTTTATAATAATACTGAATACTTATTACTTCGGATGCAGACGTATAACACTTTGAAGACACCTCTGGCCGAACTATCTTGGGGTTACCGATGCACGAATATATCTGAAACATATATGTACCAATTTTTGTATTAATTTTAATGCAGATTATCAACTTATTACTGTTGTGTTTGGTGTAAATGACTGTTTATAACAATAAATACCCATACATTATTCTAAAATGACTTATTTAGTTTTTAGTATGTTCGTAATATCTACTACAAGGTCAAATAAGTTTTCAAACGAGCGTAATAGTTATATGCACAACTTTTTATTTTTATTTTTTTTATTCTGCCTGATGTATACATACTGATGGAAAATACGTCATATTCAGAACCACCGGCGACCGTCACGTCGGAGACAAATCCAAATTGCAAGTACCAAGGAAGATATGATTGTCGATGAAGGATCGTCATAAAATAAGTTGCCATAGATATTCTCTTGGAAGTAATATAAAACAGAATTACAGATTCCCTGACGATGATCGCCAATTACTTCGTGTTCTCGCTTTACTCGGGAATCCTGCATTATTATTTTTTCGATAAATCATCCCTTCAATTATAAGCGACTTCGATTTGAATTAATAATTCGCGCTCCTATATAGTATAATTTATAACACGATGTAATATGAAGGCTATAATTTGTTAGAAACTCTATTAAATTATATTTTTTCCAGGTTTCCTTACTATTTGCGGAGTTTCACCACAGAAAATTCTCGACCTTGCAGTCTCTCCAGCGTTCGCAACCTGTAAATAGATTTAAAAACGAAATGTAAAATTAATTTAATAATGACGGCGCAGCGCAGTGTACGCATTTTCTAACTCCGCGTTTGACGATATAGGTTCAAGTCCTACAATGAGATCGAGTTTCCGGTATGATAGTAAGTAGTGACAGTAGGTCATTTATTAATGATCGCTTGACTATATACCACGTCGTCAGCTAATAAACCGACACTTAGAAAAGATTAGATAATTCAAATTTTACTTTTCGTTTACTCTGATCAAAGCCAAAGGGTACCGTCGCGCCCGTACGTTTTAAGGCAAACAGTAGGCTAAAGGAGAAAGCTAATTATAACAAAAAAGCCCATCTGTGTGTTTTCTGACAAAACTCCTGAAGGTTATTTTTTTATACTACAAAAGTAGCAAACAAGCATACGGCCTGCCTGATGGTAAACGGCTACCGTAGCCTATGGACGCTTGTAATACCATAGGTATCACTAGCGCGTTGCCAACCTTGAACCCCCTTCTCCAACGAGCTCTAGAAACCCTACACGCCGCAAGAACACAATACAAGGTCATTTGGCTGCGATCTTCTGTAGGGTGGAGGAATTCCACCAGTTGGACTGCCCCAAGTAGAGGAAAATCTCCAAATAAACTTATTAAAATTAATTATTTTAAATACCTATGGTATTACAAGCTTCCATAGGCTACGATAGACTCTTTCCATCAGGCGGGCCGTATGCTTGTTTGCCACTTTTGTAGTATGTCGTGACGTGAAATAAAATCGATAGTTAGGTAACATCAACGTGACCCAAAAAATACTAAAACTTATAAGATTTACTTTGACTATACCTATCTTTCACGTAACACTTATTGATACATAGGCTAAGGAATTATACAAATTAATAAAATATACATACATATATTTAATATAATAATGACCCATATAAGAAATAACTAAAAACCAAAGCGAAACGACTGGCAGGATAGTAAAAAATAATAATTTGTTATTACTAATACTTACAACAATGAAGAAATATAAAAATATTATTGACTTAAACATTTTTGTGTTTAATAGGATCGAAACTCGCGTCCAACGACAAGTTCACTGTTAAATGAGATAATAGTATGAGCACTCGTTAATTGTATCTAACAGGTCAAACGTGAACGGAATGTCAATAGAGTTCAATTACTGCCTACATGATAGGATAAAGCACACAAAACAAGTAATAAAACTTGTTTGGAGATCTTGAACTTGTTTACCTTGAAATTTAAGCATGAACTATGCTTGGTTAAGTTTATATGTGTAAGTAGGGATATGAAATTGTATCGGTCTATATAGACCAGCCTCATTTGCACACAATACCTAGATGAACAAAAAACAATTTTAAAAAAAGAAGAAACCCAACATCAATTATTTTGATGAGTTCCCTGGTGTATCATCGAAGTCTAAGGTCGAATGCCAATGAAATTAAAATAGGAGTACCCTTGAGGTATCCCCTTTCTAACAAAAAAAGAATAATCTGAATCGGTTAATAAACAAAGAATTTATGGCTGAACATCCATAAAAAAAATATAGGGTAAGCAGGGGGAATGGCGTTCACTTAAGGAAAACACGCTATATTTTTTAAATTATTTGTTTTATTTTAAAATTTAGAACATTAACATAAACTTTAACTATTAAATAATTATTTTTTTAATAGGGATCGTATTTATCTTAGAATTATTAGCAGTAGTAAACATTTAAAAAAAAAGAAGGTTTGAGCGTCATTGCCCCTGTCATTGGGTAATGCCGCTCAGGCGAAGGGGTAATGACGCCCAAACCAGTTTCTTTGCAATATAATAAGTAAGATCCATTATTATTAGTAAATAAGCATGAGATCAAAGTATAAAATTAAAGTACACTCTATATCATAAAATGACATCAAATATTTGTATTTTACCTGAGATCAGCCTTATACAATAAACAAATATTGCAACGTATGCAACGACAAACTAATTATAGGTAAACAAAGACAAAAGAGAAATAGAATTGATAAGATTTTATCGTTGAGCACATAAATCATAGATGTATCCTTCTACCGAATCCCATCCAGAACATGTGGCATGAGACCACAGCCCTCATGTCGTACAGCAAAAGGTACAGAGGTTTCTCTTTGTTTGTCAACGCAATCCTGGTTAGAAGGACCAGGGACTGCCAAATCAGCTTCGGAACATAGATTTACATTTGATGGGCTTGCCAAAGGAAGAATGTTCTGAAAACAAGGCTATACTACACGACTGCGTAGCTCCAAGATTCTGAACATTTTGGTCGTTTTGTTCCACATCTTGTGCCCTCAAAGATGCTGCTAGAAAGTCTCGATCAGCAAAAGTATTCGGGTTTAAAGGGTTTATCCCTGTGGCTCGAAATCCAGCTTCTCTTTTGCTTATATTTGCAACTTGTGCATACGCCTTATTGAAAAGACACGCTACATCATATGGAGTTGTTTTAGACACAAATGTGTCTTCATATGCCTTTTGCATTCCTGCCTATAAGCAACTTTCAGGGGTTCATAAAAATATACATCTAGTGGTTGTGTTCTATGTGAGCTATGAGGTGGAATCGAGAGCATTGCGATGTGGTTTTCTTTGCAAAAATTAAAAGCTTGAATGGAGATGTGACTGCTGTGGTTGGGATATTATATTGTTTCGCGTCGTGTCTCTTGGACATTCCATTTTCAATCGAAGTTTAGTGGATTTAAGGTTTTCTTCGTTCCAAGCCGCTTTGGCGGTTGTTCTTTGGCGATTTGTGGGAATATCTATAACAATTAAAACAAAGAAGTCACTAAGAGGTAATGGCGCTCATGTGAGCGGGATAACCCCAAACGGTCGTTTTGAATTGAACTTTAAATTAAACAAACATTGAAAATAAATTATGGAAAATTGAATAATTCATCATAAAATAGAATGATTAAGTACCTAGGAAAGCTATATTAACAATTTCATAAATATCAATATTCTGAACTTACCGAAAAAAGATCACGACTAAAATTAGTTCAGCGCAGCCGCATACAAACAAACACACTTTACCGTCGCTTACCACGAGCTGACTGCCCCTGCGCGTCGCTACGTGTTAGAGGCCCTTCCCCTCCCCCATTTTACGTATGGTGGCTTGTTGTTATACACCATTTTCATAGACTTATAGAGGTGCGCGGCATTACCCGATGAGCGCCATTACCCCTGCTTACCCTACATTCGAAATGAGAACTTCCTCCTTTTTTTTTTTTGAAGTCGGTTAATTATGAGGGGATTATGACAACAAGAGTATAGTGAAACAAAATCGTTCGATTTAACCATTCCAAAACTTTCTACAAGATATATAATAATTTTAATATAAGTATATGTAGGTACATACATTAATTGACCTACTCTTATCACGACGAAATTGTTTATTTTGATAAGGAATTTTTGTGTATGTAAAATGTTTATATATTATTATAAAAGATGTCATTATAGGTTAAAGAAATTAATATTGTAGATTTATGTATTTTTAGATCATTTAATCTATGTAATTATTTACTACATTACCAATGTTTAACCATTCAGGTATCAGGTTATCACGGGCTTAGACAATTTCCGCAACTAGACGTCTATTGTGCGTGATTTTAGCAGACTTTAATCGTGACAGCCGAGCTCTTCCAGGAAGTCCACCATTCGCCCGATGTTGTTAAAGACCTTCGGAAGAATACTTGGTGTGACAAGGCATTTAACCTGGTATTGGACTGACACTCTGCACTCCAAGATTACGTATTTGACCGTCTCTTCTTCTCCCATGCATGCCCGGCACAGAGGGCTTTTAGTAACACCTGGATTAAGAAGATGTTCGTTATAGTACCCGTGTCCTGTTAAGCACTCTACACACCAACCGCCGACATATGTTGGCGGGTTTTTTGGTGGCTTCACATCGTTGCAAGTAGCAAACTTTGTCTCCGCTGTTAGTCACTACCCAGTGAACACGTTACCTTACCTTGTCATCACACAAGTTTTGACAAGACAGCCAATAGGTACGTTCATCTGATATGACATTAATATCAGACTGTTAATTAAAGTAAGTTATTGTTTTTCGTACAACTTACATACTTACACTTAACTGACAAGTCATATTTTTACGTACCGTTGATATATGAATACGATCAGATGTTTTCATAGTTACTATTTTATAATGATACGAGATGTTGCTGCCACGATTTTGTGCTGGGTATTATTTAGTTTTATAAATTGGATATCAGGGTTTGCTTTTATGAATAAATCCCGCCACGACCGCCCTCTGCGACAACTTAAGCCTAGGTCCGGTCCATCGGTATGGAGCCCTGGAGCCAAGCAGCCGCTCGCGCCATACAGTGACTCTACATTCACTAGCTTTCACAGACACACATGACACTGCATCATACACACATGCAGACCACATATGTAGGGGGAAGTGGGGTACTTTGATACAAGGGGCACATTGATACATCAACAGTATTTCAATATTAACAAAAATTATTAGAGACCCGACAAAACTAAAATGTCTATATACATGTCTTAGCTCCACAGCTATAACCACGCTGACCGCTTGTTAACCGTTACCGTTGGAACAGAGTAAGTTTGTTTTTAATACGACCAAGTAAAAAATACTTAATTATCTAAAAGTATTTCTCTGCTGTTTTATATGATATAATTAAGATTGAAACTTACCAAAACGTTAGTTAATCTATCCAACATTCGGTATTAGAAGTATTTTTTTTAATGTGTTCGATGGTTTTATTGAATTTTTTTATTTTTTTTAATTATCTGCTGGGGCATGTTGATACATCAAGACGCGGGGCACATTGATACGTATTGATCACATCCATGTAAGCGATACGAATGTGATAAAATCGGTAAAGACACAAGAAGTCGTATTTGTGGATACTGATACTAGTGCAATTATTAATGCTGCCGAATTTGTGAAGAAAATGAAATATCCGCAATTTAAACTAACCCTATATCTACGAAAAAACCTGCATCTAGTAAGTTTGTGTTTCCATTGTGGAAGATAAGGCAAGCGTTTATTTTGCAGCGCCACTGCAATACCTGTGCTTTAGCAGTTACTATTTCTTTAAAGGGAACGTCTCGAACTTTTTTCTTTTGTACTTTTTGAAATAATTTAAACGTATATAAGGTTCAACCACACAGCGGTGGTAATGGTGCCAACATAAATTGAGATACCTTTAGGAACTTGTCATTACTGAAAAGAGCTCAGCTTATACCTGGAACTGGTACCAATGGTGCAAGGTTGACTGTATCTAAACATTTTTTATTGTAGTTATTAAATAATTAAATCCATAGTGGTTTCTATAGTTTTATTTTAAAGAAAAAAAGCCTTTGAAAAATATATTTTTTCCTTTATTATTAATCTTAAGTCTTATTATAATCTCCACCAGATAAACCTTGTTTCCTATTATATATTCGTACATATATATTGTCGTACTAAAGTGCCTCATTCTATGCCCACGTATGGGGCACAATGATACAAAACCCATTTTTTATTAAATTAATTTTATTCTCATTATTATTTAACTTTAATAATACTTATGACTCATATTATAATATTGATAAAATTTAACATTAAATAAACAAAAAATAATAATATTTTATTAATTTTTTGTGCATAAAATACGACATTGAATTTTTCTGTATCAATCTGCCCCACTTCCCCCTATATAGGTTCTGTAGGGGACCTTTTTTTTTCTTTTTTGCCTCTTTAGACAAACATTTTCAGATCACTAAATACACATACACATGTTCCTTCCCTCCTCCCAGGGGGAATGTATGTTGTTGAATGTTTTATGAAGAGGCTGACACTGAATTGTTTTATACCAGATGCCTTTTTCTTTGCTTCTTTCATCAAAATATCAATTCCAGTTTTCATAACACTTTTTTTCAATTTTGATTTAATTTTCTAATAGTCTACTTTAAACTTCTTTAATAATTAATTCTAATTTTCATTACGGTCAACCTCTTCATTCCTCATGCACTTGTATTTCTTATCGAATACAAATTGTATCGGTATCTTATCACAGATAGCACCGATAAATAGTAGGTATACCCTCCATGATTTCGCGTAATATGGAAGTATGGGGTGTTCGTTTATCCTTCCATAGGTTTAGGTTTAGGTGAACAGCTGATGCAGCTGTTGCCGGTTCTCCTAATAGGTGTAGGGGTGGCAGGTCAAGCTATTATATTAGGTTGTACAATAAAGTTCGAAGTTAAAAAAAAAGTTCGTGTTTCTTCTCGATGACTCCGATGTTTTTCGAATCGATAACCGGTAACGGTTTGACGTTCATAAGTGCCTTCTTGGGACCTAAATTGAATAAAGTATTTTTTGATTTTATAGAGTATATTTTATAGGATCATTACATGGACGACGGTGATGCCTGGAAGTGATTCTCTCTTTTTTGTACATCCATTAAAATGATAATAATTGTAAACAATACAAATACTGTAACACCATTTTCTTTTAATTTTGATAAATCCGATCGAGTTTCTTGCCGGTTCTTCTCAAATATTCTCAATGACTGAGATGTTTTCCGGACCGGTATTAGTGTGTTGATTAATACATGTATGGTTGACATTAGTTTGCCTTCTTAGGGCCTAAACTAAATAAAATATTTTTCATTCAAAGTTAGCATGGTCTCAAGAGCTATAGTGAGGGAGGTTCACACGCAACGTGCTATTGCCATGCATACCAGTCTTTGAAAACATCGAAAAGTTCAAATATTTAAGCGGCGTACAATTGCTAAAGAATGCGCTGAGGAATTTTTTTGGTGAACTTAATTTAATATTATCTTATACTCTATAAGTCAATGTATTATCGTCAATATTTATTCGTTGTTACCTACCTAACTTAATATAATATACACCTACTTACTAAATTATGGCCAGAGAACATATTATTACGTATTTTGTCGTGTATAAATTAAAAGTATAAAAGCACAAGTTAGAAGAACCATTAAAAAAGTTCTAATATTCGTATTTAGGTTCTAAGATGAGGGCTACCACATGCAGAGCACAGAGTTCACTGATAAACCACGGATTCTCAGTAGTTAGGTATATAAAATGTGTCATATATACAATGCAGTACAAAGTATATGCACTTATTAATGTTAATCCGATGTTAAGCACAGACCTACGACAATGGTGACCGTCACAAACCAAAATTCAGTAACAGGGACCGTTAACCGTGGCACAAATACTGCAATCAAAGCCACTTGAAAAGAGTAAAAGTATACATTTATAAAGGCCGATACTAACATGTAAAAGATAGACACTATGTATTACTTACTATCTGCAGGGTTCAGAATAGCAAGATGAAATTAACAATTTAAATAAATTAAGGCGCGAGGGAAAAAATAAAACGAATATCATCAAAAATATATCTTAATTATATCACAATGGTTATTTTCCATGTTTATCATGGACTGCGAAGAAGTTTTTTTTCAACACTGGCAACGATTCTTCATCATTAACGGGTAGCTTGTTTTCAAAGTGCGGATACTTTGGATGCCACCAGTCATATACAAATATGTTAACAACTGTATCCAACACAACTGTGCATTCTGGTAAAATGTCTTTCGAAACATGAAAGCCGGTGTTGAATCCTAAGTGCAGCCGGTGATGTCGGAATCCTTGGGATAGCACCACACTTACCGAAGATAGAGTCATACCCATCAACGGTGGAACTTCATACAAGTTTTGGCAGGTCACCTATAAAGAAAGTTTGTAATAAATATGATCTATTAACTTCCAGACTTATTAGATGAAAAAAACACTTATTTATGCAAAGTTTTATCATTTATGTTACACCCAGAACATCTTAGCAATGATTCCCAGAGTATTAAAAATAAATATTAGCTTGCTGAGGTTGATATGTTATACCTAAAAGAACAGGTTAAATAATTTGTATTTCATTTATCAGATTATTATCACTTTTTTTTTTTTTTTTTTTTTTTTCGAACTGACTACACTGTTAGCCTGAGGGGCCCTGGAGCCTTTACGGCTTTTACAGCTTTACCGGGCTTGGGGGCGAGCGCTTAGGGCACTCAGCCACGAAAGCTAAGCAACAACATCCGAGGGTGCCAAAGTGGCCGGACCTCGGCTCGGACTGTTGCGCGTATGCAATTAAGTCGCGATCTGACTAATTCCCTATCCGTAATTCGATCTAAACTAACTATACATATATACATGTTTCTGCCCCCTGGGAGGAGGGAAGGAACATGTGTATGTGTATTTAGTGGTCTGAAATTTTTGTCTACTCTAACTAGGCAAAAAAAGAAAAAAAAAAGGGCCCTTACAGAACCTATGTACCTATGTGTGTTGTGCATGTGTGTATAATGCAGTGTCATGTATGGCTGTGAAAGCTAGTGATTGTACAGTCACTTGTATCGCGCGAGCGGCTGCTTGGCTCAAGGGCTCCATGCCGATGGATCGGACCTAGGCTTGAGTTGCCGCAGAGGAGGGCGGTCGTGGCGGGTGTGCGGGAACGAAGTTAACCGTACGTCCCCTGCGGAGGGAACGGTGGTTTCGCGGGCGTGGGCGCGAGCACGCATATGTTGCGGGAGCGGACGCGTAGTAATTATTAGCTTTCTCGATGTCGTCGTCGGGATCGACAAAGAGATTTCGCGGACGGCGTTTATAACGTTTGGCAACGGGGATCGAGTTGTCTGGGACGTAGTTCACGGTGGATTTTACGAGCGGGTTGGGGTGATTCGAAGCGCTATCGAAGTATCTCCTGGTGAGATATTTCACATAGGCTTCTATCGAGGGAAGGCTCATGTCCCTGTGGAGGTCCATGTTCCTAACGAAGGCTGGAGGGTGATTATTATCACTGAATAAGCACTTGGTTTATGGAAGCATACCTGTAATACTTGAGCATCTTCCTCCGAATTTGCATCTATCCTTCCTAATTCTTCTAAAAAATCAAGAGAACCTATCTTTTCCCATGGACATATTTTTTTAAATTTAAAGAACACAGACCAATTTGACACTCCCTTATAAAACCACACATTAATACAGCGTCTCTTAACCAATTGATGTGGTTTGCTATCATGGAGTGATTCCTGAGCAACTTTCTTTGTAAATACATCATACGTATGGTATAATGCTCTGATAACTCTTTGTCGTAACCCATATGCCTTATAACTATTCTCAATACGTAACCTTTCTGGTAACTTTGGATGATTTTGACAGTATCTCTTGTAGATTGACCTCCAGAAAGATTCTCTTTTGGTTATGGCATATGTAGCTTTATTGATAGCAGCAAAATTCCCAATTTCCTCTGGGCTTATAAACTGTGATATTGAGTACCAAACTATTTCTGGATACACAACACCAGGTCTCTGGTCAATGGTATCTTCAGACTTGGAATGGTTTCTTTTCTTTTTGTATACAAACTTTTTTGTACCATCAGTACTGATTTCTTCAGTTATATCTAAATCATCATTATCAATCTGATCCCAGGATAGATCATCCTCAGTAACTTCAGTGGTTGTTGATTTCTTGACTCTGCAGACCGGCTTAGGAGCATTTGCACAATCATTTATAGTGAAATCTGTAACCATAAAAATAAAAATTATAGGATTACACATTTTTATATTATTATGCAGTTTGTTATAAAGTTACATACAAAAGTACACTATAAATGTTTGACTGTATCCAGGCCAGCACCTGGTCCGGTGTAACATGAGTCATCCTTTTAGAGGGGTCTTTAAGTAATTTTCAGTGGAAATTGTACAAATTTAGTTCTACAAATACATTTTATAAGTTGATTATCACTTGTTACCTTGTAACGCCTACTTACCTGTGATAGTTTTTCTTTTAACTTCATTATATATACTACTAGCATGAATTTTTGACATACCTAAAAATAACCATTTAGCTGGAAGGGGATGGGGACACTTGACTCTAACAAAAATTAGCACTTTGAAGGATAATATTTTGCAAACTGGTTCCTTAATGGAAAAATGGTTTTCACAGACCCACAATATTTTTGGACGACCTATATATATATATATATATATATATTGTTATGTTACATAACATAGGAAATAATAATAAATGAAGTTGAAAAAAATATGCAAATATTTAATATATTTACATATTAATTATAATTTTAATCTAACCTTTACATAATGTATACAAAATTAATGTTATAGAGGTTGTGTTTATGATGTTTTAAAACATATAATCCTTATCAAAATAAATAATCTTTTACAGCACCCAAGCTTTTCTTATCTTTCAGGAATTGATTTAGTTGTTGGATGGGATGCTTAGAGTTAAGTGGCGTCGATGGGACAGGTAGAGAGGTCAGTAGAGAGTAATTTTAATACCAATCAAAACAAATTTGAAAAGTAAGGAACAATTAAAGTCTAGAAATTTTTAACTCTAAAGTTATATATTATTGTGCATAATTTTACTGTTATTTTTTATAGCATTTTTATCAGTATAGATTAACTTATAACAATTAACAATATATGTAAAAACATACCGTGAGCGACGATCTTCTTTTGACCTTTTTTCTTTGGCATTTACGAATCTTATGAAGTTTTATTCTAAAAATGTGTTGAGCGCGAATATGCATTCAAACTTTTGTCACGTTTTGAAACTTCAGTCTTGCAAATGCAGTGACAAATACCAAGTTATTAATTGTGAAATAATGGCATGTAGTGGTACTGTAATATTTACATTCCTTATTTTCAAATATATAAATTACAATCGTCGTATTGACATCAGCCGTATCACTTCTCGCTACAAGAAAACAAATATACATATTTTTTTTAATTGTTAAGGTTCCTGGATACACGTTCTTTAAACCTTTACTGTCGTCCACCAACTAGAGGACCTTTTTTTAACTTTTTGGTGCAGAAAGTTAGCAAATCCGGCCTTACCTGGCCTTATTCCATCTTCAACCCTGTACGAAGACCTTTTTTTGTAGCTTTTGTGGAACAAAACATCAGTGATCATGATCGATATTGAAAGTTGGTATTATTGCATGCCAGCATAATGTTTACCTGGTATATGGTAAAAGACCCTGAAACATGGTACTTATATAATGAATCTGGTACGTCTCCATCCCTGAAGTATATTGCACCAGGCTTCACAACTTAGGGTTTTTAATCCCAAATTGAGAGCAGAAATATTAAATTTGGGCTAATTATAGGGCCCAAAAAAATTTTTAGGGGTATAAATAGTATTTAATGCTTCATTAGTTTGACTATACTATTTTTAGTCTATGGTCTATTTAGTAATAGGAGAGTTTCCCTATTACCTTTATATTTATACCAACATACCTATTATATTTATACCAACACACCTATTATGGTGGTTAAATGGGGAACTCATTTAAACAACCCTTAAATAGATACCCAATACATGGTTCTTTTTGGAGGCTTTTAAATATTGCATTTAGGGTTATTTGGGAATATTTCATTTTGATCTTAGGGGTACCTACTTTTTTAGGTGCATTGTACAGGCTGCATAGCACGAATTGCATAATGAATAGATTTTTTGGCGGGATCTCAAACTGTCATGTAGTGGTTTTTATTTTTTATTCATAAATTTGTGTTATTTGACCTATTCTGTGTAATACAGGTGCCGTTATGCATAATAAAGTTTGGTTATTGAAGTGAAGGTTATTCAAGTGAAGTGAATTGGAAATAATAACATGTATCATGAATTCTGAGATGCCACAAAAACTCCCTAGAAAGTTCTAACAAGGGAGCCACCATCTTACTAGGATATATAAATCATAACAATGGAAACTATATACACTCGATAATGGCAAAATGGTCTTGAATAAAAAAGACCGGTTGCCAAGTTAGGAAAAAGAAAAAGAAGAAGAATGGATGAATGGAGTTTTTGATGGGATCTCAAACTGTAATGTAGTGGTTTTTATTTTTTATTCATAAACTTGTGTTATGTGACTCTCAGGTGGCGCTTTGCAAAATAAAGCTTGGTTAGTGCGCACAAGTAAAGTGGATTGGAAATAATAACAAGGATTATGAATTCTGAGATGCCACAAAAACTCCCTAGAAAGTTCTAACAAGGGAGCCACCATCTTAAATCCTGATCCTATAATATATAGGGATCCTAAAATCTTTTTATATATTCTCATAGGAAACTATTTTCACTCGATAATGACAGTAATGGTCTTTAATAAAGAGGACCGGTTGCCAAGTTAGACAAAAAGAGAAGAAAAAAAGGTGTGTGTGCGATTCACACAC
The DNA here is from genome assembly GCA_947532125.1 of Saturnia pavonia. Lineage (NCBI taxonomy): Eukaryota > Metazoa > Arthropoda > Insecta > Lepidoptera > Saturniidae > Saturnia > Saturnia pavonia. The sequence goes on from OX383904.1 coordinate 16,861,205, forward strand.
GATAGAAGTGAAACTTAATTTTAAAAGATATTTTATATTTTATTTAAACAATGTGCAATATACATACACACCGAAATTTGCTCTCTCGCTCTGGCTCACACAAAGTAGAGAAATTAACATTTAACGTTTAACACGTTGGAAGTCGAATAAGAAGTTTCACTTCAAAAAAAAGGTGTGTGTGCGATTCACACACGATAGAAGTGAAACTTCATTTTAAAAGACATTTTATATTTTATTTATACAGTGTGCAATATACATACACAACGACATTTGCTCTCTCGCTTTTTGAAGTGAAACTTCTTATGCGACTTCCAACGTGTTAAACGTTAAATGTTAAACGTTTAACGCACATTATCGGTCTCTCCTCTTTGTGTGAGCCAGAGCGAGAGAGTAAATGTCGATGTGTATGTATATTGCACACGGTTTAAATAAAATAGAAAATGCCTTTTAAAAAAAAGTTTCACTTCTATCGTGTGTGAATCGCACACACACCTTTTTTTTATTGATTTTTTAATATGTTATTTCTAAATTAGCAGTTTCTAAAGTGATTGCTTGATTTAGAGCTTTGTCATGAGTGAGGGCGATGTTTTCAAGCAATCTTTGTCGTATAATTACATGATAAGAGTCCAGCAATTTATGCTTATGCTGCTCAGCGATGACGGTTTCAAAAATACAATCAGTCGCGAGCTGTTTTAAAGATTGGACGTACTGCGAGATTGTTTCTTTAGGTTGTTGACGCTTAGTAGCCAGATCATCTCAACCGTATACTACATTTTTTTGTTTTCAAGTATAGTTAGTCTAATATTTCGATCGCAGCTACGAGTACATAAGTTTGACATTCTTGAATTTGTACGTTCATATGCTCCAGACATGCCGGAAGGCGATGGTGCATCACTTTGTATATCACTATACATGTATCGTTTATTAACTACAATCTATTTTTAAGCTGAATAAATTGTTACATATTAAAAGTATCATTAACCACAATATTGGTTTTATTCAGCTTAAAATACAATTCAGTATTCCGACAATTGTCATTTGAACAAATTGAAAGCATAACAAAGAAGTTCGAACTCAGAATAAGTAAAGACTAACATTACAAATTAGGAATAGGACTTGGAAAATTAAGAAAAAAGAAACAAAAGTGTGCATTAACCTAAAATCTTGGTATAACAGCATTGCTAAGAAGAAACAAAGGGATGTTTTAATAATGAATCATAATGAAGCTGCGCTGCACTTGTGCAAAAATCATTTGGTTACAGCTAAGTCTAAACACATAGACTTGAGACTGCACTTTATACGAGACTGTGTGTGTGCGTGCGTTATAAGTAGAATACAGAGGAACTGAAGCAATGGAAGCTGATCTTCTGACCAAAGGCCTGCCAGCTTCAAAGTTGGCTGAGTTAAGGAACAGAATGGGGCTGCGATAAACTGTCAAAGCTTGTGAGGAGGAGTGTTAAGAATATGTATTTAAATGCACGTTTTTCACAATAAAAAAAATCAGTATCATAGTGTTCTTTATTCCAAATGAAACATGTTCCATTGTAATAATTTATTAATATTATATATAAATATAGCAGAATTATCATTGACGTATATTTTATTTATTTAAATGAATAGTCGAACCTTAAATTTATTTGGTAACAATTTCAAATTGGATTTAAATTAATACATAAATACGACATTAACAATAGCAAATGTTTCTGTGATGATATTTGAAGATAAAATAATATTACTTTAGTCCATAGACCAATAACCACTTAAGTCTGTATCTTGTTTGTCAAATCAAAGAATAAATAAGTTAGACTGGCATTTCAATCTCTGTGACTTCAATATAGAATATACGATGTGATAGATATACGAGTTAAAATTCATATCATATTCTTATAGTTTAAAAAAGCGTCTTATGCCTTGAAAAACGACAAGGAAAGGTTTCTTCGTAGGTTGACATATTATCAACATGTGTTGATTAGTAATACCAGAGTGTACATACTCTTTTCATGGTAACTCTGATCTGTTTGGTTTATGTATTGAATTACTTTAAGAATTTGGAATGTCATATAAAAGTGCATGCCATATTTTAATTCTGTGAAAAATCTCTTAAATAAGTAATATGTCTAAAAAATAAATAGTTTTCCTAATCAGTCAGCCACATCTACCATTCAAGAACATGTTCCTGCCAGGCATGGCTCTATGTTTTAATATTTAAAAAATTAAAATATATATAAACGTTGAACGGTGATTAACAATTGTACAAACAAAAAATTGAAGAAACATATTATGTAAAAAGAAATATCTAACTTGAAAAAAATGGTGTTACATTACACAATATAACATTTTAAAACAAAAAGGTACATATTTATTTTAATTTGTAAAGGAAATTATTTAATCGAATATAAAAGGAGAAATTATGGTTCTTGGATATCAAGTCATTAAATTTCACAAAAAAAATGTTTTCCCATTCAATGTTAGCAAAGTATATTGTTGGACCATAACAACACAATACATATAAATTTATTGTTATAATGTATACTGTACATCTGTACAATCTTTGCCATTATCTCATCTTTGATCTGATTGACGTTCCATTCCAAGATGGCAGACATGCCGCTTGTGCCATGATAGTATGGAATCGTGGGAGTATGAATTTTAGGTGTGTCTTATTAAATATCGAATTAGAATGTCTCCAGAATTCTTGACTAAACTCTTAAACGATTTTTACGATAATGTAAAACAGTTTCCGTGCGTTACGTGCGTTAGATTTAGGTAACGGTGTGCCGGAACATATGTATTAAAACGGTGATCGAAATTGTATACTTCTGTGTCGTGTGCGATAAGTATTCCAGTTTGATGTTAAATTAAAATGTGGAATATGATGTGCGACGTGATGCCTACGATATCAGAGGACAGTATCAGTCAACGGAGCTCCCAGCTATCCGGCGAAGATGCTAACTTCGAACAATTAATGGTTTCTATGCTCGATGAACGTGACAAGCTGGTGGAGAGCCTGCGGGAGACACAGGAGCGGCTCGGTGACTCGGAGCTGCGCCTCAAGGAAGTTGAGAAGGAGCGGGACTCGTTGCATAGACAGATAGCCGCCAATTTGCCGCAGGTCAGTGACTTTGCCTTTACATAATTAAGATTTATTTGCTGGAGAAAATAATCTTATTTTACTCATTGATTATTGTCGGTTTTTCCATAAATTTATATAATTGAAGCTTCTGTATCTATGTGTGTTTTATGTTTTATGTATAATTTTAGTGTTGATAAACATATGTGTGCACTACTTAGTATTTTATTGAGATTCTAGTATTTAAAGGAACAATATTTTATACTCGTGAGTTAGTATTATTAAAATGTCATACAAATTTCATAGTGTGGAAACGTATTCTCTATATTTCTAATTATGACTAAATGAGCAGGGTACTCATATATATATTCCATTAAATTTGTCTTGTCATTGTGATAATATTATTAGTCTGTAATTTTTTGGATCTATCAATATTTTATTTACTATAATTCCGTAGTTCATTGTTATTTATTCTCTGGAAATTATCTTCTAGATAACTAGGCAGGTTTAAGTTTTCCTTTCAATATTATTTATTTACAATAATTTCCTATAAGATTCACCTTTTAATGCATATTGTAATTATATAATTTTGTGTTTTACTCTACTTAATTTGGGTTAATTATGTCAACCTTAGTAAGTATCTATACATATTATAAAACTCAACGTCTCTCTGTCCGTTTATGTTCTTTTCACTCGAAAACCACTTTTCCGATTTACATGTTCTTCTTTTTAATTCATAGCTATGTTATCTGGCCAGGTTTTAGGATATATTTTGTTAGATAAAGTAACATAAGAAATAAGCAGTAACGATAATGGAGAATCAAATTGGAAAAAAAACGCTGAGTAAACCATAAGACATAATTATAAAATAATGTACTAAATAAATGTAGACCTTAAAAATACTGCCATGGTAGGAAGTGTGGGCAACACCTATGATTTGCATGTCTGCTCGTACAGCATTCTGTAGTCCCATGCGAGCGGAGCCGCAGGCACAGCTAGTAATTTATTTAATTTTGAACTTTACTACATGCTTCTGAAACTCGAAAGTCTAAATACTTTCTAATTTATAGTTCTTTTTGTTTGTTTTAAAGATATATTTTGTTCCTGTGTATGTTAATGAATAACATTTTTATATCTGAACTTATTCTAACTCATATTCTTAAAGTGACATGTCACTTAAATGATTTTAAGTGGTTTAAAAATATATAATATAAGGTTTGGTTGGTATAGACTAAATAATATCAAATTTATATACTGAGGTATAAGACTGCAATACTTGACTGTGTATTCATTTAACATATTACATCAGTGGATATTATATTATGTTTATTAATCGCTATACTTCCTTACATTGGCTATTTTCTGCAATTCACTGTCTATATGAGAGTATTTTGTGTAATGTATTGACAAGCCATTGCTGGTGCTGAAACAGTTCTCTAAGTATTTAAACTAAGCTATTGCTTTAAACTTACTGTTTTGATACTGTAAATAAGATAGATATTCACCACCAATGTTGCAATATATTACTGTAAGTTTATTACTTAATTCTTACTAATAATTTAATACTGTTATGTGAGCAATTCATGTATATATGTATATTAGGCAATTCATTTATTGGAAAAGGAGTTAACAATTTGGATTTATTTAGTTTTTGGGTTCCTTGTTTATCTAGATAAATTTTTTTAAACACTAAGCTAGCTTGGTTGGTCAAATATTGTCTTACTATGAATAAAGTTTGCCTATAATTTTGTTTGGTAGAAGTATATAAATTTTTGATATTCCAGTGATTAAAATCATCTACTCATCATGTCAAAATAGGGCAGTTTTTACAAAATTATTTTAGTTAACTTACTCCTATTTAGTTATACTTAGGTATATTATATTCAGTCATAAGTCCTTTCTTTTCACAATTAAAACTATATAAGGTATACATAGTTTCTACTAGTATTCATTTACTTATTTACCTATAAATATTTGTATGTTATGGGTATTGTATGATAATAATAAATTTTTAATGTTGTTTTACTTTTTTTGCTAAGACAAGTAAAAAATATTTAAAATAAGTAAAAATTTATAAAAATATAAAGATAAATAACTAAAGAGGCAATGATAGAAGTAAATTATTTTCTATTTTCAATGCTGATATCAGAGAATTTGAGGCACTAGTGATTTAGAGAATAAAAATTAATACCATTGATGCTCTGCACTGTGCTGTGGGCATAGTTTAGCAGTCATCCATGTCGGAATTAACTCTTAAGAGTTAGTAGATTTTTTGGAACTAATTAATTAATTAATTCGTGGTTAATGCTACTGGCTACTATTAACAAATTTCTGTTTTGTAGTCTTAACAAAAATATAATCAATCATCTTTAAGATCCGAGATAAGCATATTTTCATAAAACAGATTAGCTACAAATTTTTAAAATGTGTGTTTCACATGTAATTGTATTATGATAATACAAACACTGAATGATTTATTTCAATTTTCCAAAAATTAAGTATCATTCCTAGGGTACAATCAGGAAAAGTTGTAATGTCAAGACTTTGTAGAACCACACGAGAAAATGTGGCAGGCCTCGGGTTTCACATCCTTGCATTAGACATGGCCTGCAGATTGAAAAATAAACAGTAAAAACACTACACATGTTACTTATATAATATAAAATGTTTATCATTGACTCTTATATAATACAGATAAAATTAATTCTCACACTTGCGTATGGGCATAAGTTTCGCGTTATTCTAACAGGATAACATAAGCACATATTGAAAATTGTCTGTGGAAATAATAATTTAATGAACATAAAAGAAAAAGTATGTTATTGTTATCTAAACAATGGGCAATATTTACCGATTACTAGGTCAAGGCGTTATTCAGCCAGACGATGTTCAGCCAAACGGAAACGAATGGCGAAATAAATTAGAATCTATTTAATTGCTTTGTCTATGTATTTCTTGTCTGTTCAATTTTTTCACAATGTCGGCAACCAGTCGGCTCTCTGTTATAATGTCTAATAACAGCAGGGATCGTCTGGAAGACGATTAACCAAACGTCCTACGCGACGCTGTCATATCGTATATAAATATGGCGAAGATCATTAGTTACATGAAAATACATTGGCCGATTCGGAAACGCTCGGGCACTATGAGGGATTTTTGCTATGTGTGTTGTTGCGACGCCGCGGTCTCGCTTAAACCGGATTTGTGTATCTGAAGTTTATTCGGCGCCTATTTCATTTTCTTATAGTAGTATCTAATATCTAATAAATATTATACTTAGGAAAGTAGATTTTTTTAAATGTTTGTCCATCAGTCAAACGGCTAGGCTCAAACCTCATAAAGGAAGCATAGCATGGTGGTAGGGTATTTACTAATGCCCGCCTGGTTAGCTACCACCCACAAGTTGAAATTCTGTCGCCAAGCTCTTATAGATGTGTTCCGGCAGCTGCACTTGAGAGCCAGTCTTCCATTAGGTTTAGCGTGCTACCATATTGGGCCACATCGTCACTTAAGATCAGGGAGATAGTGGCCACAACACTGAACCTATCTATAAAAGAAGGCTGATTCTAGTGAAGTTTGTCATTGGCTTGCTTCATATATTTTAATTAGATTATCTATATAAATAAATGATTGAGGTTTACCGTTGTTTGAGTATCACGGTAAAACTACTGTATAGATGATGATGCTTTTTTTTGTTTTACACCTGAGATAATTGGTCCTTATTATTTAAAAAATCACGATATTTTCATAAACAATACTCTGTAGTCCCTGTGAGCGAAGCCGCGGGCACTGTTAGTTATAATAATAAATGAAAAAAGTGTAACAGTATAAAACTATTCTGTGCTCATCTCGAGATAATTCGTCATAATCACGGATTGGGGCATAAATACAATGTACTTGTTTAAGTGCCTTTTTGTCTTTTCTGTCAATTGTCACAAGAATAAGACCCATAGAAACATTAAAAAGAAAAAAAAATACCTTCACATATTATGTCGATTATTACTCCCGCGATTTCGTGCCCGTTGACTGCGAAAATAAACGACGCCCGCGCCTCCTTTTGTGAAATTGTTGTACTGATTCAGAAAAGTTCGCACGTTCACAATAGCTCACCATAATTTCCGTCGGATTAATGGTATAGGAACACGTTGGGGACAAATAGACAAACATTAAACACTTTTAAACATTAACTACTATTATAAAGACGTAAAGTTTGTGAAAATATTTGTAAGAAGAGCTGCTAGGTACATATCAGATTGTAAAAATAATTTCACTAATCAGAAGCTGCATTATCCCTGAGTGATATAAATATAAGCTATTTTATATTATGACTAGTCGTGCTCCACTGTTTCACCATTTTAAATTTATCCCAACGCACCCGTGTACCCTATCGTTCTCACTTCGAGAAGTACGAGTACTTTTACCTACACTTTACCAAATTGTTTAACGTTCATTCTTACTGTTCCATTCGTCAGGGTCGTAGCGTAATGGTGCCTGATTGCGTGGTGTAGCCGGAAACTTCTTGCCATTCTTCAATAAATAGCTACAAAATCATATATATTTCAAATTTAAATTGTACTTCCAAAGGTTAACGTGTTTAACAACCAATTAAAAACGATCTCTAGGGCTTTATAATATTAGTATAGATTAACATGAAAGAAGTCGGGGCCGGTTGCTAGTATATATGTGGAGTCTAGTTTTAGATCACAAATTCCAAGATGTACTGTATGCAATACGCTAAGCTTAGAAAATGAGTTGAGTTTCAAGTTCTACTGCCGACTAGGATTACACCGATATGTATTCGTGGATAGGCTAGCTGCCCAGGCGGTTATGTTTCATTATCAGCTTGTAGTGTTTTAGTTTTCATAATATTTTTAACAGTTTTTATCTTTATACTTGAATTGCAGATATGCAGTGCATTAGTTCAACGCTGATTACCTTATCAGAGTTATGTGATGTTCGCGCTGCGCTCTTACGATTTAACCGTGTCGCTACTCGCTATGTTGACGTTCACACCCGTGCTCGGCCTTCAGTATTTAATCCTCTGTCATTATGTATTTTGAATGCTCCTGAGCATTTTTACCATGTTTATTGTGTGCGCGGAGGTAGGGCAGTCAGTCATATGGCGAACTGAATGGTGGTAAATCAATCCTAGTGACTCGCATTGGCGCGGCGCCTTGCGTTTCGGGTCTAATTGTATATTTAATCATTTTATTGAAGGAGACATGATTTTTTATTAATTTATACATTTTCTATGTCTTCTATGTTGGAACTTTGCACACGGCCATATCATTCCTAATTAAGTATATGTTTTTGGTTTGTAGTTTGATTAGTTTTCCAATGTTTGTATAGCGGTTACGATCCAGTCAGTCCGTAGCAGCCAAACCTACCGCTCTTGCCTTGATGATTGTCCACTGTCCATCACCTGCGTAATATGCAAGTGAAGCTGGCAAAAACAGTGTTAAGATTTTCGACACCTTATATTCCAAACTTACACTACATTTTATTAGCGGTTTACTGAAATTAATCACTGTCTGATTATTATCTCAAATTGCCGAAATGAGAACTATAAAAACACAATAATTTCGATTGGCCGAGATCCAGACATTATGTCGTTTATCATTTTTTAATATTTACATATTATAATTTCGTATTTTAAATTAAAGTAGGAATATTACCTTTTTTAGGGTTCCGTATCCCATAGTGAACAAAAACAAAACAATTTTAATTTTCAAGTTTAGTCTTTGTTGACCGTTTGTCTGTCTGTTTGTCCGTGTGACACTTTTTCTCGAAAACGACTTAAGGTATAAAGTTGAAATTAATATCATATACAATGTATGACCTTAAACTACTTAAAAAAAGTTTCTAGGTTAACACAATAAAGAGATACAGCTCTTTATAATAAAATCGGCACTTTGTGACCACTTATCAAAAAACCTATATAGGTACTACGCTACTACGGTGCATCCCGCAGCCCTACAGTCTTAAAATTTGGCACAAGGGGAGGTGTTCTAAAAAAGGTATGGAATTAATCCGAAAATAAGGAAATTGTAATCCCGTTTGAAATGATAATGGAACAAAATTATTTGGTATTTTTTTATAAAAGTGCTTGAGGCGTAAATTTGAAGTTAATATCGAATACTACGGTCTATGGACCTTGTACTGTTGTAAACAAAAACAAATTATTTAAGATAACGCAGTAAAGAGATACAACCTTTCATAATGAAAATCGACAAGTCGCAATCCGTGAACGACTATCAAAACTTACGTCCAAGCTACGTTCAGTTTTGAACCCCCTCCTACAAGTTAAACATACAATTCATATTTTGTTATTTCATGTAAACATAACATACTTAAATATTTTTGAATTCTTTTGTAACATTAAATTACTTATTGTATTTCAAATATTAACTGTAATATAAATAGTACGGAACACTCAGGGCGTGAGTTCTACTCGCGCTACTTATCTGATTTTATAGCAGATAACACCCTAGATTCATTTACAAGTTTCGTTATAAATTTATTTCGTATTTTTTTCTGTATATTTCAATGTCTAAGCTATTGTTAAACATATTTATTGTACTACTTAGTCAAGTCACGAACTGTGCTGCTATTTTACTAAAAAAATGCGGCGATTTCGCAACAATTCGATATTTGGAAGCAATGATGGTTCAGAGGTAGTGTTCCGACACTGCGTCAATCTGCTGAGGTACGAATTCTACTACAATAAATCTGAGCTTTTTATGAAGGATATTTTGTGATAAAATCATAACATTGTGATAGTGCTTATTCTTATGTTAGCCAGGTTATTTACCATCCTCTAGTTGAAAATCATGTCCCACCTATAGGAGAGTGTTCCGCCAGCTATCCCTCTAGGTTTAGCGTGTTACCATTTTTGGGCATATCGTCACTGAATATCAGGTGATATTATATTGAAATAGTTACATAAAAATGTGTTAAGTATAATATGGTAAGATTACGCACCACTTCGTGTTTCAGACCGTGTTAAGAACACCAGTGATACTATCTAGAGAAATAATCAGTGCGCGACAGAATGTTACATGGCGTCATTTGTACTCTTCTTACATGGTCATGTTATTCACGAATACAATATTTCCACATGTGTCCCCTTGAGTGATTGTTGATATTTGATTCTAGTTGCACTTAACACCGATATCGCGTTTATTAAGGCTTTGTCAAACAGACAGCGAAAGGAGCGCGTGGCGAGGCGAATTCACTTAAATCTAGTTACATGAATGCGAAAGCGAACTATTTCCGTTCCGTTCCTGCGTGTACCACACGCCATGACAAACCACAGGCGAGAAGGCGAAGGGAGGCATGAGCGAGATAATTGTATTACCTTACCCAACACGGCGTTTGAAATCGCAAATACGTTGTCGCACAGAGTAGTGAATTCGGGAAAACACATTTACTCAGTATTTAATAAGACGCTAATTACTCGATAACCTCGAATTTAAAAATATAAATGTTTCCGCTCTATCTCTTCCCTTACACCATTGTACCTTATAGATAATCAGTGCGCAACGAGCATAGAATACCTTTCACAGCATTCATTTGTATTTGGTTACAGCCATTCGTGTAACATGCAATCTTTCTATCATCATTCATCAGACTATACCTCTACTGAAATATGTTGAGCTCGCTGGGTGGGGTGGTAGCACGTAGCGCGCTTAGGCGTATCGCGTTCCAGGATTAGCTGGTGTATATCTAGTGATCAATTGGGCTGGTACTGACCTGTGCCCGTACATCCAGCTGCCGAAAGGTTTGCGGAGAAGACCGTTAATTGCATACAATAATTATTTGCCGATCTATCGGTGGTTGTCGTTGTTTTTGGATTGTGCGTTGTTGTATGACAGTCGCCGCTTTCAATTTGGGCTGCAAAAAATACAAACTGGATGATATGCGCTGGCTAATTCTTCAGAACGCGAACTTCGCGTTTCAACGCGCATGAACGAATCACTACGACGGACATCTCACCATATGTAAGGCGGTTGCGACTTAGACGGGTAGTACGGCTTCCGCCATTTTCTCTTTCGTTACTCAGCAGTAAGTGCAGGTGAGGTTGTCTCGCGCATTAAGATGTTATTTGACTACCCTTAAACTATGGTTTCATGACTTTTCCGTTTACTAAAAGCTCTTTGTATATTTAGAAGCCACGTCGCGTCGGTCGATCTATCTTTATGTTGTGTTTAGTTTGAAGTTAATTTATCTTTACCCTTGCAAGATGTTGTTGGAATAGGCACAGTTACGGTAGAGTACCGCTATGGGTCACCTGCAACAATTATAATGTAAATTTTATTCCTTACATAAGAGAAAATATAGCTGAAGTAGAAACGTAAGTAACGTTGTAAACATTTTTATTACTAATTTCGAACAAAATTGTACCCAGTTTTTCACTAAAAATAATCTAAACAACATCAAAAATCGATCATCGGTCCCTCAAAGCGAGACAAGGTCGTTACCGCATACCGGGAATCGTTCACGTCCACCGGCAACCTAATTTCATCCTTATACTTCAAATGCAGTAAGTGCCTTTTAGCTAAACCTGCTTGGAGGTTAGTGTAAGATGGTCGCGATGTTGAATGAAATTTTGTAATCTTTGTTACGGAGAAAGTTGGTTAAGTTGTTCGTTAATTTTTAGGTATTGATCATCATGAATATAACCGTGTTTGAATCAATAAATTATATGGTAGTCTTTTTTTATAGGTGTATAGCAAAGTACTTAATGAGACATAGCATACATGGATGAGTCATGGCAAGCACAGTATAAGCCAAAAATAACGGCGACCGTTGAGAGGTCCATGCCGGCCTGAATGCCTCTCGACTGCTGGATATACATTGGCTGATACTGAAACGCGACAAATACCAAACGAGAAACATTGTGCTTGTTTATCGCCATGTGCATGGTTATCGCGATCCAGTCGTGTACAAATCCCCGCTTACAGTATAGAACCACTGTTACATTGTATACGTAAATATCGTCCCATAGAAGTCTCTAAACACAAATAAACACTACTACTTATTCAACAAGGTAAGTGTTAATATGACATGTAAAAAATTCTACTTCGTTTAACTAACTTGAGTTTTTAATCGTCTATTTTTACATGATTTTAACTTTATTTAAACTAACTAGTCGCTCATATGATAATAAAATGTTTTATATAGTCCAATTTAGTTACCAACGCGACGGGTTCACGCTGTTAATTGAATTGCAAATAAAACATCATAATAAAAAGTTAACTATATAGACAACGCGAGATAGCGTTTGTACCAGACAAGTTCACGACCACCACATATATAGTGAAGCGCCTGTTATAAATATGTTGAGTTGCATTCCACCATTCTGGAATATATATATATATACTCCAACAAAATGACCTACCTATCTCTTACTAGCGTATAAATAAAAACTGAATCGAAATCAGGTTAAATTCGAAATCAGGTTAAATCGCAGTAAATGTTAAACAAACTGTTTTTATGAAGTTTTAAAATTTTGAGGGGTGTTTTAACTGCTAAAAAACTTATTCTTTATTAAGTGTTTTTGGTTTTGTCTATTAAAATTCAGCTTAAAACCAACCAACCAACCAAGCACCTATACCTGAAGCCTAGAACCGAACGTATTATTATATATATGTATACTCCAAAGGTGGCCGTGGCCAAGGAAATCGTCCTATTTTTAACCCCTCGGAGCGATTAATATTCAACAATACTTTCTTGTCAACACTTACACGGTATAAGGACAAAGGGTGCAAAATTTCAAGCTACTCGAATTCTAAACTAACCGGTTTAAGGTGTGCCTTTTTTGTCAGTTAGTCTTAAGAATTTTACTAAGTAGGTATAAATAATAAAATACTTTGTGCTTAAGTTTCCAAGTTTTCTTTGGAAATATATGATATAGTTTCGCTTTGTTGTAATATCGTTATTTAAGGAGACACCCAATTCCCATCTGCCTCCTACATGATTACACATCGCACACGCGCTCTAATAACCTGTATAATGTATACGGATAGACCCCGGGGACATGTATCCAGTGAAATCACGCTCGAACTAACAAGAAATACGACAGCGGTTTCATTATTGTAATATTTGTTACGACAATGAAATTATAAAAATAAAGAGAAGCTACGTCAAAAATCATTTGTGTCACCTATAAAGAAAAGATAAATAAAATTTTATGTACCATTGGTGGACTATCCAATTTTCACATAATAGAAAACGTTCTCAGGCTTCACATAGCAATTTAACCTTGCAATATTAAAAACAAATCAAAACCTATTGCTCAGTGCCCACTAAATGTCTAAAAATAAACGATTTTTCTAGACTGTGGGATTTACGTTGGTTGATTTCGAAACACGACTTTGTAAAGCCAGTCACTATGATGTGATTTTCAATAACTCTATTGATCATACCAAATGAAAACGTAACCCTTTTGACGCATTATAATTTTAAATCATCAAGTAATGATGGCTTAATGTTAGCGTGTACGGTCGACCGTCTGTCGACGTGAGTTCATATCCCTATAATGAAGCTGAGCTTTCGGTGAAGAAAAACAACGTAATGAAACCATAGCATGATGGTAGGGCATTTTCTAATACGAGTCTGACTAGCTACCCTTTCAGGTTCAAAATCTTTCACCAAGTACCTACACAATAGGTATATTCCGGCAGCTGCACTTGAGAGCCAGTTTCCCCACTAGGCTTAGCGTGTCACCATCTTGGGCTACATCGACATTTAACATCACATGAGGTTGTGTTAAACGCAGACCTATAAAGAATAGCATTGTTTTTAGGTTCCATTACTTTCATAAGTGATTATGTATGTACTTCGTTATAAGAATAAGTTCGGAGTGTGGTACGGACTAGCACAAACCGTCGCTCATAAACTTGATTTGGCAAAACAAAAAAGCTCCCTCTTACTTAATACAGGTGGTTCGTGAGAGAATTCTTGAAAATTCTCTCGTTCGCCTGATTCGTTTATTTTATCAAATAAAAGTACACGATCCCCGGCGGTATGGTTCATCAAATTAAATTAAAAATCATGATAGAAGGTGGCGAGAGAGATACATCAAAGCGTAGAAAGGAAACGGGTATTTCTGGGCTAATGTAATTACTTGAAGTATGGTTTATAAAATCAATTATATTTTTGTACTTATAAATGTTAAATATCATCACAATTTACAATCTAGAAAATGAGAAAACTAATAAATAAGTTAAGGAGTAAGTAAAGATTATCGAAAATCGTTTGATGTAAATGAATTCAAACAAAAAACAAAACAACGCCAATTACCAGATAATTAATACAATCAAAAGAATTAAAAATGTAGGATTATCAGATTAAAGTTCTAGAAAAATATAACATCTTTATACGTAACAAAAATAAATCTTAAAATCGTTTCATTTTAACAAGTCGATTCAATAGTATTTTGTGATCGGAACTGTGTTTTGAGTCTGTGCTCAGTGCTGACATATGACAGTCTCCGAACTCTAATATTCCTGTGTAGATGTGGATCACTCATTTCATATTGTAATTTATAATAGTTTAACATATTTATAGGATATGTGAGTTTCTTACTTTAAAAATATAATAAACATAACTTTATATATCAAAAAATAACAACCGTACTTCAAAAATAGTTTGTTTAATTGTAGTTTATTATATTACCACACTTTACTAAATATCTTAGAACTTTACTCTCGGACTGCCAAAATCCGCAGACTTTTCGTTGATTGTTTGATAATGTATTAGCTATTAATTGACACTATTTCCATATTTTTACATCTCTCTTTTATCCTTGCCTAAGTTTGTATGAAAGAGTATCCGTCTCCTTTACATACCTAATGTCCTTTATAAAAATTGTTTTTGTATACAGATACTGTTATTACGGTATCATACAGCCATCAAGGTGTTACAGTTAAGAAGGTTACGTAAGGAGCAGACACCTTTCAGTTTCACAACATCTCTTGTAGATAGTTACGAGATTTAGTCAACCTCTGGGCGGCCCCCGCCACCTCGCTAAAGGGATTTTTTGGCGTCTCTTCTAAGGAATTTAGTCATTTTGTCGAGCCTGTGCATAATAAACATATTTTTTTAGAATCTAAAAAGCGATTGTTATCCCGACGGATCAAACATTTTAAACGGCACAAGGCAAAACAAACCATGGGAGAACAACTAAATTGGTTTATTGCTATAAAAAGCTTGTATTTCTATTCCGTGGCATAATAAAACCTGTGGGGTTTGGTAGATTTCATAAGCTCGGAGTGATTTGTAAAATCTCATTTAACGTTCACGTTACTAGATCACATTGACATCAAATTAGCAGCGGTGGGTAATAGCGGCTTTTTTGGGAAACAAAATGAAACTATCTATTGAAAGCTGATAACGGTTTTTCTGTTTTTTATTATCGCTGCCGTGTTTTTATATAATTTTATATGTTACGAAACTATCTTTGACATCATAATATTATATAACTAGCAGACCCGACAGACGTTGTCTTGTCTAAAAATTAAGAAACTTAGAACTCGATCATAGCGCCAACCTATTAGCAAGTAACTTCATGGTGTAGAGTTTTTGTTAGAATGTGCGCACGCATCGTAAAAATTCAGTCTCGTCATATTTTCATAACGTGTCTAAAGAAGTATATATACAGAAATAAGAAATGTTGCTACATTCTGAGAAGGCACTTATGAACACTTCAGCACTACCACTGCGCTACCGGTTCCAAAAACATTTCAGTCATCTAAAAGATCCGGCAAGAAACGCGATCTGGATTTTTCTTCTTTATTTACTGTGGGAGTTATGTGTACAGCTAATAATAATACCTATTATTATTAGTGGATGTACAGAGAGGAAATCACTTTCAAGCATCACTATCATTCGCGTAATAATCGTCCATATAATATAATAATATTTTGATAGTTTAATCTGCTTGACATGGTCCTTGGGCTCATTGTCCGGCAAACCGGTAATATCTTTTAGAATCTTATAGTAGAAGCTAACTAAAAACTTATTGGTTTTACCGAGTCTAAGATATGAAATGACTAATTTGTGTTTATTTACAGTATTAAAATTACGCAAGACGTTTATAAAATTTAGCTTTTTTTTTTTTTGAACTTACATTTAATGGTCAAAGACGTATTGAGAGAGCAAAATAAATAGTCAAGATTGTAGGAGTGCTGTATTAATAAAAAATAAACTAATACAAAACTTTTTAATTTAACTAATTTCAAATATAAATGATTAAGATTAATTAATAACTAAATTATGAGTGTGCGGACAGATTGGGATATCCAGTACGACTGAATACAGTTTTGAACCTCTCTCTAAAGCTCCGCTTATTGTTCCCACGAGTTACACGATTATCGGGAATTAACGTGCTTACACCGCGTTTTCGTGGGAGCGAGTTGTTATGGTTAGTCCTGGTGACCGCATAACTAAATATTGTTACGCCCGTACGCAGTAAAATGCCGTAGTGATTCACGAAAACAATTTATTCGTACTTAAAGAAATACAAATAAAACATAACAAACTCACAAGTTGCTCACCGAATGTACTTGCAGAATCAACTTGTATGTTCCTCTTGTAGTTCTTCTTTGATTTCGCTTATTGTTATCCCTTCGCTTTCGAAATTAGAACTGCCGTGACGCACAGTACTGCTCGCTTTTATACCCAAATGAGATGGTCACGAAATTTCTAGAAGGTCCCTCAACTCTTAACATGTTGTAAATAACTTACGTCATCGCTTTTAAAAGGAGGGAAACGTTTGATTTGTAGCCCATTGTTTGTTGACAGTTGTAGCGATAAGGTTTTCTATGTGTGCGTCGTTGAATCTATGACTACACGACACACGACTACACTATGATAAGTACACGATATTTCGAGCACAATCCAGACGATTCTTGAGATTTCGAGAATGGTGATTTTTTAATTTTCTCTTACTCAAGCCGTAAAAATATATGAAATTCCTGAAACTTTCCTATTCTTATATTCCTATTCTCTAGTGATTTGCGAGGTAATTCAACAGTTTTAAATTTAATTTTCCATTATTGTATCATTTGTCGTATTCGAACCTAAAAGAAAAATTGTGTGTAGTTCATAATGTTGTTAACCTGTCCGCGATCATATTCGGCATATATGCCGAATTTGGAGGCAAAATTATTTCTTTATTGCGTTATCATCCCGGATGGATTAAGTCGCTCGTGACTTGATCCAAGTCAGAAGAGCCCAGTGCTCGTTTTACAGGCTCCGGGTAGTTTACACAAACCTCAACCCTTTAATATTTCAAAGATCACTTAACACACCTACCCTCGTGTATTTTGCTAACTCTTCATTCATGTAAGTACACCTATTAAATTGATTAAGTAGTAACCAGGGTATGCGAGGTTCTTTATACAGTTTTAGTAAGATTAAATAATCACCGTCTAAAACTGCCGCATTAATAGTCCTAGACGAACTGTCTCTTCTTGAAACTTTGTTAAATTTCGTATTTAATGCACTATTGCTTTTAGTTTTTAACATATTTGCTGATGTTAGTAAGTATTTAAGCATAAAACAAAGGATTGGCTCTGATGAGCTTTTCAAGCTTAGTTACCGGATCACAGCAAAAGCTTGATGAACGATTTTCAACTGGGGTTTGGTCAGCTTGACCAGGTGATTCTACAGCGGAAATTACATTTTGCTATTTCTTATACAGCATCCTTTCTCAATCTTGGGATTCACTTTCAGATAATTGTTATAAAGGGGGTCTTAATGTCTTAAAAAAATAAGACCTGTGTATCAAAAATCTATAAAACTTTGAATATTACCAAGTATTTTCAAATAATAATTTAATGCGACAGTTTATATTGTTTTTGAAAACTAACAAAATAAAATTGTAAACACACTAATTAGTTGTTACCCAGAGATATAATTTCTATATTTTTTTGTTTTTAAAAATACCGTAGAAAAACAATTCTTTTCACGTAAGTAAGAAGTAGCGAAGTGGCAAAGTCTGGATTTTGTTCATATCTGTATCAATTGTACTGCTGGGTCCTGAATGGAATGTACATAATTAAAATATATATATATATATATATATATATATATATATATTTGAAGCCACTTTACCAATTTGCCAAGTTACCAATTTATAAGACTTTAAAGAATTGACGAAATATGAGGAACGGATTTTTATTGAAAGCTATTGCTGCTATGATCCAAAATTATGGTAAAAATAATTAATTAGTGATTTTTAAAGAAAATTACATGTTTTTTTTTTTCTTATAGAAAACTGGAGGTTAACATTTCAATTCAGATTTTACTTAACTTCTTTTATTTACTCAAAATGTAGCTTGTGTATCATAAATAATACGTGCAAAGTTTTAGCATGGCAACGGCATTCGTTTTGGTGATAAGTGAATTAAAGTACGAAGGCACCGCAGTCAGCGCAGCACAGACGATTTCTTAAATTGACTGTTTTACAAGCGAACGCTATAAATAACGTTTATGACTAAAACATTTTTACTCTTTATTAAGATGATACCATGAAATGTTGAGAAAATGTTGTACAGTTTAATAATTACATATTTTAGTGGCGGCAGACTGATAGCGGAATAAAATATGTGCGTGGAGGGCTTACAATCCAGTCTGGATTGTATCGACCAGACTATAAATAGTTCACCGGCCCTCGCAGTGCTCTTCAATGACCAATATTCGATTGGTATTCAATGAGATAAACGTAACCGCTTAGGCAAGGTGAAGTGTGCGCGACCTTTCCTTTGAGCGGCAAAGGGTTTTGAGTATTCGAGTGATCATGCTCATTTTGATTAACTCATGTCTCTCTGTCGTGAATCTCTTTTCTTATCAAAATTAAAATATGAAATTTGCTTACTACTGGACATAAACCATCCTCTCATGTTAACGGAGTGCTGATCACAATACACAGTGAAGCGTTTCAAGTCAACATGTAAAAAATAAATTTGTCACACCCTGATCAGACCAACTACAGAATTTGTTCTTTGAGAGTTTTGGTCAAATATGGGGCTATAGGCGATTAGGTAGATTATAAAGGTGGAATACAATGTTAAGGTTTGGAATAACATTTACACATTTTATCGAATGATTATCAGTTTATATTTTGCTGCGTTAGTGGATTTCTCTAGCGCATTATAATAACTAGTAAAATTTAGGATAGCTAGTTAGTTTTTTTAATGTTATGAAGTAGGAAACAAGATTGCAGGCCACTTGATGTAAGAGTGGCAGATTAGAGCTATTTAGGCGACTTGTCTAGGGTCCGTCGGACGTACTCGTGTATCGTCACTCGCGGAAGCTCTTTACATGCATATTGCTATAGTCATTAACAAGGTTAATAGTATTATCAAGGTATTGACAATAACGTAAATCACGTTGGTTTTTTATCTGACCTATTTAGCTCCAGCGAACTTTATTATCATTTGCTAAATTGGATATTCGCTTACAATAGTCTGTTGTAGATGAAAGATATACATCTTTTAAATCTTGTGTTTGAATTGAGGAAGTGACTGGATGCATAAGACCGAAGATCCGGTGACAAGTCTCGAATATGGTTCTTTGTTTTTTTTTTTAATTATTCAATAGAATGGGGCACAATAAAACGAATGAAGCCTTCTGGGTTGCTATCTTATTTAAAAGTACATCTCTAAGAAGTCTAAGAAATGTTAAAACCAAAGTATCATCAAAGTATCAAGAAACATCCCAATCATCGAGAAACTCGATTGATCAATATTATTAAATTTTGTGATTTTCTTTGTTTTTAAGTACATATAATAATGTAAGTTCATATAATATGTAGTACATTCATTAGATAATTATAAATCTTATGGCCTATGCAGCTTAAGTCATTTAAGGGCCCTAAAAGCGTCCTTTTTCCGAATTGATTCATCATTATTGTCACTGCTTATTTCGTATATTACTTTATCTAATAAAGTATATCCTATAACCTGGCCAGATAATACAGCTATAAATTTAAAAAAAGGGCCATGTTAATCGAATAAATGATTTTCGCGTGAAAAGAACATAAACGGACAGAGAGCTGTTGAGCTTTATAATATGTATTATATGTACAGGTGTAACTAAACAATTTATTTCTTACTAACCTTTTTCAAATATTATTTGCTTGTATTGTGCTTGTATAAAACTTGCTGTATTATGTTGAAATAAACTCACAACGTGCACGCTCAAACAAATTAAAACTATAAGAGAAAAAGTCTAGGCAGTATTGCCAGAATAGGAAACTACAAATTACTGGCCAAAATAAAGTTGCCAGCTTAATAACTTTAAAAACTAACGTTATTGGATTGAACAGTTCTCACTTCATATACAAAACTTCTGTGCAAGGTCTTATTCCTCTAGATCCATTGGTTATAAGCGGTGCGTTCTCTGTCAGTTAGTCTTAATACTTTTATTAAGTAGATATTTTGCAGAATAATATTTATTATAAAAGTACTTATACATCTTAACACATCTATCTCACTTATTGTTTAGTAGAATGAAGTTATTGTGAGTATTGCTGACAATTACTATCTATGGCCTCGCGACACATACTTTAGTCAAGACCTTTGAATTTTTGACGAATTTTTAGTCCAAACTAAGCATCTAGTAGTATTACTTTTAAATCATTGATACACAGACACTTTTTAAATACTGTCATAATTTTTTTTTTCTCAAAATATCACAGTAATATCCATTCTTTCCTATATTAACGAAGGCTATAGGATATATATTATTATAAGGCTTTAGACGAGAATTGTATGATCAATGTCAGGATATATGATTTTTCGTAGATATGTATGTGATCACATTTCTATGAATGGGATATCCGACAGTGTAGTCGCGTGAAACCGGTTGCGAAATGCAAAGTGAACGATACGACCTTGTCAAGGCGAGCCGGTCCTCACTCCTCGCCGCGCGCCGGCTAGATACGATTTATGTTCGTTTAGACACAGTAGGTGTCACAAATGTTGCCCTTATTATATATTCTACGTATTCTCCGTGTTTCCAGGTTGGTCATGTAGATATGTTAACCTTTGACCGTGACAATCGTCTGTTGATAGATCCTCATATACCACGCTACTCGCCTTTCGTAAGTTCTCGAAAGATCTTTAGATATAAATCTGTCAACATTCAAATTCATCCATAACACAGCTACGTTCTTGACATTTACGTACAGAAGTTTAATTTATAAATCTTGTAATAAAAATAGATTTGTGCGGGCGGGTAATCTCCCATTTATGTTCGTCTTGTTAATACGGGAGAGGTAGATTGTTTTCTTTTTTTTATACGTGGGGCGCACTAAAAATGTCTGGAATGAATAAGAAAAAATACTATGGCTGAAAAATAAATCATTTTATTGTTTCTCAAAATATTCTGCCTTAATTTCAATGCATTTTTTCATACGAATAAACCAGTTTTGAATACATTTATGCCACTTCTCCGTGGCGACCTCGGAAACATGCTTTTTATACTATTCAGTAGTTGTGAAAATAGTTGACCTCATAAATAATTTTTGGTTTTTGAAAACGGGAAGAAGTCGCATACTGCCACGTCAGGGCTACGTGCAGGATGAACTAAAATAACTACATTTTCCCTTTCAAAAATTAGTTTGTCTGTCTGACCGTGTTGGAGAGAGCTGGCATTGTCATGGTGCAAGACGTTTTTGGTTATTTTTACGGAGTTCGTTAATACTTTCCGGCAAACAAATGGTCGTGTACCAATCGCTATTCACTGTACGGCGATCCTCCGAAACGACCGTAGCCACGTGTCCGGTTTTATTTAAAAAAAAGTAGCAATCATCTCCTTAGCGGCAGGCCGTTCACTCGCCATTTTGGTTGGTTTCGGCTCACCTGGAAAGACCCAAACAGTCGATTGCTGCTTTGTTTTGGGATCGTAGATGTAAATCCATGTTCCGTCACCTTTCACTATGTCCCACACCAAATTTGACTTCCCTTCGTTGAATCTGGTAATCATGGCATTGCACCAAGTGACACTGTCCGTTTTTTGAGCGTCAGTTAAATTGTGAGGGATCCATCGGGTACACAGTTTTTCACACCCAAATGTTATTGTAGGGCTGTTTGTATCTGACTCATGCCCGTCTGTTTCGATCATAAGGCTTACAGCATCGATGCTATCGTTGTTCACAGTGGTAGACGACTATCACGAAATTCGTCACTAAGAATAACATGACCGCGTTGGAATTTTGAAACCAGCTATAAACAGTCGACTTGCAGCTTCACTGACAAAAGCAATTTGAAGGCAACACTCTGCTGAAGTATCAAACTACACTTAAAATCGTAGTAAATAATACTATGAAAATTTTCACGAGTTAAATCCATGGCACTGTAGACAGCAATGTTTGAAATGGCGTGAAAATTTAAAAACAAGTGACAAATAGATGGAACAAACTGCATTTGAAGGCTAAAAAGTTCAATTTCAAATGTCGTAATTAGTTTTTAAATATTCTTAATGTAAGTTGCCAGTTCCGGTAATTTTTAGTTAACCCTATGTACTGCTTAAGCGAAATTATCTCTCTGCACGTGATCTTTAACTACATTACAATCTGAAAATTCCAGAGATTAGCGCGTTTAAACAAAAGAAAAAACTCTTTAGCTTTATTATATTAGTATAGATTTTGTAAGAATTTCATGTTATTATTGCCCAGAAATTAATCGCTGGCACCGAAATCGTATATATTTTAAAGTTATAACTGTGGCGCAACTTTCTCTGTGGTGAGAAGTACAGTTTAAGCGTGTTACGTCGTTATGTTTGTATATTAGTTTACAACGATGTTTCTTTTTTTATTAACAAGCTTTTGTCTCATTTAGAAATTATATAGGAGAGCTAATAACGAAAACTTCGGTGCGTGCTTTTCAATTTTCAAGCTCTTGACGACCTTAGTGTCACCAATTTTACGATGTAGGAGGAATTAATACTGATAGGGCCTTTTTATATCGTTTATAGGTTTAGCGTTATGACCACAATCTTACTTGATCTTAAGAGTCGATGTGACCGAAGATGGTAACACGGTAAGCCTAGTGGGAGGACTCGCTCTCAAGTAGGTACAGCTGCTAGAACATACTTATTGGTGCTTGGCGACAGGTTCTCAACTTGAGGGTGGTAGCTAGCCAGGCGGGCATTACAATAAGTCCTATAACCATGCTATAGTTTCTTCACGATGTTTTCCTTCACCGAAAGCACAGGCTCATTGCTGAAATTAAAGTAAAAAACTAATTTCTATCCTCAAACTCTCTATAAAATAGAATCATGTTCCTACAATATTTAAACCAATTTGAATAATAATATTTGAGTTGTCTAAAGTTAATATGCTTTTACTGGGTGGTAGGGCAGAAGAACTTTTGTATCCCAGTCGATAGCGACCACCATACACTAGGTGTAACACCCGCTATATTGGCACGCTTAGGCGTGTCGTATCACTGGATCAGCTGGTATATATCCAGTCACCGAAAGGCTTGCAGGCCGGCATTACAGCAACGGTCCGCGATGGATTGCCGATCTCTTGGTGATCGCCGGTGTTTTTGGGTTACACTGTGCTTACCATCAGGCACAGTGCAGTCACTTTGTCGTGCTATTGTAAAAAAGGGCTCAGTTAAATTAAGTGCTAACGTTTTCGTATTATTTTGCGATATAAGTTGACAAAGATATTACGTACCTATTCAATAAATAAATTCAAGTAGATTATCGGATCATTATTCTAAGCCCTACGAACCACATATAAGCTACATTTGGACCTACGTAGTTTGTTTTACTTTGTTTCATGTTTATTTATACCATAAAACGTGAAAGCTCACGAGGACATGCAGCGCCTCTACATGTGATTTTCTGTACTTTTTATATTTATGAAAGAGTGGATGGTGACTAAAGTGATGTTTGTTTTAGTTTGTCAACCCTCCGTTAGGTGGCGCTTATCGGAAATGTTTACATAACAAAAGTCGTTATGATCTTTTTTATTGTGGTTACTTTCGGTATAGAAAGTTATAATTAGTTTTATTTGATTGATTAGTTATAAACTTGTTCTTACTAAGTTATTTATTTGTATTATTTAAAAACAATTTATTTATTTGTTAAGTAATGTAACGCCCTCTATATTATAAATGTAAAATTATACTTTATGTTTTGTTGTCTAAAATTAGTAATAGGAATTACTAATTTTAGGTATTATAAAATATATGGGACCAGCTCCTCGATTATTTTTATCTCTTTGTATTTTACGATTAATATTTCTTTTTTCTACCTCGTGGCGCATTTTGTGTATTGTGACATGTATTAATAGTAAAATACGAATTCAATATTTGTTATTAATATTTAAAAGTTGAGCTACCTTTAAAAGTCATATTCGAGCTAAAATTAGGTGAAAAGTAAAATTTTGAATTTTGGAAATGTGATCGACTTCAATTAATCGGGTAGTTTTGGATGAGATCTTTTAAAACATGATAAACTAACATATGTTTTCATAGCACACTCGAAACAAATAAGTATAAATAGAAATGCTAAAACGTACATAGAACACAAATATTCATATACTACATGAAGTCTAATGTTGTCAAAGTACATTCAACTTTACATGTGGGTGTGTATTCTGAATTTTCGTTTTTCTCCAAATTATAATTCCGATTTGCGCCGTAACTCTAAATTATTGAAATATGTTATAAAAACTCACGTATGGATCAATATTTTAAACAAAAGATGAATTCGCTCAAACAATAATAAATGACTGACAGTTTTACGACTTTGCGTCATCGGTCTTGAGTTCGCTCCTACCATGTGTTTAACTAATCGTTAATTTACATTTAACTATAATATAATATTTGATGGACATTCTCAGACTTCATTCAACTCCATAGCTCAACCAAACAACTGGTTTGTAGTGTTGATAAAACATAGAAAATTACTACTATTATATATATAGATATGATAAGTTCTTCACACACATTGATATATTTCATTGTAGTATACGTATATTTAAAAGTAAAGTTAATAACCATCTTTTCTTACAATAAACTAGCACATTTCATCTTTAATAATAATATAAATTCTTAACGCCGCCTTCGACATCATGATTTTGATTAATTTTGTTTACTTAGTCAAACAGCTACTTATCCATTATTATTTTAATATTTTTCTATATTCAATATTTTAATTTGTAAATACTAGCATGATTCATTAATTTATTATTAATCTGTGGATATAATGTGAAGGTACATATTATTTTTGTTACTACTTTTGTTAACCTATTGTCTGTATATTTCTGTGAGCCACCTTCGATATGACTCGCAACTGTTCTTGTGATTCTTCCGAATTGTTGATTACCTTCCAGAGATTGACCGTAGGGTTCGAATGAAATGCGATGTCTATTATTAAGATGCGGAGAGTACTTGCTGTTTGTTTCTAAAGTGATTTCTTGAACTGACATTGCCACCCTATGCTTCGCATCCAGTGTTACTTCTTAAATCCAGTGATTTACTAAAATGTCTATGAAAATCTACCAACCACAATGACAAAGAAGCTTACACCAATGACCTAAATCTATAAAAAAACTAAATTTATGAGTGTTCAAATAACAGGTTTCTGTGAAATAAAACAGCATAAGGTCTTTTTTTATATAATTTACAGTAATATTAATCACTAATGTTAATAAATGCTTAACAGAGTGATCTTTAATAGACGCTAGTATTACTCATAATAGTAAAAACTATATAACACCACAGACTTTGCAAAATGCATTAATATATTTAATTTTGACATAACCGAGAACTAAATTCCGGATTTTGATCCCATTTTGCACGACACTGTTCATTATAAGCTTTCTCAAATATTGAAGTACACAAAGTATTAGGGGCTGGGCTGGTGAGCAAATCGTTGAATGAAGGGAAAATGTATTCAATATTAATAAATCTGTAGTTCTGTTTGTATATGCAATCTCATATATCTCATCTCATATATCTCTCAATTACCATATAAAAGACACTGATCTCGAATGACACTTTTTTTTGCTTGTCTGTTTGCTCGGATTTCATTCAAAAACGGCATTACCGATTTTCACAAACACCTTATTGTTATTCACATTATTTATTCACTAACATAAGGTATAAGTGATTACCACAAGTAGACACGAATGAATGTTAACTATCTGTTAACTAAATACACTACTATTTACTAGAAGAGACTTAGGCAAAGTTACATTTACGCATTTTATATCAAAGTACATGCACAGATAATTATAAGTGTTCTGCAGAACTATTGTAAATTATCCTTAACGAGCTACACATTTACTGTCATATGTTAAAGCTCTTTCATGTACAGAATACCCATCATGGGAACTAAATATGTGTTATTTGATGTTTTTAGATAAAAAAATAATTAAAAAAAAGATAAGCCCGATCGAGTTTCTTGCCGGTTCTTCTCGATGACTGAGATGTTTTCCGAACAGGTGGTAGCATAGTAGTTTTTGAGTTTTTGATTTTGATTTAATAATACAGTAAGTATAGAATATCTAATAATATAAAAAAGTTGAAGTGCCTGTTTGTAATGTCAAAATTACAGGTTTTTACTAAATGCGCATGAAAGTATACACGGTACCAATAATAAAAAAAAAAAACATTTTTAAATTTTTTGTCTGTCTGTTTGTTCCGGGTAATCTCCGAAACGGTTGGACCGATTTTGGCGGGACTTTCACTGGCTCATAGCTGTTGTTATAAGGAATAACTTAGAAAAATAATTAGGGTTCCGCACAAAAAATATAAAAGCTTTTTAGTGTCCATGCGATATTCACGCAATATGAGACGGGATTCCATATATCCATGGGCATTCTCCTTTTATCTGCAGTGTTTATTGGTTATTCTCAGTAATAATTCTTGCCACGAAAATATGCAATACATGTTAATGTGTAACAGGTATAATTTTTTCATCTCATCCACGTATTCCTTACTAGCTTAAACTAAAAAACTCATGGTAGGGGCTTCTGAATGTTTTATCGCAACCGTTTAAATGATGATTTTGTATAATGCTCGTCGAGTAATCTGTGATGCTGATGAGATTATATTGTTATAACAAATATTGTCAGATCTAATCTATCGTGTACCTATATGTTATTTTTTGTTTAATAACCTACGAATAATTAACTTTAATCATAATTATAATATGTAATTTTTTTCGATAATCAAAATCAATAAATTTGAACTATATCGATTCGCATTTTTACCATTGTTATTTTATTATTTAGAATCGCACATGAATGAAACTTATTGATCTGAATATTCAGTGTAGTATTCAGTAATAAGTAAATTATAATTTACGTGTTCTATAAATATACATCTGAATATACATAGACTTCGAACGAACTACAAATTGGACAATCAGCCGAACAGCTGTTTTAAAATTTCGCAGAAATATATTGAGGTTTCACCTCGCGTCATTTCTTATTAGCCCTTATAAATGCATGAACGTGATGAATATACTTTTTGAAAATTCTCATTGTTTTTTAGTATAAATGGATGTGTTACAGGTGTCACTACATTTGAAAAGGTGTCATCACTGAGACAGCATACTATGCTGAATGACCTTTGTTTACAATAATGGTCGATTAACTTTCTTGATGTTATTGCTGTCCCGTGAACGAGTTTTTACAGCTTTCATATACGATGAAACTTATCGTTTTTTGCACGAATAATTTTTATTATCTCAGCGTTGCTGCTAGTTGCTAATCTTACATTAATAAATCTATACTTCTGTCTACATATACATACATGTCATATTTAATTCAAATTTTCTGATAGAAATCCTATAAGTAAGAAGGACGGACACTGATCACGAATGTGGCGTAATTTTTTTTTATCTGTCTATTTGTATGTTCGGATTTAACTCAAAAACGGCTAGACCAATTCTAATAAATTTTTTTACACGGAAATCATATGTCATTCCATAATTTTGATAGGCTTAAAGAATTATCATTTAAGATAAGTAAAATAAAAAAAGGTGTGTGTGCGATTCACACACGATAGAAGTGAAACTTCATATTAAAAGACATTTTCTATTTTATTTAAAAAGTGTGCAATATACATACAACACCGATGTTTACTCTCTCGCTCTGGCTTACACAAAGAGGAGAGACCGATAATGTGAGTTAAATTTTTAACGTTTAACATTTAACGTTTAACGCTTGGAAGACGCATAAGAAGTATCACTTCAAAAAAAAATGTTTTTGATTAAATCTTGTACACGGGAAGTATGTGTCATTTCTCAATTAATTGAATATATGAATTGTCATTAATATGGGAAAAATAATATTACTTTATGGAAATAATTATTGCGTAAGTCTATGCCAATACAACATCGTTGTATATATTTAACAAAAAACAATATGTCACGTTGCCAAATCGTGTGTTTATTTTTAAACGCTCGTGCGCATAGTTCATTCATTGCCGTTTTTATATTTAGAATATTACGTTTATTTCGTTTATTATGAACCAGTCGGGCATAGAGCGTGGGCGTGCGCGGAAACCGCTCCGTCTACCTAACGATATTTCCAATTAAATTGTATATACTTGCATCATCTTGTGGTTTTAATTATGATTCAATTATTTTATTTATTAGTTAGATCAGTTTATAATTAAAGGTGCGATATGTATATATCTATAATATAATAAAGTGGAAGAGTTGTTTATTTGTTTAAACAAGCTAATCTCTGGAACTACCAGTCAAATTCGACAAATTGTATATGATAGCCAGATTCAAGTATAGTCCGTCCGATAAAATATTACCTATATTGAAGTATTGTAAATGTTCAATCAGCATTTTTTTTTATTACACACGGGTGAAGCCGCGGGTCACTGCTCGTATTATTTATACTATATTGAATATTACGGTGCCAAAATTATATCGAAAATATTGTTCAGAATGCGGAGGAAATAATACTGTGAAAGTTTGAGCTCTTTATATTAAGATTAGGAGGAGCATTATCGCAATATTTTTATTCCGCAAATAAATGAAATGGAAAAGCTTGCTCATATACAGATCAGTTTACAAAATGATGAAAACATATTCTGGTAGGATATTGAACGCTCTACAAAAATGTATTTTTCTTTTTACGATAAATTTACTCCTTTAAAAATTATTCATCGTCAAGGTTAAATACATATAAATAATACATTTTAATGTTTTTCACTGTTCCGGTGAAACTTTCAACCTTTTCACAAAATTTTATCGGACGTTTTTTGTAGATAATTTTATTGTCTGTCTCCTAAGTTTTTACAATTTCTCAATGGTCCATAGTTATTTGCACTTATATATAAAATTTACATAACAATTGCTCACAGTCAAAACAAGACAAATTTACATAAATGCGCCGATGTAAAATATAGTATTATCCTTGAACGAATATAAATACATTTTCACATGATAATAATTGCATTTTCATGTCTCTTTTTAACTACCTACCTCGATGTAAACGTTATGTGGGAGATTCATATCTGTTTGACTGCATTCGGGTTGTTAAAACAACTGCAATGCATTACGATTTTCCGTAACTATTTGACAATTTTGATGTTGCACGTTTGCTTGCTATTATTATTATTGACCATAAGGGTTAAACTCGTAAAAATCAATATTACATTGATATGGATGAATTTAAATTGGGTACAGCAGTCACTGCAAAGCGCATCAAAGGCCAGAACAACAAATGTCCTGATTGATATAATTTGGTACATGTTTATGAATTAAAAGTCGCTGTAGCCGAAATCGGCAAAAACACATTGTTTTTTTTTTTGTTTTCCTTAAATAATAACCAGTATATATCTTATATCTCTCTGTCACCTTGTTCCTGTTGGCGTAGAGTATGATTAGAGCTCCGGTTTTCTATAATCTTGCAATTTTGTTTCGTGCATCTTTTGCACTCAATAATCTCGTTTTTACTTCCCTTTAGTGTATGTACGCGTAGGACTATAATAAAACTTAAAAATTCCGATAAGATAAAACGAGCTAAAAAATATGCAGTTTGTGCTGGTTTGCTTACTGATTTTTATACGTAGCGAGTTGTGATATCATTATGGATGCGTTCTGAGAACCAGTAGTGTTTACACTCTGGAATACTTTTTAGAGATAAAAACTGTAAAAAGTTGAAATACATGAAATCGAATTTAAATTTATAAGTAATTTTGATTCAATTATAAATGATTCATTTAACGTAATCAGTTTCATTGCAAGCTTCAAGATAAAAAATATATAAAAAGGTCGGGAAGCGGAAGTCCCGGCAGCACCTTCACAGCGGCCAATCAAAGCAACGGCCTTCCGGAAGCTATTCAATTAGAAATGTCCCAACCGAAGGCCTGTGGACAAAGTTACAAGCTGAAGTGATTTTATTGATTCGAGTAATTTATGAATTCAGTATATCGTGGCTAGAGGTAATAGGAAACGACACATTATTTGTTTATTAATATTATAATTTTATTTTTAGTAACGAGAGAGGTGGGTGGAAAGTAAAACTATATATTTTACTAGTGATGGAAAGTGTGAAAGTGATATTGAAAGGAGAGTTAATGCTGGTAACTTGGTGAATGGGGCGTTACACACCTTTATGAACAGCCAGAAAATCTCTACAAAAGCTCGCTCGGCTGTACATAGAGCAGTGTTAGTTCCAACACTCATGTACGGAAGTGAAAGCTTGGTGTGGCAGAAGAAACATGAAAGTAGAATAAATGCTGTAGAAATTAGAGCGCTAAGAACTATGTTAAGAGTGAAATTGAGTGACAGAATAAGAAATCGTGTAGTAAGAGAATGTTGTGTTGTGAAAGAAAATATATTGACATGATCACATAATCACCTCGGCTTTTAATTTGGCCCAGTTATGTTTACAACGGTTTATGAAGGCATGAATATGGCTGCCACGTGCTCGGCGCTTCATTACGGTGTCACTCGGCTCTACGACATTGCGGAAAACTACCTACCCCGTTACTTCGGCTAACCAGTTCCGGGTATATTGGGTTGCAATGTACTAATTCCGTATTATGGCAAATCATTTTTTTATAGTTTTATCTTATTTTATTATCTCATTTTATTTGTGTTATTTGGCAAACCTTTATTTATTTTATAAATTATCGAACTCAAATGTAAATAATAATTTTTAATGAATAAAGTTACAGCAGAACTTACCAAATGAAATTTACTTACGTAAACTTAGAACTTTATTTTTTTTTATATTTCTAATAAAGTTTGAGGTCATTCCACTTAAACTGAAGCCTGAAGATTTTAAAGAAATATAAAAAAAAAAGTTGTAAGTTTAATTAAGTAAGTTATAATTTCATTAAATTTATTATGTACTGATCAGTGGTCAAAGATGGAGTTTTTTAACTTTATTCATTAAAAGTAATTATTTACGTTTTAGTTCGATACATTATAAGTCTCAATTTTACACTGAGCGTTTTACTACCTTCAATTACACACACTTAACAGCCGAAATTGCCGAAACACACTAATCTTTACCAATATTATAAAGCTCAAGAGATATTTAAACGCGTTAATCTCTCGAACTACCAGTCAGAAAATGTTGTAGTTTATTTATTGAGGAATGTTATACACTATAAAACGTTACGCTACGACCCTAAGGAGCGGAACAGTAACCATGAAACGTCAATCAAGATGGCAAGCGGTAGGCAAGTACGGGAAGTGAGAACCACTATAGGCTACACGGGTACGTATGTGGCGCGCTCGAGACTTGATCGAATATATTGAACACTGATGAAACCGTGATGCACGGCTATTGAAGCAAAGTTTTGAATAATTTCAGTGACCACATACAAATCGCTACATGAGTGTAAAACAAAATCAGAAATAAACGAATCTAGAGGCGAAATTATAAACGTGACGGAATTTGTAAAATAATAGCTATATATTCCGCTATTTATACCATAACAAAAGTATGATTGGAAAAGGACCGAGTACGTGATTATTTACAACAAAAAAAAACAACAACAAAGAAAACTGTCATTCAATACAGCCGCATCTCGTTGACGGTGAAATTTATCGTCCATTGATATCGTTGCCATAAACCGTAATGTTCTTTTTTGCTGTGTTCATCGTCGGTACGAGTCCGTACGGATGTCGGTCGGTGTGTATCGCGTGTCGGGACGCGATGTTCGCGCCATTTGCGTTGCTGATCTCGCGATGTTACGAATTCAACTTAGCGAATGGTTTTTCGATAACTCTGTCAAAATGTTGTACGATTATTATTGTAAATTAGTGTTCTTGTTTTTTTTTTCGTGTTTTCGAATGATCGTTTTATTGTATCGGTTGGTGAGCACTACGTTGGTACCAGTATACATACACGATTTGTTGAAATAGTGGAGAAATGTATAATACGTAAATGTTCTTTTTACAACTTTTGCAACACCACATCCGCGTTGCCGACTGTTTAAAAACCAGTTCACTCACGCTTGAAGAACCTCATATTGTAGTCCCCTGGGAAAACCTCAGCAAGAAGCTCATTCATAACTTTATAGCTTCGAGGTGTGAAGATAAATTCCCCGCAGTTGGTGAGTTATGTGATGGTGTAAAAAACCGCTGGCATCATATCGAACAATTTCTTGCAACACAGACTATTATACAAACGGTAAAATTCACACAAGAAGATGAAGTCTCTCCTTCGAATTAAAGGTGCGATACCGCATGTGAATTTGAGATAACCAAAAATTTTCACAGCTCGTCTTCGAGCCGAGTCAAATGGGCAAAGCTGGTATCCAGGTGCTCCCGCCTAGAAATGATAGCAGTACTCCATATGCGGTCGGACTTGCGATTAGTATGACAGTCGTCTTTACTCTGTTGAGTACACCGAGCTTTTTGGACGCCAGCCTGACCTTGTGTTCTATTTAACTATGGAACTGAATGTGGCTTGAGATGTCGACAGCCAGGATCCGATATGATCGCAATACGAATACGAATTTCGCGATCAACCAGACTAATAATATTTCCTAGAGGTAACTGCTATAATGTTTACAAATTGGGACAGCTGGAATATTTTCGAAGAACATTCGCCTGTCGAGACGCTGTTATTGGTAAATAATATAAAATACAAACATAATATAAAAAAACGAAGCTCATATAAAAACAGAGATCATAAAATATAAGATAAAACCATATCAAGACAGAGACTGTACAAAAATAAAGACTGTAATTAGAAAGATTGTCCAAATCACGCTCTAATAATTTTACGATAGGAATAATGATCGTGGACCGAAAGCAATCGAGATGTGTTTCCCTCTGCGATGGAAGCGGACGGGCTTGTGATTGATTGCCCTTCCTAGGGAATCAGATTACACGTGATACGAGATCAACGACGCTGATTTGAGGATCAAAAAGCCAAAGAGAGAAAGCGGCAATGAGACAATTATGTCGTGGGCCTTTGAAGGTAAGGCGCTTGACCTTTCTGATTGCTTACTGTGCAGTATTGATCAAGAAACAAATGCTTAACAATTATTTTTCTTCAATAGTATGTAAGTGTTTTGAACGATTATGTATTTTTAATATTTCACAATATTATATTACCTATTACCTACTGGGAGATTTCATTAACTTGAAAATTCTTTTGATGCTACTCTCGAACTACCTGTCTTATTTAGATGAATAATTTGGGGCTGTAATTTATTTTCTTTAATTGTATTTTTATTACTGCTTAGCCTCTACAGAAAATAGTGATGATGTGTAGCCTAAATTGTTCCACGGGTTCTTTCCTGAAGCCTACATTGAAAATACTGACAACTGTATAATATGCGCTCATTCGTTTAAACGATTCGCGCGCCATCTGTTGGCCTTTGTTAGTGCTTTACCTCGTTATCCTTTATACTCGTGTCTTTTTGTGTATTATCTGCACTCCTTTTCTCCTGAGGTATTTATTGCGGTTTGTATTGTGGTAGGGATGTGTTGGGCATATTGTAATTGTAAGGACAACTAAACATTAACAATTTATTAATACTAATTAATAATAATTAATTACTTCATTTTCAATTTTTTTATGAATTTAAATATAAACTAACAATTGAAAACGACTATTGTTTAGTTTGTCGCGTTTCGAAATCACCCGGCGAATATCCAGTAAACAACCGCAGTGGTAAGGGTCGCGCGACCACCATACACATAGTGATAAAATAAACACCTTCATAGGGATTTTCTTTTGGTTTGTCGCGTTTTGGAATCTCCAGTATTTTTTTTTATTATACCAATTTTTTGTATACTATATTTATTTTCTTAAATAAACCATCCTTTCATGCAAATTTTCTATATAAAATAGTTTTGATGTTACACACCTGCCAAGCGTATCGCGACGGCTCAATATATTTTTTTCAATGAATTTTATTAAATTTTACTAATGTAGATAGATTTTTTTAAATCTTTTAATACTTTTAATTGATTTCTGTAAAGATATCAAAAAATACCTAAAGATATCCGTGAAGTACCTAGATTAATTGTTAGATTCAATTGTTTCGTAGATCAATTAAAAAAGTTAATTGCAATGTACAACTAATAGTTTAATTGTTATTCCTTTTTTACGTCCTTAATTAACAAGTCGACTTAAAAATTAATTGAATACACCCAACACTGGCTTAGGTTCAACGGAGATAAATAATTTAGAACTTTTGTGCGTAACTAGTTTTACTACCGATATTGGTATTGGTATTGGTGATATTGGTACCTTAGAACCGAGTAGGGACGACGAGACTGGAGACCATATGTACTCTCGAGCGCGATACTCTGTTTTGCTCAATTGACATATCTTATAGAGCGCACACGCTGCTCGAGTACCGTCACACATGTGCCAACAATAGTACATACATTGGAACTCTATCGGATGAACGATACGCGCATCCATAAAACACGAACACACAGACATAATTTTTTAATATAAGATCATCTGATACATTCATATTTACTTTAAATAAATATAAAGACACTAACTTGCGGTGATGCTTTTGGTGGTCCTTATTATGTCTCATATAGTAACTAATAATTTAATAGAATACTCATTAGCCACGAAAGTGAATATAAAACTTCGAGTCAAATAAGACACAAGTCTGTATGTAGCTTGGAAGTAGTACCCTGTAGGTTTTAATAGATCATCAGTCAATGAGCAGTATTTTAACTATGAAGTGCAGTATCTCTTTAATACGTTGACCTAGTAACGTTTAGTTAATTTTATACCTCTAGTAATTTTCGAGGGAAAGGGTCTTGATATACGGACAAACAGACAGAGGGACAACAAATTGATTCTATTCTTTTTTTTTTCATCATGATGTACGAAACCCTAAAAACCCTAAATCTTATCTAATACAAAGCCTTTATAATAACAGAGAACGAATGATATCGTTATAATACAATCTGCCATGAACCTAATTACTAGCCTATTTCCTCCTATCTACTCGCACTAATGAACTGAGGTTACATGAAAAAACCGACCAAGTAGCGAGTAAAAACCTCGCGCCCTAAGGGTTCAGTATTATTACTATTATTTGATAGGTAAGCGCAATCCATCGTCGGCCTCATCTTTACTTACCATCAGGTAAGATCGAGGACAAACGCATTCCTATAACCCATTAAAAAATACATGTTTAACATAAATATTGTTAATACTATCCTAACATTCTCCAACGTTTTCAACGAGTGATCGCTCGTGTTTTAAAGACATTTTTTTATTTTACGGGCGCTCGCATAGTGCACAATATGATATTAATAGCAAATATAACATTGCCGTGTATTAATTCCATACGGAATTTGACATACTTTCCAATTTGCTCCATAACTTGTGTGAAAAGACAAATCTTGGTACAGAGTTTCAACAACATAGGTCGCCGAGAAGTACCTTTAATAGGTTTTAATAATATCGGTTAGTAAGAGGGACTTTTTGTATAAAGGCCGTATCTCTATTTATTGCGTTAACCTAGAAACCTTTTTTATACAACTAAGGTGGCAAAGAAGCCCATGGTTTGACTGATGGTAAGCGGCTACCGTAGTCTATGGATGTATTTAATACCATAGATATCATTAGCGCGTGCATACCTTGAACTCCTCTACCCCAAGGTGTTCTGAAAACCCTACTTACCACAGGAACACAACATAAGTTTATTTGACTGCGATCTTTCGTAGGGTGGAGGTATTCCATCAGTCAGACTGCTCAAAGTAGAGAAAAATCTTCAAATTCAAAAAATCAAAGAAATTTTGCTGAGCCCTACCTCTCTTGTAAACTTGATTTTTAACGACATTATGAAACCATAGAGCTAAACATTTAGACCTTGGCACGCGAATAGACTGACAGAAGGTTAACCAAGTCATCCTATACACTGAAAAAAATGAATAGCTGAACTGTTTGACTAATCAGAAAATAGCTTAAATTTACTTCTTAGTAACCAAACTTTTGTTAAAATAGCTAAACTGGTTTTGCTGCACTTCCCAAACTAGTTAAGAGTTTGGTTACTAGTAGGCCTCAGTTTAGTAGTCCCCCGAATTTTGTAACTAATAGGTAAAATTTGAGCTACTCTTAACAAAACTTTTTTTTCAGTGTAAGAGTTCAGTTTTTTTATTATTAGGCACGGACCTCTAAAAACGGAGTAAGAATATCTGATCGGCCGAGGGCGAAACAAAACGCTTTGCAACCGTTCGGAAATCTGCAGTGCTGAAACCATTGTTCCTAGCGTAATATACACACCCGATTTATAAAGAGAGTAGATGAAAAATCTTAGTGTTTACAATTATGAATATTTGGTATTCTTGAAGCACGTCGCCTCGGGTTCTCGTCTATGATGGAAACTGTAGATCAAACTCAGGACAAGGGACTCAAAAGGACAGGTTTCAGTTGTGGAATATCACTTTGCAATGGTAAACCCTTAGGCATGTATTTTTGTCACGTAGAAGTTGATATGCACATTATGTTACTTTTGGAGCATGTCACAAATGAGTTTTGAATGTTAAACTTTTTTCATAAATGCTCTAACTGGTATCTGTCTGGTGAAAGGTAACATCGTGATGAAATCATAGCATGGTGGTGAGCATGCCCGCCTGGCTAGCTATCACCCTCGCCACTAAGCACTTTTCTAATGGCTGCACTTGAAGACTTAGCATGTTTACCATTTTACGTCACTTCGTAACTTAACATCAGGTGGGTGAGATTATGGTCAAACGCTAAATTATAAATACAAAAAAGGAAAACCTTATTGAACAGGTGCAAAAACTTGGATGAATTAATTAGTTATTGAGTTCAAAAACTAGCTCATTCTTCAAGCTGTTAACGTGGTTTTTTTAAGAAGGGAGTACAAATTTCTCTTCAAGACCTATCGATAAATTGTTTGTTGTTCCATATCGATTGTAAAAACTGATACTTGGTGTTTTTCCATATTATCCGATACGATATCGTTAGAAATGTGAAATAAGAAACAAGGAAATTCTGATAGCAGTTACTGTCCGATCAAGTGAAATATACTTTGTCCTGTCAATTATATAAACAAATAATAATTTTAATCGAACGCTGATCCCTTACCACAAACATTAACTGCATGACACATTTTAAACTATCCCATTTAGTACGCATTATAAAAACTAAAACAGGATGCTTACGTCGACTGTCAGGTTAATATCATTACTCCTGTTACTTATTATAAGGTATTTCATTTTTATTATATTTACATTTCATGAATTAATATGTTTGCAATAAAATAAATCTAATTTTTTGCATTATATGTACCATAAAATCGGGTCGGCATCTCCGATCACGATATTGTATTAGTTGTGCAGTTCATACGGCTTTTTAACTAATTACGCAACTAAGCAGAATAATCGTCTGATGAAAAATTAATCGATCATAACTAACCATCCTGTTGACATATTTATTGGACCTAGAAATTATTAGCGAAATGTATGATGAACAAACTAGTCGTGTCTTTCAGATGGAATTTTGGCAACATCCTAGGAATCGTCCTATTTGTAACCCTTATTATCCCTTGGGGGTTCTAAGGGATAAATTTTCAAAAATCCTTTCTTAGTGCTCACCTTTGTTACATAAACATCTCTTGTACAAAATTTCATGCTCCTAGACCCACAGATTTTGGCTATGCGTTGTCAGTCCTAAGAATTTTAGTAATTTGATTTAAAGCACTTGAGTAATCCTTGTATTACCTCGCGACACTAAGATTAAGAGAAGTTTCAGTAAAATAAGTAAAGTCCACAATTCTTGTTATTTTTTTATAAATTTCTATCTATATATAAATTAATAAAGCGGTAGAGTTTTTTGTTTGTTTAAACACGCTAGTCTCTGAAATTACCATATATGATAGCCAGATTCACGAGGAATAGTATAGGCTATCTAGCATTAGGCTACACCTTTTAAATATTGATTTTTGTTATGTAAGTCGAAATAACGCACCCTAACTGTTTTATACGCGCGCGCTGGCGTAATAGTTAGTGATACGTTAATACAATGTTCCACAAAAATATTGCTCCTTAGTCCATCTAAAACATAGTCCGCGATAAAATTGCCTATCTCGGGAGATAAAGTAAAATTAAAAGAATTTAACACTCGACTCGGGTCTATGACTACGGTGTAATGGTGCAAACGAGCCTTGTGAGTTGTGACGCATATCTCTGAACGCCCGATAAAATATTGTCTATACCGAAGTATTATAAATCATTAATCAGCGATTTCTTTTAAATTATACGTGGGTTAAACCGCGGGGCACAGCTAGTATCCATATATCGGCAAAGGAATTGTATTTACCGCATTTGTAAAAAAGAATAAAATTACTTATCCCAATTCAGTGTCGTAATATTTTGGTATCGAATGTCGTGCCGAGTCGTATCCATCATTTTTTTGTGCCGACATCGCTACCATTATTATTGGTGAAAGATAACGCTTCATTACGGTATTGTGTACACCATCGCGCCATATTTACAATAAAACTTATTGCTTGTTCAGTATTTTGATGTACAAATAGTCTTCTACTCACTGCTAAAAATGAAACGATGAAGGTTCAGCAGTGGGATGATTGAAACCGTTAAAAGAGTAAAATGATTTTAGTATTCTTTTTAATGTGGTAACTACTTTGTTAATAATTTACAATATTCATCGTTACTACAGGTCCGTAGTCAGTCGAGGAGTTTGGGCGGTCATACCACCCTTTTATCGAAATACTCCAAAAAGTTAAAAAAATATACTTTAAGTAATTAAAGACTTTTCAACATAGAGCTATTTGGAACGATACAACACCTTCTGCCGTAAAATGCAATGTGAACAATGCTATTTTCCAGTCTGAAAAACCCAAAGAATTGACAACATCACTGACACACGAGGTCTTCTAACTTAGTCCTGAAAATAGCAAGGAGTAGGTTTGTAAAAATAATCATTTTTGAAGCTGGTTATAATAACGGTTGACCATGGACTATATTGACCACTTAACACGGTTTAATCATTGCTTCCATAAATAATAAAAATAATATAATTAAATAATAAAAGTTGTATCTTGAACATAATAAAATATATTAATCCCTTCTAAATACGATCCAAAGTATTGTATTATACTGTTACGATCTGAGGGAAAATAGAAGAAAAAAAACACTGTTCTCGAAATATTTGAAATCGTCTAGAATGTCTCCAAACATCGAGTATCTAATCGTAAGTTTTAAAAACACAATAGTTCACTCATATAGTCAAAGCTTATCAATTCGATTGTGTAATCGAACAAACAATGGTGTAATAATAGAACACTTCCCCTTGTAAACAACGACATAAAGTTCGAGGCATTTCTATAGATTTTGACCCTCCTATTCTTTTATATATAAGCGAATCGTATTCCGACCCAGGACTGTTCTGTTTTGGACAACGAAGTAGAAACAACAAGCAATAAAAAAGAAGAAATCTGCAAGATGAGCATAAAGAGAGATACTGTAAGTACGACTACATTATAGTGAGTTTGTTTGAATTTTCTATCACTGAGTACGAATATATTGTTTACGCGAAATATAACGGCATTTTCCTTAGCCTCGGACATAACAATACAAAGCATTGGTATATTCTTAAAAAAAAAAACACAATTTTGTTGAAAGGCTTATTTAACCGGACGGGAAGCATAAGTTTTCCACCAATGTTCGACTTTACGGTCGACTTGTCGATATGTTTTATTGCCTGTACAATCGTCATAAACGTCTATGACAGAGTAGAGTGAACGCGAAATATGGCTATAGATAATCTTTGAAATAGCTGGTTCTGAAACAAATTTGTGTTCATCGTAAAAATGTAGATTAAATATATTTCGACCCTTTTTATGTAATGTAATAACAAATTACAAGGTTATCTTTATCTGTTATTTATTATGTATTAAATTTTTGTCGGTCTATCTGTTAGTTATAACGGCATATAAGTAATAAACCAGGTATAATATTTGTCACCGATGTTCTATTTATCTATGTACTTTTACTTTTGTTTTATCTCAATCAAACAGCTTTAATGTTATAGCAGCGTAAAGGATCTCTCATAATTTATTTAGTTATTTATAAATTGCTATGAACAAGAAATACAGCGTAATCAATTCATATGGTGTAATCACGTCATAGATACAAGTAATACAAAGCAGTTACACGTTATAATAATGACTCTCCAATGGTTATTGTTATACACTTGCATGGTTTGAGGCCCGAGCTACCTTGCTACAATCGACACCAGAGAGCGTCACTTGCGTCCTAAACAGGGAAAGATTTTAACATAGAATTGCCGATATATAAAATAATGTAGAATTAAAATAATTTTAAATTATATTTTATGTTTAGGAATAAATTCCATTATTCTCTCCACCATTTGAAATAATAAAAAAGTTTAAAAAACTATACAATATATTTAATGTGAAGGGAGCTTATGTAATAAATTGAGTCTGTCTATTCGGTTGAATATTGAAATAGGCACTGAACAAGTGTTTCAATTTATCATTTCGCTTAGTTCCAATGAGGATAGATAACTGATTAGTTGAAATATTTCCAAGTCAAACACATTGCATGCAATAATACTTTTAGTGTATATTTTGTTTTTTTTTTGTACTTATCTTTGATTAAAATATTTTTAAAGTGTCTTTACTGTTCACGTGTTATCATAAGAAGTATATTTATATTTCTCTTATA
This sequence comes from Saturnia pavonia, assembly GCA_947532125.1. Lineage (NCBI taxonomy): Eukaryota > Metazoa > Arthropoda > Insecta > Lepidoptera > Saturniidae > Saturnia > Saturnia pavonia. Next base: position 16,902,453 of record OX383904.1, read on the forward strand.
ATAACTCAGCAAATATGTTGATTTAAGTTCAGAATCAAACATGGATGGAACTCACAAAGGTAGTTATCCTCAAATTGTATGATATATCAGTCATCAGATATATTATTATTTTACATGTATCACTAGTATTTTGCTCAATAATACTCTAAATTTTTATGGTTATACCCTACTAACTATATTCACTCGGCTCGCTGTCTGGTAAATTACCACTGGAAATTCAAAAATACAAGCTCACTTTCGCCTACGCCAGTTTCTGATTTCTTAAGGACCATTATCAATTTGATAATAATACTTATAGATGGTAGATATTAGAAAAAAATGAAACATATCCACGCACTGGAAACTATCAAAACTGTTGCTAAATCCTGTTTCTAAGTTTTCAAACTTGCATAGGAAACAATATAAAACACTTATTACCAAATCTTACAAAATATACTTTTGGTAAAAAAAAAAGTATTATGTTTATTAAAATATATAAAAAACAACATATACCTACGTATTGAAATTTATCTTCCATCATAGAAAATGTTTCTCATAATGCTGATATAGCATTGGGAGGGTTCTTGAATTGTTTTATAAATCGTCTCACTTATCCGGCCTAAGTGGTAACGTAAAAATCCCTTCCAATCACGGAGAGAAAAAAATCATATCACATTTCCGGTTGCGTCACATTCGGCGCGATATGTCCGCCTGCCTCGCATCGCTTCGATCAGCCTACGAGCGTAGTTGCCGGCGTAGCAGTGGCTACACGTGCGTCAGCCGCGTAGCATGCACTACGGTTACGAGCGACGTTCCCGTAGCGTTTAAAGTTACCGTGTGAATTGAATTGTAAAGTTTATTTTGGATATGAAATTATTGTCCTATAAAAGTTGAAACTTTGCGAGTTAATAAGTTTGACAGGCGGCCTTTGTGAAGTTTCGAATGAATTTCGAAGTGTATTTTCAGCGGTTGAACAGGCTTTAATGTTATTCAAAATTGGATTTCCGATTTGGGTTACATTTTCCTCTGACTGTAATCTTCCGACTTTTCTGTTTTAATCCCAATTACAAAGTTGTTAGTGAATTATATTTATAATACCACATTGTTGATATAAATTCTGTATACTAGAAGTTTTATTATGCTGAATTAAAAAGAGGTAGTATGCGAGTAACATGGTGGAAGGTCAAGGCCCGGGAGTGTTCTTCGCTGCTGGCGACAACGGCAATGGGTACCGCCTGTCCTCGCAAGGAGTCAGGACTCTGCAGTCGTTCCTCAGGGAACATGGGACTGAATGCGTTAGGCAGTTCATGCAGGTGTGTTACACTTTTTGTAGCATCATATAGTGTATTTACAGCTTATTTTTTAGTTTCGTATTATTAGTAGATTCCGTACATATGTAATTAGCGTTTTATATGAAAAAAGTAAAACGAGTTTTATCTTGTTATTGTCTATAATAATAAAAAATTATCGGACCCACACCCATGTCAATGACGTTACCTGCTATCTATCTCATAAATTACTAGTATTTAATTTCAATATAATTTAAATTGTATTTTGCTCTGTAAATTTACTTATAATTAGAATCTTATATTACATTACATATGATATTAGCATTTTATATAGAAAAAGTAACATGAAAAAATATTATGATATTATACATTTAATCAATAGAAGTATGTACCATGATTATCTATGACCTTTTGCAATTTTCTAGGTAGTTCATTGATTCCATTGCTGAACAAATTGTGAAAGCGAGAGTCAATAAAATCTTTGAAGGCGGTTTGGACGGCTACATCGGAATTGATTTTTATTTCCTTGCGATTTTGCTTTCCTTGCGATACGATTCCCACTCTACGAGTAGGGGAGGTGCGCTAAGATTTTATATTATAACTTTGTCGGCATGATTAATATGTAATATAAAGTTACAGCTTTCTAGTACTAAGAATCTTTGGACAGACAGACGGACATAGCGAAACTATAAGGGTTTCTTTTTGACTTCTGAGCCTTAAAAGACATTATACTCTTTCTTGAACTTTGGAATTAGGGCATCTCATTTTTTAAATAATTAAATTTAATAAGATTAAAAAATAGCTTATATCACTCGAGGATAATGTAGCATCCTATTAGTAAAAAAAATGTTAGAATCGGGTCAGTTGTTCCATAGATTACATCCTACAATTATAATGCATTCGTTATTAATATTTATTGATCAGCATAATGCGACGACTTGTCGTGTTTAATAGCTCGCTTGATTATAGTCTGTGGTCACGACTGTTATGAACCGTTCGATTTATATAGTGTGCTAACCGACACATCCGCACACCATGTGTTACCTACTAATATGTAATAGGTAGGTAGGTAGGTACTAAGTTACAATGAGGTAGTGAACCAATTATGCGGATACTGTGTCGAGGTACGTGGGTACCATAGCCGTATGGCAGGGCATTTTCCAAAGCTCACCTGGCTGTTTACCACCCAAGTTAAAATACTTCGCTAAGTATGTATTGAGATTCTCATTCTTGATTTAAAATTTTACACAGGCACTTACAATTCAGTATTAAATATGATTTACAAAAAAAATATATATGTTAGAACAAAAAAAAAAACAAATTAAATTTGGTGAATTATGGTATTTTGTCGTCTTTTTCATATGAAAGAAAATACTGAGTGAAATCGCTCCCGCTCAGCTTGTTGTACAAGGTCGCTTCCAAAGCACTATACGCGTTTCAGGTTTCGTCACAGAGTACCCTCTTTGCAGTTGGTTCGTGTCAAGCACCTCATTCACCTCCAACGGCTTTGATCTATCGATGTTTGTCGATTCTAGCTACATCCACTCCCTATTTACTAACATAAACGTGTTCTGACATTGGTTCACGTTACCTTTCAGCTGTAGGTTTCTAATTATTTATCAGGCCATGCTCCAAGTAGGGTAGACAGAAAGGATGGATATTACTACAATTTTCTGCCCTTGCCAAACCTCTCATTTCACACTTTCTCTACGCCACAACTTGTTCAATTTTATTCGCATAAATCGGTCACGAGCTGTCCCGGTTTCTGATTCGCTTAGTGTCTTTTTAGTCATTCTTTCATCTTTTATATGTTCCTCATGTCACGGCCAACAAAGCATAGTATGTGTACCTTTAAACATGATACTTTCTTCCCATCCAGTCGGTCTACATGTCCTTTCATTTCTAATGCGATCAGTTAATCTAACTCCACTTATGAATCGGGGAGATCACATTTCTATTGAATTATTCTTACTTTTATACTTCTTCTGACACATCCAAACTTCACTGCCGTGCAACAAGGTATTATTATTATTTACTGTTTTTCTTAATTAATACACACATAACCTGAACATGATGCCGTTGGTTTTTGTTTTTGGAGAGTTCTCTGAGGTATTATTGAAATCTTATACGAGACCAATTCGGGACTAAACTCTTTCAAAGGTTTAACAACATAAGTATTAAGGTGTTTTTGTTTTTCGACGATTTTTTTTTTCGGTCCCAACCCGAGATTTTGGTATATATGAGGGTAAAAAAAATCACTTAAAGTTACAGCCCTTAACATTAATTTTAAGTACTACTCCGGGGTGTGAAAAGATTTTCCATTTAAAATACACGTAAATAATGCATGCAAACGAATTAAGTAAATACAAAGGTGTTTCACTTAGCCCCTTGGTAGTTTTGCCTGTTTATTTTTTGTTTTTCTTTTAAATTGATCCTAGAATTTTACCTTCAAAAAATCCTTTCTTTCTTTTTTTATGAACGTATTATACTTTTGTTTCAGGTAAATAACACGTTTCACACTGGTGTCTGGAGGATTTTGAGAAGGTAACGAATAGCATTGTCGTAACCACATTAAGATTTTTTTTTTTTTTTATTTGTTGTAGTAGCATGATAAAATAACTATAGCGTAACTGTTTAGGTACATTTTTTTTTTTAAATTTAGTCGGCTATTATTCAGAGAATCACAAAAAAATCTTGGTTTTTTACTCGTAAGTATTAAGGAAAAAATCACCATGTAATAATTATAAATTTTACTATTGATTGATTTATTGATTGATTGATACGAAAACTGCTTGTGATTGAGAGCTGAAATTTTGCCTGTTTTTTTTAATTGGTATATAAATGATCGCCTAAGTGCCGATAGAAAAGGCCGTGGGGGCAGATTCTGCTTGTTTATTAGAGTATGCCCTTTGTTTTTGTAAGTCGTAGCAAAAAATAACAAAATAATCTATCGCGTTTTCTATACATTATAATATCTCTTATAATAGTCTTACTTTTTGTATTACTCGACATTTTACTAATGATAATGAGCAAATGATGGCTAGAAACTGTCTGGCTTTTTTTTCGAATTGACTATACTGTTAGCCATAAGGGCCCCGAAGCCATTAAAGGCTTTGACAGCTTCACCGAACTTGGACTGCCTCGGTTTCGAACACATCAAAATACTGCAGTCGTCTCGTGCACAGATAATTATAGTATATTGGACTGACCTGTGTAACCAGGCTGAAACCTCGGATAATAAAATAATCTATTTAATAAAATTCTTTATGTAACAAAAAAAATGAAATTTTGCACGGAAGTTACTTATGTGAGTATTAAGAAAGGACTTAAAAAAAAGTAATTACATGGGAGTTTAAAAATAAATTAATTATCTAAAAATATCCAAAACGAAATGGACAGGTTAATAACACAAAACATTTCGCAACATTAATTAAACGTGAACAAACTTGCTTACTAAAAAAATAATTTATACATTATGATAGAATTAATTATTCGTTTATTGTCACTTAAACGCAATTACTTAGCGTTAACAAGCGTCAATGGGTAATTTGGCGAGATCAGTTTTAATCTCCACTCAATAATCTGTTACACGCTCCAATGGAGTACGTGATGAGGCAAGATTATGATATCCATAAAATGTTGTGGATCCTAGATATTACTCAAATATCAAGTTATATTTGTACTTAAAAGACATTTGAATACACACACGCACGCACGCACTCATACGCAAGCATGCACACACACATAAATAGAGAGAGAGAGAGAGAGAGTTTAAAAGTAACACCGGCCACATCATTACTTATTTTGCAAAAGGAAATCAAATTACAAAATACTTAATTAGGGGCCCAATATCCAACCATGAATCAATCTTTACTTGTCAAATATCCAAGTTGTACAACGTAGTCAAAACAAAAGCATGAAACGGATTGTGTTCCCTTACATAACCAATATGAAAACGTATCGCTTCATACGTATACTTAATGTTGTCTCATACACTGGATTATGTCAATTTAAAACAACAGCATTGGGTAGATAGTTCTTGAGCAAAATATGCTCTCACTCGGGCAACTCGATAGATAATGACGGACATTCCTCACTCTGTCTTTATTAATTATTGGTATAACAACATTGTAGTCTAAATAGTTTCCAATTTGAAGATTTATCCGAAAAAACAAATATTTTGAAAACCTGAAAAATAATTTTAATAATTAAAATTCATAGGCTTTTGGAACACACAGTACTGAATAAAACCATTAAATACGATATAGGTAATTGCCTACGTGGCCAATTAAGGAATTAATAGATATAAATCTTATTAAATGTCACGATCGTAAAGTAAGCCGGTGGGAATGAGAGTGTATGTTCCTTTTGCACCCGTTCGGGTATTGTGTCGCAAACCACAGGTTATGTGTTATCCATTGGTAAATATATAAACACGTAGCTATAAAAAGGTGAATTTTAGGAATTTGCGATTTAAGCTATGTATGAAGTTTCAAAGACTCGAATATTAATTTCGTGTTATTTGATCTTTCCCTCATTTTATAAAAGTTATTACGTAGAGTATATTTAATTTTTCGCCTATTTCACACAGAAAGGCGAAATTACGAATTATTCTTTTGTGCCTTTAGTACTAAGGGTATTATTATATAGCCTAATCTTATGGAGACCAAGTCGTGTATTGTCCTTTGGTTAAATCGGTTCGTTTGGTCTTGTTTTGCTTGCCTAATGCTTCACATTATAGTAGCACGTATTCTATTTTCATTTCTATATTATATTTTTTCCAAATTATTATTTTTGTGTTAACATTTTTTCCTATATTCTCAGTAGAAGCTATATCTTACTTAGGAAATTCATTACAAAATTTTACATTAAATTTACATTACCAAATTATAAAAAAAAAACTTTTTTATGTACTTACGTAAGAAGATCTATGTCGTTAGAAAACAAAAATAGCTACAAAACTTTATCCCACGTGCCAACAACATGATGAAGAATTCCGTAGAATTTGTGTAAATAATTTACGGTGTATAAATAAAGGTTACTTCTATCAAACATTTTTACACAATTAAAAAAATAAAAGTTAGTAAAATGAATTTACATTATTATTAATTAAGACTAACTTCATCATGTCGCACTTCCGTCACATGATGCGCGCGCAACTCTCAATTTTACTCACTACTAAACGCGAAAAACAAGTATAACTTCAATAAGTTTATTTTATGCTAAAATGTACCATACGATTATTTACGAGACGGTAAAGATGCCGGACATCTCACACGCCGAAAAAGTAACACATGAGTTAACTTTATTATCATAGTGAAAGATCAGCCCCGTAATTACGTATTTGATAAGAGTAAAGCGATAGAAGGAAATATGTCGCTTTCAAAATGGCTTTCAATATTATGTACTAGTCACAATGTACCAAACATAATCCGAATTTGCCATTTTAAAGACGATATTTAGCGATTTAAGGTTTGCTTACATAACTAGAGGGCCGATGTACTCGTAGTAACTCGCTTTGGCAGCGAGTGTTTTAGGATCAGCGACCCTATACAGGTTGTTAGGAGACCGCTGCCGAAAACGAAAACAGACGATAGTACTAATGACACCATTGATGATGGGACGGTAAAAATATCGATCCTGATAAAAAAAAGCATATTTTCAAAACGTTTTATTAGCATTATTCACACTCCTTCATGTTAGTACAGCTAAATTAAACGATAGTTTTATAAAAATCACATTACTTTAGTAAAAAAAAAACCAGCAATTAAACACAAATTCAAAAACAGCTGATGCTCGGATCAACGAACACGCCCGGGCGCCTTCGGTGACATTGAGTCAAATATTATATTTTTATTTTCAATAATGGATTATATTAGAAAAAATAATTTAATTTAAATTATTGTATTCAGTTTTTAGTGTTTATATTTATTGGAATTTTTTTTTCTATTACATAGTATACCCATATTTCATATGCATATTACACGTGATCAGGATCTGGAGGCACAAATATGCAAACCTTTTGTGTACACCTACTGCATATCTGTGTATCAGGGACCATCACGTGTGGGTAAGACTAGCTTTGACTTATCACGTCCTAGGTCTTGAAAGCATTGAATTCGTATTTTCTTTAGCCAGCTAAAAAATATATATGTGTTCTTGTTTTCAAGTAAGTTTCAGTTTAGTTCTAGACCACAGGTTGAAAGTATCTGATCAACTTTCTTGCTAAGCCTATGACGGAGTGTGTACACAAATTCTTTGACAAAGTAAATAATAACATCGCACATAAATGAGTGTGTAAATTTATTTATATAAACTAGTATAGATTGGTAGTTTTTAATTTCGTTATCATTTTTTCACTCGATAAAAATACATCGATATGGTGGTTAAAACCAACACGGATTTTAAAACACTAACTTATTTGTCTTTATTTTTACGTCTTGCATAACCATCCTTTACATGTCTATTTAAGAATTGACACTTATTATTCAGAATTGCCACATTGAAAAAAAAAAACAATAAAAATAAACCATGTTACGGTTCATGCTACTGGCAACATAAATAACTGATAAATTTAGCCATAGTAGACTTTTATTCAAAAAACAAATTGTGACCGTGTAACCCTTTGTAGCTATAGGCAATCTGACAAATGGTTATTGTAACTATTTATACGAATAAAAAAACCGCCCTTAGTCAAACATCGTTAGCTGATATGGTGATTACACTCATCCTTTCTTTGTCTTTCAGCGGGCAGTATAACATTATCATTTGTTTATTACAATATAAACGTCAATTACAATATAAAATTTAATGATAATAAAATATAGCCTATAGCACTCAGGCATTATGTAGCTTTCAATTAATGAAATATCTTCTAGAATATGATCACTAGTTAAAAAGATTTACATCCTAAAAAATCATTTTAACATTATTACAACTTTACCTATAAGTACATATAATAAAATTATTAATTTTCCGTATTAGAACGCGTATCACTTGAATACTACTGAACTTAATCCGAAGAGGGATCTAGGTTTCATTATGCTTTTCCAAAAAGGACTAAGCAGGGATTATAAAATTCCAATAAAAGAATTAACTTTTAATTAAAAGGCACGTACTGGAATATCAAACTTATTTTCACATGAACAAAGTCGCGACAACCAGTTTGTGATAAATGTGCTGTTACAATGTTCTTATTTTAACGGCAACTGCCAACGTCGAGCGAATAGAATATTTTTCTAGTTATTATTATAATCTTCAGACATAACTCTAACAAGTTGATGGCTTCCTTGTTAAAATGATCCAGGGAGATTTTGTTGCAACTTAAAATGCATCTTTCTGTTATTATTTATAATCCAGCCAAACTACATCACGTAAAATGCCACCAAAATTACATAACGTAGGGCCAAATAGATAAAAAAGGTGTGTGTGCGATTCACACACGATAGAAGTGAAACTTCATTTTAAAATATATTTTATTTAAACTGTGTGCAATATACATACACACCGACATTTACTCTCTCGCTCTGGCTCACACAAAGAGGAGAGACCGATAATTTTCGTTAAACGTTTAATACTTAACGTTTAACGCTTGGAAGTCGCATAAGAAGTTTCACTTCAACAAAAGTTTATGAATTAAAATAAAAACCACCACATGACACTTAATATCCCGCTAAAAAATCCGTTACAAAGTTAATATTTCCGCTAGTAGCATATGGAATAGGATAGAATATAATAGAAGATAAAAAAATATAATAAAATGAAACGATCCAGTTTCCCTATCAAAGAAGCGTGCATTTCTTAGTCGTACATTAGAACATACCATTTCGTTTATTAAAATCAAATTCTATATAAACTGTAGATATTAAATGTAATCAGATTACTGCATAATGAATGTACACTGAGGCAAAAACAAGTTTGTTAGTGGTTTGAAACATAAAGCGCTTTCAGTACCAGAGACTATTCACGGCTCCGTGTCTGCGATTTACATAATTATATTCCATTATATTCACTCTGTTTATTATAATATATAATTTATCTAGATGTTTTATTCGTTCAGGTATTTTTTGCAAACAGGAAAAGTCTATTGTAATATAATATACTGGCATTCCACCCGCAGTTTCGCTTACGTACTTTTAAAAATTATTGATTTTAATTTTTGTTGAAATTTTTTAAAATATTCTTAAACGATACCTACAATTTCCCCAATTTTCACAGTTCGATCCTTAGTAACTTGGGTCGGGCGATGATGAGTCAGTCAGGACATTGCTTTAGGTAGTAGGTATACATATTATATTAGGTGTGTGTGTATTCTGCTCGCGTGGACTACAGAATGCCATCGGTCGAGCCACGCGTATCGTGCTCAAAAGATGGAAGACAAAAATGCATATTGTGGATGATCCTTAGAAGATATATATATGCTATTGCTGACTGTTTTATAGGTCTTTTTAAGATCTACAATTATGTACAACATTAATTTGATATATTTCGTATGGTTTACTCAGCGAAAGCGTCTTTTTCCAAATGAATTCACCATTATTGTCACTGCATATTTCGTATGTTACTTTATCTTACAAAATATATCCCGTAACCTGGTCAGATAACATAACTATGAATAAAAATAAAAAAATAAAAATTCGGATTTGTGAAAAGAACATACATGGACAGACAGACAGAGACTTTGAGTTTTATAATACGTATATAGATAAAAAATGATTTTTTTACTTGAAGTGCAGAGTGTTCATGCTTATTTCTGTCATAGAGCGGTAAATAATTCCTCTAGTGCTTACCCTTTAGGTTGTATTCAATGATTGCTGCTTTTGTTTAGATTAAAATACGACGGCGAAGAAGCTACCTGACTAACGTGTAAAGTTTGTTAAATACACGTTAATCAAGTAGCTTTTTCAGTGTCGATATGATGATTGATTAAATATTTTTATTTTTATTATTTTGATAATAAATAGAGTACACTTTCCAATAACACACTTCGTTAATAATAGCTACCTACTCGTATAATGTTATTTCCAAATAAAAATTCTCTTGTAATTCACTGTTTCACATATTTCATATTCCGATAGCATTTTTTTTTGTTAATCTCGCATCCATCACTCAAGGAGCATTGTTTTCCCACAAATATATGACGTTTGACATTCTTATGCGGATTGGGAATAAGGCGTTTTTACGTCGCCCCGGTGTTCAGTGTTACCAGAGCTTGAGGTTAGAAAATGTCGTTTTTAATCTGTAAAAAATTATTTCAATTACTTTTCAAAAAAAAAACTTGTTCGAAAATGTTCTTAGCTATGATTCAAGAAAATCTATTAAGCCATTTGAAGATTGTCTGCTCTTTTCTAGTTGATAAATCTAGCATCTTCCACAGGTTTGATCAAAATTTGGTATTCTGTTACTTCAGTGATAATTAGAACATGGCAATCTTGACCTCACCTTGTTACAACATTTATCGTCAAATATTGGTAAGTTTGGTTTATGTATAGTAAATAGTTTACTGTCTAGATTATACCAGATGTTATTATAGTGTACTAAGGTGGATATAATTACCCGACTCAAAAACAAAATAGTTCTCTGTTTACTTGGTATGTTTGTATGTGTCTGATTTTTCTGAAACTACCCTGTCGATTTTTATAATTCTTTTAATGGGGTAATTTATAGATATATGGGAAGGGTTTAGTATATAAAATATTAAGGTACCTGCCATTCTTATGTACAAAGTTATAGATATAATAATTAATTAATTATGTTTACCGGTCATCTATAAGAAGTCGGTAACATACTATGATATGATATAGATGAAATATGTATGTTTTTTTTATTTGTTTCATAAGGCTATTTATTGGATGAATGTCCTTCAAGTCTAATTACATAGTATTTTTCAGATTCCTCCATTGTTAGAACTGTCCAGGATATTTTTAGTGCAACTCTTAATACATGTTTCTAGTTATTACTTACTAGTTGGGCTCCACGGTTTCACCCGTGTAAGTTTATTCGACAAACTATCCACAGCGGCGCCGACAATGCGTCCGTGTAGCGCTAACGTTTGTTCCACCTCTCATACTTGCCTACAGCTTGACAGATTGCTTGTCGTCCGTAGTTGCTGCTGCTCCCATGAGGATCGTAGCGTGAAGTTGTACACTATACTATTCCTCATGAATGAGACTATCATATACAAATATATTTTTTCGAATCCGACTGGTAGTTCCAGAGATTAGCGTGTGTAAACAAACATAAAACTCTTCAGCTTTATTATATTAATATAATAAATAGATAATCCACTTGCTTTGTGTACAATAAACAAACTATGTCAACATGAAATGTCAACAATATTACTTAATATAGGGTAGAAAAAGTAAGTTAGTGAATTAAAATTAAACGCCTTACATGACAGATTAAGATCTCGTCAAATGTACTCCTACAAACATGTTAAATTATAAATGATGCCATATATTATTGTACATAGGAATATACAATACTCATAACATATAAATGTTGACTGTGGCAACACGCGTGTGTTGTTCTTGTTCGCGTGGGCGTTTCTAATTTACGATGGTTGGATACATCGTACGGGTTCAGTGAAATAGCAGTCGATGTTTTCTCAGAAGCTCTATGTATACGCTCGACTCTGCGGCCGTTTGATTAAGATAAAACAATACGATCGGACTGTATTAGATAGATCTATATCTATTGTTTTTCTTATTATTTCTTAGTATATATACGTAATCATAGAATTAAAGCGCTTTACTCTATGGTCGTAATTATTGTGGATTTATATATTTACATATATACATTTTTATCTGGATTATATATGTACCTATGTATATAGTAGATTTCAGTTATAACGACGATGAAGGGGACTTCTATATTCCCGAAGAGGAAGCAGAAGTTTCTGATAATGTAGATTCAGATGGATAAATTTTCCTATTTTTTTTAATTTACACCCCTTTTATCATTTTCAACCCTTGCCAATATCTATAGTTATTCAATAGTTTTTTAACAGAATCACGACAGATCAGTGGAATAGGCTTACCGAGGAAACCACATTAAAAAAACGCGCTAAATACAGTACCACAAAGGTGGCGTGGAAACGTATGCATATTATGACGATTACAACTCTTTTAACTTTTTGAATCGTTATATCTCAAAAACGGTGGCTCTTTGGAAAAAAGTATCTAGACATTTTTTATAGATAATTATGTGATCTACAATTTTTGTCTGAGCTAATCGCGAAAAACCCGTTTTTGACCTTTGACCCCGAGTAAATTTTTTTGCATTTGCCGGATCGATGAGCACTTTCACATTTCCTTTATAATAGTGTATTGAACAATCCTACCAATTTTCTAGTTTCTGGAGGAATTCTCTGGAGGGAGACTTAATTTAAAAAATAATTAAAAGAACTACACAACATTCTGAAAGCATCCTATGTCGGTTCTGCCAGAATGCTGTGATATACACCCACATCCCAAACATTAATTTTATATTTATTATTTAAAGATATCCTATTTTTATAATTTATGAAACACTCCATCAAAAAATGATGGATATCGTCAATCTTACCACTCTGGTTGCAAAATGGTGAGTGAGTCAACTTTTTTCATGAGATATCCATATTTTCCTGATGGAATGTGTCATGATGTCAGAATGTGAGCCGTAACAACAGAATTCCTATCCATATTGGCTTCTAAGAACCAAGGTACAGGAGGCGGTTGACATTGAATTGTTCGGTACGGTAATAGATTCGCATAGTTTTTTTGCAAACTGGCATACAGCCTTCCTGATGGTAACTACCGCTACCTTATGGTACCGCTGATGGTAACAGCTACCGTAGCCTATGAACGCATTACGTATCTGTAATATCGTAGGTATCACTAGCGCGCTGCCGACCTTGAACCTCTCTACACCAAGGAGCTCTGGAAACCCTAATCACCGCAGGTACACAACACTAGGTCATTTGGCTGCGATCTTCTGTAGGGTGAAGGAAAATAATAAAATATTGGTATCTGTATTCCGACTAGAGCCGCTATTGGATTTTAAGAAGTGCCTATAAAAAAATAATTAATTAAATATAAATACGTTTTTAAAATGAAATCGAGTGAAAAAGTCAGTCATAACAGTATCAAATAAAAATTCAATAAATACGAGACTTTCTCTGTTGTCTCCTCAGATATATTAAGACATACTTTATTATGATACAATTTTCTTTGTTTTCCTATCTTCAATAACCAATATAATTTATTTGCCTAAATAAAAAGCGGCATTCCTAACCTGTATGTTATTTCTTATTACAATAAATACATAGTTTCATCGTACGTATCCATAATATACATAGATGTTTAACTTGGCTTCAATGTTTTGATGATATCTACAAAAGTAGATATTTCATTGTGAGGTGTGTGTGAAAGATCGCCATTAATTCTACTTTTATCACGAATTAAGGCGTTAATACAGATTGATTGTTTCGAAGATATTCTAACATTTGCCGCTTAATAAGTGCTCCTAACCGGTTTACATTTTGCTTGACGTTAACATAAAAAATGCTTTATTCAGTGTAGGCTCTGAGTAGGCCCTTATGAACGTTAGAACACTTAATTCACGGAAAAAATCCCATTCATCGAGAAGAGCTGGCAGAAAACGAATTTATCAATTATTATTTTTAATTTTGTAAGGGTTTTCACTGTTCTACATGTACGAAAGTATGCTCTTTAGGAAGCGAACATATTAAGCTTAGTTCTAATCAGGTATTTGTGCCCGGACTCCCTTATCGCCCTACACCCATCGCGATGAAATGAATGTTTATAAAATAAATTGTACGTCCATTATACCTATATCTAATATTCACTATTCAGACTGTTTTGAATAACCGATAATTGACTGGTTTAAGTATGTTCTACTTCGGTAAGATGTTTTTCACTTACCTCGAGAGTCGAATTAACGCCTTAAATGTAAAAAAATGTGACTAAACCATTTGGATCAATCTATAGAAGCTATTATCAGGAAGTACAAGAAAAGTCAGAAATACCGTAGATAAAATGCGATCATCCCTTTGATTAAGAGGCTAGTCATAACGAACGGGCCACTGTGAGGGTGGAGAACACGTACGTGCTTGGGAAATCTACAATAGTTCGCGTATTAAATTTAAAAAAACTTTGACGCTTTTAATTTCATTTTGGTTGATAAATTTAAAAAGTTTCGTTCACGAAAATTAAAATCATTGTAATAATTGAATTGTGTTATAGTTAAAATCTCATTAAATAAAATGGCTACAATATGAACAAAAGACATTTGACTCGCTTTTCGGGAGATATTTATCTAAAAATATGAATAAAATACCATTTACTAATTATAAATTTTTATATTGCCTAAGCTATAGGTCTGAACAAACGGAACTATATTCTGTTATCGTCATAATTATAACTCGCAATAAAATATATAGACCACATTAGCAAGTAATGCTAACATTAAATGTGGCTATCCGTACGAGTTAGGATTTAGATTGGTAATCAATGTTTATACATAGTTATCTACCACTACATTAACGTCGACGTGTCGGTATGTCATCCCACTCTATATATAGGATATACCGAGTTGTCTCTTCAATTCACTACCATACCCTACCAAACCATCGTTTACGTCACTTTTTTTTTTACCAGTTTTTCGGTGTCTTTTGACTTCTGATTTTTATCTAAACAGCATTGGAGCACTTATGGTCAACCTGTTAGTTGAATAATGAATAGTTGGGCAAATTTTTATCTTTACACATTCTTGCGCATGAGTGTGCTTTATACCATCTTTAGTGGTGTTAATTGGCGTTACTGTTTATGTTTTTATGCTGTTGGTTTCTAGGTTAGGATCTTAACTCAATAATACGGGATGATAAGCGACGATGTGTTTGATAATTATAACACGTTACGCTAAAAAAGAGGACTGGCTCTCGGAATGTTCCGAAATTCTTCTTCGCGACTAGGTGACCATTAGACAAATTATGTTTTGATGCATACTGATTTTTCTTTCACCTCATCATCATCCTAGGATGATCCTAGCCCGCTTTTACTTAGCCACCATTGTTTCTTATAGACAAATGTTATGGTGCTCGCTTAATCTATGACGATACTACTGTTCATGTCAAGGGGGTTACCGGTTCTGTGAAAATGACTTTACCGCTTATAACGAGTTGTATACGTTTAGGTGAAAAACTAGCAGGTGGTAGCTGAGAAATGTAATCGATATTGCACGAGTGGTGAGTGCTGAGCTCGGGAGCCGGGTCTGAGCACACTCGACCGATACTATAGTGCAGACGATGTTTATCGATAAATCGACGCTATTTTACAATATAACTGTTTTTTTTTTGAACTGACTATACTGTTAGCTATAAGAGCCCTGAGCCTTAGCCGGCTTTTACAGTTCCACTGGGCATGCTAGGCTCGGCTCACACACAAATATTTACATCAGAGCGATTACTATTTATAATATAATTTTTTCTTTTTATCATTCCTCTATGGTGTTAATTTTCGAAAAACTGTATAGATACACCTTTTTCAAGAAAGTAGCACATAGACTTGCTCTCGACAAGAATTAGTCGTAGCCCGTTTGTGGGAGATTATGCTTTAAGTTGAATAAGTATATTTTATTTGTCATATTACAGTCAGGCTCTTATTCCACTCTCCTCTATCAACTATCACCTCAATATTCCACACCTTTTATACGCTATCATTCCTCACAAAATCCGTCCATATCTCCTTCAATCTTCCTCTATTCATCCACTTTCTTACTTAAAACTTTTTTCTGGCTCTTAAATGCAGCTGCCGCAACACACCTACAAGTGGTTGGCGACAGATTTTCAACTTGAAGCATTAGAAAAAGCTCTACCACCATGCTATGGTTTCATCACGATGTTTTCCTTCACCGAAAGCTCAGGCTCATTGCAGGGAGTCGGACTCATGTTGATAAATGCGACGTCCGTACACGCTACCACTGAGCCATTATTGCTTAACTCTTCTAATTGCATGAATTTCATCCCTCCTTATGATAGTTTGTCATTTACTGATAGATTGTGGAATGCTATTGCAATGAAAACTCCACACCCTTCAAATCCGAAGATAGCAGCGCCAGCATGGCTCCTGTACATCAGATATAAGTGTGACATTGAAACTGTCTCATTCAATCCTTGCACAGGTTTCATCTCTCTAATTCCTCCTAAATTTATTTTTTATTTATGACAGAGAGAGCCTACGCACCACCTTCCATGCGGGAGTGCTATAAAATTTTCATCTCTTATTTCATCCCTTAATAGTTGATGTTTAATAATTAATTTCATGATATATTTAGTACCTGAAACTACATAATAAAGTTTCTGATCCCGAAAAACAAACTACAATTCAAGACACTGCTGCTAATGTAGTAATAAACGCTTACCGTGTTGCGAATGGTAGTAGCAAAGTATGAAACTGCTAAATATAGTCTTTAAAATTAGCCTACCAATTTTCTTTAAGGAGATAAGCCGGGTCAGTAAGCATAGCTAGTGATTTGCAGTCGATATATGTCACCGTGTCTGGTGCAAAATTTGTTTTAATAGCTCGAACGCGTATACGGCAACCTGTCTTTGAACTATCCCGTGCTTCACATTCAGCCGCCTTCTATTATACCATGGATTTTTTGTAAAGAAATTGGCATACATAGTAATTATATCATTTGCATGAAATTTTTAATATATTTTGATATATAAATGATATGATTAAATAAAAATACTGCATCGCATATATTTCGAGACTGGCAAATTTGATGCTAACTGTCAATTACAATGAGACATGAGTTTTTTTTTATTTTTGACTTATATCACGAGGATTAACTTTATCGGTTATTTTCTCGACAATGAACTAAAGAAATGCGTCCACAGTAAAGTAATATGATTAATTAAGGTATATCTAATTCCACTGTATTAATGTGGTATAATAGATGTGCAAGATGATTCTAAACTATCCACGTAGGGTCCAGCATGCCTTATCCAAGTCAATATTATTTTTATCAATCGTCGAGGGGCGTCGAGCGCGGCAGATGGGCGGATATCGCGCACTGGACGCCCGCCTCGAACGGCATCGCATCGCGTATTGCCAAAACGTTCTTATTCACTAAATTCAATTTTGAAAATAGTTTTTTTTTACAATTTTTTTTTATTGTGTGGCGTAGTTTAGAATCGATTGCTGACGTAGATGTGAATTGATTATGTCGATGTATTGTGATTGAATATCATACGTATTGTTTTTGTGAATATTTTTAGTTGTTTTTTCGTGCGAGGATTGTATCCGTGATGCAGATTGAGTTACACCGACATTTGGTATTAGAATAACATGAGGATTTGCTGTAGTTAATATTGAAGTGACGTGATTAACAACTAAAATTTTCTTTCGAATTATGGCTAATTAAAAATACTTGTTTCATTCATTTATATTTGAAGTGTGATATATTTTTTTCTATAATGCAAGTCGGTTTCTATTCACGTATTTCTTTATATTTATGTTAAAGGTAATCTGTTAAAGTAAGGTAATCTTTCACTGTTCTTATGGAATTCGGTAAAGAGTTTTTTCTATTTCAATAAAATTTGATTACACGAATTTAAAAAGGAGTTAGTTATATTACAAATTCCTCGTGACACTAGTACATAATAGTAATAGTAGGATTTCGAAATAATCTGTGTTTTTTTTAATATTCTATGTGTTTAAATATTCCAATTATCAACATTTATTGCGGATATATTTTTAAAACGAGTCGATTTTATTTGTCATGGTGAGACATCTCTTGTTTACTGTATTTGTAACACCGTTTTCTCACGGCCGCTTACAGTTTGATCAACGTGTAGCCGAATTATATATTTTTCGAAAGTAGCAAAGTAAAGAATATCATTTTACCACTCGTAAGTTGTACTTAATTACTTGTGTTCTATAAAAATATATGCTTAAGTAAATTTGATCGCCTTAAAGGCTTAAAACAGTGTTGCCATCCTTATTACGAAATCCGGGACGTTTCACGTTTCTAGAACCTTGTAAAAAGCATCCCGCGAAATGTGCGTCATGATTTTAACGCTTCTTTTAACCTATATAAGATGTGATGCTTCGTTTTAATTAATAACAGTTGTTAAGGTTTTTCATATCACCGCGACTAAAAACATCAAATATGTATTATGTTATTAAGTTCTATATTATTCCACTTTTTGGTATTCTGGCAAAATTATCCTATGTCCCGATTTGAATCAGCTATATGCCGCAAATCAAGTTATAAAATTTGCAACCCTAATAGTATCGTTCCTACAAAGTTAAGCTTCCCTGTCCAGCCTACTTGGATTAAATTTAACATTTCTCCTCGGATTTAACGAAATGAATTTCGCTTTGAATTCCCCTGTAGGCTTAAAGACGTTTTTTATACAAAATGTAAAATACAATTCTGTACAGGTGTGTAGTCGATATCTCTTAGCTATAGTTATTTTTTTTAGTAACATATATCTTATTTTATTTAGTCTTGATAAGACTGGATCGCAACCACAATACACCATTTGTAACACCAGCCATAGTGGCAAGTGTCTTGTTCTGGGATCAACCGATGTATGTCCAGTAGCAACCAACAGTAGGGATCTGTACCCAATTGATTCACGAACAGCATGCACATGGTAATAAACCGTTTAGTTTGACAGTCTTTTGATTTGAGACGTTTCAGAATCACCCAATACATAAACACACCTACTCCTAAGTGTAAGCCACTAGCTTGTAGGTCGGCATGGCAGCGATAGGTTGCCGATTTCTCGATGGACACCGTTGTTATTGGATCTTCCTGTGCTTACCACCAAGTACAGTACTGTCACTAAACCGTGTTACAAAAAAAAATATGAGTCAATTTTCTTTATTTTGATTCACAAACATTTTTTTTTTAATTTTCCCTTTTGGACAATCTTACCTTGCCTTGGAACAGTTGTAGGGTTTAGCACTAAGTGCATATTTTCTACAGTAATTATGTAATAAAGTAAATAATAGCTTATCTTTACAGACTTTACAAACCCTCTACTCATAAAAAACATTTATATGACTAGCATTAGCTGGCAGCAGTTAGAGTATGGGTCGTAAGATTAAATAAATGGTGTTTGGAAATATTCTTAAACAGTTCAAGAGACAAGATATTTTGTGTATGTTTTATTTTCATTTCCTTCTTCTTAGAGTGCCTCTCGAACTAGTACAGGAAAACAGTTTAGTTTTGCCCTATGGCAAGGTGAAAGAGTTCTGCAACACTAGAAATCTCCGTTCATTCTCGGATGTTATCCAAGTATAGTTTTCATCTACCAACGGTTTTTTCTTTTCCATGCAATTTTTCCATCATTACTAGTTGTTGTAGCTGTCACCCTCGCGCACATGTCCTAGATATGCAACTTTACACAGCTAAAGCCTGTTTCTGGCTAATCCGTAGTTTATTTTTACTGAGTTAGATTCTTTAAAGACTAGTTCACGAAGTCGTTGCAATATCATTTTTAGTAGGTTTATCCGACACACTAGTTTAGGACTGTAGACACATTTCTAAACATTTTTTACTACACGTGTAACGAATCCTTAACTAAAGTCGCGAATTTACTTATTGGAACATTTCTTTTGTATAATAATAATAAATCGTTTAAGTATTTTAAGTGGTTGTTTAGATTAGAGAACTCTAGAAATAGTTCTCATTATTTAGATCCATTGTGAGATTTCTTACTAAAAATAAAACAAAGTTATTTAGCAATCTACGTTATATACAAATAACGCTAGAAAAAAATGGCGGGTCGTTATCCCCCCCCCCCCCAATGCATGAACCTCAAACCCTTAACATAATTTTCGGCAAGTCTCAGCTAAGATTAGCAACAGGCAGCATCTGTGCCCGGGGACCGTCCACACGCTGCTAAGCCTAATAAGAAACGTCACATGCCTGTACATTTCATTTCACGAACATATTATAACCTCATTTGGATGTTCTTTATTATTATTTTGAATGAAAACCCACGCTTTCTTTGCTTTTATGGTATCTTTTTATCGTTTTGTTGAAATATCGAATAAAAGCTTGCAATATTTTTATTACCATAACAGAAATATTTATAACTTTCAGTATCATCGCATCCTTTTACAATGTCCATATTCAGCCTGCGGCCCACTGAGCTTTTGTAAGTGGCCAACCATATGCCAGAGTCTATTGGTAGGTAACAAGATAACAAGTTTCAAGCGATATACAAAAGTTTTAAATAATTCCCGAGTAAAATTTGTCAGTTTGTTAACCATCCGTGCCATTTTTTTTAAATAATCTTGTGGCCTGTGTGGCATTACTGTTGTGTGCACATGGTCTGAGGAAAAAATGACTGACTATGGATGAGCTAAAGTAAATGTTACTGCGCGCAATTAAATATATTGCCTGATTTTAAGGACAATACAGTCCAAAAACAAGGACGACCACCGAGAGATCGGCTATCTATCGTTTGTCGTCGTTTTCATGCCGGCCTGGAAGAGAGAGTTTACGAGAAGTAACGGTTAGTTAGTTACATTGTGCATGGTAGTCGGGATACAGTTCCATACCACTCCGCTTGATACTGAATATACTGCAGCTGATCTTGGTAAGGGACACGCCTAAGCATGCCACTATGATGGTCGCGATCCAGACGGAAACGATTGTCGTGGCGTAGCACCTATTAGCAAATTATTGTAATCTAATTACGTGTATAAGTTTGTTAGAAACATTATCCGCAGCCGGTGTCTCATCTTGTTCCGACATTACAAACATGTAATACGGTTTAAGTGTAACTCATAAAATCGAGGCCCCTGTTTCTACCCGGTTTTATAGATACCGATATGTAATAGAGCTCGAGCGAGGGCCGCCTGATTTCGTTTCGTTTGCCTTTTATTCCTCGCGCTAGCTTTCTGTTTAAATCAATTTACCTCGTGCCTACAGTTTTATTTCTTACAATCATGTGTTAATTATTCATCCGATGTAGGTTCAGAGCAGATAACGCCCCTATACATGGCATTTTAACTCGCTCTGGTGCCAAGCATTTCAGAAACAATCACATATCTCGATGATTTTGCTGTGTTAATTGTACAAAAATAGCTCAAAGCACTTTTTAAGCCATTTTATTATGTAAAATCAGAGTATCCATTCTTTGTGTCTGTTACCGACAAGTTGATAAGTCAGTAGCGTACACCCCTAATCCGGGTTTAACCGCTTAGTTAGTTGCGGTCGCGTCTGCTGTACCTTACATATGAAAACTTTGAAATTGATTGTGATAAATTTAATATTAACTGTTCGTAAATTAACTTTAGTCGTGGATGTTGTTATGCTTCCAATCTATTGTTTGCGTTTTCGGTGAGAACTCGATCGGTCGTTCAGAAGCTTGTATGGTATTTTGCCTTATATTGTGTACATTTGGTAACATTCGACGTAATTGAACTGAATTCGTAATATTAGAACGGTATGTCAATTTCTAGTTGCCTCATAATCTCCCACAAATTTCTAAGAAGATAGCCACCATCAACATTCTTCTGTAACATAACTTAACCACACTGGAAAGAGCATTTCGACCTTAGATCGAAGGAAAAAGGAATTTGGTACCGAACTCTGCAAAGTGAGCCTCCTCATATACCGTGGTCCACTAACGTGAGAATGTCCAGGAACCATATTGTTATCGCCCATAGATTGCGTTCCGGGCACATGGCCCTGAATAAATTCTTTTATCTGATGAATAAACGTTCTTCGCCTAATTGTGAAAGCTGCGATAAAGTTCAAGATATGCATCACGTTTTGATGGAATGTGTCCGGAACAAAACAGAGAGAGAAAGTCTGGTAGGGCTCCTTGGTCTCAATATGTGGGATCAGGGTGCCTTTCATGCTATATTATCTAAACCTGGTAGTTCTGATGCCTCTTCGGTATACAACTTCATTGTTTGTTATTTTAATTAAAGCTAGTTTATTCACTAGGCCGACATAACCCCAAGGGTTCAAGGCCTTAAAACAAGAAAAAAAAATAAAAAAAACTTAACCACATTGAATATATTGACCATAATACCTTAGGATATTAAAGAAGATAATAACGATATGGAACTATAATTATTTTGTAATTTAATATGAGCAAAATTAATCAAAAAGAAATATGCTGATTTTTTTCTGAGTCCTTTTATGTCCCACACCTGAGGTCCATGCTCGTGCTCTTCAAGACCAAAACCAAACAACTTTTATTCAGTATATCCATTAAAACGATTAATTGTTTTGTTATCTCACCAGATATGACCAACTAAAAATTATCCAGTTTCGTGGTCTTGATCAGGCCATTCGTCGATGCCGGTCAAAGAACAACTTCTTATTTGATTTATTCCATTGCATTTGTTCTTTAACGTTTTCGTAGTGGTCTACTATGACATGTTTTATGATGATCGTCATCTAGCCTGACTTAATAAGCGCTCGACCACTCCGCAGTGCTACGAAACGGTTGAAATATTTTCACTTCGTAATACATTTTTAAATTCAATCTGTCTGTTGTTTGTAATCAATAGAGCTGGTTTATAGTCTGCAGCGTTAACTGTTTGCTCTGTGCTAATAATAAATTGTCTAGTAACTCATAAATACCTAATTTTATTTCGGTGCCGTTGTATTTATAAAAAGGTGTGATAAATAAGCAGAAATATAAGTTGTACGTTACTTCTTCTTCGTAGCTTTCTGTAATTAAAATTTTGTATATAATAAAATTGGGTTAATTTTAATTAACCGATTAATCGTGAAAGTAGTATGATAAATGTGCGTAGTGGCGAGTATTTGTTATTATGAATCAGGCAAGTTGTAGAGAGCGGATGTTTGTGTTATCTCGTGTTTAATTCTGCGATTATATTATCTACATCGCATATGTTAACTATGTAATCTTTTTTACTAAACATGTTATTTAGTTTTTAATAGAAGTTCTTGTCTTAGCGGCCTTACTATTTTCCATAGACTGTGCTATATATACTTAGTATGAATATCACTAGATATAAAAAAACGACCAAGTGCGCGTTGAGTCACGCTTAGTGTAAGTTGCCCTTCACAATATACAGACTTCGAAGGGGTTTTTTTTTGTTTGATACTATGAACTAATCAATGTAGTTCATGGTTTAACGGCTAATAACCTTTAAAAACTGATCCACTTAGGACGATACTTAACTGTTATAATTTCCCTGTTAACTTTGTTATATATATATATAAAAATATGGTTGACATTCCTTACTTTTTAATTCAAAGTGAAACAGACTGATAGCTATTACTTTTATATGCGATTTATTTGTACAGAAGTTATAGTTCTTAAGGGTAAGAAGCTCTTGATTTGATCGTACCTACTCTGGAGTACGAGTAAATCACCAAGTTGCCAATAATGCTTTCATCGGGCTTCGACTACGAAACAATTCTATTCAGACACAAAGCTGCAACTTGTTATTCAATGGCGTCCATTAGTGACGGTTTTATCGTAGTTTCATGATCAATAAATTAAGAATGAATTATGGCGAATGTTATTTGAATCGTTTCACTGTTCCTTTATATTTTATGAACTCCTTTGAAACGTATGTATCTTAGGCCTATATGCATTTATATTAGTACAACTACAGACAGTACCCGATAGGATTTCGCATCGACAACATTTCAGGAATTTTCACTTACTTAATGTAAGGAACTCGTGTACAAAAAACTAAATGTTTCTCAACCCAGCAAATGAAGCTGTGCGTTGTCAGTCAGACTTAAGAATTTCATTAAGTTGGCATGCACGTCGATATTACGACTCACGGTGATTCGCTTTTGCAATTAAACTATGATATATTTAGGTACGATGGACAAAAATATAAATCAAGTTTTGTCAGTCTAAATCTAATTGTTGTTTTTGTCGCGACCACAATGCGTATGGTGTTAAACTCTTCTCCTTTTCGAGATCAACCAGTATGTATTCAGTCGCTGAGAGGCGTGTAAGCCAGTATGACAGCGATGACCAGCGCTGAATTGTTGTTCTCTTGATGGTCGCCGTTGTTTTGTATTGTACCAAACACTGTACTTGCACTGTATCAGGCACAGGGCAGTCACTTTGCCTTGCTAGTATAAAAAGAAGTTAAAAACAAGACGTGTTTTTTACTCAGCCGTACAATTTGTTAACACTTCGAGAGCAATCTCGATCAATAGCGTCCATTAGTCGCCGAGTTGTGTGGTTTCATTAATTCGGATCACGGCAAATCGCACCGCTCCGGCTTGCCTTCACATGTTAATAGATTTTGACCTCGACGTGGAAAACTTTGTGGCACTCATAGAGTCGGCGAAATATCAGGTATTATTTTTATTCTTTTAAAATACGAGGATTTTAAAGTATTATTTTTCACGTAAAATCGTTTGCGCCGGCTTCTACACGTTATTTTTAAAAACCGTAAAACCGACTATAAATAAATTTTGTACGAGGAATGTAAAAATCGCTATAATCATTCATGGAATACAAGAATTTCTAATAATACTTCCAAAAAAATAATAATAAACAAATGGTATCAATTCTAAAGTGATTTTGCTAAAATGTAGTAAACGGAAAGTCTTTGTGTCATTCATGTCATATAATTGAAAGTTCATGAGAATCGTCAATAATAATATTAATACATTTAGAAATCGTAATTATTTTATTATTAATCTGTTTTTATAAAATTTTGTATAAGGGAAGTATAAAATATGTCATTTCTCTGTTGATAGACTATGAATTAATTGTCAATAATATGAGTAAAAATAAAATGACTTTATGAAAATAATAACTTCGTAATAAACGCGGGCGAAGCCGCGGGCGCACCGTTGCTAGTATTACATAAATTTATGTATGTTGATATTACTCATTAAACACTGAACTGTAACTAGTGGCGATCAGTATTTAACAAGTCTTCGGTTTTTTATTCAAAAAAATATATCCACAAACTAAAACTAGGTTACCACTAAAGTGAATTTAAATAGTTGGTAAACACACGTAAGTGGACTCGCTGCCTCTGTTGTTGGTAGTTAAGTCTTTGAAGCTGAAAACTTTGCCAGCATACACTAATTAGCTGCTCATGAACTATGTATAGGTAATATACGAGTAGTCTCAAAGAGGTTATATTATTTAGAACTTTATATAAAATTAATTGGTTGGTACATTATAAATTTAACAAGAATATTAAACAAATTGTATTATCAATGTTCTTGCTATTGCTTGAATCAACGTAAGTTCGAATTCTACAATGAGTCGGGGTTTTCCGTGAAGGGAAACATCCTGATGAAACAAAACAGCAAGGTGCTAAGGCTTTTTCTAATACGCAATTTTTCTAAACTATCGCTTCAAATTGAAAATATGTCGCTAATCACCTACAGGTATGTTCCTGCAGCTGCACTTCATAAGTGCGTTTTAACCTTTAACACCAGATCAGATTGTGGCCAAAAACGACAATTTCTTTGAATTTGCGTATTTATTAACGAGATATAGTCCTAAGATGAGCGTCTGTCTCACATATAAATTATGTAATATCCACATTAGTGATATAAATGCGAAAGTAACTCCGTCTCTGTTTATTACCTTTCCACAACTAAACCTTAAAGTAGCTAAACCTGGAATTATATTATATGGAAAAGCAATGTTTCAAATTGAAGTAATTAAAGAAATTCCTTTTAATAATTTTGAAATAAATTCGGATAGCTTAAATGACTAGAAGATAAAATACTACATAATATTTTTTTCTTATCTGTATTTTATTCATTTAAGAAAATTATGAATGACTTCTTGTATTGTTCTTGTGTTGTTTTGAGTCTTCATGCATTAAGGACGTTTTACTAAAAATAATTAAAAATTGTATAATATTTACCAAGCCTTAGTCACTTAACAATAGTTAAGGCAACAAGCCACAACTCTAATGTACCATCAAGCGAAAGTTAGTTACAACTTGTGCAACTTCTGCCTTAAATTAATACCTTAAATGTGTTTCCTGAACTTTAAGCTTTAATATTAGTACCTACACTTGAGGTTGAATCTCTAAATTAAGTAAATAGTATATTGTCCTTACGAGTCTTTATCCGAATTCATGTTTTACGTAGTTTAGCAACATAAAGTAGCCGTTAAGTTAATCAATATTTATTATTAACATCAATTACGGGTATATAAATATATTTAGTAATCGAATATATTGGATTTATGTAAAAATTATAAAAGCAAAAAGCATTCAGTCATCACCTTACGTATATTAGAAAGTAGCTAGCCCGGCAAACGTTGTTCTGCCCTTTCCAATAACTCGACCACAGCGCCACTTATACCGTTTTTCTTACCTGATAAGTTTTCCTTGACTATAGAGAAAACAAAAAATAATTATCATATCCATCCTTTTAATTACGAGTCATGGTCTTGAGCTTATACAAAAATCCGATAACAAAAAGGACGTTCAGTTTTTCCCGAATTTGAAAATTATCAGGTGAACTTTTTAAAACAAATGGGTCGAGCTGTTCTCAAGTGATACGCTTACCAACGAACAACATTTGATTTTTATTTATACAGATATAAATGTAGTCTATTAGCATCACAATAATATTATATCGCAATTGTTTTTACAAACAATGAAATTAGGGAATAAATATCCATCAGGGGAGTTGTGTGTATATATAAATTCACCTATTTATTTATATAATGTACAGAAGTCTAACAAGATCATATGAAAAGCAATTAATTATATTTTAACACGTAAAAACAAAAACGACTTAATGCTAGCTATACCTATTCATAAGCTTTGACGTCTGAAATTCAATACTGTTATGTTAAATTAAAACCTTAGAAGACCCTTTTTTGTAAAAAGGTTTCAGATTATAAAACCGCCGGCGACTTCGTGAGCGTTAATTATTTCAATATAAAACTTGTTTATAGCCATCAGTCTGATTGAAGCTTCCTATCAGTTTAAGAATTTTGAGAATCGGATCAATAGTTCCAAACATTACCTCCTACAAATATATTTATAAACTTTACCACTTCATAATATTATGTAGTGTAGATTGGATAACACGTCCGTATAATTTCAGGGAGACTACAAAAAGAACAAAATTATAATTAGTACATTTACTTACAATAGTGTATTTTGCAACACTCGAGGACACAGGTACATATCGTTTTAAACGATCCTTACCCATCACTAAAGTCACAGTCGATGGGTTAAGACTCCTGACGTCTGACAAACTCGAGGTTTTTTTTACGGCCATACGTGATACGCACTCATTACACGTGCACCTTTTTGTGTGTTTTCAACATTTATGAATGTCGTGCCGCGGCCGAGCGACGTCGTAAACCGTAGCTAATGTTAGATAGCTCCCTTAAAAAGTACCCTCTAAAAAGCAGACCATATATTAATTGTAAAAAACATAAAAAATCTGGTAACGATAAAAATATTCCAAAGAATATTTATGAGTGCACCAGAAAGCCAAAAAAATACATGCAAGCCTTTGAAAGTTACAAGTCATTCAAACTCAAAATGATTTGTTTAACTTCTAAATGTTTTGGATAGCTCTGGCTAATTTCTCCTTTTATTTGAAATTACATAATTCCCTCTTTACCCGTCTACGGCAGAGCAAAAAGCCTAGAGCCCTTAAAGTACTCATCCGATTTTGCTTAATTAGATGTCAATCGATTCGTTATTATGTTCCGAGGCTACATTTTACACGAACAAAATCAATACGACGGATGTGAGTGTTCGAGTTTTTGGCGGGATCTTGAGCTGCCATTTTGTGGTTTTTATTTTTAATTCATTAACTTAGGTTATTTGATCCTATATTATGTAAAATAGGTGGCATTTTGCGTGATATAGTTTGGTTGTTGTGTATTCGTGAAGTGGAGTATGAATACTAACTGGAAACATGCATTTTGAGATGTCACAAAAACTCCCTAGAAAATTCTAACAAGAGGGCCACCATCTTGTTGGACTAACTTTGTATATAACAATACTACGAAGACAAACACGTTGACACTGATAAGTTCTTTTTGCGGCGCCAAAACAAGAAGAAGAAAAAGAAGATTTATTTCATTTTCGTAGTCGGGTTACAGTTTTTAACATTTTTGTTATTATTTACATATAACGAGTATTTCATTTTATGTTTTATAGTCGATCTGTTAGGTCAGTACAGTCCAATATCTTCGACTCTGCAGGTTCGTGCCTCATGGAATAACTAATTTTAGAAATCAGTATACCTTTACTTATCTGATGACAACTTATGGCTGACTGGGACATGAGACATGAAGGAAAACATCGTATGGAACATTTAACCCGCTAGATGTTCGGAAATTAAAGCTTATTGATACTGTCTAACGGAAAACATAGCAATTATCGGCGTTCGATTCATTTTTTTGTTGTAATAATAAATACAGGTATGTTATATGGTTTTTTATAAATAAGCATCTTATCTGAAACTTGAACATAGATAAATGCGCGACAAAAAAATTGTTCACGTTGTCCTAGTGCAGCTGCCGCGGAATACAGCTGTAGTTAATGTAGCATTTTTACTTTAAGAGCAGCTTACCTAAGCGAGATTAAAAAAATGCCCAAGCACCATTTCATAACACTGAGAACTCAGGTTTCAACACGGTGTGTCCGAGCGCGCTACCACTGAGTCATAATTGCTTCAAATAATATATATAATTATATATATTACATTAGATAGTATTTCTATAGTAAACATTATCGGAAAGTAACAGTATAGAATAAATATAGGGTAGGAGTGCGGCGGGCGGCGCACGGCTTAATGAAGCGTCGCGTCGGCCGCGGCAGGAGGGTAATTATGTGGAAATATTGTGCAACTGGCCCACCCTCGCTCTCACTTCACACTTGTTAACAAGCGATACTCGTACGTGAACGTAAACGTGGATTTGTTATGCTGCTCGTGTTCACTTCCTGTTATAGTTGGATTTGTATTGTTCTTCTATCTTTTTTTTTTTCATTCAACTAATTAAATAAAAAAATATCAATTTATAGAGGTTATTATTATTGTTTTTTATTGTATTTTATAGTAGTAAATATATTTACACTATTATTATTAAGAGGTTATTTTTTTATGTTTATATGAAGAACTACTGATCTGTTTATAAAAATCTTTCTCTGGAGAACTACGTTCTCCTTGATTATGTTTTATTCACAGATTTGAGAAAAAGGCAGATGGAGCCTTACGAACAACAAAAGTGGGACATAAATTTAACTGTGTGTCCTTGGCATCAGATAACAACACGTACGACCGTGTGAATAATTTTGCTAGGGTACCTAACATAAGTTTTACTGTTTTTTTTACCACTTTAGTAGTGTAGTCGTTAATCCATCATCCGCCATCAAAAAACTGATTTCGTACTTGAAATGAAGGGCCCCAAGGACCTTTACATACCAATTTTCAACTAAACTTATATCTGCCATCTTGTTATTTTTCCTTATCAATGATTATTTCTTGATTCTATTTATTTATTAAATTTTGTTTTAACTTACCAATATCTATGTCCAATTATTGCGATGTAGTAAACATTTGAAATTTTTGCGACCATCTTAGATTTTGACTGGTACACTAAATTGTGTATGGTTCTCTATAATTTCTACTTTGGAACCATAACGCTATCTGTTTCAGTGTTTGTAGGTCGTTGTCAAACAAACAAATTAATACTTGACAAATATTACCCTACCTGATAGTTAGGTTGTAAATAAAATGATCTTCCAACGCTACATACATTTATTTGACTATAAATTCCAGAAAAATATTTTCGTGTTCTGTCAGGCTCAATCTCCGTTTTTCCTCAACCTTTGGGTTTATTATTAATTTTTATATTGTATCCCGAGAAGCAGTTACTTCCAGACATATTACTATTATTCATATAACGACAACGACAGAATATATAATCCTTTGACACTAAAAGACCAATTCCTATTCTTTCAACTCGAGTATGTGTTTTGAAACCTCATTGTAGAACCCAATACATTACTTAAGTATCTCTTGTTTTACGAAGGCAATTTTGATGACCAACGTTTTTATAAAGTGGGACGCATTATTAAGGCCGTGGTCAAAGCGTATTTTCCTTTGATTTTTCACAACTTTAAATTATTATGATTAGGCATTTATAATTAAAAAAAATCTGAAGTAATTCTAAAGTCAGTGTAATAGTGCTTCTTTTGCTCCTGCACAATAAAAAGGTAATTTGAAATATGTTTAAAATTATGGAGTAGACAATTTCTTATCGTTACATACAGGCGTAGGAGTTGGCATAATCCCAAGAGTCGTTATCTCTACCCGAGTCTGATATTGTTATACGCAAAAATAATGAATTATATTTCTGTTCAAATTTCGCAAATTTTTGTTCATCTTTCTTATCTAATTATCATCGCGTTATGCTCGTACTGAAGTAGGCAAAAAGAATATAACATTACATCCCAATATCTTTGTAAATTATTTTTGCTTCCCTCAGATTTATACATTACGTCATGCGCCCCGTCTTTTTCGAGTACTTTTATTCTTCTCTAATATTTGTCAATCTCACTTCATAGTTGATGAATCAAAAACGCTTGTTGTAGAGCAATCTTTATATGTAAAATAAACTTAATACCTGTCAAAGTAATATAATATCTCCTAAAATATCAATTTCTCGACGTACCGTTCCAAGATGTTTCCCGCCGCCATGCGCGCCAGGCGCTTTGTTGTCAAAGTCGGTTTGTTGGAATGCATTGTGTTCGTAATACACTTTGCCTAAATAATCTGTCTAGAAGCTCAGCTTGTCAGTGCATGTGTCTGAGCAATGTATAACATTCACCTCACCCTCTCGTGTTGTTGTTTGTTGCTATATACATTTGTACAAAAAGTTTGTGTCGCAGCAAAGATATAAGTTCATAGTAGCTGGTGCTTCTTGATGTGCATTTTTACCTCTGAGAGCAAAAAGCGTAGGTAAATCAGCCGAACCCAGTCTCTCGGGGATGGTAATAAATATAAACTGCAAAGTCATTTTACATACATAGTACTTATGTACTACGTACCAGGGATGTTATGGATATCCATATCCGTAACCGAAACTATCGGATATCCGAAATAAAAAAATATCCGTAACCGTAACCGTATCCGATATATATGTTTCGAATAGGAGCGGAGTCTAAATGAGACACGTTATGACATGTTTTGTTTTTTGCCCGGGCGAACTGACACACGAGCCTCGCGCATACCTCTGTGCATTGTTTATATCTATTTCTTAGACATAGCCAGTCAGTCATTTACTCTTGTGGGATTTACTTACATAACAAGTGTTGTGTGAATTAATTTTATTAGGACAAAATGCGTCCTAAGTCTAGCTTAATTTGGACACTCTTTGACCACGTGAATACAGATTTCGCAAAATGTAAACAGTGTTCTTTGCTTATTTAATAAACTTTATTATGATTTTGCTTTTTCACTCGATAGGTAACGCTTTAAAATGTGTAGCTATAATAATTACTTATATGGCTGATTGGAATACCAAATGGCAACTTAAAATAAAGCCCAATAATTATCTATTTGTATTTTACTTTTACAATTTCTTCAAAATCTAATATCCATAACCGAAACTATCCGAAACTAACGGATAATCCGAAATAATTTCATATCCGTAACCGTATCTGAAACCGATATAATATCATTCATATATCCGTATCCATATCCAGATCCGAAATTTCATATCCATAACATCCCTGCTACGTACTAGATTGAGCGTACAATCTTTCTGTTCCATTGAGTTATGCTCCAGGAGACACGTTTAGTGGATCTTATTTCGAAAGTCACTTTAAACTTGAATAACACTTTATTAGTAACTAAGCAACATATTGAAGCGATGATGGCGCAGTGGTAGCGTGTACGACTTCGCGTCGATTGACGTAAGTTCGAATCCCTACAATGAGCCTGAGCTTTCGGTGAAGGAAAACATCGTGAGGAAACCATAGCATGGTGGTAGGGCATTTTCTAATTCTCGCCTGGCTAGCTACCACCCTCAAGTTGAAAATCTGCCGCCAAGCACCAATAGGTGTGTTCCGGCAGCTGCACTTGAGAGCCAGTCTTCCACTAGGTTTAGTGTGTTACCATCTTGGGCCACATCGTCACTTAACATCAGGAGAGATTGTGGGCACTACGCCAAACCTATAACGATAAAAAAAAAAACTCGTATATTACAACTTCATTTCAGTTGCTGTCTCGTTTCTTTACATGCACAAACGATATGTGATTAAAAAATAAGGTACGAGACGCTGTTTTTTTGCTTCGATATGCTATTCTATTATGTATATTTATGACGATGTTAATTTCACAGTACTTACCGTCTCACCTTCACGATCATAATTATTCAGTCCCCGGGTGACGAGTACCGGATCCTTTAATTAATATTCTATCGCGACGTCTACCAAAAAGCAGGTTCCAATTTCAGCGTGTTAAACGCAATCCGCCGACGTAGAAGTTTCTAGAGAATTCATTGTTCGAGGCAATTGGCGCATGAACAGAGTTTGAATTTTCCAGCTTTTGTTTGAGGAAAATTGACGAAAATAATAATATTATACTTTCGACAGTGACTTCTACATGTAAACACTGTACGCTAATGAAAAAATAAATAAACCGGCGTTGGTGTTAACATAAAAATATCAAACATTTAAGACATGTACAGTTAACAATTTAGTACGAATCACAAGAGAAATTGTCCGCGTTGCGACAAAGTTAATACCTCCATTAAAGAAAATAATACTCAGATCGATTAATCTTAATTAAATCAATTATGCAATTAAAGTATATTTTATATTTACTTCAATGTTACCCGTTCAATGTTAGATGTGTTTATTTTTTCTTGCATACAGCATTTATTGCATTTTGATTGAAAGCTGTAATATTTATCGAAACGAAAACGAAGTATCGTTTTGTTTTGTGATTTATATTGTATATATTTTTAGAATGTATTATCGAATTCAGTTTTGTGATACGTACCTAAATATATATATATGTAAATGTTGCTGTCGGTTTCTATCTGAACTGTTCTTTTAATACGACGTAAATTGAACAGCCTGTAAGAACTATAAATATAGACTAAAATCGGTTATTACTTGTCAGGGACTTGTACCCTTTACAAAACAAACGTAGATTTTATTATCAAATGTGGTAACCCTACCAAAGTCTACGTTGCAAAGGCCCAAAGGGAGCTAATCACTCGAACAAAATACGATAGTATAAGAAAAAGTAAAATACACGGTTCAGATTTATTTCGAACTAGCTGTGCTCGCAGCTCCGCTTGCGTGGACTACAGCATGCCGTTCGCCGAGCGCACGCGCGAGTCATGCTCCTCTCGCTCCCACCCACGGCGATCACCCGCTGGTTATTTTAAAGAGAAAAATGCTTATGTTGGATGATCTTTAGAAGTTAGATATATTTTGTCGCATTATTTTTGTTGGTTTTTTAAAGATCTACAATTATGTAGTACATTAATTTGATATATATCTTATGGTTTACTTAGCTTAAGCCATTTAAGAGCCCCAAAAGCGTCTTTTTTCCGATTTGATTCACTATTATTACCACTACTTATTTCGTATGTTACTTTATCTAACAAAACATATTCCATAACATAGCTATGAATTAAAAAATATATATCTTTATCGGACAATTGGTTTTCGCGCGAAAAGAATATAAATGGAAATATAGACAGACCTACGTTGAGTTTTATAATAGGTATAGAAGATATCCTTCCTACGCTATATTGAACTTTAGAGAAAGAAAATTAAAAATAGATCTGGAAAAATTATTCAAGCTTTTCGCTAAAATACAGTTCAATGTTAACTATCCCAGACTTAAATATGACCTAAGGATTTTCTTAATCATGATTTCATAAAGTAAGTTACATTAAATTTTTTTTTTTAGATATAACATTAGATATAAAATACTTACTGTTAATCATAACTATTTATTTTTAAACAACATAAATTTGATTTCTGTTTTAGTTTATTGTCTTCTGCTAAGTATATGAATTCGTTTTCTAGAAATCCTTAAATGTTTACTGCTTAGCTGTTATAAATATTTTCTTAGGCCGTTTTTCTCGCAGCGTTTTCCAAGCTAGGATGCGCCTCACGCGGCCCGCAGTACCCCTCATCCCTCCGGAGCAGTATATAGTAATTGCCGTGGTTTACGATGCCATTCCGTTTCCGACACTCTACCGAGGTGTGGTCTTACTCCCGGCGAATAATATTGCTTTGACATTTTGTGTTACATAAAATTTTCAATTCCTTAAAATTATTCTCGTATATACCCTGTATATAAAGAAAGAAACGCCTGTTATTAAATATACGTTTAGTCATATTTGTAACTGTAAGAAAGAAAAGGACACCGTAAAATGTTGGTACTTTTCAAATTTTAGGTTAATATTTAGTATAGTATTTAGTGTAGTAAGTAAGTTTTATTAAATATAATAGATAAAACCCTCCGAGATGGATTAAAAATATTAAGAATCTAAAGTCGATTGTTTATTACCCTGATTTCATTATTGTGTGACGCAGCGAGTACGAGATTAATATGTAGATACAAGCGTTTATTTTATGAACACTCATTTATTTAACGAGTGATTGTGTGTAACATACTTATATATGTAACCGTCACTTAGAAATAGTGTTTATTGTAGCTGACTTAATACATGTACCTATCATAAATATAGAATAAATCAAAATCCTGTCTTTATTTATTATTATTCCGGGTTTTTAGAGAGGTTCTTAGGTTCTTTTCTCGGGTTATTTAGGTAAATATTATCTACCTATTCCGATCTATGATGATAATATATTGAAAAAGATTATTTAGGTAACCGTTAAACTCTGTTATTCTCAACGTAGACGAGTTCAGCGTGATATCCAATAATATCGGATACTCACACTTAAACACTATTACATAATAAGCGACAATATCCTTTTGTACGTAAATGTACGTCCCTAGAAATTTTCTAGGTAAATCTTTGTCCCTTTTTCGTGGATTACGGCCTAATCCGGAACGGTGTTAGCTTTAGTATGGTCGCGACCCTTAAAATTTCTGGGAAAATATACGCCCTGAAAACTTACATAGCCCGAGCTGTGAGCGAACACATTTATCTTCACGAGACAGAAGTCGACGCCTAGTTTTTTTATTGACCTTGACAAAGGTCGTGGATGTAAATCTATATGGTATCAGATTACAGTGTGATGTTATAAGATCAGATTATAATAATTAGTCCTTAACAACTCTTACCGGTTCACTAAAAGACTGGTACCTAGATACGGCTTTGTGTGCGATCTACGGTTACTGATTTACGTTCATTCGCTGTAATATCCCGTGTGTTCCGCTCGCTTTATCTCCGGTTATGTCCGTTCATTATAAAATAGATTTTCCAATGTCACAGCGTTTTCATATAAAATGTTTCGATTCAAAATATAGTCGTTTTAGAAGAAAACCAGCCATCGCCGATAAAGTTATTTCTAAAATACGTAGCTAGGTGTGTAATGATACGGCAGGAAAATGGTGAAAAACTTGTGAGCGCTTATGAATAGTGTTTATTGTAACAAAACTCAGCCCGATTTGATCGTTACACACCCTTTTATACAATTATTATCAATAGCGACGTCACAACAGGATTAAACGAGTACTTATTAGAAACAAAATAATATTACCTATTCATATTAAAAATATATCATTTATTAATTAAATATGAATATGTATCATAATTAATGCATATCTATTTATATAAATTGAAGTTTCTGTTTGTAATGACAAAATAACAGTGTTTTTGTAAATGCATAACATCTAAATGTAAGTTAACTCACCCATAAGTAAGTATATAGAGTATTATTTGTTACATAACAAACATTTTGCAGTACTAGAAAGGTGTAGTACTGTCTCCTTAAGCGCCTTCCATTTTCCGCGACACTTTAACTTCCTTGGAATAAAAACGTAAAAGAAACGTTTAAACAAACTAATTATATTAGAACGTCTATCGATGTATTCACTTTGTAAGTATATAATTTTTGTACGTGAACAACTATAAATAAAACTAAGCAAGAATTCAAGTCAGGATGTTATTCCATTAAGGTACCCTTGAGCCAGTTGCCCCCGTTTTTTAGGGGTGTGGAGTGCTTAAGATACTCCCCTCCCGTATTTCACGCTGGCAATGACTTTAGCTGTTGCTACCGGCAACTGTACGTTACGTGTTTGCTAAAATCTAGATTTTTTTCG
Source organism: Saturnia pavonia (assembly GCA_947532125.1). Classification (NCBI taxonomy): domain Eukaryota; kingdom Metazoa; phylum Arthropoda; class Insecta; order Lepidoptera; family Saturniidae; genus Saturnia; species Saturnia pavonia. Next base: position 16,938,971 of record OX383904.1, read on the forward strand.
GAATACTTGAGCAAATCTACTTTCATCTTCTATAGTAATAATACATTTCTAGATTATATTAAATCTGTACATTGAATTAATTTGAAGTTATACGTTTTTGTCGTGTTTAGTAGAGAGTATAATATTGAGAGCTGCAGTGCGCGCATCATGTGACGGAAGTGCGACATCATCAATGATAATTATGTGAATTTATTTTACCTAATTTAGGCCAGATTTTTCAATCCTCAGATAAAAGGAGAGATAGTGATTATTCGACAAATAGCATAAAATCGATTTTTTCAATCGTCAGGATATTCTTTATGCGACTAATAACTTGACTACCTGAGGAATAACCTTGTCTGTGGCTTCGACGGCCAGATAACGGTTATTCTAAACACTATTTTGATTTGGTAAGGTCAGGTTAAGAGTACTCTAAACCGACGAGCATGCATGAAAAGATTGATGAATGTTGAAGAAGCGAAAGTTGTATGTCAGGATCGTGGCAAGTGGAAGGACGTGGTCTCTGCCTACCTCGTTGGAAAAGAGGCGTGATTTATGTATGTATGTTTGTATTTTGATTTAATGACAGATGCTGTAAAAGAAACATTCGTTTTATCTAAGATATTTCTTGATTTTTGTGTTATTATAAAGGAAAAGAGTTATTATAATTGATATATATTATATAATTGATATATATTTATAATTGATATTTTTTGATAGTACTGATGACCGGGCAATTGAGAAAGAGTATCTAATAAATTAATGTAAAATTCCATATGAAAAAAAAGCCGCGGCAGATCCACGTTATATATATCATAAGTATATGGGATTTAAAAGAATCCATCGTCGATTTATACTTTTAAAACACGTATGTGAAATATTTACTTTCCATGATAAGTGACAAAATCAGCACAAAAAAGAAATATTTTAGTTTCTGTAATATGTTTGACATTTTGCAAATAATCTCACGAGCAAGTGAATCTCAGCAGTACCTATTAATATTCGCTGGACATCTAAATTCCATTATAAATAAACCAAAAACTAAATAACCCGAGCACAACAAACTATACAATCACTAGCCAATCGTAACCTCAAACCTAAACTAAGAGCGCTTTATTGTGTCATTTGTCAGTGACAAACTGACAAAATAAGGAAATAGCCTGTCCTGCTCTAACGTTTATTTATGCAATATATTTGTTTCCTCTCCTTGAAGTTAGCGGCGCTCCAGTCCTGAACTATCGGTCTGATAGTTATACTTGGTTCCGTCCGATCTTGACATAGAGTTGCGCCGCGTTCGCACATATGTCTAAACTAAACTTTGCCCGTATGCGAAGAGTCCAAAATCGGTTTCTCCGTCGCCTTCTCGACCCTCCAGCCTTCGTTAGGAACATGGACCTCCACGGGGACATGAGGCTTCTCTCGATAGAAGCCTATGTGAAATATCTCACTAGGAGATATTTCGATAGCGCTTCGAATCATTCCAACCCGTTTGTAAAAGCCACCGCGAATAACTCGATCCTAGTTGTCCAACGCTATAAACGCCGTTCGCGAAATTTCTTTGTCGATCCCGATGACGACATCGAGTAAGCCAACAGCCAAAAGCCGCAGGGGACGTACGGTTAACTTCACTCCTGCACACCCGCCACCACCGCCCTCCTCTGCGGCAACTCAAGCCTAGGACCGATTCATCGGTATGGAGCCTTTGAGCCAAGCAGCCGCTCGCGCGATACAGTGACTACAATCACTAGCTATCACAGACACACATTACACTGCATCATACACATATGCACGCCACATAGGTTCTGTAAGGGACCTTTCTTTTTCTTTTTTTGCCTAGCTAGTTAGACAAAAAAAAAACAGATTACCTAAATACACATACACACGTTCCTACCCTCCTCTCAGGGGGGATTTGTATATATGTAGGTATATACGTATAATTATTTTAGATCGAATGGTAGGGAATTAGCCAGATCGTGACTTATTTGCAATCGCTGCAACAGTCCGAGCCGAGGTTCGGCCAATTTGGCACCCTCGGATGTCGTTGCAAAGCTTTCGTGGCTGAGTGCCTTAAGAGTTCGCCCCCAAACCCGTTGAAGCTGTAAAGCCGTAAAGGCTCCAGGGCCCCTAAGGCTAACAGTATTATCAGTTCGAAAAAAAAAAGTTATACTTGACATACGACTGACACAACGAGACTGATAAAGAGACAAGTGACTTTATTCCTTTGTTAGTTATTTAACATTTTATCTAGGGATTGAAAAAAACAGCCCTTAACGTTGTATATTTTATTTATTTATTTAGCTACACCGCTTATTTTTCATAATTAAAAAAAGGCAGTAAAATGTATTTACATTATTATCATTAGAAGCTAACTTCATAATGTTATTGACGAACGGGATTGAATATTTGGTGTTAATTTTTGTTTTGTTACGACAATAAAGTATAACTTCTTACGTACCTACATAAGTAGGTACTTATCTACACACTTCTTTTTTTAAGCGAAGTGACTTTTTGAGTCTTCTATGAAAACTGAAAATGTCTGTTGTGCAAAATATTATTCAACTATATTTAACCAGATTTTTATTTGTTAACCTGATGGTTCGGAAATTGTGTAATCTACAATAAAATAGCATTTAATAACCACAAGACTTTAAAAGGACTATGTTAAATACACTGATAATTATTACATAGTATAAAACAAAGTCGCGTCGCTCTGTCCGTCCCTATGTATGCTTAAATCTTTAAAACTACGCAACGGATTTAGAAGCGGTTTTTTTTAATAGATAGAGTGATTCAAGAGGAAGTGTATATGTATAATACATGCATAATATTGTAGAGAAACACTGATAAATTTAAAGGTTTCTAATGTGATGTCGTAAATAAACACATTTTTGCGCTTACATTGCAAACGCTGGCTGAACCCCACGAGATAATTCAAAATAATGTACTACAGTATTGTACACCTTAAAAAGGTCAACAAAAAAATCCGCGATGGTATATGTCTATCTCTTAATGATAACCCACAATAACCATTTTTTATCCTTTACATTTTACGGGATAAATGGCTTATTTACGAAGTGATATTAAGCAATACAGTAACCAATTAAGTAACTTAAATACATTGTCCATTTAATATAGATCAATATGGCCCTTTACAGCATGTAATTTAAAGTAATATTTCCGAAGATATTACAGAATTAAAATGCAGGGACATAGCGATGCGGCGGTACCGGCGCTATATACCATGGTCTATTATATGTCGCTCTTTCAAGAGTAAGTAACCTCTAAACAAAACATGTTTGTATTCTCTAATAACAAAAAAGCTGTAAACGTTGTTTAAGGATATTCTGTAGTAGGTAGGTATATTTAGTATCAGCATTGCACCCGTGCGAAGCGGGGGCGGGTCGCTAGTATTAAATAAAGTCAAAAAGATTTTGCCTTTCTTGCCAACTTATAATGTAACATTTCCTGAACAAGTCGTCTTGGTATTTATGACTTCTTAATAAAAATTATTTTATAAGAACCTACATTTGGCTTTTCTATAAAAATATAAGGAAAACTGAACCAAATATAATAGAAATAATCGTTCTCGGTGAAGAAAAACTAATAATGAATAAAAACATTCAAATAAAACAATTACAAATTAATGTGTGAAATGTAATTAAAAAGTTCAGTCGGTCGCGCCACAACTGTTTCACAACTTGATCCCAATCTGTGCCCGGGACATTTATCTATGTTGCTCTTGGTCCTTGAAATTCTTCTCACTGCATCGGATCTATTCAGCTTATTCCATCTATAGGCTCACGCTGATCCCCGTCACGCTTAATGAATAGTGAAGATGGGGCGCTTTCTATTTATTCACTATTGAAATAATTATAATTATATGTGTAATGTCTTGAAGTTATAGTTCCTTTAGTAGTGTGTTTAGTAGAGTGCAAAATTGAAAGCTGTGCTCGGGCATCTTGTGACGGAGGTACTACATGATGAAAATATAGATAAATGATAAATAATAGAGAAATTCACTTTCCTGACTTTTTTATTTTGTGTTAAAACAAATACTATTTTAATAAAATTATTTACATTCTTATTTATCATAAATTAACTTCATCATGTTGCTGACAAGCAGGATTAAATTTTTGTTGTTATTTTTTTATGTCAAAGAAATATAGCTTCTTACGCTTGTTACATAAGAACACACAACTTTTTAATGATTCGGCATCACTGCGACTCCGTCCTCATTACGTAGACTTACTCCGTCGTCAGACTTACCGATGAATCAGTAAATATGAAGCACGTAGACGGTGCGGTGAGGCAGTCTCACTGCTTTCTCAGACGATTATTGTTGGACTATTGAATGTATGAAACAGATGTAGAAAACAATGCACTCTCAACTACCTACTTAGAATGGACAAAATCTGTATAAACACTAGGGTGCTTTTTTTCTCCCGGATGTTTTCAAAATTCCTTGAAAATTTGTGCGCTTAATATTAATCCTAAGTACTCGCTCACAGTGCGTGAAAATTTTCCATTTAACCCAAAGTTAGATAATAAAATTTCATACAAAATGAGATCCAAGGCTCAATATCTCAAGAAATATCGATCTTAGCGATTTCGTTCACAGAACCTTTTTCATATGTAGGTAATTAAATTTCCTACAACTTTGTCATTTGAATTTTTTCTTGTTATTTATGACGGAGAATTCTACGCAAAAATTAGGTTTATCGACCCGTACTACCTCACCGGTGTGAGTTACGATTACGTCGCAATGGGCACTTTTGTTGAACATTCTATTCTGAAAATTTCCCGATTTTGGGCTAGATGATACCATAAAATGGCGCCAAGTAATAGAAAAAAAAGAAAAAATCTAACTTTACGTGTTTGGTAAATGGAAAATCTTCACACGCTGTGAGGGATTACTTAGGATTAATATTAAGGGCTCAAATTTTCAAGGATTATTGTAAACAGAAAACAAAAGGTCAGGTTAGGACCGAAAAAAAATGTCCCCATAAAAGCACCCTAAATTAGACACGTCTGTTCATGTTATGATATTTTATGGAAAAGTGAAAAGTATAAGGATGTGTCGGTATATAATATTAGGTCTTTACCTATGAAATTGCCGTTTTGTATGAAAAAATGCGATGTTTTTTCATGTATTTTTTATTTGTATTAATCGAAGTAATCACCCATGCAATCAATGCGTCTTTGCCAGCGCAGTGGCAGTTTATTGATGCCCTTCTTAAAGAAATCAGCTGGACGGGAGGCAACAAATTCTTCAAAGGCATTTTATACTGCCTCTCGGGTATTGAATTTTTTTCCCGCCAAGGAGTTATCCAAATTCTGGAAAAAGTAGTAGTCTGTAGGCGCAAGGTCTGGTGAGTAGGGCGGATAACGGAGAACTTCCAACCCCAGTTCTTGCAACTTGGAGACAGTCTGTTGTGCAGTATGAGGTCGCGCGTTGTCGTGCAGGAGCAGCGGAGACGAGCGATTGACCAATGCTGGTTGGAGATGTGCCAGCTTCTCCATCATTGTGTTCAGTTCTTCACAGTACACATCTGTAGTAATGCTCACCCCGTTTGTTAAGAAGCTGTGATGAATCACACCGGCGCTAGACCACCAAACAGTGGCCATCACTTTTCTAGGAGTAAGTTTTCGTTTAGGGCATTGTTTAGGTGATGAACCAGGATCCAATCAACTTACTGAGCGCTTGTGGTTATCAAACAGAATCCATTTTTCATCGCAAGTAACAATGCGGTTCAAAATTCCTTCATTTGTGTGTCTGTTGAGCAGTGCAAGGCACGTCTCGACGCGTACTTCGCGCTTGCGATCATTGAGTTCGTGGGGCACCCATTTCTCAAGCTTTTTTACCTTGCCAATTTGACACAAATGGACCAATATTGTTTTGACGCTAACGTCGAAAGCTGCTGCTAATTCAGCCGTAGATTGTGTATCATCAGCTTCCAAAATCGCCTTTAATTCGTCATTGTCGACCAAAGTCTTCGGACGACCGCGAGGTTCATTTTTCTGGTCGAAATTCCCAGAACGGAAGCTAGCAAACCAATAACAGGTGGTGCGTTGGTTTGTAGTGTTAGCTCCGTAAACGTCGTTGATGTCGCGTGCCGTTTGTGCCGCGTTACTGCCACGACGGTACTCATATTCCATAATTACTCGAATTTTTAACGTATCTATGATGACGAAAAAGATTTAAATGCGATGAAAATGTAACACTAATCAATAAACAAATGACTACTTTTGGAAAAAGAATTCCATGTTTTTAAAATAAAATTAATTTGAAATTAGAATTCTTAGCCAAACAAAAATTATTTTGATTTGAAATGGTCAGTACTGCAGAACGGCAATTTCATAGGTAAAGACCTATTAGTTCGATTCACATGATTCGGTGCTTTACTCCATGTTGTTCAGGATATCTTATGGCCAGCCGGCTGAGGTAACGTTTTACAAAGCGGTTGAATTGTTGTATTCATATGATTGATATTTTGATTTGCTGGTAGATAGATATGTTAAACTTCACAGATTTTTGATGAATTTGTAATTTTGAGACCGGACCAGTGTTGCCAGTGTCCGAGAGCGCAAAGTTACCAAGGACTGATCGAAAACTGTCTATCATTTTAATCAAAAAAGTAACATAAGCATTCTCATAATTATGGAAAATACGCAATTTTATCCTTAATTTTATTGTCAAATGAAGACTTTTTTACCCGCACTTCTTTACATAGCTTGATATTGTACAACATTATGTAATTATTAATATCAATTACATTGTCTATGATTCATAGTACCATTAATGTTTATTTTAAGAATGAACAGGTGAGTTTAAAATAAATGAGTATATATTCTATCTTTTTTATTTTATAAATAAATACTCAGTCAAACAAGATCACAATTAAATAAGGTTGATTGTGACAGTTGAGAATTTTCTATGCAATGTTTACAAACTACTAACACAAGCCGACTTGTTGCCTGCTGTGACAGTGCATGGTTTGTGGTTATTTATCCCTTTCCTATTTCAGTGAGTTTGGGAATGAGAGAGCGAGATCAGTTAGATTTTGTTCTTGCCAACATAACGTGGCATATGCCCTTGGCTGAGTTCCATTTCACCAAATTTTTGGTTGGTATTTTTTTGGTGAAATAAGTGACAGTATAAGAAATAGTGTAATAATAAAACGTTGTTATGTGAATCGAGATATAGTAACAGGAATTAAGAAAGGGATTCATAGATGGTTTGGGCATGTAGAGAGGATGTTTTTTGTTTTTATTCTACAAAGGTGGCAAACAGGCATTTAGCCCGCCTGATGATAAGCGGCTACCGTAGCCTATGAACGCCTGCAATACCATAGGTATCACAAACGCGTTGCCGACCTTGAACCCCCCTAACCCAAGGAGCTCTGGAAACCCTACTCACAGCAGAAACACAACACTAGGTCATCTGGCTGCGATCTTCTGTAGGGTGGAGGTATTCCACCAGTCGGGCTGCCTCAAGTAGAGATAAATCTCCAAAGACATTTATTTCTCTGTGCCCTGCCTCTCTTAATGAATTGAATAAAAGAAGATTGACTAAACAGATTTAAAGAATAAGTGTGAATGAGAAGGTTGAAGAGAAAGGCCTAGACGAACGTTCCACGATTAAATCGGAGTCGTTCTGAAGAAAGGTCAGGTCAAGAGTACTCTAAACCGACGAGCATGCATGAAAAGATTGATAAATCTTGAAGAAACGAAAGATGTATGTCAGGATAGTAGCAATTGGAATGGCGTGGTCTCTGCCTGTCCCGTTGGGACAGAGGCGTGATGTATGTTTTTTTTTAATTATTATATGCCCCTACGAAAAGTAACATTTTGAATAACGCGACTGGATCAAAATGTTACAAAAGTAACAATCTGGCAACGCTTGCGGAAAGAACCGCCACAAAAAGATAGGAGCGGCGGAACGAAATTGAAATTGAATGGTGAAAGAGTGAATTTTTAATAAGACCCAAGGATAGAAGTCCTTTGAGCCAATGATCGTGGGAAAACTAATCAAAGAAAAAGGAAGTCGTCACTAATGAATGTTAATTATATGTGAAACTAAAATACTCGTAAAACCTCTTATTGGTGAAAATTCGCTCATGTTTCATAATTAAACAACGTCACAAGCACGATCCTTTTCTGTGGTATTTCGAAACATTTGTTTTATGACTTAGATTAATATATTAAGCGAAGAATATGTAAATGTTATCAATGAAATAATAAGTACAATATAACTTCCTTTCGTAAATAAAATGTTATCTTTTAAAAAGTTTAAATAATCTTAAGATAAGTCTAGTTTCTGTTTAAACATACATATTATATGTATATGAGTAGATACTCTTTCGTAGAAAATGTGAAAATGAAAACATTGAATACCTATATTAATGCGATGTTTTTCATTATTACAAACGCGAATAGATTTGTCTTGTCTGTACAAAGATCCATTGCTTGTTGAGATTACCTTTAATATAGAAACTAAAGTTAATGCATTTCATCTTAATTTTACGAAAAAGTTAAAAATTAATAAATCTATACACGATATTAAATTAAATGAAGAAGATATAGTGGTTCGTAAGGGGAAGACGCGCAAGGGATGAGCGCGCACGATGCAACGTGGCGTGGGCGCGTGCGCGTGGCTGGGCACGCCATGCGCGCGCAAGAACGGTGCCCTCTGCACGTGTCGCGTGCACACTGCCCTGCTGCAGGTATACTTTACTCTATGTGTACACTATAATTGTTATAGATTTAATTGTAATGACCGACCGAAGGTAAGTTTTGGCCAAAAAACATGTTTCTACAAGAGATTCGCCTGTGGTCAAAAATTAAAAATTATTCAATTTAGGCCCTAAGCAGACACCTAAGAATCTTAAAATATTTATACCGGTTCGAAAAACATCCTAGTCATCGAGAAGAGCCGTCAAGAAACACGATCGGGTTTATCATTTTCATTTTTTTATCTCTATATATAATAATTTCAGAGAGATCGAGCGACGCTCGGTGTCTGAAAAAAGGAGGTCTTTCGCGTGATCCCTTAGTGCAGCCTCAGATTGTGTGCCTTTCTGTTAAAAATATAGCAATAACAATCATTTATATGCCGCCTACTATCGATAGTTTAATCCAGAATATCGATTGTTCGATATTGAAAAGGACTAAAGATGAACGATGTTTTATAGAACCCATTCATTTAACACGTTGTAGCTGTCTCTATATGTGGAAAAAATAGTAAAAATAACATTGATTTATAAGACAATGAAAAATACCCTTAATTTCAATATACAATAGAAAGTTTAACATGTCTAAATAAGTTTCTGTTTCGGCAGAAACTGAGACCGAGGCCGAAGATTTGGTTTCGGCTGAATATCCTGTTTCAGTCGAATACTATTTATTTGTCTTGTATATTTTCTCTTTAACTAATTTTGATGAAGTATTTGCCTCTATAATATTTCAATGGAAGTAATAGTTCAATATCGTTTATACTTTCTTCAATATCATTTATTATAAGGTTCAAGTATATTAATCGTAGTTATGTCACGTAGATAAACTTCTAAACATTTTTAAGAAGATATTTAGTTAAAAAGAAATTCATTTTTCTTACGTACACAATAATCAAATATATTACGTAGAGTGCCACCAAAGTAATACAATACACGATAAAATGACGTATGTTTCTGAATTAAAAGTAAAAGCATTACTGGTCAAGCGAGTCTTAACAAAATGTCTTTGATATTCCATATTTTAGCTTCTTGTATCGTGTAAACTTCAGCAACTCTTAACATACGAATCCCAAAACGTTGAAAGTGACCGCTAGGGGGAATCAATTTCAATGGTTGTTTGTCCCAGTGTTACCTATAGCATTGTTGAAGGGCGTCAAGTAATGGAAAGTTACCGACCCTGTCGGACGGTGTGCGTAGGATATTTTCGTCTTAAACGAGACGTTCCATAGCAAACGTTTTAGAGAAAGATAAAGCGTTTCTCAATTCCGCGGCCATTCCAGCCCGGAAGGTAGCGGAACGGCCGGCAAATGTTTTGACTTTTTGCGTTTAGGGTGACCAGTTTAACGTTGTTTTTTTTTCTATGTGAGTAAAAATCATATAAACTCAAAGGTCTTTTGGACTTCAAAACTACATAGCCTATTGTTCTTTTATTTAGGTGGTTAAATAGGTCTTAGTTCTTACACTAAATTACAGCGTTTTTTTGGAATACGGTGTCAATTGAACGTGAATAGCTCCTGAGCCGAATTTTTGCTCAGTCTGTTCTCATATGCGGATAAAATGATATATTATTATACATTATGCATGTAATGAAGAAGTTTAAGGACGCGTTTGGTTTAGAGCACTACACGTGCACAGCTTACGCAATAACGACGTTTGATACTAGTAAACGGAGAAATTTGAATGCTAGTGAAACAACGTCATACTTTACTTTAATTAACAAACTACTTTTTACTTTGAAAACTGTTATTATTTGTATTTATTTGTACCTGAATTAACCGTCTATCGCATGAGAGAGCTACGTGAAAATGATTATTTTGAGTGAAAATCTATAAATGTGTGACGTTCATTGTCAAAGGTTCATCTACCCGTAGGTACCGGTTATATTTACCAAATATCAATAGTTTTGTTGTAATCGGTACCGAAAAAACAGTGAAAATTAATACTTTTTGAGAACGCGTCCAGTAAAGCTGATTATAATATGGGATGTAATATATTATTTTAAAATGATGAATTCATGGTTGCATTTATTTTTTCGATCTGGTAACTGTAGCGTGTTATGTTTTTCAATCGTCCGCTAGCGGAAATTGATTCTGCGGCCGGCGGACGGCGATACCATAGTTACTCATCACACTTGTTTATGATAACATATCCGCTAGATATTTTATTGGACTACTGTTAGTAAAAAGAAAAATTAAGAGAATCTAGTTTCCGATTGGATTACACGTGTTTGAAACACTTTTGCAGTTACTTATTTGATTTTGAATTGGTAGTTCTGCAGGTTAGCATAGCGACGGCCACTGTTTGTATGTCCTCATCTCTTGGCATTCGCCGCTGTGCTGAAACTATTTTAAGATTAGATTGCTACTTTTGAAGATTGAGTTGGTACTGCATTACCGCTCTTGTTACCGACCACACTCTTCAGATAATATCACGACAGCCGAGTATTTATCATCAAGCCATATCCTACTGAGGTAGACACAAATAAAGGAGCGCCACTCTTCTCTCTGTCTCTGTGCTCGACATATTACGTTTCATTTCCATTACATCGATCAATCCCTTCTTGTGTCCGTGCCGAGTCCCGAGTGCCCCCGATTGAAATCTAAAATGTACTGTAAAAAAGGTATTACAGAGTTTGGTCTAGAATCTATCATCAGCTCAGGTGTGTGAATTATCTGACGGTTATTAGTTTTGATACGTTTAAATCAGTTCTTGACTTCCCAGGCTTCTATTTCTACACACATACGTTGTTTATGTATCGTTTGTGAGTATCCGAGATATCCGTGGATGGTCTGCGCTGCGACCACAAGCGTTCGAGACCCCGTACCAGTTCGCCGCGCAGTGCACCTCGGTTGCACTCCCCTCGCGAGCAGTACAGTTGGGTCTGCGCTGTAGCGCACCCACTGGAAGCCACGTTCCCTACCATGGCTCCACAGCCTGGTAGGAAAACGACCAAAGGCCCTTCTCAGGGCCAACCGACGACCTCTCGCATCCCACCGGACTCCGAAACAAAGAAGACGAAGAATCAAGGAAGCCACGCCCCACGCAGCGTGAATATACCGCCCCCCGCCTCATGGCAGGCCCCTCCGTTGCCCGAAGCAACAGGTTTTGTGGCATCGACCGGAGACATCGCCTCGAAAGGACGTTCCGAGCGTGATTTACACACGCTCGCCCAGCTGCTGAGCACTGGGGTCCTTTCTGACGGCATGCTCCGCTGGATGGCGCTGTACCTGCGGCTATGCGAGGCAGAAACGGACGGCACGATGCTCAACAAGGAGGACTCTGCAGCCTTGGAGCATGCTGCTAAAGGAGTGCTCGCGCCACCTGAAATTCATTTCCAACTGAAGGACCTTAGCCCTGTTGGAAGGGCTGAGAGGCGCAAACGAGGAGACTCCGAGTCTAGTCATGAGACTGGATCCCACTTAGCCGCCGTCGTAAAGAAGCCCAAACAGAAGCCCACGGAGACAGCGGGAGATGGCAAGACAACTGCTCCACGTGCCATGCCAGTTAACCCGCCCGCTCCGAGATTGCCCACCGCACCACTACCACCACCACCACCGAAGCCGGCGCCCAGACCTCGGTGCAGGGGTCCAGCAACAAGACAGCCTACGCCGCTATAGCGGCTAAGCCCACACCCCGGGCCGGCGCTTCTAACGCATCAAAAGCGAAGGCCACGACCACCACTGACACGGATGCACTCGCGCCGCATCCCGTGCCACCAGCACCGGCCGGCGAGCCTTCAACTTGGCGAAGGCACCCGTCGATCGTCGCAGACTGTCTCCCGAACTGGCCGAAGCACTTTGCAGCCCTGACAGCCATACTAGGCCGCAGACCAAATGCACGCCCCTTCGGCAGAGGGGTTCGATTTACCCCAGCCGATCAAATGGAATATCAAAAAATCAAGGAATACCTGGCGGCGAAGGAAAAGGAGGAAGGCTCTTTAAGCTGGTTCTCCTACTCGCCGCCAACCGAAAGAGGCTTGAAGGTCGCGATACGCGGCCTTCCAACAAACACAGAACCCAAAGACATCGTGGCAGCCCTGACGGACTTGGGCTTCGAACCACAGTTCATCAGACCCATCATGGGGAGACGTGGAAGACCCGGCTGTGTCTACCACTGCATCCTGACCAGAACTCCGAACCTGATCCCTGCCATCTACGAGGTGGACGAGCTACTCTTGATGGCAGGAGTAAAAATTGAAGGCTGGAGGCGCCGTTGTCAAGAAGAGAGCCACAATCGCAAAGATGTCGCAACCTACACCATGCACAGAGGTCATCACTTCCTCTGACCCAACTCCTCTGATCTACATCCCGGACTCCCTCGTCGAAAAGATGAGGAACTCCGAAAGTATAGACGAACGCCGGGCGCTACTCCGCAGCTTTGTGGATAGCCGACGCACACCAGGTGACAAAATAGAACAAAGGGATAATCTACCAGTTTAGGCTGGCACCAAAGCACCGTTCCGTATTTACGGGACGCGATGATACCCACTGAAAAGGGTAACGGACCCTGTCACAGTATCCGCACCGCCTCTTAGGAGGAGGGTGCGAAGACTTCGAGTATCGAGATATCCGTGACCAGCAAAAGCGAATGAATTGGTGCTGGGCCTTTTAAAAATAACCTATTTGCGAATCCTGGCTACCTCCAGTAAAAACTGTGTACACAGCACACTTTTACTAACTAAAACAATTTACCTCAGCCCTGGCGGTATCCAGGCCGCAATTACCGTAGACCATGTAAAGTGGTGTAGGTATAGTGAATTTTGTGTGTAAGATATGTGTGGTTAACCAGGAGGGCTGGATTCTTCACGCCATCACTCCCCAAATTAGTCTGAAGCGGCAAACTTTCTTCGTCACTTTGTCAGAAAATTAACACTTGTCCAAAATGATACTTGAAATCAGAACCTTTTCACAATAAAACCGAACTTATCTAAAATTCACGTGCTCAAATAATCCTCAAGGCACTCCGAATTTCAAGGTTTTAATAAACGAACCACGCGTCACGGTAACATTTATAAGACTATTTTTATGAAACTGTTAGGTCTTTACCTATGAAATTTCCGTTTTTTTTTTATATTGACTAGTGTCAATGTCGATATCTTTCATTCTACTTAATATTGCAAAGTCATATTAATTTTATAATATAGCTGATTTCTTTTTAAAAATCAGTTGTTGAAATATTTTCTAGCCTTTATATATTTCTTTTCATATCGCTGTTTCTATGACCAGGGAAAAAGCAAAATTCGCATGATTTTCAAACACGAATTCCGTCGTGGCACCAACGCAGCACAGACGGCACGGGATATCAACGTTGTGTATCGACTAGGTACCGTAAGTCAACGCACGATACACTTTTTATCGCTTCCATTTTGAAAATTTTGATCTTAACGATGAGTCCCGTGGCAACCGAAAACGAAAGTCGATAACGATGAATTGAAAGCCGTAGTGGCAGCAGATTCATCTGAAACCACGTCAGAATTAACAGCAGCCTTCAACGTAAGTGATAAAATGATACTGATTCATTTACATCAAATTGGAAAGATAAAAAAGCTCGGAAAGTGGGTGGCGTATGAACTCACTGAACAACAACAACAAAATCGCGTCGAAGCCGGCTTTAACTTGTTGAATAAACACAGAAATGAGGGGATTTTGAATCCGATTATCACTTTTTATGAAAAATGCGTCCTGTAATGATAATCTAAAATGTGCGTTCGCACTGGTTGAACACAGGGAAGGCAGCCAAATCATGTCCTAAACGCTAACTAAGTCAAAAGAAGCTACTTGTGAGTGTATGGTGGACCTGCGCCGGCACTGTTCATTACAGCATCTTGAGAACTGAGACAATTACGGAAGAAGTGTATTCTGAGGAATTGCAAATTATAATGGACCAGCTCATTGTCAAATAACAAAGGTTTGTGAATTCTTCTAGTCAACTCCTTCCTCACGACAGCAATGGCATAAGAGACTGCCTCAAAATTACAGGAGTTACAACTGAAAGTAGTTCGTCACCCACCATACTCACCAGGCCTTGCTCTCACTGATTTCCATTTTGTTTTCCGAATTAGGATAATTTGTTGCTGGGGAAAAATTTCAAATCGATGAGGTGGTTAATAAAACGCATTTAAAGAGTTCATCGATTCCCGTCTCCAGGAATTCTAAAGCAGAGTCATCCGTGACCTTCCATTAAAATGACAATAATGGCATCGATAATAATGGTCAATACTACGACTAATGAAATATAAACTTTCATTTTAAAAATGTTTGATTTTTTCTATACAAAACGGCAATTTCATAGTTAAAGACCTATTATATTGAGCGAACGCCGGTGGTATGAATTTGTATTCCTACCTACACCTAAAGAGAAAAAATATTAAAAAGTACAAAACAACGCAAAGCTCATAAGTTCATATTTTAATTTCCAACAGTGAGTTTTCTTGACCACTCTACTAACATGTCTTTTAAAAGTCACCAGTTGAACAAAAGGACTAATTTTGATTGATCTGAACCGTTCCGATCTGACCGATCTGAGATGTTATGGATATCCGTATCCGCAAATGAAATTATCGGATATCCGAAATAAAAAATAACCTTAACCGTATCCGATATAAATGTTTCGAATAATTTCGGATAGGGAAAAGTCAAACAAGTCATTGTCAAAAAGCAACTCACATACATAACCACAGTTTCGGACGACTGTAATGAAACTATTTTAACGAAGATAAGCGGATTTTTAATTTATTTTTTCGGAATACATTTTTAACTTATAATCTTAATATGATTAAATAAATATAACTGAATCTCGATACATAATAATACCTAAAATTATCCGAAACAATCGGATATCTGAAATAATTTAATACCCGTAACCGAAACCGATTAAATACTCTTAAGATATCCATATCCATATCCGAAACCTCATATCCGTAACATCCCTAATCTGAACATATTATGGTACCTAACCATGATGTCTTCACATTTACCGATATTTTCAATTATTGACAATAACGCTGAATGGGACACGCATAAACGATCAACGTTGAACGGTCGTTATCCTAAAGAAAGAATGAAAATATGGCGCAGCAGGAGACGAGACACTGAATCTTTTATTCAATTAAACTTAACTAACAAAATTAAGTCGTGCCGATATAAAATTTACTTCATCCCTTTATCTCTTCATACCTATTCCATATGTATAATTATCTAGCTGTGCAATAGGTAAATGGTAAAGAAATGATAATTGTGCGATTGCCCTAATCTCGTGTTTAGTTGGATCGGTAATTCATGAGCGGCGGGGCGTGCTACCCCCGGGCTGATGTCATTGTCCGGTTGGTCGGCTCCCCGCGGCTACCAGCGTCTCGTTTCTTGACGGATACACTCAATTGCTTTATTTGTTCTTGTATTATATGTTTATGCTTTGGCTAAACGGTAAAAAAACTTTTGGTATCACTGCGTATGTCGTTCCTGTTAAAAACTTAGGGTGATTGGCTCTGTACACCTTCGAAAAAGTGTGCATGGACATCGGCAAATTCTTTTACAGTACCGATGGAATAAAAATATTTCAAAGGGTTAGTTTCACGTTTTATTCGATTGTATGCATCGATCATATACCTTGTCATTCCTCGATGTCTTATTGATACTACACTAGATAGCTAACTCTCTAGGCTTACAATCAGCTGAGATTGAGACCAATCACTAATTTGTTAATTGATTTTGAAAAATGAGGATACTTACTTTTAAAGATTTACTGTTCATTCTTTGACATGTCTCTTAGTATAGTGGTAGCTAATTAGTGGAGGTGGGAGGTCGCTAGTTTTATTCGCACACACAATGGGCTTTTATATAACTTCTAAAGGGCTTTTAACTTCTAAGAAATTCTCTACCCTACAGAAGATCGAAGCCAAATAACATAGTTTTGTGTTCCTGCGGTGAGTAGGGTTTCCAGAGCTCTATGGTATTACAAGCGTCCATAAGCTACGGTAGCCGCTTACCATCAGGCAAGTCGTATGCTTGTTTAATACCTTTTTAGTAGATAAAAATAAACTAATGAAAATGTATGTCAGTATTCGTCTGTACCTGCATGAAATATATAATATCGTTTATGACTTGAAATCAAATAGCCGTGTGTGAATTAGCCCTAAAAATATTTATTTCTTATACTCATTTCCTTTTAACATTTCCCATTGTAGGTACTGAAACGGTGTGAGATACCATTTTATCGATATACGGTTCAGCGAGTGTACGATTTCGATAAATCAATCCTCGAACCGAGTAGCGTGGTTATAAATTACATTGATATCTGTCGGGACAGTTTCTCCATTACCTCCCTCCCTACATGTCACATGTCAAAACTGAACGTGGGAGGGGCTAGCACACCTGAGCTGATAGATTCTAGAACCAAATTCTGTAATACCTTTTTACAGTACATTTTAGATTTCAATGTTGGGTATCACCTTGTTTTTTATATATGTAGGGTAAGAATTCAATACCGTTCAATCACCACTGTTCCATCCTTTCTTGAGCCTTGCTGAAAACTCAACCGTCAAGCTTCAGCCAGACTAATAATTTGTATGTCTAACCATCTTGTTACCTGCGTTTTTGTCGAGTTCGAATTTCCTTAGTTTCTGCGTGGAGTAAAAGATGAAGCAACATTTGAAATCTCAAGACTCTGTTTTTGACATCAATTAAATAATTTGTGTTTGGTATTTGGATTGTGTTCAATATTAGGCGAATTGACTCGCTTCGGTATGTTTTGTTTAGGGATTATTCGCTTTAGTAATGTAGGCTGTCATAATGACGGTATGTTTAGTCACAGATCATTCATGATTAGACAGGAATCCTAATACCATCACGACACGTGAATCGTGTTGCCCCCGCTCAAAAGTCGGAAGACAAAAATGCTTATTGTAGATGATTCTTAGAAAATATATTATGCTGTTGTTGACTTTCTTGTAGGTCTTTTTAAGATCTACAATTATGTAGAACATTAATTTGATATATCTCGTATGGTTTATTCAGCGTAAGCCATTTAAGCGATCCAAAAGCGTATTTTTCCGAAATGATTCACCATCATCGTCACTGCTTATTTCGTATGTTATTTTATCTTACAAAATATATCCTATAACGTGGCCAGATAACATAGCTATGTATTGAAATAAAAAGCATGTAAATCGGATAAGTGGATTTCGCGTAAAAAAAACATAAACTGACAAACAGACAGAGAGACGTTGAGTTAGTTGAGTTGAGTATATATAGATAAACATAAGGCACACTGACAGATCAATTGCAAGTTTTATATTCATATATAAGTGGTCGTATTATTTTTTTAAACTTTGACCCAGCAACTCACGTCTAGTCATGCGTAGTCCAAGTTTGAGGTAAATAATTATTTTAAAAATTTCACTGTAATAAAAACAAAACATACGTAATAATTTCCCGTGTTTGGTACAAATGAAAATAGTAGAGGAAGCAAAAATATTTTTTATCACATAAATTTTATAAATAACTAGCAAGTAGATAACTTGAAAGTTAGCCGTTGAAATGGATTTAGTTTTTACAGTTGCACTCTGTATAAACGTTGGCAGCAAATTGGAGGCGTTGAGTATGAACGCACGGGCCCAAGCTTTGCAAAGACTCCGAGCTCTTTGACGTTTGCAAAAGTTTAATAAAAATACGGAGCTCCGGATGATATGGATCGCTTTATTTGTTGAAAGAACGAGTGTTCCTCGAGATATGAAGACTGCAGAAAATTTAATTGCAATTTAATAAAAATATATATTTCTACAGTTGGTATATTGTCCAATTTAGAAAGATCGTTACTTATATTATTCTTGGTCTAACGTTTGGTCACGGCCGGTAATAAGATAAGATGTAGCCAAAGGTGAGTGGTGATACGCTAAGCCTAGGAGAATGCTGGATCTTTTAAATCTTGAAGGTTTTAGATAATCAGATGAGAACTAGAATAAATAAATTTCTTCTGCAGCTATCGGTTATTCGTGAATATTGAGCACTTGGAGACTTTCACAGTGATTATATTAATGTTCTATTCTCGACAGTCACTATTGTTCATTGACAGTTCTCATCATCACGTGCATGGCAAGGCCATATAAAAAATATCATACTTAAGTTATAATGTTGTTGTCGACAGGAGTTCGCGACTCTCACGAAGGAGTTGAATCAGGCGCGAGAACAACTCTTGGAGAGAGAGGAAGAGATCTCGGAACTGAAAGCTGAGAGGAATAACACCAGGGTGAGTTAATATTTATTACCGAATTTATATAGAATTTGTATTTAAGTATACGTTAGTATGATGATCCTTGTTTTTGTAAGTAAAAAGGAATATATATATATATATATATATATATATATATATATATATATATATATATATATATATCTATTAATTAATAAATTTCCCCGTTAAAACTCGGTGTTTATTTACTTATGCATTCTGCAAATGCGTGAACAAAAATGTCTCGTCTATTATTCGTCGTCTATGTGATTATGTTGACCATACATACCATCAATTCATGTTGCCAATAGGTAAAATCATATTAGTAAATATAAACTGAATGCCGATAAATGGCTTAAGCACGCTGAGTAAACCATGCGAGATATATCAAATTAATGTTCTACATAATTGTACACCTTAAAAAGACCATTAAAAAAATCTGCGATAGCATATATCTATCTTCTAAGGATCATCCACCATAATAATTTTTGTTTTCCGTCTTTTGAGCGGGGCAGGACGATTCACGCGTGCGCTCGACTATCGGCAATTTGTAGTCCAAGCGAGCAGAGCAGCGGGCACAGCTACTACTATTTAATAACAATGAAATGCAGCTTATGTCACTCAGAAATAATATAGCTATCTATCAGTGAAGGAATTTTCTGAGTCATAATCAGTAGTTTAAGATATTGCTTCTTACGAGTATAAACAAAAATATTCACAAACTTTACTTCTTTATAATACAAGATAGGAAATAGTTATAGCAATGTAACATGTCTTCTGTTATTACAGTTACTGCTAGAACATCTAGAATGTCTGGTGTCGCGGCACGAGCGCTCGCTGCGCATGACCGTCGTGAAGAGGCAGGCGGCCGCGCAGTCCGGCGTCTCTTCGGAAGTCGAGGTCCTCAAGGCGTTGAAGAGTTTATTCGAACATCACAAGGCTTTGGACGAGAAGGTGAACCGCTGTTTTATAGATTTATAACCACATGGTGTATGGTGTCCGATGTGCACAACATTCTAGTGGAATGTGTTCGAAGTCGATTAATGCTTCTGTCACGTTCCATATCTGTGTATATAATTCCATGTTGGCCGGCCCTATGTCTTCTTCTACAAGGGAATTGTTTAATAAAGTTAAGTCGTTTTATAGTTAATATGTTGGTATTTTGATATACTTGTAAAGTTTATATTACATACGCGACATAGCTGCTTATGCGGCGACTAAGACTAATTACTTAAAAAACTAAAATATATAACATGACGGGTCTCTCTTATTTACGTATTTCGCAAGAAAAAAACTATAGCATTATTGACAAAATTTCGGCTTCAAAATAGCGAATTCGTAATATGTACCAGCTATAATTTACCAAAGATAATCTTAATTAAGAGGGGCCCATTTGTAATAACACGGTAAAGTTGACAAAGAAGAACGGCTCCCAAGAGATGCTAAACTTGAGGGTGGAAACTAGCCAGGTTTTCTTTAGAAAATATTTAAGCACTGGTTCAATTTGTACTTTGAAAGTATTAGGGTACAGAATATGAAATATTAAAATTGTATACCGTGTAACTATAAGTATTATTGGAATTTCAGGTCCGCGAGAGGTTACGGGTTGCTCTAGAACGAAACACAGCTTTGGAGGAAGAATTAGCGTTAACCAAAGAAGAGGTAATAAACCTTTTTTTATAATAACACGGCAAAATGACAACACTGTACTTGATGGTAAGCAGAATATAATCTAAAACTTGGCAATCGGTCCAGTTTATTGAAGACCATTACTGCTATTATCGAATGAATATAACCTTTAATGCTATGACGATTTCAGGTTCCTAACAAGGTGGTGGCTCCCTTGTTAGAACTTTCTAGGGAGTTTTTGTGGCATCTCAGAATTCATGATCCATGCATTATTTTATTTCCAATTCACTTTACTTGTGCCCAATAACCAACCTTTATTATGCAACTGTATTACACAAACACAAATAATACAAATTTATGAATAAAAAACAAAAACCACTACATGGCAATTTGAGATTCGCCAAAAACTCTTTGTGATGTGCTTATAACCATGTTCATGAACCAGTCGAAATACACCAGCTGATCCCGGAACGCGATACGTATATAAGCGTACCACTACGGTGGTCGCGTTCCAGTTGACCACAATTTTCGTATACTACCGCCCTGCAAACTAGGTTTTTATAAATAAATAAAAAAACAGTAATTGTAACTAACATAAAAGAGGTTGAAGACGTTCTAGTTTTCCCTTCTCCAATGTAATCTTTTTTTTAAGATGCGATACTTTTCTAAGTTTCTACTTCGTAAACTTAGTACTAATACAAATATCCCAAAACAAATTAAGTAAAAACTTAATGTTAAAAATATATCAAGAACAAAAAAAACTTGATTCTTAGTACAATTACTGTTATTCTACAATGGAAAACTTTTAAAGTTGCCTTGTACTGTTCAGTTGCAGCAATACAAATCATCAAACACGCTGCAGGACGGCGACAAGCCGAAAGAGAACGGCACCGTCCCCACCGGCTCGCCAGAACAGAACGGCGAACACCAACAGACTAAGGTAAAATTATTTCATAATCAATAAACCAATTCAAAATTCAAATGAATGCATCATAATCGTTTGCAATGCAGTCAGTTTGCAATCGTGACGCGCCCAGCCTGTTCTCAATGATGTTTGTGACGCGCGGCCGCGTCTATTTCAAACGAAATGACTGGCTCTCGAGTTCATCTGCCGGAACACACCCATAGGTGAATTTTCAACTTGATGGTGGTAGCTAGCCAGGCAGGCATTTGAAACAACCCTACATCTATGCTGATGTTTTCCTTCACCGAAAGCTCGGGATCATTGCAGGGATTCGAACTCACGTCAATCGTCGCGATGTACTAATAATAATGATTTATTGCCAAAAAAATATTTACATAATAATACATTATAAAATTAAGCCCACATACACAATTTGGCAATGGGACAGACTCAGTAGATGCTATGTTGTGTGTTATCACCCCACCACACAGAGCTGGTTTTCAGTCTACCCTACACTCTTATAAAACAATAACATTACGCGCAATCATCAGCTCGGCTCATTACATGATATTACAAATAAAAAAAATAACAAAACATCAAATTAATACAGCAAAAAGAACAAGAAAAAAAAAAATTTTAGTCAAGTATGGACATACGTCCATTTCTGTATTTTCGTACCCGCTACCACTGAACCATCATTGCTTCAAAAATAGCTAGTACGGAGTGGTAAATAACTATTTGATTATAGTCCCAGATATAGTACGAGATCCCGCTGCGGGATTGGTGTACTCATCGACTTTTTGTTTAAAACCAAATTTTTATGTTTATTTATAATTAAGAGAATATATATTTACTAGGGTGCCTATCAAAATTTGGCCGCCATTATTTTGAATTAAATTATTTTTAATTGATTTTTGGTAAAAATTTTCGTTTATTTATTATTTAAATAAAATAACGTCTACATCACGGTAATTAATATGAAGATTCTAAAAAATCACGGTTGCCGTTGCGCACCTGGCCGCACTTCTTTGCAGCCAGGTGTAAACAGGTATGATTTCGATAAATTTATACGTTTATAGCCTATATTTATTAATTATAGGTCAAATTGATGCTAATTTTTTTCTATTAATTATCATATATAGTTGCTTAATTAAATCTGGCCGCAAATAAGGGTTACTGGCTGTTAAAGATAATAAATATTTAAGGTAGAGTGAAAGAGAGTTAGCGCGTAACATCATTAGTCAGACGAGGACAGCGAATGCCGGCTGTGCGACGCTTTTAAGCCACTGCGCATGCGTCGTGAACAGACAATGAAATGCTTGAATAAAATCTAATAAAATTTTCAAATAATACTTTCGCAATAAAATTTTCTTTTACTTAAGTCACCTTGGTTTTTTTTTTTTATTTTTTAAATCAATATTAAATATCGACGTTCTAATTAGCAAATGGTCTAACTCCATTTTAGAGAATCTTTTATTTGTACGAAAAAAACAATTATTTCAAAATTTATTATCATTTTATAAAACCATTTAATATCATTAATATCTAATAGAGATATAATATTTAAGTTTGAATCATTCAAATAATTTGTAATTGGATTATTGCTTCATCAAAATGTTAAAAAAATTACCCTCTGAAAAATAAGGAGTTAGACAAATTGCTAATTAGACCGTCGATATATCAAATCAATATTATTTTTTTGTTGCAATTTTTAAATTTGTCATTTTGAAAAAAATACACATTTTTTGGAGTATTTATTATAAGTCGTCTCTATTACTCCCCGGTGGTTGAGAACACTAACGTTCGACGCATGCGCAGTGGCTTAAAAGCGTCGCACAGCCGGCATTCGCTGTCCTCGTCTGACTAATGATGTTACGCGTTAACTCTCTTTCACTCTACCTTAAATATTTATTATCTTTAACAGCCAGTAACCCTTATTTGCGGCCAGATTTAATTAAGCAACTATATATGATAATTAATAGAAAAAAATTAGCTTCAATTTGACCTATAATTAATGAATATAGGCTATAAACGTATAAATTTATCGAAATCATACCTGTTTACACCTGGCTGCAAAGAAGTGCGGCCAAGTGCGCAACGGCAACCGTGATTTTTTAGAATCTTCATATTAATTACCGTGATGTAGACGTTATTTTATTTAAAAAATAAATAAACGAAAATTTTTAACAAAAATCAATTAAAAATAATTTAATTAAAAATAATGGCGGCCAAATTTTGATAGGCACCCTAGTAAATATATATTCTCTTAATTATAAATAAACATAAAAATTTGGTTTTAAACAAAAAGTCGATGAGTACACCAATCCTGCAGCGGGATCTTAGACCAATATGATATAGGGTTTGAATCTGCTGATACCAATCTCAAATTTTGTTGGTACTAAACAATCGTTCTCTTGCATACTGGATAATTTTGGCAAGAATAAATTACTAGGATTACAAAGCTTAGTATGAAATGTAAGAATAAATAAATACTTTTTGCCTTTTTCGTGACTGTTGACCAATTTTTCAATTCCATACCTCGGAATAAACAGATGTTTTCTTATTTTATTACTGTGCTGAAATTCATGTCTACAATAAATTAACTATTGCCAGTAGAGGTGAAAATTGTATGACCTTACGAAATCTCAGTCGCTTTCAGTACGGCGTGAAATAGGCTTAATTGGGCAAACACATGACGCGTGTAAACA
The DNA here is from genome assembly GCA_947532125.1 of Saturnia pavonia. Lineage (NCBI taxonomy): Eukaryota > Metazoa > Arthropoda > Insecta > Lepidoptera > Saturniidae > Saturnia > Saturnia pavonia. The sequence goes on from OX383904.1 coordinate 16,963,147, forward strand.
CGTCAGCTCTGTTAATCAACATGTTAAAGTTTAACTTCCATCCCCTATGTAACGATAATTAGAGTACACGGGAGATATGAAAATATTTCTGTATTTGTAATTTAAATTTGAGGTTGTTTCTGAAAAAATTTTTAAACCGCTTCGATAAGCTGTGACACTTATAACCCTCTAGGGGTCAAACATGATTGCCAGTTGATCATAATTATCGAACATCCAGTACGCATAGTACAATCATGAGAATGAATAAACCTTTAAAGTTACGTTTATGAATAACGCAATATTTATAATAAAGCTGGCTGTGTAAATTAAACTTTGGCAATAGTTCATATTATGTATCCTATATCCTGAATATGGAATAAGAATTCCACGAATAATCTACTTCTATTCCCAATTTCGTTAGAATCTCTCTAGCCGTTTGAGCGGTATTGAAGGACAAAAATTCAAACATCATTCTTTCATCACATTTATAATATATATTAGATGAATTTAAAACAAATCTCAAGTTAAACTGTACACATTATGTCAATATTAACAGCAGTGATTTAACTATTAAAACTGGACGAAATGAACTATCGCAATAAAACATAACAAAACCAGCACAATTGCAAACCGCACACAATTACAAAAAAAAATACACTAACAAAATGTTTTTAGAACTAGTTAATATTATTGTCTAATTGTTGTATATCTGTGAAACACTGACGGGTAATGCGAATAATCCAGTAATGATGCATATGAAGTGATTATTGGGTTCGTTGCGATGTAGAATATAGAGCTCCGCATAGCATCGCCCGTTAGTGTGTTACGTGGCTTAGTGGACGGTGTTTGTGCTGTACGTGGTGTATCTCCTCCTATTATTGAAAAACGCTTATCAGTTTTTTAATTATAAAGACTTGGCGTTTTATTTAATATTCCAAAACCTTTATATTTGATGAAGCTTACGTTTCTTCTTGTTAGAAGCAGATTCCTGTATAAATCACAAATATTATTGATAAGGAAAATTGTCTAATACTTGAGTTAGTTTTGTCTAATCTGCGATCGAATTGAATATTTATTTTGAATAATCCAAAGAATAAAATATATGTTGAGCGTTTTTCAATGTAGGGTAACTTAGAGTGCCGAGGTTTTACTTTACTTTTTACTGCGTTATATCTTAAGAATTTGTTCTATTATTGTGCTCGTTAGGGCATCGTATAAAATCATTGGCCAGTTTGTTAAGCCAAACCGAATTTGACAGTTCAGTAAAACCTTATGATGATAATTAATACTTTAACTATAATTATTATTGGTCTTTGCTTTTACATTTGTTTATTTTTTATAATTTTTCTTCAACGGTAGGCACAGGAACAAAGTAACGTTAATGGCGAAACAGAAAGCAGCCGGAAACTCGGTGACCTTCAAAACACAATCGCCAAGCAGGTTAGCGAGATGCTATGTGACACATATATTGCATATTATTATCACAGCCGTGTTACCGGATTGCGTATCGTGATAGCGGACAATCTCTATTGCGTTGTCGATAGACATTTTCACTTTCAAAACAGCATCCATACGGCATGGCTTCCATATCGTCGCTGGATTTCATAAACGGTGTGACGGTCGAAACTATATATGCGTTCGATTTTCTTTTTCATTTTAACAACTGAAACGTCCTTAATAAAGATAATTGCATTGTTATAGATTTATTGGAACTGTAAAAGACGAAGTGTAATCAACAGAATGTTCGAACGTTTGTTCGTGTTACACCGTTGTTGTTTTCCATCGCAAATATGTTCAATGGAACTCTTTTTGATGACAATCAATGGAAATCACAATTAGGAATTCATTAAAAGTAATAAACATTAAGTGCTTGCGGATACAATCGGGCTTGTAATAAAAGGATTCCATTGTGTGTGTTCTGTTCTGGTTACCATTGAAAGTGAAGAACGTCAATTGACAAAGTTTTATGATTATTTAATACTAGATAAACTACTCTATACTAGATACTACATTAATAATAATTCATACTAATAACTAAATTACAGAGAAATTTTACTGGAATGATTACTCTGTGATAAAGCCACTTCGCAACATACCTGTTATATATATATTCTTTGTTGATCGGAGCCGGTTTACATAAAAACAAATACATTTATCCGTTTTAACAAACGAAAAAATATGTGCTTATAGGATAACACAATCTTATTTAACTATGCTATCACAATACGTAATATAGGCATTTTGTCGGAGATCCTTAACGATTTGATGTCACTATTTGTATCTTTCATTAGTTTAATGAGACGATTAAAACACTTTTTATTGTATAAGTTTATATAATATATATTATTTTATATGTATAAGTAAATCATGTGCAAATAACTTACATTAGTTAATTATTCAGATATCAGTTGCACAAATTGGATGGTTTTGCTATTCATTCATGTAATTATATATACATATATATATATTTCTGTATGTGTGCTTTTAATTTTTTGCATTTGATTAATAATATAATTAACAGTATTAGAAAATGAAACTTACATAAAACATCATGCACTAACACACACTAACTCATTTCACTCAATCTAAGATCATTATAATATTAACAATTAAAATAAAAGGTAAGTGAAATAATTAGAAATGTTCTAATTTTATTATTATATTACATACGGTGTTGATTTTAAGTTTATAAAGTGGTGAAGGCAAACGCCGTAAGGAAACACAGCCACGTAAATCGTAGTTTTTTAATTACTTTGTGATAATATTTGTTAGTTTAAGCGATTATAAAATGTTGAATTAATGAAAATCAGTTAGCAAATATATAAAAAATACCTCAAGACTTTGACATAAAAAATTAAAATTACGGCTTAGCTTTATCTTCTGACGCTACTAAAGGTTTGTTTTGCAGTTAAAAAGAGTAATAAAATGCATATATGTATGTAGCGAAAAAACTAAACAGTTTACATTTAACCGCTGCTGAATACGAACCTCTTGGCTCCGCCACTTTTCATAATGATGACATGCTAGAACCCGGTGGCAAGTAACGATGAGCTCGAAAATGGTATCACGCTGAGCTTAGAAAGGTTTCTCTAGTGCGGCTGCTGTAACACACCAATAGGTGTTCTTCTGCCTCATCAAACTGATGCTCTGTTCGGCAAACGTTAACCATAGAGCGTAATCTGTTTGAACCAAAGCCTATAATTGTAACTTTCACACTTAAATCGTTTTAATAAAAGTAATATTTCCAGTCAGCGGAGCTGAGCTCGTGGCAACGGCGGGTCGCGGAACTCAATAACAAGGTATCCGAGCTCGAAGAGAGATTAACGAAAGGCGAGAAGGAGTTGGCGAAGAAGCAGGATGAATGTGCGAAGCTGCAGCGAGATTTACGTGAAAACGTAGCGCAAAAGGAGGACCAGGTGAGGAAACATTTTTAATAAATAAAACGAAGAAGATTGTTATAGTTGAGGGTTGTGTAACCTGTGTAAATGAAATGACAAAAATAAAGTACAACACCAATTGAAATTGCAATCTGGTACACTTAAATTATTGAATGCCTGACTCCAAAGAACAAGATTAATTCTTCCAGTCAATATTCTTCGTTGCTTTTTGCTGCAGTAAAAATGTAGGAATTACGTAAATACGTTCCGTGGATATGTCATGCAAGTCTTCGTATAATGAATAAGGTATAAAAAGAAATATTAATCATAATGATTTACTGATGTCAGATTTCTTTAAGGCCCTGTTCAAATGTGACGCATGTGAACGCGCGCCTACACTTAAATAACTCTATAAGTATGGTATAATAGTTCACACGACAGCGCGGTTTAACGCTCATTAACGACACGCTTAAAAAACAATGTAGTAATGTGAACGGGCGCTAAATGTTGATTTGTTTAATAGTAACAGTTGTTAATAAACTTCCGATAATATTGTTTCTCACTCGAATCTAGAATGTTCTACCTGAATCTATTAAAAAGTAATACATATGGAGAAAGGCTAAGTTTACATTCATTCGTATCGTAATACACAATGCAATCAATATATTCTTTATGATGTTAACCAAGACAAGCTTTAGTTGATTAAATCAAAAGGATCTCTAGGAACAGTTGACATTTGGCAAAACTGTACTTGATTACGATTTGACTATGTACCGTTCATGATTAATTTATGCACAGCAGTTTTGTTTATCAGTAATTTCGACTAGTAACGGGGAATTACTGTACCTGTTAATTCTGTGACAGGAGGAGAGGATAGCGACCTTGGAGAAGCGGTACCTGAACGCACAGCGCGAGTCTACTTCATTGCACGATCTCAATGAGAAGTTGGAGCAAGAGTTGCAACATAAGCAGGCTCAACTTAAGGTTAGTTCCGACGCTCTTCTTCTCGTTCCTTTATCGCGTTTTTTCATTGATAATATTTATAAGTGACCAATCGGTGACTTTATTTCTGTTATATCTTTTAGAATTTATTTAAGTCGTATGTTGTCCTAAAGTTGCTTCAGACTGGTCTCTCGCTATGTTCGTTTTAGTTGTCCAGTAAGGGCGTAGTGGATTGATCTCTAACACCAACAGGCTCATTCTGGCGGAACTAGCTATTGTTTAACAATTATTACCTCTATGTGTTCACACCATTTCACAAGTAATTAAGGTTCAAAAATCTGGTCATGGGGTTCTAATATTAAATGATACATCTAATACCGACGTAGGTGGTGCATGTAAACATGTCTTTATAATATAGTAAAACCAATAAACTTAATGTAAAATAATAAAAAAACATCCGTCGCTAATAGCTTTAGTAACGCAGATTATGTAAATTATCAAATGTGGTTGCCATTTATTTATAATATTCTATTATGCATATATGTGAGACATGAATTAAAAATTGCATCACATAGTCTATAGGTACTAATATTTCATACTATAGTAATATCGATCTGCTTCAATTGCTGTTAACATCTAGAACACAGCACACCGACATAAATCATTTAACACCTCCTAACACCCCCACGGACACACCTCATGTAAATAAGCATTCTCCCCAGCTGCAAGAGGAGAAGATAGCGGCAATAGAGGAGAAACTGGAACTGTCTACGCAGAAGTTGTCGCAGATGTCCACGTTGCCTGAGATGGAGGAACAGCTGAAAGCCAGGATGGAGGCTCTCAACCAGGTACGTCCACCGAGCTGCTTAAACAAGACATTCTTAATCCATTAAAACATTCGCAAGTAACATTACGCAATGATTGCTGTTTATTTGGTAGCGGTACACTTTGTTTCGTTTCAACTAAATAAAAAGGTACGCGAACAACACAGACTATAGAATTGTATCTGTCATACAACACAATTGTAATTAAGGTTATATTTTACATAATTTACTCGGTGAAAATGTACAAATGTCACATAGGAATCTATCCATACAATTGTGCTTTAAAATGGCATTTGTCAACAGTAACAGAAGAAAGAATTAATACCTAATTTGATTTACGTTTTTATTGAGTTGATATGAAATATACTAGAATGTTGATCTGTCTAGTACGTGTCCAACACTTTTCGAGTTCTGTTATCTTCAGGTTTTTTAAATCCTCATAAGTATTTACGACACAACGTGTTCTTGTCAAGTTATTTATTGTTGTTTATCGTTACAGGCGCAGGAACGTCACGGTTCCGCCGAAGACAGGATCCAACGATTGGAGGCGAGCGTTGAGGAGAAAAACGCGGAGTTAGTCCGGCTGAACCAGCGCTTGAGAATGAACGAGGAACACAACACGCGGCTCTCGGCCACTGTGGACAAACTCTTGTCTGAATCCAACGATCGGTAAGTCGACTTACTTCACTAAATCACGTCTTACAGGGACTGACATGCGGTCACAGCGCTCCTATCCGGATCAAGTTATACTGTTTTAGTATTGCTCGTGCTTAAGTATCTACTTAACGATTTTACTTCTTTAGCAGTCAGATATTTTTGTTTATCAATTATTGGGCTATATAAAAAGTCCTTTGTAATTGCATTGATTAAAGTTTGTATATTTGAACTTATGTCACAAAGCTTTTAATTACCATCTACTTTCATTTCATTTAATACATTTCGAATATCTTGGTTTTCTCTAATGCTTTTGGTAATGTGTCAAGAGGTAAAGACAAGTTCTCGGATACTTTACCATACAAGACAAAAAATAATTTTAAGATTAAGGTCTTACTCAAACAGACGCGGAATATCGGCCGATATTTATGCAGTATATTACTGATACAATATGTTTATTGAAGTGAAACTTATGCGACTTCCAAGCGTTAAACGTTTAACGCACATTATCGGTCTCTCCTCTTTATGTGAGCCAGAGCGAGAGAGTAAATGTCGGTGTGTATGTATATTGCACACTGTTTAAATAAAATAGAAAATGCCTTTTAAAATGAAGTTTCACTTTTACCGTGTGTGAATCGCACGCACACCTTTTTTTCTTAGTACATTTCGTAGGACGTTGTCTTGACGTCATACTGTCATGACATAGCAGGCGGCATGACCAGCTCTTAATATTTAGCATTGACTCAAAACGATACTTAGTTAAATGCTAATAATCGCAGTATTGGCTAAACGAACCTAATAACTGACCAGGTTGCAAGTTCACTTGAAGGAGCGTATGCACGCTCTAGACGAGAAGAACGCCCTCACTCAGGAGTTGGAGAAGACGAGAAAGTACGCCGACGAACTGTTGGGAGAGAAGCAGGATGTACTCAAAGAGTTATCTAAGTGGCGCATGGAGACCGAACAGGTATCCACTCTAAATCATATCTTTGTCATTTAATAGTTTCTGAGCTGATACTATAATATTTACTAAAAGTACCAGAAACATAAGAAATAGAAATAGATAATTTCAAAATCGAGTGTTGGGTTGTGCCTATATACCTTGTCTTAGGACTGGAACTAAATTAAGTTTCGTGACATAGATTGCTAATTAATATGTCGTATTTAACTAATGGTAGATTTTCTCTCACATCAGGGGCCTTTTAAGTCTCGCGGGTATGCAACGGAACAAAATGCACAAGAGATTCAGAGATTTTCTTTGATTCTTGATTTGTATTTTAAACAACTTTGCAATAGAATAAATATCTCGTGCTGTTTTATCATTGATGGTGACCACATTTTTAAAATGACATTTTGAAACGGTTGATCGTATTATACTCGTGATGGTAGACCTCGTAGAGTTAGTTTGTTAATGAGAGAAGTCATCACTCGACATCAAACGACATTGTTGTTTGTTTGTTACAGCTGAAGCGCCAAATGCTCGAGCAGGAGATCGCTTTCAACATCCAGCAGACGGACGCGCTGACGAGATCCCTCTCGCCAGGGGCTCCTCAGCAGCCTCCGCCGGGACTCTTCCAGTCTAAGGTGAACTCAGTTTTTATTGCTGAGCTTATATACTAACAGCCCACTACTGGGTCTAGTCCTCTTATCGTAGACAGAGATTAGCTTGCAAACGCTGAGAGATATATATCTTAATGATACGGAAAAAGGTTTGAATTACGTTGTTCCTCGACAAATAAAGACTCCATTTCTCAAAGTATGTGATTATCAGTTTCTCCATGTTCATCTTATCATCAGCGTCGTCAGTAAACATCAAAACGTGGAAAGATTTAATTTCGGTGCATAAACGTTATCCCGCCTAATACGCATATACCGTAATTACTTATAATAATCAACCAATCATCAGCTTAACAACTAATTAACTAAGTATTACTCTTAAACAATTTTTAATTTATGTACTTATGAACGTTGCTTAAACGCAACTTAGTTAAGGAATGATTAATAACAAGTAAAATAATGTACTCTTTCTACAGTTTGTTATTACCACTATATGTTGACAGCACATAAATGTTTTTGCCTCGTTGCTTCCGGTACAACTTGTTCAATGGCAATAATGAGGTTTAACAATAACTAGTTCAATGTTATTATATAAATACAATTGTTCATGTGTATTATGATTTGAGATCAGTTGGTGTGCGAGTGCGACCGCAACCGCCTCTATCGTGTATTTACAAGTCGTTCATTACAATGGCAATTATTTTCATAAGTTTTGTTCGGTAAATCTATATATTTGTTTAAATACTTTATTAATGAAATCCTGCATCGGATTTACCCATTGATTATCAATATTTGACCTCTAGAGTTATTATTATTAGGTTCCTATGTTTTGTATTTACAAACGGGACGTGTGTAATATGCGTTATCAAAAATATAAATTATAAAATATAATATATTATATAATATCACAACAATTTGCTCAACAACACGTAACGACAGAGGTTATATCAGCTGGTGTACGTTCGCCATCTTGTTACTTAACGCATTATTATGGAGGGTAACAAGGGTCCACTGAGTTTTGCTGATTATCTGATTAAAAGTAGTTATCGCTTATAAGTAAGAAATGTTGTTGAATTAACTATTGGGTACTTAAAGTTAAATAAACATTTATAAGTGAGGCCGTAAAGCGTTAGGGTTCCTGCTGCATATTTTCCTTCCCAATCATTCGATACTGATACTACATAAATTAAATACAATATATATATGTAAGTTTTAACAAACGCTTTGTAAATGTCGAGCAGCGAATCAGCACACTTCCACTGATCATTCTCTCCTTTATTCTTTCGACCATTGTGATAATGTTAAAATATACTGAGCGTATATTTAAATCAAAGAGCTACTGTATCTTTAATCCACATAAAATATAATATATCACACAGTTGGAAGGTTCTTGGGAGAAGCTCCAGCAAGCTCACGTCCTGGCCAACGTCCAGCAACAGTTTGAGGTGTCCAGTGATGCTGAGGTATGTATCTAAATATAGGCAACAATAATTGTATCCGACTAGATCGCAATCACCATACACCAGGTTAAACACTCACCATAATGGCACAATTAGGCGTGTCACGTTCTGGGATCATTATGTGTATATGCAGCTGTAGAGAGGCTTGCAGGCTGGCATGACAGTGACAACCAGTAATAGATTGGTGGTCTCTTGGTGGATGCCGTTGTTTTTGGGTTGTACCGTGCTTACCATCAGGCACTGTGCATCCACTTTGCCGTCCTACATATAAAAAAAAGTGTGCTGCAGTTCACACGTGTCAGAAATGAAACCTTCAGAAAAAATATGTTCTCTAAAAAATATTTTTAAATATCCGAAATCAGTGGGATTCGAACTTTCGACCACTCGTGCGTACTGCGTATGAAGTCTGGTCGCCTCACACCACTAGGCCAATCCAACGACTATCACAATTATGACAATCAAGTCTTGCATTAACCGTGTATAATGTTAGTGTAATCTATCTCATTCTCTCGTAGGCTTAAACCCTTTAGATGTATATGATTGTCTCTTTTTATTGTCGCCTTTTCGTTTCATCGAGTTTCAATTGTCAACGGTGCTAAAAAAGTTTTTACTTTAATAATAAAATTCGTGCAAGATTTGCATTTGAAGACTGCGTACCATGACGTTTGTAGGGAACTAGGGACACATTTTAAATACTGTAATGCAATATTTGCAGAACGGCATTTATTCAAACTGGCGTTACGCGCGACCTCTCGGGGAAACGCCAGTTGTCTCTATGATAGGTTTTTGAAACCATGCAAATTATTGCCTGTAACAAATATTAGTTGTGCCGTTAAAAACTGGCCCACACAGTACGGGTTAACTGTACAAATATGCGTGCGCAGGTAGACCCGGACCGTGTATTTGAATAAACCTGTGCAGTTTTTAAACCTGCGTAGGCGACCGGCTGAAAATCGAAACCTGTACAGGTACACGTGCACTGTGGACAGGTTAACCTCTCCGGTAGACCGCAGCGTATGTGGTTTGCTTAAAGAATAAATCTACCGAATATATACGTTGATAGTGATTACACTGGTCCATACTTCCAGAACGACGAGTCTGATGGCGGCGTCGAGGGCGGACACACTGACGCGGCGGCGCTGGCGCTCATGCTGCAGGAACAGCTCGACGCTATCAACACCGAGATACGACTCATCCAGGAGGAGAAGCAGACAACGGAAGCTAGGGCCGAGGAGCTCGAGTCCAGGGTATGACGTCCTTAACATTTACTTTGACAGACAAAGTAGCAAGATTGACCCTCGGAATTTTCCCTTCGTCTGCATTAACGAATAGAACTTATATGTTACATGATATCGGTTCCCAGGTGGGCAGCTACGAGCACATGAACGTGGTGTCGCGGCGGGGCGGCGACTCGCCCCCGCTGGCGCCCTCGCCGTCCCGCCCCCACCTGCCGCACCTCCCGCCCCACCTCCCGACACACCTCCCGCCGCACCACAAGTACCACACGGTCAGTATTCAACAGTTTCTTACAACCGGCAGAACTGTATATGCTTGTGGAAAGAGTGTTGCATTTACAAATTTACTTTTATTTTTGATAAGTTGTGAGGTCATGTTCATAAAACGTTTTTTTTTATTGAATAACCATAAACAAAGAAATATTGTATAATAATAATTATTAGGTAAGTCAATTTTATTAATGTTCAAAATATAAATAATATTGTAGTTAATAAATTTTGGGTATCAAGCGTACTGTTAAATTGCTATACAATATTGTTACATTTGATGTATGTACTCAATGAGGACAAAAAAGCTTGCTGTCTTTACCTGATTCTATAAATATTATGTGTATTTTAAAAATGTTAATATATTACACAGGCCAACAAAAAAAAAATTGAAAAAACTTTATAAACGAATTTACCTAAATTTTATGTATTTTTGAGTGCTGAAACCGTATTTAATATCTCTTTTTTTATCACCCACAATTCTCTCAAATATGACATCAATTGTAAATTTCAAAAAATAGATAAAATTTTATAAAATGAATTAAAAATTCAGTTTTTACTAGGTTAACATTTTCACTCCTTAATGTTTCTAAATATAAAATGCTTATTCTTTTGTATTTTCTATTCCTTTTCCGTATAAAGTTTCTTGGATAGTTTTTTCAAGTGAGCAACAGTAATCACCCATCATGTTGATATTCCACCGTCCCTGGTATCATTCTCCATTTCTTTTATATCCTGAAGAAAACGTTCCCCTTTCTCTTCACTCATATCACCTAAGTTTAAAAAATAATAATATGGTTGTCCAAGGTTTTAAGGCTCAACAAACAACCAAGACTTTTAAAGTTATTTATCATGTTAGCTATGATAATTTCATAGTTAAGCGCTATCACATTTCCCAGAAAGTTTGTCATAACTTCTTTAAATGATATCCAAGCCTCTTTTTCCTTTGTGCTCATCGCTGTTTCGAAGTTAGAATCGAACATCAATTTACAAATAGCAGCTAAAATGATTTTAGCATAAACAATTGCTTTCTTATGAGTTATGTCCAGAAACATCTATACTGCAAAAATAACAATCGTTTGAATTATTTTTTTGCTCTCTCCATACTACTACTGCAAATTTAAAAGTTTCCTTCTCTTTTTGTTCTAAGATCCTTAACAGAAACATAACATACTTTGTGAGGAACCCAACATTTGTCTTGATTACCGATTTCTAACGTCAAAATATGTAACAGTAATGTTCCTTTGCTGTTTTTAATTACAAATTACCACATATATAGCAAAAAGCGTTAGAATTTTTACAACCACATTTATCCATACTATACTCTGAATAAAAATCACATAGATTAAATAAATACTGCAATTTGAGGTTATGTTGAAAAAGAAAAAATAATTAACTGTGTAATTTAACACAACTACCAAACTAATCACATTTGATATTATTGCCGACCTTATAACACTAAAATGTATCACCAGTCATGACCACTATAACAAAGAATAACTGAAATAAAGAAATGAGTTAAAATTATTCAAAAATATATAAAAAATATTTATATTAAAAACGAAATGAACGTACATCTGTTAAAATAAAAACATAAAATATTAGCAATCCGCCATGTTTTGTGAAACACCAATCAGAACGAATGTGCGTCACTGCACCGTTTTACGATAATAATTAACGGTTTCAAATTGCCTAGTTTTATGTTATCACAACTAAAAACCCAAGAGACATTAGCAACGGAATAAGGATTTATTAAAGCTAATAGGTTTAATTTGTCTAAAATTGATTTTCTGACATTGGGAATGATTCTTGATTCTTACATGTAAAGTAGTAAGCAGTCATATTAATGCCTAGTAAATAAAGAAGAAGAAGCAGTTATGTATGCCATGTGTTGCTTCTCAATGGTATTATTAAACTAGTTAAAAATATTAAGAAGAGTGATCTAATATTGTCAAAAAACTCGTCTGTCATATCAGGATCACCAAATGGGATTCATCAAGGTGGCATTATTAAAATCAAGTGACCTACAAATTATGATAAGGAAGGTAAACATACTTTTGTATATTCCTTGAAATTTACTATTGTGGAAACGGCGCGGCGCTTCGTTCCCGTGACATCACATAGACGCCTTGCCACTTTCGAGGGTTTTGCGTCAATTGAAAACTTGTTTTCAAAAAGGCAATGTTTCTGTTAACCCTGTATTTTATGCGAAAATAAGATTTTTTGTTAAATAATAAATACGTAAGATCATTTTAGATATGTTTTTCAAAATTAGTCATCATGCCTATTGGTGGGTGATACAACCTTTTTGTTATTTTTTTCGGCATAAGCACACCAAATTACATATAAATTAGCTTTAGTTATTGAAAAAGATTTTTTATCGTTGGCCTGTGTTATTAATTAAGTATAGTTGATAACGAGTCGTGAGCATGATGCGGTAACTAGTAAGGGGCTACTTCCAGCATGTGTGTCATTACGCATGCGCGTAAAGTAACCAATTATCGAGGGCTTTGCTGACGGGGAATAATAGTGGTGTGGTACAAGGCGCCGTTAATCGAGTATTGCGAGTTGTGCTCACAACTCGATCCTGTGTAAATATAGCGTGTAAACTAGTTTGACGTGATATGTATCGGTAGGCGCCCGCGTCGATGTCTCCTGCGCACTCGCTGTACCGCGCTCCGCCCGCCTCCGAGAGCCTGCCCTCCAGCCAGGTCTGTCTGACTAACCGCCATTGGACACCGAGTCCAAACCGGCTCAATACTCAATCATTACCATGCTAAATAATGCTTCAATTTGTCTCCATTTCTTGGAGGGATAAAATGTAGCTTTGTTTTGAGAGCCCAAAAACTAGTCAAATTATTTAGTTTATTAATAGAACTATTCCTATAGTAAATTACCATGAATAGTAAGACGCGAGAAAGCAAAATTATTAGTTGCTTATTTTTATATGTCCCAGAATTGATGGGTCGACAAGAATTATGGAATGATTTAGTAGTAAGCTTGAAGATATTTGGCTGGTCACAGATTATTCATGAAGCACTGCACCTATAAAGAATGGCTTTCCGAGCTCTGTGTGTTTTTGTATCATTGTGTTTAATGCTATTAGAAACACTAACTAACACTAATAATTAAAATATTGTATATACGGAATAGGGATGCAACCTATATGATCAATAAGATACCAATGGTTGTAAAATGTTACCTATACCTAATGTTAGTATACCTACAAATAACATTGGCAATAGAATTAAACGACGGATAACAACATATTGCCTTTTTATATTTAAATATATTTGATATATTTAATCATACGTATCATATTTATGTAAATAACAACTCGAAGGAATGTTACGTTTATGAATTAAATAACGATAAATCTCTTATTTTCAAACTAGCTTTAAAAAAATAATTGTAAACAGGGTGGTACGGGAGGAAATAATTTAATGGTGATTTTTACAGGTGATCTATATAGACGATTCCTTCCATCCCACCCCGTTTTTCATGTATACAATTTTTATGAAATTTTTTTTTTTTTTTTTAATAGAAGATTTATCGTTGTTAATAATTCATTGAAAATATCAACCACTTCTATGTAATGAAAGCATTTCATAGTTTCGTGTATTTTTTTGTTGTTGCATCCCCAATTTATTTAAAATGTTAATAACTTCGTTAATATTCGAGCACGCGGCTCGACACGCCGCGAAGCGCGACGCTTTCGTTGTAGTCATTTGGCGATGCTTCCTAAGTAAATATTCCTGTGTGATATTGGTTTATAATTGATTTTATTCTATATCTTCTCTGAATGTTGTCGCGGTTTCATTTTAAGTATGATATTGCTTGTAAGTACATAATATAAAAAGAATGATCATGACTTAGTTATTTATGAAAATTAGATAGCAAAATTATTAAAAATTGCAATGATGTGCTTGTTTATAATTTAGAACTTGAAAATTGTTCGTAAGGTCTAAGTAAAAGGAGGACAGGTAGACACGTAGTTATCGCTGGAGTAAGTTATTATTTTATGGGAAATTGTAAAATACGATATGTTTAATTGATATTGTTTTCTAATTTTACTTTATCGCATCGGTATTGCGTAGAATTATAGAATTCTTAAATTAAAAATATTTAATACCACCAATAATTTTACAGTTAACATGAGTTAACTGTAGTAATATAGTGTGCTAAATAAATAACAAAAATGTGTTGTGTAATATGAAGACAGTGTCTATTATAATTACTACCAGAGTGACTAGATCGCTTCGGTTTGTGGCGTCGAAGTGACGTGACGAGAGTGTGTGCGCTATGTCGATATTGCGACGTGACCTTTATAGTACCTAGTTATTTTATTCGTTATGAGTAAAGTTAAGTTAAAGTCAAGTTCAATGAAATTACGGAGACCAAAGACGAAATCCGAATAAGTATAAGCTCAATTCGTTTTTATTTCCTTTTAATAATCCTTCTATTTCTATGGTTATTATGTTTACTGATATCTACTGGTGATCTTTCTAAAACGTTGAAATGATTTTCTCTATTGACATTTCTTAATTTTGTCGATCAATAAATAGGTGTAAGTAAGCAAGAGATCGTCACTAAGACTTCGAACGCGTATCCACCGTTCGACTTGAACGCGACGTTTGTATCCCGCCGCCCGCGCCTGCGCCCGCGCCCGCGCCCGCGCCGCTATCGTTGAGAAACCTTATATTATTATTTATTTTATTAAGTCGCGTACGCTGCCGCTCCCCGCTGTTGTCCAGTTCGCGGCGTAAGACGAATTTGTTGATCCAACTAGAATAGTGCTTGCCATTAATATTAGCGTATCACTCGGCTCACGTCACATACAGTTAGGTTGACGCTATACCAATTTTAGTGGGCTTGCACTTATATTATTGTTCACAATCTACGCAGTATGTGAAGACGGTCATGACGGTAGGTAGCTTATAGTAAATGTTGGCAAAATTAAGTAATTAATACTAAATGTAATATATTATGTTTCTTGTCATTTATATAATAAAATAGCCCACAAAACTGTTTAAATTTTAGTGGTTTGTGTTTTCGAGTGGAGTGGCATGCTTACTATTATACTAATATACCAATAATGTTTATCAGGTAATAACACCAAATCTGTTGTTCCATGCTTTTACGACTAGACTGACACTATCCGTTGTTTGTTTGTACACAGCTGCAATTGTGTGAAGATGGCGGCCTCGGCGTGCCCGGCGCGGTAAGCGTGGTGGGGGCGGGGCCTGTCGGCAACGAGGGGGCGGAGTCACCGCTCACTCAGCGCTCGCTGCGATTGGAGCGCGCCGCGAGGGTGCTGCACGCGGAGAGGGATCGCCTCAGAACTACTGGACACTATCAGCCATCTTATGACTCGTTAGTATCTACCAGTTATTTCCTTCTTACATTAAAAAAGCATCCGTTTTTCTACGTGTTGCAGAACACCTAAGACTTACTATTTCAAAAAATATCAATTATTCCTATACCAAGATCTGCAGACCTCGATATTCTTCTTTTCTAAAAAGAACCCTACTCTAAGTAAAAATAATATTTCTTTGTCTATATGCCATCAGATAATTGTACGAACCGTTAGTTTATAAACAATCTAGTGAGTTTGCAAATCAATAATATGCAAAATCATGATATTAGGACTTGCGAAATATAAATTTTCAAGCGTTATTTTATTTCTGGCGTTATGATCACAGTTTCATTCTAACCTAACCAATTTAGTTAGTTTACAAACTTACGGGAATGTGTCAATCTACGGACAATGTACAGTCGCACTGTATAGATTGTTTATAAACTAAAGGTTCGTTCAGTTATCCGGAGACATATTATATAACCTGGTATAATATTAGAATAATACGCTCTGAAGAACGGTCAGGACAAGAGTACCTACTCTAAACCGACGAGTATGCATGAAAAGATTGATGAATGTTGAAGAAACGAGAGATGTACGTCATTATCGTAGCAAGTGGAAGGACGCGGTTTCTGCCTACCCCGTTGGGAAAGAGGCGTGATTTAGGTATAATGTACAATACTAGAGGTTAATGAAAAAAAAACAAGCTTTTCTTTAAATTTATGGTTGAGTTTACCTATTTATAGATATCCTCAACTATCACAATACCGTGACTCTGGGTAGGTAGAGGGTATAGAAGAAATAATAGGAAGAAGTACAAGTGAAATACCAAAGGGTATCTACAGTGTAAGGGCTAATTGACTAACGTGTATAGTTTATCAAATGCACGTTAGCCACTTAGCCTTTATGTATTATTAATAATAAATGTAACGTTTGTTTACACGCTTGCGCAGGACGTCGATAATGTCAGGCAGCCTCGCACGGATCCCCATACACAGGTGCTCACCCAGAGCTAGTCTAGACCGGGCCAAGGCTCACCTGTCGGACCCGAGCCTGGCGACAGTCTGGTGCGACTGTCCAGACACTGAGCTCAACTACATGCCTCACAGATTGTGCCTCAAGTCTAATCTTTATAAGATCTTAGACAATTATTTGTTTTATCATCCTACTTTGGTTAAATCTGCGAGTTATATTTAAGAGTAATATAAAAAAAAATAAGTTAAACTTTGCGTGCTGTGACCCAAGTCATTGTCGAGTGTCTCGCAGACTGTCGCTAGTAGTTAAGCTTTTCTACCTAAATATTTTTTTAGCTATTTCAGACTGCGTTTTGATTGCGAAATTATTCTCGATGTTTTTTTAGTATATACATTTTTTTTTAATTTACTGCATATATTTATCGTTATCGTTTAGTATATATGTATGTATATTCCTAATTTAAGTATCTATCTATTTATCAGATAAAAAAGGTGTGTGTGCGATTTACACACAATAGAAGTGAAACTTCATTTTAAAAGGCATTTTCTATTTTATTTAAACAGTGTGCAATATACATACACACCAACATTTACTGTCTCGCTCTGGCTCACACAAAGAGGAGAGACCGATAATATGCGTTAAACATTTAACGTTTAACGCTTGGAAGTCGCATAAGTTTCACTTCAAAAATAATACAACTAGCAGACACTCTAACGTTATACTTACTAAAAATTTATAACAATTCTATAGAACAGTTACGTTATTATATAGACCACATCATTTCTGATTGTTGACTTTAGCGTCTAAGTATTTGTTTACCAGTGAAGTGCATTAAATAATAACGTTAGTAAATATTATAATAATAAAAATGAAAATGGAATTACTAATTTATGTTTATTTTTTATCGACCTTCAATATCTTCTATAGTCGATGCCGTTCACGGTACGTTATAATTTGAATAGTTTTGTGTGGCCCCGTAACATCCCAAGTAGTAAACATTAACATCGATATAATAATGTCGAAGCTAAAAAGTTATTTAGTAATTCCATTTTAGCGAGCTAGACTTCAATAAAAACAACATAATATTGATTTGCCTATAGTTATTTATCACTTCGCTTGCGATGATATAGGTTTTTAATTATTCTTGTTAAATATTATATTATAATTAACGCAAATGAAGTCGCGGGAGCGTTGCTAGTATTATTTAATTTGAATTAAAAATTTCTTACAATCCTTGATCTCAAACACTATTAGAATTAGGCATGCTAATTTTAGTTAAACGCCAAATGGCATACATAATAAATATGTATCCTCTTAAGATATATAACCTCAAGTTTTCTAATAAACTAAGATTATATTAGTGACTTCAAATTTTAGCTAGTTCCAATTAACTAACCATTTCTTACAAATTAATTAAAGCTGTAGTATAAGATACTTCAACTCATATATGAGCGCGGCGCTGTATGTGCGTGAGCTTACAAAATTGCAGTTTTTTATTTATTTGTAGGAGCAAACCGGTGTAACTGTAAAATCCTTCTGATGCTTCAAGACCGTTAAGAATAACAGTGTAGTCGGATCGAAAGTTCTTTATCTGTCACCATGTCATCCTGAACTGAACCCTATAGATAATATTGCTAAATTTATATAACAGTGGTTCCTAACCTTTTTGGAACAAGGACCACTTTGAATTACTTATTGTTAGCAGGGACCACAAGGTTCGAGAAAAATAAACCGTGTCAATGTAAAAATAAACTTAAATTAATACTTTTAACATATTTAATCACTTTTTGAAGTGATATTGAAATATGATGACCATTGTGATTTGCAACTCAATGAAACAAAAAAGAGACAACCTTATACATCTATAGGATTTAGCCTACGAGAGAATGAGATAGAATACATTTATATTATGCACGGTTAATGCAAGTCCTGATTTTCATGATTGTGATCGTCGTCGTATTCTCCTATTGGTGTGAGACGACCAGTCATACGCAGTACGCACGAGTGGTCGATAGTTCGAATCCCGCTGATTTAGGATATTTAAAACATTTTAAAGAACATATTTTTTTATACTACTTAAGTATCAAACAAGCCTGCAGCCCACTTGATGGTAAGCGACTACCGTAACCTATTGACGCTTATAATACTGTAGGTATCAACTAGCGCGTTGCTTACCTTGAACCCCTTACTCATCGCAAAACCACAACACGAGATTATTTGCTTGCGACCTTCTGTAAGGTGAAGGTATTCCACCAGTCGGGCTGCTCCAATTGGAGAGAAATCTCCAAAGAAATTTCTCTGTACCCCACCTCTCTTACCCCCTTTCAATTGCACTTGCCCCCGTTATAAGGAATCAATAATAATACGAATCAAATTTGAAATTTTAAAACTTTTCTAGACCATATTTTAGCTTTTGCGGACCATTGGTTAGGAACAGCTGTAATAAATGAACTTGTAAGTTGAATTGATGCAGAGATTAATACTTGTCAACATATAAAAAACAAAGACGAATAATGGTGCAAGTTTTACATAAAAATAAAACTTGTATTATTGAGCATTGACGATGCACAGCATCTGTGAGAGGGCGTTGTATACTTCCGCTTGTTTTCCACCAATCACAGCGCTTTAAACTGATGACCTTGTGCTCTGCAGCGCCATCTACTGAGTTTAAGTCACAGGAGGCCGGTGGGGGCATTTAATCAGTCATAGCAGTCTCTCATCAGGAGCTTTGAAATGGATGCTGTGCATCGTCAATGCTCAATAATACAAGTTTTATTTTTATGTAAAACTTGCACCATTA
The DNA here is from genome assembly GCA_947532125.1 of Saturnia pavonia. NCBI lineage: Eukaryota > Metazoa > Arthropoda > Insecta > Lepidoptera > Saturniidae > Saturnia > Saturnia pavonia. The sequence continues at coordinate 16,982,573 of OX383904.1, forward strand.
TCGGCATGTGACGATGCACAGCATCTGTGAGAGACGTGTTTATAACTCCTGGTGACGCGATAACGACGCTATGTGAAGTGGATGAAATTAGTATTATTAAGCTGTAATCACACAGAAAGAATTAAAACTAGTCACACGATGACACTAGTAAAATAATTCTATTATAGTAAATATTATTGGTAATAAATCCAATACTTAAATCTATCATCGTAATAATAAGTTATACGAGATAAAAATAACCAAGTACTTTTCAAATTATTGAATTTTTCTTAAGAGTTGTATTTTTGTTACACCAGCAACTATGGCTAAGAATATGAAATCCCGATACTATTTTAAAAAAGACAACCGATTCCAAAGTACTGAGTTAACTCAATCTCAACCCAGTTTTTATCCAGATACCAACAAGAGTTCACTAAGCAGCTTGTGTCTTAGCTTTCATAGTAATAAAAGACTAACTATTACACTCGGCCAAGTTTGTGTGGCCATGATACCAATTTCCACTGGCAGGATTCCGGAGAATATGAATATTATTTATTCTAAGATATTGAAACTCCATAGCCTCTGTCTAAGCCTGCGTCAGCTTTACATAGAGATGGGAATCAAAATGACAAGCATCGTTGTAGAGGTTTTAGAACGCCTCCAATAAAACTAGGCAGTCTAGTCGTCGGCCTGACGCCAAGAGCAGAATGCAAGCCTACATGACGCCTTAAGTCCTTCGCGGTGGATTATCCTATAACAACCTCGGACAACCATGGCACTTGGACACCAAATTGACAATTTCTGTGCTCTAAATTACGAAAGGAAATTGCTTTTACATTTGTTTAACTAAGAAAAATTTGAATTAAAGCCTTTGCTATTACGACTCTCCCGCGAGTACATAATGTTTTAAGCAATAAAATAGATTGGTAAGATAATGTATCTTCTAGGAATTATAATCTTAAGAATCTAAAATTCGATTCCACAGCTTGACCTAACCCATCAATCCCATGAGGCTTTGTATGTTTTCCATGAGGCTTTGTATGCTTTCCATGAGGCTTTGTATGTTTTTAATATTCTATAACTTAAGTTTAAACGTTATTTGCGGGTTTGATCGGTTTGTAATGCCTTCACTCCGAGTAATAAGCCGACATCCTGGATGAGCTGTGTGACGTCGACTATCCTTCTAACGTAATTTCTTCATAACTATTTGTATAACGTAATTTCTTCATAACTATTTATATGGAAGCGAACGAATGTTTTCCGAGAATCCAAATAAAGAAATTTTGTCCTCAGCGCTGGCTACTCAGCTGCTTGCCTCCCTCGTGAGAATCTATCCGTGATGAGATAGTAGATATCAAAGAGATAATGTCAAGTTGCTTGGGATTAGTGACAATGTCCGCCTTTGCGAATATATAATACCGATTATTCCATTGACTGCCTAGAAAATCAGTCTCTGTCAACGGGACTTTTCAGGCCCAATTATCTGCTGACCTGGATTCAATACCGACTTCACGTGAATGACAGTACATCTCAATATATACATTCACTCACTCCTTTACTTTGCATCTGGGCTTGAAATAACGAACATCACCAGTTAGATGAAAGTCGTCCTGAACTCATGTACTCCACACCTGGGCTTGAAGTAACGAGTGTGACCAGATAGACGAAAATCGTCCAGAACAGTAGCACTACCTCAAAGTTCTTTGGACTACAAAGCCAACGACGGGCCAGTCACCTTAGTAACAAAATGTGCGTTGAAAGTTTGTATGAAATAAATTGAGCTAAACAATCCACTCTGCCCTCCGAGGGAATTGAGGGATCTGAAAGTGCCCGATTAGTGTTGTATATCTTTGACCTGGTTCAGCAGGGTCTTAAAGAGACAATGTTTTAGTCAAAAACATGTCATAAAGAAACTGTGCTTCTATGAAATAAATTGAGCTAAACGATCCACTCTGTCCTCCGAGGGAATTGAGGGATCTGAAAGTGCCAGATTAGTGTTGTATATCTTTGACCTGGTTCAGCAGGGTATAAAAGAGCATAAAGAAACTGTGCTTCTATGAAATAAATTGAGCTAAACGATCCACTCTGTCCTCCGAGGGAATTGAGGGATCTGAAAGTGCCAGATTAGTGTTGTATATCTTTGACCTGGTTCAGCAGGGTCTTAAAGAGCCAATGTTTTAGTCAAAAACATGTCATAAAGAAACTGTGCTTCGAGTTTCTGTCAGTCAGTAACCTCAAGAACATCATGTACTTAAGAGTGTTCAGCAGGGTCGTAAAGAGCCAATCAGTCAGTAACCTCAAGAACATCATGTACTTAGAGTGTTCAGCAGGGTCGTAAAGAGCCAATGCTCTTGACAAAAATATGCTCGTAAAATGACTGGGCTCCGAGTTGCTGCCAGTCGTCAACATCAGACTGGGCTCCGAGTTGCTGCCCGTCGTCGACATCATCGTTCACACCATCGTTCTTGGATTCTTATCTTTTGTAACATATCAGAGTCTGAGCAGTCTGCCGCTTTCCCCAATACGCTTTCGGAATGACTGTCGTAAAATTTGAAGCTATTGACGATTATTAATTGGATGATGTTTCATTAAGCTGACACTAGGTTGAACTTGGAGGGTGAATGGCAGACGCATTCCCAAGATAATCTTGAGAAGCGCCTACGGAACCTACAGCGTCTGCCACAGTCCAGGATACGCTCGGGGACAGCCCTCGCAAGTTTTGTACTGACGCCACTGCTTAATTCAATTGTCTCTGTTACTTAAGGTTGAGTATACAGGGTAAATAAACGCATTCTCGTAATAATCTCGAGAAAGGCCTATGGAGCCTACAACGTCTGCCACTGTCCAGGATACGCTCGGGGACAGCCCTCGTGAAAATTTGAAACCGCTGATGGTAATTTATTAGACTGTTTCACAAGGCCAAACTTGAGGGCGAAGGAATGTGTCCGACATTCCCGTGAAAATTAGAAGGGCTTATGAGGCCTGCAGCTCTGCCACTGTTCCCGATACTGCTCGCCCTCCCTTCTCTTCTCCAAGAAGAAAATACTGACTAATAAGCTTTGTTTGAGAATACATTTTTCAGTTTCAAACCACTGGATCCAACTATCTACTCCACCAGTATCAAGAGTGTAAGCTTCATACAAAAGAGTGTAAGCTTCATACAATTTTCCCTTCGAACAAACATTTTATTTCATTGTGGCCCGATCCCGGTGGCACTGCCATGCCGGGACGACCCGTGACATAAAGTGCAGTAAGCCCCGAACATCTAGTCAGTTTACAAAAATGTTAGTATAATATTCTGGTGCCGCGACACAAGAAATTCAGATCAGAATCTAGAGCAGTAAAGCAATACTGTAAAGTAAAAGTAAAGCAATAGCGGCTCTTTGTCGAAGATAAAATTAAAACTTGCGCGGATTTTACGCAAATCCTCACACAAATCAATCAGGATACGCTCCTTGCGGTTTTAAAGGTGTTGTGACCGTATGTTACATATCGTGAGCATAATTCCGTACATAAAATAAATATGGGGTTTTTCTTCATATGCACACATATGCAACATTCCAGTTAAGCATAACTTGTACGACGTTTAAAAACTAATATACACATATGCACATATGGGTGGAAGATTTCAGTACTAAATAAAATAAATATGGGTTAAATCCCCATATTTACACGACCACTTAATTCCAAACTAAACAGCGCTTGTACTATGGTTACTTGTATGGTAAGTATGGTTGCTTTTACTGTGGTTAGTACTATGGTAATAACGGCCGATATACACATATGAGTGCATGATTTCATTACTAAATAAAGTGTATGGGCGTGTGTCCTCACATTTATAAACGACCATTTTAATTCTAAACTAAGTAAAGCTTTGGATGTACACATATATTATATGGTATTTAACACCCAGACAACTAATAATTATGTTTAAATGTAAAGGTCATATGCGGGGATCGAACCCGCGATCTCTCGGCTCAATAGTAAAGCTTACTAACACTGCGCCATGAGAGGTCTGTGACTACTACGTGAAATTTCGAATAAAGTGAGACATCTCAAATATACTCTTACCATAATAATACTGTTTTGGCGATAACATCGTACCAGAAGAAACATTACAGGTTAAAAGTTATTAAAAAATTTACTCCAGGTCTACGAAACCGAGTATTATTTTCAGTATCGGATACTGAATGTATATCCAAGATGGACCCGATATGCAATCATTCCAAACGCTTTGAGCGTTCAGGATCAAACAGAGGTACTCTAATGGCTTTTAATGTACTCATGAATTAAAAGACGCGATTGTAAAGGAAAGGTCTCAATAGTAACTGCAGTAAGCCGCTTTTAACCCGGTGCCAGGTGGCACGCGTATTGGAGACCCTCCAATTTTAAAGCGCATAAATTATTACACATTGTTTTTGTAATAAAATATCCTCGCCCCGTAATGAGGGAAAGTAAACTAGTAAATGAAACTAGACTCACCGCGTCTTCTCCATGTGTAAGTAAACTAGTGATTGAAACTAGACTCACCGCATCTTCTCCATGTTACCTCGCTATCCGAAAAATTTAGGAACAACGATGACGAGAGTTAAGATATACTTGACGAGCCCCGGCCGTCGCCTGTCGGGCGCGACAATGCTAAACCGGTGTTAAAACGCTGCGTGCGCACTAAAATTCATATCACTTGTACTAAACACTCGTCACTTGCACTATTTTTTCTATTTTATTTAACTTTTTTAAACGAACAACAAAAAAAATATAACTCAAATTCACACAAAAACCCTAAGAGGTTTTTAAACTTCAGCGAATATAGGAACCACGTAGGCCTGTAGACGTGTTGCTCGTTCGGGAAGTAACGACGCTATGACTGATTAAATGCCCCCACCGGCCTCCTGTGACTTAAACTCAGTAGATGGCGCTGCAGAGCACAAGGTCATCAGTTTAAAGCGCTGTGATTGGTGGAAAACAAGCGGAAGTATACAACGCCCTCTCACAGATGCTGTGCATCGTCACATGCCGATAATGTGATATTTTGATATGGAAACAATATACATAATAATTTACGTGGCCTGTTATAGCAGCCGGCAGCGAATCCGAATCTTCATTATTTTTTTATTTCTAGTAGTAGTGATACGGAATAATATGTTCAATAAACACGTGTTTACCTAAATGAGATATTGATTTATTTTAAAATTGAACAAATAAGAAATGAAAAAAAAAAATATGACTAATATTCTCCTTTGTACTTGACTGTACCTTATGACACGCTATGTAGTCACCGTATCTACACACGCTCTACGCAAAATAGAGCCGCGCGCACAAATGAGTTGCAATATCTATATCTATTTATCGATCTAACACCTAGCCGTATATACCCTATGAGTTAGATAGAATTGTTAGAAACATTACATGGATTATTTTTACACTTAACATATATTAAAAATACATATATGTAATACAGTTCGAGTCAGGAGTCGCTAGGCGGTGGCGCGTGGGGCGGAGTCTCCCCCGGTGCGCCGCGAGGCGTGTCCTCGGCGGCCTCGGCGGTTTCAATCGCGTCGATGCATCAGCAGAAGAAGCGTGGCATCAAGAGCTCGCTTGGCCGACTCTTCAGCAAGAAGGAGAAAGCCGGTTTACCGGTAGATACATATACATTTATTTTTATCAAGATTTCGCTCGTTATTCACTAATCGAAATATTTATTTTGCGGATTTGCGAAAGTACCGGTTTTATTTAATTAGGTGAAATTTTTTCCCATGCTCAACGTCCCTGGACCTTTCGTTTTTCCGAACACAGAGGACTCAGAACTTCACCTCCTATCCTCCAAGCATTCAAGATATTTATTTTCGATTGGTATTTCCTTGGCAAAGACACTACAAGCGCATTAAAAACAACTTAGAATATATTTGAAAATTGAAGAAAATTGCAGCAATTTTGGTTTTATCTGCTACTAGAACTAGGGCTGATGCTCCATGACAGAAGCCCGTTATGTTGAGGGTACTAAGTATAGGTCACGGATACAATTACCCGCGCAGGACACATTTGTTGTTAGCTTTACTTCTGAGTGTTAAATATGGCAATGGCCTGTGACCATCATAGATATATTTAAAAAGTGTTATCGAGACATATTGTCTTATGTTTAAAAACGGCTTATTGTGAAGTCTTACTTAGTCTTTCATCTGTTCTTGACATAAACTCGTAGACTGTTGTAAGCCGTGTATGTGAATATTATATTGCATCTAGTCAATGTAATGCGTTCATTTATATCATACTAGCTGTGCCCGCGACTCTGCTCGCATGGGACTACAGAATGCTGTCAGTCGAGCGCATGCGCTTATAGTGCTGCCCCCGCTCAAAAGACAGAAGACAAAAATGCTTGAGGGTTATCCTTAGAAGATAGATAGATTATGCGGTCGCTGATTTTTATAGGTCTTTTTAAGATGTGCAATTACATATGTAGAACATTAATTTGATACCTATATCTCGTATAGTTTACTCAGCGTAAGCCATTTAAGTGCCCCAAGTGCGACATTTTTCCTAATTGATTCATCATTATCTTCACTGCTTATTTCGTATGTTACTTTCTCTTACAACATAAATCTTATAACCTGGCCTCATAACATAGCGATGAATAAATATAAATAACATTTAAATTTTATAAGTGATTTCGTGTGAAAAGAATATAAACGGACAGAGAGACGTTTATTTTTATAATATGTATATAGATTTTATATTCAAATGCGAAGAAAAAATTACAGTTTGACGTATGGTAAATAGAGTCCGAGAACCATTGCAACTGTCGCATATCTTTTTTTAAATCCTACCTCGGTGGTAATCAGTAGATAGGGTGATATCTATACGTATGATAGTAATTCTGTTCTGTGGCTATGGATTGACAATTTATGTGGCTTTGGAAAATACGGTTTTTGTGTTTGTTTTCTTGTGTATTAAATTAGGCGTCGTTTCAGTTACAGCAAGGTCAAGGCGGCAGGTCGCTATCGTCCGCATCATCTCTCGGGCTGTCGTCGCTGGCGGACGACACTCTCCCGGCTGCGGACTCGGTGGGTTCGCACGCTCCTATGCAGCATCAGGACTATGCCAGAACCAAGGGCAAGTATGTATTGTTCGCTCTATACAAACCGTAACTAACTCATCTCGACATTAATCTTGAATTACTTATTTTTTCTGTAACCATTCGATTATAAGATTTGATTGAAAACACACCTGCATTCAACATAAATCTAGGTGACCGTTGAAATAAATTATATAGCATGGTATTTATATATTTATTATAGCATGGTGGTAGGGCTTTTTCTAATGCCCACATGGCTAGCTGCCACCCTCAAGTTGAAAATCTGTCGCCAAGCACCAATAGGTGTGTTCCGGCAGCTGCACTTGGGAGCCAGTCTTCCACTTGGTTTAGCGTGTTATCATCTTGAGCCACATCGTCACTTAACATCAGGTGAGATTGTGGCCACTACACCAAACCTATAACGATAAAAACAAATACGCAAACGATAATTATACTCTATAGTGATATTCGGTGACTATGTTTGTTAGTTTTTTGGTTTAATAGAACTGATGCAAATGTATATCATGCTCTGGTGAAATTGTTGTAACTATATAATAATGCCTAAGCCGATGTCACAAAATAGAGAGGTAAATAAAACAACCTCCGGCCGCTCGTGATTTTAACTACTTACACTCGATTATAGCGTGCCTTAATGCAACTACAATACCGTACGAATTTACTTTAAATAAAAATACTGCATAATCACAAAATATATGCATTAAAATTGAAAATAAATAAGTATACGTTGTTTTTTTATTGTTAGAATTGTATGGGATTGCATGTACAAACAGATTGATGAATATTTTGAAGCTCATTAGGTGTGCAGGGTAGAGGGAACAGGGTAGAGATATGAGTTTGTTAACATGTGTTCAGGGATCGTGACTACCGGCACGAGCTGCTGGGCGAGGCCATGCGCGCCGGCACGCCGTTCGCGCTCTGGAACGGCCCCACCGTGGTCGCCTGGCTCGAGCTGTGGGTCGGCATGCCGGCCTGGTACGTGGCCGCGTGCCGGGCCAACGTCAAGTCCGGCGCCATCATGTCCGCGCTCTCCGACCAGGAGATACAGCGGGAGATCGGTCAGTCACCATCACCACACGCCTATCCTCTAACCGACACTGTGCTCACGTGAACAATAAGTTCAAAACAGTTACGAGACTGCTATATATCATTATTTCTCAAAGGTATTTTTGAGGCAATGCCACGTCTTCTTTGAATCTCTTTTAGCAGATTACCTAGGATTTGTCGTAGTATTCATCTCGATAACAGTTATAATGCAGTGTTTTTGCGGTGTTCCTGTATAAATATGATAATTTGTTACGGGTCAGGTATCAGTAACCCGCTGCACCGGCTAAAGCTGCGACTCGCCATCAAGGAGATGGTCTCGCTGACGTCACCGTCGGCGCCGCGCGGCACGGCCTGTGCGGCGCTCGCCTTCGGGGACATGAACCACGAGTGGATCGGGAACGTCTGGTTACCCTCGTTAGGTACGCCTGCACTCAAACTGCACTCGATTCGCACTCACTAACATCACTCACTTTTCAATATATATTCACTGTATACTTTTTAAATACGATGTCTGTAAATACATTTGACATAGACCCGAAAAATGTTCAGCGGTCAGGCTATAGCGTTAACGATCATAATTCGCGCATCTTATTCTCAATAATTCAGAAGTCACTGTTTTTTTTTTTTTTCATTGTAATAATAGTAAATCGCAGAAGAATGAAATATGAGAACATGAAGAATAAAGTGATAGCATTAATTATAATTGACCGCAGGTTTACCTCAGTACAGGACGACGTTCATGGAGTGCCTGGTTGACGCGAGGATGTTGGAACACCTCACTAAGCGGGATCTAAGGACGCAACTCAAAATGGTCGATAGTTTTCACAGGTAAAATAACCCTCTCTTGTCGACAACCAAAACTCTTTTTATTCGATGATATTTTACTTTTTGTCGTTTATATTAAAATTATTTATAATAATAAAAAACCAACCAAAATACATTTTCGTAACGGCATACAGGCATCGATAGTATTATTCTCAAAATTATAATCTGTTGTGAATAATGAACTGTTATAAGATCGTATCTCCTTCGAATAGGTGAAGTTGGTCACTCGTCTGACCCCATACCAATATTCACCACTACACGAGCAACATAAATCTATCTTCGATGCTATTTAAGTGTGCCAGAGGGTAACATTTAGTGACGTAGCTAGAGCACGGGTGCCATCCGCGGCGGTTAATTTTGCTTTTTGAGTTTAATGACTTTTTTTCTTACTGTCTTGCGAGATACGGCTTGAAAATACAAATATTTAGGGGACTTCCAAGTTGGTGACTTTTGTTTTGAGTGTGAAATACTTTGTGATAGAGTCTGTTCGAAAAGAGAACTATCGTGCGATTTGGGGGCGCAGCTCTAACTTTTTTGTTTATCGGGGACCGCGGTAGCGCGTCCGGTTAATTTCGATCCTTTTAATCAATTTTATTTTAGTTCATTTATTCAAGATACCAACACAATACATATAAAACTTATTTATTTTTTTAGTAATATTAGTACCTTTGTTGTGTATTGAAGATTTAAATTTGGATGCAGGTGAAAGATCTCTCGGGAATCAAATATTTTGAACCAGACTTTGATTATGATACTAATTAATAAATATGCTACTTAAATACATAGTGAAAATTATTTATTTTTTTAGTAATATTAGTACCTTTGTTGTGTATTGAAGATTTAAATTTGAAAAAAATATAACATATTTCAGACGTTAATCTGGTAGAATTAAACATTATAGAATATCAATTTAATAGCTTATTATATTGGTTGTTATTAAAAATACAGGAATAAAAATAATAAAAATACAATTACATAAGTAATTTAGGTTTTATGAATGTGTGCGTGAAAATAAATAAGACGTGACTTTTCAATGTGTTATTTAAACTATTTGAAAAATAATTGTCACTATGTATTTAAGTAGCATATTTATTAATTAGTATCATAATCAAAGTCTGGTTCAAAATATTTGATTCCCGAGAGATCTTTCACCTGCATCCGAATCTCAATCTTTGAACTTGATGAATCAGAACCTGACGCATTTATTATAAAATCTTGCAACATTATCAATTATATGATGTTGTTACCAGTAGTTATTATCAGAGTACATCACATGATCATATGCTTTTCGCCAATCCTCTGCAGGAGGAAAAGCACTAAAGCACTCATTTATTATGGGGAGCAGGTCTTGCCTTTTTACCAAGCTCCAAATTAAATCAATTGCATTGAGTTCACAATGATATGGCGGTAACCTGACGACCGTATGACCATGAGCCTCAAGCAATTGATCTATCTCGTAGACTAGTTTCCTATTGTTTTATTAAATTAAAATATAAAGTTCAACTTTCAAAACATCATCTGGATAAGATACGTCATTTTTTTCTAACCATTTCTACAAATCCTCTTTTTTTGTCATTTGCGCTTGGAAGCTTATTTGTGTACACTGTGATATGAAGCATCATTATCTAATAAAATGACTGATGGCTGGTGAAGGTTAGGTAAAAGTTTTTAGGTTAACTACTTAGTGAAATTCTCTTTGTTCATGTCATGGTGATAATCTGTAGACAAGCTTTTTGTTTTGTATGCCAGTAAACAATTGTCAACAAATCCTTATTTTGATCCAGCATGAATACTAATATATCTTTGTCCCAGAGAAATTGCCTTTGTCACACCCGGTTCATCTGGGCTTTGCCAAAACTTGTTGACTTCATGTGCATGTGCATGCATATATGTCACGTCCAAACATATAACTAGCTTACCAGTCTCTTAAACAATTCAAGTTTCTGAAATAATTGGCACGCAAATTACAATGTCATGTCTTTCAATTAATGTTTTTCTTTTTGAAACACATTTTTTATATCTCAGTTCTTTCAAAACCTCACTCAGACTAGTAATGCCTTCTTGAAAGTTTATGTCTTCTTTTAATAGCCGATGTAGCTTTCTTAGAGAAGGTCTTTCTTTTCTCACTGCATAAAACTGACGAATTTTGTTTCGTATGGCACACCTGTCAAAATTATCGAGATTGTTTTTTTTTTGTCTACCTTTGGGTTTTTTTTTTCAGGTGTGCCCCACATTATTATTTGATGCACCTTCCTTTTTTATTTTTGAGAGGGTGTATCTATTAATGACTGAAATCAAAACCAGAGTTAGTTCATTACCTCATTAAATAATACAAAGTATCAAAACCATTTAAGCATACTACAAGGTTATTCTAAACTTCGGAAATTATTACTTACACCAATGAATTAATGATAAAATTACATAAATATTCTGATATTATACACTGGAGAGCATGTACAAGGATAAAATAGCATTAGAAACAGCATTTATGCTTTCTATATGTAACACTGAAAAATACCTGTCATAGCAGCTATAGGTTCTGTTATTTTTGCCAGATCAATAATAGGTGTTCATTTATTGTTGGCAAAAGCAAAACTAAATAATATTAAATATTATCTCTCTAGTGGCACTACTTACCTTGTTTTGGCATATATCTCAACAAAAATTACTAGAAATAATACGCTAGCTCACTTAATTACAATGCAGTTCGTTATGTCATTTATGTCAGCAGATTAATTGACGTTTGCAATGAGGCAGGAGCGAGTTACCATTTAATTAAAAAGCGTAACGTTAGTTGCATTGTTGTCCACGACAGTTTTACTTTCCGAAAAGAGTCTAAGGTTGTATTATTTATTTGACGGGCGGGTGCCACCCCCCAGCGGGTGCCGCAACGTGCGTGCTGAATGACGACGAGGGGTCAGGGTCACGTTGTTTTGATGACGTTTCAGAACGTCGCTACACTTCGGCGTCGCGTGCCTGAAGCGCGTCGGGTACAGCGTGCGCGCGCTCGAGGAGCGGCGCCGCGCGGCCGACCACTGCAACCGGGACGTGCTCGTCTGGACCAACGAGCGTCTGCAGCGGTGGCTGCACTCCGTCAACCTCAAGGTTACCCGACACCTTCATCCACTTGATTACTACATAATAGCGCTCTGCGAATAACACTCCATCGAATTTTATAATAAATCGGTTTTGGTTTCGGATAATCTATTCCAATTCTGAATAATCAATATCAATTTTATTCCGTATGGAAAAGAAATTGTGGGAAAACTCATGAATTATTTAAGTTTTAAACGAATAGTTCAAAATTTACAAATTATTTGAAAACCTTACGAATTTTTCGAAACAATCTATTATTTTTTTAATTATTACCATTGTTCGTTTCGAATAATGAGTAAATTGTAATGATTGGTAGAGCCGTAGTAGATGGAGATGTTTGAATGTTCCAGGAGTACGCGAACAACCTGTCGGAGAGCGGAGTGCACGGCGCGCTGGTCGCGCTCGACGACAGCTTCGACGCGAACAGCATGGCGCTCGCGCTGCAGGTGCCCACGCAGAACGTGCAGGTACGCGGACACCGCACTCTCTTAGTTTACACAGGCGCGGAGTTAACACTCAGGAATAACATGTACTCAATTCGGCGTATTCAAAATACGAAAACAGTAAAGAGACTAGCGCGTACAGTACACGTCTCTCGTTGCGACTGTTGCGGACTGATAAATGTTAGCAAGCAAAATGGCTGCGGCAGCACTATGTCAGTGTTGCCAGGACATAAATTTGCTACCATAAACAGTATGTTAATGTTTTATTTAGATATTTTAAAACTTTCATAAAATATTATGCACAAAAACGGTGTGGGCTTAATATATTTTAAACGCAAACTATATTTATGTGTACTATGTAATTGTGTGGTATATTTCTTACTACATAGCAAAGTAAATTAACCACTAAAGTAAAAATAAACTATACACTTGAATAGCTTACGTTAAATTGAAAATTGATAACTATCGGTATAGAAACCACACCATTTCCGATTCGACAGAAAAAAACCGATAATCGATACTAATTAAACTATCAATAATTGAATCGATAATCGCATTATTCCGATGCTGCAATCACTAGTTCCATCTTTCAAAAACTGTCAAAAAGCGGTGAACCTGATGAACATGGTTATAACTAATCGAATTTTTATCGGGTACATAAAAGTTATAAGCTTTAACGTTATAATTATATTAAAATTTTAACAAAATGCCGACATAAACATAGATATATTTAATAATATGATTTTTACTAAGCAAATAATCCATTTTTTGCATAAAAATGACATTTCTTGCAAGTCTAACTTCGGATAGACGAAAACGGGCGCGTATAAAAATCAAATGAGCGTGAATTTTGTTCTTTGGGATCCTAAGAAACAGTCTCCAAGTTAGAGCAAAATCTGAAACGGGCCAGCAACAAAAATTGTTTTAATTTTTAGATGTTTTCATATGGAATGACCCCATTGACTTTATTTCAATGAATATTATGGGCAACCTGCGTACTACACGCTTCTTGTTCACCTGCCAGAAAACTGGTATTAGTAGGCAACTTAAACTTTTAAGCATTAACTGCTTTTATATATAAAAATTACTTAAACGTGATTTTATGACGACCTACGATCCTAGTTGTTCATGAGGCCATGCACTATTATTCGAAGATAATCAAATGTATTACAAGTTCCTCTTTAGAAATCATGAGCACGGAGCGCATTATATTGTTACGCTCACTCGTCATTAACCGATCTAGGACCATGGCTACTGATGTGAAAAATAGCTCTTTTTTATGAGTAACGACGCGCCCCGCGCCTTCACTCCCACCGCCAAAGAGATCTCTTAATCAACTATTGCACAGGTGAAGATTTTATGATCACGACTAGGAAATGGTATATAAGAGTTATTCCTCGATGATACTTTCCAGGCGAGACAAATCCTGGAAGTGGAATTCGCGAACCTCCTCGCAACCGGCACCGAGCGCGCGGCGAGACTCCACCACGAGCACTCCAGCGCCTCCTGACACAACACCATCAACTAAGCGGCGAGCCGACCCTCCGCACCACACCACGCCGCGCCCCACTCCCACTCGCGCGCACCACCAGATCAAACAAGACTGGATCCTCCTCACGATGGAAACAACGACAGGTTGAATAAATACCGACCGAATGTCAGTACGCTTCAACGATTCTGTTTCTAACTTTGCGTAACACGGAAATATTCCTTTATTGACAAATTAAAATATATTCTTAACCTTACAAAATAAAGATTTAAAATTATCAAAAAAACGTACATATTTAGATTCAGAATGTCAGATCTTTTTGTGATAAAAATAATTGCAAAACAAGATATGTTTGTTGCAAAATAATAAATATATTCTGTCACACGGGTGAATATTATTTCTCACTCACAATGATACAGACATTCTGCAATATGGGTACGGTCTGTTTAAATCTGTTTAGTAAAGTAATAAATTGAAAGTTATTGTTACGCGAAGTTGAGACTTAATATGAACGTACTATAAGAATGATTGGAGACATGAAAGAAACGATACGAGACAAAACTGGTTAATGACTGATCATAACTCGACCGAACCGGTACAAACCGATTCAACATTTTGTATGTAACGATTCAAACCGGTAACCGGCGACGATACTATCGATAACGAAACATTAATTAGATGTTGTTTTTTTTTCAATGGCTGTCTTTAAGTAATAAATTTATAAATAAAGAATGTGTAAAGTTTTGTCTATGGAATCTCGTTTCGGATTATGCACCGGTTAACGCAGTTATAGAAATGGTTGGTGGTAGTATGTCTATGATAAAAAAATCTTCCTGTTTAGACACGGCAACACCGAAAAAGTTTCCTAATGAAGAACTAAAAATGTTTAACTATCTTTGTTACTAAAAAGATAGTATGGATTAATTCAGTTTAATACGGTTTGTAAACTTTTTGGTGTTGCCACATTTATGAAAATAAGCATTGTCGATATATAAAAAAATGGTTTGTTTAACTGTTCATCACAATTAATTATTAAAGGGTTATATTGTAAGTCCCTTCATATAATAACAGTATATAAAACCGACATAAATCAGTAGATTTAATATGTACTTAAAATATTTATTCAGATGTATATGATTATTGCAAACTAAATTAAATGTGTGGGATATGTATTGTGTCTTTTGAACTTTAATTTCTATATTTATACACTATACATTTTCCATAAGACATCCGTCAAATAGTTTTTGCGTAAGCAATCTCCAAATCATTTTTTTTTTTAATAAATTTGCCAAAATCCAATTTTTTTTTCTTATCTGTCTTAATATAGTTTTGACAGTTTGACGTTTTTTGTAATAGTTTGACAACTGTTACTAATAGCTGCGCGCATGTTCTAAGCATTACGACTAGACTCCTAGTACACATATCTAGTTATCTTGATATAATTGAAATTAACAATCCACTTGTCTTTTCATTTTGACTTATGTAATTTTGTTTTACTAAAAGTGGCTGATAAAAAATAAGAGTTTTTTTTAATAATGTTACAAACGATTTGTATGGCAAACTCAGTCCTGCTATCTAAATTTATTCCCATTATTTATCAAAATATTAAAATTCTAAAGTCACGATGCATACATAATACATATTTCATACGTTTGTATAGATTTTGGAAACATTAACTAAAGGTGGAATCAGTTTCTAATGAAGTTTCATAATATGTAGCCACTCTCTATACATTTGGGACTTTTTAAAGTTGACAAATTACTTATAGTTAGTGTTTTCGAAGTCAGTCTCTTGTTATCACAGTCTGATGCCAAATATTAGTTACTCTTAACTAATATACTACTTAGATTGATTTTCACAGTTTCGAAATAATTCACGTGATTTTACTCCCCGCGTCTGGTTCAAATGTTCTGTCATGTTGACAGCTGTCAGTGGAAAAACTGTTTTGACACTTCTTGATGTTGCCGATCTTATAAAAACCATATAAAAGAAGTAGCCAAATGTGAATGTGTGTAACGCAATATACCTAATCTTAATGCTCGTAATAGTTATTTTAAAACTGTGAAAATAAATGCTTAGGCTTAAAGTGTTGTCAGAGGTAATAAACCTTTCGAATGGGGAGTATAATGTTAATACCAACCCTATTTCGATGTATTATATTGTGTTAAGTTTGCCTGTCGAGTATTAAACGCAGATTTATTTCAACTAACGTACACGTTGCATCGATCACCTATGGACATATGAACCTAGTTACATACAGACTGCCAACTAAAAATAAAATGATAATACATAATGGATAAGATGATATACTGTCTAGTGATTCCGGACGTGTACTGTAGTTGAAATAAAATTGCCTAATTAGGTACGTTCGTAACAAGTGCCTCGCTGAGGTTTGTATATATAGCATAACGTAGTTGAGTGTGTGCCTCTCCGTCAGTTTGTCCGTGCATATGTTAGCGATATAAATATATAATGATAGGCAATGATGTTATTACGCCGATCGGTGACCATATTATAACGAACGCTTGTTTCTGTTGAAGATTATCGATATCGATAAGGGAGCGCACGATACTAGTCTTGTGTATGTACAGTGTTGAACGAAATCGTTTTGTAATCATCTATTTTAAATAAATACATTTATAAACAATAATAGTGATACAATTAACTGAACCATAGCTACGTATATTTTTATTATGCGATTTTACAGATATCTCGATTGCTTTGGGCGCGGGCGCGTTTCACGTTTTGACAGCTGTCATGCGTTCCTGACAGTTGGTCGATGATTTTGACAGCTGTCATGTCACGCGGGACAGTATCATTTGGTTCTGTCAAACAATGTGTGTGTGTGTGTGTGACATACGATTTTTGTTTTAAAAATATCACGATATCCGTGTGAATTAAATATAATGGTAGATATCGAACCAGTGGTGGGGAATATGATTTCATATTTACTATTCTGCCATTTCCGTACGTCGGTATATCTGAATACCGTTAGACACCACCAGTACGAGCCATACATTTTTCTTAATATATTTTCGCGCACTTTTATTAAATAATGGTTTTACATTGTATTAAATATATTTATTTTCTATTTTATTAATAACTGTATTATGAATACATCACACATTGTTTTTATTCTGAATAATATAAAATGTGATTCTAATTTAGTCGTCAGAGGTACTTTACTATTGAACATAGGTTTGATTGACCCCAAACAATGTAAAACGTTTCGCTGGATAAAATATAACCGAATATTTAATAATTACAAACGTATGTCACATAAAGTGAATATATCAATCGATTGTATAGAATATTTTGTTTAGTATTGAAATAAATCTTTATTAATAGCTAAAAACATTGTAAATATCATGGTTTATATATTAAATATCGTTTCTATTGGGAGTAGATAGATATAGGTAGGAATTACGTAGCTAGGATGTGTTCAAACATTTATGATGATTTATTTTTGTTGTATTTTTTAAATAATACATTATTTATTAATTAGACATTAAAATTATTTATTGCCGATGGATTAATATTAATTGGTTACCTCAGATCGGTTAGTTTTTATCGATATAGGCGTTCCCTGGTAGTAACTGGGGAGGGTTGGGACCGGGGGGAGTGGGGAGTGGAGGGGGTTGTAGTTAGCGTCGAACTCGATAACGCTTCCAAATTTAACCTGTTTATATGGTTTCCAATAAAGTAAAACCATTCGGTTCGTCATATTTAAACAATGAACTTATGTATGTCCATCCATTAGTTTATTTACTTATTAATTAATATTCGATATACGACTTTTACAGCATTGTTTTTTTTTATTTAATTTTTACTACCTGATACATCACTTAGAATTATTAAAATAATTCAAGCAAAATAACAAGTTTACAAGGTGTTTTAGGCGCAAAAATAACCCAATCGGACTACTTTGTCGATACTAAATAAATGTATTACAAAACAGTTTCAAGTTTAATAAAAAATGTTTAAGTTAAAAAAAATGTAATTTAAGTATGTAAACTTGTTACGGGACCCCGTGACCCCGAAATAAAATCCCCCAGTTTACCCCCTAAGGTGGATAATATTATATATGTTTGTTTTGTTTTATAATTATCGTTTAACTTGTATCGTGAAGGTTGATGAGAACGAGCCGCTATCGTGCCGCTTACGTGCCGCATGATACGTGACGCGTCATGAGGACTTCCGATGATGTAAATAACATATTCGACTAAAAGCAGTATTAATAACGTAGGGAACGTTGTAGTGCACCCGTCACCCGACACCCGACACCCGTCACCCGACACCCGTCACCCGTCCGTCTGATTACAACATACTTAAACACTTTTATTTTTTAAATTATTATTTCCTTTACATGTTGTTTTATGAACTTATTTATATACAATGTATTATTTTTAATATTGTTTTAAAAATATCGAAAAGTCGATATGGTGACTGGAGATTTTTTTATTATATTTTAAAGGATGCTTTCAATTTCTTATTATATGTTAAAACGATCGAAAGCGTTCAAACATAGCTCATACTAATATTATGTATGGTAAAATTTCCACAATATTTTTATTTTATTTATTAAATCGATGCCAAATTCTAATCGATACAAAAAAAAAACATGAATTGATTGATATCTCATAAGATTTCTTTGATACAACAAAGCGTAGTTTAATCGAAAATAATTATATCGTTGCCATGTAATTATGTTGCAGTAATTAATAATATTCAATAATATAGAACATACAAATATTAAATTATTCGGCTGACACGTTAAATATATTTTGTTTTCATAAAAGATGTATATATATATACATACAGACCGGTTTGTTTGTCGCTATATGTATCTATATTCAGTATACACATATATAAAAATGCTGTGTATATAGTTTCTATAATGCCTGCTAGTCAAAGCTTGATGGCTTGAGCATTATTTTCAGATTTAGGGCGTCGGGGCCAATTTTGAGGTACCTATAAACTCGAGTCTACTCGCGTACTGTTATGATAATTTTGTTCTTTAAGCTATTTTATTTGTCAGAGTGGATTTGAATAGTTTTTCTTTTGAAAATACTATTACGGGTCGCATTCAGTTATGACAAAAATTGTAGGGTCTCGTATGGTCAGTTGAAATACGTTGGTCATGTAAATCCCAAAGCGGGTTTATGACCAATTGTGATTTCAATAATTTCCCTTATAAAAAATGATGTTTATTATCAAATTAGTATTGTCACAATTCTATATCGAATATACGTTAAAAATCATAAAATAGTTTCTTTTTAACAGCTAACAGATATCAAAGCGTCTGGGACCCAACAGTGACGTTATTATATAGGATAACGTAATCCGTAATTCAATTTAATCGAATTCGAGTTGTTCTTGATCGTTTGGATAGGTTTAGCAACGTAACGTACAACTTGTAACGGCCGCTGGCGTACCATGACGTCATCAGCCGCGTTGGCTAGAATATCATACTTACACATCACTTTCACTAATCAATTTTATTATATCATATAGATATATATATATATATATATAACGTTAACAAGATGATTATTTGTTAGTGTATAGCGTGTCGGTGTATCTACAGTTCTGTATAAAATAGTGGCCGTCGCGCCGTGCGCTCCTATGGTGATCCCTCTTTAGATTATGTACCCTCCTTACAGTGTACATATGAAAGTACTCATCCCGAGTTATTTCTTTTTTATATCGTTATCCATTGATAGAGCCTTGTGTTTTCGACAAGATATTTTCTGTATCGTGTCAATATTTAGCACTATTTTTAACTTCTCGATATAGGTAACTCAATACACTATTGAACTGAAATATATCGATTTTTTTAAGTTGTGTCATGAGTTGGTTTTCAATGTTTTAAGTCCGTGTGTGTCCGTAGTGTCGCTGAAAGATGAAACCTCCGCAAGTGCCAATGTACCACGGCCGACGAACAATAACTAGAATAATTTTGTATCTCCATTAACATTCCAGGGTACGTTTCGACGATACGTCTCGAACATCGGAACGTCTGTGTCGAACAAAATTATATTTTTTCACAATAAGTCCCAGTGGCTCGCGCTACCAAAGAATAAGTTACCTTCACGTTAAGGAAATTAATGTAAAAAAATAAATAGAAGTTTAGTGAAATATCGAATGTATATAATTTTACAAGAAGATGGTTGATATCCCGCGATACAGAGATATCGATTATCGTCTGAAAGTGTGGACGCTGACCGAATCTGTTTTCGGCTTAACATAACAATTTAAGTTGATATGTAGCATCTATTGCAACAGGCAACAAAACACTTCGGTTTCGTGTATATTTAATACGTTCGAAGTTATCGATAGCCGAAAACAATTTCGGTGCGGCACTACAAGGTTTGCATAGCATAGCTTACAGCGATGCGAGTCTATAGCGAAACTACTACTAGTATTACTTTCAAATGGTTAGGTAATACAGTGTAACGCGCGTTAACATTCCAAGCTTTTCGTGTTACTGCTTCAAGCCCCTCGACTAATAATTAATATATTGTTACAAATTATGTATAGGGGCAATTGTTTTTGTCTCAAATCGAATACTTTAGACAATGATTCTTTTGACCAATGTGTAATCTGAACTACTGTGTAACCTTTGTAAAAAAATATTTATGAATGTGCGATGGCTGAAAACGTCATCCCTAATATTAAGAGGTAAATACAATTTACACGATTACTTTTATTGTTTTATTCTCGTCGTTTATTTATTTCATCTTTCCCTTATTATTGTTACGAGTCGTTGTGCTATATTTCGAAGATTTAAAATAAGCATTGCCCTTGTCTATTGTGGTGAGTACACAGGTAACATATCAACGGGTCCTATTATAATTCAAAAGGTAAAGTTTTTGCCCGTGACTTCACTCTGAGCTGAGCTCTCTAAATGCTAAAAGAATCAATCATTTGAAAAAAATACCGTTTAGTTTGTGTAGTATATTTGTGGTATGAATACTAAAATTTGATATTCGGCGAATATTAGCGCTCCGGTCCATCTTAGACTAAGGGGTTGAGGAGGGTGGACCCCTCACCCTTGAACACACTTATATACATCCATAGGCGAGTGTTGAGTATATTATAGTACGAATCATAATCTAGTAGTCCGTCTATAGGAACAAAGAGATAAGTGTATTCTCTTTTTAATTACCTACATATTATTTTAATTAGGAAATCAACTTTTATAAAAAAATAAGGAAGGTTAAGCTTAGGTTAACCAGAGGTTAATAGGGAATAGGATGCATGAAGTTTAAATATAGGTAAAATATTTTTATTTGGAATCTATATTACTGTAGAATTATACCTGTAACGTATTTTTTTTTATTTATTCGCTTGTTGTTTATAGATATAATAGCATAAAACGCAACGCTATTGGTCAAATCGTTAAGTCAAAATCCGCGTTCAATTTGTCCGAAAAGCGAAGTTACTGAGTATTACTGATAAGTGACTACCAAAGAATTCGACTAAATGTCAACTGTATTATATGACAATATTTTCTTTTTTTTATAGTAGCACGACAATGTGAAGGCACTGTTTCTGACGGTATGTACAGTACAATCCAACAAAAGCGACCATCGAGATCTATGGCAATCTAATTGATCGTCGATGTCATGCCGGCCTGTAAGACTCTTAGCAGCTGGACATGCATTGGCTGGTCCCGAAATATGACATATCCAAAAACAGACGCTGTGTCTAGTTTATCTGCATTTGCATGGTGGTCGCGATCCAGTGGGGTACAGGCACCCTACCATCCTGCTTGATTACTGAATATGTAACGGCTGATCCCGGACCTCGACGCGCCCATGTATGCCAATATAGTGGATGTTACACCTGGTGTATGCTGGCCCCGATCCAGTCGGACAGTTGTAGTGAACCCATCGAAAAAGCTTTCTTCCTTAGTAAGGTTCAACAGGATACTTTTATATTAAATAAATATTATATATAAATACATAGTTTGGGAGATAATACAAAATTAAAATAATTCAACACTCGGTTCGGGTCTATGACTTAGCAATGGTGTGAACGAGCCGCGTGAGTGTGACGCATAAACCCTGGCCGTCTGATAAAATATTGTCTTTATTGAAGTATTATAAATGATCAATCAGCAATAGTTTGGGGCTTCAGGGCCCTTGTGGCTAACAGTATAGTCAGATCGAAAAAAAAAATTGCGGTTTCAAAATATTTAATTTGATGTTAAATTTTAATATCTCTATCAATGTTTTATTTTTACGGCTATGTAGCAAAGTAAATAATTGATTAAAAATATAAAAATAATTCATGCTTATGCATACATATACAAACCTATGAATTATTGATTGAAATACTTTAATACACATATTCGTTTGTTACGCTACTGAGCTTACTGTCTAAAGGGAATCGCTTTCAGATAACCAATGGTAGTCCGAAAAAAAAAACACCCTAGTAGGTAGCTCTATTAGCGACCTTAAAAAAGAGGAATTTGCTTGACTTTTTTTCCTATAATGCAATTGACTGCTACCCATTACCCAGTAGAGACTACCTGTGTAATGTATTTATTTAAGTAAATCAAATAAAAAATTGAAATATGGCATATTTTTATTATTACTATTGAGTCATGACTCATGACAGTACCTACTATAAATGTAGTATAAGTATATTATATCTATGGTACCAACAAACGTTTGTCGATTTACTACAAGATTAAGTCTGAAATATAATGCGGTGATGATTCAATGGTATCGCGACGAAACGAGTGCTACAATGAGGTTAAGGGAACATAATGAAACCATACCACGAAGGTTGAAAATTGTTTAACGATCGCCTTTATTACGCTCGAGCTCCAACTTTCTAAATTTACCTTGTGGTTATTGGTTACATCGTTCTTCGTCATTTAACATTTTTTTAAATCTTTTATAGATTTTGCGTTTGGCCTTTATCTCGCTTGACATAGTGACGATGTGGCCCAAGACGCGGTAATACGCTATGCCTAATGGGCTGTGTTGCAGCTATGATCCAGCTGCCAGTATATAACCAATAAGATGTTTGGTTTAAGATTCTCAACTTGCTAGCCAGGAGAGATAATTATAAAATTCTCTACTACCTTGCTATGGTTTCATTATGAACATTATCCTTCACTGAAAACTCAAGTTCATCGCAAGGCTTCGAAACCACATCGACAGACGCTGTGTCAGTACACAATACCACTGAGCCATCATTGCTTCAAAAGATCAGGTGAAATTGTGCCCAAGGCTTAATTATCAACTAGAACACAATTATAAAAAAAGAAGTGAAGAAGTCCAATCATAAAGTGATGTTTTGAATGCAACATGGATAATTTGTGAATTATGTTTATAGAAGAACAAACAATCACAATGTTGTTGAAAGAACTGCAGACTTTAGCATCAACAGACTTCAAAAGTTCAGACCAGCCTGCAAATACTGTGAAGAAAAACACCTGACGCTCATTAAAATTTTTACTTATCCCTAAAGATCAAGGAATGAAAAACAATATTACATCTGGGGTTTCTTTTTATTGCCCATTTTACTTAATTGCCTACAAATTTTCTTTTTCAGTTCTTTCTGTCGTTTCAACCGCTGCCACTCCAGAGCATTCATTTCCTTCTTATGAGCCTTAGTCCGTGCAACCATCGCTTCCTTCTGAATTTTCTTTTTATTTATATAGGTAGTTTTTATCATCTTCATAACATTAGATACCTTTTGTTCATATGGACTCTTGACAACTGCTATTTGGTCTTTTAATTTATCCTCTGGACCTTTACTGGACGCTGTAGCAAATTGCCCTTTGGGCTTAAATCTGTATGGCAAAGCTTTCTGCAATTCTTTGGGTATGACTAAAGGTTTGAACACTTTATGTTCTCTATTTATAGGTGTGTATATCGCATCAACATTCGCTTCATTTTGTATATTCCGCTCCCGTTTGAGCTGACCTTTCGTTTTCATACCTTGCCATGCGTTTTTACTTCCTGCAGGTAAAAGTAAATTTACAACTGGAGCGTAAAATTTCGTTACGTCCACTTTGAACCACGTTCGACAAAAGACTATGTCGCTCATTAATATTTTGTCTTCAAAAGTTGCCCTGAAAGCTCCCTCAGGTTTATTCAAACCTTTTTTTATTTGTCCTCTAATACCAGAAACTGTTTTTATCCTAGCTCCTTCAAATTTCGCTACTTCCAAATTACTTGAAAACATGTCTTTTATGAAGGCAGTTTTCTTGTATATTTTCAAAGGTGTACCAACCAATTTTAACTTTTTAACAATTTGAGTGGATTTATTAATTTCGTTAACACTTCCTGTCGCAGCCACTCTGAAACCTAATTGCTTAATTTCATTATGGTTATTGTTAACTGTTTGTAAAGCTAGGAATCCTGTATTTTGCGGTGTTATTGGTCCATAAAAATGCATATTACAGGTTATATGTTCAGGAGTGTATTTTAAATACCTATACTTCAAATCATCTTCTATTTTGGAGTATATGGGTAAAGTTTGGAAACGTCGCCATCCCAGTGAAATTATAAGAGGGTCATTCGTTTTTAAGATTTTCTTATACCATCTATG
Source organism: Saturnia pavonia (assembly GCA_947532125.1). NCBI lineage: Eukaryota > Metazoa > Arthropoda > Insecta > Lepidoptera > Saturniidae > Saturnia > Saturnia pavonia. The sequence continues at coordinate 17,007,114 of OX383904.1, forward strand.
CTTCTTAACTTTACAGGATACAAATCCAATGTTTTGTTCCGACATATTTAGTGCTCCAATAAGGATTGGATAGCTTGGATCAAAGTTTGTTACAAATTCTGATGGCATGTTTTTAAATAACATTCTAACATAAAGTCCTGGTCTGAATCCTTCTACTTCTATTCTTAATCCATCATCCAAGTTTTCAAACACAGATTTATTCAATTCTGATTGTTTTAAAGCCTCAGCTTTCAAACTTTCATAGTAAGAATGATCACCTTTTATTCTATGATCATCAGGATTATCATACTCTGCATCAAACTTAGCTTTTAATTTAAGTTTTTTATCCAGTATCTCGGATTTAGTTGGCTCTGCTTTTCTCTTAGTACCAATATCACCTATGTTCGGTTTGTTTTCTGCAACATGTTTTTGGCCTGTTTCCAAATCTTCAAAATCTCCATACAATTCTTCTTCTTCCCCATCGCTAGCATCATCTAGTTTGAGAAGTTCTGACGCATCTTCATCGGCTGATCTTTTTCCCGTAACAAAGCTGTTTATCAAAAACTGTTTATTCTCTTCAATTGTCCAATCTCTAAGATTTGGTTTGTTTAAAGAATAAAAAAATGAACACTCATCTAAGTCAAGCTTTTCCTTCTCTTTATGTTTTTTCTTTTGGGTATCTGTTACCTTTTTGAATAGTCCTCCAATTTCTTCCTCATCACTCTCTTCCACAGTCACTTCTTTTTGGTTTTTAAATTTATTACCAATTTCAAAATCCCCATATACAAGTTTCATTATATTTTTAGACGTCTTTTGCCTTTCGAAATATGCCTCTGTGGCTTTTTCACCTAATTTTTCTTTCCATTTGGTATTAAATTCACCCTCATTATTAATTTCCTCATCAGAACTTGTTTGTTCATTCTCTGATATATCATCACTCTTATTATCTTCCACTTCTGACTCAGAGTTATTTTCCCAAGGTAGTTTCTTAGCCTTATCATCTTTTTCACTCTGATCAATTCCACTATCATTATCAGACTGGCTTCTGTCATCAGAGTCAGAATCTGAATCTTGACCTTTGTTTTGCTGTAAATATTCATCATCCTTAACCATATCCGGATAAATGACTACCCCACCACTAAACAGTTTAAAACCGGATTCCTGCATTTGTTCATCAACAGTTTCTTTAGTTTCAACAACATTTTTTAACAAGATTTTCTTCTCATTTGTCTCTTCATCTTCTTGTTTGTGTGAATGTGAACCTTTTAGTTCAATATACACAGCATCATTGTCATATACTATTCCACCAACTCCTGAGAATGGAGCATAGATCTGTCTCTCCCTTTCCATGAGGTGGCGTTTCTTTTCACTGCTGGGTAGAGGGCATGGATCAGGAAGGTATGATAATTCATTTATTTTCATATCGCCAACTCCTGAAAAATTATATTTTTAAGAGTTATAATTCAAAGCAAAGGATATGTATGGTACTCCAAACCTGCCCAAAAACTTTAATGAAATTAAGTATATTATGTTAAAATGAAATAGCTATTCTTATATTATGGAAAAATATACTCTACTGTAAAATTAACTCTGTATAAATTATACTGTTTTTCTTATATATTTTTTTTTCGAACTGACTACACCTAGCCTTAAGGGCCCCGGCGCCTTAGAAGACTTTGACAGTTTCAGCTGGTAAATCAAAGGTGGCAAACAATTGTACAGCTTGCTTGATGGTTGCAGCTAACATAGTCTATGAACACTTGTAACCACAACAAGTCTCACTTGCATATTGCCAACCTTGAACCAAGGAGGGTTCAAGGAGTTCAGTTTTCACCACAGGAATACAAGACAAAGTTTTTTTTTTTTTTTTTTTTTTTTTTTTTTTTTTTTTCGAACTGACTATACTGTTAGCCTTAGGGGCCCTGGAGCCTTTACGGCTTTTACAGCTTTACCGGGCTTGGGCACCCAGCCACGAAAGCTAAGCAACAACATCCGAGGGTGCCAAAGTGGCCGAACCTCGGCTCGGACTGTTGCGCGTATGCAATTAAGTCGCGATCTGACTAATCCCTAGCCATAATTCGATCTAAACTAACTATACATATATACATGTTTCTGCCCCCTGGGAGGAGGGAAGGAACATGTGTATGTGTATTTAGTGGTCTGAAATTTTTGTCTACTCTAACTAGGAAAAAAAAGAAAAAAAAAGGTCCCTTACAGAACCTATGTACCTATGTGTGTTGTGCATGGGTGTATAATGCAGTGTCATGTATGGCTGAGAAAGCTAATGATTGTAGAGTCACTTGTATCGCGCGAGCGGCTGCTTGGCTCAAGGGCTCCATGCCGATGGATCGGACCTAGGCTTGAGTTGCCGCAGAGGAGGGCGGTCGTGGCGGGTGTGCGGGAGCGAAGTTAACCGTACGTCCCCTGCGGAGGGAACGGTGGTTTTGCGGGCGTGGGCGCGAGCACGCATATGTTGCGGGAGCGGACGCGTAGAAATTGTTAGCGTTCTCGATGTCGTCATCGGGATCGACAAAGAGATTTCGCGGACGGCGTTTATAACGTTTGGCAGCGGGGATCGGATTGTCTGGGACGTAGTTTACGGTGGATTTTACGAGCGGGTTGGGATAATTCGAAGCGCTATCGAAGTATCTCCTGGTGAGATATTTCACATAGGCTTCTATCGAGGGAAGCATCATGTCCCTGTGCAGGTCCATGTTCCTAACGAAGGCTGGAGGGTCAAGCAGGCGACGGAGAAACCGATTTTGGACTCTTTGCATGCGGGCAAAGTTATGTTTGGACATATGTGCGAACGCGGCGCAGCTATATGTCAAGATCGGACGGACGCACATCTTGTACAGTGTGAGCTTATTTCTTAAGGACATTTTGCTTACCGAACTGAGCAAGGGTCGCAAGCGAGAAAGGATCCAGATGGCCCTATTCCTGACTATAGTAACGTGTGCGTTGAAGTTAAGCTTCGAGTCGAGGGTGACACCCAGGTATTTAGTCTTGGTGGCCCAAGGTATATTCGTACCGAATAATGAGAGGGGTCCTACCGTGCGTGGTAGTTTGCATGTATGCGGTTCGAACATAATCGCGGCGCTCTTTACCGGATTAATAGCTATTCGGCACGTTCGAAACCACTCCCCGAGAGTGGTTACGGCACGTTGGACTGCGCAGGCGAGATTTTTTCTGTGTCTGTTTGACGCATATATGACTGTGTCGTCAGCGTAGAGCCCTACCTCGACCCCGGGGGGCTTCGGGAGGTCGCTGACGTACAGATTGAAAAGGCAAGGCGCCAGAATGGAACCTTGCGGGACGCCTGAGCGTATAGGGTGGGCGGTAGATAGTACTCCTTCCACTCGGTAGTGGAAGGTGCGGTCGCGTAGAAAATCGTGAACTAGATGAACTAACCTATCCGGGACTTCTAATTGATGTAGCTTGTGGACTAGTCCGGCATGCCAGACCTTATCGAAGGCCTTAGCTACGTCGAAAAAGACCGCAAGCGTACGGGCGGGGGCGATACTACTTTTGGCAAAGTTGCTCGTGATGTGCTCCGTGAGGCGGTGCACTTGATGTGTACACGAGTGTCGGGCGCGAAAACCGAACTGTTCGGGAGGGTATAGATTTTTAATATCTATAACGGTTTTGAGACGGTTCAGAAGGAGCCGCTCGTAAAGTTTCCCTAGTGTGTTTAAAAGGCTGATCGGGCGATAGCTATCGGGAAGCGAAGCTTTTTTGCCGGGCTTGTTAATACTTATAACTATAGCTTTTTTCCAGACGGCTGGAAAATAGCAGTGGGCTATGGCTACATTGAAGATGCAGACCAAAAGAGCTATGAGGTGATCGGGAAGAAGTTTAAGTACTTCATTCCTGATACCGTCGGGGCCGGGGGACTTTCTAGGCTTAAGGCCTTTAATAACAGAACAAATCTCGTCATGCGTGACCGGGTTTAACGTTTCCGCGGGGGGAATCGTCGTTAGTTCCTGAACGGCGGTCTCGATGGTTTCGATGTGGGCAGTGTCTACGTTGTCGCAGTTTGGAGAGCACTGGCTCTCCAAGCTTGCGGCAAGGCATTCTGCCTTATCGTCACTATCGAACGCGGGTGGGAGATCGGGGCCCCTTTCGAGGGGCGGCATCAGGGCGGAAGCTTCTAACTTCAGAGAGCGGGCGAGGTTCCAGTAAGCCAGATGGGACGGCTTGAGACCCTCTAGGAGGTTATCCCACCGGTGACCTCTGTACTACAAAGTTATTAGCTATGACCTTCTTTATGGTGGTTTTTTACAAGTCGGACACCCTCAAGCAGACAGAAGTCTCCAAAGAAATTTCTCTGTACCCTACCTCTCTTCTCTATAAAGTAGACTATGCTGATAAAACATAGTAAAGGGAATAAAAGTCACACCAGAATTCCTTACTATGCATAAATGTTAGTTTTCTAAAAAAAAAAAAAAAACATGAAGTTTAAACAATAGAAAACTTTATAATGAATTCATTTTAATATTTATATTATATGTAGTAATTATAATATATAAATAGGATATTTTTAATAAATCCTAGGAAGATAAATCTGATAAGGTGACTTAAAAGCATAATGTTAAAAGATATAACAAATTTATTTTAACTTATGCTTCTAAGTTGAAGAAATACTCCTTACTGGGCTTACACTTAAATGGATGATAGTTAATTCACCTACCAGCAATATGAACCATAGCTTCCTTCATCAAAGGCACTCCTCTTATGTAACCATACAGCACCACATCCCTATTGACTTTTGGGTCTTTTCTTATGACTTCCTGGTTTGTCATATCTTCAAACCTGTCCGCTAATATGTAAGTGTGAGTCATCCTCCAACTCAAAGGTCTAAATTTCATCACAGATATGAATCTTGATAAATTTTTTATTTCATTTCTGAGATATTCTCCATGTACAATACCTGAGAGGTAAAATAGTTTAGCACCAGAATAGACCTCAGTCCAAAAACGGTGTTTTAATGTTTTCTTTGTCATTTTTAATGTTTTTGCATTTTTAATCATATCTAGATGAGTTAAAACACCCATTATTTTGGGCATTCCATGAACTTGACATATATTTAAAAATTCAAATATTTCCATTTCAAAGCCAAAACTGGCATCGCACAAGAGTAAGACAAGATCTGCACACTTTGCTATGTCTATCATAGAATTTATATCATTGTTACATTCGATTAGGGTAATACGGCGTTTCTTCGACGTAACGATAGTGATGGGTCCATTAGTGCTTGTCACATTCGTTTTTATAAAACTTTTAATAAGGTTATTAATTAGGGTCGTCTTACCGACGCGCGGTGGACCAACCACAGCAACTACTACTGGCGGCGGTTCTAAAGATGTTTTATCCACTTGTGGGATATGCTGCTTCTTCGCAATGACATCTTCACGGCGTCTAAACTGTCTTTCGGCTCGTACAGCGTTCTGGATAGCGAAAGCTTTTGGGTTTCGCTGTCGCGCACTTAGGTTAGACTGGTCAATTTTGTTTTTCTTTTTCTTTTTCTCTGCTTTACGGCCGGCATGTTTAGCTCGGTGCGCCTTCTTTTTGTCAAAAGCAGTTTCGTCTGCCATATTATTTTTTAAGTTACAGGAATCCGATAAAATAAAAACATTTACTAAATTATTCGTTCACGTGTTATGCACATTTTTGACATCTAAAACAGTCTCATCTGACATTCATGATGACAACTTTGACAAATGCTGGTCTTGTGCACAGAATATAATATAACTTAATAAGTAGATATGTATAGAAGAAGCTAGACAAGTACACACGTTTACATTTTATAAGAAGAAAGACAGACAGATCGTGTAACCGGGCGTGAGATGGCGAAACTTTAGATTAGTGTGGTTTTATTTCCTTCAAATTTACCCTTGTACGCACAGACAAAACACTTTTTAATGTCAGAAGTATAATAGAATGTACATATATTCTCTTAAAAACGTTCATACGTGTAAAGAGTGAACCTACAGAAAAAAAAACTTTAAAAATATTTTAAATCAGCGGGATTCGAGCTATCGACCACTCGTGCGCACTGTGTATGAAGTCTGGCTGCCTCACACCATTAGGCCAATCTGACGACAATCACAATCATGAAAATCCAGACTTGCATTAATCGTGCAAAATGTAAAAATATTCCATCTCATTCTCTCGTAGGCGAAATCCTATAGATGTATAATATGGTTGTCTCTATTTATCGTCGCTTTTTCGTTTCATCGAGTTTCATATCACAACGGTGCTAAAGTAGTTTTCACTACAAAAACGACAAAAAACTATGTAATTATAAGATGACTTTACTGCAGAGTAACTTTCAGAATTTTATAATTATTACTATAATTTATTACACTTTCGGCTCCCAACGTCACACACAATGCGCGTAAAATTGGCATTAATGCATACTCCATGGCAGTCAAATCATTAATGTCCTACTGCCGTGCAACTGCCGTTCTACATCTCGTCAATCTTAATTAATTTAGGGGTCTAAGCCGTGACAGCTTTTTTCAACATATTATATCGGTACCTATTATATATATCGGCGCAAAACAACATGCAATTAGCTATGTTATCGCTACACGTGTTTCGTACAGAGTACGCAAGTGACTCACTGCGATCGCCCCACCATTTGGTTATATAAGACCGCTCGCTGTAGCGGAGACACGCTTCGTGGCTGAGTGCCTTAAGCGCTCGCCCCCAAGCCCGGGTGAAGCTGTAAAAGCTGTTCGAGGCTCCTGAGCCCTTATGGCTAACAGTATAGTCAGTTCGAAAAAAAAAAGCGGAGACACGCATTCGCTTGTCTGTTCTCGGAGAGTGAACAACTAATTTATTGTTAATTACTTCAATTATGCAACAATCCAGTAATAATGATAACAATGACGTTGGCTATGCCAACTGCTTCACGTCTTTTTATATGTCTTCATTCATTTTATAATTTACAATTTTCCATTTTTTATACGATTTTATGTTACTATTTGGATTTTCTTTCTTTGATGTATTGTGTGTATAAGTGATCACACAACTCTGTTTTGTATAAATTTAATCGGATACCATAGCGCGGCCCAAGATAGTAACGTGAGATTGTTTGTGTTCGCAAACGCGTAGTTAGCAAATCTTTATCGTCATCGGCCATATGCTACATCGTAGGAGACGCTATAGAGTTTTTCTTTTGTTTAAATTGTTATTATTGTTTTTCTTATTTATATTTTCCTTTTTTCCTGAAGAATCCTCTCCATGAAAATATGACCAATATTTTTGGGGAATTTTGACATTGGACATTGACAACGCTGGTCAATAGTGTCAATTCAAAAGTAGTGTTGTATAAATTGTATTAATCCGAAAGTATCGTTTAAAAAAATATTGATCTATTATATGACTATTTAATGTTTCTTAGTCGTATATGGTTATCTTCTTCTTATTAATTATGGCTCGGCACTATTCGTGCATTATGCCAGTGTCACGTAGTTTACATTTTTTCAACAAAGCGAGGGAAATATTCAATAATCTTTAAACATCGCTCCAACAAGATGGCGGCATCCTTTTTTTTTTTTTTTTGAACTGACTATACTGTTAGCCTTAGGGGCCCTGGAGCCTTTACGGCTTTTACAGCTTTACCGGGCTTGGGCACCCAGCCACGAAAGCTAAGCAACAACATCCGAGGGTGCCAAAGTGGCCGAACCTCGGCTCGGACTGTTGCGCGTATGCAATTAAGTCGCGATCTGACTAATCCCTAGCCATAATTCGATCTAAACTAACTATACATATATACATGTTTCTGCCCCCTGGGAGGAGGGAAGGAACATGTGTATGTGTATTTAGTGGTCTGAAATTTTTGTCTACTCTAACTAGGAAAAAAAAGAAAAAAAAAGGTCCCTTACAGAACCTATGTACCTATGTGTGTTGTGCATGGGTGTATAATGCAGTGTCATGTATGGCTGAGAAAGCTAATGATTGTAGAGTCACTTGTATCGCGCGAGCGGCTGCTTGGCTCAAGGGCTCCATGCCGATGGATCGGACCTAGGCTTGAGTTGCCGCAGAGGAGGGCGGTCGTGGCGGGTGTGCGGGAGCGAAGTTAACCGTACGTCCCCTGCGGAGGGAACGGTGGTTTTGCGGGCGTGGGCGCGAGCACGCATATGTTGCGGGAGCGGACGCGTAGAAATTGTTAGCGTTCTCGATGTCGTCATCGGGATCGACAAAGAGATTTCGCGGACGGCGTTTATAACGTTTGGCAGCGGGGATCGGATTGTCTGGGACGTAGTTTACGGTGGATTTTACGAGCGGGTTGGGATAATTCGAAGCGCTATCGAAGTATCTCCTGGTGAGATATTTCACATAGGCTTCTATCGAGGGAAGCATCATGTCCCTGTGCAGGTCCATGTTCCTAACGAAGGCTGGAGGGTCAAGCAGGCGACGGAGAAACCGATTTTGGACTCTTTGCATGCGGGCAAAGTTATGTTTGGACATATGTGCGAACGCGGCGCAGCTATATGTCAAGATCGGACGGACGCACATCTTGTACAGTGTGAGCTTATTTCTTAAGGACATTTTGCTTACCGAACTGAGCAAGGGTCGCAAGCGAGAAAGGATCCAGATGGCCCTATTCCTGACTATAGTAACGTGTGCGTTGAAGTTAAGCTTCGAGTCGAGGGTGACACCCAGGTATTTAGTCTTGGTGGCCCAAGGTATATTCGTACCGAATAATGAGAGGGGTCCTACCGTGCGTGGTAGTTTGCATGTATGCGGTTCGAACATAATCGCGGCGCTCTTTACCGGATTAATAGCTATTCGGCACGTTCGAAACCACTCCCCGAGAGTGGTTACGGCACGTTGGACTGCGCAGGCGAGATTTTTTCTGTGTCTGTTTGACGCATATATGACTGTGTCGTCAGCGTAGAGCCCTACCTCGACCCCGGGGGGCTTCGGGAGGTCGCTGACGTACAGATTGAAAAGGCAAGGCGCCAGAATGGAACCTTGCGGGACGCCTGAGCGTATAGGGTGGGCGGTAGATAGTACTCCTTCCACTCGGTAGTGGAAGGTGCGGTCGCGTAGAAAATCGTGAACTAGATGAACTAACCTATCCGGGACTTCTAATTGATGTAGCTTGTGGACTAGTCCGGCATGCCAGACCTTATCGAAGGCCTTAGCTACGTCGAAAAAGACCGCAAGCGTACGGGCGGGGGCGATACTACTTTTGGCAAAGTTGCTCGTGATGTGCTCCGTGAGGCGGTGCACTTGATGTGTACACGAGTGTCGGGCGCGAAAACCGAACTGTTCGGGAGGGTATAGATTTTTAATATCTATAACGGTTTTGAGACGGTTCAGAAGGAGCCGCTTGTAAAGTTTCCCTAGTGTGTTTAAAAGGCTGATCAGGCGATAGCTATCGGGAAGCGAAGCTTTTTTGCCGGGCTTGTGAATACCTATAACTATAGCTTTTTGCCAGACGGCTGGAAAATAGCAGTGGGCTATGGCTACATTGAAGATGCAGATCAAAGAGCTATGAGGTGATCGGGAAGAAGTTTAAGTACTTCATTCCTGATACCGTCGGGGCCAGGGGACTTTCTAGGCTTAAGGCCTTTAATAATAGAACAAATCTCGTCATGCGTGACCGGGTTTAACGTTTCCGCGGGGGGAATCGTCGTTAGTTCCTGAACGGCGGTCTCGATGGTTTCGATGTGGGCAGTGTCTACGTTGTCGCAGTTTGGAGAGCACTGGCTCTCCAAGCTTGCGGCAAGGCATTCTGCCTTATCGTCGCTATCGAACGCGGGTGGGAGACCGGGGCCCCTTTCGAGGGGCGGCATCAGGGCAGAAGCTTCTAACTTCAGAGAGCGGGCGAGGTTCCAGTAAGCCAGATGGGACGGCTTGAGACCCTCTAGGAGGTTATCCCACCGGTGACCTCTGTACTCGCCGATGCGAGCTCTAACCTCTCTCTGAAGTCGCCGTTACCTACGGGTGTTATCCCTCGTCGGATAAGAATCGTGTGCACGTGTCGCGGCGTTCTTTTCCGTGATTAACGCTCGTAAGCCGGGGGGGAGTATAAAATGGCGTTCGTTCGCCGCTTGCACCTCTCTCGAGGCCTCCCTTACACCGGTTTGGAGGTAGTCGACCAGGGAATCGATCGCTAAGTCGGCGTCTGCTGTTGACTCTAATACGTCGGGGATCCTAGCTAAGCTGGACGGGGTCGCGTTATCGGTTAGGTAACGATTTAAGATCGCGTAGTCAACAACTTTGACTTTTGGCGGACTGGGGTCGAACGATTGCCCGAGTTGTAAGATAACTGGGCGGTGATCAGAGTCCAGTTCATGTACGACTTCTATAAGTCGTAACCGAAGTGAGACACCTTTGAGGAGGGCTATGTCAAGTACTGTCGGTTGACAGTTATCTTGAAAGTGCGTGGGCTCTAGCGGTGCTATGACATCAAAGCCGAGCACATCGCATAGTAGGTCGAGAATAACCCCGTTAGGGGTGTTACGCGAGTTGTTGAAATGGGTGTGACCGCTATTGAGGTCGCCTGCTATTATTACGGATTGACCGAGTGAAAGTAGCGCCTCCAGATCAGACTGAAGGAGTCTTTTACTCGGGGAGAGATATGCAGAGACAAGCGTGATTGACGGATGGCCAGTCATGCCTATTCTACAGATGGACACTTCCATATTGGTAAGTGCGGGAGGGTCTATTGGCATGCAATAGAGGGAACGCTTGTAGTAGATGAGCGTGCCGCCTCCTCGGGTGGCACGGTCATTTCTGACTATGTTGTAATTTGCTATCTTAGGGTTGCGCCTACTGGGTTTTAGAAGTCTATCACCCGTTCCCTAAGAAAGGTTGATACTAGGTCCCGTTGTGGAAGGAGGTTTCGCGCGTTAAAGAAAGAGATGTTGAGACTCCTAGGTTTAATGCGAGCCATTTATAACCGTTATCTATTTCCCGGCACGGGCCAGGCGCATTAGCGTCGCTGTCATCAGGGGAAAACGCCTGATGGATTTGCCGGGGCCGTACTCAGCGACGCACTGTTCGTATGCCAGTACTTCCTGAGGGTCACTCGCGGAAGAGCATGACCATGTAGTCAACGCCGCGGCGCGTGCTAACGGGCGGGGAGGCCTGAGCCTTAGGAGGCTGAGGGCGGGGAGTGGAGACCCATGCTGCCTGAAGGGCTCGCATGGCCGGAGGGGGTGCGCGGGGTAAGGGGTTTGGCGGCATCCTTGTTAAAACTTTCCAGGGAGCCTTTGTAGCAACTTAAAATGCATGTTCCTAGTTATTTATTGTAATTCACTTCACTTTTGGACCACAACCACACTACATCACGTAAAATGCCGCCAAAATTACAAAATATGGGGCCAAATGACATAAGTTTATGAATTAAAACAAAAACCACCACATGACACTTTAAGTTACCGCCAAAAACTCCTATATGGTTATGAAATGTATGTCAAACCGTTAAGCACGACAGCGAAAAAAAAACAAACATTCGCATGTTCCGCAGGTTGCGTACTTTGGTAACTTGCAAATGAGCTAAAGAAAAAAACTCATTTGCGCAAATATTTGTTGTAATAACAAAAATACTCCATATTATATATTAAAAATCAAGAATCTATAGTTTTATCCCAACAATTGATTGTTAAATAGTGCTAATGACTCTCGATTAATCAATTGTTAATTGATATTTTACAACACTATTCAAAAGTCATTGCGAAGTAGTAGGTACACTGCGAGAGAGTGATTTATGTGCAAAAAAGGTCATTATTTGGATGATGAAAGCAAAAAACAAGGCAACTAACGATAGCTTATGAGTGGCAGACAACGTAGTGTATTGAACAAACTGTATTTAAAATGTCTACTTCCGAAGTGGAAATCCGAAACATAAATATAACTATGTTAGTATTATTGACGTTTTTACCACCAATTGTAGAAAGATCACATAATTATGTTTATCTCAGTATGTCGATACAATTGTTTGTGTTGTGTAAACGATATTTATTGTGACTAAACTAGTTTTTAAGGTCATTGATCTTTATCATTGGAAGGCAATAATGCTAATTTTTATTGTGGCTCAAAGTAGTTACACCAAGACCAATAAACTGATTTTTTAACACAATATTATTGATAAATATATTCCCTAGATAATTAATTTACAGCACAAAATGTATATTGTGGTCATAATGTAAAATATATTATGGGAAAGTAATTATTTACTAGATACACAAGTGTTATTAAATTGCTATAATGTAAAATATAAGATTTTTTTTAATTTTTGTCATTACTTGGTAACTCATTTAGGCTATAATATAAGATTTGACAAAATATGCACAAAGAGGGAAAAGAAATAAAAGACATTGTTTTTATTTTAAAATCTATATATTTTATATAAATACTAGACGTGCCTGCGATCCGCTCGCGTGGACTACTAAAAAAGTTTTTTTTTTGTGTGGAACCCTAATTATTTATATGACTGTTTGCCACCTTAAAGTATAAAAAATACAGTTCATCACAACATCATGTATGTAATATAAAAAATACCATACATATAAACATATTAAAAAAATGCATACAAAATATAAATTCTTAATACAGTTGGTTTCGGTTATAATCTTGATGAAGGGACCACTATAATTATGTCACTATTTCCGAAAGTGGCTATAATACATAGGTAGAAACATAGAAAATAATATTTATTGTTAGACAATATGGCCATGCAATGTGCATATGTCGCCTAATATCAACTTAATGATACTATAAACATTTTACAAATCCTGCTGAATTTTCTAAAGATTATGTAATATTGCATCATTTCAGTTTATATTTCTGTGCTAATGTACTAGATTTAACTTGTAACTACCTGAAGATTTATAAAGAAAAACATATTATTACAACTGCTGAACATCTGTGGATATAAACAAAATATATGAAAGATTTATAATCCTATGAATGAACAATTGTGTGTCTGTTTATTGACACCACTTTGGTAGATTTGGGATTTCTAGGAACTTGTTACAAATGGTTCATTAAAATTAGTCCCTATACCCAAAATCGGCCTTACATCTGAAGTCACTATAGCCAAATAATTTTCCTATAATTCAAGGGACAAAAAAAGGTGAGAACCACAAATTACAAATTAAATCCACTAGAAAGACTTGAAAGATTCTATAAATGTTTTGATCAAATGTATCAATGTAATTTTTAAACAGATTATTAAATTTATATGGCTTTCATTACTTTATCTGAGATTGTAATTACAAGATGAATCATATGTTTTTGATTCATTTTGTGATTTTAGTTTTTTGTGTTTCGAAAAAATCTTTTTCCTTTTTTGTTAATATTTTTATTATATTTCAACTAAACACCTATTTTGCAGAATTCAATATAAAAGCTATATATTTTGATAAACTTGTGGACTCAGATATTGCTGAGTATTGTATATACTTTCAAATGCATTTAGTAAAAAGTTGTAATTACAAACAGACATTTCACTTTTATTATATGTATAGATTTAATACGGGCTTAGGACGCGACTTACTCTAGTCCCGCATTAAATAATTGTACGAATTACTTCAGTCCGACAAATTAAGCAAAGAGGGTATATTTGGATAAGTGATATCTGCTGGTAATACGTACTGACTATACTATTCGCCTTAAGGGTGCCGTAGAGGCCGAACCTCGGCTTGGGATGTTGCAGTACGTGCAAATAAGTCACGAATTGACTAATTTTGTGTGGTGTATGGTGGTGATATTAATGTATTTCTCTACATACCTGCAGGCAAAAATCAGTGGAGAACCTGGTGATATCTTCCCAGGATGCCATTGGCCAGAGCATAAGCCAAGCACTCACTTTCTCTGGAGTCATCACCCAGAATCTCAACCAGATAGTAGTACATGAAAACAAGTGGGTATTTTCTTATATTTATCTTTTAATAACTTTTTCTATTGAGATACATTTGATTCTTAAATTAATATATTCATAAATTAATATTCTAGTTGCCTTGTACTCGTAGATAATCAATACAATACAAGTAGTGGTTTAGATTATTGGATAAACATCCATATTGTTATTACTTTGAAAAGGTTTCATGCCCAATAGTGGTATGCACCAAGAGGTGTTTTTTTTTTAACTGACTATACTGTTAACCTTAGGTCTTGGAGCCTTTGCGGCTTTTACAGCTTCACCAGGATTGGGTTCCAAGAGATGTGCATTTAATTTTAACTGGAACTTGGGAATAAAAACTGATTGCTTAATATTTCTAGCAAATTATAAATATTGGCTAAAATCCATTGATCAATTTACATAGCAAAATAAAAAAGTTTAACTTGCGTTTTGCTGTCAAAGCATAATCCTCGTTCAATAATTATAATTCATAAAATGAAATATTCCTTTGTTGTTCTCACTCATAAAGTAGCCACATACTTATTATTATATGAGAAGAATTCCGCTCTAGTTATCTTAACAAAAGAATAATAAATTATTGTAATATAAATTTTACTTCTATACGTACGAGAAGGATATACGTAATCAGCATTCGGGTTTTGACCTTCCGTGCAAATTGCAAGTAACGTTACCACACGCAGTCAATTGTGTTCTAATACTTCTTTTACCTACATAATATAAATTTAAATGTAACATTTCTGATAGTAACCTTGCAAATACGAGATGTCTGTTTTTATTATTTTGTACGATTATTTATTTTTTCTTTTTTCATTTATTTTGAAATTTTACTTGGATCCCATCTAAAACCGCGCGATAATGTGAATATCAAATGGCATGTCGGAAACGCGAACATCATTGTATGTAAATTTATAATATCATTTTAATTTACAACATTGCCAGGTTAATGACGCTTATCATTTCCCTTGTATGAGCGGCGATATGCGTTATCTATCAGTAACCGCTGTGAACGGTGTAAGTGTTGGTGGTCACGGCTTAATCATGAAGGCCGAGGTACAGGCTTACCAAGTGCAGTTCACGCAGTTGGACGACACCGCGAAGGTGTTTCTTTTGAGGTTTGTCTCTGAAACCTTAAGTGAACTTTTCAATGGGATATATGATTTGCTATAGATTTATGGTACAGAATGACTGTTAAATATTTTTGTTGTACCTTTTGCGCAAGTGACAGATATTTCGCAATATACTTAGGTATGAAATAGAATTGTTAGAATATTTCATGCTTCAGTGATGGTGACAATGATGGTAGCTTATGTCATTTCTGTTCATGTCATGGTTTAAGTGATACGGCTATTTGACTGACTGAACCATATCTATCTTCAGCTTCGGTTTACCCTTGTTCGATGTCAGTTTATATCCCTATATGATTTGTCACCGTGTCATTTGCTAGTCTGATCACAACTTTTAGGTGCTTACGGGTTTATTGTATAAATAATGATATACATACAAAACCAAAGTTTTCTCACAAAAGTTGATGTAACCATATGGAAATATAAAAATTATAAAACAATATTATTTGATTATATCCAGCTTCACGTTTCTAGCTAGTCATGATAAAATTAGCAATGACTAATTCACTACAATTATTTACGCATTTAATGATGAGAATTATTTCTTTGTTTGATAAAGAACAGATGTAGTGAGAGACTATTCACTGGCACTACAAACTAACGAAATCATCATCTTACTTTGTTTGGTTTTCGTATTACATCTTACTTTGTTTGGTTTTCGTATTACATTTTACTTGTTTTAATCCTATTTCTATCGCTCATATTGTTTGTTATTCTTTGACCATTTCCTCATGGCATTAGTTTGTTTGTTTTTTCTTATATACATTTTATTTTTTATGTATATATTATTCTGCCATATTTGAATGATTATCAGTTTTGACTTTAGCATAAGTATTGGCAAATACTTGTGTCTATCTTCCACTTTGTTGTTCCACTTCCACGTTGTAATCTATCTTCCACTAATATGCAGGCTCATCTGCTGGATATGAAGCGATATGAAAAGGCTTATAGCACGGCCAAAGTCAACCAGAAGTCCACAATGTTAGTGCTTCGACCATGAGCATTTGGACAATGTGTTAAAGACAAAATAAAATAAAAAGTGCAGATAGTTTCAACATTTCTATTTCGAGGATGTGATAAAAGGCAATGAACTTTATTTCATAAATACGTTCCACCTTTGTAAAATGAAAGGAGCAATACGTAAATCGTCATAAATGATTAGCAGTTTTTATTATACGATAAACATCGACGCACAAACGAAAAAAATATCACTTTGTATAAGTATATTTCTATTCTTGAAAATTTAATCAGAAGTTGCTCTTTTTTGTCTCCTTTGAAGGTATTAAGTAGCAAAGCATAGAATCGGTTTATTTGTGTCCGCTTTTAGTCGTAAGACATGCGCATTGTGATTTAATTTTTTTATGAAATATGCGTTTCGAACTAATAGCGTATATTGTGTTTTTTAAGTTTTATGACGGTGAGTGTCAAAGATATACTTGTTATGCTATACTATAATCAAATGTAGTATGTTTTCCTATAATATTGATACCCGCGATTTCATTCATGTGAAAAAGTTTTTGATGTGTCTTAGGTGACAGAACCTAAGTGTCTTAACTGGATTTAAAAGTGGGAATTTTATCAATTCCGCTTAGCTCTTATGGGCTTATAAGAAGCGTAGAACCTTCCTCGGGTTCAGTCATATATTAGTCTGAAAGCTACGTTCAAATTGGTACAGTAATATTGAAGTGATGCGCGTTCCAACATTGAGAATATTCTGTTATTATATACATACCTAATTCACATACATGAATATACACAATTCACTTCTATTCCAAATTTAAATAGAATTTCTCCAACCGTTTGAGCATATATATATATATATATATATATATTACACACAAATATAGATAAAAGTATTATTACCTACGGTTTCACAATTTTCATGATGGCATCGTTAGTTGTGTAAATGACATTAATTGGAACCTGTTGCCATCAAAACGCACAATGTGGGAACTTACGCCAGTTATCATTGTAAATGATGGCATCCTTGTTAGTAACTAGGTGTCACTGAGAGCCGTTCATGCTGAGCAATGTATAAAGGGGATTTGTTAACAGCTATAAAAAGGAATGTATTGAAGTAAGCGTTTACGAATATTTATGTAGTCAGAAAGAAAAGTAATGTACGTAATTTAAAGCTAATCGAGAATTGTTGTAATAATAGCAGCCTATATAAGTGTCCCACTGCTGAGCAATGAAGCCTTTTCTCAAAGGAGGCACGGGATTCACGTCCACAAGGCGATTTCAAACGCCACTAAATCGACAGGTTGATATTTTTCCCACATAATATAGAGGAATATTTCTCAAGCGTTCGGACGTCTTCACGATGTTTTCTTTCACCGTTAGCCGATAGTGTAGCTAATTTGATTTTTTTTTTAATTACTCCACATCTTCCCTCTCGGATATCGAGTTCCGATACATTTTTATTCTAACTTTAGTCTTTATTTCCATTTCTTTAAGTCTTAAGTATCGTTTATTCCTCATTTAAAACCCATGTCGGTACATTAACTTATGCTATCAATTTGAATTACTAAATGTACGCGAATTACGAAAAATTCATTGGTATGTGGTTCGAACCTGGGGACATCGAATTGGTATTCCGCCCGATCTAAAGTGTTTAAACCACTGTACCACTACGATTATATTGAGTGAAGTATATTGAGAAAATGGACCAAACATCCTGATTTGACAAGGAATTCCTCGAAATTATAAAGCAAGGTTAAGACGTTTATATATATATGTTTAAGCCTTCAAGAGTTATATATGTTCAAGAATTATTGAAAATTTAAGCTTTACAAGTACAATTTAGGACAATCTATACTAATGTAATAAAGCGGAAGAGTTTTGTTTGTTTAAACACGCTAATCTCTGAAATTACCTCAGTCGGATTCGAAAAAATATTTTTGTATGTGATAGCCAGATTCACGACGAATTGTATAGGCTATCTAGCATTAGGCTACATTTCTCAATTAGCTTTAAATATTGATTTTTGTTAAGTAAGTCAGAAGAAATAGCGCACCCTAACTGCGTTATCCGCAGTCCACGGCTGGCGTAATGGTTAGTGATACGTAAATACAATGTTCTACAAAAGTATTGCTGTTTAGTACATCTAAAAAAGTCCGCGATACTATATGCCTATCTTTTATACTCGTACATAAGCCACAATAAGGTATTTTATGACAAAGTTTTATTGAAAATTTAAAAGTGGTTAATGAGCATTATGCATACATATTATTATTATATTGTATTATATTATGTATACATATTAGGCATGGCATACTTACGTAATCCCTACGAACGAAAGTTACTTCATCTTCAAGATAATTTTATGTAGATAAACTTTGCCCTTTATAGCATATTATTTGGACGAATAGTTTGGGAGATAATGCAAAATTAAAATAATTCAACACTCGGCTCGGGTATATGACTATAAGTGTAGTGGCGCGAACGAGGCGTGTGAGTTGTTACGCATAAACCTGGCCGCCCGATAAAAATCGCGTCTATACTGAAGTATCAATCATCAATCGGCGATTTCTTTTAACTTATACGCGGGTGAAACCGCGGGTCACAGCTAGTATTGTAATATGTATGATATACATTGTGTTTGTTTGGTGTGTGGGTCGTTGAACGATAACTATTTACTATTAGTGATACTGTTCGGTGTCACTTTGACCTGATTCTAATAAGAAGTAGCTACTTATACTTGTTATTTTATGCGATGGTGTTTGTTAAGGGGGCATATGGTCCACCTCGTGGTAGATGATATCTGCAGTCTATAGTTATTTATAACACATTTTAAATAGTACCATAGCCTTAGCTGGATTTAGTTATTATTGTAAATGGCTGGGTGCTAGGACATGACAATTTGTGTCCGCTGGATCGCAACCACCACACACCAGGAGTAATCAGCCGCTATAGTGCTACACTTAGACATGTCACGTTCCGGGATCAGCCGGTGTATATCCAGTAAACAAGTGAGGTGGTAGGGATCAGTACCCGACTGGGTCGTGACTCGCGATCACCATACACGTGGTGATAAATCCGTCACAGTGACTCTCTTTTATTTTGTCGCGTTTAGCGTGTCGCAGAGAGCCTTGCAGGCCGGGATGAAAATGAAGACCGTCGATGGATTACCGATCTCTCGGTGGTCGCCGTTATTTTTACTCGACTGCGCGACGCAAAGGAAGCTAATATTATCAGCCTATGTATGTTTGTTTCTTTGTAGCACTCTAGAGACAAAACTCGTGGGATAATTTAGATAATTTTTATGTCACTCGAATTGTCTTAACTTTGCGAAGTAAACTAAAGACATGACGGTAATCAAAATTACATATGGCGAAAACCAGACGCCATACACAGCGTCATTTTGGTACATCAGTAAAGCGGCAGCATAGATTTGTCTTCTAAGGATCACTTACAATAAGTATTTTTGTCTTCTGTCTTTTGAACGAGGTCAGTACGACTCGCGCGTGCTCTTGACTGATGGCATTTTGTAGTCCACGCGAGCGGAGCCGCGGGCACAGCTAGCTGATAATAAAATAAGAGAGCAAAAGGGAAAACATTAAAAAATCCCTTACATCTTGAAGGCCAGCTGTTAAATTATATGTCTGCCAACCAACAATTATTCGATGTTTCGCTGTACTTGATAGGCTGTTGTAATCTGAGCGGGGCGTGTACTATCTTCCAGTATAATTATCGTCATTTAAAATCCGTTGAGGCTGTGGCCAAAATTATGCGTAAAACCAAGTAGGTATAATAAAAAAGTGTTGTCAATTACCGTGATTAGAATTTTTTCTACGTTAATAAACAGTTAAACAACCAGACGCCTTTCTTAACATATTCTCTATTCTGCTTATCATTTATTTCATATCAATATCAGTTATTTATCTTCTAATAATCATATCCTAACTTGCTCTGGAGTAAGACGAAACAGTGGTAATTCCGTGATGTAATTGGGATTCACCAACTGGCAAAGTTATTATGTGCATATGAATTATTGAACAATTATATTCAAATTAATCAAATAATTATGTACTAAGTCATTAATAAAACAAGTATGCGGAAATAAAACAAAAGAGAAACAATACTTTGTAAGTAACCATAAAAAAATGCTTGCTTAAATATAAAAGTATGTTACGTTTTATCGCAGGTAAATTTTCTTTTAATTAATTGTATGAGAATAATTGTACAATATTGCATCCGTTGGTACGCCCGTGCGATCTAAAATAGACAAGGCTCGTCGAATGAT
Source organism: Saturnia pavonia (assembly GCA_947532125.1). Classification (NCBI taxonomy): domain Eukaryota; kingdom Metazoa; phylum Arthropoda; class Insecta; order Lepidoptera; family Saturniidae; genus Saturnia; species Saturnia pavonia. Next base: position 17,027,350 of record OX383904.1, read on the forward strand.
AAATATCTACTGACTGGCTTCGTAAATTACCCCGGTCACTACGTAACTACTGTGGGCACGCTGGCCGATCTCGAAAAGTGACAGAATAAAGTGATTCATCTATTCGTTGTGAAAGGTTACTCACGCAACCCAATCGCGCACAAAACCTCTGCCATCTTGAAAAACTGAACCAAGTCGTTCTTGTACCGTTGGCATCCGTTACGACTATTTCAAATTCATACCTATGCTTTCTTTATTTTTTTCAGAAGCGTTTCCCGCTCGCCTTCGCCATCGCTTCGTAGCGCCGAATGCGCGTCAGACAACATAGACAATGACAAGGTATTGCTTGAAGTAAATTAAGCGAAAAGTGAAACACTATGAATTTAATAGAAAGAAACAGAACAATAACAAACCGTCTTTGTCCCACCTTCTCCCATTTCATCACAATTATATTCTTCAGTGTTCTATTCGTCATAGAGTGTACGTTTACCTTTAAAATATTTTTAATTTTGGATATTCATGTTGCTAGGTGAATGAAAGTGAAAGTGAATGGAGTCGCTCTTACTTTTTTTTAGATTAAATACGCAATACATAGTGTGCTATTGGTAATGTTTATTATGATTATCCTGCGCACGCGCATTTCCAACATCCGGTATTTCTTATCCAGAGCTCGATTAGTACCGAAGGTGTTATCCTACAAATTATATAGATTTGAAGGTATTTTGGTAATGGACATTGCTTCACTTAATAATTTGTCAACATGCCCTTTGTAAGCTGTACTTTTTGCCAGATGTAGTTGACTAGGTACTGTGATATGGTGTTAATTAATTTTCTAGTCATCTAGTGGTATCTGTTCGATACCAATTTCCAAGTTGAAAATTAGACCATACATCATTATATATTATACACATTTTTAATTTTATTTATTTCATGTGAAACAAACGGTTACAATTCCCTATTATTAATAAAAAAACATGAAACACTATCCAAAATCAGTTTCCATTAAATTTAGCAATGTACAATACGAGTTGCTTACAAAATTACAAACATTAGAAAAGAGCTAAAAATACAAAAGAATACAATATTAATAAAAATACAAATACAAGTTCATAAAATACTTTGTTATAGAATTATTAACTGTCTTCATGATCCGATACCTCGAGTGAGAATGCCTTCAAGCTTTTTTTTTTCGTACTGACTACACTGTTAGCCGTAAGGGCCTTGAAGCCTCAGAAGGCTTTTACAGTTTCACCGGGATTGGTGGCGAAATCTTAAGGCAGTCAGCCGCGAATGCCTTCAAGTCGGTCATTGCCTGCTTATAAGGTGCGTTCGGTCACAGAGCACACCTGTTGCTATGATACACAGTCAATAGTACGAACACTAAGTTATTAGTACGGAATTCATGATTACATTGACACGATTCTCCAACTTATACTAAATAGTATCTCACATAATACTAGCTGTAGGTTTATTTCGACATTATAAACAGACGCTTCAATTTTATTATATGTATAGATGATGTGTTAGTAGAGGAAGCCAGTCATTGTAACAGTATATTATGTTTCATCGTATCGTTGCAGACGAGCGACACGTCGTTGAACTTGCAGACGGGCGGTAGCGACAGCGGCTCCGTGTCGAGCGGCGACGTGCCCACCGTCATCGGGCCGACACCTTCCAATTCCAAAAATGACAATTCAAAAGTGAGTTAAAACATAATTATTATTACTTTAGCTATAGGTAATGGACTTTTACTTTAAGTAACTAATTTATTTCATACAGAATAATATTTATTGTAAATAAAAGACATGCCCAGACATCTTATTATATCTATATTGGTTACTCTTTCCTAAAATAACGGTAGAGGGATTAGGAGTGTCAATTAATTAAATCTGCGACACATGTGACCGGCACTTCACCAAGCTTGTCGAAAGTGTGGCAGACTTTGGAAATAATCGGTAAAGGCAGTAAATGTTAAATTGGATACTGTAGTATCACTTGTATACAGGTGACATCATGTAATCCGAACCCCAAAGGTGTCGAGGGTGGTGGAACGGTGCGCGCTAAGAAGAAAAGTTGGTACAATGCACTCTACCCGACGTATAAGAGCAAATCAGATGACTTCAAGAGAATATTTAAAGATTTACATGATGATGAGAGGCTTATCGTTGGTAAGTTAATCTACCGTTAGGTATAGATATAATCATAATATAAATCCATAATTAACATATAACATTATTTATCATTTCAAAATAACAGTGATTCATGAAATATGTACCATGCCTAATACTGGCTAAGTCTAAAATATCACACAACATAGTGAGGTACCGTGACAGGTTTTAAGAAGTCGACAAAGCCTTATTTAAATTAGATCCTAACAGAGGATAATACCTCGTTGAGGTCAAATTGTACCAGCCGTTTAAAATAACCCTAATGCATAGAACACAAAGAAATTTACATGGGAATCACGTATTTACACAATTTTGTTGTTCCATGGGCTAGCATTTAACCGATAGACAACGATTGTAGATAGACAATAATGATATCGACTAGCTGAGATATAGTGTAACAGCTTTATCTTATAATATTATAGAGCGTTTGTGATCTAATATCTATGAGTGACAACTCCTTTTCTTACAAATCAAAAAGACATAACTTTCGGGCGGCTGATTACATTTGATTTATCGGTATCTTGCGTTTACAAATTACAGTAACATCACTCATTATTGTAATTTAAGGGGCGCCAATTTGATGTTTGATAAAAAAAGTCTTAGTTTCACTAATGTGCCTAAAATCTAGTGTGCGTCGATTGATTTATGGAACGCATGCTAAGTTGATTTTTGAACGCGTGAGTATTGTGTATGAAGCCTCTTGCAGGGGAATTCCGATTGCATCTAAATATCTCGAAAGTTGAAGGCAAAAGTACCTTCAATGTCAAATTTCTGCCTCGGTCCTTAAAAATCGTGTCATTTTTTAAGGGTTTATCTAGATAAGTTGCCGATGATTTAACCAAGATTTTACCTAATGGGAAGTGAAGATGTGAATGCCCGATGGTGACATCGTACTAAACCTAATAATCATATCGGTTCTGCATTACAACTTGCTAAACATACTAATAACTGATTGGCGTCGGATTTTTATTTTGATGTTGGTACTTAATTATACAATCATTAGAATATGGCCTAATGCTAAACGAAGACTGCATCACGATGATATCCTTTAAGGTCATTGTAGGATTATAACACATCATAAACGATTCAACCTACTAACAAATTCTCGAAGTTGTAATCGTGTACTTTTATCAGATTATTCATGCGCTCTGCAAAAGGATATCTTGGCCCACGGGAGGCTGTACGCGTCGCAGAACTACCTCTGCTTCTACGCGAGCATCTTCGGCTGGGAGACGAACCTCACGCTGCGCTGGAAAGATGTCACCGCTATCACGAAAGAGAAGACTGCGTTGGTACGATCCCTCTAAGCTTAGCTCGTATAACCTCGTACCTGTGCAGGTGTACGCTCGTAGGTCGACCGCACGTACATACCTTCTGCACAGCTAGACCTCTCCAGTAGTGTGTGCTCGGCTTAAAGTGTTCAAAATTAAATAAGTTGTCGCTTCCACCAGGTGATCCCTAACGCGATCCTCGTATGCACTGAGAGTGAGAAACATTTCTTGACGTCATTCTCCGGGAGAGACAAGGCGTACCTGATGCTGTTCAGGATATGGCAGAACGCGCTCATGGATCAGCCGACAAGCAGTCAGGAGATCTGGCAGTGGGTGAGTGAGTCACGTGCTGCTTCTTATTCTATGAGATATAATAAATAACAAGAAAAATAAGGCTTTTAGAAAAAAACGTCTTCTGCGTCGAAGGACTATTACAATAATAGCAATAATGGGACGCCTTAACTAAATCAAACTCTCTGGACCCGCAGATTAAGATTTGAAGGCTCGCAAGCATTACGATGTTCTTTCCCATAGTAGGTTCTGTTGTTAAACAGTATTGTGGTTACCGCACAAAAATCGAACCAGTTTTATAACCTGCAACTAAAGGAGTCCTTCATACGACATTAAAAATTATAAATAACGTTATTATGAACGAAGTCGCGGTTGTCCGATTGTAACTTATAGACAGTATGATTCAAGTCACAATTCAGATTGTATAAAACTCGCATGTAAAACGTTCAAAACGCATTTATATACAATCCTATATGCGCATGTATTATAGATAATTGTTAAACATTTATGGATTTTACCACAAGCCAGTCAGATTTCAGCTGCATTACTCGACTATAAATAGGTTAAATGAATGTTAGCGACGCATAGCATAGCTTTAGTTTTAAAACGTTTCAATAACAAATAGGTAGCGATTTTTGATAGTAATATGTTGTTATAAGTATGAATATTGATATGATCACATTGAATGTATAATTCTATAAGGATTACAAGTAGTGCTAGTTCAAATAATATTGCACGCTAGTGCAGTACTGTGGCTTTTAAAGTGGAGTGGCTTGTGAAATAGTCAAAATTCGATAGTAATTTTTTTATAAAATACATGGGTTATAATTATAAAAAAAGCTTATATGTACTCATAAATTTTGATTTAAAAAAATCTTTACATACGTGCATGCCGATTAATTGAAAGTTATATTTATATATTAAAAAATCCACACGCAGAATTGTAGACAAAAAAATCATGGCTACAATCGCGCCAGTCGTTTATCAAAAGAGCGTTGTTGTACAAGCACTGCCGTTGTCATCTATAACTCGCCTAATACATTCTAAGAATATTGTATAAGTGAATGTCTTGTAGCCAATTATAAAGTGTTTTTTTTTAAAAGCCTAGTCATTTCGTTCAATCAGAGCAGGAATAAGAGAAAACAGTTTTTAAATTTTTATCAGTATCATATATAACAGTTCTTACCTAAAACCCTTTTATTACCCATTTATAACGCTAATCCCATTACAGTTAACGACAATCACCCTACCCCCAATAAATGAAACAAAGACGAAGTTAACCAGCTGGCCTATTTTCACTGTACATCACTTATCTTTGGGTTATAACAAACAAGATCGCGTACTGTACGCCGATGCGACGTACCTGTTCGTTCGATTTCTCAACGTCAATTTGAAATTTAAATATATACAAATTCTCATTTAACCGTGTTGTTTTTGTGTTGTTACTGTCGCAGCGTCGTGAGGACATACCTGTGACGTATTAAAGCAAGTAGTAGCTATGTTACAGAGCATATAGCTGTGCTTCTCAGCTCTATATATGTCCTTATTTTAGGTTCACCAGAGTATGTACACGTACAGATGACACTGTATGAGATGTTTAAATCAGTCCACTGTTGGAGTCCTTCCACGGCTAACAACTTGAACAAACGCCTTGCACAGGCCGTCTGTCCTTCTTGTAGGATTGTTAATGTCTTTCTTAATAAACAATCTTAACGTTTGGCCAAACGCGGTCTCGACTTTTACCTTAGGTTATGTTGTCGCCCAGTTGTATGAGTTTTGATGATTGAGAAATGTGCTTTGTTTTCTATTCTAACAATTTTAGTTCCTTTTCCGTTAAGACAGTATTTGCTGGCAGTACTGGCACACAACTTTGTTCGAGCTCAGTACGTACTATCAAATAACCATCAATGTACATTCAACAAAAGAATTCCGATATTTCCGTTTTTAACGCCGCGATTTGTCGCTGCTATTGCTTATTATTAAAACCATATTATATTGATTATTATATCTTATAATAATTTGATATTAAAAGTAAAATAAAAAGGCTTTAAATTTTCTTTCTGAATGCTATTCTTTCATATTATTGATGCGTCTATGGATAAAGAAAATGCTGTTATATTTTGCGTAAATAATTGATTAGTACTCAGTAAAATAAAAATTCAAACTCACTATGCTGATCTTTACTATACTGTGTTCATACTTACTTACGCACATACTCTCTATGGTCCTATTGCAGATTTATTTCTTGTTATCTATCACTTGTTGTTTCCACTTCGCTGTCGAAAACAGAACTGTGGTGGCGCGGGGCGCTTATATCCTCAACAAAAAACGCTCGCGAAATCACTAGCAGGTCCCTGAATTATAGAACGTGCGCCATCGTTTTTAAAAGAAGGGGAAGGTTGCTATTTTTAGACAATACGTAATCGGACCGATAACCTATGTTTGCCTGTTATAATTTGACCGCCGTAAGCGCGACCCTCAATAGTCTGCGGGACGCGGGAGCGGAACACGACCGACCAATAAGCTAGTTTGTTGCCGGCCGCCGGCAGCAATAGACGTTTGACGTATTGGCTTACGCGGTTTTATTTTCGTGATATTTTTACCAAGATAAAATTTAGAACGCTGCCTTTTAAAAACCTACATAGACAATGAAACATTAACGCGTTTTTTTTTCAAAAATATTTTCAGTGTATACTACTAAATTTAAAGATGTTTCACTTCAACTATGTGTAAGGGTTACACGTACATTTGTTTCCAATAAAATATTTTTTATTTGCGTTTTAATAAAGACAACAATATTATGTATATTATTTATCATTAGATATCTGCTCCACTTGCAATAACATGCATAAACTATTGATCTTAAGATATAGGATATCATCTCAGTACCATGTAGATTAGTGCACATCCGCCGCCTCGCAAACTATCATTCGAGGACATTTTAGACGTTTCCAGATACTTCGGGAATAGTTTTATTTATATTTTAACTCAGGTTGTTGTAATATTATGCTCTATTGTTGAGCTCTTATTCCTTTTTTTATTTATTTCAGGGGATAAATTAGATTAAATAAACTACTTTTAAATTCATAATTAAAGTATATAATGATTAGAATCAAAGATGGTAGAACCCGAGTAGGATGATAGTGCTATTTCGAAATCGTGGTGACAAATTGGATTTTCACCGCTACATTATTCAACATACAATTGTAAATTAAATTTCACGAGAATGTCAGTGTTGCTATTTATTTTCCGATTACACTAAATGCTACCTGTTTATTTTAAACTTTATTACCAGCTCGTTACGGTTCTTAAGAGAATTTATTTTCACACAGTAATTTCCTCCAATTATTTTCATGTGTTATACGTACATACTTACCGTAACAATCTCGCACGTGTTACCGCTTGCCGCTTCCTCAGTTCGAATTCTATAGAATAGTATTTTATGGATGTGTAAACTGTATGTAATATTAGATACAAAAAATAAGTTCGCTTTTATTTAAATATATTAGTATAAATTGGTTTTTCAGCGTGTGGGCGTCATGTGCCCGACGAGGTTGCGGAATAATCAGTAATGTTTGTCTGTTCGGAGGTGCGATACGGGAACGGGTAACTGGCTCCCGGTTTTAATCTCTGTTTCAGTTAGTTATTAACATAATCGACTATTGCCAGGCGGAAACTGCTTATATAGTGATATTCGATGCATCGATGTTTTTCGACGTACAAGAAACTTTTCTAAACTTCGAGAAATTAAAACTAGTCGAATAATCTCGGAAACTTGAATGTCAATATATGAACATTATTCCGCCTGACGCAGATGTAATTTGTAAAATAATGCGTGTTATACTGTGATAATAATAATCGTCAAACTCATATACCCTTTCGGGGTAAAGAGTTGTTTACAAGAAACAAACCAAGAACAAATTGTTGTTGGTTTTTATTTATTTATCGGTTTGCCAAAATTATTTCCTTGCAACCTTCACCTCATTTGTGAACTACGTCGTTGCGTTACAATCGTGAAACGGTGACTGCCGGAGACAAAAATTGAAGCGCTCTGCCGCGAAACAGACCACCGTAGTCTACTTTTCGCTCTGAAGATAGTTTTGGCTATTCCCTACGATATCTACCAACATTCTATAAGGCTTAACAATAATTCTTGGAACTGTTATCAATTCCGGCGTAATATACTCATGCAACTTCAATTGTTTTCCATTTTCAGAAATCATTTATAGTGTAGTGGTAAAAAGTGTTTTCTAAATAAGAATGCATAATTTTTTAAGGAGAATTTTCTGGTGTATGCCGGCCCCATCGGAGTATATTACCCAAGTTCAACAGTACAAAACAAAATTATACTAAGTATTTATAGAATAACAGGGCTACATACTTCTATCCCTAATACTATTAGTAATAAAGTTTCACAGCAATTTCCAAATTTATTCAGTGGAACATATCCGGAACGAAATCTCAAAGCCGTTTTGATTTGGTCTCGGATCAATTTACATCTCAAAACCAAGGTACCCCGGCCAGTGGGGTTTGTTCAATTTGGTTTGATTAATACTTCTATAACATTTTCCCTTAAGAGAAATTTTATCAAAATGCTCTTTCCAAAATTAAGTAACGAATAACTTCTTTGACTTTCGGTAGTATTTCTGTGTAATTGATAATTTAATGATAATTGATTTTGATATGTGCAGGTCCACACGTGTTACGGCGAGGAGTTGGGACTTAATTCAGACGAGGAGGGGTATATGCGCGACGGGCCCGAGGACTCGACCGCGTTCCCATCGGAAACTCCCTCAGAGGTAACTGAGACCAAGCTTATATTATATTAATACGTGAAGAAAAACTTTATGCATCAGTTTAATCATATTGCGCGTATAGACGAGTTTAGGATTTGCCATGGTTGAAGGTTAAGTTAAAGAGAACAGAAAGCTAAAATTTGCGTATAATCATTTGTGCTACAAATACATTAAATGAAATTAAATAAAACATTCATTGTTCGTTAACAAAAGTACCTTAATAAAGTTGAAACTTTTACAAGTACCTGCACTATTTTTGTAAGTAACGATGGGCACTCTTATTTTTTAGGATTCCGAAGTCAAAAGGAACCCTTATAGTTTCGCTATGTCCGTCTGTCTGTCCGCGGCTTAGCTCAGAGATTCTTAGTACTAGAAAGCTGTAATTAATTTGTTATGGGTATATATAATTATAATCACGCCAACAACGTAGTAATATAAAACTTAAAAAAAAAGGTTAGGGTACCTACCTCCCCTACACGTAAAGTATGAACGAATTATTTCTTTCTTGTGTATCCCATCGTGTGGGGTGTTGATGGACAGGAGTTCAAAGATATGGGTCTGTTATACAATTTTTCGATTCAGAAATGCATTTGCGAAATATTAAGCTTGTGCTAATTTTTGTTATAGTCAAATGCCCCAAGTGTATGCTCGTTTGCCACTATTGCGGTATAATTCAAAAGAGATTATTTTATACATTTAAAGTGAGTATTTAAGTCGTGGTAGCCGAATGGCTACACCACTGAAATATCGATTCGATGTCCGCCCGTTCGATCCTCGGCATAAATGGTAACGATTTTCTTGCATCTCCTGTACATTTTTTCTAATTTAATTACCATTTGCTGACATTGAATGAAAACACTTTAGGGAACGCTTTGAAAATTATTATAATACAACAGTTTAGTAGATTAATACGGAACTATAGATTTTTTAGGCTTATGACATCGCCAATACGTCGTCGAGCTGGCGCAGCCATGCCTTCCCTCGGGAAGAGACCTTTGCCCAGCAGTCGTACATTTACAGGCCGGGATTGTTATTATAATAAAGTCAATAATTCATAGTTTATTTTTCCTTGCATCATTTTAGCACACCTTTCGCATGTCATGTGTTTTTATCGATTAACCAGAGGGTCGTAAAAATCAATGCATAGCAATAAAATTATTCCCATGATCTGTCCAAGGCTGAATAGTTTGTAAATGACGCGCCATTGGAGCCCAACTTTCTATTTCGTGTTTCTTCTTTCATGTCGTCATTAATTCGTCTAATAAACGTTACGTATTGCTAATTATCACAGCGCCGGAACTTTTGCATTTCTATAACTTACTTATAAGAAAAACCGCGATGTTATTTTTCATAAATTAGTGGAATTTAGAGTAAATATTATAAACGACTAGAGTAAATTAGGTGGAAGATGACGACAGTCGACAGTAATATTCTTGCGAAATTATATTCGCATTAGTCATTTTATCAGTCAGTCATAATTTGCAGTGCATGTTATAGTACGCATACGTACTATAACATGTATACATTATAGTTCACGTTGTACTTAAAAATCAATAATTTCCATATAATAATTTGGAAACTAGGATCTTTCAATTATAACAGATAAAATTGAACTGGACTTTTAAAATCTAATAAAGGATTTATCATGACAACAAATAAACAGTTTTTTACTGACTTTTTTAAAACTAGCATTCGGGCCTTATGGTAATCGGTTACCATGGCCTATGGACGCATGTAACACCCGAAGTATCAATAGCGCGTTGCCGACCTTGAACCTCCTTTCCTCAAGGATCTCTGGAAACTGCTCATTGCAGGAACACAACACAAGGCTATTTAGGTGCGATCTTCTGTAGAGATACATTTCCAGAGAGATTTGTTTGAAGTGAATTGTGGTTAGAGAGGTAAAAAACATGCTAATTAAAAAGAAACAGCTCAACACTGTAGGACGTGTAAATGTATACGCGTAATCAAATACCGCGGCTCGGTATCTCCTGTATCTAGGTGAGATATAAACCGATAAACAATCGCGGACTTCTAGTCAGATAACTCGGTAACGATAGCGCCGCTCAACGTACGCTTCTAGCTATGTGTTATTGTTATTGAATCGGTTATTTAAATAAATTAAAGTAATTATATGGATTGTATGTTTTATGTAACTGTGTTTAGAAGTTAAAGTGTACAGTTTATTATATGTGCGTGAATAAAGTGAAGTTCATATCGTCAATTATTATAGGATCGGTGTTTTGATTTCGTTGATCACTCAGAATATCGGTATTTGTATAGACATTTAGTTCGTACGGAAGTTAATTATATTATTATAAGAATATTAGGTACATACTATGTTTTTGGAAAAGATGCAGTCTCCAAACCCAGAAGTTTCAAATAGTACGATCCTCTAAAGTATTAAAGTTTGTTACTTGAATAAATAACTTATTAAACAAGCATAAGTTATTATTAATTGTCAAATTACTTTATAGGTTTAGCTGTACCACAGATAGATCGAACTACTTTAATCATTTTTATTGTTTAACATAAAATTTGCATAGTTGCATAGTAAATAAGTAAAACTTTATGTATTTACATAAAACTATTGTGTTTTTAAAAGAGAGATGTCACCAAACGGAACTAATCGTAAAACCGTACGAGAAATTATACTTATTTGAATATTTTTTCTGAAAAAAACCTAGAATCCTATGTGAAGGCCGAATAAAGCAGACAAAATCGTGTCTCTCGTGGGCCAACCGAAGCGTTCTATTCATTCGATTTTTTTTATAATGTGTGTCATATATTCATTTTATAGTTTCTTGAATTATGTAATGATAATAGTAAATTACGGGGTATGTTGAATAACATCAAATATTTCAATTAATAAATAAAATCTCTCTATTCAGTATTTAAAATATTACGATTCAAATAATTCTACCGTAAAATATATGATAGCTCATCACGTCGTCACAAAAATATATGTGTCAAGATCATTTCCAAGTTTGACATTAGTGATTGTCAATTAACTCTGTGGGATTATAGAACACACCATAGTGTAAATGTAATTTGACGTAAGGTTATTTTGACACTGAAACAGCTGAGTTGTGTATATGTATGTCTATGTAAGTGCGGGAAGAGGGAAACATGGTTCGCGTTATAAGGAAATCAAGAAAGAAAGTAAGACACATTGTTTTTCTATGACTGTATAAAAATGATCTTATAGGTTATTTTATTGTCCTGTAGTAATCGAAGACTTAATTATATTCATCGATTTACTCAACAGCCTGTTGAATTGAGAAATTAATCTTTTGTATGCACGCTAAACTGTACTGTCGTCTAGGCAGTGTGTAATGCGTAGTGAATTATGAATCGCAAGATATTCTTAATAAATAATATTAGGTAGTTCTGTATTAATTTTTGGTATAATATTAGTATACTCGTTGGTAAATAAAATGCCGTTATATCTTGTGTAAGTAATTTATTTCGTACATAGGTCAGATTTTTCCATCGTCAGATAATTTTATACGAGGACAGATAATATACGGAAAACCAATCAAAATTTAAAAATTTTGATTCAGATTTTTTGAATTTTGTTTCCTTCCTTTTTATCGCTTGTTGTTTCCACGTCGTCTACAAAAACAGACCTGTCCTAGATAAGAACACGGCTGGCTTATTTATCAAATTAAAACAGGGCCGAAATCCTTTTTTTTTCGAACTGACTATACTGTTAGCTTTAAGGAGCCTATTATTGCTTAGAAGAGAAAGATTCTATTTTTAGAGTATAGTTTGTTGATGTTGTAAATTACACAAAAAAATGGTCCCAATAATTTGAAATTAACGTAAACATTTATTAACAATCTGTTAAATACGACCTATGGGTGCATTTAAGCTAAAGTGTTAGGTATCATCTTCGATCACATTCTAGTTTAACACCAGAAAAAATGTTTTCAAATGTTAAATTACACTATAATAAAATTAAACGCTATTTTATACTTTATTTCTTATAGATTTGCGTTTGAACACAGTTTCACTTGATGTTGTGAAGTGGCCCAAGATAATAAAACACTGAGCGTAGAGGGTCTGGCTCTCAAGTGGATACTTAAAGGTGTTTGCGGACAGGTTTATAACATTAAATCATGCCTTATGATGTTCAAATGAATTCAATATGGTTTATTCACAGGCCGATCGCAGGGATTCAAACTCACGTCGATCTGACTGACTCACTGAGCTATCATTCATTTTATATATTCCATATATTTTATTTTGACTAAGTATGTATTTAAGTATATTATTATCATCCTTTATTATCATTTATCCCTTGTTTAAGAACATTTATCAAACGTTTCGGTTTTCTCACGATGTTTTCCTTCACCGTCAGCCAATTATTAAAATTTACAATTACATTAAATTACCAATTAAAATTATTAAAAATACGCATAATTCTTTGGTACATGCCGGTACTCGAACTCGCGGATGTCGAATCCTCCTCTTGTCTAAACGACACTACTACAACTACTTTATTAATATTAAATTGTTTAAACTTTATTCAAAGTTGTAGTAATTAAACATATACGAGTAATTATTATTATGCTATAATGTATATGTTTAACAGCAGCGTTGATTGACGCGTTACACAATTTGGGTTAACATATTGGGTCCCTTATCATTCAGATAACAGTTTGTACGTCCGTTTCAGCTCAGGTGTAGGACCGTCACAGATGAGGGATATTCAAAGACGTTTTTATTACGTTTATGAGTTTAGCATTTGGCCATAATCTCACCTGACGTTAAGGCCGCTAACATACTAGAGTTTGTCGAGCGTGCGCGTTCGTAACGTGTAATAAATAGGCAAGAAATGTTCTTGTTTAAAGCCTATTCGTGTATTTGTGTAATGATCTTACTTGCGAAAAAATTCTTTCACATTAAACATTGGAAACGGGAATACACATTAAACACTTTATAAAATTAGTGATATTTTTATACTTTGGGTTATTTTTCGTATGAAAAATATCGCCCAATTTGGCATAAAACTGCTCTACATTTATATCTGTATCACTACCACCACAGAAAACGTTTTTTACATCTTGATCGTACTTCATTTGATGATATTGTTCGGCAATAGCTTGTATTATCATAGGTATCATAGGTAGGTATTATCATAGGTAGTATCAGCTATGTTCGTAAATAGAGTATATGCATGCAGTTTAAATATTGTTATTTGGAGTCATTATTACTGTACAATTACACCTGTAAGTTTTTTATTTATTCGTTTTTTGTTGATAGATGTTCATTAATATAAACTGTTAAAATACGAGGGAAATTTAAAATCGCAAAACGCAACTCTATTGGTCAAATCGAATCGTGACGTCCAAGTACGCGTTCAGTTTATCACTAAAGCGAAGTACTAGGTATTTTATAGTTTTGTGATTGTGTTTAAGTTTTATCGTTATTTATTAGTCTTATTAGTAAAATATTGTATTCTTAGAATGTCGATTGGGTATCATTTTTGCCGAGTATGTTCAGCCAGATCACTCTATGATAAGTGACTACAAAATAATTCGTCTAAATACAACTATAATATGAGACAATATTTTTTTATGGTAGTACGACAAAGTGACGGTACTGTTCCTGATGGTATGTACAGTACAATACATCGAGATCGATGGTCGTCGATGTCAAGCCGGCCTGTAAGCCTCTTAGCCGCTGGATATACATTGGCTTATCCCGAAATGTGAAATACCAAAAGACAGATGCTGTGACGAGTTTATAAGCATGTGTAAGGGCTGATCTCGACACGCCTAAGTATGTGGATATAGCGGCTGTTACACCTGGTGTATGGTGGTTGCGTTTCAGTCGGACAGTTGTCGTGACCAACCCATCAAAAAGCTTTCTTCCTTTAGTAAGGTTCAACAGGATACTTTTATATTAAATAGGAAATAAACCTGATAAAATATTTTATTGTGCACCGTGCACGTCTGAACGTATGTAAGAATCTTCTCCGTTATGTTCTTTATTTCCATAGAGGATTATAAAAATATGTTACACTAGTTTTAGTCCTTTTCCAAACGGCCAGCATTAGTAAAGTCTAAATTGCATAGATACATTACACATAGAAATACACTTTATCAGGTGTATTTTTACACATAGATACACTTACTTATAAAATGTTTTTATATTTAATTAGTTGTAAAATATAAAAAAATCAAATAAAGCACTCTATACAGTATACAATATATTCATTTTATTGCGTACACTGACGTCACTGAAACTCGGTGACAGTGCGTCAAAATGGAGGCATTTAAATCGTCCTAATGTCATTGCAGTTTTAAAATATTTATTTTGATGTTAAATTTTAATATCTTTATCGGTGCTTTATTTTACGGCTTTGTACCAACGTAGATAATTGATTAAAAATATAAAAATCATTCATGCATATTCCCTATTTATGTATAACATTTATCAGAGATCAACAGCTTTCGTAAAAAGCTATTTGTGGGTAAATGAATTTAAATTCTGAAAATAGTGATTTTAAAAGGCAATCTACATTTGACTCAAAAAAGATACTCTGCAAGCTTTACAAAAGGCATGGTCACTGTGTTTATCCTTTGTCAACTAAAGTGCGCAAAAGTTTTTTTTTTCGATTTACGCTTCATCTTCACAATAAGTTCCGTTCCTTGTTAAAAAGCAAAGGAATGTAGAAAACGCCCATGATCTGTTTATAGTATCATAGAGAAATCCCCTAACTCCGGTAATTCCCCTAAAGACCTTTGATGGAATTCGATCAACTCGGTAAAAAACAAAAAATATATACAAATGTTGCGAGACAATAACGTAAAAAAAGGCCAACAAAACTGTTGTGTAAAATTGTAAAAAAACATACCAAAATTAGGATGTATAATAAAAGCAAAAAAAAATCAATTTTGCAGAGCCTTAATTAAACCAATTTAATATTGAACATACTAAAAACGGTTATACTGTACCTATAGATGCTTGGCGTTACTATATGTGAAGTCATATACGGGGTTGGTATAGAAGGGCGAAATCATAGTCCAAATGCAGTTGTCAATTGTCACTGTCCGTGCACTCTACTGTTGGCTTCTCTTGGATTTAGATTCTTTCTTAAGTATTTACTTTTTAATTACCTGTCAAAACAAAGATTAGAGTCGAATATTCTAGAAGAAATTTAATAACGATTTCATCTACAATATAATATTATATAATATAATAAAGTGACTCTTTTTGTTTGTTTGTTTAAACACGCTAATCTCTGGAACTACTTATCGGATTCGAAAAAATATTTTTGTTTAAGATTCACGTGGAATAGTATAGGCTATCTAGCATTAGGCTATACCTCTCAGCTAGCTTTAAATATTAATTTTTGTTAAGTCAGTCGGAATAAATAGGGCACCCTAACTGTTTTATCCGCGTGCGCTGGCGTAATGGTTAGTGATAAGTAAATACAATGTTTTTCAAAAATATTGCTCCTTAGTACAAAAAAATGTCCGCGATACCATATGTCTATCTCTTATACATAAGCCACAATAAGGTATTTTGTGACAGTTTTATTGATAATTGAAAAGTGATTTATGAACGTTATTATTAGGCATGTCATATTAATCCTTCCGAACGAAAGATACTTCGAACGGTCAGAGATACTTAAAACGAGATCCGTGGAAAAGTCAACCAGGGTTCAGCGAATCAGCTACAGTCGTCAACAAATCGATGAATTATGACTTTTTGATAAATAATTCTACTGTACAAATGTTAATTTGAAATAGCGCATTTATTGTAACAAAGGTTTTATTATTATTATTTCAAATGATGTGCTACAGTATTCTTGTTATTAATGTTATAATTTAATGAAGAGTTTTTTTAGTTAAAGATATTTGTTTGTATTCCGTAGTTTTCAAAGTTGTTTATTTTACCCGAAAGTTTAAAGCGGGACAATTGGCGTTGAACACGTCTTTCGCGGGAAAGTCTTCCTCTGGTTTAAAATCGTGACGTCCCGCCATTTGTGGGACAGTTGTCAACCCTACCTATGACGGGTCACTTGTTTTTTCTATCCAGGATCTTTTGGACTCGTCGTCTATGGACGCGAGCGGAGGCGCCGACACAAAGGATGACCACAAAGTCGGCAGGTCCATTTCCCACACCAGGGACACTTCACCGCCACTAGGTAATTTGTTTTTATTTGTACACCTACCTGCTAGATGCGAAGCTTCAAAGTAAAATGTAGTCCTATACCTGCATCCTATTCCTGTAGGAAGAAATAACTTTTATACATTTATAAACTCTCATCGCGTGAACATGTTAAATATATCGGGTGTCCCAGAAAGAATGGATAATCCTGAAACACCTCATAGTAGAGCCATTGGGACTCAAATAAAAATATTAAAAAAAACTATTTCTTAAATAGTATGAAAATTACGTATTCAAAAAAAAGTTGATAGTTTCCATACTGCTGTGTATCTCTGGAATATAAAACAGCTACAAATAAATAAAATCCATAGGCTTTTTGGTGTTATAATATTCTACATGGACTATACTAAAGAATATGCAGGAAATCCATTATAATTTTTTATAAAAAATAATCCGAACTTAAATTTTAATCTAGAAATGTAGTAGTATTTTTATCTGTATGTTAAAGTTTAAGCGCATTTGGTGAAAAAAAAGATGTATGAAACTCTAAGTGGCCAACTTTTTAAGTATTAATAGTTTTTGAGTTATTAACGAAAAAATATATGCATTTTTTTTCATTTGTATGAATGATCGCTTTGTACTTATGCTACTTTGTGCGATTTTTGCTATATTTGTAATTATTCCCGGCCATTAGCGCCGCGTTGTGCAGCGCTCGTGCTTTGAAGACCGTAGTGTTATCGAAATGCCACACTTGAAACACTGTCTTTACATCTGTTGACTGACATACTTTTAAATTAAACAATGAATTATTGTTTTGAACAAAACAACAGTGTGCGCTTTTTCTTACTTTACAAATTTATTTATATTATATGTAATTAGTTGATATTTTCTTAATATTTCTTTGTACTCGTGAAACGGATCGATTGTTTGTTTATACTTTAATACTACAATTGTCGTTTAGGTCAAGGATTTCCGGATACGCATTATCGTTTCTTCGACAAAGCACTTGTTATTTGGGATAACTAAAGATGTTAAAAGTATACATTTCTTTTTTTTTTATATGGTCTAATGATTAACTCATCCGCGCTGTTTCGTCCATAGATTTAAAACTATGGTTACTGCAGAGTGATTTCAAGCTAAATATAGCTTATAACTATAGTATCCAAATAGCTTTAAATAACCGTACCTTTAAATCGTGATAAACAGGGCCGGATTGACAATATCGGGTCCCTAAGCAATGCACGTCTCGTGCCTCTTTACCCTTTTATAACTACCTAAATATTTTTTAATCACAACCACATATTCATCTTCATGCGAGGACTTTATTTACAGGTTTCCTTGTAAAGGTTCAACTATAAATTGTAATTGTAAATAAAATTTTAAATTATTCTGAGTATGACAAGTGAAGCCGCTGTAGGAAGTTAGTTAATAGAATTAATAAACGAGCGTAATCCCCAGCAATAGCTACTGCGTACCTACTAGTGCTTGCTAAACTTTAAGCTTGATCTTAGTTATAAATTAAGTTTCGACCGGCGCGCATTGTCGACCGCGTTCATTAACTCTAATTATAATATACAGAAAGGATTTTTTTTTTCGTAATATATATGTATATTTGCTTTTTATATTTTATATTATATTATCGTCGCTTATATAGATAAGTGGCATAACTGAAAAAAAATCAATAAATTTACGTGTGTTTAAACGGTGCAACCTTATCCACCCGGTGGGACGGACACGCGGAAAACCGCACGAAAAATTCAAGATTAATATATACATGTTTATATGAAAATATACGGAGGATGCAAATGTTTTCACGTTTATTAGGAGACAGTGCGATTGTGAACGGATTGGAAATAGCTCAGCCGGCGATTAACTGTAATTATATGATGCGGTATTATACGCGGCAGATAAATTTACGATCGAAAAGTTTGTTGTCACCCGCGCCGCGCTGGGGGTGAAACTGTTGATAAATCGATTTAGAAAAAAAACGTTTTACGATTTAGTAGCTATGTAGCACGGCAAAGTTACGGCCTTGGGCCTGATGGTAAGCTCAATGCAATCGATAAACAACGGTGATCACCTAGAGAGATCGACAATCCATCGTCTGCCGTCGCAGTCATGGCGACCTTCAAGCCTTTCTACAGTTGGATGGTCCCGAAACGCGACAAAACAAAAGAGATGTGCACGGTGATCGTGAGTCACGACCCAGTCGGATACAGATCCCTACCACCCCACTTGTTTACTGGGTATACACCGACTGATCCCGGAACGTGACATGTCTAAGCGTAGCACTATGAAGGGATAACTTCCGTACTCACTTGGCGTATGGTGGTCGCGATTCAGTCTGACTCAGTTGTCATGTACTTACCACCCAGAGATCTCAAATGGTAAATTTCTCAATGGTATCTTAATTTCCAAAAGCGATTTACATAATAAAGTTAACTAAGTAATATCTTTGATAACGATGCAGTACAATTAGGTGTAGTAATCAATTGGGCTAAAAAGTACGCTTTTTTGGAGTTACCTAGCTCCTTAAGAATCAATTTGCCTGTACAGTTCGCGGTACGTAAATCAGATGGGAGCAAAATTGAGAATTAGTTAATGAAGTCGTTGTGTTGTTCCTCCGCGCAACATATTGGCGCATCTTATACTGAACGCGTGTATAGGTTCATTGTGAACATATTCAACTTAGGTACTTGTGTACGGAAGTAATAGTCTATACATATTATAAAACTCAACGCCTCTCTATCTGTCTGTTTAAACCTTTTTTATAGGACTTTTTAAGATCTACAATTATGTAGAACATTAATTTGATATATTATCTCTTATGGTTTACTCAGCATAAGCCATTTAATCGCCCCCAAAAGCGTCTTGTTTCCGAATTAATTTACCATTATCGTCACTGCTTATTTCTTACGTTACTTCGTACCTGGCCAGATAACATACCTATGAATTAAAATTAAAAAACATTAAAATGTGTAAAATGCTAACATGTAATTTAACTCCAGTAGCGCGTCAGAGTTGACAAGCACCTTTTTTTAAAGCATTTAGTAGTGCGTAGGAGATTTTAAATTATTGTGTCCAATCCAGATATTTCTGTATATGTAATTTGTTTTTCCCCCCCTGTGTCGGCAGTTACAAACGGTGACGCTGAAGACAACGAGGAAGCAGGCGACACGCTGCCTACGGACATGTCAGACACTAGCGACAGCGACGGGGACAAACCTAATCAGTGAGTCGCTAATGTTCAACCTTAACGAAGAGGTGTGGCGTAGCCCGTAGCCCAGTTTTCTAGTAATAGAATGTCTGGTAATTTACAATACAAGTCTATATAAATAAAATGATTGAGGTTGTGAGGTGACGTTGTGCGCGCATCACGTAAAACTACTAGATAGATTTTGACCACTTTTTTTTCTTGTACACCTTAGATATTTGGTCCTTCGAAAAAAAAAACGATATCTTTCATAAACATTCTAATAATTGTTCTTTAGTCTATGCGAGTGGAGCCGCGGACACAGCTAGTATACAATAAAAGCAACTTAATGTTGGCAAGCTTGATTGGAGAGGAATCTGATAGTACTGTCGTTGACGCACATGAAAATAAAATAACCGATTTTACTTTTGCATTAACCCTTGAATCATAACTTTTGTATTTAAATATTTTATAACAATTGAATCGTGTTTTTCTACATTAATAGTAGACAAATTGTTAAAATTTATGTTTTCGTTTATAAAAAATATAGCTGTGCCCCGCAGTTTCACTCGCGTATAATTTAAAGAAATCGCTGGTTGATTTATAATATAACAGTCTAGACAATATTTTTATGGGGCGGCCAGGGTTATGCGTCACATCTCACACGGCTTGTTCACGCCACTACTCCTATAGATATATAGACCCGAGCCGAGTTTTGAATTAATTTTATTTTACATTATCTCACAAACTATTCGTCCAAATAACATTCAATAAAGGGCAAAGATTATCTACATAAAATTGTTTTAATGATGAAATTACTTTCGTTCGTAAGGATTAATGTGCCATGCCTAATAATAATGCTCATAAATCACTTTTAAATTTTCAATAGAAAAATCACTAATTACCTTATTGTGGCTTATGTATAAGAGATAGGCATATGGTATCGCGGACTTTTTTCGATGTATTATATTAAGGACTAATATTTTTATAGAGCATTCTATTTACTTATCACAAAGGGTAGTGGTACCCTTTACGTCAGCGCACGCGGATAAAGCAGTTCGAGTGCGATGTTACTTCAGACTTACTTAACAAAAATCAATATTTAAGGTTAGCCGAGAGGTGTAGCCTAATGCTAGATAGCCTATTCTATTGCACGTGAATTATGCTATCATATACAAAAAGAATTTTTCGAATCCGATTGGTAGTTCCAGAGATTAGCGTGTTTAAACAAACAAACAAAAAAACTCCTCCACTTTATTATATTAGTATAGATATATTGAAAATATACTCGACTAACATTTAGGAAGTGCCAGCTATTAACAAACTGTTTAAATATGATATCGGCTATTAGATTCTTTACATTCTATAATGTGTAAAATAATCGCACGAGTTAGCCATTAATACTTAAAATTATTTTATACCTATCAAAAATAAATACCGTGAGAGTCGATCGTGTATACTTGAACACATAGTATACTAGTGGTTGAACATTTTCTAGCGGTTGCCTGGGCAGCTACCATCCTTCGGTTGAAAATCTCTTTTCAAGCACTTTATAGGTGTGTTTCCGCAGCTGCAGTGTAGAATTAGTCCTCGTTCTAGATTTTATTACCGAAACTACTGATTAATATTTTGTAAAAGTATCTTCAATTAATAAGAAACATTACAAAAGTGGCTTAGCTTAGAAAAGTTATGTTTGTAATGGTAGAACGATACCGACAGTTTTTTTATTTATTTATTTATTGAAGCACAAAAATGTGACGACACTGTAACTGATAGTAAGCAACGACGATCACCTAGCGATCGGAAGTCTTCGCTGTCTCATGCCGGCCTACTCGAAGGTCTCTCGATGTTACGTTTGAAGGAACCGATGTTATAGAAAGGAGGGATCACACTAGCCGGGAGAAAATTCAACAGCTTTACAGATGATAGGTAATGTTACAGTAACGCGGAGATGGAGAAATGCACGGAGTCGCACGACGGCAAGCTCATCCTTAAGCAACAATTCCCTTTCAACATCGACCACGTCTTCACCATGATATTCACCAACTCCAGGTTCCAGCTTGAACTGCTTGCGGCGCGAAGTGCCACCGATTACGTACAGGTTACTATTTGTTTCTCATTCAAGGTAATATAAGCTGATAAGCTAAGATTCCATGGTGGTACGACATTTTCTAATGCCCGCCTGGCTAGCTACCACCCTCAAGTTGGAAATGTGTCGCCAAGCACCTATAGGCGTGTTCCGGCTGCTGCACTTGAGAGCCAGTCTCCCTCGAGAGTCTGCCCTCCCATTAGGCTTACTTACTTACTTACTTTCTTAAAGACATATCGGCAATAAATGTCGTAGTACCAAGCTACAGATGTATTAGCTATGAATTTAGTCAGTGGAGCAGTTAAGGTGGTGGAAGGACATGTTTGAACGGCAGCCGGGCTGGCCACCAGCCCCAAGTCGCAAACCTGTTGCCGAGTGCGGCCGTCTTAGATAACGTGTGTGTTGATTGTACTCAGGCGCCGTGGCAGGTGCAGAACGGACGCAAGTGTCGCCAGATCAGCTACCGGCTCAGTCTCTCGACGGGGCCCATCGGACCCAAGGAGGTGCAGGTCACCGAGACCCAGGTGTGTATACGCCGCCCCACCTGATACTTCAGTACGCCACATCTGCGAATTCACTCTGCAGTCAAGTGACTCACATCTACCTAACATTCATTTGGTAGTATCTTAAGTTTTTGAAGTTTTTATTTTATTTTTGATCTGATTATAATGTTAGCCATAAGGGCCTTGAAGCCTCAAACGGGTTTACAGCTTCACCCGGGCGTTTCTCAAGAACCTTCTTCTCACAAATGAAATGTAATTGAATGCAAATATATTTCGCGTTACGAGTCATGAGCATAATCTTGGGTTATGCTGCAAATCGAGAAATATATTATAGAAAAGCATCATTGCTCCGTAAACTGATGAAATTTTGAGTCGAAAAGTCGCTACTGCTGAGAACTGATTTGTTAAGGCTCATGCTGTGTGTCTTGCCAGCCACTCGCACCAGTATCTGCATGATTCGCGGAACTTTGCACAGGTTCTGTCACTGTCCAAAAAACCCGTATCACATTTATTGGCGATCCCTGTGTCCAGGTGACGAACAAATGTTCGAAGCCGGGCGTGCTGTACTCGATAGACTGCACGAGCGAGAACTCCGGCATCCCCTACGCCGACTACATCAGCGTGGTGGTGCACTACTGCATGCAGCGCGTCTCCGACTCCTCCACCGACCTCGCACTCTACGCTTCCATCAAGTACAAGCGATCCATGTGGCCCGTCGTTAAATGTACGTACACACGCACACGCACGCAAGCACCTGTCACCTGTCCCTATACTCTGCGTAGGAGTGTGACAATAGTATCGGTTAAAAATAAATCATTCGATACAATAACATTAATCGATAAAGCTCGATTTCGAAATAGGCATAATCCGTCGTAACCCTACTAAAACAGTGGCAATAAATAGTATTTTTCGAACTAAATTAATAAAATATATAAATATACACGCTTTTATATAATCCTCATTGTTTTAATCTACTAATAACGTAGTAATTTTGTCGCTTTGTGTGGTTATTGGTCGTTTAACTATAGTATTGGGAAATGTAAAAAATGTCAAACGGGACCTATTAATTTTTCCCGTTTATAGTGATTTAACATATGAGGCGACTTTAAAATAAACACCATTAGCAAAGTAGGGTCTGTAAATTCTAATGCCGAGTGGTCACCGAGGTGGTGGTATACGCAGCTTATGATGATGACGTCGATTATCGAGGAGTACCGGCTTCTCCGTAGTCACTGTTTCATCAAATTGTTGAATTAACTGTAATACGTAATGTAATGTGACTTAGCTTTTATGGAGAAGAGTGCGATGGCTGGTGTGGAGGAGTTTAGCCGGCTGTTGGAGTCGCGGCTGGCTGCGGAGGCAGACCGGGCGGCCCCACCGACTCGTGCAGCGCGCAGGCATAGACGCACTATCGGTAGGTAACCTATATACACATTACTATTGCCGAATTCACGGTACGTACTTGTGACGTCACATATCACTATTATCGAATTTACGGTACACACTTATGACGTCACACGTCACAATCACTATTGTCGAATTCAAAATACGCACCTCAAGATGTTGGTCAACCCAAAATTGGGTTTCGGCTCAGTCCAACCATAGGTAGTTTAAGCAAACGCAATGTTTGTGGCAATAATGGTAGTAAATGTATAGATAACACAAAAAATAATAACACTCGGGACTCCCGAGTCGGGAGTACGACACATATTGTATTTTTCTACTATTTGCGAGGCCTATACGTTTGCCGCCTTTACAGTATGACTAATCCGGTCTTGGCTGAACCTTCCCTAGAAAATAAACCTGGGTACACTAATAGCACTAATGACGTCATAGTTACGTTTCTACACGGTTAAAAATATATTTGTCCGTGTCAGTCTGTTTATATGCCCAGCTTTAACTCAAAAACCGCTTGACCGATATTGATGTTTTTTTTATAAAAGAAGCACATGTCATTCCTCATTTGATTGTTTGTAAGAATTTTCAATAATATGCGACGAAAAAAATTACCGCGTAATAACGCGTGCGAAGCCTCGGGGCACCGTTAGTAATAAAGACAGTATATCAGTAAATGTTTAGTTTACTAATATAAAATATATATTTTCAAATTTCCTGATAGACATTTATACATCTAAAACTCAACGTTGTTGTGTCTGTCAGTCCGTTTATGTTCTTTTCACGCGGAAACCACTAATCCGATTTACATAGTTTTTCCTTTAATTCATAACTATGTTATCTGGCCAGGTTATAGGATATATTTTGTTACATAAAGTAACATACGAAATAAGCAGCGATGACAATGGTGACTCAATTTCGGGAAAAAAGACGCTATTGGGGCGATTAAATGGCTTACGTTGAGTAAACCATAAGATACATATTAGGTTAATGTATTGCATAATTGTAGATCTTAAAAAAGCCCACAAACAAGTTAGGGATCGCATATTGTTATGTCTATTTTCTAAGATCACCCACAGTAAGCATTAATGAGGCAGCACAATTCGCGCTCGCACTCGACTGACAGCATTCTGTAGTCCACGCGAGCGGAACCGCGGGCACAGCTAGTCCTATATAAGACACTGATAGCGAATACGAAATTTTTAAGCCCGGTGATGCTGTCAAAAAAAAAGAATGTGACATTTAAAAAAATCTCTGTCTGTCTGTTTGTATGTCCGGATTAGAAATTTATTTTTGTATCATAAAGCCTATTTATTACCGCTATAACCTTAAGCAGCAAAGCATTAACTATGAACGTAAAGCAATCTGGCGAGCTGTAGGCAAGTACGTGAAGTTAGAACAATGACAGGCGACACGGGCGCGTTGGTGGCGACGCGGAGGAGACTCGGTCGAATGAATTCAACACGGGTGAAACCGTGGAGCACAGCTAGTGTATAAATATTAAACATATAGATTATTATAGATGGCTGTTAACGGGTTTGTAGGTATTCCGTATGTCCCAGCGTCATCACAGGAGAGCTCGGTAAACGCGACTGCTATATCCCCGGCGAGCGCACTCCTCGCGCCGCGAGCGTCCGTCTCGCGCGCCGCCCTAGCTCCGTCTCGCTCGCGCACCAACCTCTGGCTCTCCATAGCTCTGGTGGTGTTGCTAGTAGTGAACGCGGTGCTGTACTACCGGCTCTACCACTCGGCTGGACCACAGAGCTTCGACCTTGATGACCTACAGAACAGGTAACACTTCATCCACAACTTTGCAGAATGTTGGGGCTGTAGAGGCCGACGGGTCCGTGACCACCATGCGTATAGCGGAAAGCACTCATAGTGATTCGGAATCAGTCGGTGCATATCCAGTTTAGTACCTACTATGTTTACGATCAGGCACAGTTTCGTCACATGGCATTGTGCTATAAAGCAAAAAAGAGACGTTGACGGGTTTTGGGCGGTGACTGTTTACTGATTTGCCGGGGTAGGAATATCAGAAAACTGTCACTATTTCAGAGTTTTTTTTTCTGTCTGGTAACCAGTACGATGACATGCGAGCGCTTGAAAATCCTAGCTTCTACATTATGTAAGGGTCCTGGGTATCAGGGAGCTAGTTTGCATGGCAAAGTCTATAAATGAAAAAAATTTGGTAATTATTTATTTAAGGTTCAGTGTCCATAAAAACCTCTTAAGGAAAATAGCGATATGGAGGACGACCAGCACACATAGTTGGTATTTTCTACCAGACGAGAAATTTATGGTAGGTCATTTAATGCTTTATTTGCACAACAGAGGTGACAAACGGGAGTTCTGGAAACTCTACTCACTGCAGGGGCGCAATACAATGTTATTGCAATCTTCTAAAGGGTGGAGGTATTTCACCAGTCGGGTGGTCCCAAGTACACAGAAATTTCCAGAGATATTTATTTGTGCTCTACCTCTGAAATTTATTAGTACAGTCGGATCGAAAAAAAGAGTGCGTCTTCAGTTTGCGGCGAATGCGCTTGGGAGGAGCACAGATACAATTCTCTCCGCTTTTATTTGTAATCTATAATAAACTCGTCTTATTTTATCGTTTACACTTCACGCCAAATTTTATGTTCACTGTGAACATAGACACGTTATGCTGCACAAAACGCAAACCATGTGTATCAGCGAGAAGGAACAGGGGTCCGGGGTGTAAGTAAAAACAAAAATAATATATTTCAGGATGAGCTCGGTGAGTGAGGGCCAGATGGCGGACTGGTCGAAGCTGTTGGAGCAGCACTCCTCGCGGCAGCGGGGCCAGCTGCTGGCCTGGCGGCAGGCGCTCGACAGGACAGTAGCTCACCTCGCGCAGGTCTACATTCAACACATTATATTATTCGTTTATTCCAATAGTGACTTCAATTACGGTTCCCTAGAAAATAGGTCATCCGTGTCAAGAAATTCCGGGATCTAAACCGAGGAAATTTATACGTATTATTAAACTTAGTCTTTTGTGTGTGTGCCCTTTTATATTCTTTTCACGCGGAAACCACTTATTTGATTTAAATGGTTTTTCCTTTAATTCATAGATATGCTGTCTGGCCAGGTTATTTTGTTACATGGAGTTACATACGAATTAAGCAGTCACGATAATGGTGAATTAATTGGGAAAAAGACCCTTTTAGGTCGACACGCTGAGTAAACCATTAAGAGATATATCAAATTAATGTTCTACATGATTAAATTATGATTGATTGACCTTAAAAAGACCTACGACAAAAGCCAGCGATGGCGTGCTTATCTTCTACGGTTCACCAACAATAAGCATTTTTGAGGCAATTTAATTCGAGCGTGCGCACGACTGACAGCATCCTGTAGTCCACGCGGGCGGAGCCGCGGGCACAGCTAGTAGGTAACTGTACAAAATAACGAAACTAATCTAATAAAATATTGGAAAAACAATCTTTTGACGCTGGTAAGGAAACCTTCGTATCTAAAGCCCTTTCCACTTCAAATAAGAAATGTTTATAAAAATAATAATAATGAGTACATTGTAAGGTTTTGTATTGTTTCAGACGGAACAAGCGTTAACAAAGCTATTAGAAACTATAAAGCCGTCGTTGGAAAGTGTTCAGCGCGAAGCGGAAGCGGAAGCAGAGCGAAGCGAACTGTGAGCGGAGCGCGAAGCGGAAGTCGAGCGAAGCGAACTGTTGGCGAAGTGCGAAACGGTGAGACCCGCCGCCGGCTCTACGCACGGTGTATTAGGTAAACCAGTCCTGTGCGCGTTTTCAATAATATTGTTGGGAGTTCGAGCCTTTCGGGTCAACTCGAACAGATCTCTTTGTACTAATTGTCACAATGTTCAATTGTTTTACGGCTCTATGTAATGTTGTTAACATTATAAATAAAATACATGTTTTATCAAATCGTTACCAACAAAGTTATAGAGACGCGCATCGCCGCCGGTTCGCGCACTTTCATTTCATCCCTCAATAGAAACGCACAACTCTCGAAATAGGTATGTGATGTTTCTTCCTTTAAACTTGTCTCGGGAAGTACAGCAATGCTTTTGAGCAGCGATCCCTAAACTAGGTTCCGTAGAAAAGAACCTTGGTGAATTAGTCACATTTTTCATTGAATCTTTTCATTATTATTCCGCTATTGCAAATTTTATTTTAAAATCTTATTTTATTCTTTTATTTAATATTGTTTACAAACGGGTTCCTTAAAATTAAGATTTATTTTATGTTCTGTAGTTTAAGTTTAGGAACCGCTAATATAAGAGCATTGTTTATAATACAATACAATGTTAGGTTTTTAAAAATATATATCAAATTTCATTAAAAAATCTCTTTGTTAATTTCACTCGTGGAATTGAATTGAATTTAATCAAATAAAATAAAAAAAAATTAAAAAATTACGTTCTACATTTTACATGTTTTTGAAAATCGTGATAATAAAATATAAATTTAAATTAATTAATTAACACATTTTGTAATGTTATAAGTTAAAAAAAATATTTGACTTTAAATACTTTTAAAACTTTTTATACATTATGTAATTTAAAACGCCGATTGAAATGAAAGTGCGAGAATCAAGGAAATAATAATAATAAATACATATAAAAGTTATTAAAGAGTTTTTATATTAATTACTATCGTAAAATATATCTGATAGAGGTTTTCCAATCATTTGTCATTCGTTGTGATATTAAATATCAAGTTTTTAAATAAATAAAACAGAAAATCCGTCTGTGAATAAGTACTCAGCTGCTGATGATTTCATTTGTATTTTTATTATTCCCATTTTAAAATTATAACGGTCTCTTAACAGTATTGTACGCGATTCGAGACTTATCCAATTCCTGCCCGTTGATTTTTGGTCCTTCGAACCCAGGCGGTACTAATTTTATGTATATTTTCCTCCATCTTGCTTTCAGCTGCATTTCTTCATATTTATAGAAGGTTACACACTACATCCTTTCGTTGTCAGTAGTTGAGATATTTAAATGTGAATTTCCATTCATTTTATCTCTGTCATTCTTAAAAACTTTGAATAAGTATCTTCCATTAACATTATGCTTAATCATATCATTGGATACTCGTTATCCTCAACAAAAAATATTATAAGAGTATTTTTCCTATAACAATTCACAAAATATTATGATCTTTGAAATTGACTAATGTCACTGTAGAGGCGGGCCCTCGCTCCCAGCTGTCACAAATCCTTTGATGGAAACCTCACAGATTCTCACTGTGATAACCCTAGATACAATTAAATTTATCTTTCGCGTAGCAGCCCTATGACGTAATGACGCATAGCGTTTATTCTATCCAGTTTCTTATTTCACTACTTAGCTATACTGATGCCAGCTTAAAAAAATACATTGTAGCACTGTGTTATTACAAAGGTTGAACAGTGTTTTCATATAAAGGTGCATATGGTGTTGCACGGTGCAAATGTGCGTACTTACTACTAATAACGTACTTAATTTTTATTATATATACTTTCGATCTATATTTTCACATTATTATTAGTTTAACATGCAAGCTTATGAAATATTACTTTCTGGATATATGCAGATAGCCTATTTAATGTAAGAATTAATAACATTTATAATGACTTTATAACACTTCCGAGTTTCTGTCTGAGCTTACCGGTCTACTATAATTTATAATAACTATAACATATACGATTAATTACATATTATATTTAAAATTGTATATTTATAAAAGCATGCATTTCTGGAATACAAAATAACTCGCATTATTAAATGTAAATATAAATTATTTAGCAATAATTTATCCACAAAAATATAGTTCTCTATGCTTTATAAAACTTAATACACCGTGGTGTCCTGACCGTGCGACGCCATATGTTATCAATTTTAAAATTAATAAAAATGAAATTTTCACATACTTTTAAACTATACATAAGATCACAATATAGATTATGCACGTTCGTATATAAGAAAACTGGGGTAATTATAAAACGTAATTGTAGTTTTAATGTCGTTTTTAGAAATAATAAGAGTCTTCGTTTTAGAGAGGTATTGTTTATTTGGGAAAATTTCCAAACTATTTCCACGAAATGCTCTTTCATTTACATATAAAAACCATTTGAATACGCTTTGCGGTAGAGTTTTTATTTTATTTCTATTAGAAATTTATTTCTCATTTTTAACGCTTACTTTAGAAGTGTCTGTAGTTTTTATTGCTTAAAGCAATTAAGAAAAAAGTACATTTTTTTTTATATTTGTGAATATATGCTTTATTCACGCGTGCGCGCTAGCTTCACCAAAAATTTACGATTATATGGTTGCATTTTATTTGTTTTAATAAAATTATAGGAAATAATCGTAACATGTGGGATTACCGCCAAAATGTATGATAAATTAATTATAAGAAAAAATCTAAATATATTTTTAAATAAAATGTTATAATAGTATTGGCGCTGGAAATATGTACAACCTTATTTTGGCGAAAAGCTTGTCTTACATACACTATAGTTTTTTTTTAAATTTATTAAGGTCACTGTATACAAGTACTTAAAGCACGATATATAATAGTATTTTAGTGTTATCATGTTCAGTTTTTTAAACCCATAGATTTAATATACATGTAGATCGGCAATTCGAAAGAGAAAGAGCATAGTACATGCTTGTGTTAGAACGAGATAGGGATACAAATCAATTTTCGTATGTGCTGTCGGTCTATGTAAATTATGACCATAAACAAATCCCGTTTATTTCTTATTCAACCTATTGCCGACCATACTAAATCTATGGTTTAAACAATTTTAAACAGTAAAATTAAAAGGGAACCGAGTTGCTCATCCTTATATGTATCATTTCTAGAATTTTCTAATATTTGGTATATACTTAAACTTATCGGGTATTTTCAGTATGAGTCACCAGTGACTCATTTCATAATGTATTGTTGTTTTGAAGCATTACATTTATAGCATCGCAATTTTAATTTCATACTATAAGGTAGTTAATTACAGAATTCCAGCCGTGTATTTTAACTTATGTACATCGGAACGAGATATTATCATTTGCTATAATATTTTCCAGCGTCGATATAAGAAAAATGTGTAATTATATTAATACAGATATATAATAACTATAAAAGTTTATCTTTGCAATTGCCTTTTTTTCTGTAAAATTTTTAGTGTTTTGATCTCTGTTCTTTTTTTACTTTATATGGATAATGATTTTGCGGTGCTTTAGTTATTATATTGTTATTGTGTTTTCCTATGTAATTGTCAATTAATTATATATTTAGTCTCAACAGTCAACCTATTTAAATGAATGTACTGGTATAATCGTCGTATTTGTTCAGAATATAATGAAGTGTCCAATTGTAATAGATATGACTTAGCTATGTAATTATTATTAAACTTTGTTTTATTGAAATTTCAAAATTAAATCAAATGTTTTTTGTAAATATATTTTATTCACAGGTTGCACCGTATTTAAGTAGTATGAGGAATAAAAAATTCTATACTTTTATGGAATGCAATCAATCAATCTGTTTATTTAAGAAATTACGAAGAGGTTTACCAAACACCTTATATGTAAACATCAAAATAACTTATAAGTAGACATCAAAATAAATTTCAAAAATGATACTACTTCGAAACATTAAGATTACTCGGTAGATTTTAATAGTTAATTGGTGTAGAATTTGTAAGAATAAAGTTTTGTAGTTTCAAACTACTCTCGAAAGAGTAAAGTAAAATACACTTACAATTTAAAAATGTTGCTCGACTCTAAATTTTAATTACTGGATCTATAAGAAATGTGAATTATAGGTGTAATAATGGGAAAGACAGTTTATGTTGGAGGTCGTTAACTCGTGGGCTCCAGTAGTGGGTCGTTTTGTTACAATCACCATAGTTCCATAGCTGGTACATACACGAGACGTGTAACATTTTTGTTTATAGTTTTTGTTCCGTATTCTCAATCAAACTAACGAATTTTTGAAGTATATCCATATTACTTTTCTAATAGTCGTTACTATTTGAAATGGAATAAGATAAATATTTGTCTACTATCATTAACGTCGTTTGGTTTTGTTGTTATTAGTTACTTTTTTAATTGTTTATTTCAATTCTGCTTTATGGAAATTGAAGATAAAGTTTTCGAGTTGGGTTCACTTGTCAAATAAATTCAATTTTTAGACCTCGACGTTCAGAAACGGGGCAAAATTCAATTCCCCAGCGGTTTCCAGAATAAATCTCCCTTTAAAAGAACTTGATGGTAAGAGATAGATAGAAGCAATTAGTCATGTGACGAGCGAGCCAGGCACCTCTCGACAATAACTTTCTTTTCTGTTATTGTTTAGTGATTTTTCGGAGCCTTTTTATCGTAACACACCGCTCTTAGCATCAGATTCACTTGCCATACAAAATGTTTGCATGCAAGGTTCCACACTACAAGTTCGAGTAATAACATCGGGTATAATCAATTCGGTTGGGGTATTCTCGACATAAAAATATATCGCCAAGCGCCTTTTGATGTATTCAGCTACACAAAAGTCACTATAAAGCCCTTTCGTTTAGTATTCCTTTGTAGTTATGGGTCAAAGGCTACCCTAGCTACTACAGCACATTAACTCGGTTTTTAAGAATACTTTTTTTTTTCTAGACCATACAATACGATGATATTTTAATGCGTAAGCCCTTGAAGATTTCTGTATCAGTATCACTCGTTTACAACAGATGGCGTGCAAATAGTTTAATTTTCAAATCTAACTAAAAACTTGTTAATACAAAAAAAATGTTACATTGTGCCGCTTTAATTCTAACCAATATGAACTGTCTTTTTGAATAAATCATTGTGTATTTAAGTGAAATTAATAATATAAATATTTGTATGTAACATTATGAATGTGCCGACTTTTTGGACAATAATTCTAATTGAAGAAACCGTTTTGTTTTGAGACGATACGGACGGTTAATGCGCAACATCGCCTGTGAAGCGACCAGCGCGCTGCACTGGGACGAATATCGAAAACTCCTTTTAAACAGATTTATAACTTTTAACATAGTAGTAATATTATTAATTAAAAAATGAAATATAATTACATATATGTATAAGAATGTTAAGGCAATATCTGATATAATGAAGTTGTAATCATTCCATTGTATATTAGTACTTGATCTGATGTTGTATTTAGGAGATATGGCTGTCGCTTTTGAAATACCGAACCGTAATTAAATTATGTATTGAATTTTTTATCTTCTTAACTGTTAAAAGAATATCTATTCTGCATGCGGTATGGTTTCTATGTATTATCTATCTATTAATTATCACGCCATGTCCCACGGGGTAAGGTGTTATAAGGCTGTAGTAGATATTTTCTGTATTGTTCTTCGCAAACTTCATGAAACCAACGAAGCACATCTCGTTGGTGAAATTGTACCAGACCGACCATTCCACGATTTCTTTCATACCTAATACCTTCTGCTAATGTAGCAACACTATACCTGGTGTTACCAGATTATTTTCGAAAATCAAATTTTCGTAAACGTATTACATACTATTAAGCAGACTTTAAATGTTGTGACCGCGGACGCGGTCGGACCGAACGAAAGTTTAGCAGTTCTATTTCTAGCAAGTTTTAGTGTTTCAAAAGCGAATATGCCTTATAAATATTTATTACAATAAAATGTGGTGGGTGTTAGATTCCTATTAGATAAGTCGTAAGACTCCAGTGCGGGAGCAAAACCCTTGCCAATTATAGTGTAGTGGTTTTTCGTTCATGCACAAAACTAATGTATGTAAAGTATACACAACTCGTGTGACAGTTTTTCTTCAATCACCAGTTGTTTTCAGTATTTAATAAATATTTTAATGAAGTTTTTATTGTTTTTTATTTCTAATATTTTATTAACATAAAGGTGATCTGCCCACTTCGCTGGGAATTATAAAAGTTGAAGTTTGAAAAAATTACCTTTGCCCTCGTACATGTACTGCTATCGCATTCTCTCATTATCAATGGGCTATCCATCACCATAACTGCGATTGGAGGGCAATGGATAATTGTATATATAGACATTAAAAAATTGTCTGACGAAACTTTAATCAAGCATTAAGGTATCAGACAAGTTTTATTCAAACGAGGAATAAATAAGGAAAATTTTGACGTTTCATTTTTTTATACTCTGTTATACTGAAAGTTTGTAGCCTAAATAAAACAAATACTACCGATTGGATCTCTGTACATTTAAATAGGTACTTCAATTGATAGATTCACATAATCAACTACAATATACAATAGTTTCTTGCTAAGCAAGACCTGTATTTAGTTACGTCTTTACTGTTTATGTAGATAAATCACTTTGAACGCTGAGCAGTTTCTGAAATATATACCAAAACTTCAGCCGAGTTATGTATGAATAATAAATAAAAAACAAATCATGTAATATTTAAAATTTATTTAAATAATTAACTCAAAATTACTTACCTCCTGAAATAATTTATGAAGAACATTAACTACCAATCAGACGCAAGATATTTGTTTTTCTACCAATCAGCCGCTTTTCTGTACTCCTGCTTTTCAAATTTAATATTAGTAAATTTTATTTAATTCACTGTAAAACATTGTACCGGGTTTTGTGTTCAATACTTACCTTATGTTAATTCTTCAAACAAAAAAAAAACCTAATTTTATGAACCGATAAAACCCGCCAGCAGAGTTTATAAGACTGATAAATCCGTTTGTTGATTAAGCAAATGTACCTTTTCTGTATCGTTAGTTGCATCAAGTTGCCGAATGAGGCACTGTGAGATGTTGTATGAGAGAGAAAACGAAGTATTATGGCCGTGTTTAAAAATACCTAACTTGTACTAGACTCACCTGATGTCAAATATAATTTGCATTGTGGGATATTTAATCCATTTTGTTGGGTGATCTAAGCACACAGAGGACTCATCCGAGTCCAGACTCTTCAGGGAATTAGAAATTATCCTACTGATATATATAGATGGCTATAGCTCATTTAATTTTTATTTTAATAGAAACTTATTAGCCTATAAACTAAATTTTATTAATATTGTTAAAATAATTAGAAACTCAGGGGGACCTCAGGGCGTTAATAGAATTCAAACCAATATATGCCTTGAAAAGGTATCTGTGGAGTTATTCTGGCTATCATTGCTGTAAAAACTGCACTATACCTAAGATTTGTTCAAGAATAAAAATACATAAACCACACAAACAAGACGTATAAAGATACTGGAAAAAACTGCACTAAAATGCCCATTCATCCAAATAAAACCCAGAGACACACTGTGTCAAGATTTATTAAAATCCATCATACACAGCAGTCGCGAGTCTTAACGGCTAGGGCTTAAGTCTATTTGTCATCGTCCTTGAAGACCATCGTGCTGTGGCACTTGCCGCAGTAGTGCCTGTCCTCCATGACCGCCATGAAGACTCCGGCGCCGCACTGCTCGCCGGTGCACTCGCGCCTCAGCCGGTGGATCTTGCCGTTCTCGTCAACCTTTAATAAGCAACGTCTTTATTCCATCAAATTTCAAATGTACACATTTCCCTGACAGTCATAGAAACTTACATTTTTGTTTGAGGATTATCTATGATAACAAGATATAAACTCAATAATATTTTGAACAAAAGAAAACTATAAGCTAAAGAGAATCTAAATGAAAATATAAGGTCTGTTTACACTATTACTAACTATTACGAAATCTGTGTCTTGTGATTAAGGTGGTTTTAATATTTTAGAAACAATTGTATCATCTAGTATGTAATAAACTGTTGTCAATATACCTTGTAGTACCGAAGGACAGCAAGCTTGACCTTCTTCTTCTTGTGTTTGATCTTCTTGGGTGTTGAGTAATTCTTCTTCTTGCGTTTCTTAGCGCCACCACGCAGCCGGAGTACCAAATGGAGTGTAGACTCCTTCTGGATGTTGTAGTCGGAGAGGGTTCGCCCATCTTCCAACTGTTTACCGGCGAAGATCAATCTGTATAATAAAACGATAATATTCAACACTAGCTATGCAGGCGGCTCCGCTCGCGTGGACTACTAAAAATATTTTTTATTTTTAGTACAAAATCCCTAATTATTTTTCTAAAATAATAGTAACCTGAGTTATACCTTATAACATCAGCTATCTGCCAATGAAAGTTCCGTCAAAATCGGTCGAACTGTTTCAGAGATTATCCGGAACAGGCAGACAATTTTATTGCTAAAAAGGTGTGTGTGCGATTCACACGCGATAGAAGTGAAACTTCATTTTAAAAGACATTTTCTATTGTATTTAAACAGTGTGCAATATACATAAATACACACCAACATTTAGTAGTAGTTGGGGAATAGATGGCTTTTATGGAAAGTAAATCTGTTCACGTAACATTCACCATTAGAAGGCAAACCTGTCCACCCATTAAATTATGTAACAACATACCACAAGATATTACATTTAGGTATGCACCTGGATCCTAGACTTAATTAGACGAAACATATATGGACCACACGCAAGCAATAGGACAATAAACTTAAAAGCATGTATTGGTTAATAGGACCAAACTCAAAACTCACTGGTCTTTAAATTAACTTTATACAAGGTCATCGTAAAACCCATTTAGACATACGAATTCCAACTGTAGGGGACTGCTGGTAACAGCAATGTAGAAATACTAGAAATATTTCAAAGCAAAGCATTACACAACTTGCTGCACATCCCTTACTACACCAAAAACAAGTATATATCCATGGACCTCAACATTCCCACCATCTAACAGGAGTTTGCTACAAATAGCAATAATATCTAACTAAACTTTTAAAACATACCAACATACTGGCATAAAAGCTGGAAGGCGAACGAAGTATAGTGCACAATCAGTTAAAAAAAAAAGGTGTGTGTGCGATTCACACACGATAGAAGTGAAACTTCATTTTAAAATACATTTTCTATTTTATTTAAACAGTGTGCAATATACATACACACCGACATTTACTCTCTCGCTTTGGCTCACACAAAGAGGAGAGACCGATAATGTGCGTTAAAGTTTAACATTTAAGTTTAACGTTTAACACTTGGAAGTCGCATAAGAAGTTTCATTTCAAATAAGGTGTGTGTGCGATTCACACACGATAGAAGTGAAACTTCCATTTTAAAAGACATTTTATTTAAACAGTGTGCAATATACATACACACCGACTTTTACTCTTTCGCTCTGGCTCACACAAAGAGGAGAGACCGATATATATTGCTCTCTCGCTCTGGCTCACACAAAGAGGAGAGACCGATAATGTGCGTTAAACGTTTAACATTTAACGCTTGGAAGTCGCATAAGAAGTTTCACTTCAAAAACTTCAGTGTTCCAAACCTTAAACATACGGAATTTAATCATCATTTACACGTACATACTGAGAAGGTAGACTAATTGAAGTACTACAGATGTTTAATATTTGTACTAAATTGTATCATTGTACAAATATTATTAAGTAAAGAAACAACTTCCCACATTACAATATATGGCAAAAAAAACAAGAACAATTTCATGAAAAAATAAAAAATGTGGTCCTCTGCAGCGGAAATCTGTAAAGTACGATATTTCTGGTCTAATATATGACAATTCGATGTTGCTAATAGAATAGTTGGCGCGCTTCAGGTTGTGAACTCTGCGCATGAGTCATATCATCATCATTATTTCAGCCGAAAGACGTCCACTGCTGGACATAGGCCTCCCCCAAAGATCGCCACAACGACTGGTCCTGTGCCTCCTGCATCCAGCGGCTTCCCGCAACCTTTACCAGGTCGTCGGTCCACCTTGTGGCGGGTCTGCCCACGCTGCGTCTCTGCGTCAGTCATATGGTACATCGTATTGTTTTTGATGCGTTTTACACGCTTGCCAAGCCTATGAAGCAAGATACATGTGTATATAAACAAAGTTTTGTGTAATATGTATGGCAAAACATGAGCAGGAGACATGGCTGAATGGAGTAACTGTTTTTTTTGAAGAATCTTATATTTTAAACTGACCTTTGTTGATCAGGAGGGATACCCTCCTTATCTTGAATCTTGGCTTTCACATTTTCGATGGTATCCGATGGTTCGACCTCAAGGGTGATGGTCTTCCCCGTGAGAGTTTTCACGAAAATCTGCATCTTTGATCACCTGCACATAATTTTTTTTTAAGTAATTGTTGAAATTTCAGGTCCAAACTATGTAATGTAAATTTTGTTACGAGGCATTTTTACAAAAGATATACTTTACAGAAATAAAACAGAAAACAAAGGAAGTAAGTCGTTCATAATTTGTTTTAAGACAATGCTCTTGTTATTTGTAATACATGAAAAATGAAAAACAACTGAAAAACAATATCATATGATCATATCTAATAGGCAAAAATAATATTTTCTGTTATTGGTTACTCTATGTAAGCAGAAATAATTTGCACGACTTCTACACTTCCTTTTCATTAAGTGATGTAAAAGTGTTAAAACATTAACTTAATTACATTATTGTGTTTTAATGGGAAACTTAATTAGTTAAGTCAATTACTCAAGTAATAATGTAATTATTGCATTAAGTTATGCATAAAAATAACAAATACTCTATAATAGAACTGGAAGATCTAATGTAGGATAGACTAACTTACAAATATAAATATATAGAGGTAGTCTGTAGAAATCACACCATTAACATTAATAACTAGATCAAGAAATTATGAAAACTTGACAGTTAAAACCCTTTGGAAAACAACCAGTCGTAATTTATTAAAAAAGTGTATTTATGAGCTAAGCCCACAATTTATATTTGATTTAAGTATTAGAATAAAGTTTCAGAAACTTTAATCACAAATGCTAGACTCAACAACGAAGGTAAAAAGTAAATTGCAATAAAAATAAAACTTCATTTAAAAATCTTTAATATAGAGTAATCAAATACAGACATCAAACCAAAAGCACAGCATTAATACAGCCATCATTCTCTGGATTGTTTGTCACTTGGGCATATTTCCCCCAAACAACTTTACCGGCTTGCGTCACAAGACCTAGTTCTGAAATGTTCACTTCAATAACAGTACCCTTTGTTATCACTCCCAAACTAGTATACATTTGGGAGCTGGGGTTTTTCTTAACACCAATAATGGGCAAGCAAAAAGTTGCCTTCAACTCTGGATGTGTTACATGTGCTTTCTTAAAACGTAATGCCATTGGTCTGATAAACCTTTCAAACTTTGGTGGTTTACGTGTAAAGTTCTCTCCTACAAATGTGACTTTTGTGACCATGCGTTTCCAAGCTTTCCTCTTTGTTTTACCAGACTGTAATACTTTGAAAACTTCCGCATCAGCTTGTGCCCTAACTTTCGGTATTGGTACATCCCATTTACCTGCTTTTTCTTTACGTTTCTGTTTAATCATATTGGATAGAACTTTAGCGCGAGACTGGACATCTCTGTCAAGTAGATAGACAGGCAAAGCTCCTTCAGAAACCTTTTCCGTGTTCTGTTTAACATTTTTCTCCTCATGTGCTTTGATTTTCTTTTTCATCTGAATTTTTTCATTGCGTCGTTCCTTGTTGTAGATCTTGGCTTTTATACCACGTAGTTTGCGAGCCTTCTCAGCTCTCTTATGAGGTTCACGCGCCTCTCTCTTGCGTTTCCTCTCCTCATAATCGAGCCGTCTGCCGTAAAGCTTTTGGTGACGTTCAATATATTCATTCTGCGGCATTGTGGTTGCTTAGCGGTAACTACAACAAAATGTTCAATATCAATTCTGCATTGAAGAATTGTTTTTATGAGTTTTTGACGGATAACCTCTTCATAAAATAAGAATGTACGTTTACGATATAAATATACAGTTAGCAATTCTGTTAGGCACTGAAAAAGGAGTTTATTCCCGTTGAGAATACTTTTCTTCTAAAATCTTGACTTCACTCACACTATTTCGTCCATTACGTTCCACGTGCTTGCTTTTTCCACTATTTTGTTATTATATTAATGTTTATAAGTACAAATTCGATATATTTTTAATTGGTTTCGTAATTCACATACATTTAATAAGATACAATTTAACTATTGCGCTGTAATTTAAAAATTATTTCACAAAATTGACAAACTCACCTTACGCCGACACCATGCCACATGGAAAAGGAAATAGACATAGACTAGGGATATTCACTTAACATCGATATATCGAATTTGTTCGATGTTTTCCTTACGATAAATCGGATTAGTACGATGTTTTGACAAATATTTATTGTATTCGATATATCGATATATTTATTTATAGAAACATCGAACATTTGATTTTTATTTTTGTGTCGCTTCTATTAAAAAACAATATTTATAACACTACTTAATGACTTCACTTTTAAATAAGGTTCATTAAGATAGTGACTTCTGTGAGTGACCAGTTTAATTATGTTATCTATCCTGACAGATCGACTCTTCATTATTATTTTCACTCATTCTCACTCTTCTTGCGCCGTCTTCTGCTGTTTGGTTGGCTATAACGTAATTAAATTTGTTTGCAATTAAACGCATTGTTTTGTTTGTGTATCTAAGACAAGTTCATGTAGGACTTTTACTTTTGCTACTACAATTAATAAATGTGTGTAAAATTATGTTTATGAACCTAACCTCTACTCGTTTGTGACAGTGTTTTAAATTGAAGATATAACATAATTATATTTTATATTAACATACATTTCATAATGATAAACATATTTTCTGTTTTATTAAATGCTATGTCATTATAATGAAGTAAGTAGTTATTCGATATGTTATGTAGCACTACTTACGTGCATTGCATCAAATCATTTATTTAGTTTATTTTTCATTTAGTTTTTGAACTTGTAAACAAATTAACTCAATAGTGATGTGGCACTACAGACAAATCTCAGTTACTATCTTAGTAATACAATTCTATTCATGTAACACTCATAGAAAATCACTATTATTACACTACTAGTTTAGCTGGTTACTCTGGTCTCTGATTCTATATTCACACAAACAAAATCAAGGACCACAAATTTTGCGCGTTTCACTGGAAAAAAGGTAATATTAAACTTTAGTGGAAATTATTTGGTAGTGAAAAAATATCGATGTTTTCTAGTGATATATCGATAAACTACGATGCGAAATATTTTATATCGAATATAAAAATCAATATATTTTTTAAGTGGACTCGCTAAAATAGACTAGTGATAGCGAATGCGAATGATTCTTTCAAATGACCATTCGATAGGTTAATCATTCGAAATATTCAATTTTATAAAAGAACTCTTCGAATTAATCAAATGATAAAGGTATTCCAATGAAAAAATAATCGAATGAAGATCTTACTAATAGGTATTATAAATGCGCAAGTTGTGTATGTGTGTGTGAATGTTTGTTCACACGTATCTCCTGATAATAAAAACTCCTATATGCTGTCAATCAATTGACAAATATATTTTCATTGCAATTAATAATTATTATATATCATATGTATTTTAATTTTATTATTTTTTTATAAAATAAGAGCATCTTGGTTTTATAATATTTTATTGTAATCAGCTAGTCATAATGTTATCAATAAAGATAAAAAAATATTATGGCACCACTGCTACTCTAACAAACAAAAGTAATATAATCATGTGCACAATTACTACCAATGAAAAAAAAAAATTAAAACAAAAAAAAACATTTGATAACTATTTATTGAATGCCAGCTAAGAACTCGTGAAAAACTTAAGGAAATTCTTGGTTCAACAATATTTTTATTATAATCAACCATTTTCTACACTTACAACCATAAATCACTTAAAACTTTATAAATTCACAGCTGCCATAAACATTAATTAAAGTAAAATAATTATAATAGCACAACAGCTACCAAAGAAAAATAAAATAGAACAATCACTTTTGAAAACTATTCATCAAATCACAACTTAAAACTACGTTCATGTTAAAAGAAAACATTATTAATCATAGTAGCAAATAACAAAATTATTTTGTAATTCCTATTCCGACAAACGATACACGATAATCCGATCATCGTTGGCCAATAGGAATGTACAAAATTTACGTTGTGATAGTTTTACTGCAACTCATGCATAAAAGCAGTGTGGCACTTGCTAAATAAACATAATGTAATTCGAATGATTCAATCGTCCTTTAAATTCGATTGAATTATATAGTTAAAAAGTCAATTGAACAGCGAATGATCATTTGGATGAAAATAAAAACATACGAATTACTCATTCATTGGAATAATTCAATTTTTTATTTTTGAAACAATCGCAATTCTCTAAAATAGACAGCGGTAGGCATGGAGTTATATACTGGCCCAAGTATCCATACCCGGTGCGAGCTTGCCAGTACGCGCACCGGGTACCGACCGAAATATCTAACACATACCTTAAAAAGGTATTACGTAATCCGTACGGGCCGGCCACGTACGCCTATATTTCGTAATACCCACGTTACCCATTTGTTGAGATAAATTTGATACAGGTACGTAGAATTTAAGGAACATAACTGCATAACAATGCTAAAACATAATAATTATTTTGTCATATAGTTTTTTCACGGTAACGTGTCCTTTATGATTATAGACATGAATAAGACAGAAAATATTATAGTGTTCGAATATATCTTAAAATTTACGATGTTTTGTGTCCGTCGACAATGATTTGATTTTTATAATGTCAGTTGTGATTTTGAATTGATTACGTTAATTACTGACCTTCCCTTTTTGGCGTGTTTACCTTAGCTGACAGTGGAAAGATTTCATTTCAATTACTTATCTCAACATAATAATATACATTCTATGAAAACGAAATACAATTTCATTACATTGTTCAGACATGCATAAAGCATACATGAAGATTACTTACAGAGACCACATCTACCTATATACAATACTTAAAAGTATTTCGATATGTGGTATTTGTACCGGGTATTTGGCGATACGGCAGCTTGAAGATAGGGTATTGATATTTGAAGGTATGTCTCATGTCTAGACAGCGTCAGGGGGAACTGTTAGGGATGGCGATCTAAATTCAATTATTTGAAGAATAGATAATTTGGGTCAAAATAAAACCTTTTAATCGATACTTAGTACTGTATCGATCCAGTGAATCAATATTTCAACCTAGAAAACGAGAGTAGATATTTTTGTTTTGATAAGAACCATTAAATTATTTACAATTAGTTAAATGCACCCAAATAAATGTAAAGAAATGACAGTTTTTCACTTAATTACTCAAAAGATGATTACTACTCGATAATTACTCGCTAGATGGATATATTGGCTGTGTGCTCAATTTCCTTTGCCTCTACTTAATGGATAAAAGAAATAAAAAAACTTACGTTTCTGTATAGAGGTGGTCATTATTACAACAACGAATAATGTAATGCATTATTCCTACGCAACAATTAACAAATTATTGAATACATAATTAATTATTTTGCTGTCGATTATCCGTTGTTCGTTATTATTGTTGACAATGACAATTTGGATTGATTGATTTTTACGATTTGGATTAAAATTATATTAAAATGCCTGTGTTAAAGTGGACAAAATTTTCTCAGTATTCCATTGCTCTAAAAAAGAGTGACATCCGTTCGTTCACAGGAAACTGGGGAATACCGTCAAGTTAGACTTGTATGTATTAGGTTAAATTCACATCAGATACGTATGGCAGATTATTGATCGATCGAAAGAAGAGAAGGTCGTGAGGCACGGCTGACTACTAAACTTGAGTGTCATGCTGTGGTCTCGGGAGTCAGAGACATTCACAGAGTGTGAGTTAAGGCTGAATGCTAACCCTGTGTGTCACTCTGTGTCTCCTGAGTCAGAACAATTAACAAAGTGTGAGGCTAGGCTGACTGCTACCCGTGAGACCACGCTGTGTCTCAGTCATCAGAGATATTCAGAAAGCACGATCTAAGGTTAAATTGCCGATGTTGAATTTCAATACACTTACTGTTACACATCTATTTTTTGAAGTGAAAATTCTTATGCGGCTTCCAAGCGTTAAACGTTAAATGTTAAACGTTTAAGGCACATTATCGGTCTGTCCTCTTAGTGTGAGCCAGAGTGAGAGAGCAATATATTATAGGTCTCTCCTCTTTGTGTGAGCCAGAGCGAGAGAGTAAGTGTCGTATGTATATTGCACACTGTTTAAATAAAATAGAACTGGCTCTCAAGTGCAGCTGCCGGAACACACCTATTGGTGCTTGGCAACAGATTTTGAACATGAGGGTGGTAGCTAGCCAGGCGGGCATTCGAAAAAGTCCTACCATCATTCTATGGTTTCCTCGCGATGTTTTTTTTCACCGAAAGCTAAGACCCCTAAAGCTAACAGTATAGTTAGATCGAAAAAAAAAACTAACGCAAACGCATTGCGCTGGTCAACTGTCCCACCTACTCGCCGAGCTAAGGCTGAACCAAAATGCGCTGCCTGCGCTAAAAGACAGTGGGTGCAGGGTTCAAGCAGCGCGCGCTTGGCGACTCACTCGGTATGAACCATTTTGTTGCGCCATGAGTTAACTCAATAATATTTAGTTAACACAAGAATTTTTACTGAGTCGGAGTATGAAACAGGACGTACTGAGGTGATGGGAGGAGCACCTGGCGGATGCGCGCT
Organism: Saturnia pavonia; assembly: GCA_947532125.1. Taxonomy (NCBI): domain Eukaryota; kingdom Metazoa; phylum Arthropoda; class Insecta; order Lepidoptera; family Saturniidae; genus Saturnia; species Saturnia pavonia. Next base: position 17,071,787 of record OX383904.1, read on the forward strand.
GTGGTGTTTATACCATAGACGCCATCCGCCTGGTACTCGAAAAGTAGTGTAAAATGGAGCAGGGCTCCCTGTCGTTCCCACTGGTGTAGGTGAGTCCGGGCATGGCTTCTTCGGATGGTATCTGCACCGGATCGCCTGCAGGGAGCTCACCACTGTATTTTACAAGTGCGGTGCAGCCGAGAACACTGCGCAGCACACTCTCTCGGAGTGTACTGTGTGGGAGAGGCAGTGCCATACTCGGACCACGTAGGTATGAGGGGACTTCTCACTGCTGAGTGCGGTAAAAGCCATGCTCGCCATTGAGGGCTCATGGACTGCAATGCTGTCCTTCTGCGAGGACGTGGTATCGCAAAAGGTAACTGCGGAGAGAGCTCACGATGAGTATCCTCTTAACGACCCTTTCCGACGCAGACAACGAGCGGTAGGAGGCTGTGATTTGCTCACCTTGTCCTACCGTCCTAGCCAAACCAGGGAAAACGAGTCGGAAGGCCCGTCTTCCAATTGCACTGGTTCGGCCAATGGGGAGACAGTTAGGCGTTATTATGGCCATTATGGCAGCGGGCGGTTGTTACATCGTGGAGTTTTAGTAAGTTGGAGCTTCACATAACCACTCGCTCCCCCTAGCGGGAGTGTACTCAAGACGGGGTTTTTCCACGTTAAAAAAAATTAACTGAGTTAAGCATGATTCATGTTATACTGGGCTGGTCTCCGGCTATGAAGTAATTCATGCTACACCGGGGCGAAATCTGGCCGAATGCACCCGCCACGACCACCCTCCTCTGCGGCAACTCAAACCTAGGTCCGATCCATCGGCATGGAGCCCTTGAGCCAAGCAGCCGCTCGCGCGATACAAATGACTGTACAATCACTAGCTTTCACAGCCATACATGACACTGCATTATACACACATGCACAACACACATAGGTACATAGGTTCTGTAAGGGACCTTTTTTTTTCTTTTTTTGCCTAGTTAGAATAGACAAAAATTTCAGACCCCTAAATACACATACACATGTTCCTTCCCTCCTCCCAGGGGGCAGAAACATGTATATATGTATAGTTAGTTTAGATCGAATTACGGATAGGGAATTAGTCAGATCGCGACTTAATTGCATACGCGCAACAGTCCGAGCCGAGGTCCGGCCACTTTGGCACCCTCGGATGTTGTTGCTTAGCTTTCGTGGCTGAGTGCCCTAAGCGCTCGCCCCCAAGCCCGGTAAAGCTGTAAAAGCCGTAAAGGCTCCAGGGCCCCTCAGGCTAACAGTGTATTCAGCTCGAAAAAAAAAAAAAAAAAAAAAAAAAAAAAAAAAATGGCCGAATCCGTAACACCGTGCCCGAACGGGCACAGATCAGACTCTGTGTAGCATGAAATACTTCATACATGTCTACAGTAATACTTGTAAATTTTGTAGATAAATTATTGTTTTCTCAAATTAAATCTTTAAAGTACATTTAATCTTTTTATCCAAACTACATGAAAACGTAACTTTGTTGGTGAAAATATATAAACTAATTTATAAATTGTTAAAATATAAATAATCCACTGTATCCCATGCCCATTGTTACTCACTCTTCTCGACACAATCCTTTAGATATTTACGACACGAGGTGGCCAGCTACCAACGTTGATACGAGCGATGGCACCAACGCTATTTTGCCCATCAACACGTTGGTGAATAGCCTTAGTTAACAAAAGGAACAAAGCCCATCAAATTTATCTGAATTTGTATTGGCAATTTAATTTGTTATTTGGTAACACTGAAACTTTTCAATCATATACTCAATTACTATTTATTTTATATACATAACGATATCAGTTTGCTAAACTGTGATTGGTTACTAAATCACTTGTTGTTGACTTGGCACTGCTATTGGTTTTGCTTTTGTAGTACTTCTACCTAATTGGTTGATATATTATACTATTACGTATTTTAAAGAAGCCAACTCTAACCAAACGAATACCAACGTCACAAATTTAACGTCATACATTTTTGTTTTTCCTTGACATTTGTGAATTGAGATTAGAGAAACTTAAACTGGTCGCAACAAGTCGACGACATAAATTGACAAAATTATAGAAAGCTGGGAGTTTTTAGTGAAGGCATATATTGTCAAATTATGAATACAGCGGCGACCTACGAGACAGGTGTGTAAATTAAAACTTATATGTATTATAACGTCATGTTCCTAGCAATAGCCTTTATTATGTTTAATTTACAAGTCGAATATTTGCAATGTGTAGTAAACAATAAAAATTAGTACATAATATGCAAATGATTGGTTACAGTATATTTCTCGTGCTCAAACATATTTCTATTTTGAATACGGACAATATACATAATTATGTATTTAATGGAGGCGTTTTAGAGGTTATATTTTGGTTATTTGTGTAAAATTCATCCGTAAATCATTGACTTAGTGTGAGAATTATTTTCCTCATAAGTATAAGTAACTTACGCTACTTAGATTGAGAATAAAGTATAATAAAGGCCTTTTTTTATTGTAAACTGATCTATAGGTAATCTTTTTTATGAAACTTGTCTTTAAAAACATTTATTGTTTGTATTTAATTTTTTTCGAATAATTTATCTTATTTTGTGTTTAACACATCATTATTGCCTACATCGGTATTCCCGTTTTGAACAGCATTTAATATGACCACTCTAATTAGAATATTATGTTGGTGTATGATATTGGAGATTAGGCAAAATATTAATTTATACCTTTGGTTTACATTGCGGTCAATTTATGTGACATTTAATATTAATTCTATTAATAAATTGGATATTTAAAATTCAATAAAAATTCCATAGCAAATAGGACATATACATCTATTTCTCTGAGCTCTAAAATTATGTATAATAAATTCATAATAGAAATGGCAATATTAATTTATACTACATAATTTATTTTAAACCCACTCATTTGGTGGGTGATGCTCAATTTGACTGTGATAACTATGATATAAAATATCTTATTATGTTATCCCCTAATTGCATATTACCTTTTTAGGATGCACTCTCAAAATAAGTTAATTTTCACTTTTTTTCATCCTGATTACAACAAAACCTTTGAATTTTGGTAAATATAAAATATACCTATGGGTAGATTGAACCTTTCGCAACAACTTGGCTGTATTGTTTTTGAAACATTTATAGATTTTTATTTAAAAAACAATAATTTCCAATAGCCCCCACCAGGCGATTCACTGTTAATTCAGGTACTAATATATTCGTAAAAAACAGTTTCATAGTAAAATATTCCCATGTTATACTATATATACTCAAGTTTAATTACTACAAAAAAATCCAAATTATATTCACAATAATATCTGACAAAAAAATATATTTGCATACAAACTTATACCAAAGAAATGCTTCAAATAAAAGTGCATTTCATGTCTGTGCATTGTTACAAGTGCATCTATGTTGTTTTGCACAATTTTTTAAAGATAAATACATTGTTTTATGTACACAAATATATATTACCAGACGTTTCTTAAAATATAATTAATTTTATACATGTAGTTAGTTTAAAATATAATTGATTTTATACATGTAGTTAGTACACTTGTTTTTGAAAATTTTGTAAGCAGGTTCAAATGTCGAGCTGTAATCATTAAATTGTGAAAGCGTATTACATTATTTTTACAACTTTTTAGTACACACTTATTTCTTTTTTATATTTAGCCTGACTTGACAATGGACTTCGGAAATTGTTATAGAACTGCTATATGAGTAAACATACAAAGATTTTGTGATTGTGCTTATTTTATTATTAGTGATGACAGTGTACCACAGTACCGGAATACAATGACTTATAGATGGCGTTTGGACTCTATTTTGGAATATTGTTAGTAGTAATAAGAGCTTACCACAGGATGGAGTACACCAACTTCTTGATGGGCTTTACACTCTGTTTTGGAATCTTTTGTTACTTGTAATAAGAGCTTACCACAATACTGAATTAACCTGATTATGGATTTGGGACTCTGTTATGGAATTCCTACAAGGGTAGAAATAAATATTTTGTGTTTCTTTTGTGTAGTGATGGGAACTTTAACACAGGATATTTGAGTGAAAATCGACATTTCTACCTATTAGGTTGCTATAATGAAATTCACTTATAATGTTGCACATCCTCATCAGGCCCTCAAAAAGTGAAACCTTGATCTGGCGTTCGGAGATTAAGGGTGAAATCTGTAATGTACTTAGACTTATCTCTGTCTTAAGTCCAGAATTTAAATTTATAGTTAAAAGAACAGCACTGTCTTACCTTTACCTGAGCAAAGTTCAAGTTATTGAATTCGAGGACTTACGGAAAACTTGTGTATTATACACTGTATTCACTAGCTATCAACATACAAATATGACACAGCACTTAACACATGCACACAGATACATAGGTTCTGTAAGGGACCTTCCTTCCTTCCACAAAGCAGATACATGTATATATGTATAGTTAAAATTTTTTTACAGTAGGGTATTAGTTCTCTACTTAATTGCAGCTATGACAACAGCCCAAGCAAAGGTTCAACCACTTTTGCTGCCACTGTTGCCCTGATTTCGTCACCGAGTGAGACTACAGGCCCCTTAATACTAACAACATATTCAGATCGAAAAAAAAATCTATGCATCTAGGCATAATATGTAGGCATCTAATACATTTGATCACAATGGTGTTTAAATTGAATAATATAATGTCAACAATAACAACTTTTTTTAATTATTCTAGAACATTCATGGTCAAGACGTTGTTCCACAGAGACAGTTTTCAGTATCCAAGGGAAAGAAACTGGTGAGTTTATAAAATTTTTGCTTGTCCTTTTTTATTATAAATAAAAAAATCTTCACAGGTGTGACATGTCAGCAAGAATGTTTATTTTGAGTTTTGCCATGTATTTTTCATAAATTTCGCAACAATGATTATTCCATCACCTTGCTTACATCTAAATGGTGTATTACAAATTTAAATACTACAAAGTGTATCCATTCTTTTTATAAAGAATATTATCGATATGGAAAGGAAGCAAAATCTTTTCTTTTTAGTTTATACATTTTTAATTATAATAATATTAGCAAAATGAAAAGATTTAATAGTATGTATTGGTTTATTAGATATTCAAAAATATAGATACTATTATGTAAATATAGACATTGATTTTGGTAAGTATTATACTTACATGTCTGGTGATGCTACAAAAAATAAAAAATTTTTTTGGTTGAGTTTGCATAAAACATAATTTTTTACTTTGATTTAAATACACATAAATGAAAGAAGAGAAAAGTAGCTCCTAGCTTTTATCTATCCTAGTACCGTAGGAACATGGTGTAATGATATATATTATGTCCATAAAACTAAACGTACATGGGATTAAAGAATTTCTTTGTTATCACTCAAGTGGATTTGAAAGCACAACACATTTCATAGATTCTTATGTAAAGCTTTTACATTTTCGCCACAAAAATCAAATTAAATTCTTACTTTTTATATATTATTTAATGTATTGATCTATCCCTACTTTCGGCACCTAATTTCATTACACATGTTCACTATATTTGTTTATGTTGAGATCTGCTAAAATAAATTAAATATAGATACCCTTTGTGTGAAATTCGAATAGTAAGTATCCACATTTCAAATAACCACTAATTATTATTTATATTTTTTTTATTTTATAATTTTTATATAAAGCTGGTTTATGCATGTTGAGCTTGATTTAAAAATGTGTTTTGATACGTCTTTACATAGTCATATAAAATCAAAAGCGGCAGAGTAGGTCTGCCTGATAACTTGGTAATTCATATTTTAATCAATTTCAATTACATACATCCATGGCAAATATTTTAGTGTAAGGTTAACGAAAAGCTAATTGTCAAATATTCGCCATAAATGTCTATGGACACAGATGAAATTTATTAGTTTTATTTTAATTATCAAATTACCGGCCACACCTAATTTCCCGCCTTTGATTTTATACGACTCATATATGTTTATCATGATATATATTTTTTGATTCGGCTTTATTATATTACAGGTACGAAAGTAATAATTTAATTTAAAATCATGATTTTTTTTCTCACAATTTCTTAAACTTTTGACTAAAGGTTTGTCTCAAAACACAATTAACCTTTTTAATTTTCGGAACGATAATAATTAGACAATTACTTTTACTAATAAAAATGTACTATTGAATGCAAACAACGAAACTTTCTAGTACCCTTTCACTTTGATTCACTTTTGTATGCATAAAAGCTACATTTTCACAGAGTCACTTTTTTATATACATTTTAATTAAAATCCATAATTTCTAGTTACCGTAAGTAAAAACCTCACAAGTATGGTACTGTCCATGACAAAGCTTTTTATTATTTATTGATAAACTTTGAATTTTAAGAATTTACATGAGTATGCTCTTGTCTTCGTATTTGTGTATTATTTTGATATGTTTTCTTTTATATTTGTATCTTCTGAAGCTTGACACAAAATTACAACCTAGAAAACATTTGCATTGGTTTTTTTTAATTATTATCGATTTATAGGATAGTATTGGATCTCTCTAAATTAACGTAAATGGCGACGTAGCCGAAAGTAGAACGCTAAAGTAGAAAGCTAATTAGGCAAGTAGTAGAATGTGAGACTAAAAATTCTAAAACTTAGTCGCTTTTTATCATTATTTATTTTTTTGTTTAAGGTCTTGAAAATCTAGATTCCCTAGATCTTTTTAGTTGTATTATTATGATATGCTAATTTGCAAAGGAAGCATCGCCGAGTGTGTTGCATGTATTTGCATACCGTGTCATACGCAGCAATGCGTCAGCGTGTTCAGAGTGCAAGTTGGAACAAGTTTGAACTGATCGGAGTAAATACGGATTGTTTTTGCAGTACCTATATATTACAAAAGCTATATATATATATATATAATCTATAAAGCGAAATACCACTCATCACGAGATCTCCGAAATTATAGGTCCGATTGACTTGAAATTTATCAAAGATACTCCTTTCGCGATGTAGACGCTCACTAAGAACGAATTTAGGGAAAATCAGGTTGAAGGGTGAGAAAAAGTGTTTGAAAGTTTGTGTGCGGTGCAAACATTGTCTTTTGACTTTCAATTGTGTACTTAGACCTTTTTAATAAAAATAAGAACACGAGTATCACCATTTATCAAAATTCAGCAGTAAAGGGTTATAAATAAGGGATGAATTTTTTTTGGTAAAAATAATTTATTTGTAACTATTGTACTATATTTTGCGCACATAATAAGTTTATTGACCTGTAATTTAGCACACATACTCTTCAATTTATGAAAATTTATCAATGAAAGGCGTTGAACAAGGGTTGAAACTTTGTATGGTAAAAAATCTTTTTGTTTATAGATTTGGTTATAATTATGAACCATATACAAAATTCGATGAAATATTCCATTTAAAAAAAATCTGCACCTAAATGAAATTAATGGATGATATTTGTTTTGTATGATTATATAGGTAGTCTATGAAACCATGATTATTTTGACTATTTTTTTAAATCTATATACTTTGTTATTATTTTTAGAGCTATATAGTAACTGTTGTTATGATAAACTTTGCTATAGAAAGCGTTGCCATAGTTACCGTTTCCACTGTAATAATAATATACTAAAGTTCGTTTTTTACTAAATTCCGTGTAGTTTTTATGTCGAGATTTAACTCGGAAAAGGGGTTGACCGTTTGTTATGAAATTTTGTACACGGGAAGCTTAATCAAGGAAGGTCAATTGATAGGGTATAATTTTCAGTAATGCTTTTATAAATTGTAAATAATCCAAAAAACATTATTAATTCTTGACCGATTATGATGAAATTTTATACACGGGAAGCATAAATCATTCCATAATTTATAGACTCACTTATAGAAATCTTAAAAAAAAATCATCAATTCTCAACCGATTCTGATCAAATTTTGTAAACGGGAAGCATACGTCATTCCATAATTGATAGTACTATTTTTTTTATCTCTTTTTGTTCTGGCTAATCTCTGTAACGGTTGGACCGATTTTGACGGGACTTTTACTGGCATATAGCTAATGTGATAAGGGATAACCACGCAAAAAATAGCCTTTTTCGTAGTACACGCGAGCAGAGCCGCGGGCACGGCTAGTCTATACTAATACTATACAAATATAATAAAGCTGAAGAGTTTTTTGTTTGTTTACTTGTTCTAACGCGTTAATATATGTATTTACCTGGTCGGATTCTTAAAATTCTTTCTGTATATGATAGCCAGGTTTATGAGGAATAGTATAGGCCATATAACTTCACGCTACGACCGTAACGAGCGGAGCAGTAACTATGAATATCAAGCAATCTGACTAGCTGTAGGCAAATACGGGAAGTGAAACAAGGATAGGGCTACACGAACACGTTGGGGGTGCGTGTTACAGTTATTACACCTGCAATCCACTCAGGTACATAGGTTCTGTAACGGACCTTTTTGGTATTTTTTTTGGCTAGTTAGACTTAGACTAAATTTACAGAATACTAAATAAATGTACGCGTGTTCGAATAGGAATTCGCTAGATCGCGATGGTTGCATATACGGCAACAGCTCTAGCCGAGATCGGCCACTTTGACACCCTTGCTCTTGTGGCCCTTTTTACTCGGCTGAGTATCTTCTGTGCTCGCCCACAAGCCCAGTGAAGCTGTTAAGGCCTTTTGGCAAACAGTATAGTCAGTTGGAAAAAAAGGTTGGGGGTGCGTGGAAGGTTTGGCGAATAAATTGAACACGGGTGAAACCGTGGGGTACAGCTAGTTCGTGAAAACGCTTAACACGCTTAAGCGTATGCCGTTTATCAGTTAGTCATGGTCATGAGTCATGGTTTTTACGATTTAGAAACATCATCGGTTCAGTTTTTAGTTACGTGCGTATTATTTGGTGCTGTTTCTATTAGTATCGTCTTCCGTACCTATGCATTTCGAGCTTGTTGTAACTTGAATACACAATATTCATTGCTTTTTCTGGGACAACAAATGAAGCTTAAATATGAATCATTATTGAACGTTAAAAAGTCGTTTGGACATGTTATCAAAATGTATGAGTTGTTTTCTTCTGTTATCTAATCTATGAAATAATTACATTCATTATATAATTATATGTCATATTTATTATGTTGTATACATTTATAATTATTGTACTAAAATAAATTCGTATGTAAACATTGCATGCTTTTTTTACGAAGTATTAAAAAATACTATGGGCGCCTTTATACTATTTTAATCTTTTATGTCATGAAACAGGATATTAGGGTAATTATGTGAATAATAGTTATATCTGAAAATGACTCCCTCTATGTGCATCCATTAAATTATGAATGTGATTATTAACTGTAAAAAATATTTATACAAATGGAAAAAATAATTAAAAAAAAGATAAGCCCGATTGACTTTCTAGCTTGTTCTTCTTGATGACTGGGATGTTTTCCGAACCGGTAGTAGTGTATGAAATGTATGAAGTGCCTTCTTAAGGCCTAAATTGAATAAAGTATTCTTTGATTATTATTTTTTTATTCTATAGAACGGACACTTTTCTAATACATCTGAAATTATTATCAGTCATCAAACTAAACTCAAATACTTTCTTCTATGATTAATATCGTTTTGCGATATATTCATGGTGAAAATGTGCTAACAGACGATTGTTCAGTTTATATAAAGAAAATTGAGAAAATATTTATACTGAATAGCAACATCGTCGAAAAGCAAGCGAAATGCTAAATAACATACAAAAAGGTAAATGAAATATACAGTAAAAAATTACTAAGTTTTATTAAAACTTAATGTCCATAATTACCTTATTTGTGTACCTATTTATAGTCACGTTCATGCTAATATGTTCACTTTTCTACATCATTATGATTGATTAATATTTTTTGTTAATACTAAACATCTCCACCCTGTATATCAATAGGATTGATCTAGACAGATTTTTAGTTTTTCTATATATGTATATAATTTATATTTTAAGTGAACAAGTATTAAGCTTTTTATGCCATTTTTATCTCGTAGAACTGACTGTCATACTAATGTATGAAATAATAATGAAAAAATTTAATGGTGCATAAAGGTCTACTAAATTATTTATAGAGTTTCCATTACATAGTTATATTTTTATGAAGGAACTATACCTTTAATGTGTTATATGATTGAAATTTGTTTATTTTCAAATTTAATGATTTTTAAAAAGGTGTATAGAGAAATGGATCATGGCAATTATTGGGGTCTAATATTAGTTTTCTAATGAAGTTTAAAATTTCTTCTATTAATATCTACTACCACCGCCCTGGACGGAAACGTGGAATAGGTGAAATTATTGACAAAAGAAACGAGTCTTTTAATCGTTTTAAAAATCGCAGTAACTCCAAATAGGCTACTGTATAAGAATATTGGACTACCGATAGTGAAGTACAGTCGTGGTTGCCGTCCTGACATCGTATTTATAAAAATATCCTTGGTAAAGTAACTTTATTATAATAGAAAAAGTCGCGGTGATTTAATGGTTAAGAGCAGACGTACATTGACCTCAAGTATCCAATTAATATTACGAAATCCATAAATTCATTTCAATTTGATTAAATAATAATTTTTGAATTTTGACAGTTGTTCCATGCATTTCCTTCAAAACGTCAAAATTTTTCCTCAAATAAAGTTATCTGACGATAGAAAAATCGGTCCTAATATGGCTATCGGTGAATTGTAAAAGAAAACATTGTGAGTGTTTAAACCTAAAGCTGTCTCTTCAACTTGAAGAAAAGCAATACTATACAGACTACTGTTGTACCGAACCACTAAACCTAAACCATAAACGCATTTTTGGGCGTGACTAAGTAAAGATAAAGTAGTAAAATGGCGTCCGTTAATATTGGTACTTGAATAAACTTAATGAGTATGGTTTTTATTAATATTTTGATATGATATTGTCAGATGTTGTGAATACCACACGTCCTGATGGTCTACCCAGCGGTCCAGGGTTGTGCTCCAAGGTGGAAACTACTGGACCCGAAGATATTTAACGATACATGAGTTTGCCAAACTCGTACTAGTTCACTTTCATAAACAAAAAAATTAAATAGTGTTTTGGATTTAAAAAGAAATGCAAATTATATTCCGAGCGAAATAACAGGCCATGAAATTGTTATAGTCTTATCTGTATCTACAGTTAGCTGTCTTATAGAACAAAACTTAGTACGTATAGTAATATGCAGCTTCAAAGTCAAGGTTTTTCAAGTATTTGTTGCAAAGTCACGACTTTGTCATAAAGGAACAAGTCACGAATATCGAGTTTGGGAATGTACCACACGACATAGTAAATATCTTTGTACAGATTGTGTGATAATTTGTGCAATTTTTTATGGAATGAACTAGCATGCAGTCCAGTCCACCTGTTGTATAAGCCATCTTAAAAGGGCTGCAGTCCTGAGGTCAGTCATAATAGGTTGTTAATCCTGAGAAGCAAGTTGGAACACTTCGTATGGGAGTGTGTGTTGCCTGTCACAACGTTCAGACCAGTCGCACTGTTCTGCCGCAGAAATGGTTGTTGGTGCTTCCACATTTGAAACATGCACAGCTTCTGCCACTGTTCAATTTCATACTTTTAACATGTTAATGTTATTTTGACAAGCTTTTTATATACGTTTAGCAAAGAGACCCTTCTTTGATCAAACTAGTGGATAATCCACATATTTTCATAATCAACACCGTTCCAATAGGTTGAATAGATTATTTATTGTCAGGTCTTCGCAAATGTCTAGTTCGACAGTTTCATACAAATTAAAACTAAAATCAAATTACATGTTAGTGCTATAATGATTATTAATATTTAAAAAGGTATCCTCAAACTACAGTTCCCACTACTGTTGGATTATAGTTTGCAATCTTGAAGTCGTAATTTGACTGTTAAACTTATAAAATGGACAGTACGCGTTTGGCTCACTGTCTCTAGATTGTTTGACAATTCTTAAGAAGATACATAATTCTGTAAGGATGGAATTCCCACTGAAGTTGAAACAGCGTTTCTATGGCAATTCGTATATTAGTGCTCTTTTACATAAAATACCTATAGAAACAAACATAGTACTGAAAATTACATTAAAAGTTTCATTGATGATGATGTTAAAATAAATATATAAATTTACATTTTAATATTTAATTACAAACATATCGATTCTGTTTTTTTCTCCTAAATTCCTATCGCATGACGACATGTCTTAAGTTTTGGCTACCTCAAAAAATATTATTTTACCATAGAAAGTGCCCTCTATTATTATCATAAAAGATTTATTAAAAAATAATATAATTCACATTAAGTTTTAAATGTGTTTATAGATTTCTGACATTTTACTTGCAATCCTATTGCAACATTGAATTACGATGTGATCAACTTCAGTGGTTTTCAACTTCAATAATATGTAAAAAGTACACTAATTATTACTATTGAGTTATTAGTTTATGTATCAATTAGAATTATGTATTCATAGTAAATTAGGGTTGCAACAGACTTTTATATCTTTTCCAATTTATAATATTTCTCGATTTGCTACAGAAACATTACTAAACGTGTATATAGCAGGTATAAAATCGAAACGGGACAATGATATCAAATTTAAGATATAAACACATCTTAGAATTGATATTTAATGAAAAATTACAAAGTTAACGTGTAGAAAATGTGAGTTTGTTCCCTGGCAATAATTGTAGATTATATAATAATAGTTTAACTTCCAAGTTTGGGATCATAATCATGAATAGAATAATAATATATATATATTTTTATAATTATTTTTAACTTTCCATATTGTGTTTATGTATTTTATCGTTTTGTAAAAAATATATATAAGAGTTTTTTGCAACCTTAGTTTTGAAGTAAGTAATTTGTATTTAGAATTAGTGTGGTAGTTTGTGTTTGTGATTTGATGAGTTATTTATTTAATCATGTTGTTTGTATGTTTTTGTTTAGATTGTGTTGTAGTATTTGTTGTTCTTGTTTTTTGTGTGGTCTTGTTGAGAATATTATGGATACAGTTTATTATAATTGATATTTAAACCCACCTTTTTGAAAGTGTAAAGTTTTATAAATTTTATAAATATACTGGGCCTATGAATATATTAAGTAATACTTAAATTAAGTTATGTTATAAAATTTGACCAAAATATTTAATAAAATCGCCTTATCATACTGTTCTCATGACCGCATAATGTTCATGTTTAGGTATTTATTTTTTATTATACAATTATCATTGTTTTAAATCCACTAAAACGTGATTTCCGTTAGTTGATATTAGTTTTACTTTAAAATGTATACAATTTGCTTTACATGGTACATCTCTAACTAAATATTCATATGCAGATATTTACCACAGATTAGATCGTCCTCATCCTCACCCTCATATCGTCCATCTTATACAAATGGTGTCATTAGTACTTTTTTTGTGTGTGTAGTTAGCTTCCGTAGCTTCAATTTGATCTGTGATAATCTTTCATCATAGTAAATACTGGATATCCCACTTTAAAAGAATTTGGGGAACATTTACCATATTTATTGTGGAGACTGTGCCTAAAAAGCTTTCAAATATTCTTTTCATTTATAATTAAAGACGGTTCAATAGTTGTGTTGCGTTGAGATATCGCGACAATTTTGGGTTCGAATCTCACAATGTGCCTGTACTTTCTTTGAAGCAAAACATCACTTTGATACCATTGTTTGCATAGTTTTAGGGTATTTTCTAGCACTTGTTTAGATACACTTGTGAGCTAGCACTGTTTCTATGTTTAACGTGTAGCCATTTTCGGTCACATCGTCACTTAATATCATATCCTTTGTCATTCAATTACAAAAAGTACATTAAAATACAGTTAAATAAAATAAATTGATTGAATATACTATTAATATGCAGTAGATTTCGGTTGTAACGACGATGAAGGGAGCACGATAATTCCGTCGCTATATCCGAAAGTCGTTGTAAAAATAAATAAACAAAAGTAAGAAAGAAAAAAAACAATATTCATTGCCAGACAATACAGCCGCATACATACATAGCCTATAAATTCTTAGATTTGACGTTGCCTATACCAGCATTTATAAACAAACGCGTATTATTACAACTGTTGACCATCTGTGAATGTTAAAAAAAGATAAGAAAGCTTTATAATTGATGAATGAATCTATTTGCTTGATGACTCGGTAGTCGCCCGTCGCAATATCTGCAAGGCATTTCTAGGAACTTGTTACAAATAGTTCATTAAACTAGTCACTATACCCGAAATCGGCGCTACATCCTCTGAAAATATACTTTAAATTCAAGTGACTTAAGTGGTACATCGCTACAACCGAGGTCGTTTTAAATGAAGTCCACTGTACTAGCTTCGAATTCTAATACCATGTATCAAATTGCAGATTTCAAGGCGTTTTATTTGTTCACAAAATGCTGCATTGACCTTCGCGAATAGATAGGTGAACTAGTCCGCTTCTGTGCCATGTAAATTCTATGATAATTGTATAATACATTGTCACAGCAGAATGTCGATTTGCGATACTACGATATTGACATTTTGTTGCGATAAATTGTAGTACAATCAATATAATTAGCAAACGATTTGCGATAAGTCACAGATGTTGAACATTTAATCGTATAAATTTCATATGTACAAGAGACTATGAAATTTTAATGTCGCCATTCGCTTGCTGATTATGAGTCTTTACAATGTATTTAACTAAGACATGAACACTTAATTATATTACGCATGCTTACAGAGTAAGTGATTTTATGTGCACATATCGAATGTAAAAAAGAGACATAAAAATATTACAAAACAAAAATATAATTCAAACTTAAAAACGTGGACACAAAAAAAATACAAAAAATTAAGAGTTTACAGAAAAAAAAAGTTGAAAATAAAATATTAAAAGTGATATTTAAAGAAAAAAAAACATATGAATGTGTCACATTGATCACGTTACATAAAAAATAAAAGAAAAAATAAAAAAGTTCAAACATCATTCCCATCATCACAGATTGTCGAGACAGAAACGAGAAGAACAAAGAAGCAAGGATTAAATCGGTCGGTCTAAGTTGTTGAACGATGTGTCTAAGTGGGTGTGTTTTATAGATATTGCCCGGGACACGAGCGACACAGACGCAGTCTTTAGCGACAGTGACCGGGACTTGGAGTATGAACCCGCTACGGAGCCAGAAGACGAGCTTCTGTTTGACGACTCCACATCGGCCGATAGTGACGTAAGTTTTTCCCCTATTGAGCCTTTAATACCCTTTACTGAGGAGGTGTTGCATGCCACACAACCGGGGTAACTAGTCTACGAATTTGTAAACGAGAGCGGTAACAAGTGATATTATTGTTTCCGCGTACTCAAAGTTTCAATAAGGAGTGGAATATATCTTCTATATAAATAAAATGATGAGCTTTGCCGTTGTGTGCGCATCACGCAAAAACTGCCGGATAGATTTTGATTAATTCAATCAATTTGTGTTTTTCTCCTTAGATACTTGGTCCTAATAAAAAAAAGACATAAAAACACTATATCTCCATTCATTAAAATGTTATTAAAGTTTTAAGAAACTACGATTTTGATAAGCACTATGCGTTCTTCTGTCGTCCACGTGAGCGGATCCGCGGGCACAGCTAGTTAAGAGATAAAAATGATATATATCCACGGGGAAGCCCCCTGATGGAGGCAGAAGTCTTTATTTCCACAAAATGCAAATAAAATAGAAACTCACGATGTAAGTGAGTTCACCAGGCCCCAGTTTTGCTGTCACATTTATAGAATCTCCTTTATTTGCAAAAGTTCTTGATATTTTTCCTTTTATATAAATTCAGTCACTTTATAACATAATATTATTCAATCTCTAACAATTTTTTGTTAAACTCTGAACTCTCTTGTTTATTTTCTCCTATTGTTAAAAAGTGGTTGAATTTTCGAGAGTTCAGACGAATATTAACGGGTGACGTAACAGAAACATAAATAAAAGAGGGTCGAAGTATTAGCAACCCGTGTTAATATTATGTCGTAGTACACGTACCACTAACCTTATGCAGTATATTTAAAAATATTTGTTTCAGAACGCGATAATCAAGACCAAGGTGATTAAGGTGTCGATAGAGGAGGACGGCGACCTCTGGGCGGCCGACTCCGAGTGGACCGAGACGTACGAGAGCGACAGCGAGATCGACCTGAACGATTACTGGCAGTGCGCTCAGTGCCGCACCGACAACAACAACCCGCTCTATAGATACTGCCAAAAGTGTTTCCAGGTACATAACTTGTCTTAACCTTACTTTACTATCTTTATGAATAACTAGGGACAAGCATCCATTGATAGTTCATATTATTTATCTCTATCGGTCTATCTATCGGTCACAAGATATGCCCAGATGATTTGCTGATCGAACTTATAACCACTCAAGTGCTCCACCGCTATCACTCATCGTATCATGTTATCGAATGCTTTTCAGCAGGCTACTATAGAGAGGTAGCACACAGAGAAATTTCTGTATTTGGGACAGTCTGACTGTACCTATATGCTACAGAAGATCGCAACCTAATAACCTTGTGTTGTATTTCTGCAGTGTGTAGGATTTCTAGAGATCAAGGGTTAGGGGGGTTCAAGGTCGGCAACGCGCTAGTGATACCTATGGTACAAACGTCCCCATAGCCATAGGTAGCCGCTTGCCATCAGGTAGGCCGCAGGTATTATAAAAAAAGCAAATTATATTGTTTTGGCGTCTTGAACTTTATGTGATAACATATCTGAAATCTAATCTACAATGATTTTCACCAATTTCAGGTTCGCAAAAATTTCTTCCCACCGAGACCAAAACGTAAGAAACGCGCCCCCAGCGTCGCGATTGAGCCGCCCTCGCAGATGTTCTCCCAGGACTCCGGCATATACTCCCAGAGAAGTCAAGCTTCTAGCAGTCAGGAACAATCACAGGTCGATGGTACGTCCCAGAGCGAACCGCAGTCTAGCCTCGTGACTCGTTTTAATGGTAGGCCGAAACGTCGCGCCGAATCCGTTGACAGAAAACTGAAACGCGCTAGAAAATCTGAGTCCGACACCGAATCGGATGTATCCGTTCAGCCGTTGGTAAAAACGGTGAGCGATCCCTCGATAACCGTCGACGACTCGGTGAAGTTGACGAAGAAGGTGATAGCGAACTCGTTGAAAGAGAATTTGGAGTCTAACGAGTTGTGTGTGGTGTGTGTCAGCCAACCCAAGTCTGGTGTGTTCGTTCACGGTAGGATAGCGCACATATGCTGTTGCTATAAGTGTGCTATGAAAGTATGGGCCAAAGCTAAGAGGTGTCCCGTCTGTAATTGCAAAGTCAGCAATGTCCTGAAGGCAGTCATTATGTGAATGGTAAAGGAATGTATGCCTACATGTGAGATTTCATTTTTGTTAAAGTTAAAAACGTTTTATTAAATGTGAGTTTAATAGGGGCCATATCAATAGGAACTTCTATAATCATCTCATAAAACCAGGTTAGTTTCGTTTGTGTTCAGCCGTTTTTATATAACACTATTGGGCATGCAATCTTTCAGGATTTCATTTGTTTTTTGCACCGACTAAATTAACATTGATCCATCTTATAGAATTTCGTAGAAGTTTTTTTCGAAAATATAAAAATTCAACGGTAATTCTATCTTTGCTCAAAATAATTGTACATAGTTATAAAGTTAAAATCTGTGGTAACTGTATGTGGACCCTGTTTAGTCTCTATTTGATTGGTTGAATTACCTTGGAGGTGCTTAAAATACCAAATTCATACATATGTGATAATTAAATAAATTTAAGAGTTAAAGGATATATTTAGTTTATTTTTGTATATATTTAGTGGGTTTGCCAGCCTACAATTTTAGGTTACTGACTTTTAAATTAACCAAGGTGTTTGTTAGGCGCGTAAACTAATTTAGGAAGGAAAACTAATTTATAAAATTGCTGAAACTTTTCAAGACAAAGATTTGGGGAAACTTCTAGCATATTTCTTTTATTAATAAAATTTTGATGCTCTTCTAATAATAGTGACACATCATTAAATAAATATGTTTTTACTAGGAGTGTGTGAATAACTCGAAAATTCACATTGTTAAGTTCGAATTTCGATTCTGTTCCTGTGCTATTCGCAGACGCCCATAGGCCGACCGCTGTAAGCGCGACCCTCCCTACGGTTTGCGGGGCGCGGAGTGGCGGGTATTGACGGATATACATGGTACTGAGATGATACCCTATATCTTAAGATCAATAGATGCATATTATTGCAACATTGCAATATTGCGATAGATATGTTATAATAAAATCCATTTAATACACGTAATATTCTTCTTGACTAAAATGCTAATCAAAAAACTACTATATTGAAAGAAAATTGTACGTGTAACCTTTACACACAGTTGAAGTGTAAGTCTCATAAATTTAATAGTATATATTTATATATTGACAATATAATTTAATAAAAACTCATTAAAGCATTACTTTTGATTGACTGTATAATTTTTGAAAACGTTGCGTCCGTAATTTCATTTTGGTAAAATAATCTCATGTGTAGCAGTCACAAAAATAAAACCGCAGGGATCATGCGTCAAACGTGTATTGTTGCCGGCGGCCGGCAACAGACTAGCTTATTGGTCGGACTTGTTCCCCCCTCCCGCGCTCTCGCCGACCATTATGAGATCCCGCTTACGAATTATAATTTTTACGTATTTGCTCAAGTCATAACGTTTTTGGTAGTCGTATAAAATCTTAAGGTTCTTTCTAGGGTAATGAATAATGTTGGCGTACCTCCAGAACAATATTTTTTTTTCAAGTATAACAAAATAAAGAGGTAGCAAATTTTTGCTAACTGTTGTCATCGTAGACAATGTAGTAATTGTACTGGCTACATACCTGTTAGAATTATTTCTTTATGATGTTCAATTCAATATGCCCATTGGTGATATCTAAAATAACGGCTGAATGAAAGGAAAATATTATCGTGTAATAATCGTGTAACAAAGTGTCGTGTTCATGATACTAAAAGCTTGGATGTCATTTTTAATTATCGCTATAGATGTTGTAGCTATCCATTTATCTTAAAAAAATGGTACGAAAACAACTTAACAGCAAGTTAAAGTATTATTTTGTGTAGATTTTATATCATCGACAGTAGTAGGAAATTAAAAACGAAGGTCAATTACTTACGCTATGTGTTTGTTAGGAGAAGCTCTTTTTAAATACAATTACTCGTTTAATTCTACTAATAAATTATAAAATTTATAATAATTAATTATTATAACTTGCTTAAGCGTTCATTAGTATCTCTTGATTGATTGAAGGTTGTAATGGGGAACGATTCATATAATATTTTTAATTGAAAAAAAAAACAATATTATTAGAGATAAATAGTAAATTTCTCTAATTACATACTTTTTGGTTTTTATACAATCAAAATTACGTGTGCGTGCGTATGTGTGAGAGAGCGCGTGTGTTTGCGTGTGCGTGTGAAAAAATGAAATATAACTTTATCGGTTTTCATTTGAAACTGATCTTCATTGTACAAAAATAATATTACTTTATTATATTGTATGTGTTGTGTAGCACATAATTATAAATAATTTTATATTCATAATAACTACAAAGTTAGTTTTATAATTATGAATACAAATGTTTTATATTGGAAGGAGTTAATTGTAGATAACTGTTATTAAAAAAAACTTGTTAAATGTTTGGTGCGAGAGTGTGCGTATGTGTGTCGGTTTGAGATGGGTCAATCAACTATTTTACCCACACATTGCTGTTCCTGACATATTATTATAAATGTGTACTAATTGATAATTGTTATACACAAAAGTAATATCACAATTGTATCTAAGATTATTAGGCACATCGGGAAATTCGACAATGTTCTTAAAAATCTTTTGTTTTTAAAAAAAATCATATAAAATATCTGTTCCATATAAAATATTTCTGTTCGAAGACCACATTAACTTGTGAACTTATCACTTGTCGTTCATTTTTACTATAGAACAAAATAACATGGTATAGTATATAGTGTGTAATACAAAATAGAATTAATGCAAAACACATTTAAAAGAAAAAAAAACTCTTATTCGTGTACCGTACATAATGCCTATACTGACTACTACCATCAAGAATTGTTAAAAAACACATATCGAAAACCCATGCAAGTAATCAGTAAGTAGCTTCCATTTTGTTCGCCTTCACCCGCACGGGGGAGACGGACACTTATGATAGAGCCTTTGATAATCATAAATTTTTAAGAACATCTATATCTATACTTTATTTGTGTATTAATTAGTTGATTGACTCAGGTACGTATGGTTTTAAAGGACGAACACCCGGACATGGCTTCCTATGAGTAAAAGTCAGCTGTACATGTTCGCATACGTGTATGTAAACGCGTGCGTTCGTCTGTCCTTGCGTGCGTGCGTGCGTGCGTGCGTGCGTGTGTGTCCGTGCGTGCGTAGTTAACCGCGAGTTTAGGAATAGGAGTTTTGCACATATATTTTTTAATTGTAATCAAACGGTTCATACGATATCCACCGAAAGTATGGTGTTAAGTTATATAGATAGTCTCTAACAAATCAGATAATTACATTTATTATGAGCTATTTTATGTTAAGTTATATAAATAACTCACAAATACATGTCATATATATTTAGTTTTTACATATATATAATTATATATATACATGCGAATCAAAATAATCGCTTGAGCTCATTAACACAGAAAGTTTAAACTCAGATTGTGTTTGAGTGTTACTATAGAAATGTTATTATAGTAAATGATGTTTACAGAGATACTTTGTTACTTTGTAAATTATTGAGATATTTTCTGTATCTATTAATTCCGCTTGCCTTTCAGATTTATTGTGTTTGCTAATCCTACTTACTATATATTTACCTGTATAACGAATAGGGAAAGTAATTATATTACTAATTACAATTTACTATATACTTTTTACACATATCTCATTTTCACTTGAGTTTCTATTCTATTACCAATGTTTACATTATAATTTTGCTTCTATATTTGTCTTATGGTAAATTAACAATAACAACAAACCGCTCGCCCTATACATATTAATAGCGGGACAAATACCAAGCTATTATGTTGTCTTAATATAACTCGACAAGATATGATGACTCTAAGACGAGTCCTCGGATGAGAAAACTTATAAACATTTGTAAAACTAAAGATAAATGATAACTTTATTTTCTAAATGTGAAATTTTAAAATAATACGATATATTGTTTCAAAATAAAAACTAACAAAGATTATAAAACAAATTTAGTATACTATAATATATATATTATCTGGGCGATAGAGCTAAAGTTGATGTTATGTAAAAAAAAAGTTGGAAATAGAAAACTTACCTAAAATTTCATTCACGGTAGTGCCGTTTCCGAAATCGAATTACATATATATATATATATATATATATATATATATATATATATATATATGTATATATATATATATATATGTAATTGTATATATATATATATATATATATACTGGTATACATATACAATTCAATAGTTGCTCACATGGTAGTGTTAGATGCTTTCATCTCAGTAGTTGGTGGTCTGTCGACGCGGTAACAATCTCACGTGCATTGGATTCTTACGTTCCCATCTCCTCAGGCGCAAACTATAAAATCCATTCCGGCTGTGAAAATGTTGACATGTCAACACATTAAACGACGTTTTTCGCCTTGTAGATGCAATTAAGCATCAAAATGCTTAATTGTTGTTCCTCGAGAAATAAAATCTTAATTTCTCTATATGTAATATTTTTACAACATAAAAAAATCTTCTACGTCGAGAACTATTCTAACGTAATAAATGTTGACATGTCTATATTTTCCCTGCCTGCTAGCGGATATAATGTATAAATTATTCAATATATCTCCTCATTTGCTAAATAATATTTTGAAGCTTCATTATAATAACAGTTTTCCGTGAATTCGTTGAACTACAAATTTGTCCTAAATTTTATACCATATAGATTTTGTTTTTTACTTACACTTAAATATGTGTATATATAATATTCTATATAGTTGTATAATATTTGAAAATAAGAAATAAATAGATAATATATAAGAGTTTAGTAAAGTTAGGTATCAGAGCTGTTTTACGAACCCACCATCGTTCCTGCCGGGCAAAATATAAATTATATATAATTATATATGTTGTTTTCCTTCACGGAGTATAGGATCTATTTTATAACTGTGTTGATTTTGATCTCTGTAAAGTAAAAAAATACATATATAAATAAAAAAAAAAAAACAGAAAATCGAAAAAGAATATTCGAAATGATTAAAAAGAATATATATTAACAATAAAAATTTTCTTTTTCAGCAAAATATGTTTTTTTTTTTAATTTTGTCGTTGACAAATATTTTCTACCCTTTCCTGTCATATTAATAATATTATTGTATTTAAAGAGTGGGGAGGAAAACATGGTTATCTTACGTGGAACTTCACGTACCTACATTACGATGTTTTGATTGTCGGTAAGTGACGTACAATTCGAAGCGAATGGTACCTCTACACCAGGGGGTAGGCAAACTATTGTCAGTGGGGGACAGAAAATTCAAAAAATTCAGGATGGGTCTGAAAAACAAGCAAAATGTTTTAAAGCCTTTCAAATTGAATTAGTATTGTTAAAGTTACAAACTTAGTTAAAAAATCTTTTGAAGGCCCTGCCAGGCAGGCGTGTATGACACATGGAACTGCTTTTGATTGGTCATGACGTCTCAGTATGCAGGTTTGAGCTGAGATGACGTTACTGTTGACAGCGAGAAAAAGTGTTGGTCAGTGAGCCTGCTTGAGGGCAGTTCTTCCGCATCTTCAAGGTACAGATCGTCTGTTCACACAAATATGATGATGCAAACATTGTCATAGTTTTCTGGGCATAAGCAATAATCTTTGGGCAGTGATCTTCACTTTAGAAGGGACGTTGGCGGCCGGAATGAAGCCTGGCACGGTTCGTACTTTGCCCAACCCTGCACTAAACCATCACCAATACAAAATACATTGGAGTTTTCGGAAAATAAACATGAACAAATTAGAATAAGATCCTATTATGTATATGAAAATTATATAGTATAGTAAGTATTTTTTTATATAGTAGTACGGCAAAGTGACGGTAGTGTCCCTGATGGTTAGCACTTTTTTTTCTCTGGGAAATCCATCATGGCTCCTCCGGCTCGGGGGAGCAAGAGTAAAACCCAGCGGTGTACCATCCGCTGCCGTGATGGGGGACACGGGATCGCGTATGATTTACCGCGGCGGCGAACCTCAAGGCCGAACCTGTGCAATGGGGTACAAACCAAATACAACGGTGCGATAGATCCATAATCCTTGCTGGTCTGCGTAAATAGAAACCGGCTAATTTCCGAAATGTGACGCGCAAACTTTATTAGTATGACATAGTATTTAAATACGATAGTGTCGTTTTGTAAAAAAAACATTATTTCTTAGTACCGCCGCGCCGCGCCGGGCTAACTAACGTCTAAGTGACCACTGCGGAAAATCATCGATATTATACCATCCTTTTAATATAATTTAAGCCAGACTATCGTTTAATTAATACACAATCGATATTCAATGAACATTATAAGTGAATATATAATATACGAATATATTAAATTTGTGGTCGCGACCCAGTCGAGCTGTACTTACAACCCTATTTATTACCCCGCCTGCTCTATTTAGTATACACACCATATAAGCATTTGATCTAAAATGATTAGGACTACTAAATTTTAATTACAAACACGACTGATTCGAATTTCTTATAATCAGTCCGTCAGATCAGGGCTTATAGCAATAATAAAGTGAGACTGTAGCGTGATCGATTTTGGACCTTAGGCGTACCTCATTAAGTATTTTTGAGAGAATGATTAAGTTAATCACCACGTTGCTACGTGGTTAGTGATTTCAAATTGTTAGATATTTTAATGCTACTATATCTCCAATAGTACCTACACTATTACAATGTTTCTCGAACACTCAGGTTTCACCGTGAGCCATTACTGCCATTGGTTAAATCCTAAACTAAACAGCCTTTGTCATAATAAACTTCTTTAAGCGTGATGACAGTTAAAACTGCAACGTTTTGGAACGCAAACTTTTTGAAATTAAAAGGACGGAAAATAGGTGGTTACTTGGTCAAAGAGAAAAAGAAGGAACTACGCTATATACCGAGAGAAATATGAGGGCGATAGGACAACAAGACATATGTACGTATAAAGTCTAGTAAAATAACGAAAGTATTAAGTTTTAATACTGTCACGTATACCGGTGCAATGCAATGAATAACTCGCTCTTTTTTTAATGCAAATTGTATAAATTCCTCATATAATATATAAAAATTAAGAGAAAAAATCTGATAAAACCTGTACAAATCACAGAATAAGAGTAATTTAAGTTTATAGAAATATTAAATCAATTTATGACATTCTCATAAAAGTCCATTAAATATCGAAGGTTGTTAAAAAATATTGGCGTCTTGGTCCGAGGTTAATGTTACTCAGATGCGTGAAGCCATGAGCTCAAATCAGTGTCCACGCGCTGTAGCTTAGAAACAATCGTTACTTATTACTTTCTCTTAAAAATATTTTAGCGTTCTCTGAACTACTAGCATTCTCCTTCTTCTCTCTAGCATTATTTAAGCATTATAAAGTATACTCTTAACTACGCTGATTTTACACATCGGCTCACAATATCTTTCTTAAAGACATGTGATTAATGCGGACAAGTAAAAAAACAATATAACTTAATTAATTATTTAAAAATTCAGTTTACCGTTTATAATTATAATAATTACAATACGTGCAATATGAATAAATTTACAATGAGTTTTTCTTAGCGCTTATTAATTAGCGAATAATATGAATTTAACGTTGTAGAACTTGAACACCGCTATTTTACCGTATTATCTGGACCCGTAGATAGATACCAATTGATAAAACAGTGTACGGGATGTGGACTGAAGGGCGGTTGTCAATACATACTATCAAAGACCATGTGAAGCAGGTTTTACTGTTAAAGGATTATTATAGGTTGGATCATTATGTGAATGATAGTGATGATTATTAACTGTAAATATTATTTGTACAGCTATACAAATAAAATAAAATAGGTCTACAGGGGTGCCTTCACCTTACTTCAAGCTGTCTAGGCCTGTTTAGGTTGGCTATAAATGGGCATAGCTTGCAATGACCACTTAACATTAGGTCGCTTTTAAGAAAAGAAACTAGCATATACCAGTAGCACTCTCCGTTATTTAATCCTTAAAAGTATTTATTTCGGTGATAATAAATCATGAAATATTTAATAAATAAGAATTCAACGCACTCTGCTTTTAGAGTCATCTTTTAATTTTGTTCCGTTTTAAAAAGAAAAAAGTTTGGATACACGAGTCGAGCGGTAGACACTTGCCGTCCCTCCCCTCCTGTGGGTGGGTGAATCACCGGTTCGCGGTATAATTCAGGAGCAAGAACCAAACAATTACATTTTTAATAATCATTATTAGTTGTTTAAAACCGTTTTCTTTATAATCATAATGGAAGAGGAATATAATTCCTTTCCAGTGTGAATATAATTCTGAAGAATAACTTTTAAAGTCAACTTCTGAAGGGAACATTGACTTATATAGAAAGGGAACTATTATTTATTAACCATTTTAATTTGGGCATGACCAGTGTTTTCTTACAATTTCAGTTTATGAAATAGTAAGTTTAAGAAGTAGTAGTCATATACATGAAGTTTCGACAAGATATGACTAAAAGTAAAGATATATCATTTCACAATACAATAAGTTAACGGAAACCTATTGAGTATATCGCCCGATATCATGAATTATCTCCTGTTATAAAAATGAATCAGCCTATCAATTCTATATGTTTATATTTTCTTGAAACAAAATGGGTTTTTATAAATTTGTCGTTGTTTTTATTGGCTTACAAAAATCAATACGGTATTTTTGTAATACAACACGAACTGTACTAACCACTCGGGGAGTTTTTGAAGTATTGGCTAATAGGGGAATTTATCGATTTTCTATTATAGCCATTTAAATACCAAAAAACGTAGCTGCTATAGAATCTTTTACACCATGAAGCAGATTTATTAATTTTATTTGTACTCTTTTAAAATACAAACCATTTAAACTGGGATTTTATTTATTTCATTATAACACAGACATAAAGGACTGTTATTTCCAACCTAGGATATTTTCTGTACTACGAGTGTCTATACTAATATAATAAAGCGGAAGATTTTCTTTATTTGATTGTTTAATCACCGTACTCTCTATAACTACCAGCCGAATTCGAAAAAATATTTTATATATGACAGCCAGATTAGCGAGGAACAGTATAGGCTATCTAGCAATAGGCTACACCTCTCAGCTAGCCTTAAATATTGATTTTTGTTAAGTAAGTCAGAAGAAATAGCGATCCCTTAATGCCTTATCCACGTGCGCTGGCGTAATCATTAGTAATACGTAAATATAATGTTCTACAAAAATATTGCTCCTTAGTAAATCTAAAAAAAAGTTCGCGATACCATATGCCTATGTCTTATACATAAGCCACAATAAGGAATTTTGTGACAAAGTTTTATTAAAAATTGATTTATGAGTATTATTATTAGGCATGGCATACTAATCCCTACGATCGAAATTTACTTCATCATCAAGAAAATTTTATGAAGATAAACTTTGCCCTTTATAGTATGTTATTTGGAGAATAATGTAAAATTAAAATAATTCAACACTCGGCTCGGGTCTATGACTATAGCAGCAGTGGCGCGAACGAGCCGCGTGACGCATAACCCTGCCCGCCCGATAAAAATATTGTCTATACTAAAGTATTATAAATCATAAATCAGCGATTTCTTTTAATTTATACGCGAATGGAACCGCAGAGCGCAGCTAGTTCTATATATAAAAAGAGCCAACGAAACCACCAAGGTTCCTGAAATTAAAGATTTCCTCCAGCATAAGGTTTAGCTCTGGATGTTTATTGTAGAACTCTGAACGCAGGTCATAAAGTTCGTTTATTTAAACGGATAATATTATTTATATTTTTCCTTAGTTAGCACGAACGTTTGGTAGCCCCAAAGGCACATGAGTCATTGTTGTAGTAGAAAAAATATTAATTGCGGTATATCGCGATCGGCTCTCGTACCACACCGCAAGTCGACACCCCCGACAAACACCGCCCGCGTACAACTTCTGTTTAGTCGCCTCAGTTGCTGTTTGCCGTAGCTACGTAGTGCACGGATCGTCGTCTTCCTCCGACTTTCATCAATTTTATACCTGGTAAGTTCTTATCTTTTAAAAAACCTGTAATACTGTGTCGGAAATAATTTGTTTTGTAATGTTCCTTTTGCTACGCCTAGCCTAGCCGATGGGCCGGCTATCAAAACGTACTGAATAAATTATGCATTTGAAGATTCATTGATCAAGAATGTCCGTCCATATTAAATGTACAATTGTTTATTAAATATCTCGACGTTTGAAGTAATTGTGAATCGCTTTGTTGGAATAAGTTAATGCTGGATTTTTATGCATTTTACCGGTTTGGTTGTCCGATTCTACAGTATGGAATTATTGACTTACGATACATTATCGACAATGCATTCCAGTGGTGTACGTGATTTGTTCGTACGGCTTGCAGATAAAAACTTGGTTTAAATATTATTTCATCTCTACCCACATGTTGCGATCGTTTCGATTTTTATTTGGATAGCATCCATTTTATATTCGTGTCATGCTAAACCTTTCTTATTTTAAATATTGCCATACTACGTAAATTGATATATTTGAAATAATACTAACATATCCGTATCGAACGAGTGAATAGGTATTATTAAAATGACAATGATAAGAGGGATAGGGATAGGAGATCAGAGGGTTGATTTGTGTAGGGGAGATGACGGTTCTAATAAAACACGTAAGCGAGGAAACAAAGAGCGTCCGCTATAAATTCATATAACGTGCATTAGTCAGGAAATGAATCATCGATCATGATTTTCCTAAAAGCAACAGAACAATTTCTAAAATTGTGAAATAATTGCGAGTAGAAAAAACCTGGAATTAACTGTTCCGTTATGGTTCGTTTAGCGACATGCGATATATTATGTTAATAAATACAATTACTCTGTTGCGTTAACTAAGCCGTGTCGTTCAACTGCGATAAAGCCGCTTGAGAATTGAGACTACGGCTAGCCGAAATCTGCACTGGGACGTAACCGGCATCCAGTTATTATTACTTTTGAACTATTTAATTGTTTTTAAGGTTTATTTCATTTTCATTGGCACTTATTGAACAATCTGTTCGCTGTGTAATTACCAATCTTGCACTAGTTATGTGCTATATTCCAACTTATTTATCGATAATATCAAGTTGAATAATAAAGATTTCTTTCTATACATGATGATCCTCGAATCCTAGTTAAAGTTCATAAAGAAATCATAATTAAAAGAGCCTAAATTTACGAACACCATCATATGAAATACAATAAATAAATAAAAAACATCTTCTGGTAAATTGGTATTTTTTTGAATTTCAACTGGTGAAAAGGCTTCTAAAAAGCTAACAAAACTTAACATTAGTTTATTGATGTTGTACCAACGTACCCAAGTTCTGTATCAGTTCAGAAGCTATAAATAGAGATGTGACTAACGCACAACACATGGTTGACTTGAACAACACTTAAACGGCCGTTGTTGTTTTAAATATGTTTTTTTAAGCTAGTGATTTATTGAGGAAAGTTCTATATTCAAAATATGTCTACACATATTATTAATCTGGGCTTTTAAAATTTGAAGGGACGTACCTACTTATTTTTATTAAGCTTGGGATTAATGACTTTAAGTAAAAGATAAGCGCGATGTTCAAGATGTCTCCTGTCATTTCAAAATCATGGCAAATCCTTATTTAATGTGAAATTTGTTGAGAACTTAATACAATCTTCTCGGTGTTGTCCTAATGATGTTGTATCACTTCACATATGCAGCAGAGACAGATGGATTAACATTTATATACCTACAAATAAATTAACGTATATATCTTTTACATATATCTTCATATTTATTTTACAACTTATTAATTATGAGTTATTAATAACAAGGTATTATTGTTTCAAATTTTATCTCCAAATTGTTTTTTTTAGGGTTCCGTAGTCAAGAAGGATCCTTTATAGTTTTGGCATGGCATACAGGGTATACCGACAAAGTAGTAAAATAAAATCTTGATAAACATTTTTTTATGGTACCTGCCCTTCACGTAAAATGTAGGGTACCGTTGGATAGGTCGTTCAAAAAAATTGCGGGTGTGTGAAAAGATTTTTTTGGATTCATTTGCGAAATACTAAGCTTTAAAGTGCTAATTTTCGTTAAAGTTTTGTGCCACGTCCGTCCCCCGAACTGAAATTAAAAAAAAAATGTCGAAATTGCATTGAAAATTACTTAGAGCAACTACGGCACCTTATACTGCGTGTGGGTCGGCGCAATTAGCTGGTTATATTTTTATTATGGACGCTTTGTTATATATTACACGATTACACCAATATACAAACACTACGTAAGATACACAGAAAATTACATAATTATGAGTTTACTGACACCGAATCCGCTGCTATCGAGTCTTACCGGTTTGGAATTATTAATAGGTAATAATATAATTTCAATTGATGACGATTCAGTTATGATGGAGGTTGAAAAGTTCTGTGTATAATATTGTCTCCTTTACTTTTATGTTTTTGAAATACGGAACTCTTCCACAGATTAATAATACTTTAATTTACCGTCTAGTCTAGGTAATCTATAATCTATTACTAAGCTCTGTTATTTATTTCAACTTATTTGAATGACCTTAATAGGATTAGGATTATAGAAATATTTTACTTTTATCTTAGAGAAAAATCAAAAGGTGTTCTACGTTTCTTGTTTTATATTATTCTCAGTACCTATTGTAAAGTGTTTCCTGTTGACGAAATGCCCATCATTAGTTTATTACGTTTGTAATTGAATCATAGTGATTTCGTTTGAATAATATCAATGTTATTTAATTAAAGTAACAGGAAAAAGAAACTGTAGCCTCTGATATTGAAGTCATGTAGGAAAATTTGCAAGTTATAACGGTGTTTATGTTACTCTATGTAATATATAGGTAGGTATGTAATGAAATCTGCTCAGACAGGACAGTGGTTCCTGTGTGCGAGAGAGAAGGCTAGCGCCCAGACGTCTGTTGTAGAAAGAGAGGGGTGAATTTCCTGAATACTCGAATCGATTGGCCGAGACCGAGACCGGAGAGCAACATACCCCTAATGCCAAATAGCCAGGATTGTCTGAAACGCTATTATTCGTATTAGATGTTGTTAAATATCAATTTAGTTTAAATGTTCATTGTGATAATGGAACGTTATAATATATATATATATATTTCTTAAAATATAAATTGTCAATAAATAGATACAAGATCTATAAAAGATAGATATAGATACAATACGTATTGCGATTATAAATAAGTTAGTTTTATATAACAGACGTAAGACCCTTTGTTCCCATAGTATTTTGCGTCACGAAGTCCTAGGCACTTTGTGTGTCCGAATACAGATCGATAAACAGCGAGGGAGAGCGAACATAACTGCGTTTGGAGACGATAAAAAATGTACATATTATATGGCAGCGTAACCATTGCTGTTAGGTTCCTACTGAATAATATAATTATTTTTGTCGGATGGATTTTATTGGGTCATGGTTTCGTAACGCAATGGTATATAGCAATGGAAAAGATGAGTTTAGAATACCTATTATAGTTTTTCTGAGTATTTATATTTATATATTATTTGTTGAAAGTTATAGAACGAATAAAAAAATTACATTGTAACATGAGTGAGATTAGCACCCATCCGTGAGATGCTTGCACTTGAAAATCTCTTAATTGCGAACGACTTGACGCTCCATAAAATTTAAGACGTATCTTTGAAATTATGTACGTTCTATCGTTATAGAGAGGTCGTTGACACTGCACGGTTTGCGTCTTTGGCGAATTTTGTACTAATTATTTTTCGGTTAGTAATTGGATTATGTATTACAATCTACTTAATTTTTATTAGTATTATTTCTTCTGTGGATTTATATAATTATTCCTTTTTTGCACTTATTAGAATTTAAAACAAAACATTTTGCATTTGGAAGACTTTTGTAATGTTGCCAGTGTATAAAAGATATTATTATCGATGAGGGAAAAGTATAGCAAAATCCCATAGACTTATAACCATGCATAGTCCATTAATGTTTTTGTAATTTCATTAAAAATATAACGGTTCGTATTTTATTTTATATTTATACAAAACAAATAATATAATACACAGTTAAATCGAATGTAAAAATAATTAGATACAACATATGTATATTTTTGTGTTTTCTTTTTGGAATTTTATAAATTTTATTATAACATTTACTCTAACTCAGTGAAACATTGAGTGACTCACGAAACTCAAAAATATAAACCTATTTATTATAAGACGTGCCCTTGGAATGTAAAAGCGGGGGTGCAATGAGTAATGTTAACTCCCCTCCGAGCGCGTCGCGTCGAGTTGCTTAGGGAACGAGAGGGTGCAGACGAAATGTAGCCAGAATGTTAACTTCTAAATTTGTAATTCAAATAATAATATTTCTAACTTGCAATTAATATATTAATACGAAGAAAAATTATTCTGAACTATGAGTACACACATTTGAGCGTTTCTTGTTTAGTGCATTAGTGCACTAATGAAGAGTGCATTAGTACTCTTCATTAGTGCAGTTTTTCATTATGAAATCGTTTCCTTTTAAAACCAGTTTCACAGCATTTCTATACAAACTTTCTTTTGTTGTTTTAAAGGTTGAAGTTCGTGTCTCGTAAATTGTTTTAGAAGACTTATGTGAAGAAATTATTTTCATACACAAGTTTTCATTGCATTGGGGTAAAATATATAATTAAGGAGTTTTCAAGAATAGTGAGGTTACGTCTGTCGATATCTTCGGTCGATATGTATGTAGGACAGAAGATTACAAAATGTTGACGGACTGGTTGTAATACTCGTTGTGAAGGAGTACGCCTTGGTACACATAATTTGAATTCGGGTGAGCGATGACTCATCGTCGCCGTTATACTGACAATGGTGCGAAGGTGACGCTTTATTGTTTTCGTTGTTCGCTTTGTGCGTAGTTCATTGTCGCGTACTGTAAATAAAGCCTTTGCATTTAGAAGGCTTTGAACTTATTGAGGTTTTATACACTGCGTACGACCTTTATAGCTCCCAACGGAACATAGTAACACTTTTATTGGCATAGTCCGTTGTAGTAGTGGCTATGCGGAAAAAAATACCGATATGTAGTAATAAAATGTGTTTGGTTAATAAAATAGTACAGGTAGTGCCGCATTTAGGTATATAATACCTGGATCATGTATCTTCATTATATTGGTATATTAATGTTGCAAAGACTAAATTTAGTCTATCCGATATTAGTAAAAAATTGCCATGTGCGTATCGGGCTACGCGCAGTGTACTGTCCCGTTCTTGCCAGTCACAATATGCAGAATGGGTCTTTTATTAATGTTATGAATACATACAAATGCCAATGAATTTGACTGGTGGGGGAGGAGGATACTTGAGTGTAGGAAAAATTTGCATTTTAAAGCTTATTATTTCACAAACGGAAGCCTCAATTGAAAAATGGTTTTGACATATCCGCAATATTTTTCAATGACATATCCAACGACACCCCACACCATGGAATAGACAAAAAATATCTAGTTTATTTTTAGGGAAGGTACCCTAAAAAAATTTTTCCAACATTTTATAATACCACTTTGTTGAGTAATTAATATGAATACCCTAACCAAATTACAGCTTTTTAGTACTAAGAATCTCTGAGCTAAGACGCGGTCAGAGAGACGGACATGGTGAAACTATAAGGGTTTCTTGTTGACTTCTGGGCCATAAAAACCATACTAAGATTAATCAAATGAAAGTCATATCACGAATAAATGCAAAATGTTTCGAGTTTATAAATATAAGCTGATTAACTACTAATCTTACTTTTTTGGCACAAAAATGAACTGCAAATATCATTGGAGCAATCATTCAAAATATAATTATGGAACTGCGCGGCGCGGCGTAAAGGTCGGAGGTATAATAACGTAATACACAGATCGCCACCAATGGCGTATTTACTAGAAAATCTTATTTTGCTATATACTAGGCTGTATTAGTGTTTCTGCAGAATTGCTGTTGAACAAAAAAGTTATTCTTAACAGATGTTAGATATACAGCTGTAATTAAAACCCGATCGAAAACTTTTGGGTATTTTTTACGTTACGTTTTTTCAAATATGGGCGTCATTTTGTTTTTATATCTGTAGCCCGATCTATTTTGAACCTATGATTGTATTTACTTCTCGTTCTCAATTAACGGCCATACTCCAGAACAAAGTGAAATATAGTTTTTTTCTAGTATGTATATGTAAAATTAATAACATTAGTACTTTATCGAGCCGCGACACTTTCGAGTAAAATATAATGCGTCGCGTTTCCAGTCAGTTCTATTTCTTTACTTTACAAATTTAGAATGAGTTCAAAGACTTCTTGCAAACTTTAGCTAGTCTTAGAATGAAACTCATCTAGTTTTATAATTAAGTTTCCTAAACTTCTTTATCTTTGCTAAAACTGTGGAAACGTCTTTCGGATAGCATGTACTATGTACTCGTATCCTTTACTTTTAAGAGATTGGATGACAGCGATAAAAGTCAGTGGTCTCTCGGTGGTCGTCACCGATTTTGGAACACTACAACTGTGATCATTGTGTTATGTTTTACTCATTTTGAGTTAGCTTATATAAGTAAATATTCAAATATTATTGGTTTCCAGTAGCTATTGCTGTACTGTAATTGTAATGGTGGCAGGACAAATTTTAGTTAAGGGCCGATAGAGCTTGTATTGATCTTCTAACATAAAAAACTTGACCTAGAAGGGCCACTTCCACAGCTCAACATTGAGGTGAAAGCTAAGAAAAAAATTGAAAAGTGTTTAGAATGTCCGAAATGTAGCAAAATATAGTATACATTTTTATCGTAATACATTTCAACAAATTTATTATATCTTTGCTGCTTTACTGTACTTTGT
This sequence comes from Saturnia pavonia, assembly GCA_947532125.1. Lineage (NCBI taxonomy): Eukaryota > Metazoa > Arthropoda > Insecta > Lepidoptera > Saturniidae > Saturnia > Saturnia pavonia. The sequence continues at coordinate 17,106,030 of OX383904.1, forward strand.
GTAAACCGAAGATTTGTTGCTAAAGATAATTTTATAACAGTTGTCCGGTGGAGTGTATGTGAAGATAGGCAAAATGTGTTCTGATGTATTATTTTGAATATGAATGTTTGTATTCGAATTCAGTTTATCGTATGTAATAAAAAGCTTATCATTTTTTTTTGAAGTTTACATTTAGATTATTTATATGCGGAATTTCTGGAGCAGTTTCGAAATTGTTAACGACTTTCTAATAAAACTCAGTCGCCTAAAACTGAATTACATTATTGAAATGGTTTGCAAGTGTTGTCTAAAAGACAAAATCAAATAAATAAGTGCAAATCCGATGTTATTTATAACTATGACAAAAAAATAACCCGGTTCTGGAAGCATCAAAAATTGGCTCGAAACTTTGGAGTAATACGTTTGGAATCCTTAGTGCCACTTTGCTGGCTATTATTTAGGAATTGTCCCATTCGTTTACTGTTTCATGTCATGTTTATATTTTATTTATGTTCGTATATAAATAGGAATATTAGGAAAGAATTTTGGCGAAGATATTCAAGACGTAGGTCACCCAAATTTTAGTAATTTGTTGTTTGTTTGTTCTTAGGTAAGCTATGTAAGATATTATGTTTCTCTTTATTTTATTAGATATATCTGTACCCGCGGCTCCACCCGCGTGGACTAGGTACTGCTGCCCCCACTCTCACCCGATACTCACGTTAGTCGCCGCCGGTTGTTTTAAAGACAAAAAATATTTATTGTGGGTAATCCTTAGGAGATATATGCTATCGCAGACTTTTTTTGTAGGTTTTTTTAATTATGTAGTACATTAATATGATATAACTCTTATGGTTTACTTAGCATAAGCTATTTAAGCACGCAAGAAGCGCCTTCTTTCGGAATTGATTCATCATTATTGTCATTGCTTATTTCGTACGTTATTTTATGTAATAAAATATATCCTATAACCTGGCCAGATAACATATCTATGAATTATAAGGAAAACCATGTAAATCTGATCAGTGGTTTTCGCGTGAAAAGAACATAAACGGACAGAGATACTTTGATTTTATTATATATATTATATACATATGAATAGATTTAGTTCGCATTTCTTTGTTTGAAAATATCAAATTAATACAATAATAAGAAGTTGAAATGCTTGCATTTGGTGTGACTGTACTGCCGATAACATTCTTTGTGTATAGGATTATCAGAAACCTTTTAGTGAATCATTAACCGATAAATAAACTGATTAGGAACCAAGTTATGTGTCATCGTGTCTTACTTTCTTCTTTAACTTTCCTTAAGATTGCATTTATTTAGACCAGGCACACTAGACGAAGACGACCAACTGTTTTGAATAAACAAAGACTTTGATCGTAATCATCAAGATAACTACTCGTTGTTTTCTTCAAAACTAATCATAATTACTTAATAAATATCGAGTCTCCATTATTATATGTACGCAAACGAAGTCTTAAAAACAGTTAAACGTAATTAAAACAAAATGGAGCGAATATGACATAAACAAATGACAATACTTATCGCCTTAGAGTTTTTATCGGAAATATGTTTAGATAAATGCACACAAATATCGCTGATAAGTTGCATTCGAAGAATACCTTAGAAAACCACCGCGCCTAAAAAAATATGGTCTTATGTTTATAAATGTTTATCTTCATCTATTTTTTTTTTATCTTTAGACATAAGAATACTGAAACATATAGCTTTTAAATTTAAGGGTTTTTACACTGTTACGACGTGTCCTTTATTAAGTATAAACAATGATTTGGATAGAAACCTGCATTATGATCGATGAAGGGTATCATCAAGAGCAAGCAAAAACTCTTGAGTTATGTTTAATTAGTGTTAAGTTATCAATCCCATATTTATTGCGACTACCATATAGGCAGTGAAATAATTGTTAATGTCAGAAATGAAAATGATGCCAGTCTCTATAATTTAAGTAAGTTCTACGGCACGATAACCGACCTGTTTTACGTATTCGCCAAACAAAAATAGAAATGATGTCCACCTTTCAGCTATTTCAGAGCAACGATGCTCCTACACCGATGTAATCCAGACATGAAAACAAACTCAAAAATGTACATCTAAGTAAATAGAACGAAGCCGATGTCTCTAATCTTATCTTAACCGTTTTCGTGAAATATTTGTTGATCTCTAAACTGAAATATCGTCAAATGATATCATTGATCCTGATTTGGTTTTGTTGGTTTTTAAAGTCTTTGATTATAAACAATCATTGCCTTTTAGCTGTATTGTAACTTGAAACCTGTGTACATGTTGTGAAAACCTATAATAATTAATCTTTTCTATATAGTTATAATCGCTATTCAACGTCGGAACTAGCTTTTCCCGCGGCTGCACTCGCGTGGACTACTAAATAGGTTTTTTTTTTTTTTTTTTTTGCGGATTCCTAATATTTTTCTAAAATAAAAGTAGCCTAAATTATTCCTTATAACGTCAGCTATCTGCCAGTGAAAGCCCGGTCAAAATCAGTCCAACCGTTTCGGAGATTACCCGAAACAAACGGACAGTGAGACAAAAATTGTAAAAATGAGTTTTCTGTTATAGGTACCGTGTATACTTTCATATGCATTTAGTAAAAACCTGTTATTTTGACATTACAAACAGACACTTCAATTTTATTATATGTATAGATAGTGCTGATTTTCAAGAATTTAATTAGTTTAGCTGACGAATTAGATATATTTGGCATTCAGGATGATTTTTGGAAAATGAAAAATCAATACACTAAATTTATGCTAAGTTATACTAAGGATCACATGATCCTAAAAATGTTTGGAGTATTGCATTTTTAGCGAATTTTAGTAATCTAGTAATATGAACAGTTTCTTGGCGTGCTATAAACAGTTACAAATGTTAATTGTGCTTAAAAAAACGGCATTTATGAAGATCCTCATTAAATGTTGTAAATTTATTTTGTAATGTGTTGTTATGATGCAGATAGACCAGACTAAAGAAAATCTATTTGGTCTGGTTTAGATTTAGCGAGTTCCAAAGAACGATATAAATCATATAATTCTAACGATAACTAACGTTCGATGGCCTTATTGACCGATCTGTACGCATTAGAAGCTTTTAAGGACCAACATATACTCCGAATGTAACCTTAATCTGAATTGCTCTATGCACGCTCCATGTATAGAAGTCCTAGCTCGAAGGTCGGCCGCTACACACTCTTAGACATATGTCTCGTTCAGTGAGGAATTTCTTTAGCCGTATAAATAAACCCAAGGTCGCGTCTCGATGCAGCGATGCAACTGTGCAGTGTTCCTTTTGAAGGGGCATCATTTAACATAATAATGAGATTAATTTCCATAAGGTATGTCTAATTTACTATATTAAATAAATGTGTAATTTCCTCTTCTGAATAGTTTGTATTATACATGTTTGGTTTTCGTTTTACATATATATTTACCATCGACTAGTTTTCGTATGTTATGTTGAAATGTTATAAGATTTACAATTTGTTGAATAGGAAACGATCCTTGCCAAAGATTGTAGGTTGATCTTCATTCCAGAATCTTTAGAATAATAATTTCATGTAAATTGTCTGTCTCCAATGTAAACCTTCATTATTATGTCTTTCGAGAATATTTGCTTATCTCAAACAAACAAAGTCATACATATTGCTTTTATAAATAAACGGAAACGGTACGTGGTCGAGGCCGGCAGCCCGCGTGGCGCGATGTCGTGGCGATTTGCTTACGGTGAAATTTTAATAACTTAAAAACTTTCTACGTTGTCAGTTCACTTTTGCATCGCATGACTCATAGGTTCATTAAACGAGATTTACGAGATGATAGATCCCCCCTCCAAATGTACGATTGATGGATCGTTGCCCGTATTCACTAGGTATTGATTCTTCTACTATGGTTTATTCGTTATTCTCGACGATTTAACTAACACAAACGTTGCATAATCGATTGTGATATTTTGATAAGTCGATTTACATAATATAACGATATTTGACATACATATAGCTCTTTTAAATTTTATTAATTGTTCATTTGTTAATAATTGTTTCAAAATTTTAACCAGAGATTATTGGTTAGGTAATAATATGTTTCTTTTAGTGTCTTTCGAGCTACTCGAGGTTGGATGGCAGCTTCTTAAATCGTGCCTTTTCAATTATAAGATTTACATGATGACATTTGTTGAATGTTATTTTTTTCCATTCTGCAGTTACAACTTGTAGACGTCTATGAAATGTCTTCGAAGTGATTTCTTGTAGAGAAGGGCCAAATGTGGTTTATACCGAACCTCAACTTTGGCCGAATAAATCATACCGTTTTTAATTTTGGCGCGGAGAACGTGCCGAAAAATATTTTGCTGCGCAGCGAATTTCTCTTGTTGCGCCTCTCGCTCACTTCTCCCTTCTGATCATTAATTTCTCTGACTCCAACACACTTGAGTTAATCAATTCTAGACGTGGCAGTGGTTACACTGAATCTACTTCTGTTTTATCGAACTATCTCAGAAGCAAACATAAAAAGAGTTTAAGCAGCTACAACATACTATTCACACGGAGTCAAGTTGTGCTACTTATCTACCGTCGACTTGAGCGATATTGTATCTACACCGGCTTCTTGTTAACCAACAAGTATTTAGCACTTTTATTACCGGCATATACTGTTCTTCTGCTAGTGGAAAACCGATGACCTATATTCTACGCAAATTCATGAAGCCTTAGCAGAAATAATAGCGTTGGATAGTCAACTGTTTCAATTTTGAAAGGCCAATCATTAATTATTTTCGCTAGTGATGGCCCAACATCAGTATAAGTATCTACTAAGAAGCTCCGGCCGAACTTCGGTAAAACTGTCGAATGTCGGTTAAACCGAATGTTTATCGAACTTCGACCCATCCTTAATTTCTTGGTTAGATGTAAGAATGTAATTTAGTTGTTAAAAAGTCAACATCACGCGCAACCGACTGGTCGTTGTCGCGACGTCCGCGTCTTTCGGGTCATTCATATAGGTACGGGTGTTGATCACCTGATTATTAAGTTATGATTTTCACTGTTTTACTAATACTATTTTTGGACAATAGTGTGGAAATTATTCGATGATCTAAAAATATGATGCTGCATGGTTAACATTAAAATGGCTTTCAGAGAGGGGCGATGGGGTGAGTAAGTTTCGACTGACACTTTGATAAAGTAAACCATATGGCTCGCAAGCGTCAGGACAATTTTTTATGGCAGAGTTACGAGTTGTTTTTACTTATTTATCTCAACGTTCTTGTTTCCGTATATGGTTTTGGAAAGGCGCCATGACACGACACGAACCGTTAAGTCGCTATATTATTCAACAATAGTACGTTGATTTATATATAAATAACAGATGGTCAAATTAAATATTATGTCCATTGTTATGGTGTAGGATATGGGTTGATACTTTTTGTCATCTATTGTTCTTTTTTGTAGCAAAGGAATGATTCATATTTTCTTGACATATTTTTATGTGTCACATATTATTAAAGTGAAGCATTTGTGTTTAATCGAATTATATGCGTATGTATGTATTATACACACTTGCACGGTTCTATAATTTATATTATTTGGCATGAATAAAGATAATTAACAGTGTAAAAACTCGATGGAAAAAAACATGCACGCCGTATGCAAGCGGATTTTTTAAGGTTGTTAACCCTGTCTGTCGTGAACTTTTTTTTATATCGGCTACATTCTGACGCAAAAAATTATTCTGTACAAATGTTTGGTTCCATGGGCAGGTATTATTCAAAGTGCATAGGTACCACATATAATAGAGATGTGAACCGATTACATGTCTCAGCACCGGTTTATCCAATTACTTTAGTTTTTTTTGGTTTATATTCTTTTCACTTAAAAAGCTAAAAAAATGTCGGAAGTAATTAAATTACTTTGTTTTTATTATTAAATTGTCATAATTCTGGTAAATGAAGCATATTTGGTTGACAACGTCATTCAAAATCTGCTCCATCTGGATAAAAGCAATCTGCTGTCGAGAATAAAGTAAATATAAAACTCTAACACAAATAATGATAAAAATAGCCTCTAATTTACCACTAGTATATATTATTATACCTTAATACACATAAAAAACTGTTTATTCGTATATATTTTTAATAGCAATATCTTTCGTTCTCTGTTGAGGAATTCTCATGCCATTAGCTCATTTATTAGAGAAATATGCAATGATCGAAACAAGCTTCTTGAGCCAAACAGACACTTAGAGCTAAAAAGTTCTAAGTAAGGCTTTCTAATGCCCACCTGGGTAGCTACCACCCTCAAGTTGAAAATCTGTCGCCAAGCACCAATAGTTGTGTTCCTGCAGCTGCATTTGAGAGCCAGTCTTCTACAAGGTTTAGCGTGTTATCATCTTGGGCCACATCGTCACTTAACGTCAGATGAGATAGTGGCCACTACGCCAAAAACGTATAACGATAAAAAAAATCGAATCCCAGACTGAATCTTTCTATATTACTGACTAAAATAAATCGTAAACTGCTTCTCAAATCTTTTCTTCTCTATCTTCTCAAAACTTTTTCTTCAAATCAGTTCACATCTGTAATAAATAAATAAGGCTAGACGTAAGTAACTTGCAGGAACGTTCATTTTCATAATAATGATTAATATTGTTCTTGATGCTATTAATAAACATGATTTTGCTTAAATAAAATATATTTTATAAAAATTAAAATTATAACCCTTAAAACATAAATCACTACATTGTACATAAAACATTATCAAGTTGGCATATTATTTTTTTCCTGCTGCTGTGATGTAGCCAATTAAAGTCTGTTCTCTGTTTATTGCCTGAACCGCGTCGTGTTGTGAACGGTTGTAACGTATACATATTCGTAGTTACTGAAATAGGATGAAATAAAATCCAACCGCGAAATTAATACATTTAACACAAGTAGTACATTCATGCAAACAATAATTATTATATGCTTATTTAATTGAAGATTCTAAGCGTCTATTCAAACGTCATGGTTTGTTTAAAATGGCGGAATATACAACACGGGGTTAAGACACTTAATATAATATATAACTATCAACGTAACGAAATTGTTTGATAATTTTTGAAATATCTAATTCCAAGCCAAATATATTCTTCTCAGCCTATTTAAAAAATCTTATGACTGTAGAACTGTTAAAAATATGAAAACTGATACTTTAGTTTGTATATTTTAATACCCTATGAGAATTCGTTTATCTATATTTGGAAACGAAAAAAATATAAAATACGAGAATACGAAAAGTCATTATTATTTCAATTATTTAATCATAAGTTTTTTAACTTTCAACATTTTACAATTCAACACCCTTGGACGCGTATCACATATTTCATCAACGAAACTTGCTTCTAATTGACAAAGGGTTGATTTCTATCAACGATAGAGTTTCTACTCTATTCATATATTTTTACGACAGAACGATTCACGTTTCATTTGAATTTATCTGAATACGGTAAAAAAAAGGTTCAATAGATAATATAATTATAATTAGATACGTTTTCGTGTTTTATGACGTCATATCGATTGTGTCAACTTAGAAAGTTCTGTTTCTATTCTACTTATTATAGGAAGTCGTTTAACATATTATTGTTTTAGTTTAAACAAGTAATTGATCAAAAGTTGCTTAATTATACTCCTTTAGTAAAGGCTTACATTATATATTTTATGGATGAAATTATTTGGTACATATATGCACTTGAAGATTATGCAGTTCTATATCACATTTTCTATCTATATACTTTATTTCCCTATGTTTTATATTTATAATTCCCTATATTCTTTGATCTGGAGATAGATACGTGATACGTCGATGTGACGTACGCGACAATGTCGTTGCACATAATAAACTTTAATGAATTAAGGAGATAGTAGGCAGTTGCCATATTTTTCTTAAATACAATTAAATTGAACTGTCATATAGGTACTCCTTATACTTCTGGAGTTGAAAGATATCGTAACGTAAATTATATTATTAAAGTGTTTAATAATAACAAATATATGTTAAATTTTTTTATATGTTGCCATATTGCTAAAATAAAGTTTACGGAAACTTGGTGCAAACGTCAATTCGACGCGACGACGGCAAAGTTAACATCCTACACTAAACAAAAGATTGTTTCCCTTATAGCAGGATGTATTCTAGTTTAATATACACGTCGGGTTGCCGACAACAATGAAATGTGAATTTAGTATTCTAAACAAGTAGGTACCTGTGGTCGCTGAGTCGATTTATCGAAGGGATTGTCTATGGTTTAAGTTTAAAAAGAAAATGTTCGTCTTTTTTATAACCCATAAACGTTGTATGAATCAGTTTAATTCTTACAATATAAATCGTAAAATAAGTATATAATTAAAATAGTATATACCTAACTAATCAGAGAGCCGTTTTAATATCCCGTTTTTCAGTAATACCGAGATATATTGTATGTATGTATGTATATATTGTCAACACATAATGATAATATACTTTATATAATTTTATTAAACCTTCATATGTTTATTTACATTTATGTGTTTATTTCTTTTAAATGTAGAGAAATGTAAGAAATAAAATGAAGAGTATTAAATATTACATATTATAATAACTTCAGTATTATATTAAAATACATATTAGGTATGTACAAAAATTAATAAGGATAAACGGTTGTACCTTTTTGCAATGCATGCAAATGAACTTTTACGAAAGAAAATCCTGCAGTAAAATATGAATGCGTAATTAATCGGTTGTATCGAACAACATTCCAGAAAATAATTATGTTTGCTGTTGCTTATACAGTTACTCGACCTACACCGAAATATCGTGTAATCGGTAATTACGAATAATGTGTAAAGTGTACATATAATTTTAATTGCAATAAATATAAACCGATAATCAAGTACTTATTACTATGTATTCGTCTAGATCAACAAACAACAAAAACTCTTGCACAACTATTCTAATATAACTTTAACAAAAAATCACCGAGGAAGAAGGTAAACTTGAAAAGTTTTCTATGTCATTTCAATTACACAGGTGATCATAACTTGGATTATTTTCTCGAACGCTGTGCTGACATTGACGTAACATAGAACATTTTTCATGCAAAGGATTTACTTATGCTGTAATTTCTTGGCACAGTTTTGTTAAGAAACGTCTACTCTAGTTCAACATAGTAGATAATATATAAGTTAATTAAGCATACAAGTACATAAGTTACCAGCTCTTCGTTCGTTTGAAAACAAACTAAAGTATATTATAAAGCGATTAATTTTTTATTTAATAACATGTCTACATTATTGTATTTAAGTAGTTGTTAATATTTCCTACAAACTATCAATTTTATGATAGTTACTGTAGCCGTCTAGTTAGAATAAGTACTTTATCTAATAACGTTTAACATTCAAATTTTACGTATTGCGCACACGTTTGTCTACAAGCCGAGACACCATATTGCGTACTGTAACTGTAAATTTCTTACTTACTTACTTAACCTAATGTTTAATGTTTTTTATGTTCTATAATTTCTAAATAAATATCAAATCGTCTTTATTTATTTCCGTTATAAGTAGGTACTTATCAAATTAAAATCACCGTCGGCTTGGCAAATGTCTTTATCGCCGACTAAAATGTGAAACTCACGGAGTAACTTGATGTATGATACCAATAATATTTTTTCTCTTATATAGTAAGCACGTACACTTTATAATTATAAGATAACAGTCCTATATTTATAATGCTTAATTAAATTATGGTTTAAATATAAAATTAGCAAAACTGGTTGGAATATTAAGTAAGCTTTGTTATAGTTAAGACATATATGTAGTTATTTTAAATTAAAATCGCACATATGTCGACAGACTTTTAGCATTTCTGAAGAATTATGATCAATAAAATCGATCGTACAGGTCATCGACAACATAGGTACATGATTAATTCAGCACAGTCGTGTTTTTAGTTTCCTTATATCTAATAGAGTCGTCCAAAAATCATTTTACGCGTTTTAAAATAATAAAATAAACATTTATAACCATCAATTTGAAGGCATTATGTATATATGTGTCATTATGACATGTATGTGCCATTGTAAAATTTGTAAGAACTTGAAAAATTTGTTACGCTTTGTTTGAAACATTGCTAGTCGCAGAGCCCTTATTTCTAAGAAACTGAAACTCTAGTAAAAATAATATAACATACTCACCCATGCGAGTTACAATGACAAAATTTAACAAATTTTTCGAAACATTTTTCAGCTCACATTGAAAAGGAAATAAGCGGTGCTGTCTAATGCACTCTAAATCAATTAGAAATTCTATCGCGTATCAAGGCCTTTATTACTAATTAACCATTTGGAAAATTAGGTTTTCAGCCCGTACACTTTTGTTATAATGTTTGTTATAACGAGTAAGTATTAATTTAAGACCCGATTGCACATTGATAGTTATTTGTTCAAAATACGTGCTTTTATCACGAGTTTCCTTGTACCGTCCTACTAGGTAGAAATATACCTAGAGTGCACTAATGGTTATTATCGTTGGTCTTTACATGTTTAATATTAGATATTACTTCTAGCACTATTTTTTTATATACAACTAAGTTAGCAAACAAGCATATGGCGGCGGCTGATGGTAAATGCCTACCGTAGCCTTTGGACGTTTTTAAAACCATAGGTATCAGTACCGCGTTGCTGACCTTGAACCCCCCTTCCCCAAGGAGATCTAGAAACCGTACTCACCGTAGGAACACAACACAAGGTTATTTGGCTACGATCTTGTAGGGCGGAGGTATTTCACCAGTCGGACTGCCCCAAGTAGAGAAAAATATCCAAAGACATTGCTCTGTGGCCTGTGCCCTTTACCGTCTAGCTTACGTTTACTAATATGTGCTATAAAGAGATCACTGATATACAAGGATCATTTGACAACGTGAAATTCCTCTTTACGCTTCTTCATACTTAATCTGAACATACATTAACTTTGAATTACTCGCTGTAAATAGATGTTTTGTTCGTTGTAAACAAGATGGAGGGATGGGTCGTTTAATGTTCGAACGCTTGATTTGATTAAATAATGGCGGACGCCTCAGAAACCCATCGCGTGCCTACGCGAATGACTCAATAAATTCAACTTATATAAATGTAATAATGAACAACAATCCTACAGATAAAATCTTTACAATAAAAATATTGATCAGTTTGTTAAATTATAGAAAAAAGCACAAGAAAATACATTGAATAATTATTAACAAGTTATACATATAAATTAATATATATTTGAATTTAATAATAATAACAAAATTAAGGATTACCTCATCGAGATTAAAGTTCTCCTTATTTTATTACTATAAAAATAAATTTCATCACCAAGCACCAGCTATCTGGTTATACAGTCAGTCAGTTACATAGAAGAGGCAGATTCCATTTTGAATTTAACGTATAATACATTTGATTATTGTTCAGAAGTTAGTCTACAACGTAAAATATATTGAAATATTGATCGTGAAAAGCGAACTTGTTCGTTATTTATCAATATATATTTCGTAATAACATCGAAGTATCATTTCAAGCACTGTTTTTACTCAGAAAATCGTAATGCGAGTAACATGGATTGACAGAATAAGGACGCTTTTGTATCTTAAACGGAGGGGATTAATTCAAGTGCTGCCAAGATGATAAAATTATCGTGTGAGTCATTTGAAACCGTATTTGTTACTTTTTGCTTATCTATAGTCATCTTCGTATTTGGTTAAATCCTAGTACGATAAAGTACTTGCTGCAGGCTAAGCAATAAAGAGAAACGTTCTGAGGAAACGTATACATCCTAACAAATATGACGTGCAGTATTCTAATATGATTATACCGTAATTTACTGATCACATAACACTTACAAACACGAAATGGTATGCTATCAGTTGACAGAACCCATTCAAAAGATTGATTGCGGAAGAACTATAGCCACCTTATACTGCCGAATCGCAAAAGTATTCGTGCTGTAGATATGCAGTTCAAAAGTGTATCGTACCACACGATCTGTTCTGCTTAGTCCTCTGCCTATAGTAGCACCCTATCAATAACTGAAGTCGCGTCGGATAGAATTGCAGTCCTGTTTGATGTTGGCTTTTTTATATATTTTATAGGGTTACACCGCTTGATCAAAATCACACCTGATATTAAGAAACGAATTGACGATTGATTATTTACTAAAATAATATTATTAATTGTAAACAGTATTTACACAGTTAATAAAAATGATACACCTGAACAAGTTTCTTTGCCCGTTCTTCTCGATAACTGGGATATTTTCCGAATAAAGCACATATTGTACATTTTGATATGAAGATATTGGATATGGCCTAAGATGGTACGAGTATTAATGAATATACGAGTGGTACAATGGTAAGATCGTAACGTGCTAATCATAATAAGATTAAGTAAGGTCTCGAGTACTGCTTCCGAAACTCACATGTAGGTGCTTGGTGATAGATTAACTCGAGGGTGGTACTGAGTCAGGTTGAGGTTGAAAACTCCGTACTACCATGGTTTGGTCGATGACTATGAGCTATTGAGATATTTTTTAAATAAGATGAAATTCTACGCCTATTTACTACTTCTATTTTGATATAATAGTAGTTTATGTGTCGTTGTTTCTCCCGTAATGAAAAATGAAAAACTGATTTCTTTCTTCATTGTTATAGATTAAACAATGGCCTGCTCAGTGAGTGACGCTCCCTCCCTGAAGGACTTGCCGAAGGTGGCCAATGACCTCAAAAGCCAGCTCGAGGGATTCAATACAAGCTGCTTGCGAGATGTTGATACAAATGAGAAAATTGTCCTGCCATCGGCAGAAGGTTTGTTTATTGTTTTTTATGGATTTTGGGGTAAAAATGGTGACAAATAAAATTACAAATTGTCCAACTATTGTTTAAAGTTATTTATTTTAAATTATAATATGTACTTACTCTTCGATATTTATCTCTTCCTTTAATATATTATCGCATATAATAATATACAGTATGCAAGCTTTCAAAACATTGCAGTAATTAATAAATGGTGTTGTGTAAAAACACAATACTTATATTATCGTTTATTATATCATACCTATTTTGTAATTATATGTATTAATAAAACACGCAATACTAAGATAGGGCTTCCATCACCTAAATTGTTGACGTCGGACATTAACTTGATAATCCACAGACGTTTGCGTGAAATAAAGATTTTCCCTGACTTCTTAAAAAATTATAAATATAAATTAATTAATCATTTTTATTTCGATTTATTTTGAAATGTTTGATAAAGTCGACCCATGGTACAGCTAAACAAATTAAATACCTTGCTGATTATTAATATACTATACACTGCTCTTTCTGAGGAATCCATTCAGAAAAGAAATTAGTAAAGCTCTACTTTTTTGGCATTAAAATACCAAAATAAATATTGTTTAGGTAGGCTAAGTAAAGCTATATAACAGTTACATCATAACGTAATCTACAAATTATCGTCATTTAATTAAGTTAGCCTGTTTTTATATTAAAATTTATTTTATTTGTTTGGTAATCAATTAATCTGATTTTCCCTGGACAAAAAAGTGTTCGGGTTCGGACACTTAAGAAACCCCGTCCAGACGCTCCCCGGACGCCTTTCAAACTAGGACAAATCTGGGGAAACCGAGACTGATGGCAGCCCTTCACTAAGCACTACTCACCTTAAAATCCGCTGAGGACTTGTAATATTCGTTTATTAGTAGGTCTAGTCCAGTCCACTTCAGATAACACTTAGTTCAAAATCTTTACGGCACCAGAAATCCTATACTCGACCCACTGAAGTAATACATACAAGATAAAGACGACTTAAAGCGATCAAAATAAAAGTCAATAAAATAAACTTATTTAAATTTCACGACAGACGTAGCAAAAGAAAAGCAACACAACGCTCTTCTACAAGGAGTAGAACAATTTCAGACATCTTCATTAAGGAAAACCGAGACCGTCGAAAAAATCGTGCTTCCGAACGCCCTAGGTATATTATGTGGGTGGAAATAACACGCGACTAATTCGAACGCAAAGTGGAAAAAAAAGCGTCGCAAATAGCCTGTTGAACGTTATCGCTTTTGCGGTTTTCACGCCTTATAACTGTTATTCACAACGATAAATAAACTTTATTAAAGCTACTCACATTTGTCGTATTTTTATTGTACTAAAATAATAACGAGCATGTTTTTTCTTTTATAGACCTTTTTGGTGCGAAAATCGAATGTTAAATTCGAATATGGTTAATCGTTGTCTATGGTTTCCAGATGTTGCCACTGAGAAAACTCAAAAATCCCTATTCGATGGTATTGAAAAATTTGATGCCAGCAGTTTGAAACATACAGAAACACAGGAGAAGAACCCGCTTCCTGACAAAGATGGTACAATTAAAAAAATATACTATTTGCATGTGTGCATACTATTGTTATTAATTATATTCTGAACGTTGTGTTGATAGTGACAGCGCCACCAGTAACGACCTAAACGTCTAATGGCGGTTTTATGGTGTTTTAATGACCGAAGCATTCAGCTTATCATACTATGAGTGTCTGCGGTCTTGGCACGCTTTCTTGTTCGAAAAGTCTATCTTGTTTACATTAGCATATTTAGCATGTATAAACGATGCCTTATTTTATTATTGAAGTAAAAACTTCTAATTAATGCAATGTTGGAATTTTGACTCATTCGAATTAGTTCAGAGACTAAAAGAAAAAGCATGGAATAAATTAAGCAGTTTATATAAAAAACTGATTTCACTCAACATTATAATGATGTCTGAAGTTTTTATTTCGACAATGCCTACAGACATAAGCGCACTTGGCATTTATATATAACGCATTTAAAGCTTTTGTTTATATGTTTTGCTCTGCACGATTCTTGCTTTGCGCCAGTTGTCGCAGCGGAGAAGGCACACCAGAACCTACTGGAAGGCGTCGAGCATTTCGACAAGACTCAAATGAAACACACGACCACAGAAGAGAAGAATCCTTTGCCACCAATTGAAGGTTTATGATTTGCTGCTTTTAAATAAACACTCGCTTGTTTTCGCACTGTATATTATAAAATTAAATCATGAACGAAACTCTACTGTAGTCCCGTGTTATACACATATTTTAACCTGAATTTATTGAATCATGTACCTAATAACATGATAAGAAGTCACAACATATCGATAAATTGTTTAGTCGTTCATAATGACGGTGACATAGTTATAATAACTTAGAACTTCATACTTTTGATAAGATACTTTCCTAAATACAGTTTGCGCATATCTTTTGTGCATGAACATATAGTATATTAATTATTTTGATAACTGATCACTATTTTGGGCACTACATAATACGTAGATATTGTTTTATTTTTTACTGTGGATTACGTAACTAATCCGTACTGATATTCAAAAATAAACTAAATGATTGATAATCATTAATATTTACTCCAATTTGGACAGTTTAAGAGCTTAGTATGTATCGTCATCAATTTCCAAACTCCCATTTCATCTCCCGTTAGCTCTTTCTGCATTCTACTTTTATAGTACCTAAGTATATTCGTTTCCTTTTAAAAGTTTTAACTCTGAACATGAATATTTGATTTTTATCGAACAATTAGAAGATAAATTGTTTAACCGTTACCTCTCGTCCTTCATAGTTTTAATTACCTACAACATCATTGTTTACAGGATTCTTAATAATGTTATTATTATATTAACAGCTATCGAAGCGGAGAAAGAAAAGAATAAGTTCCTGAACGGCATCGAGAGTTTTGACCCGGCGAAACTGAAGCATACGGAGACGTGCGAGAAGAACCCCCTCCCAACTAAAGCTATCATTGAGCAGGAGAAATCTGCATGAATCACTCCTCATGTTAACCCTCGCAACTATATCTCGCTAGTATCGCCGTATTTTAAAGTCGATGTAAGTTACATATAGACCCGTTAGCGCAGTCCGTTTTAATTATTTTTTTTAATGTATCACCTTTATCATTTTGAAGTTTTAAAATGGACGTTGTGGACTGGTCCTTATCATTAGGTTGTAGGAATAAAAAATTTCTACGTCACTTTAACGATATAGTATGTATATTTAATAAGACGTATTTTATCAGCATTTTAAAGTAATTTAATTTATATTTGATATTCATATGTAATATCTTGTACTGATTTTTTTGTAAGCGACCACACTGCTCCTTGTCACGTTTGTTTCTCTTTTCTGTAAACTTTATTTTCTCTTTGAGTTATTGTCGAATGAGAAAATATTATATGAGCATAATGAGTATAAATATCTCTGGTCAAATTAAGAGTGTAGTTACCACGATGATTTTAGATCCAAATTATTATTCACTAATTTGTTGTACCTATTATGTTAAATGTCGTATTGTAACATAGAAATAAATATCATCGAAAAAGTAGTACCTACTATAATATCACTTGCTCAAAGTTTATGGCATAAGTGTATCTTCTGTTTAAAAATAATTACCAACAAAAAAACAATATGCAGTTGATTGTAATGAAAATACGAAAAAAACTAATTTTTATATACTGTCATTTACAATAACAATCATAGTTTTCCATTTTTATATCATGCTATTGATGCCAATGAACTGTTTTTACTGAATTTTGTATGTTTTACAGACGGTGCTTTTTTATAAATATGTAAAAAAAGAAATATTTCTCGTTTTATTTTATCATAATTGCAAATTTGTCTAATCTCGAGGTGGTGTAATGGTTGCAGACTATCGCGATGTCGATCCGATTATACTTTGTGGGTACCTACGATCAAACAACGAACTTTTCTTTATATACTTCATTTGATGTTGTAAAATTATCTACTATTACAACGAAAAAATCGTGAGATAAACTGGTTTTGGATTTCCGTAGAAATAAGTTCTTGTAGTTCTCAATTTAAAAAGATAAACTGTACTGTAATAGTACCCACATTTAACATTCTCTCTGCCAGCAGTATACCTAAGACTTGCCAAGTCCGCAGGCCATGGGTGCCACAGGCGGTTTCCAAATATTCTACTGCCATGGATTCGATGTAACCCCGTAAATTTAAACTTTTTTATAGCTTCTGGCCCGCTAGTATAAAAATATATTTGCGTCTACATAACATTTTCTAGTGAATAAAAAAAAAAAAAGAAATCCCAATTGGACACTTAGGTTGCTGCGTGACAACGAAAAAAAAACATCTTTATTTGTTTATCATTAACTAAGATCAATAAAAAAACCTTCAATGTATTATAAGGATCAATTTTTATACGAAGACTAGCAAAACATTAAGCGCTAACGCTGAGTTTCCTGGGACAAGTAAGGCAAACAGTGTTTTTTTAGTGAGGTTCTTTGCAACAACGCTTGTTTTAACTTGCTTGGAGAGTGTTAAGCATAGAATATACTCTATTATAGCAGGTGTATGCAGCGTGGAGGATAAGCCATAGTTGTACCTCGGCAAGAGGTTATTTACAAGCATTTTTTTATAGATTACAAAGGTGAACAAACAAGCATACGTCCCGCTGATGATACGTGGCTAGCTTAGCCTATTGACGCTTGTAATACCTTGAATCCCCCTAATCCAAACCATACACACAGCAGCATTATTGTGTATATTAGGTCATTTGGCTGCGATCTTTTGTAGGATTTGGGTGAAGGAATTCTACCAGTCGCGCTGCCCCAAGTAGCGAAAAATCTCCTATGAAATGTCTCTCTCCCTACCTCTCTTCGAACCCACCCTTCTCCAAGGAGCTCTAGAAACCCTACTCGCCGTAAGAACACTGCAAATATTTAGTTATAGAATTACGTAAGTTTTCAGGTTCCTCTATTTTTTGAACTGACTATACTATTACTCTAATGGTCCCTGGACCATTAGGGGATTTTACAGCTCCACTGGGCTTTGGGAAAGAAAGAGAAAAAAGTATTATGACGTATAGTACGATATAAAAAAAAAACGCCTTTTTTTAGAAAAGTAATCGGCGTTCAATTCGCTTCGCCACTTGTCCCACACAAGTTTTAAACTCCCCCATAGCAATGTTAAAGTGCATGTTTTCATTTATGTAGTACTATAGTACCAAAATCTCCAAAGGCGTCAAATAGAATCATCATAGTGCTGTTTTAATAAGGGAGACATAATTTCCTTCTTGTGAACTAGGTATTTTCCCGCTATTCAGGTAGGTACTGCGTAAGGAAAAAAACTTGCTTAGGTCTTATGCGTCACAACTCACACGGCTCGTTCGCGCCACTACTTCTATAGTCATACTATACCCGAGTAGAGTGTTAAATTATTTTTAATTTTACATTATCATCTCCCAAACTATTCGTCCAAATAACATGATATAAATGGCAAAGCAAATAAATCAATTTTCAATAAAACTTTGTCACAAAATACCTTATTGTGGCTTATGCATAAGAGATAGGCATATGGTATCGTGGACTCTTTTTTAGATGTACTAAGGAGCAATATATTTGTAGAAATATGTATTTACGTATCACTAACCATTACGCCAGCGAGCGTGGATAAAGTAGTTAGGGTGCGCTATTTCTTCCGAATCAATATTTAAGGCTAGCTGACAAGTGTAGCTTAATACTAAATAGCCTATACTGTTCCTCGTGAATCTGGCTATAATAGACTTTTTAGAATCCAACTGGTAGTTTCAGAAATTAGAATTTAAAAAATCAAGCAAAAAAACTCTTCCGCTTTATTATATTATCAGTATAATTTTTTTCACAAAAGTGTTAATTAGGGTTGCCAACCATATTTTATAATAAAGTACCTACTTTATTTTCGTCAACACCGAACTAGTGCTTTGCTTTGGTGGCGAAATCACCGGAGATTGGCAAAACCGGTAAAGCCAGGTTTTTTGTTTTCAACGGGGTTTTTTTTGTATTTAATTATTCAATTTTACGATTTTACTCATTAAATAAAAGTTCCTGCTCGCATTTTTTAGGTTCTGAAGTCAAAAGGAACCCATATAGTTTCGCTATGTCCGTCTGTCTGTCTGCGGCTTAGCTTAGAGATTCTTAGCACTAGAAAACTGTAATTTGGTATGAGTATACAAATTAATCACACCGACAAAGTGGTAAAATAAAATCTTGAAAAAAAAAGGTTAAGGTACCTCCCCCATTCGTAAAGTGGGAATGATTTTTTCCGTTTTGGAAATATTAAGCTTTACCTGTCAGCTAAAAGGTGGTTTTGGGATATGTGAAAAAATTCATAGTAGTAGTATATATACTTAATGAAGTTAAAAGGAAAACTATCAGAGGTAAGTAGGCTTAACAAGTTAACGAGTAATATTCAATCAACTTATAAAATATATTTAGAGAAGTAATTTCGTACAAATTCAATTGAAAATTACTTAAAGACCCCTTTCTAAAGAATGATTCATGTTACACCAGGCCGGGCTCCGTGGGTCGGGACACAGTGAAACATTTATAGTATATTTTTGTATGAAGTAATTCATGCTATAACGGACCGGGGTCATAAGCCGGATCCCTGCCACCGTCTTCAGCCGGGGCATGGATCCGTCCCAGTGTAGCATGAATAAAGAATGACTCATGATACACCGGGGCAGGCCCAGGCCGGCCACGGCCCGATGTAGCATTTTTTTTTAAGTTTTTTACGACACTTAATAATCTAACTTAATCAAGGATCTTGTGTCTTCTAATAATAAATTTACACGGTGCCCTTCCTGCCATGAGGAAATCTCTCACTATAACCCCATGCTATATTATTTACCAAATTTAAGAGCTAACTTAAGTCTAACGGATTCTTAAAGTTATGGGAAACTTCCCTTCTCTTTTAACTATACTTTACCTTAGGCTATACTACCAAAGCTTCGCCTTTTCTTTTCACATGTTCTTACTCTAACATGACGTACCCTACTATTTTTACCAAAAAAGCTTATCACAATATTTTAACAAGAACAGACAATAACGTTGCAATTCCGGATAGCATATATTACTTCATATAAATGTTACTATAGATGTTCATATAATGTATAGTATAAGTATAAATGTTTGACTGTCTCCCGGCCGGTGCCTGGCCTGGACCCAGCCCGGCGCCTGTCCGGCGTAACAAGAATCATGCTTTACTTCATACAAAAGTGTACCATAAATGTTTGGCCATTTCCCGGCCGGCACGGCGCGGCGCTCAGCTCGTCTCCAGCCAGGTGTAACATGAATGATCCTTAAGTCTGCATATTTTAACAGGCGCGTGACACGACACACACTTGGCAAAACACTTTTAAATTTATTATATTAATAGTTTTTATCAGCCATGTATAATGCTGTTATGTTGGTGAGTCATAATAAATAAATAAATAGACTATACCATGTGCAAATTAAATTTATAAATTTCTTTAATTTTAATTGATTGGGCTGGAACTGACCTTTGATTAGTTTTTTTTTATACTACAAAAGGTTAGTAGGTACCTCCCTATCCCTATAAAATCCCCGAGAGCATAATTCTACATGGATGTAATGTATGGTCTATGGTAGATGCCGTAGATCAGAGACAACCAAAACCTTAGATGGACAGACTCATTCAGATTGATGTTTCTCTGTAATGTATCAACAAGTAATTAGCATTGATTTGCTAGACAAACAGAGAAAGCAGATACAATTTTGACATGTAAGACAAAGATGCAATATTTCTTTGTAATATCGTGTATTCACTTCAAAGTAGTTGTTTGCAAAAAATGCCAATTGCCATCTCGTAAATTTTAATTTTGCTTCCCGCCGGCTCTGACGGTTTGCTTTGGCACGTGCAATTTTTCAGTATATTTTTGGAACACAGCATCTTACACCAAAAACCAGTTCAACACCGATGGTGACTGTCGGGAATTATCATTTAGGTAAGTCTTAGATTGTTATTTCGTTTGTGTATGTTCTGATATAACTTTTGCACGTGTTTAGTGTAGCTAGCAAAACAACCATTTGCATTCGCCACACGATATAGCTACAATATGGTTTTGAGTGAAGTAACCGAATGTTTTTATTTGTTTATTTTGATCTGTTGAATAACAAGGATCCGAGTTACGGTCGGCTGCGTAGTACATACGGGCGGGTTCATTTGTTTTTGTTTACCTGCAGATTAGCTGTACACTATGTCGCCATCTCCGATCCGTTGTCGCGGCCCTTGGAAAATAAACAAGCGCGCCTCTGAGCCTGACCGATGGTTGGATGAAATGGGGTTCTTTCGAAAACATACAGCTAGAGACCCAAGCTGTCTTTTCAGAGTGATATCAGAGAATATTTATAATACACAACGTTACTTCCACAAAGTCCGCCTGGAATGCGTTCAATTTATGGCATCTGAAAGGCATCTGTTTGAAGGGGTAGGCATAAAGACTTACAATTTGAAATAAATTGAGTAAATTTATCTAAAGTTATTAACATTAATGTTTATTTTGTAGTCGTTAACATGCCCATTTGATAAGTATTTGAAAGAGTTGTCCAGTCCATCTGAGTCAGGTGGACTTGTTGAGATATCGGCCATGAGCCACTTATATAGGTAAGAAGAAAGTTTAATTTTAAACTACATGTTTTTTATAATTTAAGTCAGTTTTTATGATATGATATAAGCAATTTGGTGATAATGATAAGATCCACAAAAAGTATTTAACTAAAGTACTTTTTAACAAAAAATATATATTCACTTTGAAAAGAAAATGTATTCTCAACAATCAGCAATAATATTTAGGGCCAATTTTTCAATTCTCATCTAAAATATTTAACTAACAAAGGAATAAAGTCACTTGGCTCTTTATCAATCTAATAACTGGTTGTCTATTTTTCAATCGTATTTAATTCCAAGTATGACTATCAGACATATAGTTCCGACTGAAGCACCGTTAACTTCAAGGAGGTAAAACAAATATATTGCATAAATAAACGTTAGAAAAGGACAGGCTATTTCCTTATTTTGTCAGTTTGTCACTGACACAAGGACACGCTCTTTGTTTCGGTTTGAGGTTACGTTTGGCTAGTGATTTTATAGTTTGTTGTGCTCGGGTTATTTAGTTTTTGATTTAAATAATGGAATTAAGATGTCCAGTGAATTTTAATACTGTTGATATTCACTTGCTCATGAGAATATTTGAAAAATATAAACATTACAGAAACTATTTCTGTTTTGTGCTGATTCTATCTCTTATCATGAAAGGAAAGCAAATTTTTTTATTATGAGAGTAATCTATACGTATAATAAAATTGAAGTGTCTGTTTGTAAAGTCAAAATAACAGATTTTTCTAATTGCATATGAAAGTACACCTGTAATAAAAACAATCAATTTTCAAAATGGCACATATAGTATGTACATATATCTTGTTCCGTTACTACTATTTGTATACATATAATGATAATGTTTGGACCTGAAATTAATTTCTGCCTTTGATCTTTGTTAATAAGTTATAGTTTCATTTGTAACTTTTATCATTTGGTCATTTCAAATCTTTTTATTTACTGGATTTAATTGATTTTATTCTAATGAACAATAATATACCATTGCTACGAATTTCTTAGGATGTGTGTATTAATTATATAGCACATTTGAGCATTGTAAACATTACCTAATTTAGAATCCTTTTTGGACACAAGCTTTTGGTGAAGGTTGCATACCATGTTGGTAGAAGTACCTTTTCTAATCTTCACCTAGTTGGTTACAATCCTGAAGTTCAATCTGCTATCTCACGTACCTGTTCTGCTCTGGCAACAGACTCGAGAGTTAGAGGTGGGCTTAGCTTGTTACTCTTTAATAAAACTAATAAAATACTAACTTATAACTTTCTTATATGGGTGCTGTCCCTTTCAGTACCTATGTTTTTTTTATTTATGTCTTATAACATCATTTAAATTGCTTTTAAATGACTCCTCATATTTTGAAATTTAGCGGCCATTATGTTAATCGCATTGTTTATAATTTTTGTCTAATCAAAACTTTTAGGACATTTCATAAATTACTCGCAGTGTTAGCATATCAAATATAACTTTAAGCAACATTACATGAGCTTTGTGTAAAATGTGTAAATATTTATTTTATATTAACATAAGTTTTCATATGAAAACAAATATAAATAGTGGGCTAAATGGTAATGGAATTTTCCAGGCGTGATTTTGTTATATTTGAAGCTAACAAAGGTCCACAAACTAAAATCAATAATGGTTATGGTGAAACCATTTACTTATTTTACACCCCAGATACTAAACATTTTGACGTCGTTTACACTAAAGATTTCATAAACGCGTCCTCGTTTTGTCAGTGTAAGTATTATTTTTTAAATATAACACTATTTTACTGTGTACTAGGAAAAAAACCTATGTAAATCCAGTTCACTGCAACTTACAGTACAAAGTAATATAAAGTTTAAAGTGGTTTTGATTTTATTATTAACTTTATTTTGTTAACTTTTTTTGTTTATTAATAAAAGTTAATTTCTAAAATACTATTGTATGAAATAAGTACTTGGAAATTGTATTCACTATTTTAACCACATTTTTGCCTTTACTTTTTTTAATGCCCAGTGATCTTATATTGGAACAATTAATCATAATTCAGTTCAGAAAGTACTTAATTACTTGAAGCACATGATAAATGTATTCATTGTTTTGTCTCAGTAATCATATATTGTATAAACAACTTTCAGTTTAGCTTTTTTTTATCTATATAACATTACACATTACATAATATACTTAGCTCCAGTTATGTATTCTATTTATAGCTATAATGTATGAAATACTTTATGATGGAGTGTATCAACTTAAAGACTTGGCTTATGCCGTTGACAAAATGCTCCATGAGAAAATTCCAACAAACCACATTGAATATTTCATGTCTGAAAACGTTGAACGTAGAAAGAAACATAAAGAACGTGCTAAAATATACATTGAAGCATCTAAAAACGATAAGGATAGAAATAATAACGCAATAGCGCTGAAATGTAAGCACCATACTCAAGATATTGAGCGAGCTAATCTGTTGAAGGAATCCTTGAACATTTTTGTATTTAATCGAAGCCTTATTCAGCTTGAAAACGTCTGTTTAAATTGCTTAAACGTTAACAGCGCCAAAGATCTCTTGGACAACGGAATAACACCGTTCCCTTACAAAGTAGCCAAGGCTTTAGATCCTGATATATACAGGAATATAGAATTTGACGTGTGGAGCGAATTGAGACGAGGTACCTTTGAGATTAGTCTGTTAGTCCGTTAATAGTAAAGTTTTAGGTTGTAACTTTTGTAATGGTGTTTGCAGAAACGCGTTATGGTCCTAGGTATTCTGACGGAACAACATTACAAGTTGGCGTCAAATGTTTGTGTAAGCTCCAATCAGATCAGACGATCCCTTACCATTGTCATATACAAGAAATGCGTCCCGATGGCGGGCCGTGCTTGGTCTTCATCGAAGAATTGGGAGAAAAGCGAGTGGTGAATTATGATCAGTTAGAATCATTGCCGTCGGATGAAATACGCCCCTGGGCACCTCCGTATAGATATTCACGTACCAATTCTCAGCTCTTAACGCTTGGGCACATGCTGCAGCAAATAGGTGATATTGTTGTTCTCTTTTATATCCCACTTATTATATTTTCAGCTGATTTTACTATTTTGTATGTTAATCTAGAAATTTAATCTTTAACATATGTTTATCTAATTAATTTAACAACTAATTAAACATTGATTTTTAGTAATGAGGTTCCTTAATATTCTTCTGTAAATGTATTTTTTTAATAACAAAATATTATAAAATTTTCATGAACTTAGCGTGTTCCATAGGAGCCATTCTTTTAATTTTTAATCCATAGTCGTATTTAGCTTCATTAACAACTGATTTTATTAAGTTAAACAATTTCACACGCGCATATTATATATATGAAACATAGGACATATATATTTCATGCATCAGTTACTAAGGATGTCATTTTTGGATATATGTATGTGCTGTTCTAAAAAAATATCCTAAAACTATATTTTGCTAATTATAAATTATATAATGCATTCTATATAAACACAATATCCAGGCAGTGTCACAAGAAAGCAAAGTTTGGGTAAATCACGCAGCAAGTCCAAAGGTGTCGAAGAGACGAAATTACAGGATAAAGTGAACCAATGCCAAAAGTTGTCATGGAATGATATGAATGAGCAGACCGATACTACTAACTACGGGGAACAGAGTGGGAGTGACCTCACTTATCAGCACTTGGATTTTAATCATTTTGAGCCGTCCCTTGTTAGTTCTTTAGATGTAGTTTAAACATTTCATCCATAAGCACTTTATTGACCTATGATAATATAACTTGCAATATTTTTGTGTTTTTAAATATATTTTTTAGCATTGTCCTGTGTTGCTACAGGCCTTGGTACAAGCCAAATGTAATGACATTAGACTTCTTTAAATAATTATTGATTAATTTTTCAGTATATATTTTGAAGTATTAATTTTCAATATATATATATATATATATATATATATATATATATATATATATCCTGAACAAACACTACCCTTAATGCAGTTCTAGTTCAGCTTGTATTAGATTTTTGTTTGATCTCGTTTCACTTTAATTTTTTATACAAAAAAAATACGTTTTTGTATTTCTGTGTATTTGGGATATTTAAAACATAAACAAATTTGTTTTTTTTTTCTACCGACCATAAAATATGTAAGCGTGAACTAATAAGTAATGTCATTATTAAATACAATACTAACTTGTTTGGAGTCGAATTGAGCTTACTTACCGCGGCAGGATAAAATTACAACGTACCTCCATTGTTTCCATATACACACATTGGATAATGGGTCGTATTGAAATGTGAAGTGCTTGTGAATGAAATGGACAGTCTTTCGAGTACCATATCGTAGCTATTATTCTGTAGTTATTTTTCCCCTTCGTAGGACATTCGTAGTATTGTTATACGTGTGTGTAGTTATTGTAGTTGTTGTTTTATAGAGAGATCTGTATTTGTATTGTAGTTTATTATTGTTTAGTATTTGTTATTGTGTAAATTGCTGACAGATTAATATTATTTACTATTAATTTGATTCTAATTTAGTGATAGAGACAGGTAAATTGTTCAGTTTTTCCTTAACAGATTCAATTTTTGTTGACTCCTAGCAATATAAAACTAGTATTTATTTTCGACTAAACCTTTGATCGAATATATTTAAAGGGAATATAGCAGGAATGGTTGGTGCATTGATCTCTACTAATTTTACAATATTCTAGGTTTATGGGCTAAGTCGAGAATTGAAGTTTGGTGAAGTGACTAGATTATGTTTTGTCGGTTGCCTAATTAATTCATGAAATCGTATGTAAGTGCGTATTATAGGAGGGCATTTGCAAGTGAAGAAATCTACGGTCGATTATAGGATTTGTCCAGTACCTCCACTCGGAAGTCAATCCCAAATCTTGATGTAGTGTGTCAAAATCAAGGAGCGGTAAAAACATATTTGTTTAAATATAAGTACGCCCCTTTGCCATTCGTATATTTTAAAGAGCGTTATAAAATCTATTTGGGCCTTACAATTTCTTTTGGGGGCATTTTTTTAGAAATGAATATGTCGTCACCTTGGTAATTCCACGAACTAATTATAACGTTGAATATCATTTAGGATATCACTAACAAATCGTAATCGTAAGAAATTTATTCCCTTACCTCCCTCGAATTGTTTGAGAAAACTGATTGTATGTCTTTATGATTTTTCTAAATTATTTTGTTATTTTATTCCGAAATACCATTGTTCGGAGTTACACAACCGAACTGCCCTTTAGGTATAATTTGTACACTGCGTGCACTTTATTTAACGTTTCATTGTAAAAGTAATGTATTTGTATGAGTCAGTTCGCGATCAACCACAAGCAACTCAATACCACAGCTCATTACTATTTGCGGCTGATTATTATAACCATTAATATAATAAATCATTTTACAAATTAAACAATCACCTTCTTCTACAATGACTTCTTTATGAGTTATTTTATAATGAAATAAAAACATACGTATTATAAAACTAAACGTCTCTCTGTCTATTTGTCCGTTTATGTTATTTCCACGCGAAAACGACTTATCCGCTTCACATGTTTTTCATTTTACTTCATAGCTATGTTATCTGGCCAGGTTATAGGATATATTTTGTAAGATAAAGTAACATACGAAATACGCAGTGGGGATAATGGTGAATTAAATAGGAAAAAAGACGCATTTCGGGCGCTTAAATGGCTTACGCTGAGTAAACCATACGAGTCATATAAAATTAATGTTGTACATAATTGTAGATCTTAAAAAGACCTGCAAAGAAATAAGCGACAGCATATATCTAGGGATCTATCCACAATAAGCATTTTTTATTTCCGTGTATTCTGTGGTCCACGCAAGCGGAGCCGCGGGCACCGATAGACGATAGTGTAAATTATAAATGTGAGTGTTTATATACTTGGAATTTGGATCTTTGTTATTCAATTTCGCAAAAACGGGTGAACGGATTTGAATGAAAGGTATACAGCCTAGATTAACACATAGATACTTTTTATCGCGCTAAATGACATATTTTTCATTTCTCTCTGGACCCAATGAAGTCGCGCGTGCAGAAGCTAGTAATAGATAAATATAAAATAAATGAGATTCCTACAAAGTACCCTTGCTGCTTAAATGTATCTAAACAAGTAGCAACGTGCTTACAAAGACTATTGTTTTCTTTGTTAATCGTTTTATTTTCTCAAATTACCTTTTCGCTAACGAGCTCGCCGAGAGCTATTACATACCGACAGAAGTTTAGATAATAATATTTTTACCTATGGAAAATTCTCGATTCTTTTCTTCCCCTTTCCCACCCTATTTCGCCAAATATAGATTTAAGCCAATTTGCCGACAGCCGAGTGCTCGAGCGAAAGGGAAAATAGCGACCCACTCAATAATGATTGGCTATATCACTGAAGATTCTTTGAGCAGAGTTCTCAGAAGAATCTTTTGACGTGACGACAACATGTAAAAGCAACCAACTAATTAATCAGGGAGGCGTATCCCTACTTTATGGATGAAAATAGTAACCAATCAAGGAGTAATGTTATGACTACACGTGTACTTGTGTAGTGATATTATATTTCTACTTTTTAACGAGAATAACTGTCGATATTTTGTTGAAGGTTGTCAGTTGAATTTCAGTCATGGAACAATGGAGCAACTGTTCCATTTGGGAATGTTTAGACGAATCTGTCAGTAGTTTTGTAATGTAGATTTTTCTAGTTGTACTTTCGGTTCTGATTAAATGTGATACGTTTTGATTGAGAATCACGGTGGTGATTTCAGGTTGAAGTACAAGCGCTGCCACTGATGGTGGACTGCCGAGCGGTTACGGGCGCTCCGCCCCAGGAACTCGCGCAATCGGTGCCCAACGGTGCCCCGCCAGCTGAGGGGCACCATAGCCAGGTTGGTGCATAATATTATTGTCTGGTTCATACGGTCGCCCGGAACCCCGGTCGGTAACGCGGTCGCGGTTTCGATAAATCGACGGGATGCGAATATTGTCAAGTTTTGAACATTTGATCGCAACTAACGTATTAGGTCCTTACTTATGAAATTGCCGTTTTTTATGAAAAGTATTTATTTAATTAGTCGAATTACTATTAATATCGATGCATTTTGCAAAAAAATTAAAATGGCCTAATGGAAATTCATTGACGCCTCTACAATAGAAATCCGGGAGATGGAAATTAATGATTTCTTTTAAGGAGCTATTTACCGCCTCAACGGATTTCAAATTTTCCCCTGTAAAAAGTTTTCCAAATTACGAAAAAATTAAAATGCAGCAAGGTCTGGTGAGTATGATGGTTGACGAAGATTTTCCAGTCGTGAAGAGTGGACAAGAACAATCGACAAGTCTCGGTTGTTTGACAGCAAGCGTATCCATTATTTGCCATTCTTTATAGTAAACCTCTGCAGTAATTATTGTAGCAGGTCTCAAGAAGATATAACAAACAATGCCGTCAAAGATCCACTATATATTCACAACCTTTTTTTTTACTCTATTTGCGTTTAGGACACATTTTCTATTATCATACAGGATCCACTTTTCATCACAAGTGACAATGCGATTCAGAATCCCTTCATTTATTTATGTGCCTATTCAACAAGTTAATACAAGTTCAAAGCGATTTTGTTGTTGTTATTCAGTGAGTTCATATAATAACCACTTTCCGAAGTTTTTTTTTTTTGCAATTTCACTTAAATGAATCAGTATGGTTGTACGTCGAAGGCTGCTGTTAATTCCGATCTAGTTTGAGATTAATCTGCTGCTATGGCTTTCAATTAATCGTTATCGACTTTCGTCTCCGGTCGGCCACGGGGCTCAATGGATCATAATTTCACAAACGGAAGCGATCCTACTAAAACGTACTGTGCGTTCACTTGCGGTAACTGGTTCATACACGTCGTTGATCCTGTGTGCCATCTTTGCGGTGTCGCGACGGAACGTGTATTCGAAAGTAACGTATTTGAAATTTTTCCATAGTCACAGAAACGGCGATATCTTAGGAAAATAGAACGGCGAGAAAACAAATGTACAACACTGATATTTTAAGACAAATGCCATAGCTATATTATAAAATTAATTTGAATTTGGAATTCTAAGTGAATGAAAGATATCACAGTATTAAAAACAATATTTATTTTTTATAACAAGCTTTTGTTAATTATTACAGTTGTACTAAAATGAAAGGAGTGATAACCGTCCGTCATATTTGATTTAGTGTAACGTCATTTTATTTTCGTATTGTTCTCAACAAACCCTTTCATTTGATACCCATATCATGGGGGTACATAAAAATAACTGGTCCACCATATTGGATTAAAATAACGTCACTTAGCGAACCATGCATTGTCATCCAAACTAAGGGCGACTTGCGTAACATGGTTAAATATGATTAAAGTAAGACTAAACACATTTAAAGTGGTTAAACTAAATTAGCGCCTCGCACAAAGAAAGATTAGTTCCTAAATTAAAATTAACGAACTATCAAAGTTACATAGCGTGAGCAAGGCGTGAATCGGAATGCAGACACTGTTTTACCGACACTCTGATTATGTTTAACTGAATCAGCGCACTGTATGTCCCGTGCGAAATGACCCGAAATGCGTTAACGATAAATCCATTTAAGATGCTAATTGTAATTAACTAATTTTGTTTAAGGGTGAGTTAATTGAAATGTTGCGCGAGCCGCCCTAAATTGGTATGCAAAATTTGAGCGACATGTAAAGGACCTAAAAAACATACATTAACAAAGCTTATAATGGTCATTGCACTGTGCCACGTTTCAGGATGACTGTCCGTCTCGAAATAATTAATAACTAAATATAGGTGCTCTGAAATGCTTTTTATTTTATGCATTCGATCACAAATTTCACAATGCAGCAGTGCTTAAGATAGTTTTAAGCATTGGCAGATATTTCGACACTTGCAGTGGACAAAGTTTAAAGTATGTCTAAAAGAAGATTTAAAATAGACTGAGTAATCTATTTTATAGTAATATTCCAATGATATTAAATTCTCTTTTGAAAATTTTATTTATCTTTACTTATCTTTACGATCACCAAAAAAAAACTGTATACGAATTTTTATTTTGAGTTATCGTATACTATGTCGACTGCAGTTACGATATTATAAATGCGAGTTGTTGAATTAAATAAACGGTGTGGGGTGCACCGTACAGCCGCGAAGATACTAGCGATTTTCATACAAGGTAAATATATGCGTCTGTACACTGTGACTGATCAGGAATCATAAATCAATGTTTGAATAGAGAATAGTTCAGAGTTTAACATAAACACGTATTTATTTTAGTTATGTATTACCAGAATGCTAATATGGTTCGACATTGCTTCCCTTCCCTAGAGTGGTGGGTCCGGTGGCTCTGGCGGTGATGCTGGCGCACACTCGCTATCGTCGGCTGCCTCCACTCCCCCGAGTACCAGTAGTGTTGTCACTTACTCAGGTAAAATAACTATTAACCACTCTGTAGTCAACCGTTTCGCTTTCAACAAAGGCCTTTCCCTTTCTTTTGTACTTTGTCTAAATGTATAATTAAAAATATATATTATGCTTTAAATTTATTAAATAATCCTCGAGTTACACACCCAGGAGTTACCGTGCGCTTACTCGTGCAAATGCTACTTTTTGCGGTTACCATCGTAACGGTAAATGGGGAAAAGGGTTCAATTGGAAAAATACTGTTTTCCAAATATTACCATAAATGTTCTAATCGTGTCTTGGTGTTAATTTGTAAGAACTTCTTTTACATTCGCGTCAAGTTACCTCCTAGTCGCGCCCAAAGAAGTTTTACTTCAAAAACCATTTGGTTTTTATTTTAAAATACATATGATTTTACATAGGAAAAAATAAATGTTGCTTCATTAAAATTCTTTTTTTAAAGTTTTGCTTTATGTGTAGAAGTATATTTCTTTGTAGAGACTTTCGTATTCCCTTTTGTAAATCTTCATCGGTCAGCAATGGGGTACACTGTGTGACTGGGTGTCGCGTGACGTCAACAGGAGGGGCGGGTTCATCAGGCGGGATGGGTACAGCGGGCGCCGCGGGTCCTCCGGGAACGCCGAATGTGCCACCGTACGGCATGACCAGCTCGTGTACCCCGTACGTGTGCGGGGTTAAGTCGATGATGTGGTGCTCGCCGCACTCGCCGCCGCCGGTCCCCCTGGGCCCCATGCAGGTGGGTCACGGGCCCTCGCCGATGCCGGCGCTGACGGCGGTGCCGCACGTACCGCATTTGCCGCACGTCGCGCCGCCTCCGCACGGTGTTAACCCACACGTGTACAAGAGCGTGCAAGCTAACGGAGCTGATCTGCCAATGAACGGTGAGTCAACGTCGCATTAGCGTAATGGCAGGTGATCGCCAAGCAGCCTGAACAGCAACATGCCATTACTTAAATTGCAAAAGACATAGTCGAATCTTTTTTTATAATGGTGGGTCTCGGTACTGAATTTTGTTCATTGGTTTATTGGGCAGTATCCTTTCCTTATCCTTATATAGATATAATAACAGAATCTCTGATAATGCTCTTTGCTCTTTCAAACAATCTGCAGTTAATGTTCTTTGCGGTGTATGATGGATAAAGCCAACATATTCTAAGTCTGATTCGTCATCTTCTAGTGATCAACAAATGAACTTTTCCCAATGAAAAAAAAGTGCTTTTAATTGCTAATATTTGTAGCTGACATGAAACTTGTATGACGCTACATAGACAGAACTGAAATGCAAAATACGATTTTAGACATTTTTAGCATTCAGGCAACCTGCAAAAGTAGCTATGCTTATGCTAGTATACCGTTTCCGAGACTCTTACTCTAATTTAACTATCGTTGTGAGTTTAAAATAAATATGTTCATAATATTAATGAATCTCAAATAGTCCATAATGTAAAGTTATGGTTTTGGTGGCAGATATTCCGACGCTGCGCTACTACTACAACCTGGGCGTGGAGTGCATGTGGGCGGTGTACGGGCCCCCGCCCCCGCACCCGCCGCCGCCCCCGCCGCAACACGCACCGCCCCGTCACTACTCGCCGAGGGACCTGGCGCAGGTATCATCAATCACTACTCTTGTTATCAACGATATTTATTTATTTCTTGTTGAATATCGGGAATAAACCTACTCGGGTTTCTCATTCAAGTCTATCCAAACATAACAGAAATGAAATAAAACCTCAAAATAGGAGTTAAAAGGAGCTTTCTATATTTAGAAGGTGAAAAATATTACTTACTAGGCATTTTACTGGATCTTAGGCTTAGAATGAAATTTATTTGTTCCTGATAAATATGGACTATGTATGTTTTTCTTATAGTATCTCTTCTTTACACTAATGGTCCTTTTGTCCAAAACAGAACTGTGCTGGCTCGAAACACGATTCGCTTACATACCAAAATAAAAGGAAAGTCGAAATCACTAGAAAGGCCTTGAACTCTACGACATTGTTTAAAAGGGGAAGTGTAATATTTTTAGACCTTTGTTGGATTACGCAATTGGACCTTATCGGATTTTTTGTGTAAATTGCTCTCATATCTAATTGTCGGAAGAAACTGATAGATGTTTCACGTACATATTTTCAACTTGCAGCATTAAGAAATGCCCTACCAACTATGGTTTCACTGTGATGTTTTTGTTTCTTCGAAAGCTTAGGCTTACTGTAGGATTCGAACTCATGTAAGTCGATGAGTTGTACGAAGATGCTACCATTGATTCTATATAAACTAAAAAAAATCCATATGTAAGTACATAGATTAAGCTTAACTATGAATTCATTGCCCATGACAGTCTGCCCACCATATTATATAGGTTGTATATGTTTATATTTGATAACGTAGGACATGCAGCACATGTCGATGCACGATCGAAGCGGCATGAACCAGTCCAACCCTGCCGCCGATCAGAATCACAAGCACAAGCCTTCGCAGGGGAACAACGACAAGTCGTCCATCAACAACCAGGGGAAGGGTAACGGGCAAAGACCTCTGCTGGGGCCCAGGTGACTGAACATCTCAGAAGTAATTGACCCCATCGGTCAGGCTAGAGATACATTTTAATATTGATCAACAGATTGACAATCTTCATATTTTTAATAAGTCCAGCAGATCTTCCCTAAAGTCAAATTTATTTGACAACAAACCAATATTAACAACCCTGGGCCACATACGAGTACATGTAAATAGACCTTAGACTTTACATGAATAGTAAATGTTTAAGGAATATCAGATCATATTTTAAATATATGCTACTATAAAGGTGCTACAAACGAATGGGAGATGGAGGTAAAGTACATTATCCCAATACCGAAAATATTTTGAATGTCCACCATATATTAAATTTTTTTTTTCCGTAATCCGTTTTATCACTTTAGATAAAATTTATATGGGATCACCTCTGAAGTATGACCTATCAAACAAAAAAAAGAATCATAAAAATCAATTCATAATTGGCGGAGTAACATACAAAAAAGCATAGTCGAATTGATAACCTCCTTATTTGAAGTCGGTTAAAAACAAAATAATGTTTCCTTTAAGAAAAATTGGCTATCTTTAATATTTAATGTACTTTTCCTCCACGTCGTTTTTTCTATCCTGTATATTATATTAAATCCATGTATGGAAAATCCCTTTGGGATAAATAATAGTTTCCAACCGGAGCTCAGGGTCCGCACTGAATTTGGATTGGGGCCACAGTTTGACGATCACTGTTCTAGTTAATGTGTGTCCAGTTCTTTAGAAAAAAGTTGCGTGATTACCGAGATAACGCGTCGATTTATTATTATATATGGAAATTGTTTATGGTTTATTTTAAACTGGTAATATCAACTGACTGTCAACATGCAGGTTCAAACGTAACAACCAAGACGGAAACAGTAACTCTAATCACCAGAACAAGGTCCATAATAATATGGGCAACAAGGGCCCTAATCACCGGTGAGTTTGTTTTTTATAGTATGTTTAATAGAGAAATATTTATCATTATCGATTTTTTATTTGCTTGTTAAAAATCTTTCCAAATGCCAAATGAGAATATAACTTTAAGGTAGCCATTTTGTCTCGCAATTCTTGCGCAGCTTCATCGCTGTGTATGGAGTGCGACGCAAAATGGCGGCGCAACACTCATCATGATACTTCATATCATTGGGCTTTTCACTGTAAACCTGATTTTTGCAGATCAAGTTGCGTGATTAACGCGATGGAAGAAATATTGTGAAATACGCAAGGGGTGTTCAAGTGTTAAGTTAAATTGCTTCACAGTGTTTTTTTTTAATTC
The DNA here is from genome assembly GCA_947532125.1 of Saturnia pavonia. Lineage (NCBI taxonomy): Eukaryota > Metazoa > Arthropoda > Insecta > Lepidoptera > Saturniidae > Saturnia > Saturnia pavonia. The sequence continues at coordinate 17,140,859 of OX383904.1, forward strand.
TTCTAATTCGCTATGGGGAAGGTGGAGTTCTCAATTGTCTCATTTTTGTATGAATAGGGCTGTAAAGTCAACATAAACAATTATTGTCAGTAGCCGTAATCCGCACGGCGACGGGCGGTCTTACTGCGCGGGCTCCGGGGGCGGCTACGGCGGCGGCGAGGGCGAGGGCGTCGCCGAGCAGCCGCTCATGACCCTGCCGTACATCCCGTACGGGCCGGGCCCCGCGCCCCCCGTCTACCCCATACAGTACTACCCCATCGAAGCGGAACCAGGTAACTACCGCGATAACCATTTGGCGTGAGACTGGTGTCGCGAGTCGATGTCAGTGTGACGTCACAAGTTGCAACCTGTGCACGTTGTCGGCGCAGGCATGGTCGGCATGATGGGTGCCATGAGCTACATGAGCTACGAGGAGAGCGTCGAGTACGGCGCCGTGCAGCAGTACTACGGCGCGCACCACCACTACCCGCCGCCGCCGCTGCCGCTGCCGCCGCCGCCGCCGCACCACCAGCACCAGCCGCCGCACCACCAGCCGCCGCACCACCACCAGCACCAGCACCACATGGAACCCAAGTGAACGTACCGCGCGGCACACGATACCGAACTCGTTTAAAATAACTACTAATTTACATTTCCTTTACTGTAACGTCTCAGTACTTATTGCTACAATTCACCGTTGGTTACATTTTTTAATAGAAACTTTTCTTTTATATTTTTCAAGTTAAAAAATTATTTGAAATAAAGCTTTGTTCTCAAAATATAACAAAACAACCTTCTACTATAAAATGTAACTAACGGTGGATTGAACAAATGAGCACTGAGATGTTAACTACGTATTAAATTTCTGTTCTTTAGGAATCTTATTAATCTTTTGTGCTTCCATACATTCTTTTGTATGTAACTTATCTGTTTACAAATTTAATGTCACAATTCTTAATATTCTCTTATTAATTTACCTTGTTATATAAATAATAACTTAATTCTATGTACCAACATAAATGCCAATAGTAACGGATGTAGCTGTAAAGTTTTTGTTGTCCACCTTTGATAACTTTGATTTTACTATGAGTTTGGTTATCGATAGAGATTATTTTTTAAACGCGTTCGGATGGCGGATAAAAAAAACGACAAATTTGCACTTTTATCTACAACGGTGAAACTCTGTTCAACTTCGGAAGGCTTACGGCGAGAAGAAACTTCTCCTAGCTTTGGTTTACTGCATTATTCAACGCTTCGAAAGTTTTACCAAGTCATTTCCCCCTTGTAATCTAATTCTCATGTCGCCTTCTTATACGATTTCGATCATTTTCATTGTTTTCAAAAATCTTATTTCGCGAATGCTAAATTTTATATACTTACACTTATAAAATTTAATTTGTACCTGAAAATAACATATCAAAAAGCTGTCTTATACACATTTTTGTGTTTAGAATTTTAGTGAAATAAAGTAAACCAAAGCTTCGAACATCGATCATAAGTCATTTTCAAGTAAGTGGGTAATATCGAAATCCGAGCTTTAACGATATATGAATTACTTGAAGGTGATACACATTAACAATTTCGAATTTGAGGCCTGTGCTAATTGTTAATGTAATAATAATAATTTAATTCACATAATAATAATAATATATTATTGCAGTAATTATCATGGTTTTGCATAGCAAAATAAATTACTAACATATTATATTGATTATTATTGTATGAATAATATATATATATATATATATATATATATACTTTTTTGGCATATGTAAATGATTTCAAGTTATATGTACTGGATAATTAAGTTGTTCTGCGTTTTATACGGGAAGCATTAATCTCAACACAGCTGTAGGCCAATGTTATTTAAATTAAACATTTTGTATTATTTCATATATGCCAAGTGTATACTGAATAATGTCAATTGGAACGGACTGAGAGGTGAATTTTCTACTATGACCCTGAGTTGGTCCTTAACTATGAAGGAACTGGTCTTTAAAATAAAGTATTTAATCAAAGGTATCGTTTGCACACTTATGAAATGTTAACTTTTTAAATTCCAAGGTAAAAAACAAAATTTGTTTCAAAATAAATTACTTTATATATATATATGGAGTAAATAATAAAATTTAGTTACACACATTTCAATTATATTTAGAATATTCAGAAAAAAAGCAACAATTTGCATTGAAGTGAGATCAATTCCTTTAATAAATAATAGTCCGTCACGGCTGGTCCGTCATTCAATTTAAACATATACTGAAGAGTTATACAAATATCAGGGTGTTGGAGCTCTGCTTCGGTTAAGACGCCATGGCGACGTCGCCAGCTACTTATCCAAGCAGTTAATATTGAAATAGATGGTACCTAAATCACTTAGCGTCGCCAATTTGAGAGCGTTGCCGTGAGCTACGACTCCCTACGTGGCGTCTCGATACTTTGGCGGCATGGCGACGTCGCCACTATTGCACACGTAACTGCACCTCACTCGCTCGGACGCCAACAGGCCGCCATTTTGGATGATCGCTCGGACTTCACCACAAGCTGACGAATTAACGAACTAACTGTCGAGATGCTATGGCCACTCGACATGGCGACCCTCGGACACCACCTGCACCGCTGGCGACGTCGCCATGCTGTCTTAATGAGGCAGAGTGCTTAAAATAACGTCGTGGGAACAAACAAGGAGAGTGTTCATCGAAAATGGTAATAATATTTGTGGCGGGGACGGTACATCGGTTTACATACGCCGCACCGCGCACGCGCCGCGCACGCACCGCGCACGCACCGCGCACGCACCGCACTGCCGCGTTCCACTGTGGATATGACAATTTTTCTATTTTGTCACAATTTCGAGTGTGTATTAAACGATAGTCATTAAAATAGTATAATAATATAGTTTTTACTTTTATTGAGTGAATAATTAGAGACGGGGTTGTGAAATTATTGAAGTAATAAAAAATAAACTCTTTATTCTGTGTCAATTTACTTGGGATTCAGAAAAAATTGTCATTGACACAAACGTGAAAATCGGTACGTTATTAAAAAATATAACGTGCCCTTGTCGCGTGTACTTATGATTTACTTGATATAAGAGAATATAACAAATTCGATATTATTTCAATTATTTATAGTTATTTTGTGATATTATACATGCATATATCCCGTTTATTTAAACATGAATGTTGGTGAGTCTCGACTGGAGCGACGCGTAACGCAACACAGTCGTTGGTAGACGCGGCGCGGGACACTTCTATTGTTATTTATATGTAACATTATATATTATATTATATGTAACGGTAAATTCTATTGTCGTAAATGTAAATGTCGTGTTGTAAAATGTACTTAAGTGTTGTATATGAATCGAGGATAGCAGTCGACTTAATACGAGGAACAGTCATCAGCAGGTTAAAAGGTGACAATGGCCAAACCCCATTATATAATACTTTGGGAAAAATTGAAGGGGCTGAGCAGGAATATAAGTTTTCTGATTTGGATAAAATACGGAAGTTATTCTGAAGGTGCAATTAATATATATTTTCACCCACCTCTACATACAATTATCTACTTTTCTCATATAAATAAATGCCAAAATTATTATACGACAGCTGCAATTGTTGTCGCTATAATATTATTTATGTCTGTTGATAGGTACAATTAGTATTTGAGTGTCTGTGAGTCCGTAAAGGTTGTTGTTCTCGATTACTTTGTATATGAGTGAGGCGCTGGGCCACACGTCTCCGAGGCCAGGCTCCGGCGCCTGCGTTAATAAAGCATCTTTTTTATACTTCGAAAGTACACCGTATTATTGTGCACCTTCAATATTTTGACTCACGAGTAGAATATTTGAAAACATTTTTATAAAGTATATATATAGACACTGGAGTCCAGTTTTCTTGTATCTCGAAAAATATTCGAATAAACGTTTTTTTTAAATGGTACTCTAAATTTCACAGTTACAAATTTAATCGACCGAGAAAAGCTAGTTTTATGAAATTCGTCATAAATATAGTTTGTATGTGTTAGTTTGCTATATCCGCTTGGAAAAGATTCGTCAGTTGTTAGTTGCTAACAATTGATTAGACGTGTTTCGAAGCTCCAGTTTACATCGTCAGTTGAATGTCGAACGATATCAACTGAACGTAATCAATTGTTACAAAGTAACAGCTGACAAATCTTTTCCTGGTGGAACCAGCAAACTAATATTTAAAAAAGCTATTTAAAATTTTAGGCAATATTTTTCAACAAACCACCTTTTAAAGCCCTAAGCTTTTACGTTCTTTAATAAATGAATTATTGTTTTTTTAAAACAGCATTTAGGTTCCATAATATTGTTCGATTTTCGAGATCAACAATATTGTCTATATCACGGTACTTGAAAATGGTTTCAGAGCTTCAGGGCCGTTCGACCAGTTCGATAATATTTCCTTACTAAACATGTCTTCATACTACTTTAAATAATTATGTCATGTTACGTCACAGCCGCGCTATGACCATAACGTATTTAAATCCGTCGAAGGCCCACTCGCTATACTGTTCCTAATGTTTTTTTTGTGCTAGTGGATTTGTTTTAAAATTTTTGTCCTTTAAATTATTAGGATGTTTGAGCTAAAGAAATGTATACAGTAAATTAATTATTTCATATATGTAAATTGTGAACAATAGTATTATGGCTACAAATTGAAATGTTTTGTGTAAATATTATTTTATATTGAATATTTTCGTCGGTTAAAATAATATAGTTTTAAATATTTTTTTTTAGAGAGAAAAATTGGCTTCCTCAATCCACTGGTGCAAAATATCTATTCTGAATATCAAAATTTCTCTTAAAATATAATCGGGAAGTGTTCATCGGTGCTGCGGAATTAATCGAGGTCGACAGGGTCTAACTGATATACTTGTATGTGTCAGCTATACACTTACATACATACATACATACAATTATTGTGTAGTCGTTAGTAACAATATCATTCCTTGTAATAATTGTAAGGTGAAACTGTAAATTAAGCCAATGCGTAATATAATTAGGTTGTATGTCGCAAATTTAGGTTTCTGTCTGATTAGTTTAAATTGATCGATTTTTCCAACAATCTGTACTAACGATCATCTAGTCCGGTAACACAGTCGGTCACTCGCTCAGATTCTATTCGCGTTAGTTCGAACAACCACAAAAACGACTAATTACAAAACCGCGTTATAACGAATTAATGGAATGTGAGCTCATTCGAGGACATGATATCGATATTCTCATCTTGTAATAAATGGATCTGTATGAAAGATTCAGAGAGAAACGGTTGTTTAGTCGGTTGTTGGTTTAAATTGAGTTTTCGCTTACTGTAATGTAGTTAGAAGTAAGTCGGTGTTGTCGCGCTGAATGCGCTCGGAACTGGTTCAACGTTTGTTTAATAACAACGAACGGAACGAGCTTTCCACGATATTAAATCGGGATAATATTATATATTGAATCTCCTTTTATCTTTAAAGTATTAAAAATGTATACAATGTGAACACAAGGTATCCTACTTTGATCTCAAAACGACATTAATATTAACATTTGGTGCTTGGGTAGCGTTTTATACTTTTATAAGGATAGAGAGGGAGAGAGTGTGTGTGAGAGAGGGAAAGAGGGAATTGGTAACAAAGTTGTAGGGCCGATATGAGTCGTATAAAATGAAAATCGGCAAACTAGGTCTGACCGATGATTTGGTGATTCAAAAAATAAGTTTATAATTAAATTGTATCTGTAGACGTTTATGGCGAATATTTTACTGTTAACTTTGTGTGAAACTTTGCCGCCTTTGATTTAATACGACTCGTATATTAAGAGGAAATTACGTATTTGTTATTAAATCTAGGTCAGTTATACTCAAATTGTCATATCATATGTATTTAAATACTTGTATGTAATTGAATCTCACACTTTATGCATTACGTTGTGAAACCAGTTAATGTTTTCTGTCTGAGAGGCAACTAATAAATAAAAACATTACTTTCAGGCCAAGTTGAATTTCATATAAGTACTTCAAATAAGGATAATTTAGGAAGCTATCTATCTACAAATAGCTTAAAGATCGATTGTAATTTCAAGAGTTATTGGTTAAAGCATGATGATAAAAAATGATGTAAAATTGAGTGTGGCTGACTTAGTTTTCATAGCGATAGTGTGTTTAAATAACGCATTCACTACAAACCTTTAGTTGATCGCTTGTGCATTTATCGAACTTAGAACGCTTGAATAGTAATCAACAGAAATATGTTTTAAAAGGTATATAACAGTACGTATAATTCTGTATTAAACACTAAGATGGTATTATTTTGCTTCATAATTTAGTCTTAATTATATCTTTACTTTCTATACAGGTACGACATTAATTTGTTTTGGCTTACGAATGAAGACATCTTCTATAATGATATGTTAGATACAAATAGTGGGTTTAGGATTTCGGTTTGTTCCTATTGTGTCTAGATTCTATGCTATGATAAAAATACCAGTTTGTGGTCCATCTGTGTCCCGAGTTTAGGATACTAATTATACCTTTTAAAATATTATCTGTTTCTTTAAAACGATTAGAACTTAACTATGTATAGTCAATGATTTTTTTAAATTTGTGCTCAGGAACATAGTACAGGTTTTTTCGGTTATCGCAGTACCTGTGTAAGTTGCAAAACGAAACATATTTTTGGAATGTTTACATAAAATTAGGCTGTGATTTTGATTGTAATACCAGGACGGCTGGACAGAGGCCCAGGGGCGAGGTAGTGACTGAACAATTGATGTAAAATGGATACCGTTTGTGGAAGCAGTTGCGGCACTTAAGAAATTATTTTCTCATTACTGATATTTAAAAAATCGTTTAGTGACACCGTGAAGGCTTTATATTTATCTATTTATGTTCTAATATTTCAATATACAGTGAATTTCAATTATAACGACAATGAAGGGACCACTATAATTCCGTTCACTATATGCGGAAGCCGCTAAATACATAGGTAGAAAAAAAAACAGAAGCAAGAAGGAAAGAAAACAATATTCATTGCCAGACAATACAGCCACGCAATGCACATATATCGCATAAATTCTGAGATTTAACTTTACCTATACCATATATATACCATATACCAGCATATTATTAACCTTTGTGTGTTTGTTTGGTGACTCGGTTGTCGCCGGTCGCAATATCTGCAAGGCATTTCTAGGAACTTGTTACAAATAGTTCATTAAACTAGTCGCTATATCCGAACCCGGCGCTACACCCGAACTCGCTATAGCCACAAAGGCGTTATAACCGAGGTCGTTATAAATGATATCCACTGTACTTCACACTATTTATTATATGATTACACGTTAATTTCAAGTGTCGTAATGAGGAATAATGATTATAAATAACGTAAAGGTAGCAGCTTGGAGTGAAGTTATTCAATTGAAAATTAATAAAAAAACCCTAACACGAGCACTCGTGTCATTATGGTTGTTACCTTGAAATCGGTTCAAGATTTTTTATTAAGGATATTTTCGTCCCTACATATTATATACAATTTGTGAACACGTACCAAGTTGTTGCAAATATGTAAATCATACCAACGGAAAATAATATAATATTTTATATAATATATTGAAGTAAAAAGACTCTTATAAATAGTCTGATCTGTTTGTTTACCTTAAAGTAGTATTTACATCAAGTATAACAGTCTGCGTCTCTACTGACGTACCTACTAGTATTTTTAATAAATAATTTCTTCGATTTGCGCATTTGCATCAGCTTGGACCCCTATACATACATTTTACTATTCTATACATTAGGTACGTAAATAAATTTCGACTGTTTGTACAGAGTGTTGTTAAAAATAATTAATAAAAAAAATACAAAAAAAATAATAAGTGTACTCTGTCTGTCGGTATGTTTGTATGTTTCGATGTAAAGTGAATATTCGATGTTGCAGTGTTAGGTGTAAATCAACTAGAAGTTAGAATTTTATGTTAGTCGTTAATTAATATTTACGTAAATTGTAAGATTTTTTTGTTATTTTATAAGCAGCGGTCAGTTTTTTTTTGTTTTTTTATCGTCAACAGAAATAGATTTTTTTTTTGTTCATAGCGTTTGTAGTTTCTTTTTTTTTTGTATGTTAAATTGATAGTATGGTTCAGTTTGGAGTTAGGATGGTTGGTGAAAATTCCCGTTGGTGATGTGAAACATGTGAAGAATACAATAATGGGTTGTGAATATTCTATAGGGGTATTATTCGGTAAGGGGTTGTTTATACAAACGCTCAAATTACGTCCGCCTTTGATTTGTAATATTTTCCGAATTTCATTCAATAAAACTGATTTTTCGATTTTGCTGTTTTATTATGTGTTTTGGGAAGCGAAGATATTTCATATTGAAATACACTTTATTCTGTTTCACGGGGGCGAGGGGGGGAATTAAAATTGATTTGTTACATGCGTGTAACTAAAAGAAGTTTAATAAAACAAAAAAATCACAATAACATTAAAAACGAAGGAACGTTTAAAAAATAACGTTGTCGTGAAGTAGAGTTTGTTGTGGCGTAAACTTATTGTAAAACTATATAGTGAAAGTACATACTATATAATGTAATATAATAGATGTACAGTATCATTGAGATAAGTTTTATATATAGGTATACTGTTAATAATAAAAAATTTAAGTTATAGACAATAAAATAAATAATAAAAGAAGCAATATATCAAACTAAACTGTTTGCTCTAAAAGAAGGTAAGCTTGAAATTGAAAGTAAATAAGGACATGGCATTTCGAAATGACCAGTTCTGAGCTCCCGCTCCTGACCTATCCACTCGAGCTTATTCTATAAGTATTCGGGTTGAAGTGATTTCACAACTCCAAATAATAGCTTAGGAAATAACAATTTATATCGAGCATCCATTTTTACAATATGTACATCGTTCAAATACGAAGTAACGTGTGCCAGCGCCGGGATTCTAAAATAGTAACCGGCACATGAGATGCAGTAATTTAGTTTGGAAAGTATTAATGCCTCACAAAGATTAATACGAACTTCAGGTTTTAGAAAGTCCCTTATTTTGTATATAACTTTAATTCGAAAGAAACAGTTGCAAGCTACTTCAAGAACATGTGATTCGAAGTGAAGTGAAGCCGCTCATCTATAAGAATTCTCAGGCTTCTTGCTTCACTCACACGTTCAACTGTTTCTCTATTCACTACAATACTTGGATTATTAGAATTTATGCAATGAATCTGATTCTTACGCAAGTTACTGGAAGTTAAGTACTTGCACTTTGCAGGATTAAGTACAAGAGTTTTCAGTGGACCATTGATAAATGTTATCAAAATCACCTTTTTTTTTTTACGAAATTTTATCATTTGGACGATTTATTGGTATATATACTTGCAAATCATCAGCGTATAGATCAGAGTTGCACAGACCGCGGCTCGCGGGCCGCATGCGGCTCACTGTCGATGTTTGTGCGGCCCGCCAAAGAATTAAAAAAAAAAAACAGTGAAAAATAAAAGCCATGTCAATAATTCTATATATGTTTATGAGACCATAGGGTTATGCTGTGTACGCTCTACGTATTAAATCAATGCAATGCTATATAGACTTCGATTTAAAAATTAAAATATCAGTAAATTATTTTTACACTGTTATTCCAGTTGCTTTTATTTGTAGTGGCCCGCATTTCGCTCTTAATCTGTCCGAGTGGCCCCTAGTTCCAATAAGTCTGTGCATCCCTGGTATAGATGATATTTACAATGTTTGATACATCGAGCGACATCTGCCCTGTATAGTATAAAAAGGAGGGGTCTCAAAATTGGACCTTGAGGTACGCCTTTCTTAACAGCGCAAGGTCTGTTTTTTTTTTCGAACTGACTATACTGTTAGCCTTAGGGGCCCTGGAGCCTTTGCGGCTTTTACAGCTTCACCGGGCTTGGTGGCGAGCGCTTAAGGCACTCAGCCGTGTAGCGTTGCAACAATTCCGAGGGTGTCAAAGTGGCCGGACCTCGGCTCGGACTGTTGCGCGTATGCAAAGAAGTCGAGATCTGGCCAATTCCCTATCATTCGAACTAAACTAACTATACATATATACATGTGTATTTAGTTATCTGAAAATTTTTGTCTAAAGTAACTAGGCAAAAAAAGAAAAAGGTCCCTTACAGAACCTATGTGGCGTGCATGTGTGTATGATGCAGTGTAATGTGTGTCTGTGATAGCTAGTGAATGTAGAGTCATTATCGCGCGAGCAGCTGCTTGGCTCAAGGGCTCCATACCGTTGGATCGGACCTAGGGCGCAAAGTCCGTCTAGAAACACGCCAAGCAAAACTCTCACTATAGAGAGAAAAGAACGTTCAGTTTTTCCCGAAATGAAAATTTCCAAGAAACTTTCAAAATTTTCTTGCCATATAAACCGAATTCGGGCTATTACGAATATATATAAATAAAAATAGATCATAAATTTGATCAATAAAATTATTGTAATATATACCTATATACAAACTGTAATAACTGAATATTTTTTTTATTTCAATGTGCTGTATATATCTTGAAAGCGATTCCTCAAATCTAAAATGAGCATAATTTACTGAAATATTGGGTGCATATTATTCAAATGCAACAATTCGTCGTTTGATAATAAACAACGGTACCAGATTTCAGCCACGTGGCTACACTTTGTGTGAACTGTGAAGTAGTGACGTAGTGTCGTCAATCAACAATACTTCCATGTAATCAACTTACTTCACTCCTATGCCATTCACTCACCGCACCGGCAGGCTGACAGAGTACATTATTTATACTGGTAGCCGGCTTTCCGCTCGAAAAGGTGGTTATTTTGTGAAGGTAGGTAGTTAAACATAAAACTTGAAATATCCAGTACAATCCATCATTTGTGTAATATATTTAAATACTAATGCTTCCAATATGTAAGGAAAATACATTTGGCATTGTGTTGAATGTGTTTTAATTCCTTTTATTATACAGCTGATATAAAAATGTCAGTGAACGTTACGAGTAGGTGTACCTACCTATTTGTAGTTGTCGGTTATTAATTTTAAGCACAAATGAACCTTTTTAAATTGGATTTTAACAGAGTTCTAATTTTAGACAATTATACATTATAGTTTATACCCGGTTATAAGTGATTTTATTCAAATTTTCTCTTTGCTTATATAATGTTGTTTAGATATAATTATCACGTCATATAGATAATTTTTAACAAGCAGACATATATACCTAGAAAAAATATTATACTATAAATTCAAGCTTAATTCTAGTCCGTACAAGTCCCACTACTGAGTAAACGTCTTTTCTCGAAGAAAGGAGTACTCTAGCGCACACGGCCGAAACGGTCGCCCAGGGTCGTTCAAAAAATGCCATCCACTGTATAGGGGAAACGGTATAGGTATGGGCTATTTAAGCGACCACAACATTCTATTTTTGAACATAAAATAAATAAAGTTGTATGATAGAAACAGCAATTATGTTATAAGATACAATATTAATGTATTTATTCATTAGCGGTGTTCCCATACACTTTTTCTTTTATTATTTGAAAAAAATCAATAGAAAAACATAAATGTAAAATTAACAGTAATTAACCGCATTATTGCACTTATTGGCCATAAGAACATACAGTTATTAACCACATTTTTTTATATAATAAAAAGTAAGTTTACATGTACATATATTTACTAGATTACATAGAAAAAAACATCTTCTTGATGACTTTCCATCTCAGAATCATCATTAAACAAATAACATCTATGGCATATGCACGCAAAAACTTCATCTTCATCTGGAATGTACTTCTGGTGCTTAACAGTAATGCAATAACAATGATAAGATTTCTTACAATAATTGCAAAATAAAGATTTGTTTTTAACATTTCGACGACGGCATGGATCATAATAATCTTTGGTTTATTACTTAAATCATTTTTGTTTCCAGTCTCAATATTATTTCCGCTTCTCTCTTTGGAATAATAAAAAGCTTCAGTTTCAGTCTCAGCGTTTAGGTTTTCTTTTCCATATCTAACTTTTTTTTTTGTCTTCTTGAGAACATTTTCTTTTCGAGCGGCTGCTTGTTCATCTCTTTTTCTTTTCCTTTCTTGTTCTTTTAACAGTTGCTCTAGAATTGTCGGAAGTACGAACGTGTTTTTTCTGTCTCTAATAAATTTCCTTTTTTTTACTGGCGTATCCTGTAAGATAACATTCAATTATTTCCTAAAATAAGGCTAATCAATATAGGGCTAAGATAAGTAGATGGAGTACACAAATCTGAAAGAAAGCTTTCAGCTATCTCAGACCATCAGGTCTAGGTCAAAACAAGTATCGCGTGGAATATCAATAAAAAAGTTATGTACTGTGTCGAGAACGTCGTCTGACTTTCTTGAAAAGCCCTTGCGAGCCATTGTAACCAACCATTCTTCGGCTGTATCTTCCTCCTCATGTGTTAAATATGTTGTCGGTCCAAATTGAGATCGTGAACTAGGGTTTTTGAATTTGAACTTTGCTCTTGGGATATTATATTTTTGCAGCTGCTCTCAAAGACATTGCTTTATCGTTTATTTTTTTCTAATGCACGACGCTTCTTAGGCTAAGGCTTCTTTTGTGAACTGGGGTATATTTGGCATGGTTGTTTTCTCACAAACCTGATAGTTTTCTATCAGGTTTCTATCCTTCTTTTGGTAGAAACGTTTGGGTGACCTTGTCCAACATAAATTATGAATTATTACAGTAATTGGCCTATTTTTTTGTATTGGTCAGTATTAACAATGGCACAGTAATTGACCTAGGCTAAAAACTATTTACAAAAATCTAAAATCTATGGGTAAGACTGACTAATATTGACAAACGAAGAGAATTCTTTATTAAAAATGATATTTGCTAAGTATAGGATAAACACAGTAATTTGCAAATACTTGTATATTTTGAAAATCATAGGGATAGTTATTGGCCAACTTCGTTGTGGTAGTTACAACAAAGATGTCGTCATATTACACTTTAAATCCGCTTATAATGCATACCAGCGTTACATATTAAAGGATTTCATGTACTGTACTATTTTACATAATAGACAAAATATGACATGAAATTTAGTCTTAAAATTTTTAATCAAACTTATCTGTTTCTGTCCTCACGCCAAAAACAAACCACAAATAACAAAAGGACCTTTTCATCTAGCGGCATTTTTTTGAAACTTTTTAGACAATTATTAATAGTATTACACAATTATAATTTTATTAATCTACCTTTTGACAAGATAGTTGTTAGTTTTTTAGTAGCAAAGATGAAATGGCTAACAACTATATGAGCGTCAATAACTAAACCGTTTCCCTTATTTGAGTGTTTTTTTTAACAATTTATGCCAAACGCTGGAGAGAGGGGGCGCCACTATCAAGTTTCTGCCCCGGTTCGAAAAACTCGTAGGGTCGGTGCTGCCAAGTTTCAAGACTGCGGGGAGTACTGAATAGGTTTTGATAAACGGCTCGTGTGCGTTATTTTAAATATGAAGTGCCGTATCTCTTTGATGTGTTAACCTAGAAAATTTTACAGCAGCACGAGGTCGTTGGCCTTGGTATATGATATTAATATCAACTCTGTAGATTCACTCGTTTTAGAGAAAAGTGTCTTGACACACGCACAGGCAGCCAGCCAGACAGACAGACAACAAAGTCATCCTATAAGGCTTCCTTTTTTTATATTTTGAGGTACAGAATCCTAAAAATGATATGTTTGTCGTTGAAAAATACTTCGTTTATTGTTCTGATGTTCTTTTTTTTTCTTTAATATGTACTCAATGCGCTGGACGGATGGTTTTAACTAAATTAACAAGGGTTGCGGAATTTAGTAATTTGCTACTGGTATGTATTATGATAGAGATAGGATTACCGCTAAACTCCGGAAACTTCAATTTCAGGAAGCAAATGAAATAACTAATTCTAAGGTACCTATCGATAGAGATATCACAAAATATTTAACATCTAATTTGTCACTTTAATAGACGATCAACAGCAAAAAATATCTATTCATTAAAAAAATATTAACCTGATACTTCAGATATAACGCTTGTCTTTGTGCACGAAATTGTTTTAAAACATATCTGTTATCGCTGTAACTAGTTATATACTTTTTGTTGATGTACATAGTTATGTAGCTATAAAATAATCAAGAAAATTTATGCATATTATTATATACTAGCTGTGCCCGCGGCTCCGCCCGCGTTGACTACAGAATGCCGTCGGTTGAGCGCATGCGCTTATTGTACTGCCTCAAAAATCCTTTTTAGATAGACATATTCTATCGCTGACTTTTTTGTAGGTCTTTTTAAGATCTACAATTATGTAGTAGGTACATAAATTTGATATATGTCGTATGCTCTACTCAGCGTTAACAATTTAAGCGCCCCCAAAAGTGTCTTTTTCCGAATTGATTCACCATTATCGTCACTGCTTATTTCGTATGTTACTATATCTAACAAATATAATCTATATCCGGACCAGATAATATAGCCATGAATTAAAACAAGAACTTGGATTGGAAAAAATTGGATAAGTGGTTTTCGCCTGTAGGTAAACATAAACGGACAGACAAGACAGAGACACGTTTAGTTTTGTAATATGTATAGATTTATCATCCACTTCTGATAAATAAATGTTATTTAATTATGTAACAAGCTACATATCAACTAGACGCGTTGACTACCTACTGAAGATAAAGCGATACCTACTTTCGAGATTTATAACGAGTTACTATTGATTTTCAATTAAAATACATCAAACCAGTCAACGCGTAGTATTTTATGTTAACCATGCGGTTTAATTCTACTATTGCCCCTAACAACAATAAATTAATATTACTCAAAATAAGCCAAGAAGCCATTATGGCTTTCTTGTATATTATGTACACCGCTTAAAAGCACGTATAAATAAATATGCATGCCTATCTGTTACATTAAAAAAAAACAAGTAGGTAGTCGCTTGGCTAGCTACTAAGCTCATGTTGAAGATCTGTCTCCAACCTATTATCTGTAAATTTATGCGACTGAGAGGGAGAGCCAGTCTCTTTATATCGATTTTTTAATCAATATGATATGTCCCTTTTGACTTTACATGGCACCAACTTCGATAATCAAGAATAATAAAATTGTAATCAATTTCATATATTTGTACTGTTTCACAAAAGAACGCTCATGTATTCGTGAAAATGCAGTTTACCATCTGCATATCCTTTGCAGATGTCGATCAAAGTTGAGAAAATATCGGAGCCTCTAGTGCTTGGTGAAGGCCCGCATTGGGATGATCGCCAACAAGCCTTGTTCTTCGTCAGTATTGAAGAGAAGACTATACATAAATACGTGCCAAGCACCGGGAAATACAGCAAGACTACTTTAGGTAAATGAGAAATCACGTATCTGATCATAATCATACCCATGCTACTATACAAATGCTTAAATTCGGTCACACACTAAAATCAGAAGCGGGAACTTGGCTCTGCATTGCATCCTCTAGAACACAATTATAAATGATTATAATAATGTGATTATTGTGTATATTTTATTTTTTACACTATTATAGTTGTAATTGGTCAATTTCTTAAAAACGTCGCGTTTCAATATCCATTACAACCCTATATTGTTGAACCTAATCACGTTGGATAGGGTAATTGTAGATGTTAAGCCCCTTCGAAATACTCCAGCAGGCTACAGTCTACAGATCGATATAACATCGGCCGTTTTACAGTCATTATTAAACAAAAAATGTTGATTTTTCAGATGGTCGTGTCGGCTTTATAGTTCCTGTGGAAGGAACACTGGATCAGTTCGTGGTAGGCGTAGAACGTAATTTCCTCATTGTGAAGTGGGACGGTGAAGATGGAAGTAAGGTCTCTTTGGTGAAAGATCTCGGAGAAGTAGACACTGAAACGCCAACGAATAGAATAAACGACGGAAAAGCTGATCCTAGAGGCAGACTCTTTGCAGGTACCTGAAAATTTTAAAAAGACTAAGTATTTGAAAAATTTAAATATATTGACAAGGGATACCTACTTTACGTATGGTTAGGGTTTTTACAAATATGAAATATTTTGATCTGGATATCTTAATCGGTTTCGGTTATGTTAATTATTTCGGCTATCCGACAGTTTCGGATAATTTCAGTTATGGCTATTATATTATTCAAAGTATTGTATATAGAAGTAAAATAGGTATTTGTTACATTTTATCAAACTTTGGGATTCGACAGTATCTCAATTGACTTCGTCCCTATCCGAAATTATTCGAAACATTTATATTGGATATGATTACGGTTTCAGATATTATTTTACTTCGGATATCCACAATAGCTTCGGTTGCGAATACGGAGTTCCATAACACTCCTATCGCGAAATCAATAATAATGGTATGGGTCGCGTATCAAACAGAGAAATTGCCGGAGTTTATTTTGTTATCCGTATTGATATTATATACCTAACTATATATAATAAACACAATGTTGATATTATTATGTATGTTATGAAATTTTATTGTACTCACAGTAATTTACTCTAATAGCAGCAATACCTCTTGAATCGCACCAAAGATGCTCTATTAGATTTAGATCTGCTGGAATGTCCAAATAACCGGAAGCACGTCTTCAACATAAGGTAACAGTGTTTCTTCCAGTATATATTTGTATTGGAACTGATCCATTTTCCCTTCTATCAGCTTAACAGTTCTAACACCATGTCCAGAAAAGCACCCCCAAATTTTCACATTTTCCCCAAAATGCATTAATGACACTTAAATTATGTACTATATACTTAAATTCGAATGCTTTATTCGGAGGGCATCGTACATATCGTTATCCATCAGAAAATATCCTGTTTATTTTTGTCTCGTCAGAAAAAATAACATTTTTCCACTGTCTAACGGTCCAGTTTTCATACCTTTTTGCAAATGCATGCCGGGTTTGCCTATGGCACTGTTTCAACATGGGCACCTTCCTTGCTATCCTTTCGTGCAACTTTTCATCTACCAAACGTCTTCGAATAGAACGTGCCGTGATTGCTAAAGGGTTGTTTTTACGAAAATATTCTTTTCTCAGCTCATTAGACCCTTTAAAAGGATTTTGTTTTGCCAAACGAACGATATTTAGATCATCTCGACGACATGACTTTCTCTGTTTGGGTACACGCGAAACATTTGAAGTAATTTGATAAGTGGCAAAATGCTTTACAACGTGGAAAAGCATGGTTTTTGAGCATTGCAGGCTATCGTTTTATATTATTTTCCAATTCTTCTCGCAAAGTTTTATTATTACTTCCCTTGTAAATTTATCACAACTTTTATTTCTCCCCATTGTTTTCATATGAAGCAATCACCTTTAAGACTTTTACAGCACTAAATGGCGCCAAAATTATACGAATAGTGACCTACAACCACAGAGTCACAGTGTTCTCTATTTAAATTTGAATAAAAAATATACTATTCAGCGTTTTTAAATATGTGACCAGTCAGTAAGTAGTAATACTAGGTTCAGATCTAATGTAAAAGAAAATCTAGGAGTTTTTGGGCGGGATCTCAAGCTGTCATGTAGTAGTTTTTATTTATAAATTTATTTTATTTGACCCCATATTGTGTAATACAGGTGGCGTTTTGCATAATAAAACTTGGTTATTGTGCACAATTGAAGTGGATTGGAAAATAATATCATGGATCATGAATTCTAAGATGCTACAAAAACTCCGTAGAAAATTCTAACAACGGAACCACCATCTTGTTAAGATCCTGAAATCGTCATAAAACTGGAAACTATATTCACTCGATAATGGCAGTAATAGTCTTCAATAAAGTGGATCGGTTAGGACTAAGTTAGGAAAGAGAAGAAGAAGAGTTTTATCTATTTATTTTTAGGCACTCATGTGTAATAACGAATTTTGGTATGGAAAATTTTTGCGATACCGAGAGAAATACAGCGAATACATTAACGAATTAGTTATACTTGTTAGTTTGAAAAAACCTTCCCTTTAAATAAGCGTTTTTAATTATATGACCACAACTGTATGTCACTAATAATATTAGAAATAATATAATATATTGTTTCTTCAAACACTATTCTTTCCAACGTCTCTCGCTCGTGCGTGCGCTCCGCCATCATTTCATCTATAGATAACATTTTTATCTTTCTTATTCTATAAAATCGCGTTCGCGACAACTGTTGCTATTAACTATATAAAAATTCTTTCTGAATCCGCTGCCGTTGCAACGGTTACATAGAAAACCGGTATTATTGCCTAGTCAATATTTCAACGTCAACGTTTATTAGTCAACGCATTTTCAAATAGGCTTGATTCGCTAGTACAGTTCTTTGGAGTCAAGTACTGTTTTTACGCGAAGTAAAATTATTTTGTCGTTGATCTAGTACAACCTTTTTCACTTCACGCAAGAATAACAAGATTTCTGACTGAAATTACAGATATGATATTCCAGATTTAATGAAGGAGAAAGCTGATGAGCTCTTGCAAGAGTTATTAAATGCACAACGTATTGTTTATTTAACTAATACACAAATTTTTCCTGATTTAAGGTACCATAAGGTCCTCAAAAGATTCAGGCAACCTCAAAAAAGGTGCATTTTTCCGTCTGGACGCTGCCAATGGTCACAAGATAGAGAAAATATGCGACGAAATAACAGTTTCCAATGGTCTCACATGGGATCTCGCAGAAAAAGCAATGTACTACATCGACTCCATGGAATATAAAATCAGAAGATATGATTATGATGTGAATACTGGAGAGATCTGTGAGTTCCGTTCTAACCATAACACTAAGATAATAGAATATTGTAGAAAAAAGTCTTGACTTCCGAAAATCTATCTCTATTATTTATAATTTTTATTTAAAGCCAAAATTGGGGCTACGTGCGGCCATTACGGCATTGGGCAACAGTATAACACATAAAATATTTTTTATAGTAGGTATTAATTATCAATTTAAAAAATAGAAAAAAAACTTACTGTTACCTGAACACCTGTAAGAATAACAAATTGTTAAATTTAAAATATTGGAAAATATTTTTTCAATCAAAAAAAAAAAAATGAAATTGTTAACTAAGTTTTTTCCAACTTCCGTTTTCACAAATGATGACATAAAACTTTAAATCATTGACCAACATTTATTTTGCTTCTTGGAACTTTTCATATACTTAACAAGATTACGCAATGAAAGTTTATAATATATTTTTTAAGTAAACATAAAATGATATGTCCAAACATGTTGTTAATTATTTATTTAACGAAAGATTTTTTGTTGTTTTTAAATATATATTTTTAATGCAAGATGTTAAGAAATTGTTTATAAACAAACAGACAAGTTTAGTATTAATAAAATTAACAGCATTTATAGGCGTTCCATTTTGTGTTCACTTAAAAAAATTCGAATAAACAATATAACAAAATTTTATAAACTTTCATCGCTTGATTTTGTTCAGTATATAATATATACAGTGTGTCCCAGGCCGTGAGGATAAGCTGGCAACATGGGATAGACCAACTAATGTCGGGAACGATAAAAAAAAACCATCGTTATATTCGCTATGGTTCTTAAATAATAGCCATTTTAATAAAAATCATAAAAATAGTAACCCTCTGCGAAACTTTTCGCCAATATGATTAGAGTTTTTAATGTTTGTATTTTTTTCTACAGTTGGGGAATCTCAAGTAGGTACACTAATTATTTTCTAATCAAAACAGATCCGGCAATGGCGACAATAATAATTTTCTGAGAAAAATGACTATCATCGGTAAAAGTATTTTTAATTTACTATCGCTCAACTTTGGCTGGAGAAAAAAATTAACTAGGCTGAGAAGACAAATTTGATCAAAAAATGACCTATTTCACCGTGATTCTAAAATGCTATGACATGTACATTAAAGAAAAAAATAATATAACCTATTATTCCGGTAGGTGACCTAATTTTAAAGTATGTCATTCAAATAAAAATCCTTGTTTACTTATGAAACAGATTCTGTTGTTTCAGTAAAATAAGTCGTGTCGGCATTGTAATCATTCGATAATATGATGCAACCTTTTGTAGTTAGAAAGAGATAGTGCAACCTTTTGTAGTTAGAAAGAGACAGATAGTGACACCTACGCCATTTTGTAATGACATTCAAATTTTTTATAATATATTTTTTTTGAGTAATAAGTCATCCAAAATTCGACGTATGTGTAATAAACTATTGTTTTTATTTGCAGCCAACCTTACATACATTTTCGATTTACCCAAGAAGGGAATTGAGGGCATACCTGACGGCATGACAATAGACACTGACGGGAACCTTTGGGTGGCCGTGTTTGAGGGCTCCTGTGTTCTCAAAATTGACCCAAAGAAGGGAGACGTTTTGCAGAAGGTTCCGATACCGGCTTTGCAGGTCACATCTGCTACGTTTGGAGGTCCAAACCTGGATATTCTGTTTGTGACAACGGCCAGTTTGAATAACGGTGTAGAGCAGAAGCCTCCGTGCGGATCTACGTTCATGGTGACTGGTTTAGGCGTTAAAGGACTACCGAATGTTAATTTTAAATACTGATTTTATTTATTACCTTATTCACTTATCTCTTTTCATGAAGAACGCTTGAGATTTATACGTGGTAAACTTTTTGGATTAATCCTTTGTATTGATTTGAATATTTATTTGTATTTAACTAGCGACCCGCCCGGCTTCGCACGGGTGCAATGCTGATACTAAATGTACCTACCTACCACAGAATGTCCTTATAAACAACATTTACAGCTTTTTTGTCATTAGATAATACAAACATGTTTTGTTTAGAGGTTACTCTTGAAAGAGCGAAATATAATTGGCCATGGTATATAGGGCCGGTACCGCCGCACTTCCCTACATTTTAAATCGGTAATATCTTCGGGAATATTCATTTAAATTACATGCTGTAAAGGGCTATATTAATCTATATTAAATGGACATTGTATTTAAGGTACTTAATTGGATAAGGATTAATGCTGTATTGCTTAAAATCACTTCGTAAATAAGCAATGTTTTCCCGTAAAATGTAAAGGATAAAAAATGATTATTGTGGGTTATCCTTAAGAGATAGATATATACCATCGCGGAATTTATTGTTGACTTTTTTAAGGTGTACAATACTGTAGTACATTATTTTGATTTATCTCGTGGGGTTCAGCCAGCGTTTGCAATGTAAGCGCAAAAAATGTGTTTATTTACGACATCACTTAGAAACCTCTAAATTTACCAGTGTTTCTCTACAATATTATGTATGTATAATACATATAAACCTTCCTCTTGAATCACTCTATCTACTACAAAAAACCGCTTCAAAATCCGTTACGTAGTTTTGGGACGGACAGATTATAGCGACTTTGTTTTATACTATGTAATGATGATAATTAAATGTTATCTAATGAATAATGGAAATTATATTTGAGATGATTCTGAGCATACCAGTCTGTCTATATCATATTACTAGTTGTGCTCCGCGGTTTCACCCGCTTATAATTTAAAAGAAATCACTGATTGATGATTTATAATACCACAGTATAGACAATATTTTTATCGGGTAGGTTATGCGTCACAACTCACACGGCTCGTTCGCACTATTACAACTTTAGACTTCGTAAGGATTAATATACCATGCCTAATAATAATGCTCATAAAAATTTTGTCACAATATGCCTTATTTTGGCTTATGTATAAGAGAAAGGCATATGGTATCGCGGTTTTTTTAGATGTACTAAGGAGCAATATTTTTGTAGAACATTGTATTTACGTATCACTAACCATTACGTCATCGCGTACGGTTAAAGCGGTTCGGGGGCGATGTTACTTCCGACTTACTTAACAAAAATCAATATTTAAGACAATCTGAGAGATGTAGCCTAAGGTAAAACCACCAGTAATTGACACTGCACCAATAGTTGACACTCTGATGAAGAAAATTAAATATTTGATACTAAATTGATTTGAAGTCTTGAGTTTGTTAACCGACTTTTATAACTGACTGTACCTATATGTATTTATAACATTAAAAATATATCAGTAATCAGTGATTTTGGCCATCTCGATCTTTGGCTTCCTTTTTTTCCTAATATTTAATTTTCTTCGTCAGAGTGTCAACTATTGGTGCAGTGTCAATTACTGGTGGTTTTACCTTATTCCACGTGAGTCTGGCTATCATATACAAAAATATTTTTTAGAATCCGAATGGTAGTTCCAGAGATTAGCGTGTTTAAACAAACAAACAAAACACTCTTACGCTTTATTATATTAGTGTAGATATGTAACATATAATAGGTCCTTACATATGAAATTAGCATTTTATGTGGAAAAATAAAATAAAAAATATTTAAATAAACATATCGAAGTATGTACCGTTATTATCATCTATGCACTTTCGCCATTTTATAAGTAGTTCATAGATTCCATTGCTGAAAAAATTGTGGGAGCGAGAATCAATAAAATGTGTGAAGGCGGTTTGGACAGCCTCATCGGAATTGAATTTTTTTCGTTGCAGGAAATTGACCAAATTCCGAAAAAAGTCGTAAACTGTTGGAACTTGGTCCGGGGAGTATGGTGGGTGTCGTAGACATTCAAACTGCAGTTCCTCTAATTTAGCGACCGTCTGTCGTGAAGTATGGGGTCTAGCGTTGTCCTGAAGCAGCAGTGGGCTAGAGAGATTGACCAGTCTGTTGTTTAATGGCTATCTTTTCCATCATGGTTTGCAATTGTTGGCAATAGAGATCTGCCGTTATCGTTAGGAGCTATAGTGTATGACACCAGCAATGGTCCACCAAACACTCTCCATTACCTTTTTCAGAGTTAACTTTCGCTTGCAACTTCACAAGTAACAATACAATTCAAAATTCCCCCGTTATTTTGACGGCTGAGTAATGTAATGCAGCACTCAATGTTTGTTTGTTGGTGTACTTCAGTCAATTCACGTGGTACCCATTTCACGAACTTTTTCACTTTTACAATTTGTTTCAAGTGAATTAAAATTGCTTTATCACTCACACTGAAGCCTGCCGCTGTGACGAGGTTTGCTATAGATCCGCTTCCACGATCACCTTTAATTCTTCATTATCAAATAGGGTCTCCGGCCATCCACGGGATTTGTTTCGTAGGTCAAAATTTCCAGAATGAAAAAGGTTGGAACCAAAAATGTTCCGTGCTATCTTTTACACTAGTTTCCCCATTAACATCATTAATCTTTCGAGCTGTTTCTGCAGCGCTGATGCCACGATGGTACTCATATTCGTAAATAACGCGATATTTTAAGTTTTCCATTTTGTGAAAACAACAATGTCAAAGTAAAGTCAAATGGTACAAAAACAAATGAATCACTAAATTCGAAAAACAAACACACAAGCTTAAATTTTAAATTTCTAGCCAAACGCCAGATATTTTAGATCAAGGTGGCCAGTTCAACAAAACGCCAATTTCATATGCAAGGACCTAATATATAAATCTGTCGTCAAGCACATATGGATGTGTTCCGACAGCTGCATTTGAGAGTCAGTCTTCCCACTAGGCTTAGCGCGTTCTTCTCATCTTGTGCCACATTAAACAATACTTAAAAACAGGTGAAATTTCATTTTTTTTTTACTGTAGCCTTTTAATTTCTTTTTTACTTACATTTTTTAGCAATTTTAAATTCACTGTGTCATAGTTTAATTGACTATTAATATTTCTTTGTAATTTTGCATCTTGTGAAATACATTGTTGTATAATGTTATTTTATGAAAATATCTAACCGCTGTTTCCTGTACTTGTTCGAACGAATGTGTTGACGGAAATAATTTATTTCGTGATATTTGTTTTTCGAGACGAAACCGACTACTTTGAATGGAACATCAGGCACGGTATTAAATAAAACCAGACGAGAGTACTTGTAGAAAGTAATTATAGCATGAAATCCAACTGCGCGCGTCCGATACTGCGCTGCTTTGATGCCGTGCAGCACCGTGCGCCCAGCTGCGACTGCCTTGCCTGGCATTACCATATATATGTCCTCTGTAATTCCGTAAAGCAGCTTCGCACTGCAAGTCTCAACTGTCTAAAAGCTGTGGTTAGTAACGCTCACTGGAACACGAGTCATTCCAACTCGGTTCTCAGTGGTTGGTAGCTACCTTTTTCTTATACAACTAAGATGACAAACAAAACGTACGGCCGTATGACCCGTCTGATGGTAAGCTGCTACCGTAGCCTATGAACGCTTGTAATACTATAGGTATAACTAGCACATTGCCGACATTCAAGGATCCCCAAGGAGCTCTGAAAGCCCTCCTCACCGCAGGAACACCACACAATCTTATTTGGCTGCGATCTTCTGTAGGGTGGAGGTATTCCACCAGTCGGGCTGTCCCAAGTAGAGTTCTTCAAAGAGATTTCTATGTACCCTCTCTCTTTAACCTAAACCTATTTTTTACCAGACTCAGGACTAGCACTGCTGAGGTTTTTACATCTGGCGAACTTCATCTCTAAGTTATCTATACATATAATAAAATTGTAGTGTCTGTGTGTAATGCCAAAATAACAGATTTTTTACTAAATGCATATGAAAGTATACACGGTACCTATTAAAAAAAAACTGTCTGTTTGTTCCCGGTAATCTCCGAAACGGTTGGACCGATTTTGACTGGACTTTCACTGGCAGTTAGCTGATGTTATAAGGAATAACTTAAGCTTTTATTTTAGAAAAATAATGAGGGTTTAATAATCACGAAAAATAAAAATAACCCTTTCTTAGTAGTCCACGCGAGCAGAGCCGCGGGCACAGCTAGTTTTTATATAAAAATTAAAGCAAGTCCTCATCGATCTAAGAGAAAATTCAGTACTGAAATACTTGGTTAAATTGGCCAATCATGGAAGAGCTGATTGATAGCTCTGCGATAGTACGTGACCAAAATTACTGTCAATCTCTAGAAGCTGAAGAGACGCTTCAAGAAAGAAAAAACAACACATTAACATGTCAAAAAATGTATTTAAGCCAATCTGACATTTTCATTACGATGTCCTCGGACACCAAGCCCGGTGACCTTGAACGTGGACCCGCACGGGGGCAGCTGCTCCACGCCGCGGTTCATGCAGGCCGAGGTCACGTACAGCACGTCCAAGTTTGGCCCTCCGAAGGTCGCGGAGGTCACCTGCAGGGCTGGTATCGGGACTTTCTGCAGGAGTTTGCTCGTGCGGGGGTCAATTTTCAGCACCTAAGGTGTAAATGAAATAAATATCTCTTATAATAATGTGAAAGCTTAATAAAATTCTTACAAAGGCTGCCTGACAGACAACGAACAGTTTTAAGGTTTGAGAAAACATGCAATTTTGCATCAAAGTCAAGTGTTGAGTTGCATCAAGTTGTTTTTTTTTTTTGACAAAAGCGGTCTCCTAATTTTTGTAACCTTCCTTAGATCCGAGCCTGTAAGAGGGTTTATAAATAAGATAATATCTGAAATGTATGTAGCCGATGGCCAATTCAATCGGGCACACGGTTACTAAGCTATAAATCTTCAATAGAAACTATTATTGTCCTTGTTCCACACGCATTCGCACAATCCAATGAACGTAGTATTATAATTAAATCGGGGGCATACGATTTATATTGAAGATGTTAAACAAAATATAATAGCATATTAGGATAATATAAAAATGTTTAGATAGATTCAGTGTGATACAAGTATCCGACACGAGTCATGAGTACGAAGCGGTTGATAGTGGGGATTAAATCACACATGTGAAATACTGCGCATGCGCGTAACTAACCAATAGAAGACGCCGATGACGTGGACCAATCATGACTTGTCTATACATGGAGGAGTTGGGTTGTGCTCACGACTCCTCACGGAAATCATATCTTTTTTATAAATACTCGTTCATTCCATTGAATTTAACGCGGCTGAGTGCCTTAAGCGCTCGCCCCCAAGCCCGGGTGAAGCTGTAAAACCCGTTTGAGGCTTTAGGGCCCTGATGGCTAACAGTATAGTAAGTTCGAAAAAAAAAAGAATTTAATTTCAAACTTTCGCAAAAATGAAATGAAATAAAGGTCTAGATTCATACTTACTTGATGTCCATCGAAGTTGGCGACCCAGAGGTTACCGTCGGTGTCGATGGTCATGCCATCCACGATGCCGTCCAATCCGTGGTCTTTGTACTTAAACACTAGCTTTGGGTTCGCTGTAAGAGCATTACAAAAAAAAAACTAGATTATACACAAGATCGAAGCAATTCTGGGTCATTGTACTATCAGGCGCTATTAAGCAAGAGTTTAATATTGTCTGCAAAAGGAAACAATGCGATGCATTTATAGGCTACAAGCAACCCCCCCCCCCCTTCCGGCTTCACACGGGTAGCAGAGTAATACATATAACTCTATTCATTTACGCGGAGTACGCCAGTAAAGCTCCCAGTCGGCATGATTTTTTCCGACATCTTCGACAAAAATCGTCATATTTCAGCAAATTTACACAAAATCCTATTGAATTATTCACCTAAACTATCTTCCTGAATCACTTATTGATGAAAATCATAAGAAAATCCAGTCGGTATTTTTTTGAGTTTATCGCGTTCAGGCAGACAGACGCGGCGGGGGGGGACTTTGTTTTATAATACAGTATTTTCTTCTAATCGTCTGGCTTGCTACCAACTTTTATTAGAAAATCTATGACGAAGCACCCATTGATATTCACGTAGCTGAGAACCAGTCCATTATCTTCGACCACATAACCAATAAATTTCTCAAAATAAAAACATGTGCATACACGTCACTTATAAAAATCTAATTCTACCAACGTTTACATTAACTCATTATTTTACTCTTTCATGAGGGTAATATTTTAGGTAATCTGATACTTTAGGAAATTTTGGCGGGATCTTGCTGCCATGTTGTGGTTTTTATTTTAATTCATGAACTTATGTTCTTTGTCCCTATATTATGTAGTATTGGTGGAATTTTGCTTGATATAGTTTGGTTATTGTGCATACGTGAAGTGGATTATAAATATAAACCGGAAACATACATTTTCAGTAGCCACAAAAAATTCCTTATAGATAGATCTAACAAGGGAGTCATCATCTTGTTTGAACTCACTTTGAAGATTAGAAAATACTAAATTTAGGCTTAAAAAACATGTATACAGTGGCCATAATAAATATTTAAAAACTCACACTTTATACATATTTCTTAAAGTACAATAAGTGAGGAGTTTTTGACGGGATCTCAAACTGTAATGTAGTGGTTTTTATTTTTTATTCACAAATTTGTGTTATATGACCCTATTTTGTGTAATACAGGTGGCGTAATGTATAATAAACCTTGGTAATTGTGCACAAGTGAAGTGAATTGGAAATAATAACATGGACCATGAATTCTGAGATGCCACAAAACCGCCCTACAAAGTTCTAACAAGGGAGCCACCATCTTCTTAGGATACTCAAATCGTCATAACACTGGAAACTATATACACTCGATAATGGCAGTGATGGTCTTCGATAAAGAAGACCGGTTGCCAAGTTAGGAAAAAGAAGAAGAAAAAAAAGTACAATCAGCTCCACTGTCCACAGAGTAGATAGAATTATGGCTAATAATTAAAGAAGTTAAGTATAACAAATTAGCAGGTAAAGTAGCTAATAGTTTTATTTCTATAAAATAATTATTATATAATTTAATGATTGTATATAATTACGTACGCTCATGCTCAACTTGTTAAATAGTATTGGCAGACTGACTCACATATATCACCAGTTTCCACGTCGTAGTCGTATCTCCTGATGGCGTACTCGAAGGAGTCCGCGAAGTAGAACGCCTTCTCGTTGAGGTCCCAGCAGAGTCCGTTGGATATGTCGATGTTGTCCTCCAGCTTGTGCGCGCTGCCGTCCGGGTCCACGCGGTACAAGGCCCCTTTCTTTAAGTGGAACTTCCCGGGTTCATACTCGTAGCCCATCGTGCCTAAGCCAGTAATATTACAATATTAGTTTTATTATTAATGTTGACCTACACATATTATTCTGATATATTGTGAATGCTCCATACTATTCCTTTTCATTACTATAGCATCACTAGGTCCGATCCATCGGTATGGAGCCCTTGAGCCAAGCAGCCGCGCGCGCGATACAGTGACTCCACATTCACTAGCTTTCACAGCCATACATGACACTGCATTATACACACATGCACAACACATAGGTACATAGGTTCTGTAAGGGACCTTTTTTTTTGCTTTTTTTGCCTAGTTAGATTAGACAAAAAAATTCAGACCACTAAATACACATACACATGTTCCTTCCCTCCTCCCAGGGGGCAGAAACATGTATATATGTATAGTTAGTTTAGATCGAATTACGGATAGGGAATTAGTCAGATCGCGACTTAATTGCATACGCGCAACAGTCCGAGCCGAGGTTCGGCCACTTTGGCACCCTCGGATGTTGTTGCTTAGCTTTCGTGGCTGAGTGCCCTAAGCGCTCGCCCCCAAGCCCGGTAAAGCTGTAAAAGCCGTAAAGGCTCCAGGGCCCCTAAAGCTAACAGTATAGTCAGTTCGAAATAAAAAAAAAATTTGGCATCCGAGTCACACAAGTAGGATTTGGGTTTGGTCAGGACTATTTTATAAATTGCAATATGTAGTTTTCTGGACAAGTGTTACACAATTTATTTAGGCAAATAGTATTTAGCGGCTGTTCACATTTGCAGACTTGAACTGATTGATTGCTCTGATAAACTTTTTGCAATGATTTTGTCTTGGAATATTAATTCAGCATTAGGTCTGCTGGTTCCTTGTGATCAGGCAAGCTGGTTAATCGTAAAGATGGGATCATTAGACACTATAACGGATTTTGCTATGTGTATGATAGTCGTAAAGTCGGTTTAACACATTTTCTATGGTAATATCACATTACAGAGTCCACAAATATTCCTCACCAGCGAATAGCCTGCCTCTCGGATCAGCTTTAGCATCGTTGAACCTATTCTTTGGGTTGTCCTGGTCGACCTCGGTGACAGTTCTCACCACGTTTGCGCTGTTCTCCTCGCCAGACCACTCGATCTCCACCACTTTTCTGTTCAGACCGATAACGAAGTGGTCGCGTTTACCTTCAACTGGAATTATGAAGGTCGGCATACCATCTGGAAATTCATTAAATCAGATTTATTCTCATTACTTTAACTAGACTTTAACTTCATCGGATTTATTGAACTCACCCAATTTGGCTTTAGTGTGTTTCTCAGTACCGGGGACGTATTTGTTGATGGTGTGATCGAAGATACTGACGAAGTAGAGTGCTTGCTCGCGGTCGTCCCAGTGGGGACCCTCGCCCAGCCACACGGGCTCTGTCACGACTTCCACTTTAGGAGACATCTGAAGCGTTATTGCAAAATTTTACAATATTTAGTCTCTTGGCTATTTAGGTATGTGTTAATTTAAGTCCAGACTATGATGTAAACTAAATTTGGTGTATTACATTCAATTTTAAGGATAATGAAGTAATGTAAGGCACTTGTCCTAGGCGTAGCCAGGATTTTGGGCGGAGTGGGGACGCAAAGGGAAATTACGATAAAAGTACGATACGGTACAGACCAAAAACAATGGTGACCGTAGGTGACAAATTACATCGACACTCGTCGATTAATATTAATTGTTCAATAAACATTGAATACTTACTCATTTGTTTTTTAATTCTTATTGAAACAAAAACCATGATTTAATATCTTATAGGGTACCTATTAAGTGCAATTTTATACATAGTAATATTTTAATATCTAATTAAATACTTCAAAATACATTAACAACTCTATTAATAATGGTCGTAGGTTGTGCCGCCGCACGAGGCATCTAACCGAACTACTAATTAGCGGTGGGCTATTATGGGATATACTAATACAATCATTCGATTACGAAGATATCTGGATTATACTCATCACCCACCGCTAGTCACCACGCGCTTACTACCAAACACCTTGCTAGAGTGCTGCCCCTCTCTGCCCGTACCTGGTTACGCCCACGGCACTTTTGGCTAGGCGTTCGAGTGAGGGAACGAATGCGCGTGTGACAAGGAGGGTATATTAACTACATTCCAACATGAGACACCGAAGCTGGTCAATTATATGTAATTGTGTGGAACTCACAGTTTATTCTCCGGCACGAGATCGACCTTTACCGCGCCATATTCGACTTCTCATGAACGCCGTTATTTATAGACTTCAATTATCATCAGATAAATGTAAGTCTATACATATAATAAAATTGAAGTGTCCGTTTGTAATATCAAAATAAATTTTTTTTACTAAACGCATATGAAAATATACTCGTACTCGATACCAAATTTTTTAATTTTTGTCTGTCTGTTTCTTCCCGGTAATCTCCGAAACGGTTTGACCGATTTTGACGGGCCTTTCACTGGCAGATAGCTGATGTTATAAGGCATAACTTAGGCTACTTTTATTTTCGAATAATAATTAGGGTTCCGCACAAATAAAATAATAAGTATTTTTAACTGGCGGGTGACGGTCACCACAATACCGACGGCATTGTGCAGTCCACGCGAGTGAAGCCGCGGGCACAGCTAATACATACATAAATACAGACTGATACTTTTTCACAGTGCCATAATCCACTAAAAACCATTAAATACCATGTTCAGTGTCAAAATTATAAAAAAATGTTATTCTTACAGTAGTATAATTATTACCAAGAAAATATTGGTTTGAAATACGCGGCCGACGACCACTCACTGTTAGAGATCATTTGAAACTAATGAGCCAAATCGAATTGTTATGTAACTACGGAAATTCATTTGTTTTACTGACTAGATTGGACTAAATATTCGTTTTTATAATAAGTTAGGACTACAGGGAAGAAATTGTGTTTTTTAGAACTGTGGTAAATTTAGTAGATGCAGAGCCCTCCTTCCATGCAACTAACGCAAGTTTAACTCCTCAAATATCAATAGAAAAAAATACTTTATTCAATTTAGGCCCTAAGAAGGTACTTATGAATGTTTTAAACATTTATACCGGTTCGGACAAACATCCCAGTCATCGGGAAGAACCGGTAAGAAACTCGATGGAGTTTATCTTTTCTTTATTTAATTTTTTCCAACTGTACAAATAATAATTACAGTTAATAATAATATTAATAATTTAGTGAATGTTAAACCTTTTGACAGTAAAATCGGCTTGATATGGTCCTAGAATATATTGTCTAGCAAATCAGTAATGTGCTTCAGGATCTTATTGTAGAACCTAAGACTATTACCTAAAAAACTTTTATTAGTCTTACTAAGTCTAAAACACGGTACGACTAATTTATGTCTATGTCTAGTATTAAAACTGTGCCGGTCATTGAAATAAGCGAAGTAGACTAACCTAGCAGTGACAATATCTTTTAACTGGCGAATCTAACGTACATACGTGCTTTGCTTGGATCTCTTTCACAACGACAGCATTAATGCAAAGTGTATACAATAGATAGTTACAATGTACATCTGCTTACTCCGAAATAGATGTAGTGTGATGATATATTGTTACCGATGATACAAATATATTCGTAAATTCAAAGTTATTAAATAATATAAACTCCATAAACTATATATATTGTATAAAAGAGCTCTATGCATTTTTTTTTATTTTTGATCGGACATACTGATGCTCCGTAATGGAGCATATAGTTTACATATATAATTATATGCATTAGATACATAAAAATTGCATAGAGCTCTTTTACAAAAACAAATAGAGTAAGCACATTTATTAAGAATTTAGCAACCCTAATAATACATGCAGTGCACTCGATAAGTATCCACCTACTTCCTTTTTTGTTATTTTATTATTCTACTAATAATTAATTTAAAATACAGAAATGGGCATACTTAATTGAAATATTAACTTTTCTTTTTTCCTGGTCTGTGTGCTATATGACATTGACATAAAGACATATACCATACCATAGACCATATGACATAAAGAAGTTCATGTGCGCCATTTGATCCGACTCACTTAACAAAAATCAATATTTATGGCTAGCTGTGAGGTGTAGCCTAATGCTAGATAGCCTATACTATTCGTCATGAATCTGGCTATCATATACAAGAACAATTTTTCGAGTCCGACTGGTAGTTCTAAAGATTAGTATGTTTAAAGAAACAAATAAACCATCAAACAAAGAAACTCTTCCGCTTTATTATATTAAGTATAGATAGATAGGGCAGAGTGAAAACCAGCGCTATGTGGTGGGGTGATACCACACCACATAGCATCAGCGGAGTCTGTCCCATTGCTAAATTGTGTATGTGGGTGTAATTATTAAAATGTATTTTTATGTAAACCTTCTTTTTTTGGCAATAAATTACTATTAAAAAATTTCACGTCACAGTATCGACATCGTGCTCACTCTCGCCATGTCATTTCAACGCCGCAAACCGAGCGATGAGCAATTTAGTCATTGGCGCGGCGTCGTGAACGGGCTACCGCGCCACGCCCCTCTCCGCTGCGGTCAAGTTCAACCAGCGTAACGAATTTCGTTCATCGGACGTTCAAGGTCGAATAAATTACATGATAATTTACTATATAGAAGGCCGCTTTACTTCTGGCGAATATTATTTTTAACATATTATTACATACTTGTTAGCGACGCAGAATAATGATATCGCATGACCTAACAATATTATATATAGTTAGTTTAAAACTGTTCAGAATACGTATAAGTGTAGGTTAATAAACTTGTTAAAAATAATAATAATAACTCGTATAATGGTAATTGTTCACTAGCAATGTTTGTATTCGTTACGTAAATAAGCTATGATTGAATTTGTAAAATAAGTTTTCGTAATATCGTAATACTGATTACGTGTAGGTTAAACATTTCAGGATTTGTCTTTACAATTATTTTAATATGTAATTTGATGTATAATTGATACGTAATGTAAGAAATATTAATGTTTGTTAATATTATGTTATAGAATTATTAAGATTGAGTCGCCATATTTATAGTAAGCTCACAAATAGTAGTTGAAAAATGTTTGACAACCAACGCAAGGTGACCAATCACGATAAAGAGAGCGAACGCTTGTTATGTAAAATTGTTAGAAAAAGACAGGTAGATAAATAAGGCTTCCTTGTCTTACAGTCTTTAAAATTGTAAAATTTAGAGTATTTCAAGATAGTTTATACCTAAATAATGTAAAATAAGTTAAGTTACAAGTTTCAACACATGTTTAAATAAGAAAATGTTAATACTTGTTAGAATCTTATAAGATTATTGTAAAAATAGTAAAACAGTTTGTATATAAGAATTTCCAGGAGCCGCAATAGTACATAGAATTAGATAGAGAGAAAAATAGAGTCAGATAGCGGCATCACTTTCTTTGGAAATAATATAAATATAGCGACGGGTTCCATACTCGTCAGATCGCTCTCAGATCGCTCAGATCGCTATACACAGAAGTCAATCCACCTCAAGACTCCTCAAGATTACCTCAAGACTGAAGAAACCCTGCGTGAAGACACTCTAGTGTTTAAGGGAAAATATTGTACATATTGGCCTGTATTATCAAGAATACAAGCGAACGTGAATTTGGCATCGTGTTTTTGTTACCCGCCAGCGCCCAGTTCACCGTAAGTGACGCCGAGGACAATTCAATCGCGTCTCTTCCGTGCATCCCGTTTTGGTTTCCCCTTCTTTACGCCCGGTAGGTTTGGGTGTAAGCAGGGACGGTGGTGTGCGGGACGAGAGCTCATTTGGCTTACCAAGCGAGTCATAGGGTCACTGTTTGTTCGTCAATCGTTCGGTGACTCTGCGATAGTAGGTTGTCCTCGCGTCTTGTTTAGTGATCTGCCGGAGCCGTATAGAGCTCCCGCGCAGGTTTTTAGTTTTAACGATTTATTAATACTATTTTTTTTAATGTTCTATATTTTACAATCGATTTCATATGGTACAGTAGAAAGTAGTAGAGTAGTAGGTTTGAGTTAAGAACGAAGTTCCTTAAAGCGGCTTACGGTAAATCGTCACGTAAGGAAAAAGAGATATGTCCCCTCAATTCTTCTTTCTCTCTCTATAACTTTATATTATATTATTGAAAGACATAAAAAGAGAAAACACTTGCAGACTATTACAAGCAGACGGGTACAGTCTCGACGTAAATAATTGACAAGACAATTTTTAATAAAAAATAAAACCATCATCAATTATTTTGAGGAGTTCCCTGGTGTGTTTTCGCAGTCCAAGGTCTAATGCCAATTAAATTAAACGAAACAAAAAAGAATCATCTTGAATATTCTCATATTGAAAAGACATTAAAAATAAATCAGTTGCATAATGTTACGAATAGATGGTTTTGGCTCAAAATTAACTTAAACCACACAAGATAAAAATGAAACCGTACTTAATTAAAAACAACGTTCAGTAAGTCTATGGTTTATC
The DNA here is from genome assembly GCA_947532125.1 of Saturnia pavonia. Taxonomy (NCBI): domain Eukaryota; kingdom Metazoa; phylum Arthropoda; class Insecta; order Lepidoptera; family Saturniidae; genus Saturnia; species Saturnia pavonia. The sequence goes on from OX383904.1 coordinate 17,175,255, forward strand.
CGTTATTTTCTATGACACATATATAATATAAAAGTTACATCGATGTGCTAAGAGGAATAGCGAAAAATGCTCAAAGGAGTCTCGATCCCGATTTTGACGAAAACGAAAACTTCATCATTGGATTTTTTTTAAATCAATACTTCAAGCAAGGAATCGAACGCGTTGATTTTGATAACAAAACACTACATATTTTATTATATTAAACCATTCGTTAGTGTCGCTAATAAGGTTCAAATTCTGGGAGTTAGTGACATACGGTAAACAAGTTTTTTTTTTTCGATCTGACTATGCTGATAGCCTTACGGCTTTTACAGCTTTATCGGGCTTGGGGGGCAAACCTAAGGAAAATGTTGGATGCAAGGAAACTGATCAACTGAACTCGAGCTACGATAGTTATTTGAAGTTCTAAAAAATACAGTTATAAATATGTTACCGTTCCGGACACATTGTGAAAAAGCTAACTTTTGTCCAGGAGACAATTTAAGACGTCTTCATTTTTGCAACTGATTAAATCAGAAAATCGACGATAGACATTTTTTTTCAATATTTTATTCTATGACAAAACGAATTTTTACAGTATTTATTTGTAAAACCGAAAAAAATAAACATTATTGATTGACACACTGCACTCAATAATCCATTGCAAATAACCGAAGGATAATGCTTTTTTCATTTAATTGTTGATGCGGTATTTTGCAATACAGAATATTTTATTTTAAAGTTTATGGCAGAACGTTGACCGCTTTTTAATACGCCGAAATAATTTTTTTAAACTGAATATTTTGCCGTTAGGCCAGGTTGATCAATTATTCTTTCAACAAAATGGAACCCCAGTCCATAACAACCATATAGTAAAAGAGAAGTTGATTCAGTAATTTAGCGAAAAATTTATTAAAAATGAGCTCCTTCCTTAAGTTTGCCTTAATTTTCCCAGAATCTTATCCTTATTAGTGACACTATCCTGACATTTCGCAATCGGACTTGGTACAGAACCACCGATATCGTGCATAACCACATATCTACACTATCTATACATATAATAAAATTGAAGTGTTTGTTTGTAATGTCAAAATAACAGGTTTTTACTAAATGCATATGAAAGTATACACGGTAGGTATCTATAAAAAAAATAGTCTGTTTGTTTGTTCAGAGTAATCTCCGAAACGATTGGACCGATTTGTCGTGATTTTCACTGGCAGATAGCTGATGTTATAAGGAATAACTTAGAAAAATAATTAGGGTCTTGCACAAAAAATAAAATCTCTGGAATGATTGTCATGATTGTAAACAATTTTCACTAACAGTAAGCTATATTATCCTTTAGTGATATAGGCTGTTTTGGATTCTTATTAAATGTTATATTGTAACTAATGCGAAGGGAGTCCCAGGCTGTTTCTGGTATCATTATAATCCTCATTACGTTCAGCAAACAATAACGATACATCTAAACAGGTTTCATTAAAAGAGTTACCAAGTTTATCTTAAATAGATCTGAAGGTAATCCTTCAGTATTTGTTTATCTTTACAACTTTATCTTACTACAAGAATTGGGCACCCAAAGTAAAAAGTCCATGACTACAACTAAAACAAATATCATGACAATTAAATTAAATGACAATGTAATTCGGTTTGTCGATGAATATATATGTCAGTGTGATTATTAAATCCGTACTAATAACCTAGTGTTCGTACTAATGACTATGTAAAAAGAAAACTGGTCTCTTAAAGAAGTTATGAAAGGTGAAGAAATATCTTTAAAATGCTTCGATCAAAATAAAATTAACAAAAGACATAACAGAGTGGTATCCAAGGAAGACTTGAGATTAGATGGACGGACGATATAAAAAGTTACCTAGCAGGGGGAACGTGGATGAGGGCTGCAGAAGATAGGTATGCGTGGAAATCTCTAGAAGAGGTCTATGTTTTAGGACAAGTTGAAGCGGTTGACGATTAGATTACCTACATTAAATTAAAAATATGTATAACTTTCAACAATAAAGGGTATTATTATTATTATTTATTGCTGGCCATAGATGTTTTCCGGAATGATGATTTAAGATATGCACAAATATCTACTCAGGGTCTGGTTGGAATAAAACACATTACTACATTAATTGATCAGTTTTTAAAAAAATGTTAATATGTTAACAATATGAAGAATTTATTACATGGCCATAAAATTTCGTTTAAAAAATAATAATTAGTAAACTACAAAACGTAATACTTACGTTAAAATAAAAATGTATATTTCGTATAATCAAACAGCACTAAACAGTCACAGCGTAACAAAATAATCTACAAATAAATTGTTCCGCATATAAGTTTATATAACTCAGTTATTGTATCTAATCTAATCTCACGTCAGTTTCTCAGTGTTCATGTTGGCATCGAAAGATATCTATCTACCTCTATCTCGAATTCTGTTCTCAAATAAAACTAATACATTTTCTGGACAGTTTGAAAAATGGCGAAATAAATTCAGCAAACGATCATAATGTTATAACGTTGCACCAACATCGAGGCAATAATAAATTGTAACATTTCACGTCACAGTCACTCAAGTAGTCTGCTAACGTTTCGGTTAGAGTTCATTAAGCGACGATGGTTTTGTAAAAAAAACTACGGATTAATTCATGTTTCTTAGTACGGTAAAAAATTGTCATTCGCATGATCTCTTGGAATTTGTTGCAGTCAGACAAGTTGTGTACGTTCCTAATAAATTACAACAAATTTTGCAAAATCATTTCTATTCACACATTTGATAGTTTAAGCCAGACTATCGATTAATCTATAATTAATAAACACTAGTTACAGCATTTTTTGCAATCTGACACAACCGTGGCAATCATCAGATTATGACTTCGTCTAAGAGTGGCCGGTAACCGTACGTGCAATTTTATCAATCCGACATAAAAAAGAGGAATTTTATATAATCACAAAATTTTATACAACGACGACAACATAATATAAATTTTATCAAAAATTGCATTCATTTTGCAGATAAACCTGCACTCAAGCTGAATGACGAGTATAAGATATATACCGTTGATGAAGCGTCAAAACCTTTCCACTGACAGTTATATAAAAGTTTACTTTTTGTACCTGTAAAATTTAATATCGCTAGAAATGTTATTTATTTAGTTTTAAATCATGGGGAATTATTATTATCACAAACAAGTAATTTATATATACATATTATTTATTTTAATGTCGTAGGAATTAAATCTAATGGGCTCTTATGGAAAGAGCCTATTCAAGAAAATTTTCCGCAGGAGATCATGTGGTCATGTATCTAATATTTAGTAATTTGGGTCTGTATAATTGTATACTGCTCAATAAATTTATAGTACGTAAAAATACTATATTTCAGTTGGATAGGTCCATGGACTTATGTGACATATTCATTGAATACAAAAATGGTTAAAAGAAAAATAGTCAAAAAAGAAACAGATTTTATAAAAAATAAATAACTAACTAGTTTTCTTTTATTTCCATAAAATACTACATTTTTGAAGTCTACTTACTATAATCTTATAGTAGTATAATCTTATTATATCTTATAATCTTATCTAATAAAATACTACAATATGTTGAAAAAGTTTTATCAACCCTACATATATCGTACGATGTACCTGAATTTCCATTAAAAAACATTGACATACAACCTAGCATTTTCTAATTCCCGACTGGGTGGGTAACTACCGCCTACAAATTGAAAATCTCTCGCACCCATCGTTTTAGTCCCGGTAAACGCTCTTGATAAACGGGTTCTTCGACTGTACCATTATTAAATATCAAGTAATTTAACAAATAATATCTATGACAATATATTTTGAAATCTTACTCTATATATCTATATGAAGCGGCGAATGTCACCGGACCAAGGCCTCGTGTTACATCATTTTCAAGACTGGGTGGGATTTAAACGGCTATCGACACATGATGATAACGCCTGACATACAGTTCTAGAAGCGAGATAACAACTATAATTCTAACAAATTGTTCGTACTGTGTTTAAAGATTATGTTAATTTATATGATACATTTCGCGTACTGATAATAATAAAATTACAATCCGAAAACAACAGCAATCACCAAGAGATCGTCAAACCATCGGCGGTCGCGTCGTCCTCATCATGCCGCCCTGCAAGCGGTCAATCTCGGACGTTATGGACGGGCTAATTGCAGAATATAACTTTAAAATATACAACGGTGTAATGATTGTTTATCAATCATTTTTATCTTTTAATTATATATATTTATTTCACCTTAATTATTTCCTCATTACTTCATTTATTGTTTTTGGTCGCTTTCCGAACGCATCTTATCTTTATGGCATTTATTATTTAAATATTGTATGACAGACTTCTTTTACAATCATATATATAAAAAATAAGAAGGCTGTATACAATTATTATATTCAATGGCTGGAAGAACTTTTTGAATTTAAAATATAGAACGATACTAGAAAAGAAATGAAGAGAGACATCATTCGTTCTGACTTACGGAGAGACATCGATCGCTAAAAGAAACGTACAGTCTTTAACAAGATTTGTATAAATTTATTTATATTTCTTATTGTATACTCTTTGTCACTACAAGAGATCCCTCGCATTGTAATCTGTATTCGAAGGATTTGAAACTATTAATTCATAATCGACAAGAGCCAAGATTGTTTATAAATGAAGGGAAAACCTGACGGACGTTTTAATTCATGCTGACTTGGCGATGCTGTTATAGAAACGGAAGCGGAATGAATATTTAATGGTTGTTTGCCAAATTCATATACACACAAGCTTCTCAAGACGGATTTTTACAAACAGACTAGTAACATGTATAAACGTGGACTAACTTTACTAATGAAGGTTTAGTAAAATTAAGGTACTCTGCATTTTATATCTTACATTATTGTTTAATGCCTTCGGAATATATATAAAAATAAATCTTGAATTTCATTCCATAACTATTCAATATATATTTTCCGGTATTTATAATTATTCAATTGTCCTCGCGACAACGGCCCGTCACACATACATGCGTCATTAGCGATCGACGTGCGATAAAATTGGACGTATTCGTATTTTTTATTTTCACGAATCGTGAGTCTGCGAATCCCGTATACCTATTGTAGGTTATGTGCAACTGAAGAAATAAACACGAATCGTAGCAAATCACGATCCGGAAAAACAAGGACTCCTTGATGTGTGAATGAGCCTAAAACTCAACGAATTACGTTTGCGCAGAAACATTTTTTTGTTGGCGATTAAAGCTATGTTACCAGTGTTTTTTTTTTTCATTCCATATGAGTATACTCTTAATTTTCTTAGTGTGAGTATTTAATAACAATGAACAATCTTTTTGGTTTATTTTTCGTTGCTTTACTTGACTAAGCAATATAAAATTATCTTATCTCTTCTATACCTAATATTATAACGCTGGAAAGTTAGTATGTTTTAATGCCATAATGTGTTAAAACACAAGTCTCATTTGAAAAATTGTATATGTGATAGATCGCGTGTTTATTCAATATTCTGAGCGATATAATTCCACGTTACGACAGTAAAGAGTCGTAGGGTAAAACACAAATTCAACGTAAGTGAAACGCCGAGGCGTTGCTAGTGCTATAAAATCTTTCTAATATAATTAGATTTTACCTTAGTCACTGTGCTTGTCTGCCTCCATTCTTGTACTTTAAGTGGAAATATTAAGTTTGCTATAATGTAGGTTTCGTTATTTCAACAACTTCCATTCCTTTGCCGAAAACGCAAACTATTATCGAATCACTGAAAAAAAAAAACATATATTACGCTTCTGTTCACAAACGGCATGAGTACTGTTTTAAATAAAACTAACTGTGCCCGCGACTCTGCTCGCGTGGCCTACAGGATTATTGTTTATGAACATATATATACATTGTATTCTGCGCACTCACGGCACTAACATAACACAAAAAAATTGTATCTTGGTGTTGGTCTATCTGCCGCAACACAGGATTTATTTCCTAGTGCGAGGATCTACGGTTAATTGTCTTATCTTATAATATTAATAATAAAAATTTTTCTTTCTTTTATAAGGACCATAGTATCTAAGAAATAAAACAAAAAAAAAAGTTTAAAATCTATCCAGTAGTTTTTGCGTGACGCGCGCACAGCGGAATACTTCAATAATTTTATTTACATAGATATATGGTAGAACATTTTTGTTTTACGTATGGAAGCGCTTAAGATTTTGTATTTGGTCTCTGACTAAAAATCTTATCAGCTTTCAAAAATAATTTTATATTTATGACCCAGTTTTGAGAGGTTATGTACCGAGATATAGTTAGTTGATACCTGACTATTTGTACCGACGACTTTGTTAATTTACTTTAATTTACTTAAATCGAATTTACTTAAAACTCGTTTAAATTCTATTAGTTACATCAACTGCGAACTGAATGTGAACGAAATATAGTGTGAATAAATAAATAAATGAACGAAATAAATGTTAATCATAAATTTATAGTGATACTACATTGTAGTACCAGTATCAGGTAGAATAAGGTAAAATTATAAATAGCTGTGTTTGAAATCTTCAATACGCGGTGGATCTGGTCCCGGATTGCTAATCCGCGAGCTGACAATATATTTAAAAATTAAATATTTTATAATATTCGTCTATTAACATAAAAAATTGAAACAGAACAAGTCTGGAAAAAATGATCGTTCATTTATTTAATAATTACTCGGGTTTTTCATCAGCTTTCAAACGTTGTTCCAACTACCGCCCCACGATATCCCTTCATCTACCACATCATCATCTTTATTTAAATAGTAATAATAGATGTTTTAAGGTTTAATTCACGATTGGAGTTAAAATTTATAGATAAAAATATTTGTACTTGTAATGTTCAAGTTTTAGGAAATAAAATAAATTTAATATTCGAGTGTGTTCTCAGCACCTATACGTACCTTAAGTTTTCTATAATATCAATCCCTTGGATATCAGCTATATCACTATATGTTTGCGAACAAAAAACGCATATCAAGGAGCCATCAACATCCCACTTGAACAGAGTTATCCTCTGATCAATCGATGTTGATATCATTAACTTATCAACGAATTTTAAACCAGTTATCTGTGAGCTGTGGTACTTGTTTAAGCTCAATTGATCCTTTATCGTCATAGAGCTCATATTATCCTGTTCAGGTATTTTCAACAATACTAAGTATATTGTATTATCGTCTCCAGCCGTGGCCAATAGTAAATCTCTATCTGATATAATAGTTACATCTAGACTGTTAATACCGGATCTATTTGTTTTTGTAATGAAAAATGGATTTATTGTTACGTTATTTTTTATATCATCAATATCCCAAAACGCTACGTCGCCTCTGGTTGTGGCTGTTATAAGTAAATTAGAATTTAAGAATTTAAAATGACGTGTTTTTAGTACACAAGTTTTATGGTATTTCAATTCTTTGAATGGTTTAAATATTTCATCATTTTTATAATCAAAAACTCTGACACTAGCATCAGAACATCCGCAGAAAATTGTGAAATCATTTTCTTCTTTAAACACATCTAAATCCATAATTCTAGTTTCAGGATCAAAATCAACAGAACAGTTACGCCAAGTTTGATTCCCTTTTCTCTCTTTATCTGTACCTTTTATTTGATAATTGACCAATTCTTGTGATTTAACTTTCAAGTTATCGTCTGTTCTAAAAAAAATAATTTTTCTAATATTTATTTGAGCTCGACCTCCCGCCGATATTACGAGTAGATTATTTTTAGCTAAATCATGTAATTTTAGAGTTCTCACACTAGATAAATGTTTAAAAACTATCTCATCTTCAAATTTTAATTGTTTATCAATACGAGAAATCCTCAGTGTTGTGTCTTCTCCGCCAGAAAAACAGAAAGTTACTGCACTATCCAGTATACATTTGTAAGTTTTTAAACAATTTATTTCTTTGACATGTGAACCTTTTATTAAATTAGTTGATGATATTTCACCCATTTGAAAGGTTTTTAAAGTAATTGTAGAGTTTTTAATATAAACAAATTTTATTATTTCATTATATTCATCATTAACCTTGTTTATAATTCGTATTGCATCCCACGATCTGTGACCACCACCACATGGTATTTCTATAACCTTAGCATTGTCTCTAGTATTATATACAACAAATACTCTTTCTTGAAAACCACAAAGAAATTTTTCACATTTATCTAGATATTTTTCCACCCATTGGAAATCCAGATCTTTACAACCCATATACTTATAATTTTGAGAATTAGTGTCATAGTAAAAATATTTAACACTTCCATCTCGTCCAGTTGTAAAAAAATCATTATCTTTGATATTTATTGATGTTGGACCATATCTGCCATGAACTTTACTAAAGCTTTTAACTGGATCAAACTTCCCTTTAACATATATGTGAATATTCCCACACCTATCCCCTACAATAAAAACATTGCTTGTTTTATTAACAATGCATGAAGTGAGCCATCTTTCTTTACAAGGCGGTAATACAAAGTTTGCATATATTTCTACAGTATCACTTTTAGATGCCAGAATAGTAATACATCCATCATCAGAGCATAATACTAAATGCCTATTCCCCGCCCATTGCATCGACAAAACTTTACCAATTTCTATTGTTGTATCGATTATATTAACAAGTTTAGGCACATCTTTACAATTTTCCACAAATACATCTAATTTTCCATTCATGTCTGCAACAGCTATCATTTGCTTGCATGTTGATACTGACAGCAATATATAAGTGGATGTGTGTTGCATATTTAACAAATTAATAGTCTTTGTCATCAGATCATAATAGACCAACACACCATTTTCATTTAGAATCGCTAAATTATTTCTAGCTGTAAATACAATCTTTTTTGGATTGCCAACATCTAAATTTATGAAATCAGTTAAACCATCATTGATAGTCAAAGGATGTAATGCTATTCCACAGTCACCACCACCAGTCACCAAATTTTTATTGTCAGCATCTACTGACCAGATACAACCATTTTGATGTGTTACAATTTTTTTAATGAGGTTTCCTTGATAATCCCAATAGCATATAGCAGAATCTTCACCAACTGATATTATATTATTAACGGTTATGCAACTTTTCATTACTCTGGCTGAATGGCCATATAACTCATATTTACACACAAAGTTAAGGCTTTTCCAATAGAGTGTGGTGTTACATGAATATTGTGGTAGTATATTTGAGGCCCATATTCTAACAGATCTATCATCTGATGTTGTTACTATTAGTGCTTGTTGTGGATCACAAGATATTGAAAATATGACACCCTGTGAAAAAAATATAACAGATATTGCATTTATTGTACATTAATTATTATTAATTTCTTGTATGGACATAACAAGGGTGCAGAGGCATATATGAGTAAATCACTACTTAACAGTTTGAAACTTTTCAAACATGTACATTACAGTAATGATATGGTAATTCAATACTCAGTAAAATTGTCTTTTGTTTCTTTAAGTATAAAATTAATTATAAATTAACTTTAGGAGTATATTACATTAAACAGCATAAGATTAAACTAATCTAACTACAGTGCATATAATAATTAGAACTTATGCCTATAAAAGGTACAGAATATCTATATTTATGAGATGTTCATTTATTTCTATTTTAATGTTACATAATCTTGGACGTACATCCCTCAACATTTTTTGTTGCATTAAACTATTTAGAATATATCACTTAGTAAAATGTTAGATCTATTTACCTTATGGCCTCGTAAATGATGTAGGGGTATCTTATCTCCACTTTTATGTATGATGACCTCAGAGAATACAGTTCCAGCCATCACCATCACTCCATCGTCCAGTTGTAGGAGAAGTCCGCTGTAGAGTATTGAGTTATCTCTACTGATATCTTGGGATATAAAGGTTTGAGTTGATGTATTCCATTTCTGTATTGATCATATAAATATTTTACATAAAATTAGAACATGTTTGTAATATATCAACTTTGAAAAATTATATTGAGTGCTGAGCTGTAAAATTATGCACCTTAGAGCATGTGTTAAACCCTCAGAATTGTGTGGCTAACTTATTTGTTCCTCAAAATGCCTATCCATTCACTAAATATCAAATAGGTTTCCAACACTAAGTATTTATAACCACTTCAGCTGCAAAGAGACATTGCCTCTCTAAGCCTGTTTTATCATCTATATCATGGTGATAGTTCTGAATAATTCTTTGACCTTATTCCATCATCCTCCTTACAATACAGAACCACGCAAACTTATCTATAGAGCCACAGCTACAGGTAGTGCCCATCATGGCATGAATAGTCTTCAAGCCAACATGTTCTTTCCTATAATATTGGGTCCTACAAACAAGGTGTAAAGATGCATTTCAGTAGGCCAGCAGGACATGCACAACAGCCACAAATGCCGAGGAAATTTGTGTCACCACTGATTGCCATGGAACTTGCCGTTAAAGGAGTTAAGTTGCACAACCCATGAAATCAACTCAAAATAATATCATGTAAATGATGAACAACCAACAAAAAATTTAGAAAGTGATATTGTGTTAATAGGGATTTATTGTTTAACTCATACTTCTTCATACATCTAAAGAAAATCATCAGTGATTATTTATTTAATAAACAGTAGCTTCAGTGCATCACAAGCTTCTTAAAATATTTCCTCTATGATATTTATACACTAGACTCTAGTGACTAGATCCTATTTTCTTGAAGTATCTAGACTGTCTCATAAGGTGATATATAGCCATTTTGGTAAATTAATTTAAAAAAATTAGATCATGCTTTCTTTTAGATTCAGGGAGACAATATTTAAATTACATATTGGACCTAGTTACCTGAACAACATTGTGTGCCGTTAATATGGTTATCATAACATCATCTACCCAAAGGGCTGAATGAATCCAATCATCACATATTACTGGCTTACAACACCTTTGAAATACATTTGACTGATTTTGATCTAATTCGGTGGGTTGATCTATCGATATTACAGTGAACTGTTTCCCGCCATACACAAGAATTCTTCCATTACAACTTGTTGGTACAAAACCATATATTTTCTGACCATGTAACCCTTGAATTTTATATAAAAGTTTTGATGTGTCCCTTTCGAATATATTAACAGTACTTCCAATACCTAAAAATGTATTTATTAGTAAAGCTAGTATTTAGTAGTATATAGAATTAGGTGAACTTAACATTCACTGTATAATGTGAAATACAGAAAAACAAATGTAACCCCAAAACAATACTCACCGGCCAATATGTAATTTCTGTAAAATTTCACTGCTGTAATATCTGTCCGTGTTAATAAAGATGGCAAAGACATATTTTCTAATATATTTATACAAATAATAAGATTTAGAAAGTATAAATAAAACCAAAATTCAACCTTAGGGACGGCGATTTAAGATCGATTAATTAATGAATCAATTATTTCGGTCAAAACCGTCAACATTTATTAATCGATACGTAGTACTGAATTCTTTCAGAGAATCGCTATTTCAACCCAGAAAATCGAGATGCGATTTTTCTGTTTTGATAAGAACCTTAAAATTATTTACAATCACTTAAATTTACACAAATACATGTAAAGAAATGTCAGTTTTCACTTAATCACCCAAAAACTCGCGAGATGGCTGTACTCAGTTTCCTTCGCATCTCCGTATTGTATAAAAGTAAGAATAAACTTACGTTTCTAATTGCCCGGGTGAAGCTGTTTTTGAGGCTTCAGGGCCCTTATGGCTAACAGTATAATCAGTTCCAAAAAAAAAACGTTTCTAATTATTACAATAATGAATAATGTACTGCATATTCCTACGCAACAAATAAGAAATTATTAAATACATAATCAAGTATTCTGCTGTCGATAATCGGTTGTTCGTTATTATTGTTGACAATGACAATTGTCGGAGAGTGTAATCGGAACGTTTGAACAAGTAAGCACTATGCAAACATCGATAGATGTGTAAAGGAGAGCTAGAACTTCACGTTGCCTACATTCTAAGTTACGAGGCGAATAATGAATGTTGAATAGGACATGTAGCAGGTAGATACAGTGTATGTAAATTGATATTTTATATAATACCAGTGTTACCAGTCTAAAATTTCAAAATCTAGTAAATATAAGCAAAAATCGGGAGGTTAATAAATACCTATTATATTACTTAAATTATTGTTTGTTTTGTAGATACACTTGACAATTTATTTTTTAACTAACTTGAATATCAAATTATAGTTGCTTTTTGCTATGTTTTTAGTTATCAAAATTCGGGCAATAACTCTGGTACTTAATTTTTTTTATCGTTATAGGAGTAGTGTTGTCGACTCAATCTCAACTGATCTTAAGTAACGATGTGGCCCAAGATGCTAACACGCTAAATCTAGTGGGTGGACTGCCTCTCAAGTCCAGCTGCCGGAACACACCTATTGGTGCTTTACGACAGATTTTCAACTTGAGGGTGGTAGCTAGCAAGGTGGGCATTAGAAAAAGCCCTACTATCAATATATGCTTTCATCATGGTGTTTTCCTTCACCTAAAGGTCAGGATCATTGCAAGGATTCAAACTCACGTCCATCGACGCGATGTCCGTACAGGCTACCACTGAGCCATCATTGCTTCAAATGCTTCAGCATACTGACTAGTGATGGGTAAACCCCCAAAGACGTAGCTTTTAACATACTCACATACGTAAATATTTATTTCATAACCTAAATATCAGGAAACATATTAATAAAATCAGTAGATCAGATGAATCATAGAAAAATCTGTATATCTCCTGGAAAATCAGGTCTGGCAACGCTGCATTTAACATTTGCTTAAAAAAAGGTAAACGCAGGGATTTAGATAGTAGAATAGCTAAATACAGTATTCTGGAGAATAGTAGTCCAGTAACCCTACATTAGCGTCATATACATAAACACAAATTTCTATTTCATTGTAAATTTTATCTAAAAGCGGCGTTAGTTGTGGGCGAGGTGGACCCCACCTATATACCACAGAGTACATTACTATAGACTACACTCTCGCGATCCAACGGGTTTCAAGCCTTGAAAGTTTCATGTTGCAAAAGTAGTAACTAAACTTTATGGGCTTCGAGTTTCTAAGGGTCTGAGTTTATTAACACGAGCAAATTTATAGATGACACAAAAAAAGAAAATGTCGCCTGTTTGGAAGTCCCACACATAAATAAAGAGGCCCTCGCAAAATGTACCTTGCTCACGTCAAATTTAGGTCCTACATCGACACTGTTGTTATCTTGTACACAGAAAAGTACTTTTATAATAAGGTAAATGGTATAGGTAAATAACACGTAAATGTAATATTACAAATGTATATTTATATAAAACCAACAAATTGCATAACAATGTCTATAATTATTGCTCGTTTTCATATTGATTAAGTGGATAGTGTTCAGGATACTTCTTCAGATGCTCTTCCATTTGTCTCATTTGTTTCCTGAAATTAAATAATTATATATTGTTTTCAGTAGCAATGTTAGCCAAAGATAGCAACAATCAAACCGATGGAAAATGCGGATAGGTTTCATAGATTCCCAAAATTAATCAGCTGCCACAACATTAGCGTCCGTGATGATAAAACATCAAATGTTTACAAATCCGATAGTATCCATTGTTTTAAAGAAAAACAATCGAATACACGATTGACTATCAATTGTTTCTTAGTACTGAATATAATATTTAACCAAACAAGCAACGACAGCGAAAAAGAAGATCACTCGCGTGCTCCGTGGCTTGCGTATTCCTAAATTCAAAACATAAATAGGTCTGTAATGATGTTCGTTGACGACAAAAAAAAGGTCATTCTAGAAAAATCCGCGAGTTCACAGAATGTTACAAATTAAAGTTAATTCGTTTATAATATTGGTCTATTGATAAAAGGCCCACAACAAACGAAATATGAAAAATAAAATTGCTGCTTCCTACATTTTTTTTTATCTGAGTCACGTGATAGGACATGCCATAAGTATAGAAAATGTAACGTCATGGAGTTTAGTTGAGTGTTAGCTTGTGATAAATGACTCTAAAATTATTACTAAGCGTAGAAATAGTGGCTTTAAAATTATGTGCTGAAGAAATTTCATAATCATTTACTGAATGAAGACCTCACACCGCGTTGTTGCGGCATGTTTTTGTTTAGATTTTAAAATATTTATATATTACTTTTAAAGGTGTAATAATAAATAACTATTAAATCACGGGTATTATTTTCAACATATAAAATATTCATTTTTTTCCAAAAGTTGCCTACTCTAGAATTATGAACTTTCATTAAAAAAAAATCAATAGTTTAAGCTCCAGCTATCAATTAATCATTAGTGCAAATGACTCTAGATTTATCGATAGTTAATCAATTTTAATCAACACCACGGGACACTGCTTATCAGTAAATATTCCACTATTAGCCAAAGTCAGGTAAACTACAATATGTATTACCACTATGTTTACGATATACTGATGTAAATGATCCTTAATAAAAATTTCAAACTCGATGAAGGATTCAAACTCATTTCGTCCAACAGCTCGCGTATTCGGGACCTACTGGATGATGGATATAATTTGTTTGAAATTAATTAAAAGTACTTACTGGATCCGAGGCGGCATATCATAATAAACATCTTCCAACATCTCTTTCCAGTTTGGTCGCTTCTTCTTTTCCGCCTCTTGCATTGTTCTAACGACGGTGTCACGCGCCTCCTTCTGCCACGTTTTCTCAGCATCACTATCCCAGAAACCTAAATATCATAACAATAATTTAAATTAATAATAATATATCTAACTATCAACACATATTCTTTGATTTTTAACAGATTTCCAAAATATCGATTAAGTTTTTTTAAACAATTAAGTTTCAATGAAAGTAGGTATGTGCTTTAAGACATTAGAATTATATGTTGATATCAAATAAATGTAAGATAATTGTCATTAAATAAGTGTTATTTGTCACGGTTACACCTATGTTCAGAGTTTCATACACTTTAGACCAGAGGTTCTAAAACTTATTTCGTCTACCGGCCACTTTGAGAAACAATTATTTAGTAGCGCCCCTAAATTTTTTAACTTTACCACATCTTAAACATCACCATGGCCGTTACTAATTTAATTATAGTGTGCCATATCAGTCTTATCCTTTTCCTAACGAGACTTTCTCACTAATGAGAGCAATTAAAAAGCAACTTTATAATATTTTGAGAAATTTTATTCAAATTTAAACAACCATATCAATGTAAATTTTAAACCTAATCTAATGTGAAGGTTGAATCTAATGGTTTTTAACAAGTTTCTTAGTATTAGGTTCGAATTAACTCTAAAACAGCCGTAAGCCACCGCGTTTGATAAGATGCAAACGGTTTCTCTTTTTAGTTATCAGCATTACCACAGCACTAAAACCACGTTCACACACGTATGATGATGGGAGTGCTTTCAAAAATCGTTAAACAATCGATCACAATCCAGGGTATAATTGCGAGATTAGCTTTTGTAGCCAAAATTCTTGGTATGGCCACCAAGTTTTATTTACTCGTTCGTTGACAGTTCTATAAGTTCATTTCAAGCTGGGATGATAATGCTGTACTGACATTTGAAAACGGTATGTCTAATTTTAAAATGTCCTGGAATCGTTTCCTTGTTATCACTGTGGAGGTTCTCCAAATACTGGTAGTAAACAAACAGGTCGTCGTTGTTGAAGGATACGACATGCTTTTCTTTATATATAGTGAGTAAAGTATTGAGTTTAGAATAATTGTTAACGATTGCGCACAAAAACGGTAATGAAAATAAAAGAAACATAATACGTGCTTTTTATATAGGATTAATATACAGTACGCATCGACATGAACATCACAAACTTGTTTATCTCATTCGATGGAATTTGTACCGACCAAATTATAACAAGTATCGATGAGCTTGCTACAGGATTGCACAAAACGCGTTTTTAACAAAAAAATAATTAACCTACGAAAGTGACGATAAATTATTTATACAATCAAACAGGGAAGAAATAATTATATTAATAATTAATATAATTTAAATTAAATATTAGACTTCGCCCCCTAAACCACTCAACATCCCCCAATTTACCCAGTAATCGCCCACTTTGAGATAGACGGATTTGGTTAGATGAAGTTAAATAGTAGCATTGCCATATATTCGGTGTTACGCAGTATATAATTATATAGAAATATATAGATGAATAGTAGGTATTTATTTATTATCATTACGCTGACTAGTTACTATTTAGTTTTATTGCCAACATAAGACTGTCATATAATGCAAATAACGATCTTGCTGTATTTTTTTTCTCGAAATAGAAGCATTCTTTTAAAAACGATTTTACCTTTCTGCTCCAAATATAGTTTAAACTTTTGTAGTGGACTTTCATCTTTAGTCCATTTTTGTATTTCTTCCACGGATCTGTACGCGGTGCTGTCGTCAGAAGTAGAATGATGGCCAACTCTATAAAATTAACGTATTTATCAGGTATGTATTTATATTTTATTATGATATTTTTTGAAATGAAATCCATTGTGATCGCCTGCAGAATATGAACTATTATCCTATTGTATTTTTATATTTTTGTAACTGACCGACTAAATAACTACTATAGACTGCAGACTAAGAACAACAGCGATCACATAGACAAGAATACTATCGGAAGTTCCAGTCGTATTAGTCTACAAATACTATGGTAAAAGCCAGTACGAGTTTAACGATGAGACGCTGCGACGCGCGACGAGACGTGACTAGTTTACCTATTTTGCAGAGTGAAATAAATACACAATTTCCATGGTTTTAACCAAGAGACCATTAGCCAAGAAAGGCATATAATATTGAGATTTATATATTAAACGCAACTATATATGTAAAGTATGCACGGATATATAACAAAATCCACCTTCAGAGCACAAGTCTCACAAACACTTCTTATCCGGGACAAAAGGGCATACAATGTGAATATCTTACCTATAGGACATAGCTTCGATCAGTACTGGTTTGTTGTTAGTTAGTGTAAAGTCTCTAGCGCGGCTGACTGCGTTGTAGACAGCCAACGGATCGGTTCCGTCCACTCTCACGGTGTGGAGCCCGAGCGAAGGGCCTCGGGCTGCGATACCGTCTCCGCGATACTGCTCGTTGGTCGGAGTCGATATGGCGTAGCCGTTGTTTCTACTGCCAAAGTTAATGAAAAATCAAGTAGTGTACAAACAAACTACAGTACCTACCTAATTAATTAGTTTTAATATAATATTAACACTTTTTAAACTATCACGTTTTGAACACATTATTATATTATACTAGCTGTATCCGCGGCTAAGCTCGCGTGGACTACAGAATGCCGTCGATTAGACACACGCACGAATCGTGCTCGTTTTTCCGAACTATTTTTATTTACGCGGAACCCTAATTATTTTTCTAAGTATCCTCCTTAGAACACCAGCTATCTGTCAGTGAAAGTCCCATCAAAATTAGTCCAACCGTTTCTGAGATTACTCGGAATAAAAAGGCTGACAGATAAAAAATTTGAAAATAGGTTTTGTTATAAGTACCGTATATACTTTCATATGCATTCAGTAAAAAGGTGTTATTTTGATTTTACAAACAAACACTTCAATTTTATTTATATGTATATTCAAAGCTGGTCTAGAACGCGTCTTACTTTTTTAAATACTCGACGTCGTGTCGGCTTGATTATCATCACTAGTGACCATGAGCAGATGAGTGAAGTTACTAGAAACTGCCATACTTCGAAAAAAAACCTCCAGATATTAAAATAGTAAAACGCGCTCTAGACCCGCAATAATATTATAAGTTAAATCTTAGTTTGGGTGTATTCTATTTAATTTGAAAAAGGGCTATTTAAACCATTCGAAATAAAATTACATGATAAAATTATAAATGGAGGTTTGCATTTAAAGTACAGATCCATTAGAATTATTTTCGTAATTTTAACGGTTTGCAGATACATTTATTTAAACAGCTGCATTATGTGATAAATATTGAATCGATCGAAAATAAGAATATTGAAGAATTACAGTTTCTGTATAAATATACGGCTAAATTCGAAGCACAATGCAGAAATAAAACTCCGGACGTTATACTCGACTGGACAATGACCATATACAATCTGCAGAACGATATGACAGGAAAATATCTGTTCGAACTTCCATCTAGCAGATGGTGTGTCAAACAAAAAAGTGGCAATCTCCGTTTAGGAAGCAAAGGAGCCAGTGAGACATTACCATAGCATGATAACAGGACAGTCGAGTGTAGCTGCGAAGTTAAAAGCGGCGTGGGCATCGCCTTCTGATGCAGCTCCATCTCCGAAGTAGCAGATGACGCATCTATCATTACCCTGATTACGCTTTAGCGCGTAAGCAGCGCCCACCGCCTGCGGCATTTGTGTCCCTAGAAATTGTATAAAACAAGTAAATAAACACTCTTTGCAGTTTTTCTTCAACTTTTGTATGCTCCAAAGCCAACTCTCTTAGTGAGAGCTGCACTTCTTCATGCTTGAAAATAAATAAACTACTTACCTATTTACTAGAATGTAGAGATATATAGCTATATAGATATATAGCATAGCTTATTCTGAATATGACCATAATTAGACTTTACTCAACTTTCTGAGATAAGTACATAGGCCTTTCTCTGTCGAAGCTTTTCTCGATATTAAATCTTGGTATCGTACAATATGAAGGTTTCATAGTTAACGTACAGTAATCAAGTATTATTATTTCTATTACCTTAACGATTAATTTTACTCAGTAATTAATTCAAATTTAAGTTCATTCTGTTTTTAAATTAAAGTCCAAAGATCAAGATGATATTCAAAATAAATGAGCAAGAATATCTCACCTAAAGGACTGGATATGGTAACAACATTGTGCTGCTTGCTGCCGTAATGAACGGGCATCTGTCTTCCTTTGCCGGGGTCCTCGCAGTTCCCATAGCACTGGTTCACGAGTTCACCCACAGTCATTCCTCTGTATAACAACACTCCGACTTCGCGATATTGTGCGAAAACTAAGTCTTTGGGAGATAAAGCAGCAGCACTGCCGACGTGAATACCTTCCTCGCCGTAATTAGTCATGTAGAATGATATACGGCCTTGTCTGAAAATTGTATTAGTACTAAAGAAAAAGCTAACGTAGCATTGTTGTATTCTTATTTAAAGTAAACTTACTCATTTTATTTCATTCCAGAATGAACATTCCAGTCATGTGGCTTAAACATACATCCCTCTAGCAAAAAAATAAAGAACCTCCAACATCGCGAGAGCTCTATGACCATCAGACCAGGCAGGGCACATATTCATATATTGGTATTTTATAAACAACTAGATGTGCCCGCGGCTCTGCTCGCGTGTACTACAGAATGCCGTCGGTTAAGCGCACGCGTGAATCATGCTGCCCCCGCTCAAAAGACGGAAGAAAAAATGCTTATTATGGGTGATCCTTAGGAGATAGATATATGCTATCGCTGTGTTTTTTGTAGGTATTTTTAAAATCTAGAATTATGTAGAACATTAATTTGATCTATCTCGTATGATTTATTCAGCATAAGTCATTTAAGTGCCCAAATGCGTCTTTTTTCCGAATTGATTTACCATTATCATCAATGCTTATTTCGTACTGTTACAACCCTACTCTTTCTATACCCCCGTTTTCGCTGTTTCAGCAATAGTACATTCCGATACTATTGCAAATGCTAAATTGCACTTTTCCCATTGCCTTTATTATTTCTGTTTCTTAAGTTAATTACTTTCCAGACATCGCGAAGTGCAGATGAATTTTCTGCAACAAAACCTAGCAGTTTTGGAGAATGTAAAAAAGTAAAAGAAGGCAATGTGTTATAAGGTTTAAATAACTCAATAATCCCGGGATGACTGGGCTCTAATGAATAAGGGCTGAGCTTAATTTGGTCTGAAAAATGAATACCTTTGTGATTCATATAAAATCTTATCCATATTGCTAAGCTGGACCATTGTTTTATACATATTTACTAAAGTTTCTTTTTCGATGTTTGGTTCTTCCCTATTATCGATAATTTCTCCGTTGTTGTCCATCACTCGATAAATAGGTATGGGATCGTAACTGGTCTCGTTCAAAAACTTCATTTGAGTAACATATGGAGCTCTCGCTCCCGGAAATTCTGCATTTTTCACCCCATTTTGTACAGTGTCCGGTCTAGTGTGGGTCGATAACAGCTGAAAAATAAATACTCGGTGGAGTTTTTGGCGGCATCTCAAACTGTCAAGTAGTGATTCTTGTTTTTTATTCTAAAATTTGTGTTATTTCACCCCATATTGTGTAATACAGGTGGCATTTTGCATAATAAAGTTTGGTTATTTTACACAAGTGATGTGAATTTGAAATAATAACATGGACCATGAATTCTGAGATGCCACAAAAACTTAGGATCCTGAAATCGTCATAAGACTAGAAACTATATTCAAGCGATATTGACAGTAATGGCCTTCAATAAAGAGGACCGGTTGCCAAGTTAGAAAAAAGAAGAAATACTCGGTGAAATATTAAACATTATTTATGAATTTTCCGAAATCATAAAAACTCTCCCCAAAAACTTGTTTACTTACCTCTTTCAAATCTTGCACCAATCTTAAATTCGTAAAATACCCCAAGTTTAAAGAAGTGATAGACATCGACTGATTTGTTTAAAAAATTTAGAATCCAAATTGTGTTATCAACATAAGCCCGACATGCAAAAAATCGTATCCGTTAAATTCATTTTACTTTAGCTCTTAAACCGATTGGCATAAAATTCATATTCCTTCAAACAACATCAACATAAAATGAAAATATTATGCAGATTGTGACTATCTTGACTTAACACGAAGTCAGTGATTTCCTATTAATCACTTTAAATCAGTAATGTTATTAAGTTTAAAATCAAAAAGTATATCTTACCACTTATCTTGTATATAATATTAATATAATTAAGGAATCTTCACTTACTCTTACGTGTCGTAAAGCGTTCAACCGAACGAAACTAGCTCCCACTTTGAGCGCCATTTTGTTACTGACGTAAACTCATTAAAACGTAGATATATAATAGAAGTAAAAAGTACGTATAGATACTATAAAATGGTCTTATTTACAAAACTGAACATTAACAAGTAAGATAAGTAATGGCTACTGACTAGCAGTGACTAGTGGCCGGCCGAAACTTCTTTTTCGGTGAATTCGGTCAAAAAAGGAATTTAAAACTATTTTTAATTCAAAAAATATTTATTATGCATACGAAGCAAAAGAAAACGATTCAATATGGCAAGATTTAATAAATCCGTGGTGTTTAACAAGTTACTTTTCAAGCAGTTTCCTTCTTTTTTATAAACCAAATCAAAAAAATCTCCGTGTTTTTAAGGCACACATAATATGATGTTTTTTCTGTTTTAATTTAAATATTCTGAAATTTGGAGGAAATAAGTAGTGTAAATGAAGTAAAATGACAGCAATGAAAGTTGAAATAAGATTCAACTGTCCCTAAATTCCGGAAGGCAATAGACGAACCGAAACTAGCTAAGTATCAGTTTCATGCTTTCTTGTCCGACACCGAAACTCCGGTAGGAGTAGGAGACCCTAGAGATAAGACACATACGGCCTTTTTGAACGAACGTATGACGAAACACAAAATCGCACAAAATAGATAGATACAGAAAGAAGGTTCCTACCGACCTTAAATTTTGTTAACTACGCTTGACTGTAGCTCTATGGTTAGCATTTGTACTATTCTATGATAATATCGATTTGGCAATTTCAATAAAAACATTCATTGCAAATTAATTAAACGCAATACATATAAAAAAAGATAGATGTGGTGTCGTGGGACACTAGGTAGGAACGAAGTTTCTTCGGCTAATGTCGAATCGATACAATTTGCAAAAAAAAAATCGTGCTCAATTTTATGTAGGTTTTCTTGATTTTTCTCTTAAATTTTGCTGATTAGTTTTTATTTAAGTAGAGGAAGTAAATAGAAATAGAATAGAATGAAAAGAAGAATAGTAAATAGAATAGAATAGTTTGAAAATAATAAATTACGTAAAAAAAATGAATATAAATGAAAAAAGATAAATGAAAAGAAGAAAAGAAAAAAATAATATAAGATAAATAAATAATTAAATTAAAGTGTAAATATAAAAAAATAAAGAAAGAGAATCATATATATATATATATCTATATATATATATATATGACGGAGCAGTGTAGTCCAGTATGGTTTTTAGGGACAGTGACGTTGGCATAGCATCCATTGTTGGATAACAACGTCATTGTTATCATTAATACTGGATTGTTGCATAATAGACGTAATTAACAATAAATTAGATGTTCACTCTCCGAGAACCGAGAAGCGAATGTGTTTGTTTTTTTTTTTCGAACTGACTAAACTGTTAGCCTGAGGGTCCTGAAGCCTTTACGGCTTTTACAGCTTTACCGGGCTTGGGGGCGAGCGCTTAGGGCACTCAGCCACGAAAGCTAAGCAACAACATCCGAGGGTGCCAAAGTGGCCGGACCTCGGCTCGGACTGTTGCGCGTATGCAATTAAGTCGCGATCTGACTAATTCCCTATCCGTAATTCGATCAAAACTAACTATACAGATATACATGTTTCTGCCCCCTGGGAGGAGGGAAGGAACATGTGTATGTGTATTTAGTGGTCTGAAATTTTTGATCTAGACTAACTAGTCTCAAAAAAAGAAAAAAAAGTCCCTTACAGAACCTATGTACCTATGTGTGTTGTGCATGTGTGTATAATGCAGTGTCATGTATGGCTGTGAAAGCTAGTGATTGTACAGTCACTTGTATCGCGCGAGTGGCTGCTTGGCTCAAGGGCTCCATGCCGATGGATCGGACCTAGACCTAAGTCTCATAAAATGTTTCTCCGCTACAGCGAACGGCCTTATATAGCCAAATGGTGGGGCGATCGTAGTGAGTCACTTGTTTACGCTGTACGAAACACGTGTAGAGATAACATAGCTAATCGCATGTTATTTTGCGCCGATATATATATATATAAATATATATATATATATATATATATATATTACATATTACATATATATACATATTATATATATATATGTATATATATGTAATATGTAATATATATATATATATATATATATATATATATATATATATATATATATATTACATATTACATATATATACATATTATATATATATATATATATATATATATATATATATATATATATATATATATGTATATATATAAATCCCCATTTTCTCCTATCATTATATTATTTAATTATATATTTATTAATATAATTATTTTTACTTTACATTTTCTTATAAATTCATTCTTTATTTTTTTTATTTTTTCATAATTTATTAACTACATTAATAAAATTTAATTTTTTATACCTAAATTTTTATTTTAATATTTATAAATTCTTTATTCATTTCTTTTAATTATAAATTTTATTTTATAAATTTTATATTTAATAGAGAGAGAAGGGATTAGAGAAAGAAAAGAAAGAGGGAGAAAGAGAAAGGTATTATACACTACTCGCTTGTGTATACGACTGTCGCGCATGCGCACGTCTCATTTAACGGTTTTATTCCACGGACTTTTTCTTACGGTTTTACTATCACATTTTTTTCAGTTCGGTCGCGCAGCAAAATCCCTATCTCCTCCAGGCCTGCCGTAAGGAACTTCGTTCCAATTAACTTGAAGTGTCTGTTTGTAATGTCAAAATAAAACCTTTCTACTAAATGCATATGAAAGTGTATACGGTACCTATATCAAAAAATCTATTTTTTTTTTGTCTGTTTGTTTGTTCCCGGTAATCTCAGAAACGGTTGGACCGATTTTGACAGGACCTTCACTGGCAGATAGCCGATGTTATTAAGGAATAACTTAGGAGAAAAATAATTAGGGTTCCGCATAAAAAATAAAAATAAAACATTTTCAGTAGTCCACGCGAGCGGAGCCGTAGGCACAGCTGATGTTTAATAAATTAAAATCTATAAATTGATAACAGAAAAGTTTGCTAATAAACGTGAATTTATTTCGGTAGAATGTAGTATAAAAACAATTTCGATAAGATTTATTTATTCATTGTCAATTCAGAACCAGTGCCACGCACAAAACAATTATTTCGTATATCGACAAAGGACACTCGATTCGAGATCCTCGTACGTACGCGTTTCTGTATGCTTTCGACGTTATCGCTCGTACTATAGAGCTGGCTTTCTGTATCTATCTATTCTGTGGCACGACGCGACGTCATCATCATTATTATTATTACATAGTATAAAACAAAGTCGCGTCGCTCTGTCCGTCCCTATGTATGCTTAAATCTTTAAAACTACGTAACGGATTTTGAAGCGGGTTTTTTAATAGATAGAGTGATTTAAGAGGAAGGTTTATATGTATAATACATGCATACTATTGTAGAGAAACACTGATAAATTTAGAGGTTTCTAATGTGATGTCGTAAATAAACACATTTTTTGCGCTTACATTGCAAACGCTGGCTGAACCCCACGAGATAAATGAAATTAATGTACTACAGTATTGTACACCTTAAAAAGGTCAACAAAAAAGTCTGCGATGGTATATGTCTATCTCTTAAGGATAACCCACAATAACCATTTTTTATCCTTTACATTTTACGGGAAAAATGGCTTATTTACGAAGTGATTTTAAGCAATACAGCATTAATCCTTATCCAATTAAGTACCTTAAAAACATTGTCCATTTAATATAGATTAATATAGCCCCTTGCAGCATGTAATTTAAATGAATATTTCCGAAGATATTACAGATTTAAAATGCAGGGACATAGCGGTGCGGCGGTACGGCCCTTCATACCATGGTCAATTATATGTCGCTTTTTCAAGAGTAACCTCTAAACAAAACATGTTTGTATTGTCTAATGACAAAAAAGCTGTAAACGTTGTTTAAAGACATTCTGTAGTAGGTACGTATATTTAGTATCAGCATTGCAACCGTGCGAAGCCGGGGCGGGTCGCTAGTTATAATATAAAAGTTACGTGTTATAGTGATGTATCGGATATCCATATCCGCGGATATTCGAAAGAAAAAAGATGCGTATTTGTAATTTGTTGCGAATCTTAAACAGATTTTTTATACTCATTCCTTATGTGAAATTTAAAAAGTAGCAGTTTAAATGTTTAAGCCGTGTATTCTGCGCGTGTTATGCATACATCTACACAAGACAGATTTTGTTTAAATACACATGTCGTCTCTTACTTCATAGGCTGGGCAAGCGTATGAAACATTTGCTGCCACTAGTGGCATAAAATATTATGTCAAATATGGCTTCAGATGTAGAAGACGTGCTTTTAGTTCTCGAACTGAAACGTCCTTGTTCTTGTACAGTTCTTGTTTCAGTTGTGCTGTCAGTTGTGTTCTTTCAATTGTAAATTTGGCGTCGAGAAGACAACATTGATTTCGAAATTTTAATATTTATCAAGAATTAAAAATAGAAGATCGATTTGTCATAAGGAACTTCTTTCGCTGTGCCATATATACATATTTATATTTAATAAATCTACAAACACTCAGTGTGCACCAAAAAGAAAATTTGATGAACCGTGCGAGTCATGCGACGCTTTCAAGAATTGTTGAGATATAATTGTATTCCGCTCCTCTTCACCTGCGTGGAGGAGAAATGTTTAAATTGCTTTTAATTGTTACTACCTTAGAATATATGCGTAATAGAAAACTAACAAATTTACAACTTAAGACGAACTTAACTTGAAGAATGGCAACTTACATAGCAATTTTGATGAAAATAATGAGGATAATAAAATATTCATGTTGCACTGAACTTAACCTACCAATTAATTTTTGTAGACATAGTTTTTAACTTGTCAAGTCACCGGACTCACTGTCCTTTTTCACACTAAACTATAAACAAATCACACGTAATCTATGAGTTTAAACAGGGTTCGCCAACTGGGTTATTCAAGTCCAAGGTGACACATACTTACGGTAAGCAAACGAAGTAGGTACGAAAGCTGAGGCCCGTATCCATATTAACAAATCAAGACAGTAATAATCCGTTTCCGCGGATATATTTTTAAGTATCCGGTACATCACTGGTTGTTACTTATAAACAAAATGTATTAAGTATCTACTGTTTTTAAATATTATCATTAGCCTTTTACCTATTATGCTATTGGAATTAAACTGATTTTAATTTAAAAATAAATAACATAATATAAAAGTTTTTATATGTATAAATAAATAGATAAATAAAGTGTCTGTCTGCGATTTCGAAAGTTTTTTTTTCTTAAGCTTATAATATAATAATATGGTTATTTAACAGAAACCAAAACACGGGTTTATCAAATTTTTTTACTCTCTCTGCTTATTTTTCCGAGCTCATATCTGAAACTAGAGACGCGATTTTGACGGGAATTTCATAGGCAGGTGAAGAGAGTAGGTGGTAATTTAATTTTATTCTTTAGCGACTCGACAATTTCGAACCGCGATGTTTAGTCAAATAATAATAAACAGTAGGTATATTTTAGTAATTTTGCAGTCCATGTGTGTAGTAGAGGGCACAATTTGTATTTGTCTCTATGACAGAGCAGAGCTAGTATTTAAATATAAATAATTTCGTAATCACTTACATAGCTTTTATTTGGGTACTTTTTAAATTCAATTCACACCATAAATAGGCAGAACTCTAAATGCTAGTAAAATCAATCAATCAAGAATTACAGTTTAGTAATACAGTAAATTTCTGGCATAAATAAGGTAGATATTCGGTGAATGTTAGCGTATCAGCATAGACTAGGGGGGAGGGGGGTGTTACCCCCTAAGCACCCATTAACTTTAAATACGTGCTTGTTCGTAATGTAAGTTGAGTAGATTAGGTCCCAACGTGTACAGTTTCAAGTCTGATCCGTTTATTTAAAATCTAAAACGATACTTTATTAAGCTACTTTATTTGTACACAATTATTGTGATAAAATATAGAATTTATTAAAATAGTAGAGCATTCTGAACCTGCAAATCTTTATTTCCATGTAATGTATGAAGCGGCGAATCGAAAATAATCTTTTACATCATTTCGTTTCATTAACTCGTAATATATATATATATATATATATTATAACAGCTGGTAGAGAAGATTTCACATAGATAATTTGTTATTAAATACTCCATGGTTTATGTAGGTACCTATAAATTAATGTTGTCAAAGTATTTGATGTTGTTGCTTTGAGCTTAAAATTGGTCTCAAGTGCGCCTTAGAAAAAGTCATACATGAGCTCGTAATAATTAATTTGTGGCGTGTGACTATGGCCACACTTTTTCGCACCAGGGGGGTTACTCTTGAAACTGATTCGAATTTGAATTTGTTTCTGATTCAATTTCACTTTTTCTTCGAACTCGATCATACAAGTGTACTCTTGAACCAAACCGAATCGAAAATCAAGTTTGAGATATAATCGAATCAACGTCGTTATCTGCATCCGGTCGCAGAACACACACAAGACACCGTATAGTATAATAAATCTTTGCTTGGATTATTTTAATTCTAATATTTTTACATAAAAATACTAGATTAAAAATCGATCGAAGTTCGTTCTTAGCCACAGCACGATCGTGCTAGTGTTGACTTCAAGAATGCCAAATCTAATAAAATCGAATTTTATTCGATTTGATTCAGAACTCGAACGCGTCAAGAGCAAGGCGGAAGCTTCTATAATAATAAAAAAAACACAGTAAAACATGAAAAATGAATATACGATATCTATACAAAATCAAAGTAAAAATAAGTTCGTAATTTTTTGTGATATGATAAGAAATAGTTTGTCAAACCACGGTCATATGATAATGTGGAATTTGATTAACTTATTCGTTCTAAATATGTGTACACACTATATTACTTTGATGTATATAACTATTGCATTGTTGTTGTTATAAAGCGTAGTTAAATTTCAGCACATAACCAGAAATCGAAGATTTTTTTTTAAACTATAAAACTTGTGTCGTTGCTCTGGAAGCGGCTAGTTTATTTCTGTTTCCTTTATTTTATTTTGCTGTATAGAATATTACTGTAAATATGGTTACACGTTTGAACAATATTTGTACTGTTTTGTCCATATAACCTAGGCTCTTGATCCGTAAGAATTGCAATCATTCTAAGGTCTCAGGAATACATAACTATGTACTTATGCTAAGTAAAATATTTCTATAAGGAATGGTGTGTGTAGTATGCAAAGTATTAATTTCTTTACAAAATTTGAATTAACTGCGTATTTTTAATTTGTCACGTCTTTTATTCATCAAATTATATATTTTATACAGAACATAACTCAGAAACAACCGCTATGGGAATGTTAGATCGTGAAGTGAAATCTGCCAATTTTTACTGCCAGGCTTTTATAAAATTGATTGAAATGGTTTTCCTGTTCGAGCTATGTTCGGTGTTTACCGTTATAATAGATTGTATTCCCTAAAACTTTACTCAAAATTTTAACTGTGTGTAGGTATTGTTGTTTGTTTCTGTATTATATGTATGTTTATATCGGCTTCTATTTTATCGAAATATCTGTACATACTTTTCGCAACTGTTTCTGTGCTACTTATAACTATTGCTACTATTTCTGTTAATATTTTCCAAAGTCTTATTATTTCTGTTTTTAATAAATGGTATTTACTTAGTTTATCTATTTCCTTTGCCCCTATATTATAATCAGATCGTATGGTAATGTCTAATAAATATATTTTATTTTCTATTTTGTTTACGTATATGATATCTGTACTGGCCTATTATGATTCACTGTAAAATCGGTATATATATTGTACTACATTATTGTGGGGTTTGGTATATTATGTGCCTGCTAACTTTTCACATCCTGAGACAATGTTGTACGGTCTCATCTTTTGCTAAGCATAGTCGACACCTACCATCCACTGATTTTTTAAATATATCCCGTTCGATCTGCCTGGTTATTGCTATTTGGTCGTGTATTGCAAATACATATGGCGAATCCAATGATGGTAATACCGGTTTTTTTTTTCGTACTGACTATACTGTTAGCCTTAGGGGCTCTGGAGCCTTTACGGCTTTTAAGTTCAGCTTTACCGGGCTTGGTAATACCGGTTGTTTTTTAAGCTACTTAAAGGAGCCTTTTTATCTATGTTTTCTTTTTCAAATACCGCTCTGTAGAATTATCCATGTAATTGTTTAGCTTTCCATTTGTTTGTTTCTTTCTTGTTTTTGTTTGTTGTTTATCTGTGTAATTTTACTCTTCTCGCAATCCTATGTCTATTCGATTTTTCTTACTTTCTTTGTTAAATAGAGTATTTATCTTTCATTTTCTCAATTTTTACTATTAATTTTATTATGTAGTCGTATTCGGTACTTAAATATTTAGTTTATTTTATTATTGGTGTTTTATTATATTAGTAAGTTCCCTTCCCCCTTTTTCTATTGGTAGGTATAATCTTCCAACGTCGGCTTTTTGTTGGCGTGCTTAATTAATAGCTAATAGTTTTCTAGTTTTTATATGTATTTTAACTAAATCGCCAGTTTTGTAGTTAGGTAAGTATTCCGAAAAAGTAAAGCAATACTGGAATAGGGTAAATATTAATGGCTTTAAATAAATTTCGAGAGTTTAGATGTGACTTTGTTATGCACTTTATCTGACTTTATCCTTCTCAAGTATTCGTTCTGTATCTGTTGTCTAACTTCAATATGATCTATTTTTCCTGCTTCATTAATTCCTAAGTATTTATATTTTTGGTCAATCTTTAAGTGTTCGAATTCCTGTCCATTTAATAGTATGTAAATGTCCTTCTCCTTCAGAGTGTACACTTATTCTGCCAGCTGTTAGATGTAGAATATATAATTGCATTTATCTAGATCAAATTGCATATCTATATCTCTCGTGAATATCTCTGTACCTACTATATGATAGGATTTAAAATTTTTGTTAGTTATTTGCGTAAACTTTTGATCTGTCCATGTATAATAAACACATCAACACCATCTAGGAATATTCCGGATTTTCTCAATTTACTCCATATTGGTTATAAGGAGTTAACATACAACTTGTAAATATTTTTATAAATTCTATTTATCAGACTAGACTTTAGAATATAACAAAAATTATTTTTTCAGTAAATACAATTTTAGTTAAATAAAGACGAAAGCTGAAATAATGGTAAAACTAATGATGAATGTGTTTTTCAAGGAGAAAAAGAATTATAATATTCCGTTTTGGCAATTATGCGAAAAATTAGTAGTCAGTAAAACCACCCATGACTTTAACAATGGTTCTGCAACGTTTTTTCATGCTTTGAATCAAATTATCAATGTCATGCTGCTGGATATTGTCCCAGGTCCTGCTAAGATGCCAAAAAAGTTGCTCTTCAGTCGCAATGTTTGCAGGAAAATTCTTCAAAGCCCTTCTTTGGAGCATGTCCCACGCGTGCTCTATGGGGTTTAGGTGATTGCGCGGTCCAGTCTAAGACCGATACGTCCTACTTATACAGTCAGCTGGTCACTACTCGCGCTGTGTGTGGACGAGCGTTGTCGCGCATGAGCGTGAATTTTTGGTCCATTTGTAGCCGATGGGGGTAGACTATTGGTACTAGCACCTGGTTACGGTATTTTTAGTGGTCATTGTGTTTTTGATCCAAACGAGGTCTGTTTTTCCACCAACACGAATTTCCGCCCTGACCATAACTGTCCCGTCGTGGTATGGATGGACTTCCTGAGTGTGTTACAGACGGCTCTCACAACCAGGAACTTGCTTATGGGGTACTCTTCGTGAATCGGGATGAAAACCGAATCGGGATTCATCGGTAAACAGCATTACAGACCATTGGTTATCTTTAAAGGAAGGTTAGCTTCATGCAATCTTCTCTTCACAGTTTGGTCAATCACAAGCAACTGGTGCTCTGACTGAAGCCTTTGAACCAACTGCATGGCCGTAACATTTGGTTGTCTTCTCACGGAAATTTGCAAAATTGGTCTTGTCGTTGGGTGGTTATGCGCTTATATTTGTCATGTCATAATATGTAAATGTCATGTTCAATTAGGTAGATACAAATTAATAAAAAATATACCGTTTTTGGCTTAGAGTTATTTTTAGGGTCCTTAGTGCGTAGAAAGTGTTATAGATAACAAAATCAGAGAATTTAGACAAACTTGTAATATATACTGATTCATTGAATACAGCGTAATTATCAGAATTAGTTTTCCTTTTAAATTGCCTAATTCTAAATATTAAACAACTGTCAATACCAATTCGTTATAACTACATAGCTGAAATTATAATAATATTTAGTGTTTTTTTTATTGACTATAATATCAGTATAGTACTTTCTATACTACAGCATAGCAAACGCATTGCCATTAACAATCCAAACAATTCGTTTTTTTATAAGTAGGATAGCATAGTGTTGTTGTTAACATCAATTATATGAAAATCCGATAGTATCAATTGTTATATAAATAAACAATCGATTAATTGACCATAGAGAATTAGACAATAATGAAATGAATAATCTATACATAATATAATCTCATCGTCTGTCCGTTTATGTTCTTTTCAAGTGAAAATCATTCATCCGATTTACTTATATTTTAATTTATGGCTATGTTATCTGGTCAGTTTATAAGATATGTTTTGTAAGATAATGTTACATTTGAAATAAATAGTGACGATAATGGCGGGTCAATTAAAAAAAACGTATTTGGTGGCGCTTAAATGACTTACGCTAAGTAAACCATACGAGATATATCAAATTAATTTTCTACATTATTGTAGATCTTAAAAAGACCTACAAAAAAGTTAGGTAGCATATATCTATCTTCTAAGGATCACCCACAATAAGTATTTTATGCCTTGCACTCAAGGATTATAATTGTAAATTCGAACATTCATTATTCGTATCTTGGAATGCGGGCAACATAATTTTCTCTCTCTTATTCCTTCCCTGATGGTTGCATAATGCTTTATTGTTCACATATTGCGATAACACTGGTCGACCATTTTGTTCTAACCAGTGGCGGATTTCCCTTAAGGCCAATTAGGACCAGGCCTAGGGCGGCCAGGTATTAGGGGCGGCTAATCGTGGCAAAAAATATACTACCGAATGCAAACATATGATGACAATAAATAACAGTACACTAAAGCATAATATGAAGTATATATCAAGACTCTAGACATGGATAAAAATCTAGTTTGAATTACAATATTGACATCGTAAAGCTGTACTTTAATATCATCAAATTTGAAATGTTTTATTAAATAATGAGCAGAGAAGGGGGTGGTGCTACACGGCCTAGGGCGGCCAAGACTGCAAATCTGCCACTGGTTCTAACAACGGATAATCGACAGCAGATTAACTATGACTTCAAAAATTTGCTATTCATTGCGTAGAAATAACACATTACATTATTCGTTGTTGTAATAATGGCCACTTCTAAATTCAGAAACGTAACTATTTTATTTTTTCTTTAACCATTAAGTAGAAGCGAAAGAAACAGGGCACATAGCTAATGGTATGGTGGTATGGTGAGATGGGTATCTCGCAAATTCTTGAATAATCAAGTGAAAACTGTCCTTTCTAATTTTAATAATTTTATGGTTCTAATAAAAACAAATAAAAATAATCTCGATTTACTAGGTTGAAAACTCGATTCACTGAATCGAATTAAAAAGCGATTTTTCTGTGTTCATAAAATAATTTTCTTCGAAAAGTCGATCTCTGATTGCATCACTATTATTGGTTAGTTGTCAGTGTTGTCAGAAATGGTAATTGAGGTTATGGTTATAAGTGATAAAGGCTTGATTGTAAATTGTTTTGATAATGCCTTATTGGTATTACGATAAAAAAGATCTGCAAAATACACCGTCCTTTCGCGATGGTATATCTACCGATACTGAGAATCGCTACCGTAAAGAGGGTGCGCGATTTATAATAGATACAGGTTCTAAGATGGACTTGGGTTACAACACAGTCGCAACGGGAGTTGTTTATTTCCATCGTTTCTACATGTTCCATACATTCAGAACATTCCCTAGATACATCACGGCTTGCTGTTGCCTGTTCCTAGCGGGTAAAGTTGAAGAGACACCAAAAAAGTGCAAAGATATTATTAAGGTAGCGAAATCTCTTCTCACTGAACAAAAGTTTGCGACTTTTGGTGAAGACCCTAAGGAGGAAGTGATGACGCTAGAAAGGATCCTTCTACAGACTATCAAATTTGATCTGCAAGTGGAACATCCTTATGGTTATTTATTGAAGTATGCAAAATGTTTGAAAGGTGACAAGGGAAAGCTTCAAAAAATGGTGCAGATGGCATGGACCTTTGTAAATGATAGGTAAGTATATTTTGTTGATGTTACCTTTTTAATATCAACAAAAATAATTAAAATATAATAATTATCATACATAATTGCAAATGTATCAGTTGTTATCTGCTTAGAACTATTAATTCTATTTTTGTTTTTAATAGTGCACATTGTACAATTTATGGATTGATATACTGTGTTCTTCTTTGAGACACATGCTCTCATAAAGTGTTAATTTTCACAGTTTTTCAGTTCCAATTACTATAAAACATTTGAACTTTGGTAATATATAATGGATACCTATAGCTAGATTGAACCTTTGACAACAACTTTGGGTGATTCTTTTATAAACATTTATAGATTTTCATTTATAAAAATTAATTTCCTGTAGCCCTCTCATGCAATTCAAAGTTAATTCAGGTACCAAAAATGAGATAACACTGGTACACTAAATATACTCAAGTTTATTTGCTATTGAAAATAATTTCAAAATTATATTCGCCATATTATTTAAGAAAAAATACCATTTAGTTTCTATAGAAATTGTACCAAAAAAACACATCAAACTAAAATTCAGTCTGCGTTTGAGTACCTTTCAAACAACATGTCTATGTCGGTTTGGACAGATTTTTGGACAGATAAATATATTGTTGTATGTACACAGATATGTAATGCTAGCTGGTCGCTTGAAGGTTGTCAAGTGAAGGCGAATGATAGCAAGAGTGATTGAAAAAGGGCACGCACAATCTTTTTTTTTTTTGAACTGACTATATTGTTTGCTTTAAGAGCTCTGAAGCTATTAGAGGCTTTGAACTTTTAACCAGGCTTGAGCTCGGGTCGACTCGTACCCTCTCGCTTTGGCTCCTCTCCATTCACTTATTTTACGGTATTATTGGAAAAGATCAAATTAGCAAGCGCAATCAGCCGTTCAACAAGCTTGTGTATGTCACATGTATGTGTTTTGTGTTATTTAGTGTGTATTTTAGTTCACAGTAAGCATCCACCTTCTCCCTTTTTCCATTATTTTATCTTTTTACAATAGGTACAACAGTAGCATCTAGAAGAAGTGTTTCTATTTTTAATTGCAACCCATCCAAAAACTCTGGAATCAGGAATTTTTAAGCATATGCGACTACAGAGGTGCGAAAACTAGCTGTCAGGTCCCCTTCTGCTTAAAATTATAAAATATTGGTTATGATTAGATACTTAGATATATTTAGAAGCATACCCAATTTGTGCATGTTAATTGTCTTGTACACGCTGCGCCTGAGTTTCTTGCACCTGTAGCATCTCCGTCCTTCAAGAACCCCCACAGTCATAGTTCTAACTTTTTTATTAACAATACTGGCTATTCGTAGAAATTTATACAACAAAATTCGAGTAAGTACGTACATCACTCATCGAGCGCAGAATGACCTGATGATGGAATTTGAAAACTTTTGTACAGCCACACTAATAGATAAAAAAAAAGTGTTTGTGCTCCTTTTGCTAGTAGTTATGAGAGGCTTACCAAAGGACTGAAACCCCTGGCCTGATGATGAACTTCGGGTTCTTTTATGTAACTTCTACATTTGGTAGACATAAATATTTCGTGTTTGTGCTACTTTTGTTAGTAGTTATGGGAGGCTTACCACTGGACTGAATACTTTGATCCGTTGATGGACTTTGTACTAGCAGTGGGTAATAGCAGTTTTGACAAAACTATCTATTGAATGGTGGTAGCGGTTTTTTAGACTTTGAGATGGTGACCTTTGAAATTTATATAATTGAGATGGTGATAGTTAAGACAATGACCGTCAAGAAAGTGACAGTATTTACTTAAAAATCTCTTATTTCTTTTAATTCTGTTTTATTGTCATCTAAATTTAAATTACAAATGTAAAAAAAAATATGAATTCATAATGTAGATTATAGATACATAATTTTCATTTTTACAACTATTTATAATCTGTTATCAAATCAAATTATCAATAGAGATTTGAAAATAACTAAATCACTAACTCTATAGTCTCCATAATAAGCAATCTGAGACTGGCACAATAATTGAGCACAAAACTTGACATATCTACTACCACTTTAGTTTCCATTGTCTGTATTGCTGCTCGTCATCAGATTCTCAAGTAATAATGTTAAACTTTCATCTAGCACTTTGAGACTAAGAGATTTCTACCTATTATCTATATTGAAACCCACATCCCATGTTGATGCTCCTCGGTTTTATAGGTTTTATTTTATTTTTCGTTATACAATGACTTCCTAACCATCTTAATTTGTTTTAGATTATTTTTTAATGTTCTATTTCTGCTTTTTTTGTACAAAAATATATGTGTTAGCAGCATTCTGCAAAGCACATGAAATTTAGGTAACTTCCTTTCTCTTCAAATAGGCTCTCGAGAGACAGAACCTTGATCTTAGGGTATTTTACTAAGGAAAATAGCAGCTGAGGTTATATTATTCATATTACAAAAGCGATCAATTCTAAAGTTATTAATAAAAGCTAGGCTGTTTTTACAATTTGTTTAGAAATAACATGTAATAAATGTTTTTCATTTAATTGAAACTCCCAAATCGATTGTTTCATCAAATGTTTAGATGCTAACCTCAATAGTACAATCGGACGTAAGTAACTAAATAAATGGTTGGTCCAAGTCGCCTTTCTGTTACCTATTCTGTGTCTATACTAAGATCTAGTTAATAAAATGCTGGTCTTTCAAAGCGCCTCATGTGTTTAAAATTTGAAATCTTAATCTAAAGCTACATATTATAAAACTCCACATCTCTCTGTCTGTCTGTCCGTTTATGTCCTATTCAGACGTAAACTGCATATCCGATTTCAATTATTTATAGGGTTCTGAAGTCAATAAGGGACCCTTACAGTTTCGCTATGTCCGTCTGTCTGTCCACGGCTTAGCTCAGAAATTCTTAGTACAAGAAAGCTGTAATTTGGGATGAGTATATATATTAATCACGCCGAAAAAGTGGTAAAATGAAATAATAAAAAGTTTACCGCTTAAAGTGGGAATGATTTTTTTCTCGTCTGTCCAATCACGTGAGTTGTCGTTGGATAAGTCGTTAAAAATATGCCTGGTGTGTGAAATAAATTTTTCGGGTCAGGGATCCGTTTGCGAAATATTAAGCTTTAAATTGCTAATGTTCATTGGAGTCAAGTGTCCCTTCCCCCTTAGCCTGCTAAATGGTTGTTTTTAGATATGTTAAAACATTCATTGTAGAAGTTTATATAGTGAAGTTAAAACGAAAACTATCGGAGGTAAGTAGGCTTTATAAGTTACCGATTAATAAAATAAATTTATAAAATGTACTGGAAAGTAATTTCGTAGAAATTCCAATGACAATTACTTAAAGCTTCTCTTTAAGTCTGCAAATTGTGACGGGCAACTACGGAACCCTACATTCCGCGTGGCCCGACACGCATTTGGCTTTTATTTATTTATTTATAGCATAGCTATAGATAGCTAGCTATCTGGCCAGGATATAGGATATATATTTTGTTACCTAAAAAAACTTACGTAATAAGCACTGACAATAATTATGAACAATTTGGAAAAGATCGATTTGTGGCGCATAAATGGCTTAAGCTGAGTAACTAATACGAGCTATATAACATTAACGTGCTACATAGCTGTAGATCTTAAAAAGAACTAAAAAAAGTCTGTGATAGCACATTTCTATCTTGTAAGGAGGGCCTTTTTGTCTTTAAAATAGCTGGCGAGCGACCGCCGTGGGTGGCGGCTGGAAGCTGGGATCTATTTATAAATATAAAAAGACCTAACTCAACGCGAACGGAGCCGCAGGGACAGCTAGTCTAAGATAAACGTAGAACGTTAAAGTAGTTAGAAAATACTTTACTAATATACGAGTATATTAAAATAAAGTATGACGTTGTCACTAGCATTATAATTTACCGCTAACTAATATCAAACGTGAGCTGTGCACGTGTAGTAGTAGGATTCTATACCTCAAATTGAAGTGCGTAATTATGACAGCGCGTATTTAATTTTCTCTATCAACATAAGTTATAAAAGATTTATTTGATCTTTGATGAAAACATGTACAAGCTGCAAATCTTTGTTGTCATCAGAAATATTTCAAAAACTGGGAGGGGCATGTCCCCCTGAACCATCTGTCTATGTCCCTCTAAACCATCTGACTATGGTCGTGCTTTAATTACTAATGATATGAATTTTGATGTCTACAGTTTATGTACTACACTATGTCTTCAATGGGAACCAGAAGTGATAGCAGTGGCTCTAATGTTCCTAGCTGGGAAACTGAGCAAGTTTGAAGTGACAGACTGGAATGGTAGACAGCCAAAGCATAATGCATGGTGGGACATGTTTGTAGAAGATATCACAATGGAATTGCTTGAGGATATCTGTCATCAGGTAATTGGATTTACTATTACTATATTTGAAATGTTCAGATTGTGGTACTTAAATATGTGAGAATATTTAAATATGGGGAATTAACGCAAATGTAAGTCGTTTATGCATTCTAAAATATTATTGATAATTTTTATAGCCTATCACGTGAAGAATGATTTTAGCGTCCCACATACTTTACGTAAAATCTAGACATACAAAAACATAGACTTTTTTATTTATGACATATTCATAATCAGTGTCTTTTATATTGGAAGTTGTAAACTGTTGGAAGTTGGAAGTTTAATTTGTAAACAAAAATACATAACAACTAGAACTACAGTTCGATTAATATATATTAGTATTATTTTAATGATATTAAAAAACACTATTTTATATTCCAGGTGTTAGATCTATACTCACCTCAGCCACAGTCATCAGGCAGTGATTCCCCTCCCCTGCTTGCACCAAATAAGGTTCCAAAAAACGAGAAGAAACCCCCCTCCATTACACCGCCAGCTTCCGTATCACCTGTCGCTCCTGCCATCATTAAACAGCTGCCGGTTGTCACAACGCCTATAAAAAATGGAGCGGAAATCAAAATAGAACCTCCTAAAATGGAACCAATTAGGTATACTTACCCCACATTTACTACGATTCCTACTTACCCTCCTGTTTACACCGCTCCTCCTCCAAACATTCCTCCACCCCCAAGGTTACCAATGACAGGTCCACCCCCTTCTATAGTGTACTCGGAGCCACCACCGCCAAGATTCCCTCCTGTGAGTGTTCCACCCCCAAACTATTTTCCCCCACTACCGGGACGGGGACCTCCTCCCCCTGGGCCGCCGCCTCGGCCGTACTATCCACCGCCATAATGGCACTTAGCTAGCTATATTATTAGGTTATTGTATTTTTTACTGAAATATAATTAATACGCTATAGATTGTGTTTTAATGTTAATCAAATTAACAATTATAATTAAAATTGATCTTCAATTAACTGGTGCCCGCAACTTCCCTCACGTCAAAATAGGATCTTATCTAGATCAAAAGTTCTTTTATATTATTTGATTACATCTGTTTATTTCTGCTTAGGCCTATAGTAATAGTACCTAGATCATTTTTGATATTTTGAAAATTGCATCCATTTCAGCGAAAACTATAAGATATAGGAATAGAATGATTTATTGAAATGACTTATGAGCTACCTATTGTATATTGTTGGTAGTGTGTCAGAAACCTTTACGCAAGTGCCAACAACAATCCGGGAGTAGACAACTTTTTAAAAAGGTTGTCTTTAGCATTTTATGTCTTAAAAATAATGCCTGTGAATTGATATTTATTTATTATTACACCTTTATTGCACATTTTCAAATTAAATAGAAGATATGATACAAAAACGCGGCATTATGTTCTAGTGACAGCGCGTGACGTCATCATTCGATAAATAAAAAATAAGGTTAACGTAAAAGTCGATTTTAATAAAATTTCAGTTGTAATTTGTGAATTTCTTCACCACCTATATAATTTTAAAGTGGCTAATTTTACACTTAGGAATAATTTTATAGTTACTTGTCACAAGATATAATAAATAGTATAGAAATAAAATTCACGAACTATGAATACAATGCACGCACTACGAATATTATTCACAGACTATGAATAAGTGAGTAGACGATGTGAACGGTACGATTGACCAAGCGAAAATGCTTTTTTAAAATTTATTATTTTGATTGGACTATTTTTTTTAATTATTATTGCTCGGCACGTTGACTGCACTGTCCCTAAACACAGTACAATTCAAATACAACGGCGACCACCAAGGGATCGAAGTCAATCGGCGATCGCCGCTGTCATGCTGGCCAAAACTATACGTGCTGTTGGCCATAAGGGCCCTGAAGTCTCAGACGGTTTTTACGGCTTCACCGGGCTTGGGGGCGAGTGCTGAACGCACTCAGCGCAAAAAAACTACTGTCTAAGCGAGAATGCTTGTGTGCTACGCCTTATATACCTTTTTAATCAGTATGGTAGTTACAAATATCCAATTATGAATATACCTACCTTACTCCTCAATTTACTTTCAACAATACATTACTGTCTGTACGAAGTTTGTCATTCTTAGTAGCGATAGCATTTACATTTTGGGGTTTATTTTTTAAGTTTATGTTATCATGCTACAATAAATACGAAAATGTTTTTTTTTTTACAACGGTACCGGTACCTGTAATTCTAGTGTAGCGTTGGCAAACTTGAAGCAGAGAAATTTTGACTAGAGTTGAAACTCGTACTCACCAAAGAATGCTCAATTGGATCATGGATAAGCCTAAATCTAGGGAATAAGCGTTGTTGGATCATGCATGAGTCGCTTTATAGTCGCACTACGTCCACGTTGAGCCTGTTTTGATAATTATTTGGTTGACACGCCAACAGAGTAGGTGAACATAAACATGTTTATGTAAGTTACATGAATCCATTACAATAATGTAGCACTCCAATTTTATTAGACGCGAGCACATTTTTGGTTAAACATTTTATATTTCCGAACTACTGAAATAACAAAATTGATACAAAAAAGAATTAATAATTAAAAGCTAATATTAGGACATAAAGTATGAAATACCCGAATTTTAATATCGATTAGTGTGAATATTGATATCTATCAATCTATTTAAAATTGCATTTATATTAATTTTATAATACAGCTAGGACATTTCATTTAAAAAAATCAGTTGTTCACTTGTTTTCCCACCATTCTATTTTTTTTGATATCGTTGTTTCTGTGACCATGGAAAAATCTAAATTCGTATTATTTTATAATAAGAGTTACGTCGTGACACCAACGCAGCACAGACGGCACGCAATAATATCGACGTGTATGGACTAGGTACCGCAAGTGAACGCACGATACGTTTTTGGTTTAGTCGTTTGTGAGTATATGGTGAACCTGTGACGGCATTGTTCATTACATCTTGAGACTTGGCACAAAAATTATTTAATAGGTGTACTGTGAAGAATTGCTAATGATGATGTACAATCTCACTGTTAACCAATACTTATTGATTGTTCTTATCCACAACGTTTCTTCACGACGAGGCTCGCACAACGGACCATCTCAAAACTACAGGAGTTACGACTGGAAGCTCTCCGTCCCCCGCCACACTCACCAGTCTTTGCTCTAACTCATTTTCAAATTTGATGAAGCGTTTAAAAGCGTCTTTATAGAGTTTATCGGTCCAGTCTACAGGATTTCTATATCAGAAGCATCTGTGAATTTCTATTAAAATGGCAAAAGTACATGGTCAGTACAGTACTGTACAAAAGTACAGTTGTTGCCAGCACGACTGATGAAATATATACTTTTTATTTAAAAAGTTTGATGTTTACTTGATAAAACGGCAATTTCATATATAAACTCGTATTATCATTCAACACCCACCATGTTCATGCGTTCTCAATAGATTTTATATAAAAATTGTTAATCAGGTTGAGATTTTTATTTATCAGAAAATGCCTTTACTATAAAATCTTTAAACTGAAAACGTAAAATAAGACAAAATATATCATATTAAAATTTTATTGTCAGTACATCACATATCTGCAATAATTCATTTTAACTGAATTATAATTTTTGTTTTTAATGGAAATCCTATAAAATATTATCATTTAAATACTGTTTGTTAGGTAAACATATGTATTAACAAAACATCTTTTAGTATTTTGTTTTCTAAATCGACTACAATACAGGTTACGTATATTCTACAAAATTAATACATAGTGGATTTAATATAATAATATTTAAAAAACATTACACTGATATGTAATCTCAACGCATTTACTTCAAACTTAAACGAATTTAATTAACAGTTATTCTCGCTGCTAATTTCATATTCTAGTTTTTAAGTTTTTGTCGTATTATATCTTTATGGAAACACAAAATCGCCTTTCTAATTATAGCCAATTGATATGAGACCTTGTGGATATGGATTTCATACAAAATAAATGATATAATTGTTTAATTCAGATTTTATGACAAAAATCTAACATAGAAAGTGGTTTTGAATTATTTGTTTTTACAAATATCTAAAACTAATACTAATACTGTTAAATGAAACATGCGTTAAGATTAAACTCTTCTAGACTAAACAAAACATTAACAATAATATGGAGCTGCAAATCCGACTAGATAGTAAGATAATACATATAAGGTATTCCTCTCCACGAACGTAAACACTTGAACACATTTACTGCACCTGCATACACCCACACCGTTACGCTAACATACAGGGCCGGATTTAGGATATGGCAATGGGGTCTACATCCCCAAGACCCATACGAGAAGGGCCTCTAAATACGAGTTGTATGAATTTATAATAACAAAAAAAAAAAAATGCATTTACGAAACACTTTAAAATAAAAGTCAAAGCATAAGAATTTAAATTTATTCGCGATCTCTACTTTATCATAAAAATTTTATATCCGGCCCGGTTTCTATAGCATGTATTAACGACATTTAGATTTTAAAAATCGCACCCAATATTATTAATATGGCATATTATATATTTATAACTTCATTATTCTTGCAAACATTTTTTAAATTTATATAAATTTCCAATACTATTAATCTATAATATTCATTTCATTTTTTCAATTTCTCTTAGTAGTTATTTTATCGTGGGTTCGTTAATTGAAGTGTATCATGAAACAAATCTTAACACTTCTAATAATATACAATATTGTAAAAAGACTAAACTTACGAAGGCACACATCAGATCGTGAATAATCTCCAGTAAGGCACGTTCTCTCACTTATACTTAACTTGTAGTAAACATATACACGTTAACTACACTACTATTGTTAATAACAAAACAGACCAAAACACTCACAAGGTTCCATATGAACCACATATAATTTATTCACAAACGTTCATCACTAATTTTACTTAAGTTGAAGTATTCAATTATATATTGCTTTAAACACATTCAAGTTACAAACTGATTGGTTATATTTTAAAAAACCTGCCAAGTGTTAGTTAAACTGCTCATCGGACCTATTTTAATACTAAAATATGACGACAACACTCCAGTACATTTGGCACACAAACACAATATTTAGAACCTGAAAATTAAATCTAAAAAACAAAAGTTTTTTTAATTATAAATTTTTATACGATTTAAGGCACAAAAGTGAGTTAATAATAATACTTTACTCATGTAAAATCACTTCTCAATAGCAAATAATCACAAAACCTTTATTTATATTCATACAAAATTATTATACATTAATAATTTAAATAAAATGAAATAAAAAATTATAAAATACAAAATATACAAAGAAAAAAATCACTAGATGAAGGTGGAATACATCATATCAGT
This sequence comes from Saturnia pavonia, assembly GCA_947532125.1. Taxonomy (NCBI): domain Eukaryota; kingdom Metazoa; phylum Arthropoda; class Insecta; order Lepidoptera; family Saturniidae; genus Saturnia; species Saturnia pavonia. Next base: position 17,218,389 of record OX383904.1, read on the forward strand.
CAAATTGTTATAATCTCAATAGATCTTTTAAAATCGACTCACGCGCATCTTATAATACATATTATATTCATTGCATAAATTTTAACTATTCTATTTTTAAAATGAGCATCAGCATTATTGCATCTGTTAATAATAATGATTTTTACAGACTCTTGTTCTGAGTGTATCTTGTTCAATACTAAACTCATTGATTGCTTAATTGTGGGTATTTAAAAAATATTCATACATACATATAAATTGGACCTTACCCATTTTGAAAATTATATATCAACCAAATTTGAATTATGATTTAGTGCATAATTAATTGATTGTAATATTGTTATAAACCAAAAAGGGATACTTTGTTTATATTTTTTACTAAATCAAAATATACTAAAACAATTTTTATAAATTCATTTTTAAATTCTATATACTTTAATATACAATAAATCGTGTATTCCCTTTAACAACGAACTATATTAGAGTTTATATAATAGTTTGTAGCATCTGATATTTGTAACAAGGTAATGTCATCAATGTCGAATGAATACCTGTAATATATTATCTGAGTTTATTTGAAGTATCTCTTAAAACATGTAATTCGGAATGGTCGAGTGAGTGCACAGGTTGTGTTGTGGTGCAGTCAGTCGGTCGGTCGGTCGGTCAGTCAGTCAGTCGGTCGGGCAGTCAATCATTCAGTCAGTCAGTCAATCAGTCGATCGGTCGGTCGGTCGGTCGCTATATGAGGCGGGACTGTTTCAGGTATTGCAGGAGGAGCTGATGCAGGAACTTGTACTGGTGTACGTTCTGTATGAGATTCGCTCGTTGCTGGTGCAGTATGCCTACCGTCCGAGGTATGTCCAGTTCCTGCATCAACACAACGTTTCAGAACACCACAATTATCATCTTTTTTTTATTCTTTATCCGAGCTAGTATTAATTGAAGGCGGTGTCTGTAAACGCTACCACTGTCATCATTACTTTAATGAACAAAAAAACAAACCTTTAAGTAGCGTAAAAAGATTGTATTTTTAGTTAATTCCAATAATGAAAACGCGTATAGGCGATTATGCGTAAGAAATTGCGCTGAGAATTTCAACTTTTTTTTAAATATCTCTATTACGTTGAAAGAATTATCGATCCCTGGTAGCGTGTACGAACACCGCGTCGGTCGACTCGAGCACATCGACACGTAGATCAGAATGAAAAGTAACAGGGTTGTTGGCGATATGATACCTGGTTATGATCAAGCACATCGAGCAGCAGATGCGCGGCGAGGGCCAGGCCGGCTCGCGCGGGGGAGGGGGCGGGTGAGGGGGCGGGGCCGGAGGAGGCGCGGCTCGGGCCGCCGCAGCAGAAGGCGAGCGGCGCCGTGGCCGCGCCCACCGCGCGCTCGGCCACGCCCTCCGCCTCGCACGACGCACGCAGCGCGCTCACCTCCGATAGAAACTCTACACGACAACTTCTTACTTTAAGATCATATTGGGATTAAACCGGGACACTTGTTATTTAAACTTTCGACAGTTATTAATTTTGTATCATAAAGTGTGCACAGTTTTAGTCCTCGAGAAACAAAGTCCATTTCAAAAAACCTTTTAATTTGTTCCACATCTACATGAAATTCTGGGAAAACATTAATACTTACAACCCAATGAGGGAAGTATTCAGTATACATATCATTCCACCATCATCATCTCTGGGACAATTACACCTATTCTTGACTGAATTAAAAACATGGTTTCAATCCCGTAACTGGAGACAATGTCTTCAACTGTGGTTTCACTCTATATTGCAAAATGGGTAACATTATTACCCGAGGCAGTGAATCAGCACACCGAGCTATGTTTTATTTTATTTGCCAATATTTCTTCAAATCTCATAGAATAGCTAATTCCATCAAACATAATGTTACATCCGTGGATAGTAAAATGCCGGTATATTTCACATAACCAATTTATTCATACTCCAAAATAGAATTTAAAACAAACTCACGGATCGCTCTTCGATTATACTTACAATATCATGCTGTATATCACCTTGTAGTTGTATCCTTTTATATAGCTTGTTGTTGTCAATTCGTTTTTGAAGATTTTACTGTCGCGGCTCAAATTACGGCTCCCTTATATACCCAAATGAGACGATTATAGGTACATTCACTAGAAGGCACCTGAACTTGCAAACATGTTCTACACAACTTACGTCATCGTTTTTAAAATAAGGAAAACGTTATAGTTTTAGATAATTGTTCGTTGACGCAGTCCTAGCAATAAAGTTTTGTATGTGTGCTTCATCGGACCTATGACTAAATACTCTATATTTCGGACACATTCTAGGCGATTCCAGAGATGTCGAGAACGGTGACTGTTTTCTATCTTTACTCAGACCGTAACAGCTTCTTGCAGTTATTGTAGTTCACACTATGGTGACAACATTATATCCTACATGATAGTGTCCTGTATATATAGGTGTGAGTGCGTGCGTGTGTGTGGTGTGCATGTACAAGTAGTACCGAGGAAGTGTTGCAGCCGGTCCGGCACCGGCAGCGAGTCCGGCCAGCGCGTGTAGTGCACGTGCCAGAGCGCGCGCGGGCGGCCCGCCCCCGTCGAGACCCACACGCGCACGGACGAGCCCCAGGCCGCCGCGCACCCCGACCCCGCGCGCACCCTCAACTGGAACACACCACAACGTCTGCAATCCGTACTACCGAGACGACACAAGCCGAACAATTTCGTTCATAACAAGGATCAGAAGGTTCCACCACCCCTTATAACCATCATGGATGTAAAACCATGCCTCGAAATAGTTAATTGTCGTGGTGGCCGAGCGGTTTAGAACGGCGGAATATCAATTTGATGTCTTCAGGTTCGAGCCCCAGCTTCTACCAACGATTTTTTTTGGAAGTCAAGTAAATTTACTAATTTAAATTGGTGACACTTTCTACTAATGGTGAAGGAAAACATCTCGAGGAAACCAGAACGCTTCTGAAATGCTCTGGCTGTACCACCGCCAAGACGTCGTGGGCTCGTGAGGCTTTCGCTCGGTGAGAGCTGTCTTTGTGCAGCAGTGAAATACTTACAAACTGGTATTATTATTATGAAATGGTGAATAGGTCTAAAGACAGTAGACGCTAATCTAAAAAAAGGTATTAATGATAACGAGATATAGCAGCGAGTATAGCAGAAAGTTTTTAAGAGTTACCTTTCCATAGTCAGCTGTGGTGTTGTCCGCGGGCAGGTAGTGCGGCCGGCCCTCGCCTCCCACGAGCGCCACGAGCCGGGTCCCCACCTGCCACATGCACTCCCACACCAGCGCGGCCTGGTCGAGCGCACTGGACCCCGCGCCTCCTGCCGTCCTGCCCGCACCCACCGCCGCCACAACGTAGAAGCGTTGCGTGCTTCCCACCGTCATCTGTACCGTTTCACATAATAATAAACATTATGAATTTAACTAATATAACAACTTATGTTGGCACACAATTCCGCCAATATCATGTAATTGCGTTATTGATCCCTGGTTGCAAGTTAATAAATGCAAAGCAAACTGAGTCAGAAATTTATTGAGTCCAGTCCAAATTGACTATAAAGATACTAGAGCTAAATATTTGTTATTATTATGCCCTGACAGCTATAATTTTAGAAAGATTTCAATATTATGCACTGTTAATCCATTCATTGACCTATTGCAAACTAGTTTATGTCAGCACACACAAAAGTCAAAATATTATTTATTTTCATTTTAAAGTGATACAGGTCTATCCGTTATTTGTGCTTATCAAGTTTACATTGTTTGCCACAAGTCATTTAATAAAAAAAAAGTTATGTTTTTAATAGCTCTGGCCAGAGTATTATGTGAAAAAACGTTAGTTGGGACTTGAGTAAATGATAAAAGAAATATAATAGCAAGTACTCACGGTGATGTGTGAGGCATTGATGTACCCGTAAGGGTTGTTTGGCGTGGGGTGGAGCCGCACCCTGTTGTCCTCATAGGGCAGGTTGTCGGCGCAGTGTGCGTTCATAGGGGCACACTGAGGAAAGAGAGCGGTCACGAACTCACCTCCGCTGTCCCGCCCTTTCGGGATCTGTTCGAAAGCGAACGACAGCTGCTCGTCAGAGAGCTTGCGTTCGAGGATTTGGCACTGGAAACCATTAATTATTTATTATAACAGTAATATGATACAAATTTAGTGACCTCAGCATAATAGCTGAACCCCACAGCATAATAGTGTAAGACATTAAGCTATGGAAATAAGCGAAGTAGATTAACCAAACGGTGGCAACATCTGTTAAATAGCGTATGTTACGTACTGCAAATGCAATAAAGTTTTAATATGCGGGACCAACTGTAATTTTGAATCATGTGTAATACCTAAAAACACAGTATTATCAACTAAACCTTTCTATGTTCAGGAAAATCCCATATATTTTGATTTATTTACAGCATTTAGCAGTCAATCATTTACATACAACGAACCATTCAGAAATTTAACTAAAGTATTGTTTAATTGCCTGACATCTAAATATGAATATATTATTTTCACTTTGAATATAAGTGAAGTGACGTCTGTAAAAAGAATCAGTAATTTTCTCAACCATTAGAAATAGAAACGGTTCCAAAATCGAGCCTTGACGGACGCCGATTCTAGCTAATGATGCCGAAGAGTTTACCTCATTGACGTGTGACACGTATGAAAACGATCATTGTTGCTTACAAAAACAATGCAAGTATCTAGAAGCTTCGAGCGCCACGTGTCGTGGCACTCGCAATGTTTTTTTGTGTCTATTTTGTTAGATTACCTACTAATGTTTTTGAAACGAAGAAATAGTAAAGTCAAAACCCATGATACATCTATCCTGTCGTGCTCTCTGTGTCCTTATTCCTGCACATTAGAAGAAGAAGTTACCGATAGCTGACCTATGGGTAGCTTCTTCAAAAGCTCACAAGTTGGCTGAATATTGGTCAAACTCAATTTTAAGCAATCATCGACAGGTAAAATAAGAAATGTATACCGTGTTCCTGTTTTGAAACTAAATTCTTTCGTCGCAACACAATGTATTTTTCGTTCCCTGCGAGAATAACAATATTTACTCTTTACATTTCATATGTACGTTAATAGTTTTAGTGAAATAATTGAAATATTTGGGGAAAGGCGGTGTTAACCCAGCGCAGTGGCAAATTTATCAATATTCAACATCACAAAACTACTGTTAGTGCTGGTTTGTTGATTATACAAATTACTTAAAATATTCTAGCAGATACTTCCCCAAGTACATAAATTGCAACTATGCACAACGAAATGGGAAGGAAAATGAAACACACTCATACAAATATTGCTGGCTTGCTGTTAAGTAGTTCTCCCATATTTAATGAGTATAGCAACACACTTGATGTACCCTCCATTTATAAAATTTGCGAATAAACCCGGTGATTAGATCAAAATCAAACTTAAAATACGAGAAGATACGGTTGAAATGTCACTGTGGCTGTGCATTACTATGTTCAACTCTTAATCATATTTCTTGCCTAAACAATTTTAAATCATTTCTTGGCTTGGCCACTCTAGTCAGAGTCAAAGATCAAAATTAATTCGCAGATTATATTTTTATATATATGGGTGTCGTACACGCCCTTTATTTGTACCTGGTGCGTGAGTAAACATGTTTCTGTTTATATTAAAAACGGAATGTTATGCTGTAATAATTTACATATGCATATTTTAAGTGAAAACAAACATACACACGTCACGATCCAATAACAAACAACAGAATTGAAAAAACACGTTAGTCATACATACATGATAAATAAACAGTACATATTGCAATACCATTTACCATACTTATCAGTATCAATGGGCACAAAAGCATCTTGGATTTCAATTACCAATTCATAATTGTTAATTTATTATAATATTGTGTACTGTTATGGCGTTATTTTACAACTAGCTTTAGCCTTCGACACTCCCTGTTTTTAGTTAATTTCAAAGCTGATTTAAAAAAAACAGTTTGAGTGTCAGTACACTCGTGTGTGCTGGATCGCGATTGTCACGTTTAATTTGTCATACATACAAACAAAATAAACGCTATAATTAGATATCAAGACTATCTGAAAAGTTATCTAGGCACCCGTGACTAAATAAATAAACAGACCAATAATTGACAATGAATTACTTAATAGCTTTAATATATTGAAATGACATAAATATACTCTCTGTATACAAAATTTCATTAAAATCCCTTGTAAATAAATAATTTTGTGAATTGACGATTTCTAAAAGCAGAGTTTATTGTCAAATAACTTTGGAATGACATAATATACGTCTCTTGTACAACATCAAACCGGTCCCGAGTTTAAACTAGATTGACAGATTTAAAAAAAAATATATATTCGTGTTCACTGTTCTTTATAACAGATGTCTATTTGAAAAATAGAAAAATAAATGCACATACAGACACAACAACAAATTTATTAATATAGATTTAATAAAGTAATAAATAAAACGTACCATAGTTTCTTTGGTAATACTCGGCGGTAAGGGTTGACATTTCGGCAGGCCGGTTGACCAGCGATGCTTATTAGCAGGCTGGCTCTTAGCCCGGTCTCGGCCGAGCGTCGCGCTCTTCACCTCCGCCTTCCCCTTCCCCGCGAACATGCCCCACCTCCTCCTTTTCTTTTCCTTGACCACGTTGTTCTCCAGCTCCAGGGTCGTGCTGTAACTCGAGTTAACAACAGAACTGGATATAGCACTGTCGGTGGTCGCGCGCGACATCATCGACTGCTCGGACAGGTCGTGCGAGTCCGACACGGTTATCGACGTGACGTTGTCGATCGATTTGTTTATCGTATTATTATTTAGTTTGTGCGTCGATAGGCTCTGGTACGGCGTTTCGTCGTATTCCTTCTCTAGCGAGATTTTATCGATTGCTATCGTTACGTTATCGACTTCCTCCTTGTTTATCGATATATTTGAGCAGTTAATTTCTTTCGGCAGGCTCGATTCCCTGACCCTGTTTAATATATGTGCGTTGACGTAGTGTCCGTCAGGGTTCTCTGGTACTGTATAGCCGGGTAGGGTCGGTTTCGATAGGTTCCCGTATTTGTTCATCGAAGTGTTGTTCCTCTCGTTCATTCGAGCGATTTCATCCGTCGTCGTCAAGCTCTGTGCGCGATCTCTCATACTATTACTGTCACTTTGCCAAGGCAGAGGGACGTTTTCGTATATCGGCTCCTGAGTGCCGGTCACTTGCTGAGGTAACACCAGATGCCTCTGGTAAGGTATTCTGTGCATTTGCATCGAGTACATAATATTTCCTCTTTCGTCGTACATTTTTTGTATATTATCTGATATGTGGAGAGGGTCCATTATTATACGAGGCTTGGGTTCCAGTACTGAAGGTAGATTATTGTAGGTTCCATGGGTACCAGGCATTACAGGTCTGTAGTTGACATGCGTATTGTTTAAATACCCTAAGTATTGTCGGTTCAGAGCCGTTCTAGTTGATACTAAGTCTGGACTAGATCCTGAGACGTGTGAGTTTATGTACCCACGATGGTAATTGAGAGCTTGGCTGGCCACCGCTAAATCCGGCGTCGAGTTCGAAGCTAACCCATTCGAGGGATACGGCGGTGGCGGTTTGTACACGTTGATATAATGCAGTTGATTCAAATCCGTTTGGACATTAGGATTCACAGCGAAAGGATAATTAGCGCCCATGAATTTAAGACCATAGGAGTAATCTTCGGTGGCAGCGACGCCTTGGTTGAGGGTGTGCCTGGTGACGTCAGGGTAGTGTATCCGATGGATATCGGGGTGGGAACCGTATATAATGGGTTTGGTGGCAGTGTTCACGAGTTGAGTGTGTGCATGGTGATTCTGGTACCTAAGTTGAGCCTCGGCTCGTTGTTGCGCGTATTTCTGTTGGATAGCGGTTTCGTAGTCCGGCGCCGGACGATAAGATGGTAGGAGAGCTCTGCAAAGTTATTTTGGAACATTCTATTATTTACATACTACGTACACTATATAAGTGATGGGATACTGTTATCACCTCATTAAAAATAATCCAGTCAGTTACAATCTAGTATTTAATATTTGGGTAAAAAGAATTATGTTACGAAAATGATTCTGAGCGTATTGATGTGATCGAGGCTACTGTTATACCTTATAGTGAATGAGCTATTTAAGAATTCTAGACAGTGTGCAATGTCCATAAATAACTGATATACCATCTCATTATGAACAAGACTGACCAATGCTTAAATAACGACTACAGTCAAATTGATGAAAACCATTACCTGTTCCGTTGCACTGGCTGCGGCTGCGGAGGCTGGTGCCTCTCAGCCAACTCAAGGCAAGAGGTGGAGTGTGCTCGATGCGCCGCACTCAGCGGTTCCAGTCTTGACACACTGCCGACCTCCCGCACGTCTAATTCTTCCCGACTCTCCGATAAACCGTGATCCTGGTATTATATAAACGGAATTATACTATTTAAAAAATGTACCTCTGTTTGGTTCTTCGTGATATTCACTAATAGCACTGTTATTCTTTTTTTATCGTTATAGGTTTGGCGTAGTGGCCACAATCTCACCTGATGTTAAGTGACGATATGGCCCAAGATAGTAACACGCTAAACCTAGTGGAAGACATTGGCTCTCAAGTGCAGCTGCCGGAACACACCTATTGGTGCTTGGCGGCAGATTTTCAACTTGAGGGTGGTAGCTAGCCAGGCGGACATTATAAAAAGCCCTACCACCATGCACCGGTACATACAGTAGACATTGTAGAGGATTTAATTTCTACCGAGTATGTAGAAGATTTATTTTCCAAATTAAAATTAGGCCAGAACAACCGGAAATTTTACTATGTATATTCAGAAATAAAAACTGTATAACTGATAAAACTTTCCTCTTATAACAAAAATAGAAACCTGTATTATATCCGTGTAAAAAGGCCAGGAAAAAATGATATAGGAGTAAAAGACAAAATAATTTTTAATACATATACCCGATAGTATCTCTTAACACACAGACATACTACTCCTTTTTGAAATCACTTAAAGCGAAATCTTCATACCCCATAATAATATTAACAAATAAGAAGCACTATTATTATCTTTGAACGGGTGTCATGGTATTATATACGATAAAGCAACGGATTGAAACTAACTGTAACACAGACAAATATGGTCGCCGCACCGCCCCGCGCCGTCGCCGTGTACCGACGCACAGCGCAGCGGAACGATTTCCTAAATCTATACTATGCAATATGCGGACATTATGAACGTGATCGTATCTCTGTATCTAATAAAGGCAACTATTATTTATTCATTGTGCGATTTTAAACAATCATTAATGATCTAACGTAAAATAGTATTGTTATTTTTTGAATTAATCCTTATGCAGAAAAGACAAAGCAAAATCTAATAAATTTAATTTCGTTAAGTCGGTGGCTCGTTGAGGTAATAACAATTGAATGATTTACAAGAGACATGAAAACTGAGATCAATCTATTATAACATGCTTGATATCTTAAGTGTATCAGAAAAGGATGACGCATAGATATCGTACTTTCACAAAAATTTAAATAAGGTAAATTGAATTCATTGTAAATTGGTATTCATTGAGCCCTAATATGATATCTCTTCTGTAAGTTAGTGTAGAGTTAGATATCCAGATGATGCCGCTGCATCAGCTTAATCTTACCATGTTCATGAAGTAACATAATATTAAGTTCGATTTAATCAGACCTGAGAAAGATACTCACATCCATTAATCACCTATAAAAGAACTGATAATCTTCAAATGGCTGAATAATGTTTCTTGGGTTATAGCTAAGAGCATAATCAATAAAGTAAACATTCGAACAAAAAAAAGTAGATAAAAATCGGTTCAGTTGTTTAGGAGCTACGATGCCACACAAACAGACAGATACACACGTTCAACTTATAACACCCCTTTTGCGTCGGGGGTTAAAACGTAAAAACATATTCAATAATAATTATAGTCATCAGTGTTAAATATAGGCGTAGCAAGTTTTGGAAATAGGAATGATCCTTTTGAGTATCCTTTATTTACCTAAAGAGTTTAGTAAATATTTCGATTAAATAAACATTGTACATGTACACTTTTGTAAACATTGTTTTATTCCACTTTTTACTATATAAAACAACAATATCATACGTAAATAAGACAATAATAATGATAAAAATACAAAAATCCGAATTAATAGAAATCCCAAATAGAAATGAGTCGACATGTGAATGCGCTATATAGACGCCGCGCCTCCGCGTCACCAGTAAAACACGTAAACAACAACTTCTTTAAAGCAATTGATTTATTCTGAACAACTTGAATGGACTCACTCAGCTGACTTTCACTTGGGGTATTCCGAATGCATCATATGCAGGAGGTATAATTTGTGGGCGGCGAGCCCCAAGCCGTATTGTGTATTGTAGGTAAATTTAATAATCGGTTTCAAATCATTAGCTATGAGGTCGAATATCAAGATTATCAAGAAGCCGATGAGGCAGGTTCCGCTTTCGTGCCGGACTTAAATATAAATATAACTAGTAAGTTATTAAACGAAATTTGATCACCTGGAAATTAGTTCTATGTTCCAATCGGTGCAGCGGTGGCTCACTCAGAGCTTCCCTGTGCTTCATAAAGAAAGTGTGTTGCAGTACGCACATCCTCCAGACGTATTTCCCGTCCTCGGGACTGGCCAGCGTAAACGACGCCGATTGCACCTGCTTCTGGCACTCTATGCTGAACGACCGCTTGTGGTTTATCACGTTAGTAATGTCCATCCACCTGGAGGCAAAGACAGATTACTTTAGCGAGACGAAACAACTCTTCCTGGTGTCAGCACTTTCTCATCTGAAGTTAAGTAATAATGTTGTCGATGATACAAAACGGTTAAGAAGGGTAAAAAAGAAATAGGGTCTCAAGCGCAGTTGTTGAATAAAACTCATATTATATTTTATCATCAAGTGATGATAGATTTTTAATTTAACAGGCAAAAATGAATACGTCGAAATCTAATGCAGATGGAGGGAAGACTTCGGTAAGGCGATTACCGGTAACAGTTCGCGTGTATATAGCGATGTAAAAATTTGACTTGGTTTACATTCAGGAACTCTATCGCTGATAATATAGTATTATATATCATACCAAACCTTATACCTATTATTATGTCTTACTTTTGAATAAATAGTTCTCGGGAGAAATATTAACGATGATGAATATTTATAATTGCCGGTGTTTATGTAATTTTACTGGACAATTTAAAAAATGGTCGTCGACCTAATAAATATACAATTTCAATCACAGGTGTACTTGTTGCTATCTCTTTTACGACCGAGCTGTAAAAAATCGTGTCATTGCTAATTGATAAAAACATAATTCAGATTGAAAGGCAGCCTCGCGAACACCGATGCTCGGGGTCATACTTCAATCCTCCTTTTTACGGCCCTTAAATCTGTGATGAAAATCAAAATTTATAGGTACCTATAAAAATGCAGCGTGTCTACACTGTCAGTGAGGAGCGTGATGCCGGTCAGCGAGATTGCAATGGTGACCTCCGCCTGGCTGAGCTGACCGCGAGCTGTGTACATCTCCTGCCCGTACCCACGCAGTTGTTGGCACGTCGTGATGAAACCTTCCTCCGCTTGGGCCTACCGGGATTCACTACATTTGTACAAATAATAATAGTAATACTGTGGGATTCTATATATATATAAATTGGTATTTATATGGCATTGTTAGCAAACAATTGTATTCATACTCTTTGTGGGAAAATCGAAACCGCGATACCTGTTACAGTAGTTCGCGATGGCTCGGTATAAAGGCGGCATTGGATGAGCTTAATATAAATCAAGACTAGTGACGGTAAATTAGAACCCATATACAATTGCCGCCATTCTAATATAAGCAATCTCAGAAATGAAATGACGATTCATCATGTGTATAGTGATCTCGAAATCGATTTAGTAAATCAAGAATGCCCTATCTTATTGCCATGCCCTACCACAACATCAGTCTACAACACTGGCAAATCAGCTGGCAGAAGCTAGTCATTAATATACTTAATTTTTATGATGTACGCGTTTTCCAGCTGCATACAACAATCATAATATAACACGCGTTATCTACTCTAACATAATCAGTAAAGATAATGAGTTTACATAATACTATTTTAAAACGTTCACTATTTGATGAGCGACGCGACGTCGGTTTGTTTGCCAGATATTGTGGCAAGATGGTAATCTTATCAAATGGCTTTTTAGGTTGAAAAATGGAGACTCTTCTAGCAGTGTGCAATGCCACGATTGAAATGCCATTTTCTTTTCTTTCGTTTTTTATAAACTCATGAATGTATTCCAGTGTTCATCCATTGGTGAACAGATCTAATGCATTGAATTAATTGTAGACCATATAACTCGTCATCTATAAAGATATTTCCAGCTGAAACCTTGATACAAGTTATAAACCTTGGCGTTACATGTATACTAATAATAAATCCGTTGGTCCTAATAACTTTCTGTATTGAGATAATATTAATTAATGAAATTATTTTTTTAATAACTGAAGTGACCACATTATAATTTTTAATCCAAGGACAAAGACGGCCGCTGATAAGCGAATTTCAAAAGAGACATGAGAGAGAGAATCTCAAAGATGTAAAAAGAGATAAACATATACAACTATAGGATTTAGCCTACGAGAAAATGAGATAGAATACATATACATTATGCACGGTTAATGCAAGTCCTGATTTTCATGATTGTGATCGTCGTCGTATTGGCCTAGTGGCGTGAGACGACCAGACTTCATACCAGCACGCACGAGTGGTCGACAGTTCGAATCCCGCTGATTTAGGATATTTTAAAAGAATTTTCAAAGAACAAATTTTTATTTTTTTTGAAGGTTTTTCACTTCTGACACGTGTGAACTACAGCACACATTTTTTTTTAATTTAGATATCTAGTCTATATAAATTATTGGTTACCTTTTTAGTTTTTGGGAATTAACTTCGGTTAAGACTGCTAAATTTTGTACAATGTGAATGTCGCTATGCAGGTTACCATCATTTACTAAATAATATATTTTATGGGATCCTATCATTAGAAATAAAGAACCTTCCTTTGTTGATAATCCTGGATGGACAATTGTTGTTGAAAGCATTTAATGTCCTATTCCATGACATAATCAACAACTATGCCAAATTTCATTAGAATCTAAGCAGCCGATTAGGCGTGGTTGATGGACAAATAATGAAGGAAACATACTTTTAAATTTGTAATACATACTGTGCCCTACGGTTTCACCCATGTTAAATTTATTAGTAAATTAGCGGGTTCAAACACAATCTTCTGAGCTTTATATAGATTATATTACAAAAAGAACACAATTGCATTATCCTCTGCTTTAATATGTATTTAATTGTATCTTTAGATTAAAGGCTACTCTTCAATCATTGCACTGTGATTAGATTAAAATCAGTTAAATAAGATCTATGCTATACAAATTACAATTGTACATTATAATATCTATAAAATCCATCATTAATATCATCGCTGAACGCGTAGGGCTTATAAAAATCGTAGTTTCTTTTAAAATTTTATAATGACAAGTATCCAAGCAGTAAAACATCAAAATCTATCCAGTAGTTTTGCGTGAAATGTGTTCCATGTTTTAGGATATATTTAAACTAGAAACAAATTTATCTAAAAACATAACTAAGTTTTAGTTTTCGGCAATTTCTAATAAGAAAGTATAAGTTTGTTGTTCATAAATTGGCTCAAACTATTGAATTTTGTTATGATACTAAAGAATTTATTGATTTCGTTTTTTTTTCTATACGACTACTATGGTAAACGAGTGTGGGGCCCGCCTGATGGTAAGCGGTCACCGCAGGCTATGGACGCTTGCAATACCGGAAGCATCGCATGCGTGTTGTCGAACCTGTAAAATACCGTTCACTCTGTAATTAATAGAAAATATCGATTAGTGGTAACATGTAAATATTGAAGATTCCAATGTCCAACCTGAAACTGTAAATGAGCAAGGAATGATAATATAAACTAAACATTTGTGTATTTATTACATCATTTTTGGTTAATAACACACAATGGCTATGTATCACATACCTAGACTGGCAGGTGACACCAGGGTGTGATGTTTACAAATGGGAGCGTTTATGCGGGTTTTTGTAAATTGAATTTATTTCTGGATTTTTATAAAAAATACACAAACTATGAAGAAAAACACTTATTGTTAGCATTATTATTACATTGTTGATCATTTTAGATGTATTTTTGGAAACAGTCACATACCATATTATGCAGTCAATATGTGAAATATTTTTAGAATAGAAACATATCCTGAGATAGCTGGTAGCTACTGACTATTTAATTTTTTTTAATGGAATCATTTCATTCAAGATTTTTGCATTCTAGTAGAAAACTGGAGATCCAGTTGTACAGGTTATGGGGAAGTCCCTACGCTGGAAGTTTGGAGAGAAATCCACAGCGCCAGACTCAATCAAAAGCTTTCGATATATCAAACACCTTAGTACCTAAGTATTTATGAATTGAAACAACCTGTTTAGGTTTACATTTGACTGAGATACTGACTGTGATCTATACATATAATAAAATTGCATGTATCGGTTTGTAATATCAAAATAACAGGTTTTTATTATATGCATATGAAAGTATACAAGGTACCTAGACCAAAAAACCCATTTTTAAAATGTTTCTCTGTCTGTCAGCTGTCAGCAGATAGCTGTATAACTTAGGCTACTTATTTTTTTTTTTAAATAAAAAGGATTCCACACAAAAAATAAAAAAACTTCCTGTAGTCCACACGAGCAGAGCCACAGGCACAGCTAGTTATATATATATAGGTATATATTAGTTTGATTTATTCAGGTCCAACCCAACTAAACATTTTTACATGGTCATAGGATGTTATATTAATTAATTAATTTAGAAAAGCAAGCTCACCTCACACACATCAAGGAATAACAAGAACAAGAAAATCTTATTATCCTAAACAATAAGCGTAATGAAAAGACTATTTATATATATATAACTAAATATGTTTTATCAATATAAAAGGTTGTAAAAGTTACCTGAGACATGTTGTGCAGTGCCATGTGGTGCTGTATTACTGCTTCTGTCAGCCATTCCAGTCTTCCAGTCTCAGCTAAAGTGCTCCCATCGATAATTTGACCTCCGTCAAGCATTTGTTTTGGGAATGTCAACAGGTTTTTCAAATACTCCACTGTATGCCTTTCTCGATCATGATTACCATACTCTGCCTGTCGACTATAAGAAGCTAGAACCACTGCCTGTTGCAGATCACAGATGATTCGACCTTCAACCAAATCATTCTTCAGCTGCAGAAAATAATGATATCGCGTAACTTCATCGGTAATTAGGCTGGTTCCATTGATGACATAGTACATGACTCGTAAATAAAGCTGGTGGGATGACGCATGCTTGTCTAACTGGCGTTTCAAGGGTCTGTCGA
This sequence comes from Saturnia pavonia, assembly GCA_947532125.1. NCBI lineage: Eukaryota > Metazoa > Arthropoda > Insecta > Lepidoptera > Saturniidae > Saturnia > Saturnia pavonia. The sequence continues at coordinate 17,233,892 of OX383904.1, forward strand.
GCTGCACCCATCGCGGCTGTTGATTGCGGTTAATATAGCGAAGACCAAAAAACTCTGGCTGGTTTATAGCTTGCCGCTGGCACACGTTGTCGAGACATTCTTTCCCCGAGCTGTCTACAGAAAGGGTGCAGTCGGCAACCCCACCGTCTAACAACTCTACACTTATCACAAACAAACTCTTCGACGCAACATTGTATTGCCGCGTCTTCTTCAATTTTAATTTAAACGGCATTTCCGCGACCACTCGGTAACGATTTGCAATAGCATCACATAGGAAACGTAAGTAACGTTACATTTATGGGTAATGTATATAGAAAACGAAGCATCCGTTACGCGCACCACGTATATTATTGGATTATATGTAAACTTTATGATTTTTTGTTTGTAAAGTGTTTACAAATACTGCAGCGGTGATGATGACGTACAAATTTCGTATGGGCTCAATGGAAAATTCCAAGTAAACAGATACGTATCACAAAAACAATAATCACGTTCACAACATTGCGGCCATCGCAGTTGTGACATTTATGACAGCTATTTGACAGCTTGTTTTCGGTATTACCAATAAAAAAAATGCGTTCGTATAGTATCAAGTATGTATAAAAATTGAAATGATATGTCGGTATCACAGATTGATAAAATAATGTTAAAGCTAATAAAAGCTAAAATAAATAAATGTTAAAGCTGATAAAAGAAATGTATTAGAGTTAAAAACTTGAAAATATTTCGCCAAATGAATTATTATTATTATGTTAGGTACATATCGGTTATTGAAGATGTTTGAAAATTTCTGCTAATCTTGGTTCCAGTTCGTGAAGACGTTATAAGTATTTTAATACACCCGTGGGTAATGAAATACCGTAGTGACACACAAAAACAATTTATTCGTACTCAGATAGTAATTTTAAAAACAACAAAAACAAAACAAACGCATAAATCGTCTACCGAATATACTCACAGAATAGGTCTGTATGTACTCACAGAATAAAGCTGTATGTTTCTCTCTTATTTCGCTTCTTGTTGCCACTTCGCTTTTGAATTTATAACTGCTGATTCTCTTTTTTTTTTCGAACTGACTATAATGTTAGCCATAAGGGCTCTGAACTCTTAACATGTTGTAAACAACTTACGCCATCGCTTTTAAAACGAGGGGTTCGTTTGATTTATAGCCCATTGTTTTTTGACAGTAATATCGATAAGGCTTTCTATGTATGTGTCGTCGAACCTATGACTACACGACTCACGACTACACTATGATAAGTACACGATTTTCGGGTATATTCCGTACGCTTCTTGAGATTTCGAGAATGGTAATGCTTTTTCTATTTTCTTCTTACTCAGACCGTAACAATACGATGGAGCCGATGGAACAGAGCCTATATAATATTACAGATTAAAAGGATGAGTAAAAATAACCTTTCGGATTTTCGTCTTTGAAACCCAAAAGAACATTCCCACAAAGTTTAAGGCCCAGTTCAGATGAAACGCGTGTTTTGACAACGTACGCCTAGACTATCTATAAGTATATTAACACCAATCCTTTCATGTGAACGAGTGCTAAGGAAAAAAATTGTCTGGGTTAATAATTATATAAATTCGCATGGAATGATTAATATAAGAAATTAAACCAATATTAGATACTTATTTTGTTTACCTGTTAGAGTATTTGTGGTTACATTCTCATAAATCAATCTACATAATTATTGTATAACAAATAAACGTGATATATTAAAAGTGTATTTATTATTCAAGAAGTAAAATTTAATATCTTCTACAAAAATAGTACACAATATATTACATGACCATTGTCTTCTCATTATCCCAGGCTTATTTAGTTGTTATGGAGAGCATTAAGCGGAAGAGCGCTGCATGTTCTCAAGGCTGATCCACTCTCTAGGTTCTTTTAGAACTTTAGTGAGCTTCTCTTCTGCGGAATTGGGTTTGGGATTGTGCATGTACTCCCATTTCTGTAACAAAAATGGAATAATTCATGCTTTTGAATAACAGATGGAGAGATTTTACGAGACTTTTTCAACAAACAAGTAAATATAGGTACGCTTTTAGTCAAGTTCATAAATATATTTACGGATTATATTGGGTCTTGGTATTCATCGATGCTATTCAATACAACGATTAAAAACTTTTTTTTAGATGTACTAAGGAGCAATATGTTTGTAGAACATTGTATTTACGTATCACTAACCATTACGCCAGCGCACGCGGGTAAAGCAGTCAGTTGGCGCTATGTCTTCCGACTTAACAAAAATCAATATTTAAGGTTAGCTGAGAGTTGTAGCCTGTGTGTGTAGAGATGTAATGCTAGATAACCTATAATATTCCTCAGGAATCTGGCTATCATAACGATCGATTTATTCGGTATACCGGGTGAAATATCTATATCGATACATCGAATATTTTATTTGCTTTACAAACTTTTTACAAACCAACGGATAGTGTTCTATTTATCAAATGGACACATCGAAGAGTTGGAAGATATGAATGTATATCGAGAGTAGACTGACCGCATGGAGCGGCAGCGACATGAGAATAGACTCGTATCTGGCGTCGGGCGTGTGCAGCCCGAACTTGGTGCCGCGGTCGTACATCAGGTTGAACTCGACGTAGCGGCCGCGCCGCAGCAGCTGCCACTGTCGTTCGTGGTACCCGTACGCGTCATCCTTATGCTTCTTCACTGACAAAATACATAGCGATATTATATTTTTCAATTATAAAAATAGATAATAATAACATCTGGTACGATATCTCACCGAGCGGTAAATAACTGGGTATGACAGCCTCTGCACAGGATGTGACGAATTTGAAGGCAGTCTGCTGGTCGGGCGTGTCGATGTCGTCGAAGAATATCCCGCCGACGCCGCGGCGCTCGCCTCGGTGCGGGATGTAGAAGTAATCGTCGCACCACTTCTTGAACCTAACACATAAAATAGTAATTAAATGTAGTTAATACTCCGTGTACTAACTTTTTCTCGATGTTATTGTACACGGACCTACACGTATTTACAGAACCATCATAAAATAATTTGATTTCGGTGGGATTCAAATGTGTATTGTAATGGAGAGTTTTATTTTGTGACAAAATAATGAATTATCTGTGCCGCGTGTACGGGAATAGAAAATAACCAAAACGGCTTAACCAATGGCGTACATAGGGAAAACGAAATCTGAAGACAAAGACGAACGCTTAGAAACAAATGCCTATTGGTAGAATGAACATTGCTCGGAACCGAAGCGAGTCGGACGGATTTTACATATATTGTGTGGAGATACATGCACAAGAATATTTCTAAAATTTAATATATAGAGGAATGTTTAAAAAATCCTCAAAATATGGGTAACAAATACTGAAAGTTCCTCGGTGATTTTTCAAAGTTTTAAGTAATATTTATATCCGAATGTATGAATATTTTGGTCAGCTTGTTAATGTTTTAGTCATTACCTCGCATAGTACGATGAGTCATGAGAGTCGCAGGCGTGTTTTAGAGTCAGGTGGAAGTGAACGGCATCCTCTTCGTCGAGGTAATACGGTGTAAGGTCTGTTCCACCTCCAAACCACCACTGGACACCTGTCAACAGTTAATTTAAAAAAAAAGTAGTAGCCAGAAGTAGTAGGTATTGACAATAAAAGAAAAGTCACAAGTATTTGAAACCGGTGTAGATGGATAAAAGTATGAGTCAATTTGAAGAAAGAGATTACTGAATGTAAAGGTAGGCAAAACTGGCTCTCCATCCTTTCCATCCTTAGTTGAAACATCACGTGATGATAGTTGAATCATCATTACATAGTATAAAACAAAGTCGCGTCGCTCTGTCCGTCCCTATGTATGCTTAAATCTTTAAAACTTCGCAACGGAATTTGAAGTGTTTTTTTTAATAGATAGAGCGATTGAAGAGGAAGGTTTATATGTATAATACATGCATAATATTGTAGAGAAACACTGATAAATTTAGAGGTTTCTAATGTGATGTCGTAAATAAACACATTTTTTGCGCTTACATTGCAAACGCTGGCTGAACCCCACGAGATAAATCAAAATAATGTACTACAATATAGTATACCTTAAAAAGGTCAACAAAAAAGTCCGCGATGGTATATGTCTATCTGTTAAGGATAACCCTCAATAACCATTTTTTATCCTTTACATTTTACGGGAAAAAATGGCTTATTTACGAAGTGATTTTAATCAATACAGCATTAACCCTTATCCAATTAAGTACCTTAAATACATTGTTCATTTAATATAGATCAATATAGCCCTTTACAGCATGTAATTTAAATGAATATTCCCGAAGATATTACAGATTTAAAATGTAGGGAAGTGCCGGCCCTATATACCATGGTCAATTATATGTCGCTCTTTCAAGAGTAACCTCTAAACAAAACATGTTTTATTGCCTAATGACAAAAAAGCTGTAAATATTGTTTATAAGTACATTCTGTGGTAGGTAGGTACATTTAGTATCAGCATTGCACCCGTGCGAAGCCGGGGCGGGTCGCTAGTGTAACATAATCATCACTTTGTTGTTGACCCCAATTTGTAGTAAGTAGTTATTGTTAATTAAATTTTAAAAATGCCACCTTTTTTTCATTAAAAACAGTCTGTGGGTGGTGGTGTAAACAACTAACAACCATCTTGCCAAGTCTTAACCTTGACCATACCAGTTTTAATTTTAACCCACCTAAGGCATTCAGTACCGCTCGCTGGGTTAACTCTTATATAAAAAAATCTGCCATACAAAAGTAGTACTTGAAAACTACTCATCATTTTAGACTAAACATGTATTCCATCAAGAGCGAGTGAGGTTATAAATTATGATTAAACGATATCCAATAAGAAAATAAAAAAAAGCAATATTCACCATTTTTATCCTGAACCTCGAAGTATCTGTAATTAAAGTGAATGGTGGGCACCATCGGGTTGCGGGGGTGGATCACTGCGCTAACTCCTGCCGCGAAGAACGGCAGCTCGGTATTTTGGAGGTCTTTGCCTCTGTAAATGTATACATCAATATGGATTTCTCAAGTAACTTGAGTTACCTAAGGTGCGACGTGTGCGTAAACTTATAAATTTTAAGTTGAACGTCCATTAGTCACACCGAGTTGTAACGCTTTAATTCTCGAAACATATATTTATAATGGAAATTATTTGATTATAACCGATAAATTCAGCGTTTGCGGTTCACTCTCATCGACGCAATTCTATACTAAATGTTTAATTAAATAGATTCAGCTCAGTTTAAGGCCCTGTTCAGATAAACGCGCGTAAACGCGGCGATGCCTATTTGCTTTACAGTTGAGCGCGCGTTTCCATAGTGATCCATAGCATTAGCGATAGTCATCTGAACGGAAGCTAAAGCGCTTGTCGAACGCAAGCTTTATATTGTAGTCTAGGTGGTCATGTGGGTGTGTGTGTGGCAGTGACTGATACAGAGTATGCCCAACTGACTGATCAAATTTAAAAATGTCCATATTCATATTAAATCAAGAATGTGTGGGTGCACACAGTAGAGCACATTAGAGTCGCTACAAATAACCAACATCATTTGATAACATTAAGTGTAGAACATTTAAAATGACAATCACGTCAAGCCAACATAAGTATGCATCTTTGATTCCATCACCCTCGAAAACAAAAATTATCAGCATCAGTCAGTCTATGGCCAGCTACAGGGTTACTTCCGCTGTGGCATTTGCAAGGCGACGCGCGGCGCGGCAAGTCGACGGTGATTGTCGATATTATGTTAATTTGCTATCGTGTTGTTCTTTGCTGCTACTATAGTTATTATCCTGTTTCGTGTAATTTTGTTCAACCAGCAGTAAGGTGAGCATACTAACCGGCTCCTCATTTGCTGAACGGCTGCAGGGGGCAATATCCCTGAGACCACGGATATATTAACTCCTGCCTTCTCGAACACGCGCCCATCTTGCAGCACGCAACTGATACCACCTCCGCCCCCCTTACGTAGCCATCTGTCCACTTTAAATTTAGCATCCTGAAAATTTTTACTTATATAGCTTTCATTACGCAATAATATATCCTTATAATATGTGATGAATGGTGGATGTTTTGACACGTAAATCAGTTTAATAAAAATCTTAAAGTTCATTAACTTTCTTTCAAGAAGAATTCGACGGTAATCAGACTTTTCTTCATTTTAGCCATAAACTTAAACATAAACAAATTTAAGGGAATATTGTAAAAATTAAATTATACTGCGATGATAGCAATGTTTACAAACAAGTTAAAAATCATTTTAATAACCCAAAGATAATCTAAAACAGTAATCGTAAGGAACGTACTGGGTTACTAATATTCCCAGTAGAACTTAAAGCGGTTTAGCCAATTTTTACGATTATGTTCGTTAGAACTTGAAAATGCATATTCTGTGACATGAAGGAAATATTTTTGTATAATGTGTGCAAACGGAAATGATTAATTTATATTATATATGTTCTAACTACCTACACTTGTTTAGTACCTAATGTGCATAAGCGGATGAAGGTCAATAACTTTTCAAGATACAAATCTTTTAGGGCTGTGATGCCCGGTTTCTGAAAGGTCGATCAACGCAAAAATTAACTAATTAGCTGTCAAATCTCTTGTTAAGTGCTTATTGAGTTACTAAAGGCATGGTCAACTACTTTAATTTGATCATCATTTCTGTTGACAATGATGTCAATATTTAGATTAAAATGGATTGTCAAACGCCATTTTGAGTTTCTCGAACGCTAGTCAAGTCATGATCATAGATTAATCTACTGTCAAAAGTATTGTCAAGTAATCGGTGCTCGTTGGCGAATTAACTATAAAATATTTATGTTTGTTTTAAGTTTATTATAAGTATAAAGTGTCTACATTTAAAATATTATTATAAATAATCATGTCTCTGTCGGATACTAGCCTGACCATTTCAAGCAGTGAAGATGAAGTTCAGAGGCCGCGAACGCGAGTTTTTAAAACTAGAATTAATCCCATCGAAATTTATAATGACTAAGAGTTTAAAAATCGATACCGGATGACGAAGGCCGTGTTAATGTCATTGGTGAACTTACTCGAGCCAAAAATAAAACCCTTCACTGCCAGGAACAAGTCCATAAGTGCTTCAGAACAGGTGTTATTGACGATTAGTTACTTTGCAACAGGAGCATTCCAAATAACTATGCTGACCATATAAGAATTAATAATTCTACAGCTTGTAGAATAATAAAAAGTCGCTGCACTCATTGCAGGACTTAGATCTCAATTCATTTCAATGCCCAGCACGGAACAAGATCGATCTGGGGAAAAAGTGAATTTTATAATATATGTTCATTTCCAAATGTCATAGGAGTAGTTGATTGTACACGCATAAAAATACAGTCTCCTGGTGGTTCACGAGCTGAATTATACAGAAACAGGAAAGGATTTTTTTCATTAAATGTACAAGTCATATGCGATGCACATTTGAAAATATTAGATGTGATCTCTAGATGGCCTGGGTCTGCACATGACACTACCATATTTAATGATTCCCACATTCGAGCTGATTCTGAAAGTGGAGTATATGGTAGTGACTATCTACTAGGAGATAGTGGTTATCCTTGCCGGTCATATTTATTGACACCCATTTTGCGCCCCTCAACACCAAGTGAGGAAGCTTACAATCAAGCACATATAAGAACCAGAAATACTGTGGAGAGGTGCTTTGGTGTTTTGAAGAGACGTTTTCCTTGTTTGTCCATGGGCCTCCGAGTTAAGATTCAGACTACCATGAATATTATAGTAGCTAGTTGTATACTGCACAATTTGGCATTAAATTATAATGACCACATTGATATTTCTTATATGGAATCAAACCTTCCAGAAGACACTGGTGCAACAAGTTCAAACAATGAAAACGCCAAATATGAACTTTGATTAAAGTAATAAACACAATAATAACTCAACCCGATCGTGTAGACAACAGATTAGACAATTAATGATTACATGTCATGTCAACCATTTGACAGCAAAACATGAAAATTTATTAATTAATTATTTTATACAGATTTTTGTCAATAAATCGTTCAAAGGGGAAGATTTTATTTTCCCGAAATAACAGTAACAGGACTTAACTCGAAGTATACCATATAAATTATACACAGGAACAGATTGCAGTTTAATAGCAACAGTCAACAGGAAATAAGTCGAAGTACATGTAAATTATACACCGGAACTTATTGAAGTAAGATCATTCGACATTGATATACTTGTGGACATACCAGTAAAAACAAAAGGAATAAAACGTGACGATTGATGGACAAGATGATGAACGAGATTCTTGCCGCCCTAAGGTTATGTCATAATTTGCACGATGTAACAATTTAAGTTCTATGGACATGTCATGTAAGCCTTTGTAATTCGTATGATGAACAAGGAAATAAGTCAAAGTACATATAAATTATACACTGGAACTTATTGAAGTGAAATCATTCGACATCGATACTTGTGGACATATCAGTAAAAATAACAAAAAAGGAATTAAAACGTGACGGTTCATGGACAATACGATGAACGAGATTTTTGCCGTACTAAGGTTTTCCATCCGAAGACAGATGATAGTTTTTATTTTTCCTATTAGTATTAATTTTATATTTTCGTTTTATCTGCTTTGTTTTTAAATAGGTTTATTTTTAAGGGATTTATAGGATTTTAGTAAGTTATTGACTGATTTTTTTTCTGGTGGAAACGCAATGATTTTAGAAACATTATGTAATCAAAATGACGGCGGTGTGGTTCGCAACCCATCACGTCTCGTTTCCGGCGGGGGCGGAAAGTGGGCTGCGGAAAGCCGCTTTGCTACTTTGAATGTTAGAGGAGGATTGAATGCAAAATTAGATGAAGTATATCAAACGATGGATGAGAGGAGGATTGATGTTCTATGCGTGAATGAGACGAAGAGAAAGGGTTGTGACACCACTAAAAATGGATCTTACATGGCCTATTGGTCTGGTGTACCCAGTACCAAAAGTGGCTGCCAGGGTGTCGGTGTCATTTTGTCTGCGCGAATGAATGATTGTATGATTGAGTATGAATGTGTAAATCCTAGACTCATCTGGATAAGGCTAAAAGTCGGGCTTACCCGTATTTTTGTCCTAGGTGTGTATGCACCTACAGATGTGGGTGTGAATGGGTCCACAGCAGCCGAAAAGGAAAGGAGTTCTGGGATAACATGAGAGAAGTTCATATGAACTGTAAGGGTAATGAAAGGATTATCATGTTAGGTGACTTTAATGGATGGGTAGGTGTGAAGCGTGATGGGTATGAAAAAGTTTTAGGCACTTTTGGTGATGAGAGGGTTAATGAAAATGGTAAAAGTTTGCTTGAGGTATGTTTGGAATGGAATCTTTTAGTAGCGAACACAATGTTTGCTCATAAGAGAATTCATATGTATACAAGGGATGAATGTGGTTTAAGAAGTATGATTGATTTTGTGATCGTAGATGAAAGACTGAAAGGGCAAGTTATACTCGGGCATACCGCGCTGTCGGTATTGATACAGACCACTTCCTTGTGATGTCACGGATAAGTGGACTTTTCAAACGATGGCGTCATAGGAAAGTGGAACAACTAACTAATCTGGAACGTGTAAAAGTAGAAAGATTACAAGAGGATAAAGTAAAAGGTGAATACGTTAAAAGGTTGAGAGAACGATTTGTTGATGTGGTTGAGGAATGTGAGATAGAGAGTTTTTGGAAATCTTTTAAGGAAGGTTTAGTTGCTTGTTGTAAAGCATTAATTAATAATTAGCTTATTTTATAGGTCGTAGTAAAGCAATTATGTTGCAAGTGACGTATTTGGTATTACTAAAAGAAGAAAAGGAAGAGTGCAGAAAAATGATTGGGTAGATAAACAGGTGCAACAAGTTGTGGCTTAAAAGAAGAAAGCGTGGCTGGATTGGTTAGCAACAAATGCCAATAAAAGAGTGCAAAAGGCGATATTAGAGGATGTGGATAAGGCAAGAAAGGTTTACAAAACAATGAAAGGGTTAGTAAAAAATGTGGTCAATACGAAAAAAGAAGAACGAAAGGATGAACTTGACAGAAGGCTCTTTGATAATTTCCAAGCTAATATTAAAATATTTTGAAAATCGATTAGATTGGCCAGAGGAGTTATCTAAAATCAGAAACAAAGATGGGAGTATTGTAAAAGACGAAGAATGTGTGTTGAAAAGATGGAAGGAGTATTTTGAAAGTTTGTTTGAAAGAGAAGAGGTACTAGCACAAATGCAAGCACCTCCTCTTGATGTGAATGTAAGTGAACCTGAAAGCGATATTAAATTGGAAAAGATTATGAAAGCATTATGAAGTAAGTATGTAATCAGGTAAAGCTGCGGGATATGACAGGGTGTCTGTCGAAATGCTGAAGGCTGGACAGGGTGTGGTAGCAAGTCAGTTGTACCACCTTTTCAACTTGTGTTGGAAAAACGGTCGGGTACCAGGAGCACTGGTGCAAGGCTGTGATAGTGCCATTGTACAAGAGAAAAGGGTCACAACAAGACTGTAAAAATTACCGCGGAATTAGCCTTCTCAGTGTTGTCGGCAAACTGTATGCAAAAGTAATCATTGAAAGAGTTATGTTAGAAACAGATGAAAGAATATGGGGTGTACAAGCGGGATTTAGAAAGGGAATGGGATGTATGGATCAGATCTTTTCCTTACGGTGCATTACTAGAAAATTTTTGGCCACAAACCAAAAAGTCTATTGTGCATTCGTAGATTTAGAAAAGGCCTATGACAAAGTGGTGAGGTATGAGTTGTGGTCAGCATTATCTTTGCATGGGGTGAGCAGTAGTCTGAAATCCCTCTATATGGATTCCAGTGCTTGTGCCAGAATAAACGGAGCATACACCGAATGGTATAATATCCAAAAGAGTGTTAGACAGGGATGTGTAGCGTCTCCATGTCTGTTCAACCTATTCATGGATAATTGTCTGACAGATTTGAAAGAGAGTGACTGTGGACTGAGAGTGAATGAGTTACTTATCAAATGCCTTCTTTACGCCCATGATTAAGTATTACTTGCATCGTCGGCTAAGGATTTACAAGCGATGGTGACTATTATGAATGATGCCTTGGAAAGAAAGCGAATGAAAGTGAACGCAAAGAAGACTAAAGTTATGGTATTTGAAAAGGAAGAGAGCATGACAGAAATAAGTATCCGGATTGGTGGCGATAAACTAGAGCAAGTGAATGAATTTGTTTATTTGGGATCAATGTTTACTAATGATGGAAAGTGTGAAAGTGATATTGAAAGGAGAGTTAATGCTGGTAATACGATGAATGGGGCGTTGCACGATTTTATGAACAGCCAGAAAATTTCTAGAAAAGCTAGGCTGTACATGGAGCAGTGTTAGTTCCAACACTCATGTACGGAAGTGAAAGTTGGGTGTGGCAGAAAAAACATGAAAGTAGAATAAATGCAGTAGAAATGAGAGCGCTAAGAAGTATGATAGGAGTGAAATTGAGTGACAGGATAAGAAATAGTGTAATAAGAGAACGTTGTGGTGTGAAAGAAGATGTAGTGACACGGATTGAGAAAGTGATGCCTAGATGGTTTGGGCATGTAGACAGGATGAATGAAAGAAGATTGACTAGACAGATTTATAAGGTGAATGTAATTGGGAACGTTGGAAGAGGAAGGCCTAGACGAACGTTCCACGATCAAATCGGGGACGTTTTGAAGAAAGATCAGGTCCAGAGTACTCTAAACCGACGAGCATGCATGAAAAGATTGTTGAATGTTGAGGAAGCGATAGTTGTATGTCAGGATCGTAGCAAGTGGAAGGACGTGGTCTCTGCCTACCCCGTTGGGAAAGAGGCGTGCTTTATGTATGTATTTATGTATAATGAATGATATGTTGAACGACATACGTAATGTGACCATACTTAAAAATAATATCAATGTCAAATCAAAATGATCATAGATTAGTAAATTTTACACTAATGAACGGTTTTAAGTTGACACTTGTGTTAGTTGAACAACAATTTGATCAGCCTTTCAGAAAGTGGGTGTGAGTGTGTTAGTTGTTACATCTGCAGGGATTTAATATATCAATGTATATTTTAGGCTTTAATATAAACCGGAATATATAAGGCAACCATGACAGAGAAAATAATACACATTTTTATTCATCTTAGCGTTCATCAGGTGCATCAGGTGCATCAGGTGAAGCAATGGTGACTCAGTGGTAGCGTATACGACTTCGCGTCGATTGACGTGAGTTCGAATCCCAGCAACGAGCCTGAGCTTTCGGTGAAGGAAAATATCGTGAGGAAACCATAGCGCATGGTGGTTAGGCTTTTTCTAACGCCCACCTGTCTAGCTACCACCCTCAAGTTGAAAATCTGTCACCAAGCACCAATAGGTGTGTTCTGGCAGCTGCACTTGAGAGCTAGTCTTCCACTAGGTTTAGCGTGTTATCATCTTAGTCCACATCGTCACTTAACATCAGGTGAGACTGTGGCTACTCCGCCAACAACCTAAACCAAAAATAAATTCTATGAAATGCTAGAATAATTAATGGTATGTGTGGTTCAGCTCGGCTCGGCTTGAATCGTCCCGGTGTGCCTGGTGAACGTTTATCTTTAGGTAGAATATGGGTTAAAATCACATGTAACGTTAACTACCTCTATTCACTAGTTTCAGTGTAGCTTATTAGACTGTAATGAACTACATTGAATATAAACTTTAAGTTATGACTAAACTTTATACAACTTAGCGAAAACAACATTAGGTAAGTTGGGGTGACGACTAGTAACAGTATTTTCTGGAATTAATAGTTTTCCAAATTGTTTTTAACCAATAATTTATGGTCAAAATTATTTATATTAAAAAAATAATTAGAAATATATGGAAATTACGTCGTAAAACTTGGACAAGTCGCGATAGAACTCGCGCCCTGAGGGTTCCGAAACTGATTACAGTACTTACCGTACATTATTGTACCATCTTTTACATAAATATTATTTATATATTATCCTTATAATCTCCATCGTTTCTCGGTCTGTTTGTCTGTCTGTCTGTTAGTGCGTTTATAACTCAATAACCACTTATAATATATAAGAAATAATATACCAATATATTTTATTAATTTGTATATGTTTTTCTCTAATAGGTTTTAGGCCATTTCACAAACGGATCCTTGAATGCTTTTTACAGACCCACAATATTTTTAAACGATCTATCCAATGACATCCGACACGATGTGATAGACGAAAGAAAAAATCCCACTTTACGTGCAGGGGAGGTAAATATTTTTTTCAAAATTTCATTTTACCACTTTGTCTGCTTGATTAATATGTATACCCAAATAAAATTACAGCTTTCTAGTACTATGGATCTTTGAGCTAAGCCGCGGACAGACAGACGGACATACCGAAACTATTAAGGTTCCTTTTGACTTCGGAACGCAAAAAAAATGTTTTCACAGATCTACACTTAGCTTGATTTATTTAATCTGTGTTTAAAACTCAAAGAAAGCATAGAAGTTATTTGATTTGTTTAACATTTTATCCAGAAGTTGCAATTTTAATTTTGGATTACTAAAATTAATTTATCCGAAATATCCGTAATTTTTCCGAAATCTGTGGAAGGTGGCCACCCCATTATAATACACTAACACTACAGGAGATAATATTGGAGGTATGTAGGCAGAATGTAAGCACAAATACTTAAGTGTGTATGCGTACCGGATACGGTAGATATATGTCGTTGTCAAAGTCATAATCATCTATTGTTTTCTCATCCTCCCAAGCCTATAATAAAATAATAATATATATTAGTATGTGTGTGTGTGTAAGTCGTGGTGGTAGAGTGGTTTAGACCGGCGGAATATCGATTCCATGTACGCAGCTTCAAGCTCCCAATGTACCAATAAACGTACTAATTTGAATTTGATAACACTGTCGGCTGACGGTGAAGGCAAATATCGCAAGGAAACCTGAATGCTTGAGAAATGTACTCGTAGTACTACTGTATGTAGGGAAAACGTAGAATTGTGGATTTCCCGGAGTATGAAATTGCCAATACGTCGTGGGGCTGGCGTTGTGATTAAGCCTGTACCTTCTCTCGGGTAGAGGCCATTGCTCAGAAGCGGGATATTTACAGGATAATAATATTAGTATTAGTGTGACCAAAACTAGGTGAATTATAAGCTTGACAAGTTAATGCGCAGAATCTTAAGTCAAAAAATTGCGTACGATTGTTTTTTTTATACATAGCATTCATAAACTGGCTAGAGTAACGCAACACATCTTATGGTGGTAAGTTCGGTACAGTCTAAGAACGCTGAAATTGAGGTTACATTGGTAGTTAGGCAGTATCTACCTAACTAGGTAGATACCTGAAACTACAATGTAGCGAGCCGGCAAAGCAAGTAACCCAGCCGCGCCGCGCCATGATTCTCATTGTATCCAGCTATTTAGGAAAATTATAATGACGATACAGTCTATATATACAACGGCGACCGTCAGTGACACAGATATCATCAGCAGTCGTCGATGTTATGCCGGCCTGCTGAAATGCTTCTTCACGCCTAGTTTGAAGGACCCAATATCATACACGTTGGCATACAGCAATTTCATAGGGAAAGACTTATTACAACATTGGTTATGGGTACAGAACCCAGGATTTATCGTGAGTAAAATTTTATGTTTTTGGTTTTATGGTTTTTATGTAAAACCATTATCAGCAAACGAAACCCTTGTTTGCAATTAATGGAAGTTTAAAATGAACATGTATTTAGTACATGAAGATTTGTGATATGCCGTAACAGAATACCCATCTTTGGACAGAACTCCAGAATCTGTAAAACTTTTAAAGGATCGCATGGCTATGACGAAGACTGTCTTACACTGGAAGGAGATGCAATCACACATGCGAGAAGTTGTGAAACGCCAAAACAGGTATTGCCAAGGAGACTTTCTTTAGAAATAAAGTTGTATAGTTTTCAGTTAAGCGATTTCCAATCTATTGAAAGCTATATAAATACCGTTACAAACACAGCATAGGATCTTGCGGATATAGCAAAAATAATTGAAGATTCATATATTGGAGCAATTTTATTAGGACTAAAATCAGATTTTGATCCCCCAGTTATGGCGCCCGAAAATTTTAATATAGAGAGAACTACTGATTTAGTAATATCTAAGTTACGTAATGAAAGTGAGAAGCGTGCTTCAAGAGAACCTGCTTTTAAAAATATTGACAATAAAAATAAATTGAGAAATATTTATAAACTTATTTGTTACAATTGTAAAGAACCAAAACATAAGAGTTCAGTGTCGTATTTAAAAAAAATCTAAATAAAAAGAGCACAAGTTGATGTTTTGTCAGCTTTTGGCACTGGTTCTCCAATTAGTAAAACCGATTGGATAACTGATTCTGGTGCAAGAGCAAATTACATGCAACAAAAGTTGGTTGACGAATTATAGCAATGAAAAACACAACATTAAAATAGTAGATAACACTAATATTTTTTCTACAGGTATTGGTGATGTGTTTTTATATAAGAACAATAAGAGCTCGATAAATGCTATAATAAATGTTCTTTATATTCATAGCTTGGTTACAAATCTATTATCTGTTAATAGTGCAGTTGATAAAGTTATTACAAAATAGTATTTAATACAAATGGTTGTTCATTGTATAGAAATAATAAAGTAAAAGTTTCAGGCCAAACAGTAGGCCATGCAATTTTTTCAGATAGCTTGTATAAATTGAATCATAATCAAATAAATAAGCATCTATGGTTGTCTAAAAAACTGATGTTGCTAATGACCCTGCTATAGTTGTCGAAAAAATTGATGGTACTAGTGACTCGAGTATTTGGTACAGCAGATTAGGATAATGGAGCATTTATGTAAAGGTAACGCTTATGGTGTCGCTTATAATCATTTAGATAAAAATCCGTGTATAGCTTGTATTGAAGGAAAACAAAGTAGAAAACCCTTCAAAGCTAAAAGCAACAAAAGTGCTCGAGTTGATCCATTCGCATCTATGTGGACCATTTGATACTACTTCTTTAGAAGGTAACAAGCATATGCTTATCTTTGTAGATGGTTTTTCTAGAATGGTGTTTGCTTATTTTATTACTGAAGTCGAAGTAATAAGAAAATTTAAGATTATTCAAGATCAGAGAGAGAGAGAGAAACTGCGAGCAAGACTAAGTTTACGGATAATGATTTAGAATATTTAAATAGTGAGTTTAGTTCTTATATTTACTCACAAGGTGTTCAGCATCAAATCACTATTCCATACTGTCCTTCTTCGAATGGTGTTGCTAATCGCTCTGTAGTAGAAAAATCTAGGTGTATGTTACAAGAGTGTGGCTTACCGAAAACTTTTTGGAAGGAAGCCCTTCGAACTGCGCTGTATCTCAAAAATATATGCTCACACAGAGCTTTCAACAATTCTACTCCTTATGAGTTGAGGTATTGTAATAAGCCTTATCTTAAGAATTTTTAGTTGTCACGCATATGCTCATGACCCTTTAGGCATACGAAAGAAATTAGATGCGAAAGCAATATATTTTTGTAGGTTATTCTACGGATTCACGATACAAATTTAGAGACCCTAGGTAGTTAAAGGTACAGATTTTGTTTTTTGGAAAACTGTTTTACTAACTGTGACGTAGATAATAGTAGACGTCGCATTGAATTACTCCTCTGTAGTGTACCGGAAACAAACCAACTCGAGGGATCAACATAGCAACATAAACCAGTGCGATCACAAGAGAGAAGCAGGTATAATTTCAACCTAGAACGCAGGTGACATATCAAAATATAATGTTTTGTGAATAATCTTTATCCGATGAACCCACTTCGTACTCTGATGTACTTTCAAGATCCGATAAAGAAAAATGGATTACAGTCATGGAGGGAGAGTATATATCCCTAATAGATAATAAAACATGGACATTAGTGAAGAATATTGGACAAAAGGTACCATATAAATAGGTTTTTAAACTTAAAAGAGATTGTGATGGTAACATAAGTAGGTACAAAGCCCGTTGCGTTTAGTAGCAAAAGGTTATCGTCAAACTCATGCTATTGATTACAAAGAGACATTCTCTCCAGTGGTTCATCATTATTCACTGAGGTTATTTATGGCTTTAGCCGCAGAAAGGAATTTAAAAAGGCATCATTTAGATATTGATACTGCTTTTCTACATAGTGATTTAGAAGAAAATATATACATGGAGCAACCTGAAGGTGAAAAATCTAAGGTATGTTACTTAAATAAATCTTTACATAGCTTAAAGCAAGCTGCCAGAACATGGAATAAAAGAGTACATGATGTATTTGTAGAATTTGGATAGAAGAGGTCTAAATCAGAACCTTATGTTTATATTAGGATGTTGAATTCAAATATTAGTTTATTAGCTGTTTATGTAGACGATTTAATATAATTTTTAATGATTATACTCAGTTGAGTCATTTACGTGAAGGTCTAAAGAAATTTTTTAGGAATTAAAGATTTAGGTAACTTAACCTATTGTCTTGGTCTATATGTAAATCGTAATGAAAATGAAATTAGAATTAATCAGAAACATTATATATTAAAACTTTTTAATATGGAAGAATGTAAGTTAGCAAGAACTCCAATTGACCCAGGTATTGCTTCACACCAGGAACAAAAAGATGCAGATGTTCCATGCCATAATTTAATTGGTCGTCTGGTGTACTTGGCTGCAAGGCCCGACATTGCATATTGGGTAAGTTTTTTAAGTAAGTTTTACCAACAACATACCGGTGTGCATCAGATCACAATTAAATGTGTTCTGGGTTATTTAAAACGTACTGTGGATTATATTCTTTAATTTTCAAGAAAAAAGAACATTTATGTGATTATGTTGATGCTGACTGGGCCAAAGGAAGTGATACACGATCATACACAGGTTTCTTATTTAAATATTCCAATGCACCTGTTCCTTGGGTGTTCTAAAAACAGACAACTGTTGCACAGTTCAGTCCATACAAACAGTAGTAAGAACTGAGAAGTGTTGGCGATATGTGTATGTGCTTAGGCACACAGATTGCATTGATAAAATGATGTATGTAAATAATAAATGTAGGATAGAAAAGAAATCCTCCAAAAGCTATATCTATGCCAGAGTACATCGCAAACTGCAAGTGTCAAGTATATGGCAGGTGGAGTTAAAATTCACCAATATAATGACGAATGTTAATGGAGTTTTGGTTCTCTGTTGGCATTCTATGAGTCTAATCTGCAAACCATTGAACGTACCCAATCAGAATCAATCCTCTTACCTTATCTTCTTCCTTTTCTAATGCTCTACAGAATTCGGCCTGTATTCTCATAATGAGCATTTCCATTTGTGCCTTCATATCATCCTGGTTTCTCTCTAGTTCAGTGACAGGAGTGATGGTTTCTGCCATATAGTTGTTTATTTGTAGAATCTCCTTCATTTGAGTCTTATTTTGTTTGTGCTGAGTGTAAGTGACATAGCCGATACCAAGTAAAGCCGCACAGTATAACCTACAAAGTGGCAACGCTTAAAGGTCCTCCAATGTAAAATTATTGTATAAAAAATCTTTTTTACTGTAGTTAATATGGAATCCTTTGATAAATGTAGAAAAATAAAAACGAAACCTTGAACTGTTAGTTAAATATATCTTAACACTAACATAAATGTGATAGTAGGTTTGTTTGAATGTTTGTCTTTTAATCACCCTTGAACGGGTGGACATATTATAATTATATTTTGAATTGAAATGGATTATATTGTAGAATAGGACAATGTTTACTTATGGTACTTCATAAAAAAAAACCAGAATTATTACTACAGTTAAATTTAAGCACATTTAACTCTAACAGCTGGTTATATATATATAATTAATACAACATGTATATATACATATTGTTTTACAATTAATATTGACTACAAATTATTTTTTTATAAGGTGTAAGTATAGAAAACACTCAAACAACAACAAAATTAGTTTTATAACCTTATTGAACTCTAACTACTCCAAATTGTTCCTTCAGTATTAAAGAGTTTTAGACTTGAACTTGGTAAGTTATAGGTAAGAATTACATTTTGGTTTTATCTCTTCAAATGTAACATTTGTTTTAAAAGTTTTTATAATCTTTATACTTGTTACAAAACTTTAATAAACATATTCAAATATATTTAAGTAATTTAACAAAATGTTATATTTCATTATCATATATAGATCTGTCTGCAACCTAGCATTAGATAAGCATCTTACAATGAATGTAGTGGAATATAGACTGCATTAGAAAAAAATAGAAGTTTAGTCAATTTACTAAAAGGATTTTAGGATATATTAAAGCTTAATTAGCATTTGTATTGTTTTAGGACAACAATTGAACTGAAACACATATTTCATATTACCTGAGCAATATTCTAATCAAAAGACGAATTACATATTAATTTAATGAGTAACTCTATATGCATAATTTATTTAAATATGTAAATATTAATTGTAAACTTGATATTTTTAAGCCATAAGTATGTTGATTGTGCGAATGTATATGAATTATGGATGAAAAAAATACGATAATATTTAGTAGTAAGTAACTGTACACTGTAACTCTGGTCCAGATACTCTTTACAACTCGAATTTGGTATACGTGACCTCTCCCATGTGCGACATAACATAATAGGAATGCGATAAAAATATCAATCTATTGCTGTGCGCCATGCCATATAGAAAACTTGTAGCTTCAGTTATCATAAGAAATAGTTATGATTTTCATCTTATATCCACAAATTATCTATCTTTCAAATAATAACTTTATTCTGCAATTCGTATTGCTTTGACGTTATGATTGCAATGAAATATCATTCAATTACAATTAAAATCAATTAGAGAAAAGTTCGACAATTCAGTCTTATTGTTTACGACATAATGGGATAGTTACAAGGTCATTTTCTTTCACCTTCTATGTTGATAATGTTTGACGAAGTTATTGTACTTACTTGTACGGTTTATTTTTTAATGTTTTGTAAGCACTCACGTAACTAAGTGTTCTAAAACTTCGCACAATTATTTTGAAAGACATTATAGAGTAAAATAACTTGTCGAAATATTGACAAAAATTCGACTTCTTCGACGTTTTGCTTATTATTTTGGCAAATGACAGGTCAAAAGCCGAATGACACTTCGCAATTGACAGCTGATACAAGCGCCGCTCGTTGACACGTCGGAGTACTACAGAGTTATCAGCTGTGTTTTTCTTCCGTATGACGAACCTATATGCGCAATATGTGTTCATCCTTGTTCCGAGCGCGGTTTAGATAATACTTCGTTTGCAGCGTACTCTTTCATGCTAGTTTTCATGTGGTGTTGGTTATGACTGCTGATGACGGTGACAGCGTGGTGACAGTGCGCGTGTGCACAGCGACCTGGATATCGATTTCTAGCGAAGCCGCATTGCTGTACATTCCGGAGGCGGTGCCTCGCCTAGTTTTCGTCGATCGTCGGCGTGGCGGGCGCGTGTCGGCGTCGGCGGCGCCCTGGGCGGCCTGCGCACTGAAGACTGCGCGTGGTGCGCGACACACGGACATTCTTTCCGCCAAAACCGGCTCGCTGTCCGCCGCGGACGGCTGTGATGTAGCCGCGCGGCGCGACCGGACATCGGACAAAGAAATCACGTCCTGATCGTAATTCGCGATGAAGAAATTTACTTTCAAGGGGGTGCTCGACGGGTTCCGCAGCTCGGTGCAGACGGCGCCGAGGGGAACCGAACAGGAGATTCAGGAGACGCTGCGTCCCGACCACTTCCAAGTAAAAAAGGTAAGTGAGCGCGGTTTAGCATTCGTCGTCGCCGTCGTCAACGGCACAGTGGATAATGGAGAGGGCAACACGCTCGACTGCGGTTCCTGTATTTATAATAGGTACCGCTCGCGTGCAACTTGTTGTGTATAAACTCCGGTGACAACGCTAATCAACAAAACATTACCCATATGGTTGTCGCTTGTCGCCCGTTATCAATCGTAAAGTTTTCACTTTTAAGGAATTACTAGTGAGGTGCAAGCTATGGGCGCTACGTTGTAACGCAGCTAGTTGCCGTTACTAGCTTACGTCAGCTTGTAACCTTGACCATCTAATCTGTTAACGTCGTTCGTGTCACAACAAATGTAATCTGTTCATCGCGCTGCCCACACGAAGCGACGTCGCGACGTACTCCTCGTGGGTGGCTAACGGCAGTGCCGACCAAGTTGTACAATTTCTAATATAGCCTATTCTTTGTGATATTCTATATTAATAAATAACAGCACCTGTAGGCGGAGGTATAACGATCGTAATATTAAACTGATAACAGATTAGATAATAACGCCTGCAGTTAATCATTTCGCCATGTCTGAATTTTTACTATGAAATATTCTACGGGAATTGCTTTCCACCCATTAAAAATGTCTACTGTTTAAATATGACAACGTTATTTTGTAACGATAATACGGTATGTGGAAAGCAGATCGTCGAATAAAAGTTTTAAAAGTACGACTGGTAATAATTAACAGTTAAAGTTTAATAAAATTAAGAGAATATAGTTGTTTTTATGCCTAGAGGTTCGGATCGTGATTGGGTGTGTTCGGATACCGTTTCAAGGTTTAACTAAGTATTATATACCTTATAATGATCGATGAGGTAAAACTAATTAACTTTTAATAGCTGCAACTAAGTCTTGGTTATATACACGCTCATTTTTATTTTATTACGTACACGAAGTTGTTCAAGTTCAGTTTGTAAATGCCCTCGCGTGATTTCAAACTCCTTCTTGATGTTGTTATTATATATATTAGTTAAAATTGCCATTGAGCTTAAATTTATTATTATAATATAAATATACGAAAAGAATCAAAACGTTAGGTTATTGATTATTCTAGAACTTTTGTGGGTAAAGAATGGAAATAAGCATTTATTTAACTAAATTTAATTTAAAAGTTTAGCTAACAAGGAAAAGCTTTCAGAACTTTTCTGTTTCATTCCTCATTTTGTAAATTAGACGGACGAAGTAATTTACATCGTGATTTCCGTACACCCAGTACAAGAAAATGAATTATAAGCTTATATATCGAAGTCAAAACAGTCTTCTAATGTTGTATCAGTATTTTCTTTTTTTGTTTAATATTGAAATGATATATATCAAAAATGCGTTAATTTAAATTATATAATGTTATACGAAAATTAATTATGAAAATGCTTAATGGGTGCGTAAGAAAGAACTATTATTTATGAAAACCTTGTACTTAAATAAGTTTATGATTTATTTAAAACATATATATATATATATATATATATATATATATCTCTTTAAAATAAATTTGAAATGTTAAGCTTTTATATCAAATGTAGTATAAAAGAGCCAAGGCAATATATTAAGTTTCAACATTTAGTACAAACGATAAAAGGAAAACAATGTTGAACAACATACTATAGGTATTTCTTTTAATATGTTATGATGTAAGCGAGTATGACTTCACAACTCGTAAAACTAGTAAAACCCACTAAATCTTCGGATAAAATCACGGCTTCGATGAAATACGATCGTTTAACTCAGTTTCATGGTAACTCTTTTCATCCCCTTGTTATAGTTTCCGCAGCTTGGAAACTGCTGAATTATGCTAGCGTAAAAGGTTTGACCAGTCTGTTAAGTGAATAAGAGAACCACTTCGGATTTAAATAGGTTTTAATATCATTCTGTGCATAGCCAATGGAGTTAGCATCTACACGTAATTATAATCTCGCGTACAGGTAAATGGGTTGTAAGTATATCATTACCGAACTCAGTTAATGAATACATTACAATTTTTAGGCAATGATTATTGAAGTGAAACTTCTTATGCGACTTCCAAGCGTTAAACGTTTAACGCACATTATCGGTCTCTCCTCTTTGTGTGAGCCAGAGCGAGAGAGTAAATGTCGGTGTGTATGTATATTGCACACTGTTTAAATAAAATAGAAAATGTCTTTTAAAATGAAGTTTCACTTCTATCGTGTGTGATTCGCACACACACCTTTTTTGAAGTGAAACTTCTTATGCGACTTCCAAGCGTTAAACATTAAATGATAAACGTTTAACGCTCATTATCGGTCTCTCCTCTTTGTGTGATTCAGAGCGAGAGAGTAAATGTCGGTGTGTATGTATATTGCACACTGTTTAAATAAAATAGAAAATGTCTTTTAAAAGGAAGTTTCACTTCTATCGTGTGTGAATCGCACACACACCTTTTTTGAAGTGAAACTTCTTATGCGACTTCCAAGCGTTAAACATTAAATGATAAACGTTTAACGTTTAACGCACATTATCAGTCTCTCCTCTTTGAGTGAGCCAGAGCGAGAGAGTAAATGTCGGTGTGTGTGTATATTGCACACTGTTTAAATAAAATAGAAAATGTCTTTTAAAAGGAAGTTTCACTTCTATCGTGTGTGAATCGCACACACACCTTTTTTGAAGTGAAACTTCTTATGCGACTTCCAAGCGTTAAACATTAAATGATAAACGTTTAACGCACATTATCAGTCTCTCCTCTTTGAGTGAGCCAGAGCGAGAGAGTAAATGTCGGTGTGTGTGTATATTGCACAATGTTTAAATAAAATAGAAAATGTCTTTTAAAATGAAGTTTCACTTCTATCGTGTGTGAATCGCACACACACCTTTTTTGAAGTGAAACTTCTTATGCGACTTCCAAGCGTTAAACGTTAAATGTTAAACGTTTAACGCACATTATCGGTCTCTCCTCTTTGTGTGAGCCAGAGCGAGAGAGTAAATGTCGGTGTGTATGTATATTGCACACTGTTTAAATAAAATAGAAAATGTCTTTTAAAAGGAAGTTTCACTTCAATCGTGTGTGAATCGCACACACACCTTTTTTGAAGTGAAACTTCTTATGCGACTTCCAAGCGTTAAACATTAAATGATAAACGTTTAACGTTTAACCCACATTATCAGTCTCTCCTCTTTGAGTGAGCCAGAGCGAGAGACTAAATGTCGGTGTGTGTATATTGCACACTGTTTAAATAAAATAGAAAATGTCTTTTAAAATGAAGTTTAACTTCTATCGTGTGTGAATCGCACACACACCTTTTTTTCTGTTCGGTTCTTTCTTTGCAAATTATTTTAGATACTATCTCTAAACTAAAATAATTATTGAATAAGTACTGTTTCTTGAGATTTCTCGCCTCTCGCAATATATTGTAACAACACATTGTTGATAATTTTATTTAGTTCACTATGTTTACGTTATTATATATAATCGTTGAGTCTGTTATTATAACAGTTATTATCCAACAGCGCCCAAGCTCAAACCAAGCGTCGCGTCGTGTATGAATGAACGTCATTATCTTCGTGTGTTCTAGTTCGAGATAAGTAATTACTGAGGAAATTGGATTTGTCCATTGTTATCTCGTCTGCCTTGTGGCGGTGATTCACTTAATTAAGTACAGAGACTCGTGCGCGCCGTGTCAGACTCTTTGGGTTATTACAGATAACGTATATTAATTTGTCCTATGGTATTATTATTACTCGGTTTAAACGGTTTAATAGTACAAAAGAGTCAAATAGCATTAGATTACTTATTAGCTGCTTATTTACTTAAAAAATATCATATTTTACGTTATAATATAGCACGGCAAAGTGTGCCTTATAGTAAGGACCGTACAATCTAAAACAGTGGCTGATCCCGTAACGCGACGCGCATAAACGAATCAATAACGGGGTTTTCACCATATGCATGGTGGTCACAACCTATTAGGGTTGTATATCACTATAACCTCACCATGTAACTCAAGTCATCGTTATGATTAAATACTCATGTCCGGGAGATGGAATAAATTGTTACTTCATACTTACTTGCCAATGGCAAGAAACTAAAATTTTCATTGTACAATATCAATTCTGGGTAAGTAGGTCAGTTTGTGCACCAAATTAATCACACTGTCTGTGGTCAGAGTGAAAACGCTTTGTCTACGGTTTGCGCAGATTATGGGGGATTCAGGCTGAATTATAATTGTAGTGGCTACGAGAGAAGGAAATATCAGTGTTATTGTATCGGGCATTCGTACGCGCATTGTTTTCAATTCCAATAAAAACAGATGAATGACGTACCTACTTCGAGTATCGATAAGATAGACAAATCGATTGTCATTATATTTTATACAAACATCATTATTTCAACTTTTTATATACATTACCTAGTAATTAAGAAATGTGACGTTGTCTTATATCTATAATACCCAAATTATTTTTAGGGATTATGTTACAATACTTATTATTGATTTTTGGAAAAATAACCCTATCTTACCTATGCTAGTGGTACTACTGCGGTAACTCATGTAGTTCCATTATGGGTTCTTTTTTAGTTTCGTAACAAATATTCATTCTTTCTTAAATTAAAAGGAAAATATGGTTATTAGGATTTATTTTTTTACTATATTAGGTGTATGTTTGAAAATGAAAATCGACGAACCCGTTTGACATACTGTAAAGGAGTGCCTATTCATGGTATCAAATTTTTAATTTATTATTATTTACATTAAATATAAATGAAATTTAATATATAGGAATATTTTGAAATCTAAATAGTAATAAAATTGCGTAATATACATTTTCGTATGCGTTACGCTCCATTACACGTACCATTACATAATTAATACTTTACTTTGTACATTTGAATACTTTTTCACAAAAATCACATAAAAATAATAATACTTAGGCAACACAATATGTATTAATAAATAACTACATGATTAATTGTTTATTTGTTATTATTAGTTTTATTTGAATTACCAAGTTATCGGTGACTTTGACGACTTTGATTTTATAGGACTCATATTTGTGTGTATCTATCTATACTTGTAATAAAATTGAAATGTTTGTTTGTAATGCCAAAATAAGAGGTTTTTAAAAAACAATTTTTTGTTTTAGTCTATCTGTCTGTTTGTTCCGGCTAATTTCTGAATAGGTTGGACCGATTTTGATGGGACTTTCATTGGCAGATAGATGATGTTATAAGGAGTAACTTAGGCTACTTTTATTTTCGATTCTGTAAAATATTATTAACGAATATCGATTTGGACAATATGAAACGGGATTCCATATATCCATGAGCATTCTACATTAAGGTCTCTTTTAGAAATTCAAAGTAAGTAAAATCCTTGTTGGAACCTTTTTTAGAAATCATTTCAATAAATGTTACTCTATCTAAAACGAAACGACGCGACGATGAGAAACAACAACCAACTGCGACCGGACGAACAAGATCATTGTCCGTTACGTTTAATTAACACAATTAACTTATATCGTGATTCGTCCGAAATTCTAGTTTATTAATTTAAATCGCGGCTCCAGTTCCACCATCGCGTCGGAGCGCATCACGCACGTCACTAATGGTTTTTACTCGTCAGTCGTGGTAAATTTAAAGCGGCCTCTACACGTTCGCCTGTATTCGCCAAATACACATTCGTAGGTATTTGCCTCTATTCATTCAGTTCATCCACACGTTGGTTTGTGTTCATTTACAATTTAGTGACTGAATTCGGTGGACGTCGCGCGTCGAGCCGATTGCGGCTTTACCTATCTCCTATATATCGGCTATACCTACCTCCTCCATGAAATTGAAATATATTTGGTAACTCCTGATAATTGTGATCTTTTTCCCCAAATAACGTTTTTTCCCGATAATAACGCCCTTGCAAAGCCGGAAAATAAAAGATGACGTGCATAAACAGTAATTAGCTGTTTCAAAATCTGTGATATACCCTTATTATTTATAGAAAAAGAATTTTAGTTTTTCAGCCTTTAGAAAATATTTTAAATACCAACACAACATGCATTTGTATTAGAAATAGGAAAAATTTAAAGTATAATCATGTTATATTTAAATTTAAATAAAAAAAAACTATTTTGCAATAAGTCTGAAGGTTTCTTCAATAGATGAAGCTATGTTTGGCACATTTTCTTGCGCGTACTGCACTGTAGGGTCCAAAAAAATAATACAACCATACGTCCCTAGCCCATACGTCTAGAGTAGGCATGGAGATTCTTTCCGAAAAAAGAAACAAGTTATAAAACAAATCGACTTGAAGTCTGATGAATTATAAAAAATCAATGTCTTAAAGATCGATTTATCAAAAAATCGATTGCTTCGATTTCCTTTTTTCTATTACGGAGAATAAAAAGGATACCATCATAATCGTTTTTTTTATCATTTTTAACTAGTCAAATATGTTTTTACAACCATACTAAAGTAACAGGTATAGAAAAAGACAGAAAGACAATTTATTTCTCAAATTTATTATTATAAACTGTTGTCTTTATTCTGCTATTGAGTAATTTGCTGTTATGTATCGTATTATAATTTGTAAATGATACCAAACAGAATGACACGATATTGAAATTAATAATGATAATAAAAATAAAAGGGAACTTTATGCCGTGCACTTAAGGATTATAATCGTAACTCGTAACATTCGTTATTCGTATTGTAACTTGGAATGTAGGCAACTGGATATTCTCTCCCTTACACACCTATTGATGGTTGTTACATTATTCGTGGTTGTAATAATGACCACCTCTAATTATTTATTTTATCCATTAAGGAGAGGCGAAGGCAACTGAGCTCTTAGCCTATATAGCCATCTCGCAATTTTTTGAGTAATTTCATTAAGGCGTTTCATTCAACTAATTGTAAATAATTGTATGGTTCTAATCAAATCAGAAAAAATCGAACCTCGATTTTTGTAGTTTGAAGTATTGATTCACTGGCAAAAAAAAAAAAAAATACTGTGTATAGATAAAAAAAGAAGGAATTTTTATTACCAAAAATATCAATCCTTTGATTAATCGATATCAGATCGCTATTCCTAGTGTAGATTGTGTCACGAATGTTTGTCTGAACTCCTTTGATTCGTGCATCAAAAACCGCTAAACGGCGGATAGCGGACGAACAGAGGCAAGTACCTTCGAATGCAGGCAAATGCGGCCTCTACACGTTCGTGTTCGTTTGTAGTCGCCAAATACCGACGGACGTGAAATATTTAAAAAGTCCGTACATTAACTTCACTACGTATTGGTTCGTATAAAATATTTTTTTCCATTAATAGCGTAAAGCTTAGAAATTCACATCACAATTTTTTCACGATCACTGGTGTCATTTCGAATATTCATTACACACTACGATTAACGATATAAGGTTGCCGCATTCTAGGAGCTAGGTGTATTTAGGTAGGCCGGTATCTAGTTAAAGCGTAGCGGAGAACAATAATTAATGTAGCAAAGCAAAGCATATTTTAATATTATTTTCTGTATTATTTGTTACGGACCAAAAACCAAAACAACGTTACTAAGTTACAATAAATATTTACCTGGAAGTTATAGTAAAATATATTATGTATGCCAATGTATGTTGTTTGAAGATCACTTTATTTATAGTTTGATTATCACTAAACCAAAAGGAAATATTTGTTGCGTAATAGTTTGTTTGTTTGACATTGAACTGCAAACATTGAAAGAGATAGCGATATGGTTCCAAACGCTCACGACATTAGAACCATTAGGAATAGGTTAACAAAGATAATAGAGATGTAGGTAGCCTCTTCAGCATGCATACCTACTGTTCTTTATGTTTGGGAGCTAGTACGAGATATATAAACTAAAACTTTAACTTGTTTGTACGAGTACTTGTTTATACTTGTACTTGTTCCACATGTCTTGTTCTTTCTTTTTCTCAAATTTGTGCTCTTTATTATATTGTACAGATTCATTGTAGTCATTTGATGCGATTACATCGTTTTTTAGTATTTATTTCTAGCCAGTTCAAATTATATTTTTGAGAAAATCGCAAAGTAATTAAAAAAGTAATTATAGAGTAAAAAAGGTAATAACGGTTCTCTTACTTACTCAATGATAAATCATAAAAAAATCTTAGGGGAATATTTTGTTTCCTGTTCGGTATTCCAACGCTGAGATACTATTTGCGATAACACCAACCTTTTCCAACCTACTACTACATACATCGAAATAGGTATATAAAAGATGAAGAAAATATAGTAATTGTAATTTGCCGAGAATTTCATACAATATACAAATATTTATTATACATTTTACTTTTCTTATATTATAATATAGGTACCTTTTATATTCCACGGGTTACGTCTGATGTTTCACCCCTGATTTTATGTGTGTGTAATAACCTAATAATATAAAAAACATAGTTTTGTTTTGAACGTAAATGAAAATCCATTTATGAAATTCTGATCACGTTTTTTTCTTTGTAAATTATCATTTGGCGAGTGATTCAATTAGCTCTATGTATATCCATTGAATGTTATTTGAAAGTTGGCTGCATTGCGGTACTCGTACGGGAGAAACAAAACAAGCTTGGGAACAATGGGTGTTGTATATTGAAACGTTAAATAAAAACAAAGTTGTCCATAGTTTTAGTGGCAAAGTGGTAAGTAAAGTTTTATGTTTTGGCTTGTAGGTATACATATGTATTCTAATAGACGCGTAGTTTAGTGCAAATAAATATGGTCATCAAGTAACGGACACAAGTGTATTAACATTAAAGACTCACTAACTACCTAGTACGCGTCATGAAAATATTATCTATATAAATATATTAATATACAAATGTACGACTGAACGGATTTTAATGAATAAATGTTCAATACATAGATGAATGCGCAGCGGAGACTAATGATTAATGTATGGTTCATTAATATAATTTCAGAAGTGCTATAAAACTATGTCTCGCGGAGGGGGCTGCCAGCCTCAGCATGCCACCAGCTAGTCTAATATAAGTTATAGACGATAACATAAATCAATGTTTTGCTCATATAATTTAATAAGTATGTAATAATTAATTTTGCATTTGCTGTATATGATACTATACATGTCTGTATTATGCTATATAAACAATAACATCGTAAATTCACCTATTTGGTTATTGCCTACTGATTAATATAGGAGCGAATCAGCATCGGATTAAGCCGTACTGCTAAAATTACAATTAAAGAATTGAAAGACATCCTACTACTGATCCAGATATGATACGTAGTTCCTGTGTGATATTAAAAGCATTTCATGTGAACGAAGTCGCAAGCACCAACTATCAGTTAATAGATATCAGGAGTTATACTATGGAGACTTATTATAATTATATGTACGGCCGACAAAACTACATTATGTCGTCCACACGTCGCGTCAATTTAAAACATTTTTTTTGTTCTCATCATCATCATTTCATCCGAAAGACGTCCACTGCTGGACATAGGCCTCTCCCAAAGATCGCCACAACGACCGGTCCTGTGCTGCCCGCATCCAGCGGCTTTCCGCAACCTTTACCAGGTCGTCGGTCCACCTTGTGGCGGGTCTACCCACGCTGCGTCTTCCGGTATGTGGCCGCCACTCGAAAACTCTTTCACCCCATCGGCCATTTGTTCTACGAGCCACGTGGCCAGCCCACTGCCACTTAAGTATAGCTATTCTTCGGGCTATGTCGGTGACTTTGGTTGTCCTGCGGATCTCCTCATTTCTGATTCGATCACGCAGAGAAACTCCGAGCATAGCCCTCTCCATTGCCCTTTGAGTGACTTTGAGCTTTCTTATGAGGCCCATAGTTAGCGACCACGTCTCAGCTCCATATGTTATCACTGGCAACACACACTTGTCAAAGACTTTCGTCTTGAGACACTGCGGTATCTTGGACGAGAATATGTTACGTAGCTTCCCGAACGCTGCCCAGCCGAGTTGGATTCGACGATTGACCTCTTTCTCGAAATTGGATCTACCTAACTGGATTGTGTGTCCCAGGTAAACATAATCTTCAACAATTTCAAGCGTATAGTCTCTGATCTTCACGGGAGTTGGCGCTACATGGACGTTCGACATAATCTTCGTCTTGTCCATGTTCATTCTAAGACCAACTCGTTGAGAGGCTTTACTGAGGTCATCGAGCATCGCACAGAGGTCCTCCATGGTCTCAGCCAAGACTACTATGTCATCGGCAAACCGAAGGTGGGTGATGTACTCGCCGTTTATGTTGATGCCTAGTCCTTCCCAGTCCAGAACCTTGAAAACATCTTCCAGTGCAGCGGTGAACAGTTTAGGAGAGATAACATCTCCTTGTCTGACTCCCCGCCGCAACAGGATAGGATTCGAGTTCTGGTCCTGCAGTCGAACTGACATAGTGGCGTTTTCATACAAACACTTCAACACTTCGATATACCGGTAGTCTACTTGGCACCGCTGGAGAGACTGTAGTACAGCTCAGGTCTCAATCGAAACGAAGGCTTTCTCGTAGTCCACAAACGTATACTCTTCTGTATAACCTGCCGTAATGCGTGCATGTGATCTACGGTAAATCGTCGAACTTGCGAGCGAGACGGTTCGTAATAACTCTCGAAAACAGCTGATAAACATGGCTCAAAAGTGAGGGCCTATAATTCTTCAATAGGGTATTGTCACCCTTTTTGAAGAAGAGTACCACCACACTTTAGTTCCATGCCTGCGGCGTTTTACCTTCGTGAATGACGGAATTGAACAATGTCTGAAGGGCCTTCAGTACTGGTTTACCACCCGCCTTCAATAGTTCGGCTGTGGTTCCGTCATCTCCGGGAGCTGTGTTCTTTTTAAGCTGTTTGAGAGCCATACTAATCTCGTACAAGCTGACGTCCGGGATGTCTTCTGTATAGTGTCGAGTCAATCTAGCTCTTGGGTCTTTAGCTAGATTCGTAACGGGTTCCTGCGTTGACGTGTATAACTGTCCATAGAACTTCTCGACCTCTCTCAAGAGCTCGGCTTTTGTTCTAATAAACATAAATTCCTGGCTATCGTAATTGAATTATGCCCTGAAGGTATCTTTAATGCCAATAGCAAAGGCATTACGTTGGTTCATTTTGGTTGTAATTTGTATGAAATTACTTCTCCAAGTACATTTTATAAGTTCGTCGACTATTATTACTCTTTAACTTTTAAAGCTACTAGCTGTAAACTAGCTGTGATAGTTTTTCTTTTAACTTCGTTATATTATATACTACTGCCGTGATTTTTTCCACATATCCAAAGACAACCATTTACCTGACAGGAGGCGTTGGACTGGAGACACTTGACTTTAACAAAAATTAGCACTTTAAAGTTTAATATTTCGCAAACGTATCCCTGAAGCGAAAATGGGTTTGAAACACCCACAATATTTTTTAAAGACCTATCTAACGACATACCACACCATGAGATAGACGAGAAAAAAAACACCCCCACTTTACTGGTAGCTGAAGTACCCTAAAATTTACCACTTTGTCTTCGTGGATTATCCATACGTATGTATACCCATACCAATTTACAGCTTTTTAGTACTAAGAATAACTGAGCTAAGCTGCGAACAAACAGACGGACATCGGAACCCTAAAAAATGATTCTGTTTTAACTATAAAAATACATTATGTGATAATTTAAAAGTCTCACCTTTGAAATACGAAAATGGAAAGAAAAAGACAACAATAAGATTATATTTAAATTACCAAAGAGCTTAGACTAAAAGTATAATTGGTCTAAGCCAAAGAGTTACAAGTTAAAATAATCGGTTTAATGGATTAGTATTCATAGCACGTTCTCGTAATGTTGGCCGCACTGCGTTTCTTATAGCAAAAATTCGATTAATGATCCAAACGAGTACAGATTATGGACTCATTGTTATTAGTTTAAGGACAACTTTGGATCATCTTTTAAAGGTAAATGCATACAAAACTTTACCTATTGTCTTTACAATGTTAGCAGTTGTTGTTCGGGGTAAATTATTGTGCCCATCTTTTGATATTTTAATATTTTATCAAATGTACCGGGTGTACTGAGTTCTATGCAAACGTAAATCGGCTAAATACGAGTATATAATCTTTCACTTTATACATACTTCATTAATGTTTACGATAAAGTTTTATTGAAACCACTACTCGCAAATCAGCTCTCCTAATGTGGAATAATATAGACCGCTTCAAATCGATTTTATATTCACTACACGTACATATTACAGAATAAAACAAAGTTTATTATCTAGTTAGTTATGTTGGCTGCATTGCGAGTATTTGCGAGTTGCGCCTCGTCTCTTTGCGACAAAGCCGCGCCATTGCGCCGCGCAACGCCACGCCTGGCGACACTACTCATGGATAATCACTAAAATATGATTAATTAATTTTATTGTTCTGTATAACATATGATTATTGGTAAGTATGCATAACGAACTTATTTATTCCTACTACTAATCTAGTGAGCCTACTATACGCCTAGATATGTTTACTCTTACCTACTTCCTATAGGTATAAGCTTTCTCCGCCCAAGCTGACCGGCAGACTTAGGCCGGGTCCGAAGTCAGGTCGATAGACATCGATTAAGGACGGAAGAAGCTGAAATGTACAACAAATAAGGTACCATGGCTTATATACACTCCATATAGCTGATTTAAACAAAAGCATTGTTGGGGGGTTTATAGTAAGAACAATATAACACAATGTGTTTAACAGTACGCAGACACGGGGCTATGTTTTTTTTAACAGACTATACTGTTATCCTTAGGGTCCTGCAGTCATTAGAAGCTTTGACAGCGTTGTGACAAGTTAAAGGGTGCCAAAGTGGCCGAACCTTGGGCTGTCGCCGTACATGCAAATAAGTCGCGATCTGATTTATTGCATACTGAAAGGAATAGCTCGTTAATGTATTTTTTAGGGTTCCGTAGTCGACAACGAACCGTTATAGTAATCCATGTACGTCCGTCTGTCCGTCCGCAGCTTAGATCAGAAATTCTTAGTGCTAAAAAGCTGTAATTTGGTATGAGTACAAATATTAATCACGCCGACATAGTGGTAATATAAACTTTTGAAAAAAGTAATCTTTTTTAAGGTACCCCTCTAACCGTAAATTGGAGATTTAAAAAAATCTCGTTAATCTCATGGTGTGGGGTATCGTTGGATAAGTCATTCATATTGCGGGTTTAAATATTAAGCTTTTATAAGTGCTAATTTTTTGTTAGAAACAAGTGCCTCCCCCACCCCCGCCGGTTAAATGGTTGTTTTTGGATATACTCAGGGATATATATTCACGTCAGTAGCATATACAACGAAGTTATAAGGGAAAATATCACAGCTATATAGACTTTACAAGTTAACGTGTAGTAGTCGACCAACTTATAAAATTAAGCTTTAAAATGCAAATTTTTGTTAGAGTCAAATATGTCATCCCTGCAAACTAAATGGTTGTTTTTGGTACGGTAAAAAAAATCCCACTGGTCACACTTTAGTATAGGAAAATTTCGTACAAATTCCAATTACTTAAAGCCCCCTTCTTAGATTGCATATTGTGACGTGCAACTACGGAACCCAAAATTGTGCGTGGACAGACATGCACTTGGGACTTTTTATTTTTGGTATGAATTTGCAATTTAGATATGCAGTCACCAGTCTACCTGATTTATTTGATCACTGCAGCATATATCTACGTACAAACAGCTTTAAAAATTTGCAGTCCTGGGGCCAGGGATAATACGTTACTCCTCCTGAGGACTAAGTTAGAACGCATTATGTGCCAGTGCGTGTTGAGAACCACACCCTGCGGACCGGAACAAAGTTGCTCGTGAGTGTATGGTGGACCTATGCCGGTATTGTTCATTGCAAAATCTTGAGACTTGGCACAACAATTACCGTAGAGGTGTACTGTGAAGAATTGCAAATGATGATAGAGAAGCTCACTGTCAAACAACCAAAACTTGTTAATTGTTCTAGTCCACTCGTTCTTCATGACAACGCTCGCACAACGGACCATCTCAGAAGTACTGGAGTTTGTGACTAGAAGCTTTCCGTCACCCACCATACTCTCTAGTCCTAGTTCCAACTGAAAAGCTTTTTTTTTTTCGAATTTGGATTGTTTGTTACAGCGGAAAAATTTCAAATCCGATGAAGCGGTAAAAATGCCTTTAAAGATTTCATCGATTCCTATCTCCAGGATTTCTATATCAGAGGCATCAGTGAACTTTCATTAAAATGGCAAAAGTGCATGGACAATAATTGCTAGCACTAAACTAAAAAATGTATGTACTTTTCTATATAAAACGGCAATTTCGCATTTAAACCCCTATTATTTAACATACGTTTAAAACGAATGTATCGTACGGTTGGTTGGAAACAGTACCGATAAAACTCGTATCTGAATATGCGAGATTAGCAAACTTCCGGTGTGCGGCAAGGACGCGCGGTCATGCGTGCTCGCATCCACCACACATACACACAAATGTATAATTATGCAAGAGTATGCATAATTAAATGTAAAAATTAAAAATTTATCTCCCTTCTGATAGAGGTTTCATTCGCGACACAGAATATTAATGACCTAGTTTTCGTACTATCGACTAATTACTATTTGATATTGACTGGAAGCTACAACTAGGGTACAAACATCCTCACTTGGATCGTCGGACCTTCTACATCTGTACAGATATTCCGTAACTATATTCAAGCTGTAATGTTCTACCTGCAATATTTTTTTTTATCGTTGAAGGTTTGGCGTATTGGCCACAATCTCACCTGATCTTAAGTGGCGAGGCGGCCCAAGATGGTAACACGCTAAACCTAGTGGAAGACTGGCTCTCAAGTGCAGCTACCAGAACACACCTATTGGTGCTTGGCGGCAGATTTTCAACTTGAGGGTGGTAGCTAGCCAGGCGGGCATTACAAAATGCCCTACCACCATGCTATGGTTTCTTTGTGGACTTTTGTGTAGGTCTTTTTAAGATCTACAATTATGTAATACATTATATCTCTTATGGTTTACGCAGCGTAAGGTATTTACTCGCCCCAGAAGCGTCTTTCTGAAATGATTCACCATTATTGTCAATGCTTAATTCTTATGTTAATTTATGTAATAAAATATATCCTATAACCTGTCTAGATAACATATCTATGAATTAAAGGAAAATATGTTTTTTTAAGATTAGTAGTTTTCGCGTGAAAACAATAAAAACGGACAGATAGACAGAAAGACGTTGAGTTTTATAATATTTATGGATATAGAAGATACAACTTGTAAAATATTGTATATTGCTTTTTTCTCCACCGAAGCCAAGAACTTTAAACTCTTACAGTCTTATTAATAAAAACAGTCTAATCTAACCATATTCCGACCTTACACCTAGAGTAGTTACTCCGAGTATAACGAAGTATTAACTTCGATTTTAAAATGCTATTAATAAACTTGGAGTAACGTCGGATTAGTAATACTTTCCTTACACCTGGACTAAGGTCTAAACTATGGCAACACGCTTGAATTTAAAAGTAAAAAGAATGAGTCAGTGAACTAAAATGAATGGAAATATTGACACTGACAGAATTTAATACATACAGTTTTCAATTTTCTATTTAACTGCTGTCGACGAGAGGTTTATTAACGATTAGTTTATTAAACAAATATGAACCAAAAACGCAATCGCTCAGTTAATTGGGATGAGGAAGAAAAGGTAAGTGATTTTAAATGCATAGTTATTCTGATTCCTTTGTATTATTGATAATAATTAATTTCGTTTATTATTTCAGCAACTATTTCGCATGGTATTTAAAGATTATGCCCATATAATTGAAAAAAAGGATTTAAGTAAGGAAATTAGAGATCTGTTGAATCCTGACGAATTGTTGAGGGATATCAATATATATGATTCAGACGGCCCTGTGAGTATTATTTTAATTGTGTTAGATA
Organism: Saturnia pavonia; assembly: GCA_947532125.1. NCBI lineage: Eukaryota > Metazoa > Arthropoda > Insecta > Lepidoptera > Saturniidae > Saturnia > Saturnia pavonia. The sequence continues at coordinate 17,270,656 of OX383904.1, forward strand.
ATTATGTATGTATATAGAAGACAGAAAGGCTGTCAGCCAATAAAAGTTTTTTTCAATGTGTCTTCTATGACAGTGTGCTAAAAACTTGATTGAATCATATATATTTTGTAATCAAATGTTGTTTTTAACAGATGATAGGAAATGAAATGGCACTAGCAAGTACCAGTGGTGCATGTTCCAACACACAGCAGGTCAGTGGTTATTGTATTAGGTAGATAAAAAGATAATGGTACCTTCATTATATGTTAATTGTAATATAAGTTAATCCTTATTACAGAAGCTCTTAATTTGAAATTTGGGAAACTGATTTTATTATTGCTGTGTAATGTATCTGAATCTTTTCTTTAATATATTTAACGGACAAAAATTCCTAATATAATTTAACAAGAGTATAGATTCATTATATAATATTATTTAATCTTTTTCAGGATACACAAGAAATAAAAAATATTACAAAACACCCATCTTTGGATGAAGCTTCTGGTTATAATATTAATGAAGAAACAGAGCAGGTAACAGAGAGTATTTTAGAATATCATTATATTAAATTACAAGAAACAGTAAGATAATTAATATGTTCTATTACTTCTTTTTTAGTATTCCAGTATAATTGAAAAAGAAGAAAATGTTCTGGAACTTACTCCATTAGAGGTATGTTCACAAATATAGCATATTTTTATGGGTCTCTAAACTAACTTTATATTATTTCTTACAGAACTGTAAAGATCAATTAAACATTGTTACACCACTAAAAAATATGGCCGGAGGAACAGCTAGAAAGGTATAACCTCTATTGAAAATTAATCATTGCCAGTGCACTTAAGCAATATTAGTCTTATTGCTAATCAATTACTTTTTACAGGCACCTAAACGAAAATTAAATGTTGAGAGTGTATCAGAGAGCAAAACAAAGTCCAGACAGGTATGTATACTATTTTAAATCAAATTGTCATAAATTTCCTCAACATCATGGTAATATTCTAATCCAATCCATTTCTATCATTACCTGGCACCCTTAACCTAGTTATATAAAATGTATGGAATTGTGTGTGGTTATTTGTATTAGTTTATAACATTATATTAAAAGTATGTAAATACTAGATATTTATTTTAGTATTATTTTACAGGACTATGTTAACAATATGATTATACACTCAAGAAATTTAAAAGAAGATGAACACAGGAGACATTTGGATATGGCACAAGAGGAACATCTAATCAAAATGGAAATATTTAAAAAAGAACTTGAAACAAAAAATGAACAGTTAAAATGCGCTATCTTGGAGAGAGAGATTTTAGAATCAATGAAAAAATATATACTTAGAAGCATTTATTTTAATATATTATATCATACATATTACTCATGTTTTATTTTGTTTTTCATTACATTTATTGTTGTTACATCTAGATTCATTAAATATCCTGGAATCATGTTTGCTGCCTCTCCAGTGTGCCACTATGTCCATTATTTGTAGATTAGCATTTGATACCACCTGGAATAAAGTACATCATATGAAATAACGGACAAAAGTTTCATATTTTATTATTAAATGCGGAGTTCCGAAGGCGGGCTCACAGCTTTACCTTGACTTTGGGAGTGAGAACTGAAAGTGATATCAAACAGTGAGTGACAAAGGAATATCCCAGCTAAAACTGCATTTGAGTTAGTCACTATCTCTAAAGTTTCTCAATTGAAAGCATTTTAAATTAAATTTATTGTATATTTGGATTATTTTAAAACTTACTTGAACATTTATTGAACTGTATCCTTTACGATTTATATAATATTGTCCAATATTGCCACTCACTTTGGGAATTCGAATATGGGTACAGTCTATAACACCAATGACTTGTCTAAATCCACATATGGAATGAAATCCAGAAATTACTTTATTTTGTTTGATGTCATTTTCTGGCATTTTAATCCATTGGGCTCGTTTTGCAACTATTGCCAAAGCAACTTGTTTGCAAATAAGTGAAATTGATGGCTGACTCATTCCACTCAGATCTGCTGCATCTTCTTGAATCTGTTGAAATCAGAAATGGAATTAGAATCTTTATGGTTATATTAAACATAATAGAAGATGCATAACATAACTTACGTATAAGCAGAAAAGCATATTACCTGTCCTCGGGCCCAAGTTCTTATTGCACTCAAAACTTTCAAATGGGGAGGAATGTGACCACCGCTTGAATCACCAGCTAAATCATTTTTAATCATGTCTATAATAAACATGGCACTGGATCGGGAAAATCTGTACTTATACTTAAATTCATCTTCTTGTAGCTCTTCTAAAGGGTTTGTACGAATTTTGTAAAATTTCACATGTCTCATGCTACCTGTATTAGCAAGCTAGCCAACCTGGTTAGCATTCTCATTTATTTCATCAACTTCTTCCAGTAGCCTCAAATCAACGTTATAATACTCTCTATCCATTTTCAGTAGCACCAAAAAATAATCAAACTATTAAAACCACCACACAATCAACAGCTAACAAACTACAAAACGAAGGTTGTCAAAATTTCAAATTCAATTGTCAAAATACGATTACGGACGGGCGGCCATAGTTAAACCGTCACTAAACTAGGTAGCTGGAAGGTGTAACTTTTATTCCGAGAGTAGAGTCGGATTAGCTTACTCATACCTTACTTCGTGTTTATTAATACAAAAAATGGTTAGTACTACCTTAATACTGGGAGTAAAGTTAATCCTGCTCTAGTCTACATTTATTAATAAGGCAGTTAGAGTTCATAATACCTCACGACCATACTGAAAGCGGAATGTCTTCCACAGTGAGCTCTATCGTCCGGCGACACGAAGCCGTCCAAAGTGTCAATACCATCATCTGATACTAGTTCGCTAAAACTGAGATTATTGTTATACTCGCGCTAATGGATGGATGCAATGGGATCGTGTCTCCCACTGCAGGAAAATGATAGAAAACAAAGTGTCACTGAAACACAATTGAGTTGCTGGGGGGAATTCGACGTGACCTACATTATTATAGACCGTGAATTGGGGGATACATTTGGTTTTGGGGTGGTGATGTAAGGCGTGATGTAGGGTGCTAGGATTTTGATATTGCGAAATGTGTTGCGAAGGATGTATGTTGGGGGTTGTGTTCCGATTTATTGGCTTGCATGCATTCATTCGGCTTCTTTCGTTACGGTATTCTATATACTTATTATGTATGTTTTTTAGACAAATCTTAAAAGGATATTGTTTTGTTTACGAATTAATAAATTAAAAATGCTATTATTGTGCGAAATAGAATTCCTAATTCCCATTGATTCTATTCTTGCCAGTAGATCAAGATCAAGATAAAATATAGTACCGGAAAAAGATAAAGAATACATAAAATGTTAGTTATTCATCCAAATTTATTTATGCTTTAATGTATGCAGAAATTTAGTTCTCGTCGCGAATTCTCCTTTACAACTTCTACCGAATGAAAATGAGTGCCACGAAGTGGTAATTTGATTTTAGGAAAAGAAAGAAGTCGGCTGGAGCCATATCTGGTGAATAAAAAATCCTTCACAATGATGTGGCCTTATAAGAAGGCGCAATATCGTGGTGTAAAATCCGGGAATATTCTTTTCACAAATCTAGCCTTTTTTCGTCGAATTTGCTCACTTAAACGCCGTATAACATTCAAATAACATACTTTATTTACCGTTTGACCTTCCGGTAAGAATTCCGAGTGCACAACACCACAATAGTCCAAGAAAACAGGTAACATGACTTTGACTTTTGATCGACTTCGGCGTGGTTTTTTCGCTTTCGGTTCAGTTGGAAGGCCCCACTCCAAAGCTTGTTGACTAGTTTGAATATCAAACTCGTAAACCCAAGTCTCGTTACCAGTTTCATGAATGTTGGGTCGGAATTGACTCGTTCTAGCATGTCGTCAGCGACTATTATGCGATTGAGTTTTTCGAGAAAATTCAGGTCTTTTGGGACTAGCCGAGCGGCAACATGTTTCATACCCAAGTGATTATTTAAAATAATACGGATCCATTCGTGAGACACAGAAAGTTCAGCGGCTATCTCTATCAAACTTGAATGAGGATTTAAAGTCACTATTTTCTTCACTTTTAGATGTTAACTTCAGTTGAAGACGTTGATGGCGAGGCAAAATTTCCAGCATATCTTGACCGCTTTTGAACGCTTTGTTTACCTCTCATAAGCAAGTGGTTTTTTTTGATAAAGTCGATTTACCGTAAGCCTTCTGTAACATTTTCAGTTCCAGTTCAGAAATTCCATTGCCGATGCAAAATTTAAGACAAAATCTTTGTTCAATGTTTTTGTCCATTATGAAATTCACAATACACACTAGATATGATCTAACTAAAAAACAGGACTGTATTTAATCTAAATGACAGATGTAACTGAAACTCAGTGCCAAAATGAAAAACTGTTTACCAAAATAAAAAAAAGGAATTTGAAACCATATACAAATCATCCATTCCCGATACTTTTTTGACTGAATGTATGTCAAAACGAGTGTCTGCTGAGAATAACCAGGAGTACAAAAAAACCTTTTAACAGTCTAAATATTACAATCATGACTAGTGAGCAACCTCTTTGAATTAAAAAGGTCTCTATGACCAGTTCGCTTTCGGTAATCACCGGGTCTTTTAGAATTGGACGGTTTCCGTTGCGAATATTTTTATGCGAATATTATTTAACTTTTCGAAGGCGGAGAGTAATGTCTGTAGGAGTGGTTTACCAAGAGTCACTTTAAATGAAAGAGGACGGCTCAATGAGTACTTTTAATAAGAACCAGTTCTTTGTCGAGGCCATGTCAACTGGCTAATTACTATCCACCTGTTTCTTGTTAGTTTTACACATATAAATAACTTCCTTAATACTTGGGATGTTGTTCTCAAACTTTTATATTAGACTAATCAAATTTATTATTAAAAGTCGGTAAATTATTGTTCGGAGTTTTCCTGTTTTGAGGAGAATTATGTAACTATTAAAAACTTGAATATTCTGTGGATTGAACAGTCTTTAGAAACTTTTTGCTGTTTAAAAGTTAAGTTAATTATTTCTTTGAATTATTAAAGAAAACTTCACCAGTCTTTTAAACGATTTAAGACACGACCCTTCAATGTATTCCACTTGGAAACAAGAGGATACGATCCTAACATTATTAATTCTCCTTGTAGTCAGGAATCATTAGCTTTTGCTTTCAGTCTTAAACAAAATTACGATATCGAAATTATTTTTTGAGAGTAATGACTACTAATGACGTAATAATACGTGATTTATAAGAGAGGTGATTAAAGTAGGTAGGTCAGGGCCGCGCTGGGCCGCAGAGCGGTCACCCGGTCGCGCGACACTGTACTGTATAGGCTTGGCACAGCTCCACGTACTGCCGGAGCCGAGGAATAGTCTTGCCTTACTGCGATCAAAACTAGGTTTCTGGGCACTATTTTTCACTTCTATCATTAGAAAAATCTATACTAGACGCGAACGTAACTAGATTTCAATTGTAATTTGAACAATTATTTCAAAAGGGCTTATCAGATATTATGTGATACAATTTTCTGCAAATTGCACGGTCTGAATATGTACAATGTATACTTTCCACATCAATAGGTTCAGGTTCACTTTTGAAGGCATTATTTGAGAGCAAGTAGTCTGATTTTCAGTTTTTAAATATTTGTAAGCGTGTCTTGTATGTTCGGCAATTGTTACTTTCAAATTCAGTCGGTTGTCAAAACTGTTTTCAATAGGAACTGTTAATGATGATTATAAATGAGTACATATTTCATGTTAATTAAATTGTAGATCTGTGTTTTGTATGTATGCAGTGTATGCGCCAGTACCAGTACCAGTACCAGTAGATATATCACGATAATGAAGGGTTACTACCGTAATTCAGTTTATGAACGTTGATAAACCATACATAACGTTGTTTACGTTGCAGCGCTATCTGCTAAACTTGTTTTAACGTAAATAGGGTAATGTAGCTCGGCACGCGAGCCGTGCAGTTTAGTCTGGCTTTAAGTTGTTACAAAAAATTTTGAACTTAATAATATCTTAAGAGGTAAGAGACCCAAACCTTTTTTGCAACGAACGAAAAAATACGAGTAATTATAGCGGTATGATAGAGCTGTACAGCAATATATGCATATAATGTACACAGTAGTGTATATAATGAAAGAAAATTATCACAACTAAGTAGGCTTTACAATTTAACGAGTAATAGTCGACCAACTTATAAAACCTACTTAGAGAAGAAATTACTTAAAGCCTCCTTCTAAGACTGCATATTATGTCGGGCAACTCCGGAACCCTAAACTGCACCTGGCCCTATACGCACTTAGCCGGTTTTTTATTTATTAAATAAGAATCTGCACATGGTATATATATTTAAGAAATTAGGGATTTATTTTTTGTGGGTAAAATCCAATTTCAACAAAATGCCGTCTTCTATGTAGAATTTTTTAAATGCATTTTCATGTCAGGAACGGAGATGATCATCAAGAGATTAGAATCCATCGACGCCATACTGGTCTGCGGAATCGTTTCTATAATAATATACATTGATTTATTTAATTATCTATTTGAATGTGACGCGTCTGATCCAGACACTGTGACTGATTTATTACGATACCGTACCGTACATATAAGTTTGTCGCATTCCATTCGAGTAAACATTACCCCGTTGATTTCTTTATAATATCAATGCACTTGCGTCACGTAGCGTGTAAATACATCACTACGTTATACGTGAACACGTTAAGGTCAATCACCCGACTAGCTCGTGACCTTAACGATGGAAAAAAATATGGGGAAGACATACGCCAAGTGTGACACGCCATCAGAAATATGTCGATTGGAGGATTGCCAGCCGATGTAGTTGTGTCAAGGACGTCTCTACATTTGTTTTGGTTTGTTGATTTTCTACATTATTTAGTAGGTTTACGTTTACTGTTTACAAACTTAAGCCTTTTGAAACTTATTTTTTAGTTAATCAAGTTTTAGGCAGGAGTACGTCTGATGTAACTATAGTAAATATTATCATAAGGAAATTTCAAATGTTTCTATGCTTAAGTGCAGTTAGCGTGGTCCAGAACCGTTTCCTAGCACGCCATCACTTACATCGAGTATGTGTGTGACAAACATATATCGTTGTTTATATCAAATAAATACATAAATATTCCAAACACATTAATTTATTAATTTTGAAATATAATATAAGTAAATTGTATGAAAAATTTGCTCAGCGCGCGTTCAGCATTTTGGTTCAACGAGACTTACTACTTTAATAACAGTGTAAAGTTAACGAGTTTTAAGAACACCTTGATGCAATCAGGAGACGGTACGAACAGTTGATAATTGGCAAATGGACGCGGATAACAATTTTGTCTCTTATGTACTGTTTGTAACTAAGTGTACCCTGCGATTTCACCAGTGTTAAAACTCGACAAACTGTCCAGGGTGCCAGAACGGCGCGACGTCGCGTCGCGTCGCGTCGCCGCCAACGCGTCCGTGTAACACTAATGTTGTTCCACTACTCGTACTTTCTACAGTTTGCTAGATTGCTTGACGTTCATTGGTACTGCTTCGCTCCTTGGGGGCATAGTGTGAAATTATATAACGTATACTATTCTTCATGAATGTGGCAATCAAATCCAAAAATAATTTTCCGAATCCGACTGTTAGTTCTAAAGATTAAACAAACAAAAATCAACGAAATAGATTATCATTAGGTACGTTATGACTTTGGCTAACGTTGAAACGTAGTTTCGATTGCTCTACAAAATGTTAGATATACCACGTAGTAACACCTAGCAGGGTAGTATTAAAAGCGTTATCCCAACAAGAACTATTCAATTATCTAAATCTGAACGAAGGCAAAGCAAACAGAACTGACTATTGTCGTTGACAAATCGTCATCGTCGATTTCACTACCTCTGAATCTAATTTACTAGTATGTTGTTTGAGAAGCCAGAGTACAGATTGAACGCCGTTCAGTTAGCAAAGGTATGTACTGCATCCAAACATACTCATCTGTCTATGTCAGTGGTCTGCAAGAGGTAAAATATGGTCCGCCAAAGTTTCAAAGTTTGAAATTTTGATTAATTTAAATTATGAATTCCTTCTAACGGGGACGCACCAGTGTGTAGCGGTGAGCGCGTATGGCGGGGGCAAGAGCAGATGATCAAATGTGCTAAAATTAAAGTATATTTTTACATAAAAACTCTCTCATTATTTCTCTTGAACCTTGTGGTCCCTGTCAGTGGCAGCTCGTGTAATTTTTTTATAGGTGTTCTCTAAAAAAAGGAGAGAATGTTTAACTTACCATTTCATTTGTACAGTTAATTGTAAATTAGATCGCTTGTCTTTTTTACGAGCGAAAATATTTATTACTTTTTTGTAAATTTCTGAAGATGGAATTAACTTATCGTGTTTCATTCGACGGTGTTGCGCCTGTGTTACGCATTTAACGTCCAAAATTTCGCTCACTTTCTACTGAAGAGGTAGGAATAGTACATACAATTTTCCTAAGTTTCATGTGACAGATTCTAAAGGTTAGTTCATAAAATATTGTGTGTCAATGTTATAATAATCTTCTTCGTTACAAATGACTAATAGCTTATTTTTAACTAAATACAGTTTTAACTAAAACAAACAACCAATTAAATGCAAGTAAAACCGCGTAAACATACTCTAACTGTAGCGCAGGAGCGCTGCTCCAGCTTTAGTAAATTTCTCATTTACAATTTTTCGTTTCGAGTGTCGAGCCGAGTAGAATGTTCTCTTTTGCACACACTGAATGCCGTGCTTATCGTTGTATTGAAATTTGTAGCGTAGGAGCACAATCGCTGGTACTCCACTCAGTACAACTTAATACCATAACTTTTTGTTATACCTAATTGTTTTTAGTGGAATGGTGTGTTTAGTTCAGAGTATATAAAAGGTTAATCTATACATGATATCTTCATAAAATACATAAGCACAGTTAAGTAAAAAACATAAACACATTTTGTTCAGTATTTTTTGTTGGAGTGCACTGAACCAGCGCTCCTTAGGACGAGCCGCCTATGGTATCTGCTAACAACAAGAAAATCAAAGTGGTCCTTTTTCCAAAAATGTTGAGAATCACTGATTTATATGAATAAACCTCTAGTTCATTCTACATTTTTTTTCCAAATATCTTGAAAGACGCCTATTACAAAGGGCATAAATAAGATACGAATATGACATTAAAAAAATCTTGTATGCCGGGATTTAAATTAAAAACGGCTTGACCAATTTTTATAAAATTTAGCACTCATGAAGTTTATATCATTACTCGATTGATAGGTCATTAGAATTTTCAATAATACTTTTATAAAAGCGTAAAAAAGGGAAATATATGTATATCATTCTTCTAACTGATGAGCTATACGGTTATTACGAATTGCGATCAGTACATTGATATTAATATGAGTATAAATAAAATTATTAGATGAAAATAATTCCAGAGAAAAAATGCGCACGGAACCGCGGGACACTGCTAGTTTATAATAAAACATATAAATCAGTTGGAACGCTTAGATGTTTCAAATCAGTATTAATTACTAAAGGGTAATGAGTGCATTGTTAACCATTTGTTTAAAATTGTATTATAATTACCACATGTATATATATTATATCGAGTTCGGTTTCGCGTTGCTCGCGTTGTTCTAAATTCCGTCCTATTTATCATCTAATTCTGCATCAGTTTAAACTGTGCCGTAATTTTTTTACGAACCTTAACACGAAGTTTCATGTTTCATGGATTATGTTTTACTAGTTCTCAATATGAGAAGTAAAGCCACTTCAATAGTGGGAAGCGAAACAGGGCTTATAAAAATCGTATGTCACGATTTTTTCATTGACTAGCTATGTCAGTAAAGGAATTAGTATTGAACAACCTGTTGTCTAAGTTTATGGCTCTGTGAATCAATTGTCATTGTCTTTAATGTTCTCATTACGTTTATTTAAAAAAAAAACGTATTTATTAATTATTCATGATGATAAATAACGTCGTTTACATTGTATATTTGAATTTATTTATTCATCTATGTTATATTAAGATGACATAATAATTGGTGATATCATGTTGGTAAGGGCATTTCCTAATGTCCGCTTGGCTAGTTACTACCCTCAATTGTAAAATTTATCATGAAGCACCAATACGTGTGTTCCGGCAGCTGCGATTGAGAGCAAGTTCTTTTCTAAGCTTAGCGTGTTACCGCATGAGGACACATTGTTATATAACGTCAGGTGATATTATGCTCAAACCGCTAATCCTATGATGAATTGTAAAAATTACTATTTCAACACATATGTTAATATTATATATATCCATAATGTAAAATCAGTACAAGTAGCGGGTGATAAGCTGACTATGGTGTTAACGTCATCTGCTAAGAAATATTTATTATATTGTTTAACACATAACCTTATTTTTTGTTTCTACGTACTCTATTAAGATTTTGTAGTTTCTGATGTCCTTTCCCCTTCATTTGTTTTTCTGAGAACGGAACGCAACCCTGCAACAGACGTTTACGCTCGCCCTCTGAAATCTACCGCTTACGTAGGCATTGCATGCTGCTTATTAAGAATTCAAAGTGTTAATTATTCATATAAAGACTTAACAAAGGTAACTCCCGTTCTCTCTCGCAGTTGAAATCTTTTGGTCTTAATGCCAGAATATTTTCAGAATATTTTCTTTTATGAAGTCGCAGACCGCAAAGAAAGCTCGTAAGGATCCTAATATTCCAGACCTGAGAGGATACTCAATGCAGTCTCTAGGAATACAATTACAGCATAACCGTGAAGTGCACTGCACTCGAAAGTAATTTTGTTGAAACTATAACAAGTAATAAAGTATGAACAATTATAGTTTATAGTAAAGTTATAAGCCCAACCCATACAGTAGGTACTACTACCGTACTACCTACAGTAACGATTTAACTTCATACCGAATATGATTTGGGTTATTAGTTTTAGTAATTTGTAATCGAACCGTGACCTTTCTAACGAGCTTTATTGGGTTTCATTAGTAATGTTCAAGCTACGTTGTTTGTTACGGAGAGGGCCGGGACTCCGTACTGAGTAGTTATAATCCATTTATTAGAGCCAGATTTACGGAACGTATTAACTTGGTTTCATTTTACATCAACTGTTTATTCATTGGGTTATAAGGGACAAAATATCTTTGGTTTTTAAAGGGATATTTAAGTTATATATTTTGATTTTAAGTTTTACCTCAACAATTTTTTGTCCATCAACCAACAACCAGTTTGAGCCATTTTAGGCCCAAATGTACTTTTTTAAGGGAATACTTTGTGAATCTTTTCGTAGAGTGGAAGTCCATATAGATTACTTTGAGAATCATTGCTATGTAGTTCAGACGGTTTAATGATTATATCATGTTAAGATGAGATTATATTTAGATTAGATTATTAATGTTATGTGTTTACCAAAGATACATAGATACAAGATTGTGTAAGTAAAACCGTAATATTCAGTAATGTATAGTTGTCACGTCCCTCGTCGGGGCGAGATCCTTGTCCTTTCTCGTGAAACTTGAAACTATTTTCTTTAATTAAAGACCTCTGCGGTGTATGCGTATGTGTTTGTTAGGGTCTTTGGTAATGTCTTTATTTATCTAATATTCTTATATATAATAGGTCTTTACCTATGAAATTGCCGTTCTGCAGTACTGGCCATTTCAAATCAAAATAATTTTTGTTTGGCTAAGAATTTTAATTTCAAATTAATATTATTTTTAAAACAATTCTTTTTCCAAAAGTAGTCATTTGTTTATTGATTAGTGTTACATTTTCATCGCATTTCCATCTTTTTTGTCATCATGGATACGTTAAAAATTCGAGTAATTATGGAATATGAGTACCGTCGTGGCAGTAACGCGGCACAAGCGGCACGCAACATCAACGACGTTTACGGAGTTAACACTACAAACCAACGCACCACCTGTTATTGGTTTGCTCGCTTCCGTTCTGGGAATTTCGACCTGAAAAATGAACCTCGCGGTCGTCCGAAGACTTTGGTCGACAATGAAGAATTAAAGGCGATTGTGGAAGCTGATGATACACAATCTACGGCTGAATTAGCAGCAGCTTTCGACGTTAGCGTCAAAACAATATTGGTCCATTTGCGTCAAATTGGCAAGGTAAAAAAGCTTGACAAATGGGTGCCCCACGAACTCAATGATCGCCAGCGCGAAGTACGCGTCGAGACATGCCTTGCACTGCTCAACAGACACACAAATGAAGGAATTTTGAACCGCATTGTTACCTGCGATGAAAAATGGATTCTGTTTGATAACCGCAAGCGCTCAGCAAGTTGGTTGGATCCTGGTTCAGCACCTAAACAATGCCCTAAACGAAAACTTACCCCTAGAAAAGTGATGGCCACTGTTTGGTGGTCTAGCGCCGGTGTGATTCATCACAGCTTCTTAACAAACGGGGTCAGCATTACTGCAGATATGTACTGTGAAGAACTGACCACAATGATGGAGAAGCTGGCACATCTCCAACCAGCATTGGTCAATCGCACGTCTCCGCTGCTCCTGCACGACAACGCGCGACCTCATACTGCACAACAGACGGTCTCCAAGTTGCAAGAACTGGAGTTGGTTCTTCGTCATCCGCCCTACTCACCAGACCTTGTGCCTACAGACTACTACTTTTTCCAGAATTTGGATAACTCCTTGGCGGGAAAAAAATTCAATACCCGAGAGGCAGTACAAAATGCCTTTGAAGGATTTGTTGCCTCCCGTCCAGCTGATTTTTTTAAGAAGGGCATCAATAAACTGCCACTGCGCTGGCAAAGATGCATTGATTGCATGGGTGATTACTTCGATAATTACAAATAAAAAATACATGAAAAAACATCGTTTAAATTTTTTCATACAAAACGGCAATTTCATAGGTAAAGACCTAATATCTATAGAACGGTTTTCAACAGCAAAGCATAATTGTTATTCTTTCGTAGTAATTTATTATGGCACGTCGCATACTCTATGTTTGTGAAGGTGATGGAGCGTATGCATGCATATTTCTATTGTAAAAAAATAATCGCTACAACTTTTCCATCGTAAACTCGAGTGTTTGCGTTGTTGTGTACCGTGGGGGTGATGGGTTTGTTTCACTGGCACTGGCATACAAGCCGTCCTAATTCAGTTCTGAGAAGTAACAACATTTTATTGATTGGCCTAAGTTAGAACTGTCGTAGCCTTTGTGACTGATTATAGATGGGCACGGGCTACAGCGATTGGAAATGCATATTTCGTACTTTCGTTATATAAACAATGTATATTTGTGGATGCTATTAACCGAAATATTTGATAAGGCTCGGAGGCGAGAGGTCGCCCGCCGATAACACCGCACTACCGCCACACTAATTGTTTTAATTAACAAGTTGCGGTTTCGTTTTTATCTTGATTAATTGATTTTAATTTGGTTATCGTGTTTTGTATAAACATACCACAGAAACATACATATATTGTTGTTGTGCTTCTCCTTAATAATTTACAAAAGGGTATGGCGAATACTACAAATCATACTAACTATAGGATGAAGGAAAATGTACCGATAATGCTTCTTCAATTGAACACTATTCACTTTCTATAAAAGTTTCTATCTAACAATTAAATTGAACCTTTCTAATAATAGCTTCCTAGCTGAGTCCGTCTTATGTAAATGAATAGTAACAATGAGTTATTCGGTATCGGCACCCGACGAAGTTTATTTAGAAGTTTCTCTTTCCGGCTCATAAAGATATTATAGTTTAGCTGTTAATATGTACCTGGAATTATTTTAATTTGTTATATAATCAGTGTGAAATTACTGGACTGCACTAGGCGCTGTTCGGTACTAAATGGTTACAATCTTTAAACAACGGTAATTGTTGAGAGACGTAATGTGCTTCGTTTATTTTCTTCAAGCTGCTAGGTAGCTTTAATTAAAACTGAAGTAAACTATTATTGTGTGTTTGTGAACCCTGCAGCGGGCGAGGTTTGTGCTCCTATTAAGATGAGAATGTGTTAAGGGTAGTCTCGAGGGATGCGCTACCAGCGTCAGCGTCTATGTTCAAAGCATCCGTTTTGAATTATTTCTCTTTTTAATATTGAGCAAATTATATGTTGTTTAATTTGGTTTTAAAAAGAAAACGCCTTCGTCGTTGTGGCCTGTAAAGTCCCATGGTGCATGGTGCTACGTAGTTCGGGCCCTGCAAAAAAAAAAGAATCAAGCGCCAAGATGACGTCACGGCCGTAAGGTTGCAGATTATAGCGTCACTGTGAACTCGTAATGCAAGATCATTGACGGGAACTCAGGCTAAACGTTTGAAGTCAACAGATTTGAAAATAATAATTGACTCGATACGGAATCAGATCACTGTTCTACACCACTACACAATTATTTATTCTTTTTAAAAACCGAAAAGTTTTCAATGCCTTATTTTTGTTCGTAGTATTGTCTCCCGCCAATGGGTTCCCTCTTTCTCACTATAGTAGGTCCTCCAAGCGTAACGTGAAGAGATATTTATGCAGATCGGCATGACAGCGGTGACGGTGATAGATTGCCGATCTTTTGGTGGTCACCATTGTTTTTGGATTGTACTGTTTTTACCATCAGGGACAGCGCCGTCTCTTTGTAAAGCTACTATCTAAAAAAAGATATTTAATTTTTGTTCTACAATTTACACGAAATGCGAAGTGTCTGGTCTATCTAATCTGTGGCCACCTCTCTTCAATAAATCAAACGGCCCCTGGAAAACGCCCGTGAATACTAATGGACCGTTATCAATATTCTAAGATGTTAGAGCTTAATGTCTCAACCTGAGATCTTGACTCACTGTTCAAGTGATAACTTCTGACTAATAAGAATTAATTAAAATTTATTTTAACGTTATCGTGTAATTATGTAGACAATTGTTTTGAGGAAAGAGAAAGTTGTTTTTATTAACCGACTACGGCAAAGCCAATGGGAAGGGTTATGTTTTTAGCAGTTTGAATGTACTCGTTATGTTTGTATGTTCCATCGTAGCGGGTTCTACCTACTACTACTACTCCTCAGCCGATTTTGATGAATGAGGTGTCAATCGATTCCTTATTATGGTCCGGGTGACACAGGCTACATTGTTTACGAACGAAATCAGTATGACCGATGTTACATAAAGAAGTTGATGTCTAAGAATTGTTTATTTTTTTTGCTATCTTAGCGAGTTGAATGAAAGAGGAGAAAAATCTTCGAGTTCATAATATTTTTCCTTTGAATATAGTAATTCTTTTCCGTTGACGCGTTACAGTTTTTTTAATAATTTCTTTTATTTCACAAAATAGTTTTGTATTTGACTAACATATTCTTTGACGGCTGTAGTACTTTTCTCAGCTACATTTTTATCCACTGACCTACATAATTTGTCTCCATTTAGGCAAGTAATTTATAACTTTGCTCCTATCAGTGCATTTTTAGATTCGTTTTGTTTACTTTTACCAGAAGATTCACCCATCTAATATTAATTTTTAATATTAATTAATATTAACCAAGTATATAATATTATTTATGTTAAAGAATAAACATGTTAAAGGATATAATGGCTTTAATACTCAACGATGGCTGTTTGAATCGTAAAATAAATTCATATTAATCTCATATGATGGCAGCCATCTCCCATGGACGTAATGACTTCCCACATTACCAGGCTCTTCTCTTTATATGAAATTTCCTGATAGTACGCGGGAGGCTATAAATTATCCCTTGCAGCGCGCTATAGCTGCCCCACTGACCTACTAAATAAATGTATTTAGGACATCAATGACACTTGTATTCATGAGTTTTTTACCTCGAGAACATTCGATTGACACTTAATTGTACTATCTAAAGTTCATGTTAATTTTTATAAATGTTTAGTTATATTAAATTAAAAAGTAATAATTTTCTTTTAAACAAGATTTTGTTGAACATCATTAGGATTTAGGACTATATGTTCATGTAGCGTCAGGTTTTTAATTAACAGTGTTTTTCTTGTTGAAACATCTTATATTTTTGTTAAAATGAGCATTTTAAAATTTACTTAATCGAACTACGTGTACTTGTCTTTACATATTAGAGCGTAATCAACCATTATCCTTAAGTATAAAACTCATTCGTTCATCAGTCATTCATTCAGTCACCTGTTCCTTTGCATTCAATCAAATATTACTTTATTTAATTTAGGCCTCAAGAACATCCCAGCCATCTAGAAGAACCGGCAAGAAACTCGATCGGGCTTATAATTTTTTATCACTGTACAAATAATATTTACTACAGTTAATAATCATATTAATAATTTAATGGATTCACAGAGAGGGATTCACTTCCAGACATCACTATCATTCACATAATGATTCACTCTATATAACCTTTTGGCAGTAAAACCTGCTTGGCATGGTCCTTGAATTCATTGTCTGATAAATCAGTAATGTGCTTAGGGATTTTATTATAGAACCTAACACTATTACATAAAAAACTTATATTAATCATACAAAGTCTAAAACAAGGTACGACTATTTTATGGCTATTTCTAGTATTTAAACTATGCTGATCTTTGAAATCGCGCCTGTCAAAGTTTTTACGAATATACATTAGATCTTCAAGAATGTATTGGGAGGGCAGAGTTAAGATATTAAATTCCTGTAACTTGTTGTTCAGCGATTCTTGAGGTCACATATTGTACATTGCTCGAATTGTTCGCTACTGTAATATAAAGATGGTGTCTATCTCAGCTGTTGAACCCCACAGCAAAATACCGTGAAGTAGACTAACCTAGCTGTGGCAATATCTGCTAACTGGTGAATCTTACGTACTGCGAATGCAGCAGAACTTGAATTTTCCCGCCAAAGTTTTATTATTCGGACCCTACTGTAATTTTGAATCAACCGTTAATACCCAAGAAGACAGTATTATCAACTAAACCTACTAAATTACCTTCTATCTTGATACTATCAAACTATCAAACATGTCTGATACATTTGGTTTTGTTTGCATTCCTACATATAAGAGAAGAACACCAGTAGGTAGTTGACACTAACGTACTAAAGACTATGAACTAAGAGTTTGGGGCAAATTTGTAGCCATCTATCTGTATGAATTACGAATCCATTACTTTTTTATACCTATACACAACAGGGTTGTAAGTTGTTTACAGAGAGAGTGACTCGCCGAAAACCGGTTGTTTGTTTTATCCTTACTAATTTTCGAATGCATGATTAATACTGGCTTATTAACCGTGTTGATGGTAAATTATTTTATTTTCTTATTTGTTTAGGATTTTTTAAGGTAACATGTTATTTAAAAAAAAACGTTTTTTTTTTTGAATCGACATGCGTGGTCCACTACTGACTCATCTTGATTTTTTTCTGATTGACCGGAACATTCAACTTTTTATCAAGTTATTATTATATGGATTTAATTTGCTGTTTTTAATTAGTCTAAAAGTCACTTTTATATAGTAGTTAGCCCCACTGTAGTGTCAGGTATGATTTATTACCAAAAGCTAATATATGTATCTACATGTTTGGGAAAAGGTACTAAATGAAACTGATTACGACCAATAATAAGAATCGAATATTGTGCTTCTGGCGAAAAAAGCTCTGATAGCAAAGTTTTCGTAATTCAGGGTATATTTCGCGCATTATCGATACAGAATGTAAACAGTGTAACAACTGTCATGTTAGTTAAACATTAACCAGCAATGGATGGTATTTCTTATGAAAATACGCTATTTGTAAATGTTTTTATATATATTTTTTACCGAAAACCTTTATTTTAACTATTTGTCTATATTTGGTCAATATTGAGGAACATAAGCTTTAAAATTATGTTTTAATAATTAATTTTTATGAAGAATTAAGAGAGATATGGCATTTTCACAAAAAATATTTTTAAGAAATGATATATAGCCGCATGAGAAGCACTAATTGCGCATATAGCGAAGCCAAAAAGCTCAACAATGAACGTATTTGATGTTCCAGAGTTACATTCCATCACTTAAATCTTAGTTTCTGACAAAATCTGGTATTTTATATTAAAAAAAAACACAAAATTATTTGTAATTTGCCTGTTAACTTAATTACTGTAACCTTTACCTTACCTCCAGCTTAACTTAAAACCGTGTAATCATATTTAAACTTAACTAACCTGGATGGTCAACTACTGATACAAAATATGGTATTAACATAGTTCAACAAAAATTACAAAACATACAGCCATTCAAATCAGATAAAAGTAAAGAATCAGCATAAAAATAAAGTTATGCTCCCTTATGTTGTCCACTACTCGTGCTCTTACGAGCATATGTTGTTGTTGAGGCGTTGCTATGGCCAGCAACCGAGTTCATAATTAGATCAGCTTAATAATATCATATTGTTGTACTCTCATCGAAGTAACATAAGCATTCTAAATTGGACTAAAGTGGACGTAGTTAAAAATTTGGGTGCAAGATTTGACCTATACTAATAACATAGCGAGATAAATAAAAGCTGTTATAATTAATTTAGATATATAGTTTTTTCATGTTTATACTCCTGTTTATTTCCACTGCATTCTCAAACCGATAATCGTTTCTATCGTCGTCCCGCCAAGTTATCGTTGAGTGATTGCTCACTCGACGGCCCAATAGCATCCGAGATGGGCCCATTCATGAGGTATGGAACCCATTTAGAAGATAACGTCGATATTTGAACGAGGGAAAATAAATGACTGACCCCTTGGTATAAATGTAGACGTATGACAAAAAGGCCCAAGCGCATTAGTGGGATATCAAAACATGAAGATAATATGTTGATGCGGTTAGAACCTGTGCAGGGTTATTATATATTGATATAATAACAACAAGTTATTTATCTTATACACTACAGATAGACATAACATTGTATACAGGAATACATTTCTATGCCGTCACGAGACAGTAAGACAGTTCCTGTTCAGTGTTCTCATGTGTCATAATTCCGAGTGAGCGCATGCGCCATATGGCATAAGAACACCAGGAATCATGAGAATGTTTTGTATCTTTTTAAAAATATAGAGCCATTCCTTGGTTGTATTATTTTAATCTACTCTAGTTTTAAGTAACACAGAAAATAAAAAAATACGAAAATTAACAAATGTCATTGTATAGAAGAAGTTGTTTAGGATTTTGTCGTGCAAAATGTTATTCTAAGGTTTAACAGTATCAAATATTTTTTTAAATGATAATTGACAGTCGAATTGCATGTTTTTAGGTTATGTCATAATTTTCACGACGTAAAAGATTACGTTCTGTAGATATGTCATGCAAGCCTTCTTATCATGAACATAGTATAGGTATATTATTACCTTTTATTATTTTGTGAAGAACTTAAAAAAATTGTATCCCTAATAAGTTTCATAGAGAGTGGTTGTCTCAGAAACTACACGAACGAATTTTATAATTCTCTTACTGCAGTAATCTATTTACTTATAGGAAGCTTTCTTATTCTAATCTTCATAATCCTTAGGTAAAAATATTTTTTTATACTAGCATGGTAATATGATTCTATAGCACCTAATGGTAAAAGTACGGTATAATCAAAAACAACGGTGACCTTCAGCTACAGATTCCATCGACACTAGTCGTCGGCCGTATACCGGCCGGGGCGTCGAATACCGCCCTGCAGAAATTACCCCTTCAAGCTTCGTTTGAAGAACCCTATATTATATAAAGAGGGAACGCGTTGACTGGAAGATGATTCCACATTCACACGGTACGGCAAAGGCAAGAAATTGTGATTTTTTTTTTTCATGCCGTGGCATGATGTGGTTGCACCGTATATCTGTGACTCCATAAACCAATCCGCGTAGCTTTGGAAGATCATGTGATAAGGTCAAATAGCTCTTCAGAAGTTAAGAAAATACACCATAATACACCATACCATACATCATACCATGACAGTGCTTAGCGATGTATTCACAATGCGGAAACCCCGTCAGAACCGACAGAACCTTCCCGGAGATGCGAATATTTTATGCACGACCGAACTTGAGTCTTATAAAGAAAGTACAGATAGCTTTTTTACAAGAGAACATACAAACCTGAGCTAAAGCATGCAGCGTTCAGCGAGCGAGCATAAAACCGCAGAGCGAAACAAATGTTCAATGATTTTAACAACGTTTCTTAAAATCATTTACTCTTGTTTCGGGTACGTTTCAACTCCGACCGAGCGCTTACCGACACATTGTTATGTGTGCAGCGAAATATTTTTAAATTATTTTAATACAAAATTCCTTAAAAATATTTACTCTTAGTTACCAGTGCACTCTGACTCCGAGCATTTAGCAACTCCATGCTGTGGGTGGCAGCTGCCCCTCCTCGCCCATACCTGGTTACGCCCATGGCCGTAGGTATAGTTTGATATTGTTCATGAAATTGAAAGATATTCTAAAGTTATGGTTAAATAATTGAGTTAGCTAGTATAGAATAATAACTTATATTCGTAATTAAGAAAATTAAATTAAATTCAAATTAGTTTTCAATTATATTTGGAAGTTATACAATGAAATATCGGAAAGTCAGCCCGCGACAATATTGATTCGAATGGCGCGGCCGACAACATGGAATTACAAACTTTGTCAAACAGATTATAAAGTTTCTTTATTGGAGAGAACAAAGCCGTAATACTTCGAATTCGTTAAATCCAGTTCGCCTTCTGTTCTCGACTGATGTTAATGTTAACTTGTTTTCCTGACGCTGTTTGACATTACGTATATCATCTTTTCTTTAGAGGTAATTTGTTATCGGAGATTAGTAGTAAGTTTAATTCTTGCTGACATGATTCGTTATCCTTTCTTTGCATGACCCACTTTTCATACAACGCGTGTCTGTGTGTGTGTGTGTGTTGTGATTGTAATTCATCGTATTAGAATGAGCGCCTTACCACCCCGAAGTTATTTAAGATGACTCTACTATAGTTCATATATTTAACTAAATCTATTTAAGTAGGTATACTCACATTATGTTTGCAAATATTGAGCAATCGTACCCGGTTCTTGAGAAGGGAGACGCGCCGCGCTGCCCGTGCCCGGTGACGACACTATGCAAATAACCATAAAAATGTAATAGAGCTCGCATTACGGGAACGACGTATTTATTCCGAATGGTATCGAATTGATTTACATTTTATAACGTTTTTACTGTTCATGTTAATGTTTATCGTTGAAAGACGACAGCAACAAGTATTAAGCCTGACTTTTGCCCGAGACTTACGTAGTTCGCGTTGTATTCGAAATGAAATGAGTGCCGCGCCATCTATTGTAAAGTGTTTACACTTATTGAGATACTTTCGCGGGCGTGTGCATAACAACTCGCCAATAGTTATAGGGGACGAGCAAAGTAATATTAATTTATACTAAGACAATACATAATGTAAATACCTCTATAATATATACAATTATTTGTATATAGATTTTTATGTTTGAACGGATTTAACTTAGAATCTATTTGGCGGATTATGATGAAACTTTTAAATGTTACGCCCAAATAAGTCGGCGGACGCCAGCAAGTTTTTACTAGGGTTCCGAAGTCAAAAAGGAGGAACCCTTATAGTTAGGCATGTCTGTCTGTCCGCGGCTTAGCTCAGAGATTCTAAAGTACTAGAAAGTTGTAATTTGGTATGAGTATACATATTAATCACGCCGACAAAGTGGTAAAAAGAAATAAAAAACGACGGTAACTCCCCTGCACGTAATGTTGGGATGAATTATTTTTCTCGTCCATCCCTTGGTGTGGGATGTTGTTGGAAAGGTTGTTCAAAAATATTGCGGGTGTGTGAAAGCCATTTTTTTATTCAGGGATGCATTTGCAAAATCTTAAGCTTTAAAGTGCTAATTTTTGTTAACCCCCCCCGCCCCTCCTACCAGCTAAATGGTTGTTTTTGAATATGTGAAAAAAATTACGGCTATAGTAGTATGTATAACGAAGTTAAAAGGAAAACTATCACAACTAAGTAGGCTTTACATGTTAACGAGTAATAGTCGACCAACTTATAAAATTCACTTAGAGGAGTAATTTCGTTCAAATTCTATTGAAAATTACTTAAAGCTAAGAGGGCTAAGGCTGCATATTGTGACGGGCAACTACGGAACTCTGCATTAAGCGTGGCCTGATATGTACTTTGCACTTTTACGAGTATATACATAGACTAGCGACCCGCCCCGGCTTCGCACGGGTGCAATGCTGACACTAAATATACCTACCTACTACAGAATGTCCTTAAACAACGTTTACAGCTTTTTTGTCATTAGACAATACAATCATGTTTTGTTTAGAGGTTATTCTTGAAAGAGCGACATATAATTGACCATGGTATATAGGGCCGTACGCTATGTCCCTGCATTTTAAATCTGTAATATCTTCGGAAATATTCATTTAAATTACATGCTCTAAAGGGCGATATTGATCTATATTAAATGGACAATGTATTTAAGGTACTTAATTGGATAGGGATTAATGCTGTATTGCTTAAAATCACTTCGTAAATAAGCCATTTTTTCCCGTAAAATGTAAAGGATAATAAATGATTATTGTGGGTTATCCTTAAGAGATAGACATATACCATCGCGGACTTTTTTGTTGACTTTTTTAAGGTGTACAATACTGTAGTACATTATTTTGATTTATCTCGTGGGGTTCAGTCAGCGTTTGCAATGTAAGCGCAAAAATTGTGTTTATTTACGACATCACATTAGAAACCTCTAAATTTATCAGTGTTTCTCTAAATTATTATACATGTATTATACATATAAACCTTCCTCTTGAATCACTCTATCTATTAAAACAAACCGTTTCAAAATCCGTTGCGTATTTTCAAAGATTTAAGCATACATAGGGACGGACAGAGCGACGCGACTTTGTTTTATACTATGTAATGATGAACGATGATTTTGTAAAAGACATTTAGTATGTATGACACATCACTATTGTAGTTTTGTACATTCCTTAATACATCAGCACCCATTTATTAAATACCGTTTACATTCATTGTAGATTTTAGAAAGCGTGCGCCTCAAAAGACCAAACAGTCGGATAAGGATTTGAACTGATCTACCACAGGCACTAACTAATCTACGCGATCACAGTATACATAGCACGCATGTAATTTATACCTAATCATTGATGTGTGATTATTTATTTTCAGTAAGATGTACTGTAAAATTAAAAGAAAAAAACAAGTGTCCCTATTTTATTCGACGCTAACTATGAACTTCTTTTTAAAGATTCTATATAATAATAATTCGTCAGACATTTGTAATATTTCTTTACTTAAAAATTGAGCAGAATTAAGGCCCTTTTTATCTCGTTCATGAAATAACAAGAAAGTGAAGATGCTCTCTCAATATAATTATGTTGGAATTTAAAATATGAAATAATGATGCTATGAATTATTTCTCGCGTTATAAACTTATCTTCGCAACAAAGAAACGTTTTTTATAGAATATCGTTATTGCTTAGCTCTTTGAAGTGCTGTACACAGTTTTACCTGAACTTGAAGTTGTTGTGTAAAAAAACCTGAAGATAATTCTTGGATTTCATATGATACGCATAGAAAAGATGTCAGGCAGAGATATCGTCTTTCTAAATCTAACAAAATTTGGTTAAGTAACTCCACATGATAATTTCATTACATTTCTAACATTTAAGAGTCAAAAATATTATCTGTATTTGAGGAATGATGGCTCAGTGCACCGCCTCGTTTGACATGAGTTCGAATTCCTACAATAGTTTTTTTTTTTTTTTTCGAACTGACTACACTGTTAGCCTGAGGGGCCTTGGAGCCTTTACGGCTTTTACAGCTTTACCGGGCTTGGGGGCGAGCGCTTAGGGCACTCAGCCACGAAAGCTAAGCAACAACATCCGAGGGTGCCAAAGTGGCCGAACCTCGTCTCGGACTGTTGCGCGTATGCAATTAAGTCGCGATCTGACTAATTCCCTATCCGTAATTCGATCTAAACTAACTATACATATATACATGTTTCTGCCCCCTGGGAGGAGGGAAGGAACATGTGTTTGTGTATTTAGTGGTCTGAAATTTTTGTCTACTCTAACTAGGCAAAAAAAAGAAAAAAAAAAAGGTCCCTTACAGAACCTATGTACCTATGTGTGTTGTGCATGTGTGTTTAATGCAGTGTCATGTGTGGCTGTGAAAGCTAGTGATTGTAGAGTAACTTGTATCGCGCGAGCGGCTGCTTGTCTCAAGGGCTCCATGCCGATGGATCGGACCTAATAATTCCTACAATGATTTTGAGCTTTCGGTGAGGAAAACATTGAAATGAAACCATTGTATAGTGGTATCATTTTGTAACGCCTTCCTCGCTAGCTACCACGCTCAAATTGAAAATGTGTCGCCGAGTAGTTAAGTACCTGTAGCTACTACAGGCACCATAGGTGTATTCCGGTGGTTGCATTTGAGAGCTAGGCCTTCACTAGGCTTAGCGTATTACTATCTTAGCCACATCGTCACCTAAGGTCAGGTGTGATTGTGATCAAATACTAAACATATAAAATATGCATTATTTTTTATTATTGATTGTGAAAAAAAAACTCTTGAAGTAACATTTTTTGTGTCTACATAAAATGTATAAGATTATTTTTAAGTTAAATCTGTACTAAATTCCAAATAAGATTCAGCGGCAGGATAAAACTTATGTTTAATTCCAGTAGTGAAAACGCGGGTCGTGTGTTTTTTGTTCCATTTGACGCTTATCGCGGCGGAACGCGTCGGCGTCGGCGTCGGCGAGCCAAAACCCTTCTTATTGCATCATCGTCCTCGTAATCGTAAACACCGCCTAAGGGACGTCGTCGGATTTTAACGAATTAAACGATTTTATTTTGTTAGCTTATATACCATAGCTTTATATTTTTGACGGCGCCGGCGATAGTTCTGAGATTTTTGTTTAATCTAGAAATTTATGTTTACCTACATGAATATATTAGGTCTTTACCTATGAAATTGCCGTTTTGTATGAAAAAATTTAAACGATGTTTATTCATGTATTTTTTATTTGTATTAATCGAAGTAATCACCCATGCAATCAATGCATCTTTGCCAGCGCAGTGGCAGTTTATTGATGCCCGTCTTAAAGAAATCAGCTGGACGGGAGGCAACAAATTCTTCAACGGCATTTTGTACTGCCTCTCGGGTATTGAATTTTTTTCCCGCCAAGAAGTTATCCAAATTCTGGAAAAAGTAGTAGTCTGTAGGCGCAAGGTCTGGTGAGTAGGGCGGATGACGGAGAACTTCCAACCCCAGTTCTTGCAACTTGGAGACCGTCTGTTGTGCAGTATGAGGTCGCGCGTTGTCGTGCAGGAGCAGCGGAGACGAGCGATTGACCAATGCTGGTTGGAGATGTGCCAGCTTCTCCATCATTGTGTTCAGTTCTTCACATTACACATCTGCAGTAATGCTCACCCCGTTTGTTAAGAAGCTGTGATGAATTACACCGGCGCTAGACCACCAAACAGTGACCATCACTTTTCTAGGGGTAAGTTTTCGTTTAGGGCATTGTTTAGGTGCTGAACCAGGATCCAACCAACTTGCTGAGCGCTTGCGGTTATCAAACAGAACCCATTTTTTATCGCAGGTAACAGCGGTTCAAAATTCCTTCATTTGTGTGTCTGTTGAGCAGTGCAAGGCACGTCTCGACGCGTACTTCGCGCTGGCGATCATTGAGTTCGTGGGGCACCCATTTGTCAAGCTTTTTTACCTTGCCAATTTGACGCAAACGGACCAATATTGTTTTGACGCTAACGTGGAAAGCTGCTGCTAATTCAGCCGTAGATTGTGTATCATCAGCTTCCACAATCGCCTTTAATTCGTCATTGTCGACCAAAGTCTTCGGACGACCGCGAGGTTCATTTTTCAGATCGAAATTCCCAGAACGGAAGCGAGCAATCCAATAACAGGTGGTGCGTTGGTTTGTAATGTTAGCTCCGTAAACGTCGTTGATGTTGCGTGCCGCTTGTGCGGCGTTACTGCTACGACGGTACTCGTATTACTCGTAATTACTCGAATTTTTTATGTATCCATGATGACAAAAAAGATTTAAATGCCATGAAAATGTAACACTAATCAATAAACAAATGACTACATTTGGAAGAAGAATTCCATGTTTTTGAAATAGAATTAATTTGAAATTAGAATTCTTAGCCAAACAAAAAAAATATTATGATTTGAAATGGCCAGTACTGCAGAACGGCAATTTCATAGGTAAAGACCTATTATAATGAATCAAAATATTAATTAATAAAAATCAATATTAGAAAATGCACTTGAATTCTTTATTCCACCTCAATGCACACGTTGCAGTATAGTGTTACTATGTATATTTTAGCGTACTTGGTGATGCGGTACGAGAAGGTATGATATTTGTTATTACTCAATGTATCGTTTTCCACCTCTGGAGCAATTTTGTTATTCTTTATTCAAATGTTTTAAGAGTCGGTAATCACAGTACTCTATACAGAGTATTTATTGTGCGAATGTTGTTCGGTCGCGTTTTCATTATTGGAATATATAATGCGAAATACAAACATCTCTGAGACAAACTCCTGAAGGTATATTTAGGTATAGAGTAAGATTTTAGTCAAGCTTGTGGATATGATATCGCTCAGTTCGCGAATCTCCGCGGAGAGGGATTGGGAATGCTATCAGTGTAACATCTGTATTATATTTGATTGCATTGTTTCACTTCAAGTTTAATGATAACGTAGGTCCAGCAATGAGTTTCAAGTGCCGCTGCTGCCGATGCGTTTGACGACAGATTTTTAACTTAATATAACAACTTCTGATTGAAACATTGGAAATGTTTTCTATAACTTTGCATTGTTATAATGCTAATTTTACCCTAAACGTTAACTGAGAACAGTGGTTCTTACTTTCTTCCGTAATAGGCAGGTTGAAGTTGGCAGGCAGGGCAGGGCGAGGTCACCGAGCGGCCGCGGCTGGTTCGCTCGCTAATGCCCCACTTGAATCGCTTGTGATTTTGGGGATTTTACGATTTTCAACGTCGTTCGTAATTTAACTTTTAAGTTATCAAATTTTCTGGTTTTGTTATGTCACATTTTTTATGTTGTTGGTATAATAGTATTAAAGTTAAGCGCTTTATTACACGATTATATCAAGGACTCACAATTTTATTGAATTCTAGAGATTTCGTTTTTATTATTAGAGGTAAGTTTTATAGGATTTTAGAGCAATGGTGGATCAGTGGTTCATTCTGGCATGTCGCCTTGATTGACACATATTCACAATTTAGGTATCTACCTACTTTTGGAGTAAGAAAATATCGCCTTGAAACTATAGCACGGTGATAGGGAATGTCCTAGTTGCACGACTGGATATCTTTCATCCTCGAGTTGAAAGTCTGTCGCTGGACACGTATTACACCGATTACACTTATGAATATTTTCCGACAGTAGCAACTGACAACGAAAACAATCCCTTTAACATTTTACCATTTTTAACTCATCTACACCGCGCGTTAGGTGTAACGTAATAAGGAAAAAATATCGTTGACGGCTCCCAAAGTGGGATCTAGAGAGTAAATAAATTCGTTAGTTGTTAACGAGCATCAATCATTTCATTTATAACCAGTGTTATAAATGAATAAAATGTATTTATTTTCTATATTGATAAAATCTTTATGATTTGAACCGCGCACGATGTGAATCCGGCCAATTAGATTTATACAAAGCGTAACCGCCCTTTTTGCACAAACATGAAATGTGTTCTGTGTCTGTTGATAGAATGTTAAGAGACAAGTTTTAATGAATTACAGTGCTACAGCTTATTGAAAATTCAATTGTATAGCGAAATCTATGGGGATATGTTTCTTAATAAAGTTGTATAAACCTTATGGTTTTATTTTATTCTGTACTAAAAGTGAACAGAGTACAACGCAATTTGTTTTCATATGTTGGTAACGTAATCAAAAATCTGTAACTTTTCTGGTGCAATTTAAAAGTGATTAACCATATAATATAAGAACTACTTTTTTCATAGAACCTTGACCACGGCTCTCTATGAATACTCTCTTGTCCCAAAAGCAATAAAACCTCTGAAGTAGCGTTTCTACTTGAAGTTGCGGCTAATATTTTCTGGGCTCACAAGGGTTTATTTTCTACTCTGAAATAGAAAATATATAAAACCCCAAATAATTTTACGGAACATATAAAAATTGATATAACGCATTAACACAATATACTAAAACAACGGCCTCACCTATACTTAGTGTGTCACTATTTTCGGCCACTTCGTCACTTAACATTTAATGAGATTGAAGTCTAACGGTATATTTATGTTACACATTACCAAATAGGCATACGAGTGCATTGTTTGTCTATACTGCGCATTAAATTATGTAAAATATTAAATTAATTATTTATTAATAGAATTTGACGTAGGGTTAAGGTGTGTTGTCGCATTAGTGCAGCGATGTGTGTCTCGAGGTCTCGACGCTCACCTTCTACTGAAGCCTTAAGGCTGCTGTCGGCCACGGCGCGGCGAGTCGCACGGCTGCCGACCTTCGCACTTGACACTGACTTGAAGGTTTCGTATTACTGTAAATTACGTTTTATCGGCGAACTCATCTGTGTGAAATTACCACATTTTTAGATATATTTTTTTTACATCTGAACTTTTACCTACTAAAGTAGATACGAAAAATTTACATGAATTATACTAACATACATAGAAAGTATACTTTTCTCTAGCAGATATTGTTATAAATGCAGAAATAGCGATCTAATATTTTTTTATATATAAGATACAACTAAGACATAACTGAGAATTCGACATTTTTAATTTAAGTACATAAGGGGAAGAACACTAGTAGTTGACCAGTAACTTATTAAAGACGATGAACTAAGAGTTTGTGGCACATTTACAAATTGATACCATAATAATTAGTCAGAACTGTCATGTAGCCATCTATTTGTGTTAACTAGGAATTACACTTTCTAATATAGAACAGTTCTGTCAGTTGTTTGCAGAGAGACACACCGAAAACCGGTTATTTGCTTTTTCTTTACTAATTTTCGAATAAGGTAAAACCACCAGTAATTGACACTGCACCAATAGTTGACACTCTGACGAAGAAAATTAAATATTTGATACTAAATTGATTTGAAGTCTTGAGTTTGTTAACCGACTTTTATAACTGTCTGTACCTATATGTATTTATAACATTAAAAATATATCAGTAATCAGTGATTTCAGCCATCTCGATCTTTGGCTTCCTTTTTTTTCTTAATATTTAATTTTCTTCGTCAGAGTGTCAACTATTGGTGCAGTGTCAATTACTGGTGGTTTTACCTTATATTTAAAATTTATTAATGTTTTTTTTTATTATTTTTCTTTTTCTGTTTTCGGTCAATAAAGTCTTAGTTTCTGACAAGCTCTAGTATTTTACTATTCAAATAAAACGCAAAATTATTGAAATTTGCCTATTAACTTAGCTACCGTAACCTTTACCTTACCTTCAGCTTAACTTAATGACATAATCCTATTTAAACTAAACTTATATAGATGGTCAACTACTGATGCAAAATATTTCCTTTCTCATTTTTTCTTTAATCAATAAATATATAACTAAAAAAGGTCATCATCATCATCATCATTTCAGCCGAAACACGTCCACTGCTGGACATAGGCCTCCCCCAAAGATCGCCACAACGACCGGTCCTGTGCTGCCCGCATCCAGCGGCTTCCCGCAACCTTTACCAGGTCGTCGGACCACCTTGTGGCGGGTCTGCCCACGCTGCGTCTTCCGGTACGTGGCCGCCACTCGAGAACTCTTTGACCCCATCGGCCATCCGTTCTACGAGCTACGTGGCCAGCCCACTGCCACTTAAGTCTAGCTATTCTTCGGGCTATGTCGGTGACTTTGGTTCTCCTGCGGATCTCCTCATTTCTGATTCGATCACGCAGAGAAACTCCGAGCATAGCCCTCTCCATTGCCCTTTGAGTGACTTTGAGCTTTCTTATAAGGCCCATAGTTAGCGACCACGTCTCAGCACCATATGTAATCACTGGCAACACACACTGGTCAAAGACTTTCGTCTTGAGACACTGCGATATCTTGGACGAGAATATGTTACGTAGCTTTTTTTTTTTTTTTTTTTTTTTTTTTTTAACGTGGAGGAACCCTTCATGGGTACACACCCGCCCGGGGGGACGAGTGGTTATGTGAGACTCCTACTCACTAAACCTCCACGGTGTACCATCCGCCGCCTTAACGGGGCGACGCGGGCTTCGCACTTGGCATTCTGTTTGCCGCGTCGCCCCAGCGGCAGGCCCAGCAGCTTGCTGGGCCCCCGGCATTAATGGGAGACAGTTCGGTACACCCTAACTGTCTCCCCCCATCCGCCGGACCTGTGCAATGGGAAGACGGGCCCCCCGACCCGTCCCCCCTGGTCCAGCTATGGTGGCGGCAGGAGGCGCGCAAAGCGCCTCCTTCGGCCGCCCGTTCTTCGTTGGCGGAGAGGGCCGCTCAGAGGATCTACCTCACGAGCCCTCTCCGCCGTCTCCTTCTGCGAGATGACCTCCTCGCAGAAGGAGACCACCGCCAACCACGACCCCTCGCTGTCGAGCATGTGACTTACCACACTCGGCAGCGAGAGGTCCCCTTCTACCACCGCGGCCAGGGCGCGGCGCTGCTCCACCCACGCAGCACACTCGGAGAGAGTGTGCTGCGCCGTATCTTCTGCAGCGCCGCACTCGTGGCACGCAGTGGTGGGCTCCCTCCTAGCAATCTTGTGCAGGTACCATCCGAAGCAACCATGCCCGGACAGCACCTGCACAAGTCTGAACGTCAGGGAGCCCTGCTCCCTAACACACCAACGTCTGAGGACCGGGCGGATGGCGTCTATGGTATAACGTCCATAGCGCGCATCCGCCAGGTCCTCTTTCCACTTCTCGAAAACTCTGTTTTGGGCCTGCCTCCGCAGGCCCTCAATCTCTCTGGGAACCGGAGGCTCACCTATCTCCTTCCTCGCCGCCGTGAACCTATATACGGCGGCGAGCACCTCCGCCTCCAGCTCCCACGGAGGGGAGCCGGCGAGCACAAAGGCCGCCCCCGCGGACACCGACCGGTATCCGCGGATCACCCTCAGCGCCACAACACGCTGCGCCGCACGCAGCGTGCGTATGTTGCGGGCGCTGAGGGCGTCCGACCAGATCGGTGCCCCGTAGACGGCCATGCTGCGCACGACTCCCGCATATAATCTGCGGCAGCTCGCGCCCGGCCCCCCCGAATTCGGGAGGAGCCGACCGAGAGCCGCCGCCGCTCCCACAATGCGCGGTCCGAGTCCCTTGAAGTGGGACTCGAACCGCCATCTTCCATCCAGGGTGAGGCCCAGATATTTCATCTGAGCCCCAACCCGGACCCTCTGTCCATCAATAATTATGTGAGCCCCAGGGGGCGGTCCACACCGAGGCCCGTGGAACAACAGGGCCTCGGTTTTGTCAACCGCCACCCTGAGGCCCAGCGACTCTATGCGCCTGACCACTAGGGATGTGCCCTCAGTGGCCAGGCGCCTCACCTCCTCGTACGAGCCCCCCTGGGCCACGACTAGGGTGTCGTCCGCGTAGCATAAGATGCGTATCCCCGCAGGGAGCGCTACGCGGAGCACCCAGTCGTAGCCCATGTTCCACAGGAGTGGTCCTAACACCGACCCCTGTGGAACACCGCACTCAACTTGGCGCCGGGCCATCACACCTCTGCGGTCCACAAAGGCGACCTCCCTATCTTGGAGGTAGTCCTCCAACAGCCGCCGCAGGTACGAGGGCACTCCGAAATATCGGAGCGCCTCTCGAATAACACCATGCGGCAGACTGTTGAAGGCGTTGACGATGTCGAGCGACACCGCCAACAACCTACCTCCCCTCTCGGCCGCCTCCGCAATATGTTACGTAGCTTCCCAAACGCAGCCCAACCGAGTTGGATTCGACGATTGACCTCTTTCTCGAAATTGGATCTACCTAACTGGATAGTGTGTCCCAGGTAAACATAATCTTCATTAATTTCAAGCGTATAGTCTCTGATCTTCACGGGAGTTGGCGCTACATGGACGTTCGACATAATCTTCGTCTTGTCCATGTTCATTCTAAGACCAACTCGTTCAGAGGCTTTACTGAGGTCATCGAGCATCGCACGGAGGTCCTCCATGGTCTCAGCCAAGACTACTATGTCGTCGGCAAACCGAAGATGGGTGATGTACTCGCCGTTTATGTTGATGCCTAGTCCTTCCCAGTCCAGAACCTTGAAAACATCTTCCAGTGCAGCGGTGAACAGTTTAGGAGAGATAACATCTCCTTGTCTGACTCCCCGCCGCAACAGGATAGGTTTCGAGTTCTGATCCTGCAGTCGAACTGACATAGTGGCGTTTTCATACAAACACTTCAACACTTCGATGTACCGGTAGTCAACTTGGCACCGCTGGAGAGACTGTAGTACAGCCCAGGTCTCAATCGAATCGAAGGCTTTCTCGTAGTCCACAAACGCTAAACAAAGGGGTAGGTTATACTCTTCGGTCTTCTGTATAACCTGCCGTAATGCGTGTATGTGGTCTACGGTACTGAAGCCCTTTCGGAAACCGGCTTGTTCGGGAGGCTGGAAGTCGTCAAACTTGCGAGCGAGACGGTTCGTAATAACTCTCGGAAAAGGTTTCGTGTTTAATTATTTATTTATTTTATTTATTTATTGTCACATCAACGACACATTCACAAAATATAGAATTAACAATTAGTCATTCACAAGTTACGAAACTGTGTGAATTGTATGTTTACAGATGTGCACATCTTATTATTATATACCGCAGCACAATGAAAACAAAAACAAATTATAAATATCAAATTTTAAATTAATTGAGTGATTATGACAAGTAAAAAAATGTTGTTAAAAAATCAAGTTCGCGACAAATTAAAGAGCGTATAGTTGATATAATTTAGAACGAAAATTCAATAATGAGCAATGAAAGATGTCAATATCGGCATCGTTATTGTTAACTTCGTTGTACAATTCTTTAAGACGATTCAGAGGTGAACAAATGTTAGTTCTGACATGTGTTTTATAAAACGTTATTTGAATTCGAAATCTTGGAACCTTTCTAGGAACATTTAAATTTAATTCTTGTAATACATCAGGGACTATAACAACTCCATTAACTAGCTTATGTAAAAGAACAAGGTCAAAAATCTTACGTCTATTTTGCAGTGATATTAGTTTAAAGTGCTTTAACCGAGTATTGTAATCAGCGCGATAAGGGCATTTCTGATCTTTCCGGGCAAGGAATTTTGTGAAATTGCGTTGTATACGTTCTAAGCGATTAATATGGATATTATAATGAGGGTTCCAAATACTTGTTCCATGCTCTAAAATGCTCCTAACCAAGGTTTTATAAAGATGTAATATTGTTCTTATGTCACAGAATTCGTTACACATGCGCTTAACAAACCCACACAATTTTCAGGCCTTATTTATCCTTCAATCAATCAATAAATAATAGCTTGCTGTCTATCTCAATTCCTAAATCTTTAGTCTTTGTTTTAACTTGCAAAGCTTCAGTATCTATCAAGTAACTAGAAGGAATTACATTTTTATTTTTTGTAAATTTAATGTGTACACATTTGCTTGCATTTAATTCCATCTTGTTATCGGTGCACCATTCTTCAAGGGATTTCAAATCTCTTTGAAGGATGAGTGAGTCATTTACATTTTTGATTACCTTATATACTTTTAATTCATCCGCAAACAGTAAACATTTGGTATGTTTGGTATAACAAGTAATATCATTAATGAATATTAAGAATAGTAATGGTCCTAAATGGGAACAAATCCATGTATTATTCTCATGATATTATAATTAACGTTCATATCTGAAACTTCAAAACGGACCAGACTCGAGTTTAAATCTAATTTTCCCATTTTATTTCACCCTTTTGAAGTATTCATTTAAAAACGTTGTGAAGTTATTTTGCTGAGCCAGAATATAAAAAGCAATCTGCAATCCAAAATTAATATTTCTGGCTTGAGTATCAGTGGATCATTCAATTGACGATTCGTTTGTCCTGAGCCCTGAAGGTATTGTGTATTGGTATAAAGAGATAGGCTTGCCGAAATGAATAGCAGGTATTCCATCAACATTTTAGATAAAAAGGATACAAATGTGTCATGTCTGAGGCTGTTGTAATCCTGGGCTATTTGTTGTTTAGGACCAGTTGGCTGGGGTGCGGGCAGGGGCGGAGAAACGAGGCGTGATAAGCACCGGCGGGACGCGGTGCGACGTCTAAGTACATCAATATTTGTGACGTCGCGTTGGACCTAATGACGCACTAACATTTCATGTATAATTTCAGGCATTCATCAAATGTTAGATAAAAATACTGATTTATTTTTGTTGTACTAAATTTATGTTTGTCTTTAGAGGGTTGTTTTTTATACGGTCTTCAGTTTTCCCTTTTACTGACCTAGCGAAATGAGTTCTAGGCTTGTATCGTGTACGGCGGCCTGCAAACACCTCAAGGATAGTCATGTTTTAATGTTTATAATAATTCATAAAATATATATTTATCATACATACAAGAAATTTTATATTCATGAAAATAAATAACTGTTATCATTAGTTAACTAATAAAAATTCGGACAAGTAGCGAGTAGAACTCGTCAAATTTAAACCTGATGTCTGTGCGTACTTTTCGTGCAACGTTTGTTTTTTACCTGTGACGTCATGGGAATAGTGTAAGCGACTGCGCGTGATTTTCGTAAATTAGCATTGTGTAAAATTATTAATCAATGTAGTGTGAGTAAGCGTTTAGCTAGGACGTTGATTCGGGTGTCATTGTAAAGAGCTAAAGCACTACTAGGACACAAAGTGGGCCAATAAAAATATTCGCCGAAATATTTGTAAAAATCGGTATTACATGGAAAATGGAAAATTATAAATTTAAAGATTTCATCTCATATGAGTCGTAAGTATGCGCGGAATTATAGAAAACTCAAATCAGAGGAAAGCTGGTATCAATAGGAATCGAAGAAACCTGCGAATGCGAGAGAGCTGTGGCGGCATCTAAAAATAAATTAAAACAGCGTTTTCAAGGAAAATCTATGGCGCAGATCTTGAATGCGCCTTTCAGTATTATTTTATAGATGATTGTTCTAAAAAGTTTTAGGCTATGGTTTGTTACGATATATTACAAAACATAGAAAATAACAGAGACAATCATAGATAATCATCTCGGATAAAAATCACTACCCGCACGCTTTCTTGGAATAAGTTGCGAAAACCGTTACATACAGAATAATAAGACAATATACTAGACATTTATGTAGACTAGAAATATCTAAAAAAAGTTTTTCACAATACAATGCAACTTTTTGGCGTAATAACTCGTGTGACTTGGTGGATTTAAAATATCGCTGCTGTTGAGAGAATCAGATTTGGAGAAAACGCTGATTTAGTGATTTTATCAGACAAAGCGGCAGTAAGTTTTAACGCAATTATCTTTTAAGTCCGTCACTGAGACTTCTGCTATTTTCATTGATGTGAAAAAATCTAAAAAAAATTATAACATTTTTTGTTTCTGATGTGTTCAAATTTAGGTACAGTTTTACAAGTTTTATTTTATAGAATATTTTTGAGACGCACTAAAATATAAGAGCGTGGGTATGACCAAATGACGCATCGTACTGTAGACTTTATGCCAAAGCAATAAAGTCAATTTTGATAAAATCGTATTTATCTAATTCTCTACGGCAGCGACATATCAGGTATTTCCTTAATTTTTGTTAAAAAATACGTGCCCAGTTTCTAGTTTGTAGGTCTCCGGGAAGTACCCTATAAGTTTTGATAATAGGTCACTGGTTCACTTTTAGACTTTTAGTATGAAGGGCTATATCTCATTATTGCAGGGATTCTTAACCTTTTTGTAAAAAAATATAACCACTTCCTGTATTCGCGACCGGAAATGTCTTTATTCGCGGATATAAAACTAACAAGGCATAATATTACTCACTAATTACAAGTCAAATTAAAGAAGTAGGCATCAAAATAGTTATAAAGAAACAATACGACTGCGGCTGAACCTAATCATATCGCCGTGATCGTGCTCGTTTCTGTTCAGAATAATAAATATTATTCAATGTCGATTTCGTTCGCTCAAACAGATCTTTCGTATAAAACGATCTGTCCTGCCAAAGCCGACATAATAAATACAGACATAAACGTGGAGAACTACATAAAGTAATACTCATTCGATACATCATTCGCGTGCCTTCAGATATCAAAGGAAACCGATGTCTGACGTATCATGTTACGAAATGCTAGAAACGTAACGGAGCGTAAGGCTTTCATCGTCCAATTTACACAGACACATGAGTCTGCAAATTGGGAATAAATTCAAAGGGATTTAAATTGGAATATACGGGTTTTGGGTATTTATTTATATCGGTCGTCTGCCGTTTCTTCATGACTCCATTGTAAACTGGTATAACAATTTTGGTTACATATGTGTAACTGTTTAGTAAATCCCCACTGCTGAAATTGTTATTAAATAATTACAAGCAGTTTGAGTTATAAGTGTAACAATTCACCGTACAGGTCTATTACTTATTGGTGATCTACTATATATTTATATAAATTGTAAATGTTAGTTGGTTCTATTCCATTAAGATTTGTCTAATGGTTTACCACTAGTCCACTATACCATGTCATACATGGAAGTAACAACATTAACTTGTATGCTTTAAATAAAATGTTGGTAAAAGTATATAGTAAATACAAATAATATGTATTCCCAGTATGTATAGGTAGGTGTTTACCTACCTACAACTCAAATGTGTTCGTAACAACTATGTTAATAAATATGTAATTACGGGTATTCTGACAATAATTACGTATCAAGACCTCGAAAAGAGCGAACGTTCAATTGAACCGTATATATTTTAACGACCTAACGACATTAGTCTCTTTCCAATGCTATGATTGATTAGTCAAGCCTGTATTTGCAATGAATAAGCTCAACGATTTCTTATTATCAGTTCTGTGAGTCTGCCAACTAGTTCAAAAGTGGAATGAACGTAAAGATGAAAATAAAGTAGATTAGAAATTTGTAACTCTGACGATATAAAGTTAGCAGATCATTCGAAAACGATATAAAGGGGGAAACTTTATACACACACCAAGTTTAACTTAATGTGTCACACGACGTGTTCCAGGTCAATAACTCTCATATATGTAGTTTATAACTATATACATTACATTGAAGCTATTTGTTAAGTTATATAGTAAAAGTTACATCTCGTGGGAAACTTCGTTGATTAAGTCCTATTATGAGCGCTTAGAAAAGCTATCTACTTGTCAATGGTTTATATTTTGTTTCACTTAGTTGTTTAGTTTGGATAATCGCAGACCGGCGTGATCATGATGACGCGACGCTCAATAAGAACCGATGTTCTAGTGGTTGCTGTCATTCTGGAATTGTTACATATTTACAATAAGATAATTGTTGTGTAGAAAGTTAAAAAAATGTGATTTCGTTTTGTATATGTTAAAAGGTAGCAGAGATATAACCTTGTGTTCAATCGAGTTCAATTAGTTTTGGTGAAGTAATAACATGTTTCATCTTTTCAATGTAGACCTAAGTCATTTTTAGCATTATATATTTGTATCATACAGCCATGCTGCCGCGCCGCGCCGCGTCGCGTCTGTCAGTTGTCACCACCATCAAGGGCACTTTTATACATGCACGGTTTCTGTATAAACGATCGTTTCACTAATGTAGTAGTAGACAGCAGACGCTTTCTTATAACCGCATTATAATCGTCAGTGCAATATTCTCACAATACGGTCCTGCTACCATCAGAGTCCGTGTGTGAAATATCCGCAGTCGTACAAACAATCAACGTATATCCGGTAACCGTCTAGTTTCAAAAAAGGAATAAAATACGCCGACCATGAAGGAACAGTAAAGTAGTTAAAGTTTATTCAAGAGGTCGTTTCAAACCTGTTCAGTTTTAAAGCATTAACACTGGATATTTGATGGAGTTATTCGATAAGTTTTAATAACGATAGTTGTAACATTTGCAACGTTGCGCTGGGTTCCTGGGACACAAACACGCAGGTTGTGATTTTATTAGCATACTAGCGGTGACCCGAGGCTCCGTACGCGTTTATTGCCATGTACATAGTTTTGTTGTAAAAGATAATTTTTACTCATGTTATTGACAATTCCTATAGTTTAACCCTTTGGCTTTCAACGTCACCCAAAATTCACGTAAAATTGACATTAATGCCATCCATGGGAGTCAAGTTATTAACAATTGAGGAATAACATGTTTTTTCCGTGTACGAAATGTCATAAAAATCGATCAAGCCAATTTTGAGTTAATTTAGAACTACAAACAGACAGGCAGGCAAATTTTTTAAAATAACATTTTCGTGATTCTATCTGTTGTCTGTCGATCAGGAAATTTGTAAAATAATACATGTACAGACAGGACTACAGATTTATTAATATATATAAGAGGCCGCGAGTATTCGTTATATTAAGTGTTTGATAATAGACATTATTTAACTATACGGCTAATTTAAACCACCTATTAAACTAGATCAGACAAAGGGTTCATTCGGCTGAAATTTATTCGACATAAACTGCAATAAATAATATAAATATCAACTTTTTACGCGTATTTCAGTTTAAATTTACTAATAACATATTTTAATTATCTTTCCTGTGATATGTTATTCTAGAGATGTTAGTTTAATCAACGTAGCAAAAGCTTTGAAAGCGAAAAACCCTCTCGTACGAGATCAGAGGAAAAATCGTCGACGTCGGGACCGGCTTAACTTAAAGCGCATTTTCAAATATGTGGAACAAAGTGAACTTTTGTCCTACAGCTAGATGACTTAATTGTTTCATTATCTACTTGAGTGTATGCGTACAAGTCTTAAAGATAA
Organism: Saturnia pavonia; assembly: GCA_947532125.1. Taxonomy (NCBI): domain Eukaryota; kingdom Metazoa; phylum Arthropoda; class Insecta; order Lepidoptera; family Saturniidae; genus Saturnia; species Saturnia pavonia. The sequence goes on from OX383904.1 coordinate 17,309,675, forward strand.
GATCGCCTTCAGTAAATAGTTGTAAAGAATTCACATTCGCGACACAATAATTCTAAAACTAACACATACTTACATATTAATACGATTACACGTTTCGTTTATCTTCTACATCCACATTTACTCGTTGCGGTCCCAGCGGGATCGCGCGGAACTGAATTTAGCATTACAGAAATCAATACATTCGAACGTGTTTTGAAAAGAATAGAAAATTAAATTGTTCGATATGAAACAAATACATCTGCAATGCGCAGAGAGTACGTAGCGATGCCTAACCGTGTTTCAACAAAGTGTATATTAGAATATTCCAACTTTGTTTGTAAATGCAATTGCCTTTCAAACTAATGCTCTAAAACCAATATAAAAGTTTCATATTCTTCTCTTAATGAGTAAAACTTTCCTTAAAACTAACATTTTACAGGATTGCAGTAGTTTCTTTGTAAATATTAATTATCTATACACAATACAACTGAATATATATGATCCAAAAATTTGGTTATAAAACGGTATTGTAATGAAATAGTTAAAAGGTAGACCTCACTGCAAATCCACATTAGTTTCGTTAATCTCAAATGTACGAGATTACCATTAAAAATAGGATTACCATTATAAATAAATTAAAAGGGCATCAATATAAAAGGCGAGTATATCACCCACCTTCGGTTTGCAGACGACATAGTAGTCTTGGCTGAAACAATGGAGGACCTCGGTGCAATGCTCAATGACCACAAAAAGCCTCTGAACAAGTTGGTCTTAGGATGAACATACACACGACGAAGATTATGTCGAACGTCCATGTAGCGCATACTCTTGTAAAGATCAAAAACTATACAATTGGAATTGTTGATGATTACGTTTACCTGGGACAAACTAACCAGTTAGGTTCGAGAAAGAGGTCAATCGTCGAATTCAACTGGGCTGAACTGTGTTTGGGAAGCTACGTAACATCTTCTCATCCAAAATACCGCAGTGTCTCAAGGCAAAGTTTTTCACCAGTGTCCGTTGCTAGTGATTACTTATAGTGCTGAGACGTGGTCGCTAAATATGGGCCTCATAAGAAAACTCAAGGTCACTCGAAAGGGCAATGGAGAGGGCTATGCTTGGAAATGAGGAGATCCGCAGGTCACCGATATAATCCGAAGAATAGTTAGACTTAAGTTGCAATGGGCGGGCCACGTAGCACGTAGCACGGATGGACGATGGGGCCAAAGAGTTCTCGAGTGGCGGCTACGTACCGGAAGCACAGGACAGTCGTTGTGGCGATCTTTGGGGTAGGCCTATGCCCAGCAGTTGACGTCTTTCGGCTGAAATGATGAGCAAGTTATAAATACCGTAACATAATATTAAAACGTATTGAACAAAGAAGATCGTGCAATATGAAGCAATGTAAACTCTTTGACAACCCAATGTTGTACTTCAGAGAGGATATAGCTGGGCTTTTCCGAGGGACGTGTTAGAGAAAGATTTTTTGCCCGAGCCCCGACACTAACCTAGATGTGAATATGTTCTGCTAGCTAAGCTAGATCTTTACTCATTAATGTTGCTAGTGTGTTCAGGATGTACATTTTTCCTATATATATATATATATTTTGCATTTCAAAGTTAATGTAGACTTTTTATGATAATTGTATGTGTGCCTGCTCTAATGTTTGTTTGAAAACACCATATATAATAACTGCAAGTAAAATACTTTTTCCACGTACAGTAACTGTGGTGTTAAGAAATAACGTGTGATTAACTCGACCTTGTCCAGTCTTAACTTTCCGTGGAACGACTGAACTAAACCTTCGTTATGTTTAACGTTGCACTCGGAAGTTTAATGGCTAAAGCGCTCGTATGCCTCTTGTAAGAATTGGTCTATTTTGGATTGTCTAGCGTTTTTGAGTCTTTATCCTTTATTTACTGATAGATAAGAATGGCTGCACAATATTTTTCTATTGTGACCAATATACATTTTCGGCATGTCTATCTCTTACTTCATAAAATTCTTAGGACTGACTGACCTACAATGCTCAGATATAACCGATGGCTCTAGAAGCTTGGAATTTTGCACAGGAGTTTCTAATATAACGTAGAAAAGTCACTAAGAAAGGATTTTTGAATGTTCACCTCTAAGGGGATTAAAAGTAGAGATATTCCTGTCATGTTGTCTATAGGAAATCCCATCGAGCTATCTAGAAAGTAATATTATAAAAGATAAAAAAAAAACCTAATAATTTAGTTAATGTGGTTTTCGTTTATTGTCATATATACGAGTATAGTGTATACATTTGTGTACGGCGCAACGTGTTCGCTCATGTAGACACTCCAGCAATATACCCGTATCAGTGTTCCCGCAGGACTCTACTTTCAGAGTTATGTCTCTAATATTATCCTGTTCCTAACACTAACATTGGTTTTAGTTCGCTTCTGACCCGCTCACGTTTATATATTAGGTCCTTACATATTTAATTGGCGTTATGTTGACCTGGCCACTTTGATCTCAAATATTTGGCGTTTGGTTAAAAATCGTCAATTTCATAAGTAAAGACCTATTATTAAGTAGTTTATTATTTTAGTAGTATTTATTTTATTATATGTAGGCCTAGTATTTAGTTTATTGCTTGTGTATAAATAACCTTAAAAAAGCACTTTATACTGCCAGTAAAATGATTGCCAAAATTAAAACCCCACTTTAATGTGAAATTATAGACCAAAAATTCTCAGACCAAAAAACTCCAAACTAATCGTTGTTAAACCAAAAATAGTAGAATGACCACCAAAATTTTAACCACGATATATTTTTGTATCATCTTCTTCAATATTATTAGTGTCTTGCGCTCGCCGGCTGTTTCTTATCAGTTACGCTTTTTTTAACGTAGACCCGTCAAGGGTACACACTTGCTCGAGGGAACGAGGGGTTATGTAATTTTTTAACGAGGTTATCTTCCTCGGTGATTTTTTAAGCTAATTGTCTCCCACCGCCGGTCCTCGACTTTTTAAGGTGGTTTTCTCCACTTAAGACGAGTACAGTCTGATAAGCAGAGGGGTACAGGGGAGGGAAGCCGTCGGTCTGTTATTAGCCGCCACTTATAAGGACTGACGTTGCCCGGGGCACACCACAAGGAGGTTCCCCATCACAAGTAAACCGGACCTAACCCAGCCACATCTTAATAGAGCATTAATTTACACGCTAAGATTTAGTAATCATTTACAATACAGTTTAAAGTGCAATCATATAATAAAACAGCTAGAAACTCTTAGGGCCTCAATGTATTATTTGGTGGTCATTATATTTAATCCCTAAGTTTATTTTGTTGCTAACATGCGTGCTTTTGGACAAATTCCAATGTGTTCGCATGATGTCGCAAGGTATTTTTTCTATTTTGTTACTGCGTGCATATAACTTGTTAATTTTTGTTTATTATACGGATCTCTTTTCATAACTTTAGAAGGTAGAAGTTGAGGTAATAATATTTTTTCCTTATTATCCGGTTACCGTTTCTGAATTTATAACAAACAAACAGCTTGGAATATAACAATTTTACAATTATTTGTTGGTTTACATTTGTTTATGTGTAAAGAGACGTGCACAGTATTTAGTCAGGTACTGTATCTACGTTAAGTCATGTAGTTTACGTGTTGATATGACAGAAATTACTAAATTATATTTATCATATATGTGATGGCTCACAGGAGCGTTGCAGCTTGGTATAATTATTTTCTCTCAAATAATTTCAATTTTAATAAAAAATCATATAAAGCCGGCATGTGAGTGAACCTTTATGTGTATAATCGCAGTCGAGACGTGTAATGTGGTATAAAATGAAAGGTGATGTTGCCGGAGTACGTCGTGTCGCGTCGCCGACGAACAATCAGCGCGGGGTCGACTCAATTTGACCTTCTTTACAGTTCATGTGCGGAGGGCACACGACATCACTATAACAATATGCTTTGATTAAACGAGTGTTCCCTCAGTAGGCGTTTTCTCGAATACACCTATATGAACTTCTTGTGCCAGTGACATTGTCTGTTTACTGAATTTCGGTAAAAAAGATGTATAAAACAGCATCTATAATTATTAGGCGGCCGCTGTGGATCTGGTTAAACCCCTACTTATGTACCTAAACAAACATAGGAATAGCTAGGGATGGCCAGGGATAAACAAAATATATATGATTATAATGTGGATAGATATCAGAGGAATTGAAATAAATATAACGCCGTCAGAAACTGATTCATAAGAGCTTGTGTAGACGGCGCCGCGAGCACACACGAACGCGCCGCCACCGCGCATACGCCGCGTCGCCGGGCCTCTATGTTGTGTGCACGGCCTCAGCTTAATTTGCAATATCACTACATTTTTAGAAACATATTGCGTACACGACGCCGTCTACACAAACACTTCACGTCATTGTCAAAGTATTTAATTTTCGCTACATAACAGCATCTAACATTTATCTGTAAATAATTTATTTTATTTTGATAGAGTCTAAAAATGATTATAATAGGATTAATAAACAAAATGTCGCATCTGTTTCCTAGTTATATCTACGCGATTTCAAATAGTTTTGATGAAAAGTTTTGTTCTACTCATCTCACAGCGAGTAATGGTATATGAAAAGCTATTCGTAGAAACAGTGATTACTATAATTTACAGTAAACGATAAAATATGCGGTTTACAATAACGTCTTCAGGCAATGTCTAATAAAAACATAAAGTACTCTTTATAAAATTACATTCTTTTAATAAGAACTTTACGTCGGTGGTTCAGCCTTTTTATTGAATCTTTGTATTGTAAATCCTTGTCTCCTTGGTTTTTTCCGACAAGGTTCTTTCTTTCTTTTAGAGTGGTGTCAGAACTGGCTAGCTTTATAATTGGAACACTGTTTTTCATTAAATATGAGGCTCAAGATTTAGAACACAGAATTAAAACGTTGGATACTAACTAAGTATTCATCAGGAAAATAATTGAGAAATATTACTCTTAACGTATTACAAAATAATACGGACAATTATACACTTTTTTTAAAATGTATATATATATATATATATATATATATATATATATATATATATATATATATATATATTTACTTGATATGATCACCGATTAATTTTATTATAACTTAGATATAATTTACATTTACATTATTTAAGAAAATATGTTTACTTAACACTAGTAGAAATATCGTAACTTTGAGTTCCATTTCCTTTTCTGAACGAACAATATTCAAGTCTTCAAAGCTCATTCTTAGTACCTACTTCAAATGATTTGGTTTTTACACATAATACGTCATACAAGTGTCATTAGTGTTTACAACTCGCAAAAGTACTGATACTGAATGTATACTTTATTCACATTGGCCTCTCAGAGATTGATCTCAGAATCAGTACGAGTTTGTTTCAAAACCATTATTAGGTACTGATTACATTACAACTACTTAGAATAACTTAGCTTTAACCTACCTGTCCCAATTACAAAGTATTAGTGAAAAAAATTCACTTAAATATCGAATTCCGCTGTTTACTGGAATAAATTAATCAAAGTGTTCCTGTGATGTAATTAGTTATTGGGCTCTCCGTCTTTGGGTAAAATGGACCCTTATTGGCGCAACGAGAGAAAACGCAAGGAGACAGATTGCTCACATTAATTATTTTAACTTGTACCTTCAGCGGGATTATTTTTTACTTGTTATCTAATCATAAAATCGTTCTTCTAGTTATCATACTTTTCGAATTACTAGTGTATTATGTCAATAAATTAGCTTGAAAAAACTATTTATCTATTTCGCAATAGAAGGGAAAAGTGAAAAAACTCGGACAAGGTTTTATGTGAAGGGTAGCATACTCGTACCATTCCCCCGAACGTTTGGTGGCGCTGTAAGGCCGACAAATCAATAGCATGTGTTACTTTAAAATAATTTCTTTCTCATTCATTTAGTTACTTGCTTTATTAAATCGCCAAAATTTAAACAGGATAAAAAAATGGTTCTACTGTTATCATGTCATCAGTTACTGAATAATATCGATAAGTGCTTGGATGTTACATTTTAAGAGGATGGTTAACAAAAGAACGAACACTATTAACAGCGTTAACACCATGCTATGGTGCTTCAAATTATAATTTGAACTACTGAGCGCTTAGGTTCCTTGTCATCAAAGCAAATGATGTTGACGTTTAAGAGAGGCAGGGCACAGAGAAATTTCTTTCGAGATTTCTTCCTACTTGAGGTAGCCCGACTGCTGAAATACATCCACCGTACAGAAGAACACAGTGTTCCTACGGTGAGTAGGGTTTCCAGAGCTCCTTGGGGAATGGAAGTTCAAGGTCGGCAACGCGCTAATGATACCTATTATAGATATTACAAGCGCCGGCTACGGTAGCCGCTTACCATCAAACGGGTCTTATGCTATTTGCCACTTTTGTAGTATAAAAAAAAACAAATGTGCTTTGCGTTATTGTGTTTTATCAGAATAAATTATTCAAAGATCGTGTCAATTGTAATTAATAGTGTCAGCCTCGTTGCGTATTCTGCGGTCAAATGATTCGTTAATTACGACACCAGAAAAATGTTCAGTGTTGGAGGTCCTACATAATTGACTTTAGTTGTCCTGTGCACCTGTGTTCCATTACGGATTTATTTAATGTTTATAACCTTTTAATTTTGTTACATAAATTATTTATACTGGGTTGCTAAAGTGTCTGCAGTGCACTTCTCTCTTAGTACGTAGGATGTATCACCAGAGTAATAGTGGACATTTATAATTTCTTCTAGAGACATATAAATAAACAGCAAATCATTTAAGTAAATCGTGTGAAGCGTATCAATACGATGCGACGTGTGTTTCAACGAGTGGATTCAGTGAAAACATTGGATAGTTTGAAGTCACATAAATTAAATTAAACACAGATGGGCAAAGCTCTCTTGCTTACTTTAATAAAAGAAAATAAGTTCAGGAGAAGTAAGATTACTTTCGTTATTTTATACAATTCAGTGAAAAACTTCCAAAGCTTCACTTGAACTCATTTTTATTCCATACAGATTGGTCGCCTGGTGGTAAAGTATTACAGAAACAACATGAGAACGAAGTTTTTGTTTAAATAGCGGCCGTCGTGGATCGATTAACATGAAGTTTTCTCGTCTACTTTGCGGTGCTTTCCTAGGGTTACCAAGGTTGTTGGGTTGTTGTTTTCACTATGATTTCCATTTTATGTATCAAAATAGACATTGTTATAATAATACTTTAAATAAAATCAAATACTAACCAATAAGCATAACCATAAGTTTCTGTATTATTGTAGATTAAAAACCTGTGGCTTTTTCCAGCATGATGTATGTAGTATTGCAAACCAAGAGAGTTATTAAATGATTATGTTATATATGGCAACTCTAAGCGTAGTAATGCTAACAGACTAACGGTTAAAAGTTTTTACAATGATTATTATTTTGCTGTTGCATTGTCTTGCTGCGGCCGAACCGGCCCCGGCCGGGGATCGATCAGTAATGGGACGTTTACGGGCTTTTATTATATTTATTCAGGACGAACGGAATATTAATTTCAAAGTTATGACTTTATTTTACGATGTGCCTCGTTCTTCTTTCGTTCCAGTTACAAAGATACAAAAAAGTTACCATTTTATTTGTGTTCCATTGTTAAGTTTTCTTAGAATTCTTAGAGATAAGCCTTTAGAATATTAAAACGGATTATTAATTTAAAATATTAGCTAGTTGGATTGTCGTATTTAAGCCTAATGTTTTAGATTTGTTTTGAAATTTGGGTTGTTCTTCTCTTACCTTTTTTATGGATATCAAGAATGCGTTAAATGGAAAATTTCGTCTAGGAAAAATTAATCTAATTTTAATTAATGAATTTAAAAATTTTTTAGGATCTAAGAGGAATCATAGTAATGCTTGTTTCATATAAACTAATTTAACAACATTTTTACCTCACTTAGTTTAAACTTTCACTTGGTTCGAGTGGACTTGAATTATCCATGTGGACAGAGTTAACGGTCAGTATTATAAAAGTAAATAAAATAAAATGACGATACCGTTTACAATGCTTCTCTGTACTAAATATGTGTACAAAAATATTGTTGGCATCGGTGACTCACAACAAAGCAGCTAGTTGTGAGATCTACTTCCGCGAAGCACGGCCTGTGTATGCACGTGCCTTTGCTTTATTTAATATCATACCAAAGCAGATCGTAGGAAACTGCAAACGCTTGAAGCGGAAAGGAAAATTGTTGGGTATGAGCGGAATCTGAAGAATAATACGTGTCCCCGGTCCCGCAACCCGTTAGAACCTGCGCCTCTATAACGTTTCACTGCAGTTCCGACACTTTAAAAAAAGTTCTATTGCAATAATTTTGTGGAATCAAGTTTCTTAGCAGTATTATAGACGCACCGTATTTTAATTCCATATTTTCTTGCAATTGAAGCCCGGGTGCGACAAATATAAAAAATCAAAAGGGTAGGTGGCGACCTCGTTTTGATCCATGGCCTTGTTGATTGAGTAATACTACACATTTTCGACCTCGATTCGGGTTAACATGGCGTTGTTAATAGCAGCAGCTCGATCATTGCGAGTTCTCAAAATTACTCGCTCACAAAACCAAGAGTTTTCTTGATTTGTTACTCTCACTATGTCACTGTAAACTGATAGGATAAGTACCTAATTCAGAATAACTACTTGTAGGTTATTTTGTTACTTAGCATACGTCTAAATCTACTCAGAAACCTCTTTGCATCTCAAAATATAAATTTATATAACTTTATAACAAAATATCTTTCGAGTATATATATATATATATACATAAAAGCGAAAAACCATTCAACACGAGATCTTCGAAACTATAGGTCCGATTGACTTAAAATTTAGCATAGTTACTCCTCTCGCGATGTAGACGGGAAATTCGACATCTAAGGGTGAAAAAAGGGGGTTGAAAGTTTGTAGGCGGTGCAAACATTGTCTTTTGACTTCAAATTGTGTACATAGACCTTTTAATAAAATTAATGAAACACGTGTATTATTTATTAAAAAAAAAACACACACTTAAGGGTGTAAAATAAAGGTTTAATGTTTGTTTGGTAAAAATAATTTATACTAATTATATAATAAAGCGGAAGAGTTTTTTGTTTAAACACTCTAATCTCTGAAACTTTCAGTCGGATTCGAAAAAATATTTTTGTATATGATACCCAGATTCACGTGGAATAGTATAGGCTATCTAGCATTAGGCTACACCTCTCAGCTAGTATTAAATATTGTTTTTTGTTAAGTAAGTCCTAATAAATAGCCCAGCCTAACTGCTTTAGTGTACGCTGTAGTGATACGTAAGTAGTTACAATGTTTTATAAAAATAATGCTTCTTAGTATATCTAGAAGTGCTTTCAGTTTTCAAGCTTCAGATTACAGCATAAACATATTGCTTACATTTAGGGTTTTCAACTTCAAATGAGATACCTTGTGAACTCCTGTAATATTAAATTATCCGAAAGCATTACAGTGCTGGAGTCAGAACATCAAAGTGAACTACACTATGCGATTCACAAACTAAAACTCGTATAAATTTGTTTGTTGTAGCGATCGTAGCGGAGTCTACGTCCGTAGCTACCAAATTCGTAGTGTGCCAATAATATTGTATATATATATATATAGACAAGGTAGTGTGCACTACTTTTAAAATCGTACCTAAGCTACGTTTATTTCATTAGTAATTAAGTTTCTTGTTCAAAAAGGAAAAAAATACTATATACCGGGTTTTCAACTGAAATATTAATAATACTGAAAAACTCATTTTGAAATGCGTCAACGTCGTACTATAATCTCACTATAATATTCTAAATTACCCTTTTTATGTAAAGAATTCAAACATACATGCATTCCACCTAATAATAAGTGGCTACTGCGACCTATACGTGTTTGTAATCATCTTTAATCTGGACGGCAGTCCTAATCGAGGTCAGCCAATGATAAGTTGCTGCTCTTGAAAACTGCCTTCAAAGGGTTCATGTGCAGTAATTCGTGAAATTAAGTTAGACTTGTATACGAGTGATTCAGATCGGTGCTAATACACTTAGCTTATTTTGATAAGTTATTAGGAATGTAATAGGGGCCCCAACTATTCCTGAATACGGATCTGCACCAAGGTTTTTAACGAGTACATCAAATATTAAAAGCATTCCCAAAGGCTAACGTTACAGATGAGTCAGACACGGTTGCAAGGTAAATTAAGGAATGTATGTAGATGTGAGGGACTTGTTGAGTGCCTCGGTGGATACAGTTCCGCTGCTCGTGAATAATTGAGTTTATCTTTACTAGATGTCTGGGATCGTTCATCGGTGAGACGTTTGTACTCTTTCCTTTAAACATCTTTCGTTTTTGTAGGATTTTCATGTTATTAAACTCCATCTACATGTGCGTTCAGTTCCCATAAATAAGTTATGTATAAAGATAAATCCGGCGCGGCAGCGTTTCACACACAACGGTTCGCTTTTGAGTAATCTTGTAATTACAAAAGGCCTTCGTCACTCACTGTCCACATGTTTATGTAAATTTGTGTATTTGCTTAAATAAATGTTGAACCACGCAGCAGCTCGGCTTTGAAAGTCAGCATAAATAATTATATTTCTTGTCCAAAGCTTAGAAAAACTGCAAGATTCGTTTAATATGTAGTTTGTAAAAAAAGCGATATGACGTGTCAAATTGGTTGCTAAGTAACACCAGCTGTACGCCAGAGCTTGCGAACCAGTTCTATTTATCAACATTTCACAAGTTTTATTACGTACATTTATAAATAAATAAAAGATGGGAGTTGTCAGTTACAACTTCTTATAAATTTATGTAGATTACATGATGGTAGCTACTCGCCTACTGGTTTTTATTAGACTATGGAGCGTTTAAAATTTTCTTTGGCTGGAATAAGCTTTCATTGACAAATTCTCCTCATGGTATAGGCATGAAATAACATACCTATAAGGCAACACAATGTTTTTAAGTTTACTAAGCATTTGCTGGTTTTCTGAAACGGGCAAGTTTAACTGATATGTTTAGATTATTGATTGGTCTCAGTTACGCTTCAATTAGACATCGCTCTACCTGCAAACAATAGCTGCTAGAATACGACATCTTAATATCGTAGTATGTATTATATATAGTGACTTTTTGAAATTATACGTGACAAAATAGTGTTGTGAACTTCTAAACTTTACCCGATTAATGGGAAAATATTTTATACAAACCAATAATTAAATTAATGTTGTAAATGTAGCTTAAAAATGTATAAATGGCGAACAACAAATGGGTGGAAAATGTGTAAATATATATTGTATATGAAGTGTAGGTTAAAAAAACACTGAATTGTTAATATAAAATAAAATGTTTTTGCTAATAAAATATCAAATATATTTGATTTATTTATACGTGAATTATTAAGATTCGAGAAAAAGAACACACAACTTGTGTATGAAGGCAAATAATTTATTCAGTAGGTACCTTATTATTTTGCTAATAACATAATATATTGATATTGAACGCACAAATATACAGTTGATAGAAAAATACCATTATATATACATCTACCAATGAATATTTTAATATTGACAGCTAATTTTGTTAACTAGTTCTTCTTTTGAACATAAAGTCCGTTTTACGTTGAACCTTTGAACCTTGTTTAATTTTTTTTTTAATATGTCCAAAAAAAAATTAAATTAAGTTAAATTGTCCAAGAGCGAGTTATATGCGCTATATGATTCCGCAGCATTTTAGTACTATAGCAGTCCAACGTTCAAAGTAACAGGTACACAGGAAACAAAAAAAAAAGTATAATAATAATAATGATTACAATGTATAAACTTTTAGCCCACATTCAGACACGGTGATAATCGCGCGATTCAAGAACCGCTCGGTTTCCGCGCGGGTCTTATTTACTGAAGCATCTTCATAGCCGTTCAGACGTAACCGCGCGGTTAGACCTTGACGTGCATCTTTTAAACTGTCCATACATTTCGTTCGCCAACCACGTATCAACTGCGGCTGTCTGAACACCATCATAACGGTTTAAACCGCACGGTGGATACGTAAATACAATCTTCTACAAAAATATTGCTCCTTAGTACATTTACCAAAAAGTCTGCTATACCATATGCCTATCTCTTATACATAAACCACAATAAGGTATTTTGGTGACAAAGTTTTATTGAAAATTGAAAAGTGATATATGAGCATTATTATTAGGCATGGCATATTAATCCTTATGAACGAAAGTTATTTCATTATCAAGACAATTTTATATAGAAATTTGACTACTACCTATTTGGAATATAAGTAATAAATTTCTACTTTTATCGTAAAAGTTTGGTTGTGTACATAAATATAGTTTGTCTCCGCTGCGTTCATTCTATGTTATATATTCGTCTCTCTCTCTCTCTCGTTTGATTGTTATTCAATGCGCTCGTAGAACATTAATCTTGTGATGCAGAAGCTGATTTAAGAACTGGAACAATGCGGAACCGATGGCCGGCGATGGCTCGGCAGTCTGGGTCGGCGACATCTGACGCCATTTGCATACGACATTGCAATATGGACTGTCGTTATAAATTTACATGATTTATATAAAAGCTTACTTATAAAATTATATTAAAGCCGTGACCTCGTCGTATAGGTAGAACGTAATATAAGTTATAAGAATTAAAATAGAATACATTCTCACCATCTCCGAACACAATCTCCTGACAGACAAGAATCTCCGGCAGTCTCAGTGAAAATCAAAATAAACATTAATTGGTTATTTTTGCGGGATAGGAAAATCTGCCCGAAAATCTGCCTGAAGACCACCTTCCGGACAAGTTTGCCGAAAATTAAAGTTTCTGGTCGGGGCTTTGCGTTATACTATAGTGTGAAATCGAGTGAACCTTAGAATATCAAGGTTCCCACCACCGCATTTCTAAGGTTAGTAACACAATAATAATAAGCAATAATAGTAAGCTCTTTGTTTTGCAGTTGTTCTTAGGTGAAGTTAATCACTTACCTTCAGGCCATTCGTCAGTTTGTTGCCTTTTGACGGAGAATGGAATAAATACTTTATACCTTTCATTGGACTTGTAACGATTTTGAAACTCTGTAGCATTTTGCTCGTGTTTATACATTTGGGTTGAAATTCATCAATGAACCTGAGATATTTGTAAAGTAATGATATATCATGATCATGGGCGTAACCAAGAGACAGGGGAAAAGTTAGAATAAGTTTTTGAAGTTATACTTATTAGATGGCGATTCAGAGAGAATTGAGAATGAAATTTCAGGAATGTGTCACGTTTAGGCACATTTCGTTCCATGAGAAAGAAGAAAGATATAGCGTAAGAAGAAGAAAGATCCATTGTATATTTTACTACTGGTTCACATTGGAGCCGGATTGACAGATTTATCCGGACCGTAAATGTGTCGAATTCATATTCTGATTTTCTTCTTTTGGCCAACTCATAGCTATTTTGTGACCAGCTGGCAAACGTTAAAAGTAGGGTGGTGTGTTCACATTCGGAATGACAGATTGACCGTCCGTAATAGTGTGAACACCAATAGCCGGTAAAACTGTCGGTCCAACCTAGTGTGAACCAGGTTTCGTCTCGCGTCTCCCTTTTTAAGGAGTTTCACATCTATCATGCGTAAGATACCGCAGGCGCATTTTTTAAATACTAATTTGGAGATATGGCTCTATAGTATCTGATGGTAAGTACGGTACAATAAAAAAAGGCGACCGTCGTTGGCAGATTCTATAGACAGTCGTCGCCGTCATACCGGCCTGCTGAAATGCCTTTTCAAGCCTCATCTATTATGTATTCATATCAATGTAGTATTATTGTCGTAACGGCTATAGAGTTGGGCATGAGTGTCCTCTGATCCCGCAGTCTCTGATGCTTCAGTTATTACTGACACGTGTTGCTACACTCATTCTGTCACTCAATACAGCTCTGAGGCTCAGACTGTATGAAAAAAAACACCCGCTGCTTATAATGATAATCGTGTCACGTTAAAATAAAAAACAGTGGCTTTTGTTTAAAATAATGAAACAATGGCGTTTTTTACCGAAGTTTTTTTGCTAATTTATGTGTACAGCAAGACTCGACGCGATGGCTTCACAGAGACAACTCCCTACTAGAGCCATTTCTTATTACGCTACGTTGTACTAGCGGTGCCCTGCGGTTGCCGCCGCATTTATTATATAGTAATTAATTTCGTATCTTATATTTACTCACATTAATGATAATTCTTATAGCATATCAATTGATGAATTCTAAACTAGTTCTCGCCTACAAAATGGTAGCAAAACCTGTATAGTTTTTTTACGATTTCTTAAACTATTAGTGATAATTCTTATTTATTATCAATTGAGGAATGACATATCGCTCATATGGAGCGACAGTGACACAACTGCAAAATATTTTTTTTTTCTCATAGATATGGAGTGGATAATAAAAAATACATGTGTCTATTTTCAAGCCCAGGGTTCAATTTACAATAATAGAATATAGAGATAGTCATTTACTGTAAGAAATGTTAAGAATCTTCAGTAGTGTTATAAAAAAAATCTTAAAACTGGCGTACAGTAAAATTTACAAGTTTGCACTTGTGTCACTGTCGCTCCAAATGAGCGATATAAGCGGTCAGGTCGTTTTTGAGTTAAATCCGGACATAAAAACAGACAGACAAAATTGCTTTATATGTCATATATGTATGACGTTTTAAATAGAATGGATGAAAGAAGGAAATGGGGCAGAATACATGTACAGACAGAACTAAAGATTTATTAATATAGATGTAACGTTTGAACAGAAATGTGTGTGTAGATAGATCTCATACGAAACGTAGCTTCTTACAGAGACTTGTACAGTCATGCGAGAATCGTATTGAATAGTCATTCATGCTTTGTTTTTATTTTTAATTCGTATATCTATATTTGTATGTACAAGTGAAGCGAATGAGAAGTCGAGTTGCCCCCAGATCCATTGAAGCAGTTTTAATGTGGAACCAGTAAATTGGTACGTGTCTTGATTAACTTGAACATACTTGGATATTCGAGAAATAACAACGATATTGAACTGAACTTTAATTATTAATGTCATAAAAAAACAAGGTAACAAACGCAAGGCTACTGCGATCCTAATAGAAAAATAAACTCGAAAGTGTAAACACGCTAAGCTTAGAATGAAAATAAGGATTGAAACGTAGACAACATCGACGATGCTTGGCAACAAATTTCCTAGGAAGCTAACCAGGAGAGCACTAAAGAGCCTTTACCACGATTCTAAGATGATATAAGATGTTATCCTTTACCTAAAGCTCAGGTATTGTGTATGTGGGATCAACATTAAAATAATTATTAAACGATGGCATAATTTATGTTGAAAATAGAAAGCAGCTGTAGAAGATATGAGAACCCGATCTGGAATAAAATATGTTTAGATGCGATATTCCGAATCGAACATGGTTTTCTAAAAGAGAAATTTCTATTGGAAATTTCTTACAATATTTTCATCTCTCAGTTACGAATTGGAATCTCTTTAATCCGTGCACCGGATCCTGGCGAGAGAGCACTCTCGTCCGATAATGATTCCAATCGTATCTGTTCTGAAATGAAAAATAGAATTCTAACAATAAGTATATTCAGTAAAATAAGAAAAGAGTAAGTTTTAATTAAATTAATCTTGATCTAAAATAATTTTATGAAATAAATCAATTGTTTTACGTAATATGTGCTTAAAATAAAAAATAAATCAGTAAATTCCAAGTTATTATTATATTAAAGTCAAGTTTTTCGTCTTGCACGACATAACCTATTATAGATGTCATGATGATGTTTAATGTGACACAGGATTTTATCAATAGATCAGTATTGTAGGAACAATTTGTATTTTTAAACTAGCTGCCATGAAATCAACCTCAGTTGAGGAGTTAGGTGGCAAAGTGCGCGTGAACGTGGTTGGGTTTCATTGTTATTTTTGAAGCACCTGCACGTACTATGCTTACAACGGCATGGCAATGGATTCCGCTGATGGATTGTCGGTTTCTCTAATATCATTTTTTTTTGGATTCTACTGTGTTTCCCTTTAGGCACAGTGTTGTCACTTTGCCGTGGTACTATTAAAAAGCAAAGTAAAGGGCCAAAATGTTTTTTTATTATGATTGAATGCAAACTTATTCTAAATTTGCCTTTATAATGAACCAGTAACTCGTTTAAAGTGATAAAAGAGAATGTATTACAGCATACGAGGAGTAACTTTTTAATTTCTTAGTAATATCCGTAACAGATGTCACTCGTCGGTACTCTCATAGTTATATAAAACTTGGAAGTTTTTATACTCGTACGTTCGTTCGCTCAAAGTTTACCGCTATGCGACGATTACGTTTACAATTTACATTTACATTTGTCTGTCGAGCATATACCTCAAGAAATAGCAAAGTATATTGAATGGGAAATGTTGCTCTTCAAATCATATTTTGAAGTTAAAACTATTTTATCTAGAAACGATATCAACTCAGCAAGTTTTCAAATAGAGTTTAGAAATAACTGCAGTCGCGTTCCTTTCATACTTATCTTACAACAATACTCTTTGCAGTTCCATTCAAAACTTGATATGAGATATTTTGACATATATGTTTCTATGTAATTAATTGTGTATTATCTAATTAAATTTTTATTAAAGATCTCTTTTTTAGTATGCTTTATGTGAAATGTTGCTGTCGGTTATTATTATCTACTCCTGTAACGTTATTTGAATATATGTATACTTCTTATATAGTATCGGATAACGCTTGAAATATAGTTAAGTGGAGATTCGTAGTTATTAGTAACTACCTGTTCCCGCGGCTCCGCTTAAATGGATTAAAGAATGCCGTCGGTCGAGTGCACGCACGAATCGTTCTGCCCCCACTCAAAAGACGGAAGACAAAGATGCTTATTTGTGGTCGATCCTTATAACATAGACATTATGCTATCACAGACTTTTTTGTAGGTCTTTTTAAGATATATAATTCTTTGGAACATTAATTTGATATATCTCGTATGGTTTATTCAGCATAAACCATTTAAACGCCTCAAATGCGTCTTTTTTCCGAATTTTCATCATTATTTTCACTGCTTATTTCGTATGTTACTTTATCTTACAAAATATATCGTATAACCTGGCCAGATAACATATCTATGAATCAAAGGAAAAACCATGTAAATCGGATAAGTGGTTTTAGCGTAACATAAACGGGCAGACGTACAGAGAACCGTTGAGTTTTTTAAATATATATAGATATAGATGTAAGTTAAGCTGATTGCTTATGCCTTTTGTTGCCATGTTGTTATTTTGTCGGTGCGTTAACCACCCATCTTAATCTGTTAGATTATAAATCATTAAAATGACTACGGTTGTCGTAAATTCTAGATGTTCATATGTATGAAACGTTGTAATGTTTTATTATTGCTCGTCTCATGCGTCTAGACTGAAATCTTTGTTAGTTTGCACTCGATAATCTCTTCTCAAAGTGGAGGTATTTCTTAGAAGCAGCTTGTTACCACTCTTACAAGAGAATCGTTATCGCTAAAGGCGGTTCCAAAGTTAGTTTCAGATTTCTAATTTAGATTAATTGAAAATTACACGATACCGCATCTAGCATGACTAGTGTCTTGTAAAATAGTGAACTTGATTATTTGTAGATTCTCTGAATATGAAAGTTTCATTTTTAAATTAGAATCTTTTGTAAACATAATTATTCATACTACGCTATGAATTGTTACGGTATTTATTTAGGTACGAGTCAAGTAGACTGTCTAACTGTTGCTATGCAGCCGATGGATGTCGCAATGTTTGATTTATAATGTTACTATAACCGATAAAGCGGTGATTTCTCGAAGTCAGTTTAAAAAATAATATTACTTTGTTTTCGAATGCGATACACATTTATTTTGTGTATAACGTTTTGAACAGGAGCAATTGTTTCCCTGCGGAGTGGTTTGTGCCGAGTCCCCATTCCGCGCCGCTCTGCATCTCTACACAGAGTTGCCGTAAACAGTTTTATTGTTTGTCGTACGGACCGGTCTTTACTGCTCGACAGATGCGTTCCATGTATAACTTTTTACGTTATATTTGTATTTTGTGTTATAGTTTTTATTAAAACATATTTTTCAAGAGATATAACGAAAGCCTTTCGGTTGCGGTTGAGCATTGTCCAATATATAATACTAGCTGTGCCTGTAGCTCCGCTTGCGTGGACTACAGAATGCTGTTAATCGACCGCACGCGCGAATTTTCCTGCCCCAAATTTGCCCCGCTTAAAAGACGGAAGACAATAATACCTATTGTGGATGATCCTTAGAAGATAGACATAAGCTATCGTTACATTTTTGTAGGTATTTCTAAGATCTACGATTATGTAGTACATTAATTTGATATATCTCTTATGATTTACTCAGCGTAAGCCATTTGATCGCCCCAAAAGAGTATTTTTGTCGAATTGATTCATCATTATATTCACTATTTATTTCGTAAGTTACTTTATGTAACAAATTATATCCTATAACCTGACCAGATAAAATATCTATGAATTATAGGAAAAACCATGTGAATCGGATAAGTTGTTTTCGCGTGAAAAGAACATAAGCGGACAGACCGTCGAGAGAGACGTTGAGTTTTCTAATATTTATATATATAGATGTATCTCTAAACCGATATATGTTCGGCTTTCTCTTTCCAGTACTTCAGGCTGAATGTTTTAACATTTCACGAACGTTGAGGACGTATGATGAGAGTGTATATGGTTCACTGCTGAACCATCATGAACGTATGCTGAAGTCATCTTGCTAAAGTAATATTGTATAAATATTCATAGTTCTTTGTCACCAACATTTATTAATTCAACCAAAGAGAATTTCGTTTAAAAGTATTGATAAAATCGTAGTTTAAACTACGTGCGTTCGAATTCTACAATGAGCTTGTAACTTATCAATGAAAGGAAACATTTTCTAGTATCTACTCACTAAGTTCAGAACTAGGGAACTTGGGAACCAGAACCAGTCAGTTCCTATATTTTGACTTAACTTGTAACTACATCATAACTTATTGTGCGAGTAACAAGTGGCATTGAGGAAAAAAGCGGATCTATAAAAAAATAACATCCCATATAAAAATATTAAAAAGTAAAATATGGTATAAAATAAGATTTTATATATAAAATTGTCGAGCGCATGAAGCACTCGTTGATGTATATGAGTTCCGGCCCCAGGAGTTGTAGGAGTTGTAGGAGTTGAGTGGAACAAAGTTTTGTATGAAACTCTAATATTTATATCATGTACGCACTGTTTTATAAAAGTTGCAATCTCTTTTATAATCTTATTTGATAAGTACGGAAAATGATATATCGGTTTTATTGAGTTACGGATGTTGCATTAGATGCATTCCACTAAATGTATAACTACTGGGTAAATGCCCAGAGAAAAGTACGGACTGCTGTAAATTGTGATTGTTAAACAGGAATTTAAAATGTTTGTGTATTGCTGGATAGCGATTTTGTGAGGTCAGTTTGCAGACTCCAGGTTCCCAGATTTGCATTATTGTTGGCTGTTTAAACACTGATGTTTGTCTAGATCGCGGCTGTCATACATATAGTAAAAAACCAAACATAGTAACTTGCTGTGGTGCGTTGAGTTTCAGTATTAGTCTCTAAAGGTTTTTGCCATGGGATATGTCGGCATGCGGAATAGAATCTAGTATTTTGAAGATTGCTTGTACCTTTAGTTTTACCTCTAAAACAAATTTACAATTTGAAGAATTAGAAAGAATGTATTTTATATTTGGAGCCATTTGTGACATTATGTTTTATGTCACTAGTACAGTTTTCTACAGTTAGTTAATAACAAATGTTTTCTACGCTTGCCAAGCATATGAAGCTGGAAACGACATGTGTATATAAAAAATATATATTTTGTGTAGTTGTTATGACGTAACACGCGCAGGAGACACGCCTTAATATTTTACAATATGACCGTATATTAATGGATGATAGTTCACAGTTGTAATTTAAAACCGAGCTTAAATTAAACAGACCAGCGTGCAATTAATCGATAGATTGCGTTAATTGTTTGTGATTTAACATGTCTCGTAATTAGAGGTGTGCCTGTATTAGTGGAGGTGCTGAGTCAGACCGCAAACGACTTGTGAACGACTGATGGGTACTTTGACATCAGGGCCAACGTACTCTGTTTATTCAAGCTGTATAGGTTTTCTTACATTTAAGGGTTGATAAAGAGCCGCTTCATTTAATTTCTCAGCGGTTTAAACGACAGTGATGATTTCTAGCTTGACGGTAGTATCTTTAACGATAAGAAGTGCTTTCTCAATGCCTCAATTAAATAGTTTTTTTGCAAACAATGAGTCCTATATATTTTTATATAGTACTAGACGAGAAAATGGATCTAATCATTTAACAAAATTTCTAAGCGATTGGTAAATTTGATTCGCGGCGGAACAGCCGCATTGACTTTATTCAGGTAAAGAACTGACATGATAAATATAAGTACCTATTGAGATATTTGTGTGTATAAAAATTTTGTTTCAGGGCCGATTTTTAAGTCGTCAGATAACTTTATATTATTATCATATATTATTTGAGGCGTAATTTTGACGTTTTGACGGATAATGCATGGAACAACTATCAAAATTAAAACATGTCATTGAATAAAGTTATCTAACGATTAAAAAATCGGACCTAAGATGAATATTATTGTTTAATTATATGTATGTCATGGCCGATTTCAGCTACAGCGATTATATTTATTGGTTAGAAATAAGAAGGGTGTATTTTCCTGCCTCATTTCTGTGTAACACCATTTGGTGAAGTAAACACAAAAAAGTCAGTTATCTATAGTAACGTACGAGTCATGTCAATATAACGTAAATTTATATTATATCGCGCAAGTATAACAACTAGGAATAATAGAAATGAAGTGTATTTTCATGACTACAGCGTTCACATTACCATACAATTTTTTTTTTAAAATGTGTATTTTTGTACGTGCGTAATTAGTTATACTTCTTTGTCGTAACAAAACAAAAATAACTCCCATAACTTTATCCCGCCTTCCAACAAAATGATGAATTAGTCATCAATGATAATACATAATGTGAAATCATTTTACTGACATTTCTTATTTTGTAAAAATTATATAATGTTGTATAAATAAACATTATTTCAAATAAATTAAATTAATAAAAAACAAAATAAAATTATGTTTATTTATACAACTTTACATCATTTTTATACAATAAAAATAAATAAAAGTTTGTAAAATGATTTCACATTATTACTATTGAGGCGAGCTACATCACGTCGCACTTCCGTTATACGATGCGCGTCTCTACTAAACGCGGTCTCTACTAAACGCGACAAAACAATTATAATTTGAAAAACGCACTTTTCTTGTCGCGAAAGTGCACTGTGCACCTAAATATTTGAATTTAGGATAAATGTGTCTTACTTGTTGCCTACTTTTTCAGTTAATTCATTCATTTCTAGTGTAAAATCATAGTGTGAAAGTCATTGTTTGCTAATGAAATTATTTTACTACCGCCCGGTATATTAACTACCTAGTCTTGTATAAATATGTATATAAGCCAACAGTCAACAGTCACTATAAATTTAAAAAAAATTATTGCTTACCGTAATAATGGTAGGTCGTGACCACAGAGCTGAACCAATTAACAGAATTTTCGTTGAATTTAATTCTGAGCTGTTTCTGAAGCGCTTATGCCACGGTGGAACTCATATTCGTAAAAAACGCGATATTTTAAGTTTTCCATT
This sequence comes from Saturnia pavonia, assembly GCA_947532125.1. NCBI lineage: Eukaryota > Metazoa > Arthropoda > Insecta > Lepidoptera > Saturniidae > Saturnia > Saturnia pavonia. The sequence goes on from OX383904.1 coordinate 17,331,501, forward strand.
TTGTGAAAAGAACGATGTCAAAAATCATCAAATGGTGCGAAAACAAATGAATCACTGAATTCGAAACACAAATACACAAGACTAAATTTGAATTTGAAATTTCTAACCAAACGCCAGATATTTGAGATCAAGGTGGCAGTTCACAAAAACACCAATTTTATATGTAAGGACTTAATATTAAATGTATAATTTTAAGTATATTGTAAAATGAAGGTAAGTTTAGGTAACCGTACTTAATGTTAGTTAAATTAGCAAAGTAAGTTAGTCGGGATCACAACATTGAGTTATTAAATTAATGTTGTATAAACTTTGAACGGAGCCACAGCTCGACGCCTACTCGTTGACCTTTACAAAGCATATCACAAAACATTAAAGTTAAAATTGACTGAACACATTTATCATGTACTAGCTGGTCCGGCGCCCGGCAGACGTTCTGCTCCTCTCAATAATCAATAACTCTACCACAACGCCACCTATCCCGTTTTCTTTTTTGCTGATAAAGTTTCATTACCATGAACAAAATGATGAAAGCATTCGTTGGTACTGCCTTTGGCTAATATATGTCGTTACTTGTATTATACAAACACCAGTAGGTATTTAATTTAAAATTAAACCTATGAAACATACAAAATTTTATACGTGTTTGTATGTTTGTCCACGAATTTTTCCGAAACTATTAATAAAAATAGTGACCATTTTTTAATTACAAATTAGAGGCAACAATAATGCTAGCCGACATAAAAAAATGTTGTTGTAGCTAGTTTTGATATAGTTTTATTGGTTAATATGGTGTATATATAAAAATACTAGCGGACCGCCCCGGATCCGCACGGGTATTTAACAAAAAAATCAAAAATTATAAATTTTCATACGGATCCCTAACTTTTTATTCTATCGCCTATGTTAGATTATTTCATAATTTTAGGTTAATTTTTTTGAAGTCGTTTTTTTTAATTACTTTTTTAAGACCCTCCTATCCCTTTCAAATCGACGAGAAATCGGGTACCTCGTATATCTTTTAAATATTAGAGTAATACCATTGATTGCCCAAATCTTGTAAATAAGATCCTACTTAATGTTCCGTCCAAATTTACCAAACTCAACGCACCATTACATATTCCAGTAGTCTCAACTAATTATATACAGAACTCTTACTTGTGGCAGGCAAGCAACAACTTTGATAAACTGAGCAAGCGTACGAAGCTAGATCTCTTCTGTACCAGCGTATCCTCAGCAAGACGCCAGCTGAGCATTGAATTCTTTCAGACTGTTAGCGACCGTAGCGTAGAATGTCGAGTTTAAATTGTATTTTTATGCGTAATATGCGTATATTTTCTTGTCTATCATACATATGCTATCTCAGTAACTAATTGTTTTAACTCATTGTTCCTCAGTGTCCACATGTTTAATTTGCTTCTTACTTAGTACCTATTCGTGAGAACCTGTAATTGGCTTTTTATAGTTATCCTACTGTATATTTTTGTTGTAAAAAACTGTTGGTTTTCCAATAAATAAATGGTTATATTAAAATATCTGCGTATACGCTTTATATTTGGAGGTTGTCTAACAATGTAGTAGTTTATATTGACGACATATATAGGGTTTTAACTTCCGGCTGTTATTTTTTTAAGCGTACACTAGAAAATGTCCTAGTAATATACACATTGGCTGTTAAAAGAGGCTTTCGGGCTCGGGCGGAACTTTGATAATCACTGACACGTAAATGATCTCACATCGTGTTAAGTTTTATTTAGTTTCTTTATGTATTGTTTCAGGTAACGCTTCTGCCGTTCGACGGGGCTTCTGTTCTGAGATCACGTTTCCTAACTTTCCTTAACGGTAAATGGTAGGAGTGAGTGCGAGTTAGGACTCCTCCCTCGCGGCCCCGGCCCTGTGTTTTAGCGAAGATGAAAAGGGAAAGTTTTTGCTTTAAGTAGAGGTAATGTAAGTTTCCAGATACTTTGTGGTAAATAATAATTGTTTGTTAATATCTTGAAGCTTTTAAAAGTTTTTTTTTTGGTCACAGCTAAAACTTCCATATTTATTACATATATTTTATAACATATATTTCAATATATATTGGTACAATTCCTTAAAACACCGTTCCGTTATTTACTTTATTTAATGGTTTACGATTCGCATCGTTGCGTTGCGTTGAATATAAAACGTGTCCTCTTCGCCGGTCGCTTGACGAATGCCTTTGAATTGATTGCCGTTGTTCGCTCACGCCGTGTCTTGGAGTAAGCACAGAAACAACCAAACTGGAACCAGATATTACAATATGTAGATTTTTGGATAAAATAAAAACAATCATTTATTAAAATTTATTAATTGTAATAAATTGTATAAAAATTTATTAATTTACACGCTAATTCTGTTTTAATTAATCGATAAAATTATAAGATCCGAAATATAATTTAAGCTTATTATAATTATTATAGAAGTAAACGAATGTTTCTAAGAATTCCCGCTATATTCATAAGTGAATACCATGATGACTTATACTGTCGCTAAGTGTAGTGAGTGAGTGATCCAAATTCTAAGGTCTGTAACTGATTGGATGAAAGTGATCCAGCAGTTTGTGCTGCAACGTGTGACGCGCTCTGTACCGAGGCTGGCTGGATCGGATATCGTAGTACGTGTCTCTGCAAATATTCCGCGTACCACATTAAGATTTTTTTGTTTGCCTGCGTTTAATGTTTGGAATTTTTAAATCCAATCTTCCCAGTATTTATATTGTATACATTTCAAATTATTTTACAGAATCATATTTCATAAATAAAAAGGTTTCATGGGCCGGGTTCGACTAAAACCACTAAAACTAATTTAATTTGTATTTGGTCTAGTTAAGGTTTAAGAGTTTTTGTTCCTACCTGCCGGGAAAGAATTGACCGCATGCTGCCCTCGTACGATCTCTACCGTAAAGCAGAAAGGAACACAAAAAACGAACTATTTTATGATGAGGATATTTGTGTTGTTTTGTGTAAAATACATATTATATGTATACCTCTCTTATCTGTTTACCAAAGTACACGGACACGTTTGCTAACTTTGAATCCAAATAGCTAACCGAATATATGAGATTATTATTAGGTATTTTCATCATATATTTTTAAGACTAAAAGCTATATAAGATCTGTTCAATTAATAATAAAAATTTCAAACAATGAATAAATTACCAACGGCACTGATTTCTAACACATGTCTAATTTATTCATTTAAACGAAATCTCTGAAAATAATAATATATCGGCAGTATCTATAGATATACATTTACATGACATATAAGTTATTAGAAATCCGCCATCTTTGTAAAAGACTCCGACATAAAATTAAACTTTAACATTCTCGACCGTGGGCATAAATTTCCCTGCGGACCTCAGTTCCGATAAACGCGCGATTAAACTTCGACGCGGGTTTGTCTTCAATACTTCAAATATTTTCTTACTGATTGCCTTCTTGATTCTTTTACCAATATGTCTTTCGCATTATTTGCTATATTACTAAACGTTTACCGGTACTCGCCTGGTTAGTTACCTAAGGTTGTAAATCCGACACAAAGCACGTATTGTTGTGGTAGCTGTACTTAAGGAGAATCAATCCTTATTCTAGGTTTAGTGTGATGTTGTCGTCAACTATGGTTATGTAGCGGCACATTTCTGTTTTTTTTATTTAACTTTATTTTCCTTATTTATAATTAAACATGATCTTATTAATGACGCAGGTAACTGAGTCGAGAATGTCGCTAATTTCTCTTGACGTTGTTAGGAATTTAATTACCCCATTACAAAGTTTAGAGTTCACCCCTTGAGATGTACTGGTGAAGCTAAACGTAAATGTAATTTCACTTATGTTCGAATTTGAGAGAGGAATCCATGAATAATATTATTCTTCAACACATTCCTATGTTGGAGGTCGCAGTTATTAATAATAATTTCGATTCCTACCAAACGCTTCATTTGGTAAAAAATCTCGGAAATGGTTATATAACAAATTCAATATCTCATCACTGGGCGTAGATATTTTGTGTTAGAAGAGGAAATCCAAAACATTTAGCAAAAGGTGTAATCCACTCAACAATTTTAAAAGCTTTAGAAAAAAAATCAGAGGAGTCAATTTGCGGACGCAGCAGATTCTGAAGTAAAATTATAGCTAAATACTACAGTTTACTTTGAAGGCAGTAAGATAGAATAGTGTAGGAGGTTCTGGTTACACATAGGATATATTTTTTTAGGTTAGATTAATATTATACATACCAAACTACTTAGCGCTTATCCCTTCCTATAAATATGTTTTCTAGAAATATTAGCTGTAGCAAGTAGATGATATCTTCAGTAATTACTCGTTAATAATTAAATAATTTAATAAATTATGTACTTACGAGATGTCTTATTATATATTCGGGAATTACGACGTATGCTTTACGTGCCAACCAGATTGCTACAGTGTAGTGTATCATGCTACGCCGTAGCGCTGTGTGTGCTACATGCTATCCATGCCTTACACGTTTACTATTTCAAAGTTAAATAAATAAATCAGCATGAAAAATACTATAATTAAGTTGATAATCTGTCATCAAGTAGCCAACAATGTGTTCCCGGCATCAGCACTTGAGAACCAGTATTATTTCTAAGCTTAGCGTTGTAGCTAGCTTCTATCCTATCGACCCGTAACGTCAGATCAGATGATGGTCAAACTGTAATGGCTAAAATATTTTGATACCTAGCACAATGGTTATGTAGTAGTAAGCGATTGATTCGCTGATAAATAAAATAATATGTGGGCGGCAATGGTAGACGGTGGTTAGTTGTTAGCCGCACTCACCATCGTACTAGTTGGGAAGTTAGACGCGAACCGCGCTCTGCAGTTACCAGCGGGCTTTATCTAACTCAGGTCAGTTCATGTATTTATTTGTAAGTTAACATCTGTCGTATGTCGAACTTATTTTGAAAATGTATAATATTTGTGTTGAGCATTATTTAATTTAAATTGGAGTCCTTCGTTATCGTATATTAGAAGATTAATCAGTGCAACCTTGCTTACCTAAAAACGGTGATAATGTTCTTATAGTAATATTTGTTTTAGGTTAGGTTATAACGAAAAAAACTTTTATGGTTTTCTTAGATGTATGAAAGAGCTTTGTTATTCGTTTCGTAATAGCGTCAGTGTAACAAAGAGAACTTCACAGTTAACCCTTTACGATTACTCATTATGTAACAAATATTATAATTTTTTTTTTAAGTGGACGTTTCCCATAGTTAGTTCTACGGTTTTGACTTTAATTTAATCTGATTCTCGTTTATTTCGGCGAACGCTTAGGAGTTTTGGATCTTTGATCATTGTTTTCGTTCGTCATGCATTTACGGATTGGTCTCTTTTTAATCAAACGTGACCAACTTAAAACTAATTGAATCTGTAACTCCGTAGTTTTAATCAATTACTGTTCTAGCTACACCACTCAAGTATTTTTTTAAATATTTATCCAATATAAATTAAATCGAAATTATCATTTGTAAAAATACAGAAGTCGTTGTAAAATAAATATCAAGTTTCTCAATTTATGCTTTCAAATAATTCTTTGCGTAAAAAGGATCAAAGTGATCAAGGTTTCAAAAATATGGATCAGGTTCGTGGAAGCCCTATTATTTTATACCCGTCTGAAGTATCACTTCGTGGAGCGCTGTTCGGCGGTTCGGCTGTCCGGGCAACCCGGGTTTGGATTTCTCGACACGCCTCGAATTTATATTAACAAAAAGAATTTACTGTTTAACTATACTTTTGTAAAAAAATATATTTTTCGTTGTCGTCTATAAATAAGAGGGTTCTATATATAAGAGGTGTTGAACAGCAGAGATGTTCAGACCAAACCACTCCAACACGCATTATACCTTGTTTAAAAACTAATGTGCTGTCGGAGTCCTAGATTCATAATATTAGTTTCTGTCACATTAAATAAAAAATATAATGATTATTTATTAATCCAAACATCAACAAGGGTAATGGATTAAATTCAAGAGTTGTCGATAAAAGGCGTTCATCAACGAGCTCTACGGGTTGAGTACCGTTCAACTTGTTTTCGACGCTATGCATTGATCGCCCTTTGTGTGTAGGTCCAAGTCACGAGATTAAAGCGCATTTATTTTTATTGCATATTTCATATCTATTACAGTGACTTTCCATCACGGTTTTATTTGTAAAAACCACAAATAGATATTTCTCATTAAAAGAAATTGTCAAAAAGGAACGATTTACATCGAATCGAAATACATCTGAAATTAAACCAACTTAAATTAAATCGATTCTGAGTTTCGATTAGAATAGATTTATCTAAAATATATGTGATCAGTGTTCCTTTTTACATAATTATTCCTTTATATAAATAATATCATCTCAAAGCTTGAGAGTCACGTGATCATAGTTTTATAGGAACTGAACTTATCACACCATGATTGCCTAGTGAAGGTTAGGTTAGGTTAGTATAACTAGTCTTGTGATTTTCTTAGTCATATTATTCACTAAAAATTACAATTATATATGTAGCTGTGGTTAAATGAAACATTGTTATTTGATTACGGCGGATATTACTAACTGTAGCGACCTAACATGGAAGATTATAATACTTGTGGGTAATCACTATTTAAAAATTATCCTTATTTACGTGGACAATAAGAGTATTTTGAAAATACTGAAAATGAATAGACACGTAATGAACGTTGAAGTTTTTTTTTTGAAACTGCGAATCAATTAATTTACAATAAACTTAACACTAGACCGAAGACACGGCTGAAGATCAATTTATATGAAAATATAGGGTGAATATATAATACATTATTATATCATATATAATGGAATGATTCGTGAAAAATTAAATAAGATAATGCCGATATGAAATTGATACCGCATCAATAAGCGATGTTCGGCGTGTGGTTTCAGCGGTTTTATCACTGAATATACCCGAATCTCGGTGCAAGTGATAATTTCAACGCGTTTTTTTAACTTCATAATTATTTTTAAAGAATTATCTTTCTCTTATTTTGTAGTTATAGTTATAATGATGAAATAAGATGTCATAATAGAAAGTCTGAGATCCCTATTAAATAATAAAAGCTCGGGTAAACAGGAACACTATTTGATGTTTATTATTGTTATTGTATTACTTTTAATTCTACGAAATTTAATATATAATTAACAAAGTGAATTATTAATTATCTTGTATAATAATTACACATTAAGTACTATACATTTTGTTTTACTTTTGTTAAAATAAGAATTCTTCATTTACGCCAGATTACAAAAAAAGTAAAGGTTTAAGAGAACTAGGTTTGGAGCAAAATAAATATACATGATTTTCGAGCGTCTTTTTAGTGTGTTATGTACTCTATATATAGCTTGTAGCAACTGCTGGTCTTAATATTTAACTTAAGTTATATCCAAACAACATTTATTATTTATGTGAAAATAATCGTAACAAAAAGATATATTCGAACAATTTTATCCAATAAGTTAAAATAATTATTAATTTTTAAAACAAGCTTTCATTCAACATTTCATTTGTATTAAATGTATTTTCGTAATCTTCTTAACGAGCCCTTTCATTTAATATATATAATATCATGGTGGTGCATAAAAAATTACTGCTCCGCCATCTTTGGGAGTTCGCCATATTAGATTTAGAATGACGTCAATTAGCTAACCATGCATTGTCATCCAAACTAAACGTGCATGCAAAATTTCAGTTCAATCACTTGGTGATAACTGTTATAAAATTCAGTTGAAAGATTTCACCCATACTAACAAATCTTGTAAAAATATAATATTTGTACACTTATCACTTGCGTACAGTTTCATTTTAAAATGGCTGAAATGCCAATTCACGTATCGAACAAAAAACATTTGGTCTCGTGTTCAACTGCGCTTCGATATTCTACATTACTTATTTATACTTGTTGATTTTGATTGACGAACATTATATGCACATACATACATAATTATATGCATATATCAATCACATAACACTCATTAGCTACATACAACCGAGACATATTTTCGGTATAACGGTTCAGAAAAGTGTTATTAATTGGCACATTATTAACGATTGATGTGGCATGAACTCAACACTTGTTTATTTATTTGTAAAACCTTCTCAATCGCCGCTAATAGAAGTTGCTGCTTCTACGTACGTTTTACTGTATAGATTGAAAGTAAGTTGTAGTTTTGTATATTATGGGTTTGTGCGCCCACTCGCCCTGACTCTCCTCACTACACGTATAAACGTAAGTGCATTGGCATCGTTCTGTCGCGGTCGGGGACGAGAGCTATTATTTGTTTAGGATTTCTTCGCCGCATAAAAATGCACCTGTTGACATTTCATATTGGAAACTTTGTTTAACATGAAACAATTGCGTTTGTGGAATTTTCCTTTTTTGTTTATTCTAGGTCTTTGTAATTTAGCAAAGAGATTTTCTATTCATACATTAAAATTATACCTGTTCTATGACAATTTTATGAGCTATTATAATAGGTATTTTGGCCCTATATCATCTTCAAACTGAGCAGACACGTTAGTGAATTTTACTTGTACCGTTTGTGCTTACACAAAGCAATACCTAGCCTGTCAGCGATCTGCATATCCCAGATACTGCGATATTATGACCATATCTCAAGAGGAGGATCAAATAATCTAAAAAAGCGGTTGTTAACCAGAAACGTTAAAGGAAAATGGACGTGAGGAAGACGCCCAAAACGGTGGTCGGACAGTTTCCGAATAACTAGAGCTACTAATCAGCATAGCTTTCTATCGAGCCGAGGATTTAAGTGTTAGTAGATTTTAACCATCGGAGCTCTAATATTGAAACCTTATCCTTTGCCAATATGCCTTCACTCTCAGATTATACCTACATGCCCGCAAATACCGTGTGCAATCCAAGATTACTGGAAGACTTGATGATCCTAAAATATGTCGCAACAGAGCTAATTTTAGTTTCAAATGACAACCGTTATCTATATAGTAACACATCCAAAACTGTATCAGCACACGTAGACTAATTTAGAATAAGTTTCGTGAGCACTTAAAGAGGTCGTTTAAACGAATTACCGATAACCTTGTCGAGGCTAAGCACTCGACCCTGTTCAAAGAGGTCAGCCTCGTGGGTCCTATCATTGCCTTTCAGGCTTTAATTTCGACTCTCTAATCCCGTACGCTCATCAATTAATAACGTTACATATAGCTATGAGCAGGGTTAGAGATACGGCGGATTCGATAGATTACATGTATATTTGTCGATATCTTTGTTAAGTTTTTTATGAAGAAGTTCAAAAATATCATTTTAAATGAATAAACTAATCTACCTATCAATACTCATAGTTAAGCTTCTAGATTAATTAATTACATTATGTTTACATTCTGATTATGACAATAACTTATGTTTATAATACAAATAACTAACGCATGCTAATTAATTTAAATTATCAATAGCTGAAAAGCTATCGCAGCTATTATGGTATTTCTGATAAATAATACGATAGTAAATGATTATTTATTTTGGTTTATAGGTTTTTTAATGACTAACGTTAATTATCTAGTTATTATTTTTAATGATGTTAATATAACACGTTTAATAATTTGATAAACTCATCAGTGTTTTATCAAAATATTGGTTATATTAAAAATTAAAGCAGGATATAATTTTTTTACAGAACGAATGAAATTTTGTAGAATTATTAAATGTATTTAATATTCCTGTTAATATAGTCAAGATATAATCAAGATAACATACCGTACCCTATATTTATACTTCATATTAGGGAATGAGAAAAAGACATTCTTTTTATTTTCAGGAATGATCAGTTATGATAATAATAATTATATCCGTTGTTGAGATGATCAATACTTTTAGTATATCACTAATCTATAACATCTCAATTTTTGAGGGTATGCGAAAAATTCGAACTCATTAATTATTCGGAATAAATAGAATATGTAAGTTCGATTCGAGTCTCGAATTGAATACTTCGATAGTTTCAATTTGTATGTTCTTTGGATAATTTGAAAATTTCGGATCATATGAATTTTGTAATTATTGAACTATTTGATTCAAACTTTGATTCGAACTTTGATTCAAAGTAATTGATTTAAACTTTTTTTACTTTCGAGACATAAATCGAATTATTAAAAAATGTACGAATTATTTGGAAATTCCTATATACGGACCGAATAAATATATATTCAATTTGATTTAATTCCAGTGCCATTTATACGCCCTGCTAATTTTATTTACGCCTATACTAATTAACTTGTTTAAACTCAAATGCCTTCCTTCACCTTTGGCCATTTCACCTTATTTGTTACTTTTCTTAAATTATTTCCTATTATTTTTTTTTTTATTGTATCTGTGTATACATACGTGTTATATGTTATTTATAACAATAATTAACGTGAAATACTACATAGTTACATATACATATATATACATAGTACATATATAGCTTATACTTGAAATATGAGGATGAAATATAAATTAAAATATTTTCTGTGAATTAAATTTTAAATCTAGGTAATCTTACAATTTTATCGTGGTTATAATGTATATGTTACCACAACACTACTCAGACATGTTAAGCAAGTATTCTCGCGTCGTAGAATGAAACGGTTAACTTTATGATCATCGAAACTGTAATAAATATTGTTATACTCGTGGGTAATAAAATGCCGTTCCACGTAAACAATTTATTCGTGATCAAAAAAAAAACTCCCAAATCGCTTCTGTATACAGACTGATTCCTTCCTTCAAGTATGTACTTGCGGAATCAGCCTGCATGTTCCTCTTCCAGTTCTTCTTTTATTCGCTTGTTTTTCCACTTTGCTTTCGAAATTAGAACTATCGTGGATCACGATACGACTCGCTTGTATAACCAAAGAGACGACACGAAATCTCTAGAAGGCCGAACCCTCAACATGCTGTAAACAACATACTTCATCGCCTTTAAACGGATGAGAACGTTTGATTTATAACCCTTTGTTTGTTGACAGTTGAAGCGATAAGGCTTTGTATATTTGCTTCGTCGAACCACTCCACGATACACGACTACACTATGATAAATACACGATATTTTAGGCACATTCCAGACGATTCTTGACATTTCGAGAATGGTGATTTTTTTCTATTTTTCTTACTCAGACCGTAACAATATTCAGGAGTATGGCCGTCTTTAATGTGAACATTTATTTTAGTTTCATGTCAGATAAAATTATTATGTAATCAGAACGGAGTGTAGCGATCAATAACTGACTAAAAATATGAGGTCACAGGTCATGAGGTTAAATATGCCACTTGCTAATTTAGAGTTCTTCACCGCTACAATTAGGAGTACATATAATAAGGTAAAATATTTTACGTGCAATTGACTATTTATTATAATATAATATACTTTCACTGATTAAGGGTACTAAAATAAACTTTTAGATGTATTCTATAGGATAAGTGAATCCTTCAGTAGCTGTGTTAATCTTCTGTGTAGTAGATTAATCTCTTAGAAATATGAGAAAAATATCCATCTCAATATGAGACAGAGATAAAGCGAAAAATAAATCAGATTATTTAAACTGAAACGTTCAACAATAGAAGGTATGCCTAAACGTAAAGCAGCAGTCAGTCGGAACCAGCGTTTGTAAGTGAGAAAGAGATAAATTATGCGAGTCGTGTTCACTTGGCGCTCAGCCAACCTGATGTGTCTTGCACTTCCTGATATATTACTTAAGATTTTGCTTTGGAAACAAATTCTAGAACTTAAAGCAACAACACACTTTTACAAATTCATTTTACTACTACGAGTATATTTACTGCTACTATCCGACGTATGCAGGACAATTGCTTTACACGGTATTTGTTCCGTTTTTCCCCCAGTCAAACCCTAGGCGTTCTTAATTCGAACCTAATCAGTAAACATAAGAAGTCATTTAGCAAGAAAAATAAAAATAATTTGTTCTCAAACGTATAAAAGCCCGAAGCGAAGTACGACAAGGTATTTCACTCTGAAAAAAAACCCTAGGAGGAAGTTGGAAGTCGGTAAAAAAAGTTAATACGTTAAACAGGCGGTGCGGTGCGACGCCGCGTCGCGTCCACCCGTTTCGTGAAATTTATTGATATAATAAATATAACCGTATTTTCATTGTTTGGAGACGAAACCTGGTTACATTCCGCTCGGCTCTTGAGGAGAGGCTTAAACAAAGCTTTCGAAGTTATATCCGGTTACATACTTTTAGGATATTGTAATATGTTTGGTAATACATATTTTTACTGACGGCACGAGCGAGATAACCGATCTAATCACGCAACGTGCTGAATAATGAGATTTCCGAGCGCAGCGCTAGCGGAATATCGATACATCAACGAATGAAAATAACTACTAATGATAAGCGAGAAAAAGACAAAAGTGTATATGCTGACTTCAGCAATAACTTCTAGGATACATTTAATCACAGACTTTTAGGGCAAAACTACGGAAATATTACTTTGTAAGGTGGTCAAATCTATTGCTTAGAAATTTGAGTGAAATTTAGATTTTTCAGTAGGTCACCCAACGCACTGATATATAATATATTAATGCCCCAACGTAATAAATTCTATTGGAACATAAAACATGGCATATTCACGCACAATCTGAGTATTAATGCATTTCTGCTTACACTGCAATATATATCGTGATAAAATTCGGTTATTATTTTATTATCAAACAGTTGGACTAGAGTGGGTGCGAAAATGGTATGCAAACAAATGAGAAGTGGTCCCCGCGCCCTCACCCCCGCCCGCACTGTTGTTCCCGGAGAAAGCTATCATTCACTCGGAGTATTATATCTACCTGGCGGAGTGGGAGCGCTCTTATCTCTTTGTGTTCACATTATTTATCTTAAGACCGCCTCGTTTAATCCCACGATCCTAAATTTAAATTGTTGTCCAAAAATAATTATAATTTATAAAAAATATTTACATCAGTATATGACTGATATTTATTATGACAATAATCTTGAAATGGTAGATGTGGCTAGTGGGATCACTTTCAGACCAAAAAGACGCTTAAGGACTGATTAGAAAACTATTTATTTTAACTTGAACATTTTTAATTTATTTTAAATGAAACGTTAACATTGTGAAATATATATAAAATACAAGAGTTATGTCAGATAACTAGACATGATTCTTACTCAAAAGATTTTCACGGAATAAACAAATATGACACAATTCAATCTGAACAAATAAAACTGACATTCCAAATTTAAAGTAATTCAAACATAATACATAAACCAAACAGATCAGAGTTAACATCAAAAGAGTATGTATAATCTGAGATTACCAATCAACAAATAACAACAAGAAAGTTATGCTGTTAAGGTTAGCAACGTCTCGTGCGAACAGAGTTCATCATGTATTTTATGATATTTATAATTATAGGTTGAATATTTACGACGTGTATAAAATGCGACGTTGCTAAATTTTATCGCATGACCTTTAGATAGACAAGTTTATGCTTTACTTTACGTAGACATCTCATATAAATAATACATAACTGTTTAGTAGCTTGTTGGAAACCCTAGAACCTACGTGTCATAAGTTTTTTGACACTTTATTATTATTATTAATTTCTTGACACCTTAATAATTGACTCAAATTAAAAAATGATGTTTTAGCCACTTTTTTAAATAGGTAATTCGAACTAATTTAGCTAACAGATAGGAATTTTTGAGCAGCTACAATAATTATATTTTAAAATAAATAGACAGATTTTTAATTATGATTAATTTTTTAAACTGCATAAATGAGTCGGTCACTAGATCATATATGTATAACTCAGACCAAAAGAATATTATAGACGTATCGTTTACAATCTATGTATACTAATATAATAAAGCGGAAGTTTTTTTTTTTTTGTTTAAAAACGCTAATATCTGGAATCACCAATCGGATTCGAAAAATTCTTTTGTATATGATAGCCAGATTCACAAGGAATAGTATAAGCTATCTAGCATTAGGCTACACCTCTCGGCTAACCTTAAATATTAATTTTTGTTAAGTAAGTTGGAATAAATAGCGTACCCTAACTGCTTAATTGTTAGTGATACGTAAATACAATGTTCTACAAAAATATTGATTTTTAGTACATCTAAAAAAAAGTCCGTAATACCATATGCCTATCTCTTATACATAAGCCACAATAAGGTATTTTGTGACAAAGTTTAATTTAAAATTGAAAAGTGATTTATGAGGAATATGATTAGGCATGGCATATTAATCCTTACGAACGAAAGTTACTTCATCATCAAGACAATTTTATGTAAATAAACTTTGCCCTTTATAGCATGTTGTTTGGACGAATGGTATGGCAGATAATGTAAAATTAAAATAATTCAACACTCGGTTCAGGTCTATAACTATAGGTGTAGTGACCCGAACGACGGATAACCCTGGCCACCCGATAAAAACATTTTTATACTGAAGTATTGCAAATCATCAACAAGCGATTTCTTTGAAATTATACGCGGGTGAAACCGCGTGGCACAGCTAGTACTAAAAAGAAAAGGAGTACTTATTTTATTCTTTACAACAGTCGTACGGTGTTGTCATGATGCGTCTATTTTTCCCAAAAATATATTGCAACTTTCGAGAGTATTAAAGTGAAGTTATAAGATGAAGAAGAATCTATATTTGTTTAATATAAAGTTAACTTAAACGTTTGATGTTTTTAGTTTACCAAGAGAACAGACTTTATGAAACAAAAGGGTAGTGACGATTCTGAATATTGTAACTCATAACAACCCATTCTTCTCATAACATGTGATGGAAAAGCACATGATATACTGAGATAAAATTACATATAAAAATCAGAATTAGAAACCACTATCGGGAGCGCAGTGGCAAAACGGACTTACTACGGGAACTACGGGAACTATTACTCGTATAAAATCAAGATTTCTCATGTTGTTGATTTTTTTTTTTATATTAAAATGTTTGTAAACCCCTTCTTAAAAATATTATTGAACGCTTATTTATTTCATAAGTTACATTAAAAGATTTATATTTTATTGAAAAATATTGATGTTTTGTCGGGATTTTACATATTCTGGTAACACTACGCACACAATCGCAAAATTATACATATACTACCGTTACGCACATAGATAACTTAATTCGGCTTCACTTGTTTGTTCTATACGCTCAGTCTATATTGGCCTTTTACTCTGAGATTGTAAGTAGTTGAAATTACATTGTGGTGTAGTCCCTTACAACTTACATTAGATAACTATTGGTTATTGCCGAAGACATACGAGTAGTAAAAGGTAAAATGCGAGCAACCTCGTAATATATGAAAATTGTCAGTGTTTTTGTTAGTTTTGTAGAGAATATGACGCGGACGCGCTGCCACCTGATGATTGATCGTGGATCCGCGCCTGTGATTGATGATGGGTCATTGAGACATGCCACACTCGCATGCTAAGCCTATCGCAAAAACTATAATCTGATTGCTCAAATAAATGTCAATGAATTTTTAGTCGAACGAATTGTCTATTTTTACAGCAGAAAAAAAGAATATGTACATTAGTGAATGGAATGAATCTAGTTAGTTTCTTGATTAATATTGAATGTAGAAATTTTATAGACATAACTGTCATCTAACTTGATATTAAGTGATGCTGTGTACGAAGACATGCTAAGCCTAGAATGGAGACTGGTATAGTGTAGCCGTTGGTATATAAGAAACAGGTGACCGGTGAAAGGTTTTTATATAAGAGTGATAGCTAGCTAAGCCTGCACTAGAATGCAAAGTATATTGTACTTATTTCAACCAGAAGAAGGTACTCCCAACTTTAAAAATTCTGTATTCTTCAACTAATTCAGTAAATATACCTGTAATCGAGAAGAGCTGGTAACAAAGGGGAACAGACCTAAGCTTGAGTTTCCAGGGGATTGGCACGCCGAAAAGGTAGAGGGGTTCGAGTGTCTTCAGTAGTTGCCCGGGATTAAAGAGAATCGCGGTACTCTTATCAGAGTTGAGACCTATGCGCCATTTAAGAGAGTTATGATATGAGCAGGAAAAAGCTTGAGTACTTCGTTCCTGATACCGTCGGGACCGGGTGACTTTACAGGCTTAAGGCCTCTAATAATGGAACAGACTTCCTCAGATGTAACGGGAATTAGGATATCCGCTGGGGGGATTGCGATTAAATCCAGTACCGAGGATGTACGGTGTCTACATTGTCGCAGTTAGGGGAGTACTGGCTCTTCAGGCTCGCGGCAAGGCATCGACGCTGCCGAACACGTGACGAAGACCAGGTTCCTTGTCAAGGGGTATTATCGGGATGGAAGGTTCGGATTTCAAAGATCGAGCGAGTTTCATTTAAGCTAAGGAACTTGGCACCTTGGCAAACTTGGAAGTTTATTGTACTAAATAATTATACTCCCTAAGTATTATTTATTTGTTCCACTAAGTTTAAAAGATAAAATTACGAATTTTTATTTATTTCTCAATTATGTTTATCATTTACAAAGTCTCACTTATCCAAGTTTTCGTTAGCATGCTCTTACCGTGACGTCACTCAGTTTTCATAGACTGAAACTGCAGGCTCATTATTGAATTCGAGTGCATTACCAAAATGTTCTTCTATTTAAGATCATATTTGCCATTTCACCTATTAGAAAATTTGAAGGAGTCCAAGTGTAATTTATACCATAAAGAGTAATAAATTGCGAGAATATGTAATGAACTGCAATCCAAGCCAGGTGAAGCTGTCAAAGCCTCTAATGGGTCCAGGACCCTAAGGCTAAGAGTATCGCCAGATCAAAAATAAAAAAAACGAAGTGCACTTGATTCAAGTTTTAAGTCCTTGAAATTAGCAGTAAAACTTATATTGGTTGAGTTTTAACAGTTGGTCATTCTCCGGAGAAGGCTCTGGCGGTTCGCCAACTGCATATTAGCGTAATTGCACACTGTTTTGGCACGAGATTGAAATCGATATACGCCTGTGCCACTTAAAAAAATTATAATGAACACGTGTCGGCTGGTGGCTCTCATTCGGCCAGTGTTAGTATAGATGAGATTTTTCTCTAAAGTTTACTTTAAATAAATTTAGGTCTAAATGAAGCTTAGTAAAAGTTCAAGTGATTTTTGTATAGTAGCAAAGCAAAGTACATTTCAAACCCAAGTATTTCCAAGAGATCAGCTAAGTATTGCCGGTCGTCTCTGGTGAGCTTGCAAGCTTCTTCACAGTTGGATAATGCACTGACTGATCTCGAAATACGACAAACCAAAAGAAACGTCACAGATGGATTTATCACCGGGTAAATATACTCGACTACTCTCCGTCTTTATTATTTAAAAAAAAACAACGGATTTATGCATACTTGCAATTATAACCATAAATTAGATTGGTTTGATGAGTGTGACCTTGACTCGGGACGTAAGCTGGGTTACATAATGTGTTCCCGTTCTCGTACCGCTCGCGCTCTATCCATGATTGCGTTGTCTCTCTGCCGTCGCGTCGTGCCGTGTGACTCTAGGCCGTGTGGGGTGCGGGGCGCGGGGCGGGCTCACAGGACAGCATCCGGTCCGGATAGGAACGAAAGCGTTTCCGGTTGGAGGCCTACTTGCCTTTGTATTATGTATGCTCGTGTTTGTGGTGAGGTCTCTTTCATTTTCAATTCATTTTATGTGGTGAGTGTTTATCTCGTATGAACTGTTTCTATTGTTTTTTTTTGCGTTATTATACTTAGAAAATTGATATAATATCACGTTAGTTGTGTTACGGTGAAGGTGTTTGATGTATGATGTGAAGCTCGTACTTTCTATTCTAAGCTTAAGTTATTTCAGTTAATTGTATTAATGTATTATCAAAAAAAGGTACACACAGAGCACGCAATAAACTTATTTCATGTACAGTATCTATCATTAATTATTTATCATAACAGATTCCAGGTGACTGTGGATCATAGTCATTATAATGAATGTACTACTCAGCCATATTGTACCGGCTGTGCGTGGTAGTACCGCCCGTAAATCAACCGGCGAGTTCCTACTTGTGGAATCGTGGACCATGCATATCGCCTCCGTATGTACGATGCTATGTTAACACAACTATAAAATGTAAATAATATTCGTTCATTATATTAAGAAGTGTGTGCGTGTGTGTATGTAACACGCCGTTAAAATACCAATTTGCTAGATAAACAAATATTTTGCGGAGTCGGCTCCCTTCGCAGAATTTTATGCTGACACCGAACAGGGAAAAGGGTATAATAATCTTTCCGGGATATTTTGTAATTTATTATGATACAAAGGGTTCCCGTAAAATAGCACGTTATTTTAATTTGCTCTGGAAGATATTTTTTTACACTTTTAATACTATTATTAATATATATGTTTAATATAATTTAATAACAAATTTATTTACTACTAGCTGTGCCCGCGGTTGCGCTCGCGTGGACTACTAAAAAGGTTTTTATTTTTAGTGCGGAATCGTAATCATTTTTGTAAAATAAAAGTAGCCTAAGTTATTCCTTATAATATCAGCTATCTGCAAATGAAAGTCCCGTACAAATCGACAGACAGACAAAAATTTAAAAAAATGTTTTTTGAATAGGTATCGTATGTGAACTTTATTTAGTAAAAACCTGTTACTTTGACACAAACAGACACTTCGATTTTATTATATGTATAGATTAAACGTATTATATTGTAGGAAGACGAAACTACTATTAAATCTATTACAGGCGGAAGTAGCTAAGTAATTTCGGATAAATTATTTACGATGGATTTCCGCAATGTAACGACTTCATTAATCAAATATTAAGTAATTATGAAACTAGAGTACATTACTTTGACTTTTATCTCTCGTAGGAGATTGTTGTTGGCTCTTGAGATGTAATTCTGTTAGCAGTCATGTACTTACTACGTGTTATGTGTTACACTCACTCAGCAAATCAATTAATATCATTAAAATCAAATAAAAAATGTAGACATAGACAAGTGGCCTCACCCCAACATTCGAATTGTCACCGGTCCAACAGATATCTGGGCAATCGAGCGGCACGGGGCCTATCAGTTTTCTCTCTAGTACTGTTATTCCAGAACATTTTATAAACGAGATATTACATTGATAAAATATTTATTATATTCTTACTTGAAATACAAATGTTTCGGTTCAAATAATGCTTCAAGTAATCCATCATTTTACATCGACTCTACAGATTATCTACATGTTAGAACATAAAATAGTATACTTTCAAGTAAATTTGTATATTTCTCAGGATATATAGTTGTAAAAATCCAACACGCTGCAAACAAAGCATGACTACTAATCCGAGCGAGGTTCGATTCAACGGATCGCTTGCGTAGCTCCGTCGCGTTGTCTGTTCCCTAACGTACTACTCGCCTTGCGTAATACTGAGTGCTCCGGATACCTTGATGTAGTTATGTCACGGAAGTGATACGATTTATCGTATAAAAGACTAATAAAGTGGTAAAGACTAATAAGAAGGGTCCTGGTGTTTTTTTTTGTATTCTTAACTCGTGTTGTCAAGGATAAATTGACTTGAGTGCCGATTATAGGGACTTCCGTTCCGTTTGAATGGTGGTGTCGAATAAACTTCAACTGCACAGTGTAATATATTTCATCTGCGAAACCTCAACACGCAAGTTTTTTGTTTGTTTTTTTTTTTTACACGATACATGTTTTGTGTGCCTGTAGAAAACAGTAAGAAATTTTTGAAGCGAAACTTCTTTAAATGTTTTAGGAGTAAGGACATTAACTCAAAAACAGTGTAACGTCACGAATGGAAGTTGTGAACGGAACGAACATTCGAGAAGCAGAAAAATATAAAAAACCAAGTGATTAGACTTAGCCTCACTTTCGTTTTTGTATTTCTAAAAATGTCTTGTAAGTAACAATTTGCTACTATATCTAAATTGGATTTAAAAATCGTAAAAGCTTTGCTTCTCCTGTTTATCCCGCGACACCTAACGGTTTTTTTTCTTCCACTATTGTCCGATCTGCTACTGCTTATTCACAGTCACCAAAAATATTTCTATATTTATAGATTTTCGAACGCAAAGTACGAAAAATGCATTTTAATATAATTTTAATTGTTCACTTGAATATCAATGTAAATTTAAGAGCTTTCTTATTGTATAGGTACTATCCAGAACGGTCGCGGCCGGCTCGCCGCTCGCCGCTCATGACAATTAGTTCGGTGCAAGCGAACTCAACAATATTATACAGTTATATGAAATAGCTTTACTACTATTTTCATTCATTTATAAAGTTTTATAGAGTTTATATAGTTTATATGGTTTATATAGTTATCAAACAGAATCCATTTTTCATCGCAGGTAACAATGCGGTTCAAAATTCCTTCATTTGTGTGTCTGTTGAGCAGTGCAAGGCACTTCTCGACGCGTACTTCGCGCTGGCGATCATTGACTTCGTGGGGCACCCATTTGTCAAGCTTTTTTACCTTGCCAATTTGACGCAAATGGACCAATATTGTTTTGACGCTAACGTCGAAAGCTGCTGCTAATTCAGCCGTAGATTGTGTATCATCAGCTTACACAATCGCCTTTAATTCGTCATTGTCGACCAAAGTCTTCGGACGACAGCGAGGTTCATTTTTCAGGTCGAAATTCCCAGAACGGAAGCGAGCAAACCAATAACAGGTGGTGCGTTGGTTTGTAGTGTTAGCTCCGTAAACTTCGTTGATGTTGCGTGCCGCTTGTGCGGCGTTACTGCCACGACGGTACTCATATTCCATAATAATTTCATAGGTAAAGACCTATTATTAAAAAAGTCATATATTGTATCTGCAAGGATTTTCTAATAACTTCTAATAAACTCAAAATGTTAATAGCGAGATAGCAGGAAAATATACACGAGTCAATGTACGCATACTTATAGTTATTGCAAATGAAGCCAACGCCAGAGAAAATAAGATCCAACTGGCCACCGATCTATCAGAAGATCTATTATATTATAATAATAATTTATATCACCTCACTGCCGGGAAAATATATCTCTTCCTTTTTTCTATTCTTTTAAAAGGAGAAAAATATTTGTTTTTAGAAATAATAAAATAAACGTGGACAGCTGAATAACGAATGGCGAGACTCAAACAAGATTATGTGTGATTGATGAACTGTGCGTCTACGGTTGCGGCTGTCACGCGGAAATATACGGAACAATGAAATATCACGACAAACGCTCGGTAATCAATTAGATACGCAGTTTTTAACCTAGAAGTAACATTTTTTTTAACTGTTTGTTTGTTTTTTTTTATCATAAAGGACCTACATTTTCTTTTAAACGGTCTTCCAATGAGCCTATTAGTATTTAAGCAATAATATTATACTTTATATAAATATACCTCTATATTATAAAATACGAGTTCTGTTATTGCCCGCAAATTCTTTTGATTTTCCACGGACACTATGAGTATTATCTAATTTGAAAGTTGACTATCTTCTATTTTATTTAATTGTATTTTTTTATTACTGCTTAGTCCCCACAGAAAAGCATAATAATGTATAGCCTGTACTCTTCCTCGGATTCTGTAATACACTTATTTGTTGAAACTATTCAGGTGCCGCCTATTGTACGTTGATGGAACTATGTCAGCACTTTTACGCAAGTGATAACAACAACAGAACAAAGTTTCAACGCAATTGTATGAACGATGCACGCATATGTACAAACATTAATTTGTATTTAAAGAACCATTGTGTTATGTACGTCCTTATCAAGTACGCTGACGTTTATAGTACATAAAGATCTCGATTCCTAATGTTAGATTCATACAAATGATCAGTCAGTGTATCCGGTCTTTATTAATATTATTATAAAGCAGATTTTGTTACGGCACGCTTTCTGTGGATAGTTGTGATAAACAGGAATTGCAATAGAAGGCATTGTTGAATGATTCGAGAGAATAGTATCGTACAAGGAATAATAGTGTAAAATGTTACGATGTTTCTCTGATACGAAGTTTCTCTGACTATTATTTTTCAAAAAAAAACTATTAAAAATATATCTGTAATATTTTATTTATTTAAATAGGCTTGCGTTTTTTCGGCCATTCAAGTCGTACGTACACAAACGTAATTTAATGGTAAGAGCAAAAGACATCTGGGGACGGCGCATGGTGGGCTGAAATCGGAGCCTCCCTTACATAGAATTTTAGAAAAGTGAAAAGTGTTATTTGATAGTTTTAAGTTTACAGTTTTGTCAAAACGGTCATATCATTGAATTATTTAGCAATCTCAAGTTTTAGTTTTACCTTATACACCATACAGGTAATATGGACTTGTAAATTTCAAATGTATGAAAATGGATTTTCTTTTCTTCATAACTTTTTTTTTATTCTGTGTTGTAAAACTGAAAATTACACGTATTGTTACCGGGGTGGTAACGAAGCCTTAGATTCTTTGACCTTGACCCGGGCAAGGCAAAAGGTATAAATAATTAAAAATACATAATTAGACACAATTTTCTTTTCAATTGAATCCACAACCTGTAGATCTATTGTCAATATTAGTACTTAGTACAGCTATTAATAAAATAAGATATGTTTAAAATCATGGTAGAGCCTAATTCACTCATTACCTATCATAAAAAATTCGTTTAAAAACTTCAATAAATCTATTTTTATTTTTTTTATCAAGTCGTACATTACATATGAACTGATATATACAGAGCTGTACCTTTAGAACCGTAATGGGTAGTCGGTTGAATTTTCACGAGAGTATTTGTTGTTACGATGAATTTATGAATAAATAATTAAACAATAAAGCAGCACAAACTTGATAGAACCAAGAAATGTGCTTTTTAAACTTTTTTGTTTTTCTCTGTCATAAAAACGGTAATTCATACAATCATCTTTGGTGTCATTATTATAAAAACCCTTAAGTAAAATAAAATTTAAAAGCGTGTAACCGTCACACGCAATTATAGTAAAACTTGAATGCTCACCATTATCCCGACGGCCACCATCGTCCCAACGATTACCACCATCCCGACGGTCACCATCATCCCGGCGGTCACCACCATCCCGACGGTTACCACCATCCCGACGGTTACCATCATCCCGGCGGTTACCATCATCCCGACGGTCACCACCATCCCGACGGTCGAATAATATTTTATCACTAATTACATCCTTTATATAAATGTATTAATGACGCCATATTGCCGTAACGGATTTCCGTTGCATTGTCGTCCAGTTACCTCCTAGTCGCGCCTAAAGAAATTTTACTTCAAAAATAATAAAAAATTGCCAATTGCATGTCGGGCCAAGCACTTATACGTGTTACTTCTCCAAATACGTTTTATAAGTTGTTCGATTATTACTCGTTAACCTGTAAAACCTACTTAGGTATGATAGTTTTCATTTTAACTTGATTATATACACAACTGCCGTGAATTTTTTACATATCTAAAAACTACAATGTAGCTGGCAGTGGGGATTCTTGAGTCTAGCAAAAACTACCACTTTCAAGCTTAATATTTTGCAAATGGGTCCCCTGAATCAATAAATGCTTTTCACAGACTTGCAATATTTTTTAACGACACCCACGCTATTGGATAGACGAAACAAAACAAAATCATCCCCACTTTACGTGTAGGGGAAGTATCCTAAAATATGTTTTTGAACATTATATTTTACCACTTTGTCGACGTTTTATAATATGTAAACCCATACTAAATTACAGCTTTTTAGTACTAAGATTCTCGTGAGCTAAGCCGCGGACAGACAAACGGCCATGGCGAAACTACAATTGTTGACTTTGGAACCCTAAAAAGCGGCTAAGTGTGAGTCGGGGGAGTCGGGAGCTGAGATACCCCGAACTAAATGAAAGAAAAACAAAAGTTTTTTTGGTAAACATACTGGACACGCGAAGTACCCTAATCATAAGCCACAATGGCGTGGTCGCGTGGACGCGTCGGCTATAAAAAAGAACGTTGTGTACTGACCTGGCTCCCTCTCTTGTGCGAACAGCAAATCTCTACTCCAGGGTGTCTGGTACAGTCGTCCAAAGAACCTGCGATTGTGTGTTGGCGAAATTTCAGTGCGATTTTCTGCGGGAGCGCGGGATGCGTAAGAACAATAGAAACTCAACCTCCGTGAGAGTACGTGATGATCAAACGCAAGTCGGTTACAAATCGTACACGACGGAGATGGGGTGGGAGATAGTAGGTGATAGATAGGAGAAGATGGCGCTACCACATACTATAGCACAAATGTTATATATTATATGGTGGAACTGAGCTTGGCCGTCTTTAAATATTCTGCAGTATAAATTATGTTCAGTATACGCAGCAAGCGACAAAACAAAAGTTCGTATCTCCAATAAGCAACAATTTAAAAAGTAATGAAGAAGCAGCTGTATTCTGGAACACTTCACAAACTTATGAAGTCATAAAAATAATACAAAACTGGTAATCCAAGTGCAGACGCTGGGAGATGACTTCACTGGAAAGTTGTGCAGCGGCTTGCATACTCGTACACTTAGCGGGCGCGCCTCGCGTACTGCTGCACTTGAAACTTCACTTGACAATCGATTATAAGTTTTGTATATACTTTTTTTGTAAAAAAAAGTCATATTCCTCGGAAATGTGCCATTTTGGAAGCTTATTGCTTTCTCTACGAACTTATAAGTAAGATTTATTTGTAAACGGGTAAATTAACCTTGGTTTCTATTATTAGGAGGTATACTCGTGAATTTGTCGGACGATTCTATGCATACCAAATTCCAGTAAATAAAGAGCCTCTAAAGAGGAAGAAAGTGATAAGCACTTAGAACAGATTGAAATAAAGTATAAGTTAACACTCAGG
Source organism: Saturnia pavonia (assembly GCA_947532125.1). Lineage (NCBI taxonomy): Eukaryota > Metazoa > Arthropoda > Insecta > Lepidoptera > Saturniidae > Saturnia > Saturnia pavonia. Next base: position 17,356,369 of record OX383904.1, read on the forward strand.
TGAATTTGAATAGAGATGCTATATAAAGATTAATAAATAAAAATGAAAATAATATTTTTACTGAATAGCGTTGAATAGAGTGAATGAAAGCTGTCTTTTTGTCGTTGCCTCCGAGACGTGATTACTAGTTGAGACGTGATAAACCCACTCCGGGTACGGTAACTCGTGTAATAACGATTCACGTGACCTCAGATGAGAACTCTCATTCACAGCGGAAAGTCTTCGTCTCGCAACTCTAACTGGATTAATGTTACTATATTACATCTAACTTGACAGTATTCAAACGTTATTTGGGTCAAACGAGTCACCTGGCCGTCAATTTTTATGACCTTAAGGTTTTTGTTCTCAGTAATTCCATATTTTTCGAGTTTTTTATGTTTATCATCAAGCCAGGTCCCTATTGGGATAAACGGAATGAATAGAACACTACTTTTTCTATCCTTACTATTTTTTTTCTTCCTTCCGATTCATTGAAACTTCATGCCCATTCCTAATGCTTCTTATACTCCCTACGGTCAGAACTGTTTTATTTGGGCCGCAAACACGTGTCCCGTTTATCTCGGATTTCTACTTTTACACGCATTCGCTTTTTTTAAGAATGGTTCATGTTACACCGGGCCGAGCGACCGGGACACGGTCAGACATTTGTAGTATATTTTTTTATGAAGTTATTCCCGGTTAATTAATAACCCTGTGTAACATGAATCATCCTTTTATTGTATAAAAAAATCATCCTTGAACTTTTAATATAATTTATCGACAGAGTATCGTAGACTCGTAGCAAATCGTAGCCGCTACGTTTCGTAACGCGTACCATCTGGCTACGAACTTCAAATGCTTATAATGTGATTTAAAATTTTAAAACTTTTTACATTGTTTCGTTGAAGTATTGTTTGGTAAGTATTCTGTTGTTTATCGCCGGATAGAACCTAAACAATCGTTCAAATTTTGTTATATTCTACATTGTGTATTCATGACTAAGATGTTTTGTAAATCTCCAGATACTCGAATAAATTGTGATGGTAAAGACTTTTTGGTCGCAAATAAAAAATAAAAAAATTTCATTGTTAATTTGATTACGCATAAATCCAAAAACAGTTTGTTTTTCATTTCAAACTTTGTATCGTTTTCTTTCGAAACTATACTTAATTCACTGAGTTTTCCCTAAGTACGACACGACGGTGCTAGAGGTAGTCAGTCCTCGTACCGTGTGTTATTCACGGCAGATCTGAACAATAGATTTTATATTGCACTGTATTTAGATTGAGCGACTTGATTAAAAACATGAAATTGTAACATTTCATTTTTCGTTTAATAAAACCACAAACGTTATTGTGTGTAAATAAATGTCGAATAAAATATTTGAAATAAAAAATAATGTAATGAAAATTAATATGCCGAAATATATACCACAAATATAAATGTATTAAGTAATAAATCCACTCGCAAAGGAGAAACGACGCGTCCGATCAAAACCACAACAAATTTAGAAATTGCTCGTTGTTCTCAAAGCTTCGTTTAAATACGCTTGAGGCCAACATCTTTTTCAATTTAATATTCATGTCGACATGATTTATAATCTTATCCGTACTTATATCGAACACTAAATATTACCTGTTTTTATCCGTCAAGACAGTAGATAAGCAAAATTGCTTTAGAGGTTAAATATTTAATTTAAAGACGTGTGGATATTTATGTAAATTGTATCAGTATAATATTATTGTACACAATACATTGTAAGTTGAGCAGTGTACAGAGTATCAATTCAAATAAAAATATTCAAACATCGACGGTAACATAAAAATCGCTCGTCAAGGCAAATTGTGAGCGATGAAAGCAAATCTTAGCGCTTCGTGCTCTATTCATAAAAATATCATTTTTTTCGCAGTTTCCACGTCGTTCCGTTCCGTTCGTGAACGGAACCGATCCCCTCCCCTCACCATCCAACTCGCCCGCCGCACTCGTACAAGCCGCAGATAAAATAATTTCAGTAGTAATTCAACGCTAATGCTGGCGTTAAACATCTCCGGCGATGAAAAATGGGTAATTTTGTAAATTGTGATAATATTTTCGGATAGCAGCGGTTTATGGATAAATAATACATAAACTTTGAACCTTATGTGTAAAAAAATACATGATATTTTTGTATTAACGTTTTACATGAGTGTTAAAAAATTTAGGTTTATTTCATAAAGTCCGCTTCATCTGCATTGATATTACTACATGTTTCTTTCAAAAACAGATAAAAATAGTTACAAAATAATTCTTATTGTATAAATAAATAAGTTTAAATAGTTCAGAAAATTAAAAACTCACTTACATTACGCACTAAAAATTATAAAATATTCTAGTCTTATAATAACATCCTGTTACCAACATACCAAGAGTTCAACTATCCACCTAGCTCCATCACCAGACCCTCGTTACCAAGCCCAATCTATTGGATTTGTGAGCCAAAACTCTAGGGGTTTTCTAGTAGCCACTGATATGTTCCACTATCCACTTCCTGGCTCCACCATCAGATCAGCTCCAAGATACCAAATTATAGTGTTATCATCCGAACTAAATATACATATAAAGTTTCATTTTGATACGACAATTACATGTAGGTTACAATTGACTTCCAAGATTTTATTAGATTGTTTGTTAGTTACTTACAAGTGAACCCAATACAAGTGTGTTAATTTTTCATAATACGCTAACACTTCAGAACAGTCTTTACCGGAAGGATGGAGGGGGAATTTAATTTGAAATATAATCCTTTTGAAAAACGACCGACGCAATTATTATTTAGGTTCCTCCGTATAAAACGAAAGGAAGCGTTTTATACATTCTGATCTTTTGATCTAAGTCTTGATCGAAGTAGGATGACCCTTAGAATGGTACCTGACTGAGCTGATCATCTAATTAAATTTTCTGCTTTGACAGCCAGTTCGATATTGGGAAATGATTTACTACTATTTGTAATTTAGGTCTTTAAAAGTCGAATTTTTTGTAGGCTTCGTATCCCTGTCCGTCTATGTGGGATCTGAGAGCAATTTCATTGAGTCATCATCACTTCCAAATCTGTTTATTGTTCAGTTGTGGGAAAAAAGTTTAACGTGACTCCAAGCCGGAAGAGCTTTATTAAGAGATCAAGAACTAGTAATTTACTGTCTTCTTTTATGAATTAGGTGTTTATGTATTGGTTTATATTGATACCGTAAAATTTATCGGATATCTTCGACCAATCAAAAAGTTTCCCGCGATTTATCGCGCGTCCCCAACTGCTACACGAACCCGGGATTGATTTAATTAACTCCCTCCCGCGGGAAAATTGTTGGGGCGTATGTTTTCTCTATTTTTTCTGTTCGTGAATTCATGAATTTTCATTCTATCGTTTACGTGATAGGCATTTTAAATGCAAATCTTGATTGTTTTTCGTTTGGAAAGTGATTTGCCTTTTTCAAAGGTAAATACGTTTATTATCATCCAAGTTTATGACATCTGGTTAAACAAAGCATTTATTAATCAAGGCGTTCCATTTTATTTCAAGACTAGAAACCGCCCACGACATTATTTTGACAGTATTTGTGTTTTATCGTCTATGTCATGGTGAGTGTTCTGAAGAGTTATTTGGCCTTATACCATAATCTCCCTTCTACTACAGAATCACATGGTCTAGTATACGAAGCCACAGCTACATGGTAGCGTCCATCTCAACACGAACAAAGAAGTTTGCAAACGCTCAAGTTTGCCGTTCTGTGAAGATATGGGATCATCCTACGACTTTCAACTCCTTCAAATGAGGCCTGAAGATGAGCTCCTGCAGGTCGATATAATGGCGATATCTGCCGATGAATTTATTTGTCATCGCATTTTCCATCAGGTACTGCAAAGTAACTTTCTCGAGCTAGTACGAGCATAACAAAAATGAGTTAACTCAGCATTAGCTTTCGAGTCTGTTTTATTGATTACTAAATCATGGGACCTGATAAAATGTACATTCAACATATAATTCAACTAAAAATAAATGATTAATTTTAAATCCCGATTGCGTTGTAATGAATATACGAAGTATTTTACAGTTTTGATATTGTCACTGTAGTCTCTTATCTTTTGTAATATCGACTTATAAATATTTCACTCCTAGAAATGTGTTTCCAGAGGGAATGAGTTGGTTTAGTCACAGTAGACGCCCCTGAGAATAAATATATATTTAAAAAAAATTATGCACCTGGTACAGGTTCTTACCGATTCTTTTACACGTCAGTTAGGATGTCTATTTAGTATAAATTTGAAAAGTTTTCGTAAAACGATCAAATTTACATATATTAGCAACGCCCCTAGTGGAAACACAAAGGAATATAAATGACCAGTGCCAAAAAACTCAACTTTTATTTGTATTTCAACTCATAGTTTAGTATTTTTGATTAGTTATGATGTCCACGAGTGCATATATAAAATAAAAATGTTTGTTAATTTTATTATTAATCCAGGAACCCCCGTTCTGTTTAGTCGTGAGCAACGAAGGCAGTCGTAATTGTATTTCCTAATTTTTTTCGTTATCCTCCGCATTTACCCCGGACTAGTGATATCGGTCTAATGAGTCGTCCATAGTTATTAATATCGGAAAAAGTTTCAAAAGTCCATAAATTACGCTCCGGGTTACACGCCCCACCACCTATCAAAAATGTTTTCGAAACTGCTAAACCCTTGAGATATTGCTTGCTTTTTTAAATCTTGTCATCATCTCTTTAAATTTAAAATGTGTATTTTAATTTAATTTTTATATATTGTATTTCGAAATGTTCATTTGATATTTTTATTCTAATAATTAAGTATATATTTATAATTTGCACATTCATACTCTGAAAATATAATAGTTTCACACATCAAGTTACAAGTATAGACACAATATTTTTATAACTATCGCGTTTTGTATACATTATATTTATAATATATTTAACCTTTGTAAGTCGTCGAGTAATTAAAAAAGTAAGACGCGTGCTAGTCTCGCATGAAATATATAATATTGTAATATATACAAAAATATCTAGATAACGTAAATAAGAGGTTGCTTGTGCATAAAAGTTTTTTTGGTTGGAAATTAAATCGAAAGTATCGAAGCGGTGGATCACATCTTCTAGAGCAAGAGTGGCCAAACAGTCAATCGCGATCGCTGGAATTTCCGAAAAGTGTGAAATATCCGGCGGTTAATATTATTTCCAATATGCATATCAAAACTATACCACCTGATGCCAAATTTCATAAATATTATGTGTTTATGCCGTTATACAAAAAAAGTAAACGAAGTATTAGGTTGGCAAATCGATCACTTGCTAGCTACATATTCTGTGGTAGTCGTCGACGCTCTAAGTTGGAGCATCCCTATTCTAGAGACTACTTCATTTCTTCTACTCTTACAAAAGCTCTATAAAAACTATTACCATTAGCATAACGATAAACGTAAGATAAAATATCAAATTAAAAACAAATACATATCTATAATCATTAAAATTGTTTTTCACCGTAGAATAAGAGAGTTAGATACATTGTTTTAATGTAGACGCCCTTGCGCTTGCTTCTAAGTTGAAGAAGTATTAAAGTTTAAAATTAGGTACTATATGTCAGTCGTAGATAATAAAAGTATTAAATAGTATTAAAAAAAGCGAATAGAAATTCTTCAATTTTTTTTAATAAATTTGCCATGCCAATGTATAAGAGGCCGTGGTATCTGACCCATAATTTGGTTTTCTAAACGCTTTACCTGAACTAAAAATAAATTTTATTGTTCTTTTCGAATGCGCTCCAAAGGTAGAGTGTTTGCACCCGGCTCACGTAAAAGGTGCTGAACGAATTCCGACGGGGATTTTAATGGCGCGCCTCTCTATGCCTCTAAATGAACTTAAAAAAAATCTCGAATTCGAGATGACGTTTAGTTCCATTCGTTCGATGTAAAATTTTTGCTGATTCCAAAATACTCATTTTCAAGAGGATTCATTATTTTACCACACATTTTCACCATATACGAAGTATATAGTCGTTCAGATCCAGTTGGACACGAAGAGTCCGTTTATCCCGGTAACGTTATTTCCTCGTTTGCTGTTCATACATACGCTAATGAGGTTTACATCTGTAATTTTTTCGATCACCCTTACCGCCAAAGATTACCATCATGGCGGCAGTCGATATTATTGGTGAGAGACTTTGATCGTTATGCATCGTAGAGGTTTACATATTCCTGTGACATCGTGTACAGTGCTACCCTGCCTCCCCCCACTCTCCTGGGACCGTCTGCTGACTCACTATGTCGTAGATTTATAACGTCGAGTGACACGGGCGCGGGTAATGTTAGCCCTCATGATGTCATTCAAATTTCGCTCCAAATCTCTTAGGCATTTATCGTCGGTATTTTTTAATTTATATTATGATATACTTGACTAATTTAACACATCTAACTTTATGAGATTTCACTACTTTTTATACACAAATCATCTCTGTCGAGACTTGGTACGTTTTTTACACAATGTTTTTGTTGGGACGTCACTCCTTTCTGTAGTTTATATCTTAGATTTTTATGGACCATTAAAAAATGCTCATCAGATTAGGTAACTTTTACTAAGAGGGCATTTCCATAACTCTTATAGTTTGGCGGGGCTCTTATGGTTCCACATCATATACTCAACACTCATCAAATTATGAAATATTTTTTACTAAGGTACTCCAGATCTTCGAAAATACAGGAATTTTCCTTTATGTGGGTATACGGTTTAATAAAACTGTATCTCTGTGCCAAATCTCAGATCTCTAGGTAATGGGGAAGTCCTAGATCTATTTTGATGATCATGAATTAGTCAGTGTCGAATTTTCGTAACTTTGAATTAACTACTAAACGAATGAAAATATAACTTGAAAAAACTTGAAGTATGTAGTAAGTGAACTTAAACTTGTGAGTATTCTTAATAATAGGGTCGGCAACGCGCATGTGATGCTTCTGGTGTTGCAAGCGACCATAAGCTACGGTGACCGCTTAAAATCAGGCGGACCGCATACTTGTTTGCCATCATCATGATACAAAAATGTGAACAGAATTTCAGGCTTCTACAATAGTCTAGTGCTGCTTGACAGAGGCGTGAAAATACGTCGAAATGCTTCCTGTAAAAATGGTACAAAAGTTTGACTTGCGCTCAAGGTATGATGGCATCAGTGGCAATTCACTCGCATGCCGCATCGAAGAATATGAGCCTTAATGCAATTACCTTGAGCTTTTTGGATGTAAATAAAACATAATGCAACCTCGGCAGAGCATTTGCTAATGCTAATCTGACTATACGAATCGTACTTATCACTAAATATCAGATGATATTGATGAAACAGGAATAGAATTTATTATTACAATAATACACTGGACATTAAACTCGTGTTATAGTAGAATAGTGTTTAGTGGTTGGCAACATTAAACCTCTTTGAATTTCCCTCGGGAGCGGCAGCGTAACGGACGCTGGACCCGGCTTGAGACCTGTGAGAGCAATACCTTTACACCGTAGCGTATAAGTATCTAATATCTATAAATCTATTAATAAGTATCTGTATTTACTGTTTCAGTCATATATTATACGCTCCATTACCAATCAGTAGGGACCATAATCTCACAAACGGCCTTTCGATTTCAAATTAAGCATAGCTTGCATTAACTAAGGTAACCAACAATATATACATAGTATGTATATATTACATACATATAAATATTTTAAAAATACTTCTTTTTTTATCGTTATATGTTTGACGTTATGGCCACAATCTCACCGGAATTTAATGACGATGTGGCCCAAGATAGTAGGTAGCACGCTAAGCCTAGTGGAAGACTGGCTCTCAAATGCAGCTGCCGGAACACACCTTTTGGTTCTTGGCGACAGATTTTCAACTTCACCAGCAAACAAACAAAAAAAACTCTTCTGCTTTATTATATTAAGTATAGATATCTTGCATATTCCTTTCTCTTTCTTATTTAACGTGAAAAAACTTGTTTACATTTAAAAATATTGTGGTGTGTAATTTCATAAAAAAAATCACTTTAGTTCATGTACAAAAAGAACTCGATATTTAGTTTATGATATACTAACAGCCGCCCACGACTTCGTACATGTTAATTACACCATAAAAAGTCTATAGATCTCAGGTATAATATAGCTTCATCTTAGTGAAATATTTTATAGAACCGGATCAGTAGTAGTTCCGGAGGTCACCTACCTCCTACAAACTTTACCTCTTTATAATAGTACTATAAATTTCATACAGCTTTGCATAGACTCGTGGATATTATTATGTTAGCGTTTTAATGCAAACCGAAATGCGACGGCATGTTGTTCCCGACCTCACCAGCCTTAATATTGTTTATGTGAAGGCATATAAGTGATGATGAGTCTGTGAATGAACAGAGTTACGGTGTCAAGTTAAATTTGTGTAAAGAACAAACCTCCGCGCTGCTCGGCCGCGCCAGCCATTCTGAATAATGAATATACCTTGAATTATTCATAAGATTCGCGTTTCGCTGTTTTGAATAATAACCGAGTGACACTTTTTTGTATAGTTACGACATCTTCGCTGAACAAATGACAGCAGAGGGTTCCGTTCGAAAACGCTTAACGTTACAGAGCGTCATGACTTCTTGGGCGTGACGTTGTCACGCCGAAACGGGCCATTCAATATGTACTTTGTGTATGTTTCATTAGATGAAGTAAGTACATCTCTAGAACTTATTGATTAAAGTTTAGTGCGCGAAAAACGGTCAACTCATTATTATAGAACTGGATACAAGAAAATTGCCCTCGAAAAGTAATCTTTTTAACCAGGTTACAAAAAAAAGAAGCTTCTCTGCTCCCCTAATATGTTTATATGTACGCGACTTTTTCACAAACATTCGACCGATGTTTTTTTAGTGGGATGGTAATCTGTATACTTGTGGGAAGGTTTTAGTATATACCTCATGTTGAGGTACCATTCTTATAAACCGACTTATAAATCAACAGAATTGACTGTTGTTGGTTTAATTGTTTTAAATATTCTTTACAGGTTTACCATTTCAGTACAATGCCACCTAATATCAAATGACAATGTCGCCTAAGAGATTAAATATGTACGAGTAATACACGAGTTTGTTATTGGTGAAGCTAGCCATTATGCCAGCCAGTTATGGCTAGCCAGGAGTTATTATAAAATATCCTATCTCCATGCTTTCCTTTCCCGAAGGCTCACCACATCAATCAAAATTCTGTTAGTAATCATTCAGATGGCCGGTATATAAAAATCTGCTAGAATAAAAGTTAAAAAGTACAAGTTAAACACAGTTAAGTACAGTTTAACTCGTTGAAGGTGGGCTTAAATTATCATTTCACGGTATATAAATACGACGGAGTGGCGTAGTGAGCGACACGCCGCGCCGGGCCGCGTGAACTGGTCGCGCAGTAAATATTGCCGATACGCCACACTACGCCACAGCACGCCACCATACATTACGATACGAGAGCAATACGACGCGGCGGAAAATGGGTTAATATTTCACAAAACGAATTCCAACGGACGCCCACGCGTTGCGGTTCTGAATTCCGACATTTTTAAGTTCCATTGGGTTTTTGATCGCAAAAAAATATGTTAGAAGCTACTCCATTGTTCCTGTTATATAACACATAATTCTCTTTTCCTAGAAAATTACAATAAAAAAGGATTGTAATAAATAAATATTAATTGCGCTATACTGAGAGTATAAAGCTCATTTAGATTAAAAGAAATCTTCTAGAAGTTTTATTTTGGCAAACAGGATCTACCTATATGGTTTCACAGAGCTTGGTGTCAATGTCAACTGTCGGTTGAGCTAAGCTGCCGAGCGACTGTGAAAACATTTCAAAATTTTCAACGCTTCATTAAATGCATTTTTCTGAGGCATAGCATCCGCTTTCCGATACTTTTGTAGTCTGTTAAAAATGGCTCAACTCATTCGCAAATATCTTTAGTCGTGTGTAAATAATTCATTAGCGTAATTATTTAACTAAGTCAAAGAGCTCTAAAATTTTGCTATTAAATTGTCGGTACATTGCTACTTATATAGTATTAAAATAATATATGCATTATACTTTACACATATATATTATTTTAATCAATATATTTATGCACCGTTAAATAATTTTTCACAATATAAAATAATAAGTGTGTTGGGAAGAGGGTGTATAGTGGATTGTATTTTAATCACGTTATCTAGATTTAAGACTTAGAAATATGGCGGAAGGGTGAGCACAGAAGCGCAGATCGAAATTATTATACCAAACAGTAACAATCACCTTGTTAAGGTCTCCTCCGATGATTGATACTCCTGCGCAAAAATCAAAAACAAAAATACTTTTTTTTTCAATTTAGTCCCTATGAATGCACTTATGAACGTCGAACACTACTACCAGTTCGGAAAACATCCCAGTCATCGAGAAGAACCCGCAAGAAACTCGATCGGGCTTATCTTTTTTTAATTATTTTTTCCAACTGTTTAAAATATATTCAGTTAATAATCATCAGTTACCTCAGCTGCTGAACCCCACAGCAAAATACCGTAAGACATTATGCTATGGAAGTAAGCGAAATAAACAAACAGAGCAGTGCCTATATCTGTTAATTGGCGAATCTTATGCACTGCGAATGCAGCAAAATTTAATCTCTCCGCCAAAGTTTTAATGTGAGGACTCTCAGTGTAATTTTGATTTAAACATAATACCCATAAGACAGTATTATCAACTAAGCCTACTAAATTCCTTTCTATCTTAATACTACTATCAACACCCCGAACCCGAGTGAGAGAAATCTCATACATTTGGTTTTGTTTGCATTTAGTAGTAACTTATTTAAACCAAACCATTCAGAAATGTTAACTAAAGTATTATTTAATTGCCTAACTTCTGAATCTATTCTTTTCACTTTGAATATAAGTGAAGTGAAGTGTCATCTGCAAAAAGAACCATGTCAGCACTGTTCTCAACTACTAGCGGTAGATCATTTATATATAAAAGAAACAGAAAAGGTCCCAAAATCGATCCCTGAGGAACGCCAATTTACACTTGTTTTCTGACAGCGATCTGTTAAGTAATAGATTAGCAGGTCAAGAGATTTTCCACACGCACATAGTGTTTCAGCTTAAGTATAAGCGTACTGTGATCAACGCAGTCGAAGGCCTTTGAGCGATCACAAGATACACCGATTACGTTCTGATAGACTCCTGATATTTTTTGACTTAGCAGCGTTGCACCAGTGTCAGTGGTTGAATGAGTGGTTGAGCGCAGGACTTATTATACGAATAAAACCACAGTCAACGCTATTAAGCACGTATAGTATATAAAATGTTCATCTTCTCAGCGGCGATAAATAATGTGCGGTGAACGAAGCTTGACACGCGAGACACCTCAGCTCTCGTGAGCGTACGATTTACACTTACTGCGGTGAAGCGGCACACGCGAGGGGCTCGATATTTCTTTTTGTCCGAGTACATGATTATCGAAATACACATTTCGGCACAAAGTAAAATGAATTTTGATTATTATTATTCATGGCTAACTTCTTTATCATGTCACACTGCCTTCACATGATGCTCGCGCAGCTCCCAGTTTTACACTCTACTACTAGAGGTGCCGACCTAGAACTCCCCTACCCCAAGGAGCTCTGGGAACCCTACTCACCGTACGAATAAACACTAGGTTAATTGGCTGCGATCTTCTGTAAGGTGCTAGTTATTCCACAAGTCATGCTACCCCTAGTAGAGAGAAATCTCCAGAGAAATTTATCTGTGCCATACCTGTATAATCCTCCTTGTATAACTTAATTCATGATTTTGTTTTCCTAAAAGTAAGTGTTTAAAGACTTCTTGGAAAAAAAATCATGTAAAACCTCGCGCCATTCTCACTTCATATGATATCGTAAACTGCCGAAATATACCGGATAGTTTTCGAGTGCGATTAAACGTTTGCTAATATTTCATATATCTAATTAGAAGCGTCCCTGATGGAAACGCGGAACTACTTAAATTGGGGTAGTACATGAATCGAAACTGTTATTATGTTCGGAAACTAACTTATATTTGATTCCCTAGTTAATAATATTAAGTTGTGATCATACATTATTACAGAAATACTAAAATATATAAGTAAAAATATATATAATAATATTTAATTATTTATTCATAAGGTTTTATTTCTAAGATATTTTGCCTATTAATTTCTTTATTGACAACATTTATTTGAATTTTTATTAAACATTTAATGTCGACGGAATCCTGCTTACGGTGATGATAAGCACATGAAAGAAAAAGAAGAAACTGCAAACAGAGCTTCAGGTGGAGCCTTGCGTGTGATCTTATTGGTAGTGTGGCTGATAATCTATCATAAGACACACGCGGCTCTATCTGTCTCGCTCACTACTGCGCGATCCGAGGATGATGCAAGATGAAACATCACGAAGTGACTTGCAAATAGCTTGACAGACACCGATACGAGACACTATGTCGGGTTATTCATGTGTACCGTGGTCGCGATCCACTTGTTTCTGTCGCTAGATAATAGAATTTGTATTGTATAATAAAATGTTTATTTAAATAAGTTCGAATAAGCCTAGGATTTGTTTGTACTGTACAGTGTACGGGTACAAGCCGGTGTACGAGCTGAAAGTAATTTCGTTTACAATTGAAAAGATTACGTTTCATCCCTTAAAAGCCATTTAATATTTACCAATAAAGCAATTTCTATTATAATAAGGTAAGCCTAACCGAGAACTCGAGCGTTCCCTTTACGTTTGTATTTTCTTGTTAACTTCGGTTAAAATGTTTCATTTAAATGCGTCAGAATACCATACTTAAATAGATTATCTACAGAAGGTATATGTATATTAATAAATCTATAGTTATGTTTGTACATGTAATATTTTTCCCTTCCCCAATGGACATACTATATAAAGGACACTGATCACGAATTGTCTGTATGTTTATATGTCTGTATTTAACTCATGTCAGCGATTCTTATGAAACTTTGTACTCGGGAAGCTTTTGTCATTGGTCAATTGATAGGCTATAAGAAATTACATTTGTATTAGTTCTCAAATGATATAGATGCAATTTTGTACACGGGAGGCAGCCAATGACACTTTTAGAAAGCGTACGTAAAAACGATAAATTAAATTTTCAACCGATTCCGATCAAATTTTGTGGACTTGTGTATTTGTGGGAGGCATACGTCAATCCATAATTGATAAAACAACGGGATGAAAACAAGTACTGAGCCGCGGGCGTAATGTTAGTTCTACTTCTGCTGAAATATAATAGTTAACGAATATCGACCGTATGTTTGTGTATAGTGTTTTTAAAAAGCCATTCAGCAGCAAACGTAGATACCATAATTACGTTCTTAAAATCCTCTCTGTAAAACTATAAGAGTTTTTTTTTAATATTTAGATATCATCAATATACAATTATCGTTTGGGAGTGTTCGAATGAGCCTCTCGAGATTTGAACAGATAAAAGGGAACATTTAAGCTGATCCTTAATATAACGTATCGTAATAAAATCTGTGGGTTTTAAACAAAATTAAGGTAATAAGGCGGTCCGCTCCCGTCGCGACGTGGTCACCGCGCGCTCTCGCTACCACCCACGATCTCACCGAGCCTTGAATTATCCTCACCCGGGTCCGATTCGATTTATTCAAATCTAACTAAAGCTCCCCGGTCCGATAAGACTATCGTTTCTTAAAGCCGTTTTGGTTAGGATAATGTATTTTTTCCTACGATCTCGTATATATTATTGAAGCGACGATGCCTTATAAGCAATTCACTCGAATGCCACTTCGGAGGATATCGGTACGAGTACTGCAATGTGTGTGAGTAACAAACATCATTAGGAAAACTGGAAAATAAACAAATATTCTCGATTCACCGCGGGAATCAACAATCATTAATTCAAAGAAATTATCGTTCAAAAAAAACATTTCTGCTCTCCAATACGCAATGTGTTAATGCAGTGTTGTAAATAAAAAAATGAATAATGTGGTCTTGAATAATGTCAAAAGTAGCGTCTTGCATTCCTACCCTTCACTCAAGCTTTCAACATGGATAGACAGTACAACATATGTCCATTTGTATTACGTATAAAATTAAATCTTAGCAGTTTTTAAAATAACAAATACGGTATTATCGACATATACTTATAATAAATCAGTAAATATTCTAAGTCTAGAATTTATAATCATGGACAGAAAACATTTCGACAAATAAAGAAAGTCCGTCTGTCCGTTAGTGTGTACGTCAATCCTGCAGAAACTATTGGACCGAATTTGATGAAATTGTATGATTGTAGTTTGATGTCTGTAGTAACATTTAGGATGTATAGGTGATAACGAAATCTTCTTGTATAATGTAGTAGACATTTGTGTAGCCGAGAATGGTTTAAAAAAACCGCTTCACCTTATTTATATATTTAACTTTAATATTTAAGCCACAATTTACACAATGTTTAAACAAAATAAATCAACAATATTTATGATATGTTTAGGTGAAAAAACAATTGGTTGCGCCGCTTTCATATCATTTTGAATTTACCGCGATATTGTGGTCAGTTCGCGAGTCATTCCACCAACGCTTTTCCCCTTCCTTGGCACATACATGCAGGACAAACGAATTCGCCGCCGCGCCGCTGCTGAGTCAACGGTATTCGCTCGTCTGTATCGGTAACAAGAATCACTCGCTGCGGACAGTACGTGCCGCCATTTTCGTGTCGTATAATTGTTTGTGTTGAATTTAAATATAGACTAGTGCCTGTTAGTGTTAACGGAGTGTCGATAAAGAACAATTTGTTTCTACGTCGAAGCCGGCTAGCCAGGTGAAACTGCAGACGCCACAAGGTATGTGCCAAATTCCCTTTTTCCAAATATAATGTCCATAGCCTTTCACACCGATCCGGAAACATATTCGTCTCGCTGATCACAATATCTTAGTAGAAACGCATCCGCAAAATACAGTTCACTCAATAGAATTTAGTACACCGTCATCGCAAACGCGTCACCAACAATTATGAGTTTTTTGTATAAAATGGCGACCCTGATCATTGTTTTTTGTTGGTTTGATCATTGTTCGATAACATTATATGCATAATTTGGAGGAGAGCTTTCAAAAATGTATTTAGCATGGAAGTACCCTGTAGGTTTTGATAAAATCGGTCAGTGTGGATAATTTTAAACTTTTACTATGAAGGGCCGTATCTCTGTATTGTGTTTCTCTAGAAACTTATTTGTTTAACAGCAATACGAGGTCATTGACCTTTTTATAGGATATTAATTTCAACTTTATACCTCTAGTAGACGATAAAAATGGTCTTGACACACGGACTGACAGATAAATTGACGGACAACAAAGTTATCATATAAGGGTTGCGTTTTTTTATTATTATTATTAGATACGGAAGCCTAAAACATACTGCCTATTACATACTGTAATATATTTTAAATAAATAATGAAATTATACGAAATTGATAAAAATTGTTTTATCATTAAGTTATTTTCAATAGAAATAAACACGGATATTCATTTCATTCGTTGAGTAGTTTCAAATGTTCTGTGACATAACAATGAAGAACATTGATACATTTCGCGTTAGGTTTTTCTCGAATTAAAATTATCAGGAATTTGCCTTGATTTTTCTAATTTTGTTGTAAAGCTCTACGATAGATGTTTTGTTTGTGTTTTTTGTGCTATCAAGATTTTTATTAAATTATACTAATACAGACATATTATAATGCGCCATTATTCACTGAATATTAACGTTTAATAAATATAAAATTCTTAAATAAAATTGCTTTTTCCTAAAGAATTGCAAAGCCTTAAATTTTTATATAGCTATTTTTTTATATTTACTCAGCTTTTATTTCTTCTACATAATATTAGTTAATGTCTAAAATTTTATTGGGTATTCTCAAAGGGCTTATGACTCATTGCGTTACGATTTGGGTTTATTTTAAATTTTGAACTACTGAATGTAACTCTCGGATTCTATCTCATTGTAATTTGCATTTGGGTAAAACATCTTATAGAAAGTGGAAAGGATTTTCTTAGTGTTCCCTTGCTCTAAAAGAGAGTGAGATCCCTTCGTTCACAGGAAATTGGGGAATATCGTGAAGTGAAACTTGCTGCTGCACGAGACACAAAGAAGAAAATTTACGCTTCCTAGAAACCTGCAGGGAACGAGACATATTAGGTTAAATTCATAGTGAAGACGTATAACAGAATATCGATCGATCGGAAGTATTAAAGAGCGTGAAGGCATGGCTAACCGCTAACCGTGTGTACCATGCTGCGAGTCAGGAATCCGAAACATTTACTAAGCACGATACACGGTTAAATCGCCTATGTTGAATTTCAGCACACCTACATACATATCTCTTTTTTATCGCTGGTTTTCATACAGGAAATTCCACGCGGACGAAGTCGCAGGCACAGCTAGTATATCATAAACCAAATGAGAATAAGCAGACAAAATTAAATAATAACTCGCAGAAACATTATCTTTGTGGTTTTAATGAGAAATCTCAACTGTATTAATTACCGGGCTCATAAAAGTATCACCATATAACAGTAGAACAGCTCCCTCAGTCTACATAACACGTTCTAATTATTATTTACAATCGTCAAGTTTTTTTTTTAAATCTGAAATATGATTCGTCAGGAATTAATGTTTAACTTCAAAATTATTGCGTTCCATTTAATGACATGATAATAAGAAACTCATTTAGAAATCATATTTTTTTATATAATAAGAATCCGAGTCTTTTTTATATCTCTGCTCTCTTGTATATGGATTATTTGTGTCTTTTACCTACGCGTGTGTGCAATCACTTTCCATTAAAAATACTTATGAAGAAGTATGCATAGCGTATATGAATGAAGAAAAAATTAAACGTTGAACCTTGTCTACATTGTAAAGGAATAATCAAGGTATCGTAGATATTTGTATTCGTAATTACATCGCTCTGCGTGTGTGTGCGTGTTCCGTTACCGTTGGTCGCTAAGCTGATCTTTTTTAGCTGTGGTACTATTTCATATTCGTGTATGTTCGTCGCAGGCTTAGCGCCGCCCGTTCTCGTATTCGCTCTTTGTCTATCTTGTAAACTCAGGCCTTAAACAAAAGGCTGAACGTGTTTGTGTGATGAAAAGCGATTTTGCTTTGTGTGATTTCGGTATAGTTTGTATTTCCCGTGTCCGTACCGTGTCTTTCATATGCTTGTATGAACCACCATTTCATTTCTGAACTGAGACACGTAGTAGGTAAGTATGATTTTTAAATAATGGTATAGAATCGAATGTAAGTTCGATCGGTTCGATGTCGAAGAAGATCGATGTCGGTTCTGCTAGAATGCTGTGATGTTCACCCCATGTATCCCAAACATTAATTTTGTACTTATTGGTTAAATAAATCCTATAATTATCATTTCTGGAAAACTCCATTAAGAAATTATGGATATCGTCATTCTTTCCACATTGATTGCAAAATGGTGAGTCAACTATTTTCATGAGATATCCATTTTTTCTTGATGGGATGTGTACAGACATTAACTTAAAAGCCGTAACAACAGAAGCAACATTTCTTCTTAAAAACTAAAACTTTTGAATGATATATTGGAATACTTATCGCTGAACCCTCTATTAAAGCCTTCTCGGCTAAACTATCAACTTTCACGTTTCCTTCTAACCCTATATGAGACGGAATCCATTGCAATTCTATACGCATATAGGAAGTATAGAGTTTAAAGATCTTTTTAAAAATTGCATAGGCTATCGAAACTCCTCTGTACACAGAGACACATCGAGTCAAATTCTAGAGAGTACTCTTGTTTTAAAACAATATATTTAAAAAGTTTTTTAAATTAATAATTATTCAAATTACAAAAATAGTAAAAACTACTAAAAATTATATACAAACATTTATTTTTTATTGTGTTACGGTCTACTGTTAGAATGTGATCACGTCGGAAGTTAAATAACAATGGCTGTATTAGAAGGGAGATACACATGGGGTTTAAACGTAAAACCGGGTGTAAACACCGGCTGCCGGAAGAGAGCGCCGATAGGTGCTTGCCGACAACTTTTCGTCAGCTAGTCAAACATTAGAAAATATCTTACAACCTAAACCTACAGATAGGTTAAACTTAAAATTACTTTTTTTAAACTATTTCAATCACGACATTTCAAGTCCACTGAAAGATTTGAGCCTAGTTCATTCGTTGCGACGCGATGTTCTTACTGTTACAGCAGAATCTTTATATTTCAAAAGAAAATTCACTATTAATTGTTAACACTAAATAGAGATCAAAATAAATGGTAATAAAATAAGTATGGGCTAGTGCCTAGTTTATTGGTTTTAAAAATATCCTTTACGTTGCAGGTTTATAACAAAACATAATATCACCGAGCTTTACGTTTCAATAGATATAGTAATTTCAGTAGATAATTAATATCGCCCATCGGACCATGAATACCGATGATTCAATTACAATCCGTCCGACATATGTATATAATATACTCATGTGTAGGTATGTATGTACGTATGTGCAGTATTGAAAATACAATGTCGCGAGCAACGCCGCGCCGCTACGATCAGCTTTGATTGCTGGTATTAAGGTGTACTGACGTGACGCGACATGCGGCAGGCATCCCTGTTGCCAATTACTGGTGGAGAAACAAGTTTCAAGAATGCAGTATCTTAACTTTGCCCTCCCAATACATCTTCGAAAATCTAATGTATATTTTGAAAAAGATTGAGTTCTATAAACAGTTTCCTAAGCACATTACCAATCTTGGTAACGGTTGAACTGATATGGACGGGATTTTCACTGGCATATCTAGTATTGAATAATTGTAAGTTCAAATTACAAGACAAGCATTTAAAAATGTTAATTTAGCGTTATATAGTAATTTATAACACAATTAATAATAAGTAGGTCTTGTCGGACCCATTTCATTCTCGGTCCGCGTTGAGACATTATCTTCACGGACGCACCAGCGGCTGATTTCACTACTTCTTGTATCTGATTATAACACAATGGAGGCACGAGCTCCAGGCTTAGGCTGCGCGTCCCGCAGGCGCTGCTGTGCTGCCGACAGCGCTTGTTGAAGCTCGGGGTCGGTGCGAGCGCCGCGTGACGATATGCCCACGTTGATGACGCGGTTCGCCAGTTTTGCAATATTGTATGAATTTTTTGCACATATGTCCGGATCATTTTGCTGGCTCGACTCCTCAGGTATGCGCTCCATCGTTTCTCCAAAATTCTCAAATTCCTTGTACACTATTCACCATTCACTGCCTCATATGAACTAAAAATTACAATCATAATGACAAATGAACAAATTATTGCGTTGGCCGTCGCTCGCTCTGAACGATGTTCATGCATTGACTTGATACAAAACAATTATACCTACTGAGAAAGCGATGTAATGAACGAACGCACCAGTTTTTTTTCCGATCTGACTTAGCTTTAAGTGCCCTAAAGCTTTAGAAGGCTTCTATAGCTTCACGGGGTTTGGCGAACGCACCAGAAACTTGTATGGTTGGACCGTACACGTAGGTTAGTAAACAACTGTCTTTTGCGTTGTATTATGTACAAATTACACACACACATATATATATATATATATAATGAAATACCTATATGCAATTATAGCGAACACACGAGCAGTAGTGATCGTGTAGCTGCCCGCGCTTGTAATAGCCTGTCGATGTGTACTCATGAGAAAACAGGTGAGATACGGGCCTATTGTTTCTCGAGATAACTCGCGTCACATTGTGTCTTCTCCTGTCTATTGTGTGGAGCTGTCATCGCACATTCATGCAAACACAATTACAAACAGATAAATTACATATATTTATTACCTAGTTACGTTATATATGTTTTTTTAATTACTCCAACTCTTAATGTTAACTTCAAAAAAACATTTTAAATTAAAAAAATAAATTTACAAGGCTATGTACCTACTGTTTCTTGTCCGACTTCGAGGAAATGGTTCACACTACTCGCAGTTCAACGGACGGCAGGTTATTTACGCACCGGGAATAGGAATAGTCGTCTAAAATTATGCTTTTTCTCTACAGATATTACTTTAGACTACACATTGGTTGATTCTGAAATGTAACGTGCCAAAATGAGTCATTGTGACGAGGTTCTACACGTGAATATGTTGATCTCAACACAGTCTGTATTTCCTTCATGATTTTTCATGTCTGTCTGGTTAGGTTGTCTCTTGACTCTGATGTGTTATCCGGAAAACCTGACAGACAGGTCACGAGGGTCACGAAATAAAATGCCTCACGTTATCAAACGTTCAACCTTCAGAGTAGGTTTATCTGAAGTACGAGCCCGCCGTTCCCGGGCAACGGATTCCCCGAGAGCTGATTTCCCGCGGGAACATCACCGTCGGATTGTTACACGATCAGGATTACGCTAGGATTGGTGCAGGCCACTTTCTCACACTGCCTCTGATTAGATTATTCGTGCTACAGTGCTACGTGGACTACGGTATTTCGTGATAACACGTGCCTCGGTTTTGAAGGTTGTTTCTAATACAAATTATATTATTATAATTTGTATTATAATTATAATCTAAAGATGTATCTAATACAAATTATAAAAACAAATTTTACTGGTATAAATACAAAAAGCGTATATAAGTGTGCTTGGCAGTATTCTTGCTTTAATCTGTTTTTACCCGACTACGGCAAAGCCAATAAATAGGAAGGGTTATCTTTTGTAGCAGTCTATGTACTCGGTATGTTTGTATATATGTATGTTCCACCGTAGCGTCTAAACTACTCATCTAGATGATTTTGAATGACGGCCCAATCGATTCCTTATTATGGACCGGGTAACATAAGCTACAATTTATACGAACAAAATCAATATTTGCTGGCATTACATCCAAAAAAAATGTGTGTATTGTTTTTTTTAATGTGAAACATCTAATGTATCGAAAGTTAGAATTCCGATCTGATTTTTGTTTTATTTGGTAAAAGATCATAATCAAGTATATCCATTAATCAAGCTGAGTGGTTGCGATCGCGACCACCATATACATACTATATAAAATCAACTATGTTTCACATCTGCCAGGAAACTCGCGATCTTATCTTATGAGTCAGATGAATGGGGAGAAATCACAAATATAAATAATATACCGTATTAAAAATAAATAAATTATACAAAAAACAAGTCGAGTTAAAGGTTTTAGATTTTATTATCTTCTAATTATAGTTAATTTTACTTGTTATTAAATACATTTCAAAACTATATGTATAATATTATTAAAAAAACTAGCAAACGTACGCGATTTCGTACAAGTTAATTACAATATAAAAAATGTATAATATAACTAAAGTAATCCATTTTATAATAAGTACATAAAATACGTTGTAAAAGGTATATTGTTGTCTTCGAGACGAGACGAGGGTCCCTATTGAAGATAACCACTTAGGGTTTGTCCATGTCGATCTCGACAGATGTCACATCGGCACCCTCTAACTGTTATCTTATGAATTAGCAATAATGAATTTGTTATTATTATTAGGGCAAGAAAAGGCATTTTTATGTTAATAATTTAATAAATATTTTTCAGTGTCGGTAAACAGGCGTGCAGATTACCTAATATTAAGTGGGTACTACAGATTTTCACCCTCTATAATCAAACTCAAACAAGGTTGAAATTGTATCACTTATTGGGATGCTACCTTGCTACTCCTGAGAGCTATGTTGTAACCGTTAATTGACTAGTGCTTGTTATCAACTGCACTTCACAGATGGGAACATAGCAGGGATTTTTATATATCTACCTTCAGCTACAGTATAATGATTTCGCTCAGTCATCATCATTCAGTATCACAGAAATTTCAAGCCCGGTAAAGCTGTAAAAGCCGTAAAGGCTCCAGGGCCCCTCAGGCTAACAGTGTAGTCAGTTCGAAAAAAAAAAAAAAAATCACAGAAACTATATGACTATATATTACAAAATAATGTTAATGAAATGTGCAAAACGATGTTAATGAAAATCTTAATGGCAAAATTTTAGATGATATGTGGGCCAAGACACGAGAAATATTAATGTATAGAGCTGATACAAATATATATCATTATAAATCAGTAATTGTAAGTGCAGTCGATAACACGCGTCACGCGCTAGTGCATTAGTGATTAAAACATAGTTAGATGCAGTCATCTTATTTATTAGTTTACACAGATGTTTTTTTTTTTATAATAACTCGGCACATTGACGGTACTGTCCCTGATGGTAACCATAGTACAATCCAAATACAACGGCGATCACCAAGAGATCGAAATAAATCGACAATCGCCGCTGCACGCCGGCCTCAAAATGAAATGAAAATGTCATGCTTTTGCCAGTCTTTTCATAAATGTGTTTTATACATTACATTTACTAATATAAATTTAATCAATAACTTGTAAAATGTTTTCGTAGAAGGTCACTACAATATACTGCGAAAAATGCAGAACTATATACATTTATGCTTTTGCAATCGCCAATATGCTAGTGCCAAGTGCTAACGTCGTAATTAAGCTCGTGCTTTACCTAAGGAAGAAGCCATTGCCCAGCATTGGAACAATATTGTAGCCTGGTATTATTAACTATTATCATAATGTTGATTGTAATAATTCACCAACACCTTGACAATTCTCATATACTATTTATTTCCCTATATAAAGTTTGATACGCTGGAATGCAGGTACATACAAATACTACAATATACTACTAGCTTTTTAAATAGGGTATCAGTATTAACAACCGCTTCAAGGTAAAAGCACCGTATAGATAATAAAGCTTACTTAACCGCGTTCGCGTACATGTAATAAAATTCAATACACAAACCCATAACCGTAAATTCATAATAGTAATAACTATAAAATATATTAAGTAAAACAGAACGCATTTCAGCGGAGTCACGTTCCGTTCCACGTTGACGTTCATAAAGCGACGCGGCGTGACGTAGACGCTGACGTCACGTCGCGTCGTCGGGCAACAGTCGCCATTTATCCGCGTGAAACGAGACGGTCTACCCTCATTAACGTTGTTAGAGCCGCGTCTACTGACAACAACCAGCTCTATTAATAATAAAATTATACATCCCTAAATAATGACTCGGTGAGCTGGCCGCGTGCCACAACTGACAAACTAACAAGTGTATTCAAAGTAGACATTGTAAGCGATAGCTCATTGGGTTCGAAATAACGTCTAGAAAAATGTATTTCAATGATCTTACAGATCATAAAAAAATGCAATTGTTATTAACAAAGGTGAAAAGGCACTTATTTTTTCGCTAATAATTCAAAAACGATTAATAATTAAGAAACTTAAAAAAATCTTAAGGAGGAGGAAATTTGGAACAGGGACCACTTTGATTTTCTTGTTGTTAGCAGATACCATAGGCGGCTCGGCCTACACTGAAAAAAAAGTTTTATTAAGAGTAGCTCAAATTTTACCTATTAGTTACAAAATTCGGGGGACTACTAAACTGAGGCATACTAGTAACCAAACTTAGTTTTGTAAAATAATTTTATTTACTTTTTGATGAATTTATTTTGTTGGCTGGTAATGAACTAGTTTTGTGGTATTAACAAAACTGTTTGTGTACCAATAGCTTAACAGCTTTGCAATACTAATCAAACTGCTTTGTTTACATATAACAACAATATTTAGCTGTTTTCAAAATGTAGTTTATTGAATACAGCTTTTAATTTGCTTAAAATAACTTAACTTTTTGGTTACTTCTAATAAATTGTTTATCTATTAATAACAAAATTGTTATGTTACCTGATCAGATTTATTAAGCTACTGCTAACTTAATTATATAGTTATTTTTAAATAAAATGTTTTGTTACCAGATTTAATTAATTTGGCTACTGCAACCAAAGTTTATCTACTTTTAGATAAAATGGTTTGTTACTAGATTTAATAAATTTGGCTACTGCAACCAAAGTATATCTACTTTTAAATATAATGTTTTGTTACCAGATTTAATTAATTTGGCTACTGCAACCAAAGTTTATTTACTTTTAAATATAATGTTTTAGTTATTAATAACTTAACTGTTTATTTATTACTTACTGATATTGCTTTGCTACCTGTCGCTAGTTGGTTAGCTGAATCTTTATTTGTTTTATTTAAACTAATTATCACGATTTCAATTAATTTAAATTACATTGAAATAACTTACAAGAAACTTCCAAAGTAGAGATCAGTCCTGCGTAGAAATCCTTAGGGGAAGTTCTCTAGTCAAGATTTAATTTGTTGTTGTTGTTTTAATATTATGTCAGTAAATGTCAGTGAATAATAAATATACAGTTAAGTTTAATAATAAACATTATTTTTAAAAATAAACTTTGTTTCAGTACAATAAATAAAAGATTATACCAATTTATATTTCGTTTTTATTGAAGTAATAACAAAAATGTACAATTAAAAATGGTATGGCCATATATGTAGCTAAGTCTGCAGCCTCTTCGTTATCCTCTGCAACAAAAAGATTACTTTAATAATTGATTGTAATACAAATGTATAGTAAAATACATTAGTATGTTAGCCCAAATAGGAATTTTCCAGTTATGTCTTCTATAATTTCTTTTAAAATTCTGTCAGTTCTTTTCATTGCAATAATTTTGAGTCTTGGTATATATATACCAATTATTACTTAGTTTGTCATCATTTTCAGGATCCAAAACTCTGAAGTCCTTCTTCAAAAACCGCAAAAAATTAATTACGTATTGCAAAAGTATATTTAAATACTATATTTATACAATGTATTATATAATTAAGAAACTGTACCACATTATCACTTACCAATAGAGGAGATAGTGGTCAAACGCTAGCCTATCTGATATAAAAAGTTGACAAGATGGCCGCCTTGTTAAAACTTATCAGTTCAGGGAGTTTTTGTGACATCTCAGAATTCATGTTCCGTGTTATTATTTCACATCCCATTTATTTGTGCACGATAACCAAGCTATATTAAGCAAGATGTCACTAATATTACACAAAATAGAATCAAACTACGCATGATTACGAAAAAGTACTAAAACCAATAGTTGCATAACTGACTAAAATCCCGCAAAAACTCGTAACTTAATTCAACCAGCCAGTTGGTTCCTATTTTCTTGAAAACTAAATAAGAAATAATATTGCGTACCTGCAAAATTATCGATGTAAATTTTGAGACCCCATGATCGTAACTCATTGGGATCGACTGCCTTCTCAATATAAGAAAGTCGTCGGTGTTTCGTTTTTGAAAGTAATTTAAAGTACACCATGAATATTAAATCAGAGGCACTTGACAAACGCATAAAAATACTCTTCATAACAACAAAGCAGTGTAGGTAATTCAGAACTGCCGTCGACGGAAAGAAGAAGAAGAATAATATAATTTTAACACATGTACCAGTGTTTCTATATGAAAATTAAAAACTACCGTGTTTGTAGCTTAAAATTATCGTGTTCAGAACAAGAAAACCGCGCATAAATAAAAAAAAAATCTTGTTTTTATAATAAAGACAGTTTCGGTGTAAACATGTAAAAATCATGTCACTGAACTTTCTATTATTTTTCAAAACCTGTTTTTTCTAGTGTTGAAATATTAACATATAAATTTTATTAGGGTCTTCAAATAACTCTTGAAGGAAGCGCACCGAAAAAGAAAAAATGGGCAATAAAAACATATGTACTACTTTTTAAGAGGTATGCAAAAGTAGATTGCAGTGGTGCTCTATTCTTTCTGCCTTTCCCGTGAGAGACATGGCGTGAAGTTAATAAATCAGTGGAATGCAGTGGTGGAGAAAAGTGTCGCCTAAAGTTACAGGGTCTCAAAAATAAGTAAAAATAAATAACAAAAAATTAATTTATTGTATTTTAAAGAAACTTCATAATTATTATGTTTGAGATCAAATAGCGCTGAAAAACTCAAAAGCAAAATAATTCACTTAACGATAGAAAAATTTCGCAAAAGGGCAAATTAAATCACCGGATCTAGAGAATAAATCGCTAAGAATAAGCGCAGAAACGTTGACACACAATATTTTATGAATTAAGAGTAGAAAGAGAACAGTAAGTAAGAAACAGAAGAAAGAGTACGATGTTTTTGCATGTTAAATTATAGCCAAAACGTTTTCGCATAACACAGGCGCAACACAGACGAATGAATAAACGATAAGTTAATTCCATCTTCAGACTTTTACAAAAAAGTAATAAATATTTTCATTCATAAAAAATAAGCGAACTAATTTACTGCGCTAATAAAATGATAGGTCATATTTAATCAGCTGCCCTCGCCCCGCCATCCGCACTCACCACTACACACCAGTGTGCCGCCTTTATGATGAATTCATAATTTGAATTAATTGTTTGCACTATGACTTCATTTTTAGCTCTGTCGCACCGAGAGACGTAGGTAGCCTGTAAAGGCTAACTTGAAATGGCTATAATCTACGTGCATCGACTGCCGTTCTGAGTGTTTTAATTCTAGGCCCTAAATAATGCCCAAAATGCATATTTCCGCTCTAAGTTCTACCTATTATCTGCTAGTAATTTCTTCAGGAATCGTATTACTCTCGAAATTAAGAAAAAATAAATCTTAATATTTGAATTTAAATATATGAGTATAAATTAAAACAGGCTTTCATAACACGTAATCTAGTTTCTAGATTTGTTTTATGATAATCTAATCGAAGTTAAAAACACGACGCCAACCAGTCTCTCTTGTTGATATCGAAGCAAGCTCATAAGTGCTGCAGGAATTCCAGTAAAGTCGCCCCTTCTCTATCTATATCGAATTAAATGTGAATATCAATGTATGACAGTTTACCCATAAACGTTATAACATAACAATACAAAATGTTAACAACATGGGGCATGTTTTGTCAAAAAGGAGTGTTTAAATTACATTTGAAATGGAAAATAACTTGTTGAGACTAATTAGCATGTTCAACGTGGCAAAGGCAAATTTGTTAGCGCATTACACAGTGTGCAGGTACGTGGAAACATGTCGTGTTGCCGAACAAAAGGCTTTGACGTCGAGGCGACGCGGCGTGTAGCCGCGACGGCGGGGCGGCGGCGGTGGGGAACAGCTCGGGAACAGCTCGCTCCCGCTCTACACACACCTGTTATGTTCATTTAATTGTTCTTATTGAAGTTCAAGTGTAATTATTCCGGAGTTAAGGTGTGCGCTTTGCATGATGCTTCCCTAATTCATTTAATTTAATTACAGTGTAAATAATTGTATATGATGTAAGGAAGACTGTATATACTGGCTCTCTCGTTAAAACTGTTCAGGGAGTTCTTGTAGCAAGTAAAAATGCTAGCTTATATTTATTATTTATAATTCACTTCACGTATGCACATTAAGCAAAAGACATCATGCAAATTACCACCGATATTACACAACATAGGGCCCTAATAACGTAAGTTCAATGAAAATCTTACCAAAACTCCGCTTCGTATGCATACTAGGTTTATAAAACGATGAAACGGTTGTATGGTGTCGCAGTTGGGTGCTGCGTCATGGAGAGTGGGATCGCGGACAAGAACAAACCTTTGCTTTCAGTTAAGAAACCAATTCAAAAATTATTTTTGTGTATGATAGCCACATTCACAAGGAATATTCATTAAGCCACAACCTCTCAGCTAGTCTGAAATATTGATTTTTATTAAATAAGTCTGAACAAATTGCACGCCTAACTACTTTATCCGCGTGCGTTGACGTAATGGTTAGTGATACGTAAATACAATGTTTTATAAAAATATATCTACTAAATGCATCTAAAAAAAAGTCTGCGATACCATATGCCTATATTTATCCTTACGAATGAAAGTTACATCATCATCAAAACAATTTTATGTAGATAAACTTTGCCCTTTATAGCATGTTATTGGACGAATAATTTGAGAGATAATGTAAAATTAAAATAATTCAACACTTCGCTCGGGTCTATGTTCATAGCAGCATTGACTCGAACGAGCCGTGTGAGTTGTGACGCATAACCCTGGCCGCCCGATAAAAATATTGTCTATACTGAAGTATTATAAATCATCAATCAGCGATTTCTTTTAAATTACACGCTTGTGAAACCGCGGTGCACAGCTTGTTTATAATAAAATATCAGGGACAGCAAAGTCTGTGCAAAATATAGTTGATTGATTTATAAATATTACTTAGCGGAGACTGCTTCCCGAGTGAACCGAGGGAGCTTCATGACTACGCTGGCCCAAGATGCACGACGCGTCGCGACGCACTGCCTGTTTCAAACGCTGACGATTTGTAGTCTGTGTTCTGGTACAAATTGATAAGAATAGGAATACTTTATTTATTCATTTAATCGTATGGTTAAAAAGGTGTCTCTATTATAGTTGAATTTAAAAAAAAATCATTCAATTTGGGTCGTCGTTGGTTAGAATGATCATCGGAGGAGCACGATATATTTAGTCAGTGGTCACTCTTCTACGATATAGTGGACTGATAGCCTTTTAGCACCACGGTTACAAGGCGGTGAATCGATCCACCCACTACGATTTTTAATTTCAGCGCCTCGTAAATGGTCTGTACGCAGTCTGTTTAGATTGAATCATACATTTCTCGGCAGTTCAAACCCTTTCAATTTAATATTTGGATCGATGTCGTGCCTTCCCTTACCGCGAGAACCAAAACCGTATAAAAAACCGTAAAAACCAATTAGGTAGATTTTGAGTCTATCGCGTTCAGACAGACAGACTTTCTTTTATAATGTGTAATTTAGTTAACAACTTTTAGTGGTTTATCGTTGTTTAAAGAGTTATAACGTATATGTTTTTACACAAACCTATATGTTTATTCAAAATAAATATGAATGCAAATTCGCGGTGAGACGTAGGTGAAAAGTCAGTGGATGTAAACCGCACCGGAGATGTACCGCACAGCTTCGGACACCGCGCACTGTACCTACTCGCACTGTTCGCTCAGAGCACGTCATGTTTCATTTAGAATATGTTTAGGGTGAGGTATTAAGGCTGCCCGCTCTCGCACGTTATTATTAATTTTGAATTCAAAGGAAATGAGGTGGCCCGTAGAAACGATTCAACTTTGTATACGAGTATAACACATACAGATGTACAAGTATGAGAATTGTAAAGCGTTTTAAACATATTTAAACATGGGTGTTAAATGTTTAATGGGTGTTATTCTGATGTAATTATAAAAAGATTATTAGCTTTGAATATTTCACATATTGTTAACAGATTCTGTGTGATCAACAAAGACAAATTTTCAAGATAAATACTAGATTATGCCCTAAAATGAAGCTTAAACAAACTTTATTATAATTCATATAAAATACACAAAGTAAACTAATTAAACATATTAATATAAAATTGTATTATTATTCTATTGTAATTGCAATTTGCTTTGATTAGTTTGTCTTCAGTAAACCTTTCTGTATTCTCTTTGTGTTTACTTCGGTAAAGTGTTAGTTTATCAAGTAGACAGCTCTCTGTAGGTATTTTAGTGAAACAAGTTAATTTTTTCCCATCTGAGGCCGGCACCGGCTCTCAAAGGATTCTCAGTATAAAACTTGTACGTTAGTCTCCCGAGTTGAGATGTACTCAAAGTTTCACTTTGAAAGTTTTCTCGTTATATGCTTGATGAATTTTAATGTAAAACGGTTTTTGGCGCAAATGGATTAAAGCAATTATCCCGCTCAGTCGTTGTTAAACGAACACTTATTATTCATTTTGGTACTGGTACGAGTACTAAATCGGTAGCTACAAGTAGTATCAGAGCTTGTTTTCGTAAAAACTTAGTATTATATATATTAACATATGAATGTACCTGCCTCGAGAGATTTCAGTTCTCCTATTTCGAGGTGGACTAGTAGTGGTATTGCTTCACCCGATATTTGAATTTTGTAATATTAAGGTAACAATTATGAAGGTACTGTTTCTATTATTAAAGTTGAATCCGTTTCTTCCCTTTTTTAATTCAACATTCGATTAGAATACAGTCATATAACTCTGGATCAAATGTTGTAAAATGGACCGCAATATATAACCGATTTAAATGAAGGTAGGATCTTAAATAATTGGATAGCTTACAAAGCTTCACAGCTTTTTCCTATTTTTATGTAACAGAGGAGTTCGAACCAGCGCGCGTAAGAGACAATGAATGATGGACAAACAAGAAGAAAGAGATGGTCAGTTACTGCAATTCAACAATCAAACTGACTTAATATAAAAGTAATTTTAAACATTTCTGTTCATTGAAAAATTGAATTCTAAAGGTACGTTCATCGAAATATGTTATTAAATTATTTATTGTAAATAGTCCTACTATGATGCCGGCAAACATCACGGTAAAAGCACTGGCTGACGCAGAAACGCGTTGGGCGAAAACGAAACCATATGTCCGATCTCGATTCATTCTGTTGACAATGATTTCCTATCATCACTCCGTTGTCGGATTCCTCGTTTCTTAAGTTTCTCGTGTCGAGTGCCTGAAATAATACTCAACGTTTATTACATACCAAAAATAGACATGTTTGTGATGCGAAAAATAAGAACATGTTTACATGGATTTCAAAGAAAAATGTCTCCGTGTGGACACTCGTTTAACATCCTGTCAGCGGTCAGAAAGGGTGCGAGATGTCGGTCTACCCACAATGTGATAAATGTCAACCTGCGTGAGACCTTTTGTTCCAAGCTTTAGTTAACCGAGTGAAAAATCGTCAGCGATCTTTAACGCGGCCTGACACTGCAAAGCGACTTAGCACAAAAATCCCTTTGAAACTAGCCAAGGCCTTTCGTTTCAGTAGGCGTTCCGTCCTCTCTATTTCTGGGTATTTTGATGCTTCACTGAATAGTTTGAATAGCTTACTCGCTACTTCTGAGAATACAGTCATATTTTCAAAGTTTAAGTAATTCGATTCAAATATATTCGGAATTAATGATAAAAATTAAAATTTGTTTTCGTATAACAAAAAGTACGAGGCTTCATGAAATCTATGGACTGCTATTCAAAAATTCTCATATGAGGTATTTATTTTTAACTAAATCGCCATCTCCTATAACGCCAAAAAGTTTTACTTCAATCGCGTGTGACGGTTACACGCTTTTAATTATTTATTTTTTGTATTTTGTAGCACTCTGGGTGCTCATCTTGTATTGATGTAACTTGTACTTTAACTTACTTCTACGCTGCTTTCGCATTCCTTTTTACATGCGCCAAAATAATATGTCGCCATTGTTTAATATTTTCTTTAATACTTTAAACTGTATAAATGGGAATACAGGAAAATGATTATAGATGTTGGCGATTAATAATAAATAATGCCTTTTAAACATTTTAAATATTATTCTTTATAAACTATCGTTTGGATATAGAGTGAATTGTGGCCAACGATGCTAATACACTAAGCCTAGAAATGGGGTATATACTTACTTGGCTACTATAGCTTTTTAACTTGACAGTAGTACCAAGGTGAACATTACAAAAAGCCCTGACTGTAGTTTCAATACAATGTTTTCCTCATCGAATGTTTAGATTCATTGAAGAATTCGACGGCACGTCGATCGACACGCCGCGCCGTACGTCTAAATAATTATTATAATAAAAACAACCGTAATTACACCCAAACATACTTCTGTAAGGACATGTCTTTAAACTGAATATAGTTAAATGAAAATAACAGCCCAAGGAACAATGGAATTTCTATCTCGTTTAAACAACCATAATTTTGTACTCGACAAGAGCTTAGCGCTCTTCAACCAACTCCCGATCTCTTTGTTTTGTGCCTCGAAACCGTCGTCTTCAATTATAGCATCCACTTTAACTTTACACTCGTTATTATAGGAGTCATTTTCCTTTGTATGAAATGCACAAACTAGTTTGCAAACTGACTAAATGGAGCATTGAAGGCGGGGATCCGTGCGATCGGTTTCCCTTTGCTCGAAACCTTTGATGGAATTAAAACTTTGCGTAGGCTCTTTTTGTGGGATTAAATATCAGTTCTAGTTTTCCTGATGCCTTTTTATTTTGTTTTTACCTCTCGCTTTGATATCGTTTGTGAGAAAAAATTTTAAGTAACTCAATTTCTAGTTTCTTTTTTAAATAATACCAAAAGTAAAGTGCTATTGTTATTAATATAGTTATTTTAACCGAACCGAACATTAATGAATAATTAAATTAAAAAAAACTCTCTTAGTTCTAAAAATTATAAGCATAGTATATTATTGATCATGAGTAAACTGGAAATAATGAACTAATAATTTGTTAGACTTTATACTAAAGCCAAGCATTTGTAGTATTACAAATGAAACACTGTTGAACACTCTTCAAACAATGCAATATATATAAAATACGTTTATATTGTGTTTAGAAACGAAGTGAGAGAACTGAATACTGATAGGCATATATTGAAAGGTGGATGGAGTGCGGTAAACAAATAAACTATAAGTGTTAGCGGCCCAATGACGCCTCCCTGTGGCACACCGCCGCGCCGTCCGGCGCCGCGCATAAACGACTCCCTCCTATGTAGGCCACTGGGGTATTCATTATTCAGTTCCATGACAGCTTTTGTGCTAATTCTCCATTTATATTACAATCACAATCACATTGACTGGTATTGATAATGTTCTGCAACGTTTAGAAATGCTGTAATTTCATTGTGTTATTATATCCTAAGATTTGTTCTTCGTCGTCATTATAATTATTTATGTGATAAATATATGTCTACTTATAAAACAACTTACTGATAACAACTACTCGTCTACATTATAGCCAAAATTAGTAATCAACTGCATTTTATAAGTAACTTTCTTTATTATATTGTGTTATAAACAATGGATTTATATAATGTTATGGAGCTTATTATTTCCACTGCTTGATTTGTTTCTGTCTATGATTACAAAAATGTATGATTTATCTATCTAATCTATACATATAATAAAATTGAAGTGTCTGTTTGTAATGTCAAAATAACATATTTTTACTAAATACATATGAAAGTACACACGGTACCCATAACAACAAACCAATTTTAAATTTTTGGTTTATCTGTCTGTTTGTTCCGATTTTGATGGGACTTTCACTGGCAGATAGCTGATGGTATAAGGAAACATATTAGATACTTTTATTTTAGAAAAATATTCTCATATAATTTGACTATTGTAATTGATGTTTGCCCATTTCCCTTTTAATATACTCATAGATTTAGTTGAAAACTAGCATTAAAACGTTTAATTTTATACCAGCCCTTACACTGAATTGTTGGTTTCTTTTTTTTATTAGTCTGTATATTATCCTACGAAGTAGTAGTTAATCTGTGTGTACTTCGAATTACAGTAATTATTTTGCTTGAGGCGAGCTGCATAATCGTTTACCACTTTCAATATCAAGTATAATAATATATTTTGTTATTAATTATATAGTCTGTGAGGCGACGAGAGAGCAGCGAACTCTCTCGTCGATCCCGACGGCGAGGCTCAACTGTTGCTTCTTTCCCGGCGAGTGCACTCGACTGGCTCCGGCGCCGCTTCTAATCACATCATTTGTTTAGTTCGCCTATTCGACTCTATATAGTTAAATATTTACATAAAATCACGTTTGTTTGTTTTCACACTCTTTTATTTCGTTTGCACTTTATAATGTATCAATATTAAATTTAATTTACGAGGCAATTCCTGATTAACTTTATTTATTACTTAGTGTCTATTTCTTATATCGTATAGCTTTTCTTATTCAACCGATTAATCGCGTTCTTCATCTACTAATTTATGCTAATAAGTACCGCAACAATGTTTTTGTTATTTTGTAAATGTCTGGAAGTCTTGTTTAATTCTAAAAAAAGAGATTTTATAATTTTCAAAATCTGACAGGTGTAACCTTGATAACACAACCAAGTTTCGCTACCAATCATTGTCCTAATAAAACACCTACCTAATAAGTTACTTACATTTGTACAAAAATATGTATTTAGAAACTCAGCTTGCTTTGTTAGGCTTTACACGTAGGTTTTTTTTTTCTACATTCATTGTTAGGAGACACAAAGTGTCACTGAGATGTCTCTATTGAACATCGATATCAGACTAGTTACCTTAAAGTATTTTTCGTTTACGCGTGCTTCCAAATAAATCGTTCCTCGCCTTACTTCCAAATAGAAGCAGACAGCAATCAATTTCCGATTCCGTCTGTGACAGCCGATCAACTTGTTAGATAAATATCACGACAAATTAACCGGCATCAGTTTGTGACGTCAGCTATTTGAAAAGATGCTATAGGTTTGCACAAACGAAACGAGACCGTTTAAAATTCAGCAACTCATTTTTTTACTAGAGATTAGAAAATGGATGCGTAGCCATAATTTCAAACATAGTATTCATAATGGCATATCCTTTACCATTATCAGCGTCTACAAAGAAATTAGTTTTAATTTCTCCATTTATGTAAGGAATTCAATACATGTAACTGGAATTCGGAATAACAGCGAAATCTGGATTGAGGACTTCGAAAACTTCATTGAAAACATGAAAATTAATTGAAAAAGGTAATATCATAAAGCAATATAATAAAATAAAAGTTTAAAATCGAAAACCTGACTACATGAAAAATCGTGTTCTGAAAAAGTACAAAACAAGAAAAAATCTTGTCCGAAATTCCTATCTACCAAAGTTCATCATTTAGTATTGTAGTACGTTTAGCGGCAGTGGTGGGATTGGGGAAGGCAAAGGACACCACTCACCGTCCGTATTTCGCCCCATTGTATTTCTTGACGAGTTGAGCAAGCTTTATAAAAGAGTCATTACAAACTGCCTCGTCAGGCATATCACGGAAAAATAAAAAAAATATATAGTTCTAGTTTCTGTCTGTCTGTCATGGTGTCTGACTGAAATCAAATCTTATTTGACTCACTTCCCGGTTTTTGATTGAGATTAAATGTTGGTCTATTTATGTAACTTCGATGACCGTGTTATATTATGGTACCATTGAGCTGACCTGATGATGGAGTCGGGGTGTAGATACTGGAACGCCCTGATGGCAAATAGGTAGGACAGTCGAATTCACATATGATGACGACGGTCTGAAGATGAAGCCGGACGTTTGCCACTGGAGATCCCTAACGGTTAATGGATAATTAAGGATTCCATTTTGAGAATCTAAAGCATATTTTTGTTGGGATGCCTGTTTACTCCTCAAAGTTTTAAAGGAATATTTAAAAAATACATTAAATAAACTAAATGATTGTTGTAATAAAATTTTATCAAAATCTAAAATTAAGTTAGCCACACAGCGAACGTGTTTAAAATGAGATTTCGCTAATATCCCTCGCACACAGAGAGCGAGCACGAGGGGGCAGAGCGAATGCATGTGGACAAAACCGCAGGAAATCCATTAATTAATATTAGAAGCTGAAAGCCGAATAATTTTGCATCGCAAATCGCGTGCTTTGTGCACCGACGGGCTTCAATTATAATACATTATTTACTTACAGAGTAGATATGAAATATTAGCCACTGGAATATAATAATTTAATATCATTAATATTAATGTGAATGTTATGTTCTTTTCTTGAATTCTATATGCATTTTTTTTATTATATAGGTATCTATACTTAGGTATTACATTGCGAAGTAGTAATTTAATATAATAAGCTCAGATTAGTATGCCCAGTGTATTGTATAAACAAGTACTCAGTAGGTACTTTATACATAAGGGGTTTGTGGTAACAAAAAGTATTACTATTTGAATGCTTCAGGTGTTATTATAAGTGCAGGACGTAAGTTTATTGTGTTGTGCGTAGTACCTTATCTTACCTATGAACTTTACCTATGAAAATAATTTAAATGTATAGTAGATAATTATCCGAAATTTCTTTGCTATACTCTCTTGCA
Organism: Saturnia pavonia; assembly: GCA_947532125.1. Lineage (NCBI taxonomy): Eukaryota > Metazoa > Arthropoda > Insecta > Lepidoptera > Saturniidae > Saturnia > Saturnia pavonia. The sequence goes on from OX383904.1 coordinate 17,392,315, forward strand.
ATAGATGAATAGTAGTTTCAGTTACCTACAACATAAAATATTTGAATTTAAATAAATGTGTAACTGAATGTCTGACACGCGTTGACACGCGTCATATCTGAACAGGGTATTTTTGTAATGTTTAATTAAAGCTGTTTAATTTGTTTTACGTACGTTTTCTTGTATACGCATTATCTCAACTCATCTTCATACTACACTCGTTATGTTGAATTGGTATTAAAGCATCTATTCGTAACATCGCGTACGAACTTACAATATGCCAGATAAGTTGTTCACAATGACGTGGGTCGGATTAGCACCATGTAGGTATTGTGTAGCGGATTGTTTCCAGCGCAGCCGATCTGTCGTTACGGATAGACTGGTTTCGCTAGGGTTATCGCTAGGGTATTCGTTAATCTTATGTATAGTTATTACTTCACTGCCGATGCGAAATCAAATTTTGTAAAATAATAATTTTAGTCTAAGGTGCAGTCGGCTGCGATTTCGTTACAATATAAAAGTTAATGAATAAAATATAACTCGGAGAGAACCTAGACATCTATCAGTGAAAGACTTTATAGAATCGGGGATCAGTAGTTGCGGAGATTACATCGTACAAGCATATAGACTTTAGTTTTTGTAATAATAGTATAAAGTACAGGAGAAAAAAAGAGATGAAAAAGGATTGCTGTTGAACTAGGAAAATGATTTCAGTACACATGATGGTAAAGTACAGTCCAGGAACACCGGCAATTGTTTAAAATTCGATTATCGATCGATTTATAGAGCGTCGCCCGTGTCATAAGTTTTTAATGATCATTATCTTCTATATATCTATTATAAAACTCAACGTGTCTCTGTCTGTCTGTCCGTTTATGTTGTTTTCACGCGAAAACTACATATCAGATTTAATGGTTTTTATTTTAATTCATAGCTATGTTATCTGGCCAGGTTACAGGACACATTTTGTAAGATAAAGTAACATACGAAATAAGCAATGATGATAATGGTGAATCAATTTGAAAAAAGACCCATTTAGGGCGCTTAAATGACTTACGCTGAATAAACCAAACGAATACATATGAAATTAATGTTCTACATAATTGTAGATCTTAAAAAGACCGACAAAGAATTCACCGATAACATATATCTTTCTTCTAAGGATCACCCAGAATAAGCATGTTTATCTTTCGTCTTTTGAGCGGGGGCAACACGATTCGCGCGTGCACTCCAGCGATGGCATTCTGTAATCCATTCTACTGGAGCAGCAGCGCAACTAGTATATAGCGAAGATGAAATGCTGTGCGTCGACAAGCGTTTCACTTGAGAACGGTTGGACCGAATAGGCTATTCTTTTTGTATGAACTCAAGACCATAACTCACGATTCAAAGAATGGATATGCGTAATAATTTTTTGTTTTGTTCATGGCAAAGTTATCAGGAAAAAAACCGAACTATTGAGAAGGGCTGAAGACCATTTGACAGGCCATAGTTTTAAATAAAAATTATGCGTTGGTTTTCTTCTTTTTCGAACTTTTTTACTTCTTGAACCGACTTAACACAATATTGGCAGACAGCCCTGTGTCCTACTGGTACTGAATACTTATACTTATTACTTACTTATACTTATACTGAATACTCGTCAGTAATTATAATTATGTATATTGTTGTTTTTACTTTAATATCTACGTTCTTTAAAGTAGCTCGGTAGATTGACTGTACTGTCCCTGACGGTAAGCTCAGTACACTCCAAATACAACGGCGATCACCGAGAGATCGAAATCCATCGGAAGTCGCCGCTGTCATGCCGGCCTGAAAATCAATTTATGTTATTTTTCGACATCCACGCGAACGAAGTTGCGGGTTTGGCTAGTTTCAAATAATTGCAGTAAAATTTTTGTTATATAGAGGGGATCAATCTTCAGCAAATATTTCAAACCTTTACCATATTAATGTATTACCTAAACGTCAATCAATGTTCTTTTAATTACTCGTATTCTTAATAGGTACACTGTCTTATTTTTACAATTTGTACTCAAATTTAAAGTTATATTTTTATCTATGCGATTAAATTAAAAACACTTCCTTATACAGTTTTACTAGAGTTTTGTTGGAGGATACATCATTAGGTCAAACAATTAATATTCATAAAATGCTATTTATTTCATTGTTTATATATAAATAAATAAAAAAGATTTTTACATTCTTGACATGTTATCTGAGCTCATTAGCATAACGTCCTTGTAGGACCAGTTGACCAGCATGTCGGAGTCCAAGTACGTAAGGTCGTCTTTCTTCATTACCATGTCGGACACGTCCACGTCCTTGCTGGCGTTGGACATAGTGGATAAATCCTTCCTATACACCAGAACGTCAGTAAACTTCATGTTGTTCGTGTAGAAATTGGTCATATCAATTTGCCTGTCGAAGGGGAATCCTAGGGGCATAGTATCGAAACACACACTCCAGCGACAAGCGTACCTTGCCTTCATAGTTGACATATCAATTAAAGGTAAAACCATTCCGGTCTTAACGGGAGTCACAATGACAAACACCTGCAGAGGCATGCCGCCAAGAGTTCCAAGAGGTAAAAGAAGTCTGTGCGGGAAACCGAGGCGACTCTTGTACCACCAACTTTCAACGCTCTTAAATCCTGTTCCAATTGTGTCGAAACCTTTTTCCAAAACGTTTTTAGTCCACGGTCTCTGCTCAATAACGCCGTGCATCTCAAGTGAGTTGCGGACGATGGTGTTCTTACCAGTTTCAAGCTTATAGACGAAGCTGTCGATTTCGAGCATATCAAGGCGTTTGTCGTTGACACTAATGAGGCGGCCCATACAGTCATACTTGGGACCGATGAAGACACGAACAACGGCGTCAACAGCCTTGTCGGACATTACATCAATGGACATCTTGAAAGGTTGGTGGTTGAGACGTCGCATGCGCGCAACGTACACCATGTCAGACTTCTTCTTTTGCATCTCAGCTTGATCAAGGTAAAGTGCGTTCGTGATATCCACGTCGTATTCATCAATAAAGGTGACTAGCTTTTCGGTCACGATGCGATCGACCTTCACGCCAGGGAAGTCGAGTTCTTCGCGGGTGTATTTTGGCAACATATTTTTGAAGAGAACGAAAGTATCCATGACGCGTTTCATTATCTTCCAGAAGACGGGATCTCGTAAGCAAGTGGTGTACATATCGAGAGCAGTAGGAATATAGGTGTACCTGAAGAAAAAAATCTAATTGACTTAAATCAATTTTATATAAATGTATAAAAATTCTATCCTACTGGAAATATATATATATCATACAAGATCAAATATTTTTGTGACTACAGTTTCTATTGATATTTTCTATACAGTCAATGAGAACCTACATAATTATAGTTGTCTATTTCTTTATAATTTTATAAAACTGTCTGTAAAATAACTAAATATAAGCATTTGTATCACTTACTTGTTTATATTGTACTGGCTATAGCTCAACATTTTTCTCAGCATTGTCATCATATGGAACATCTTGGCATCGTCAGTGCCCAGATTTATACCGCCGAGGATAAGTCTGGCTAGCATCTCCACGTCTTCAGGTTTCTTCAGACTGATCACGGTTCCATCACGCTATATATAAATTAACAACAGTTTAATTACTGGAATAATTTCACAGTGAACTTTGAGTACTTTACTTAAAGTACTCACAAATTATAATATATATTTAATAATTAACTATCTCACTTTTGCAGTATTATGGACTAATAATACGCTAATTTACTAAAACCAAAGCACTAAGTAAATTTCCCCAAAAGTTCCCCAAAAATTTAAAGGTATTTGGCCAAATAAATGAAATAATTGTAACTATAAATAATATGCTATTCATATACTTACTCGTTCAATTTTACCCGTCAAGATTCCTTCGCGAATCATCTGTTCAACATCATCTAGAAGCATCTTTAGCTTAAGGTTCATGCTTGTCATCGGAACAAAATTGTTTTGACGAACCGGCATCTCATCTCCGGTAGGCAGGCGGATCTTTGGCCAGTAGCCACTCTCAACAGGCTCGTTCCACATAAACATATTAATGTCGCACATTTTGTGTCCAAGACGTTCCATTCTTAATCTGGCTAAGAGCTGGCTGTTAGCGTACATGAGTATTTCACCGCGGCGCTCTTTATTTAAACCGTACACGTCATCAGTCATCCAGAAAGGATAATTCATATGAAGGTAATACATGTAAGTGTTAAGGTCGATGTCTTCCGTGAAGTAAGAATATTTCTCTTCTTCAGATAGAGTGCGACGTAGTCCTTTACGCCAGTCGATGACGACCACGTTCTTGTCAGAAACCTTGATGCCATAATAGTTCATAAGCACAGGGTCGGTGGCAGCCTTAGTCATTTTCATCATGAAGGCTTTGTTGATAACATGTGAATCTACGAAGAAGTAAGGGTAAATCTCATATGGAGCGGGAAGGTTGATGCCAACGCAGTCAGACCTGTGGAAGACGGCAGCAGTCAGAGCATACACGAACATGCCTCCATTGATGCGTTCCCGTAACCAACAAGCGGTTTTGATGAAGTAGTCGAAGTCTTTGGCAAAGTAGAGTATACGGAAGACTTTAACGGCCTCCTCCATTTGTACTTCGTTTGTATGGACGAAGACCTCACCGCGCGGAAGCATGCCCATTTTGAAAGTCTCCATGAATTTCTTAACAACATCAGATTTCTGCAACGAATTCGAAGTTTTAATTTTTAAGGTAGATGAAACTACAGTTAAAACTTTTTATCCTAGTTAGCTGTTTTTTTTTTTGTTTCTAAGAGTTACAAACAACAGTATTTTAATTAATTTACCAATATATCATCTAATATATAACATGTAATCATCATATAATCATCTAAATATCGAATAAGTAGATAAAATAAAATGTTTTGTAATTCTTATAGAATACTTCTAATGTTCAGTAATAATTTTATTAACCTTAACATTATCGTAATTCTTACCGTGTACTTGTCCATGTTTTCCTCTAAAACGTATTCTCTCGCCACTTCCCTGATATCCTCGTACACGGTGGGCTGCAGTATGAAGTTCAGTAGTTTCATGATGCAGATCTCCTTTAATTTCACATCTGCGGTTACTGATAATGGAAACACATTACTATTAACTACATTGACCGCACGTAGGAGTCGTAGAGCTGAGTGAATAATAGAGACGCTTGTTATTTATATTTGGTAGATTCAAATACCTCTTCGTAATTAAAAATATTTTTTTAATAGCGAAGACAGGACATTTTGATCGCGAAATATAGTATCACTGGTGTGATACAGTAGACGCGGATCTGTTTCAGCTACAAACCGACAATTGGCAAAAAAGTTCGGAAAGTGGCGTGCTCTCGTTTAGGAGGCCAAGACACTTTTTGGATCACCATGTCAAAATATTTAGTTATATGATAAATATACTTAGGGAACACACAATTCAAATGCAAATTGATCCCGAATGTTTCAAGAAATTCGATTCACTGTATTTTAATTGAGTTGACAACGACAATTATCACTTTAATGTTTGTCTTGTAAGCTTTTTGATTAATGTCTGCTAAATAATGAAGTCAGCTGATATGCACATATTTTCCTTTAATATTATACAAAAAGAAGTTTAGGGTATTCACGCTCGCTTGTACAAGTTCACTAGATGTTGTACAAAAATACAAAGCCCCAGCAATTTTCAAACCACAAGATGATTTTATCTGTTAAAGTAGCGAGCTAAACCCCTAACCATAATATGCAAGCAACTTGTTGCCTATTAATCAATTTAAAAGTATGCATCGAGCCGGTCTCATAGATTGTGGTCTAGAATCTTCTCAATGAGAGAATGAATTCTTTGCTGAAAGAAGTATGTATATCAAAAAATAATTAATAAAAAAAAATATTTTGGTAACTTACCCAGACTCTGCTTTCCCACAACAACATTGTTGGAGTAATCACCACCTGTTACGACAGATGCCGTTGCCACGGACAGCACAGCCGCCACAACCAGTGCCCTCATGATGAATCCGCAGACCAGTCGACTGTAACTGCTTTACCTCGGCTATCCCCTGCCTTTTATACACAACTTGTACCATTTCTCTTCACTATCAGCACTGAGGTCATTGTTGATTGTTGTTTTTCAAGCCCGGTGCAACAGATAACCTCCCTTCAGTGTGCAATACATTTTACATTAATTAGCATCGGGATCTACTGCGATTTTTATTTTCAATCGTTTTGTTGTCAAGCATTGATAATAAATTTCCATTCAGCATTTCAACTTACATATCTTTAATATAGCTATAAGATCTGTAGCTATACAGAGTCCAGATTATATATGATATATAAAATGATAAATCAGTTGTAACTAGCTGCGAACAACTCTATCTAAACATATCGTGATGTGCAAGTGGTTAAAATTTGATCGAATTAATTAAATTTTTTTTGTTAATTAGCTCGGTGGTAGCATAACAATTGTGTACGTCAGAATCGCGCCCACCATACACTAAGTACAGTAACATAGCCGTCATAGCGGCAGGCTTAGGCGCCTCGTGTTCTGTAATCAGCCGGTATATATGCAGTATTCAAGCATGTAGGTAGGAATCTGTACCCGACTGGATTGCGACCACCATGCACATGGTGACCATACTATATTATACCATACTGTTAGCAATCAATAAACATTTTCAAAAAGTCTCTTGTATCGTTCGTCACCTACAACATCTTGTGTTAAAGTTGTCAGCACATTTAAAGCGTTAGAAAGTGTGTTAAAAAAGTAATACGGGTTACAAACTTATAGCGTACTGACGGCAAAACATTATTAACCGTTTTTGTTTACATACAGTTACTTTTTAGCCTCGTGAGTTACTACATTTTTACTTTCCTTAAAAAAGTGTGATGTGCAATCTTTCATGCATTTGCTTTTGCATTTACATACGTTTTATTGGTGTGGAAATATATATTTCAAATGTAGTAACCAACAAATCACGGCTTGAAAACTACTTTAGGATGGTGCTGATAGAAGGGACTTATGAAGATTTAGAAAGTGGAGTAACTGTCCAAAAATGAGACCGCCAGGTGATAAAATATAGGAGTTTAGGTTTTTTTTTCTTATGAATAAAAAGTTTTTCAGCTTGGTGAACAATTTGCTTTTTGCTGGTTACAACGCATTTACATTCCAGCTTCGACATGTTAATTTTATCTGCACAAGATGTCCATGGGCTTGGCCTTTTTTTAAATATATATTAGCTCGGCACATTGACGGTACTATCCCTGATGGTAAGCACAGTACAATCCAAACACAACGACGACCACCAAGAGATGTAAATCGCTCGTCGGTCGGCTCGGCTGTCATGCCGGCCTGAATAAGTACCTCTTCACGTTACACTTATAGGACCCGATGTCGTAAGAAGGAAGCAACAAATTAGCCGTGTGTTAATTTCACGGTAAGACAAAGATAAAGTCATGGAGAACTTTTTAGGTCGTGCCGAGATGAACTTTTCCTAAAAATGTGACGCCGAAGCCTAGCGCGTATGGTTCTCTTGTGGAATGGAGAGGAGGGAATTAGATTGAACAGCTCTTCAGAACAGTAACCATGATAGAGAGGGTAGAACACGCTTAGCTAGGCGAAAATCCCGCGCAGCGTGATATTTTTAGTAACATCTGAATCATTCGTGTACACTTTTATTAGGTCATTCCGATATCTTTACAAGTACTTAATATTAATAATTTAATTTATTTGATAGTAATTATATAATAACATAGTGATATGTCAACAATGTAATTTTGTTTAATGTTTATGTTTTAGTTCAATTATATATAACGATAAACACTTTCTACATTACATTACTGATAACGTGTAATAAACAAGTTATTGTTGAGTGATTGGGCTGCGATTTGCAGACCTCATAGGAATCGAGTCGTAGGACATGAGATTCGAATCCCATGAAGAGCCTGCGTTCAGTGCAAAGCAAAGCATTGGACGTCACCTCCAATCACATAGTAAGCTAAAATAAATACTAAATTAAGCTATGTTTGTCCACAGACATTCCGGCACGGGTTCCCGTTCTCGCCGACAGCGCTAGCATGGGACCCCATACAGAAGCTACTCGCTATCGGAGACAAAACCGGCAACCTCAGAATGTATCTTTTTCAAAAAAGAATTAACTATACAATATTACAACATGTAGCTCATACATATTGTTTTTTCTCATTTAATGGCAGCATGTGTTTGTGTACAATAATGCCAATGACACGTGGATATAAAAAAAGGTGTATGTGGGCACACACGATAGAACTGAAACTTCATTTTAAAAGACATTTTCTATTTTATTTAAACAGTGTGCAATATATATACACACCGACATTTACTCTCTCGCTCTGGCTCACACAAAGAGGAGAGACCGATAATGTGCGTTAAACGTTTAACATTTAACGTTTAAAGCTTGGAAGTCGCATAAGAAGTTTCACTTCAATATTTGTCTAATCTTCAGAGTTCAAGCAACTCTTCAACGATATGGTGGCTTCCTTCCTAAAACTGTCGAGGGAATTTTTATGGCAACTTAAAATGCATGTCTCTAATAATAATTATTTATAATCCACTTCATCTGTGCACAATAACCAAACTACATCATGTAAGATGCCGCCAAAATTACATAATATAGGACGAAATAAGAAAAGTTTTCCAATTAAAATAGAAACCACGACATGAAAGTTCAAGTTCCGCCAAAAACTCCTAATACATATTTAAACTGTCTGGTAAATGAACGTTTTGCATAAAGTGGCGTCGTGGCGAGTGTGGATGACAACAACCGCCGAAGGTAGAATTTCTTTTAACGCACATAGTAGTCGCGCTGGTCTTATAACGCACCGAATCAATGCACTATGACCGGTTTTTTACATTGCATAAAACGATAGTATATTAAAACGAATGATGCTGTGAAATCATTGTAAACCCGAATTTGTAATTTCTTTAGGTATTTTTTGGTGCATTCAACTTTATTACTTGGACCTTATTAGGGATACATAATGATATATACGTATAGCTTGCGCTACTTATATGTAGGACCCTAGCCTATCATCTGAACGTACGTCCTCACAAAATTCTGTAAATAACGTGTCGTGTGATGCGCATTTAAAAAACAAGGCCAGTTTTCATATAGTCAGTGGTAAATAAACTTTTTTTTTAAATTAGCAATCTGCAAGGCGTGGGTGGTAATTAGATATATTGGGCTACTATCGATATAAAGAATATAAGTGGAAGGCAAAGCAAATGACCCTGATGCAACTCAGAGGTCATTCAATGATAACTTTCTTCCAGTTAGTTCCGCCGAGACGCAACGCACTGGGTAATAAACAAACATGTTAATAAGTCGACGAACTAACTAACAACTCTGATTACTCTTTATAGCTCTTTATATTTTTATAGCGACATTTAATTTATCGTTTTCCTATCTTTCGCCTACCCTATGCGGGTATCGGTCTGATGAGTGTCGTTGCCAACACGCTACATGCTGAACGTGCTGAAGAATTGTTTCACTCAGAACCACGCAGACATGTTTACGGAGCCACAGCTACACGGTAGCGCCAATCACTGTACTAACAATCAAGTTTGCAAATTCTCACCTTTGCCGTACCGCGCAAATGTCTCAAAATCTCGCAGCGAACAGGCTCCCTCCTTTCATTGATATTGGGTCCTTTAAACGAGGCCTGAAGGGGCATTACAAGAAGCAATTATGATGAATGATAATCATTTAAAGAAATGATGGCTCAGTGGTGGCGTGAATGCTAGGCTTATCGTGTTACCATCTTGGGTCACATTGTCATTTAAGATCAGGCCACAACGCGTTATAGTATTAGACCTATAACGATAAAAAACGCAGGCCTGACATTGTCGACTGCCAATGAAATCTGTTACCAACGGCCGCCGTTGTTTTTAGACTACCTATACCAGATCTATCAGATGCTGGACAGTGATTTTGCAGAGTTAGTTAAAGAACAGTATGGCGCACGTTCCGGTCACTCGCTGACTTGTTATAGGCTCGCGGTACTATTTCTACTTAGTCATAGAACGAGCTATAGTGCTCACATATCATCATGCCGAAATATGATATGTTCGAAAAACAAATTATATAGGAATATATAATATCACGTATGTATTTTGTGTTAGATAGAAATTATAACTTCATATTATTTATTGACATTTTATGTTTAATGTGAAAATATTACCAGTTGTAGTCGCGATCTATAAACTGAAATGTTCAGCAACATTGTTGCAATCTGTTGACGTGTGATTGTCTCATGCCCAAACAGTGTCACCTTTTTTATCTAACCTAAATGACAATGGTCCAATGTTCTTTATACTTATTATATTGTTTTGAAGAGCATTTTCACACAAGGTCATTTGACTTTGCGATCACGAGTGCTGATGTAAATGGTGAATTACATGTTGAACCTGCATAGACTGATATAAGCATGGCTTGAACTGTATATTAATATACAGTATATACAAGTTATATTAATATACAACTGTATATTAATTATTTAAATACAAAATTAACCGTAGAGTTAGTACCGCTACTCGACGAAGCTTGTTGGAACTGTTGGAAGATATCAATGGAAATATATATAAATACCGACCTCTTATAATGCCCCATCAGGCCTCATACTAATGTATTCACGTCCCTACTATAGTGGTAGACACTGGGTATAATCTACTTCCGCTAAGGTATAATATTGTAATTGTTTAGTGCTGAATAAAGATATTATCAGGCAAGCGCATAACAGCTTTGTTTGTTCAAGGGAAAAAGGTTATTTTTAACCTTATAAACTTATAAACGCCGACTTATAAACGACGCTTATAAACTGACAAATCTTTATCTCAAAGGTTATTGCGATATCTTATCCTGATCATAGGGAGATTAAATATTGGCAACAAGCCAGCGACGCGACGCCCTCCAAGCCCTCAATGCAACGGATATAGAGCGGTCATAGAAATGACAACAATGGAACCGTTCAATCTACACGTACCACCTAATATCATCTAAATAATTTTATTCAAACCACGTTTCGTATATTGCGTAAATATTGAAACGTTTTTAGTTTGCTACATGACTGGCTGTTTCCGAGGTTCCGCACACGTGAACTACAAGAATTACTGTTTATTTACAAAGGAAAACCTGTGTTGTTTATATCAAACTTGTTTCCTCTCCGCGGTTACTTGTCTGAAAGACCAAGATCCCAAAATTAATATATACTTTGTTACATATTTATTTCCTAAAATACAAAATTGTATGTTCTAAAAGACAAGCATTTCTTACAATGTGTACTTATGACGACGAAACAATTTATTTTGACGAGAATTTATGGTGTACAGGTCAAAACATAAAGGCAGTCATTTTGGCTTAAATATAAAAGTTAAGTTGAGTTTATTCCATCTTTTCATTTTAAACAATTATATTAGTCATATATATTGTTAAATACTTCACGGTTTAGATTGCGTATCGAAAGGGGATATTCTCGTGGCAATTTTGTCGTGCGGCTTCATTAACCGTCATTATCATTAATTTATTTAATATAATAATATATACACTAAGACCTGGCCAAAGAGCATTGTTGTGAATAAAAAAATATTCACGTAAATCTGATATTTGGTCCTCGGATTATAAACACACAAATAGAGAAACATAGACACGTTGTGTTTTATAAAATGTAAGGTGTTATATTTATCTAATGTAAATCAAACTACACCGTGTGATCTCTTAGATGCAACCGATTTATTTCGAAGTATCTACATCATAGTAAGTATCATAGTAAGTAATATATGCAATATGTACCTTCGCAATGTTAACCGGTTAACACTTTATTGAGACAAAGAACAGTAAAATAAGATTATAAATTTTATAATACAACAGTAAAGTAGTAATTTAACAATATAATATGATTTTTGGAGAACAATACTACATCAACAATGTTACTGTGATGAATAACTTACTATTTAAGACCAATTGCAAGAGACAAAAATAAATATTAAGTAGTATCATTAACTACCTAACAATATGTACCAATATTGGTAACAGGAATTTGCAGTATCTCAGATATTATAGAACATTTGTTTACAGTATTTACTTATTTTAATATTTTTACTATACTTTAATATTATTATCATTTATGAATATTTTATCATTGATATCTAGCGGGCGGACGAACCTGCCTACCGGAGCGTGTTCTGTAATAAACTTGAGATGGTATTGACTCTGGCATGATATTGCTAGACGGTAGAGTTGTCTGAGCGTTATCCTGACCGACGATATTTTAAGTGTTATGGCAGTATTATGTTCAGAATCATCATCATCGATTAGTTTGACAGTCGAAGCGTTTATAGTCGCAGTTTGTAATTTGTCGTGGCATAATTAATGACGGTTGTGTTTCGGCACAGATTTATTGTCTATTTCGTCGATAACTCGAACCGTTGTCCGTGCACACTCAATATGACCGTTGTTGTGATGCAGCGTTTTCCACTCACGGTCAAATCCATCTCTCTGTGTTCCCTGGCTGCTCATGAATTCTGACTTGTTCGTCGCGCTGTAGTGGCTGTAATTCTTTTGTTTTCCGATCGTAGTTGAACTTATTAATTTTATTTTTTCTTTAATTTATTACTTTTTGCACTACGGCATTTTTAGGCTTAAATAATTTATTATACATTGGTAATCGTTTATTCAGCCTTCTCCCGATTAACAATTGAGCCGAAGAATGTCCTTCACCAGAAATTGGTGTGTTTCGGAAGTTTAGGAGCGCTAAATATGGATCTGTTTTATAAATTTTAGTTTTCTCTAATAATCTTTTCATCATTTGAATATTTCGTTCCGCTAGACCATTAGAACGGGCTTAATAAGGAGAACTCGTAGTATTATCAAATTCCCAGTGCTTTGCGGTTGCTTGAATTCTTCTGATATGAACTGTAAGCCGTTATCGGTCACTAACTTCTTCGGTATGCCGAATGTAGCTTTGAGTTTATCAATAACCGTGTTACTTCTTATATACCCGCAACGCAACCGCTAGTAAATACTATTTAGATTTTATTTGAAATATATCTGCCGCGATGATTTCCCAAGGGTTCCCTTTAAGCTCGTGCGGGACAAGCGGTTCCCGCGGCTGTGACGGCTGGCGCTCGAAACAAATCTCGCACGCCAACACTAATCGTTTAATTTGTGATGAACTACCTGGCCACCATATCACATCTCCCGCTCTACGTTTACACCTTTCTATTCCCACATGCCCTTCGTATACTCTATGTAACACCTCTTGCCAGAAATTTTCCGATTTTTTCGATCACCTCGGAAGATAATACCAAAACATCATAGCGAAAATAATGTATGTATTACTTAAGTAGTAAAGTGAAAACATCTACGAGTTAGCATTATATTTCAGATTAGAGACTGTGCTTATCAAGTGAATATCTTTAATGTGAACGCTTGCAATTTTTTATGTTCCCGCTTAAACAAAGACAATCTTTTACGAATAAGTTTATTTAAAAATACAATGTAATATTATAAAAAAATATATACATTTATCGTTCAAAACTATAAGTCTGTAGAAATATTATTTTATTTATATTAATAAATTTGTAGTTGTTTTGGCTGTAATGTATTTTTTTTTCAATGTCTCGGTAGACATCCTATAGTATAATCACAAATATGCCAAACATTTTTTGTCTGTGTTTATGTCCGGATTTAACTCAAAAATGGTTTGACTCATTTTTAAGAAGTTCTTTATGCGGGAAACTTCTATCTTTGCTCAATTGATAGCCGAAGAATTAAAAAAAATACTTTTATAAAGTGTAAAAAATAAATAATTTCCAAGAAAAGATATATAAATCTCATTTCTTAAGCGATTTTTATGAAATTTTGTACACTGGAAGTATAAGTCATTCCACAATTGATGGGTTATAAGAATTTTCAATAATACTATTCAATATTCTATACTATATTCAATAAAAATAATAAAAATATTACTCCTCAACCGTGTCATTCCTCAATTGGGTTTTTGAATTATTTTTTTGTGATAAATTGAAAGATCATTTATAAGTTTTATAACAAAACTATTTTTTTCGCAATATTTCAATAGTTATTTCAAAATAAAATTTAATTTTTGAATACAGTACCGAAAACGCGCCGATTCAACCCGAGCGCGTGTGACGTCACAATGTTAATGTCTACTCATTGTAGCACACAGCTGACACAGTGTTTTGACTCTTAATCGATGAAGTTCCTATAACATTATGACGTCACAAACCTGGCGATCAATCGTGGCGCGTTCGTAGTCATATGATTATTTTTAAAATATTACAATATTCAATTGTTTATTATTAATAAAAAAAATGTTTTAAGAGTTTTTCCAATTGACTATTATCATAATTATGATGAAACTTTAAAATACATAAAAAAACTATATTCTTTTTTTGCAAATACCCAATTGACATGCAATATGAATTGACATTAATATGAAGAAAAAAATTACAAGGCGAACTATAATGAGTGCATAATATATATAGTTCGTTTTGTGTTACGACTTCTGAAAGAAAGTAGTCCATATGCATCGCACCTATTCACTCAAACGCTAACCTCATCTCTAGCTTCGCGTTTTCACCAATAACATGCGAGAATCGGGTACTATTCTTGGGAGTACGCTCTATGGAACAGAATAGTCTGTTGGTCATAGTCCTCGTTTCACAAGTAACTTTTAGCTAAATGGTACTTAAATGTTAGTTCAGCATTCTCTTTTACCTTGATATTAACTAAAGGTATATTCCCGTGCGGCCTACGCGCCTGACCCACCCTGCACCCACAAGCCGCTTCCGTTTACTTTATATCGTGGCAATAATCGTTCCGGTTATGGCCAGTTAGTGTGCAGCATAGAAGCAAGTAGCGAGAGTGCGGGGGCGGGCGGGGGAGGAGGCGGCGCGATCTTATCGCGACTTCGTTATAGCTCAAATCAGGGCTAGGCTTCATTTAGTGTTCGCTCACCCTTGATTTTAATAGATTTTATTCTCTAAGTAAAATTGACAATTATTTACTAGTTACGGAAAGTCTTTACTAAATAAAATTGATTTTAGCGTTACTAATTATAATTAAAATTCACGTGATAGTAAAACTGATCTTCAAAGTATTTAAATGCTAGAGGTAATCAAATAAAACCCAAGTACCTACCCTACTTTATTATAATTAAGGAATATAAAAATCAACTTTGGATGAGAATTCTAAATTAATGGGGAAAGTTTAATTAAGTCGCAACATAAAAGTTATATCTTTACTCTGTTAGAAAATTATGAATTTTAACTAGAAGTTATAGTAACTTTACCCGTGGTTCGACTTGCGTTCAAATTGTTATTATATCTGGGTTGGGGATATTTATGTATGATTAAAAAACATTACTATAAAAAGGTAACACAGGCTTTCCCGTAAACTTTATCTTCTATACGTATTTAAAACTCAATGTCTCTCTTGTCTGTCTGTCCGTTTATGTTCTTTTCATGCGAAAACCACTTATTCGACTTACTTGTTTTATTTTAATTCATAGCTATGTTATCTGCCCAGGTTAAAGAATATATTTTGTAAGATAAAATAACATGTATGACATAAGCAATGACGATAATAGTACATCAATTCGGAAAAAGACACATTTAGGACGCCTAAATGGCTTACGCTGAGTAAACCATACTATATATATATATATATATATATATATATATATCAATTTAATATTATAAGTAGTTTTAGATCTTAAAAAGACCGACAAAAAAGTAAAGATTACCCACGTGCGCTCAACTGCCGGCAGAATGCGAGTCCACGCGAGAGGAGCCGCGGGCACAGCTAGTAATAAATAAGAAGTAATACGTACCAAGTTTGTGTATATTTTCATGCCGGAAACATTTTAATGTATCCTCCGTCAGTATGCCTCGGCACGGCGCCGAACTATATGTTATGTAAGGTGGAGACCATTCTATAGAGTATTTTAAAGTTAATAACGATTTTTTTGCAGTATGTCTCGATTAAAATTAAAAAAAAATTACGTGCTTTATTAATATTTGAACATTTTTTTAAACTACAATAAAATACTCTAACGATTAAAATTAAATCGTTTTAACATTATAAACAAAGCGGTCGCGCTACTGAACCACTTTTTACATATAAAATAATGTACGCTACATTAATATTTTTTGTACCTAAACTAAAACGTTCCTTAATTGAGACTTTATAAATATTAAAAAGACTTAAATTAGTAAATTGTCTTTGAGCTTTGTGATTCGGGATTAGGATCCGGTTCATATAGGATATTATTTTTAAATAGTAGAACGACAAAGTGACGGAGCTGTAGCTGGCGAGCACAGTAAATTCCAAAACCAACGGCTGTGACAGACTGTCTCCAGTCGCTGCTGTGATGTTCGCCTGCGTAAATCAAAAGTCGATATGCACCGGCTATTTTCTAAATGCGACGCGCATAAGTGAGCGGGACGGGTGTTTTATCATATATATGGTTATCGCTACCCAGTCGGACGGTACAACCCCATCACCCCACCACCCCGCTATCTGTATTTCCTCGTTCGCTACTCATGTCGGGTGGCTGGTACAGGTGACTCCAGTCTTAAGATATTCTAATACATTAACTCATCCATTCAGTGTAGTAAAGTCTCTCCTCAGATATTTCATAACGATGAACTTTCTTCAGATTTCACTGTTGAGTAATTTGATAATATTAAAAGTTCGCGTTGTTCATAAATCTAGAAAGTTTCCCTCTCCCCGAAAGTAATAAGTCTCTGCGCGAGGATCGGGGTAAGATCCTTTTCGGAGCCCATTGATCAACAGGTTTGCAATTATGTTTTATCGGATAGTGTGTTTGTATGAGATTCGCAATAAAATGCCAAATAATTGTAACTTAAACTGTTCTTTTTCTATATAACAAGCAAATATTATTAATTAAAAACTCAATGAGCAGAGTTTTAGCCTGTTACATTTCATGTTTGTTCAAGTATTGGCTCCCATCCTCACTCTTCAGAACGTCTCACTAGCAATGTGTGACAGCCTCAATATCCTAGGTGTGGATATTCGCAGCGAACTTCAAGGATTTCATCGGGAGTGTCATCTCCACTACATCTCGGAGACTAGGAATCCTGAACAGGATGTGACGGGTTTTCACGCTCAGTCAACTATACCTTATTTATAAGGCACAAATTCGGCATTGTGCGCATTGTTAATGATGCAGACGTACCCAATGCATCGAACCGCTTCAGCTTCGCAGGAATATCGCCTCGCTAAGTGTGTTTTATCATCTGTATCCTGGTGAGCGTTCTGAAGAGCTGTTCAATCTAATTCCCTTATCTTCTTTCCTCAATAGAACCACACACGCTGGGCTTGGCAATCAGAGTTTTAAGGTAACCTCCAACTCGGCTTGAATGAAAAAGTTCCTATCTTTGTAGTACCGTGAAACTGTGAAACCATGTCCTGGCCAATGTGTTCCCTCCTTCTTATGACATCGTGTCCTTCAAGCGTAACGTGAAGAGATATTTATGCACGCCGGAATGACAGCGGCGACCGCCGATGGATTTCGATCTCACGGTGGTTGCCGTTGTATTAGGATTGTACTGTGCTTATCATCAGGGACAGTACAGTCAATGTGCCGAGCTATTATAAAAAGAAAAAAGGGAAGACTAAAAAGTCTTCTAGTAGTTTCCACTAGTTTTTGCATATTAATAAACGGACGAACCGTAAAATATCTGATTACATTATGTCATATAGAAAATTGACATGATTTATTAAAAATAATATCTTTGAAATATTTTGTTCCCTTGACCTTCGTGCTGGAATAGAGGGTCATCAATTAATTGTCGACAGACTCGAGACGCGACAGTAACTTGCTAACGAGCCGGTAACTTCATTCAAAATGTATTAAACAGAGACTATAGTTAGAACGTTTCAACTAAGTTTTCATTCAATGTAGCTACTTCTAATTTTTTTATTAATTTCCGTGGACTCCTCTTCCATTTGCAGTAGTTAAGTAATGTATATTAAAATGAACGAGAAGTATGTTCCATGACGTAATTTTAATTATTGAAACATAACTTTATTAATTTTTCATTGTGTTTTAGACAAGCTTTTGTATTACGAAAAAGTATTTGATTCAAGTCCCTGGGCGCGGGCGAGCTGGGCGGGGAGGCAGATGGGACACGATTTAGATATTTACATAATGATCCGAGGGATTCCACTTCCGGTACAAATTACCTCCACCCTCCTTCACTTATGAAATAGACAAGCAATAGTACTTCATCTAGTTCAGGAAGGCAACTTTTGAATTTAATTTACCGTTAACTCGCTTATACCCGCGTCGTCGGCCGCTTTTTAAGGAAGCTATATTTTTTATTATTATTTCGTGTAAATACATTTTTACTTAACTACCTTCTGCCCGCGATGTGTTAATCTAGGTTATAAACTATCTGTGTGCCAAATTTTATCCAAATCGGTTCAGCCGTTTTTCCGTGATTGAGTAACAAACATACAATCACATTAATTTATAATATTACATACCAGATGTGCCTGCGACTTCGTTTGCGTGAATTTCAGAATTGGGTCTTTACCAGGATAAAAAGTATCCTATGTTTTAATCCGGGTTATAAACTGTCTCTGTGTCGAATTTCATTTAAATCCATTTAGCCATTTTTGCGTGATTGAGTAACAAACATACAATCACATTAATTTATAATATTACATACCAGATGTGCCTGCGACTTCGTTTGCGTGAATTTCAGAATTGGGTCTTTACCAGGATAAAAAGTATCTTATGTTTTAATCCGGGTTATAAACTGTCTCTGTGTCGAATTTCATTTAAATCCATTTAGCCATTTTTGCGTGATTGAGTAACAAACAAATAAACTCACTTTCGCATTTATAATATTAGTAAGGATAGGTAGTAGGATAATTAGTTCTTTATTGGTAGTAAATGGTGTATTTTTTAAATGTTTTATGGTGTACATTTTAAATTATAAACACGCATGTTATTGATATGTATGATGTATGTAGGTAGTGTGATCGTCCTTTAAATTAATCGCTTGACAAGAAAAGGGTTTATAGTAAACCTTTTAAACCCTAAAATAACGTACATTTACTTAAAATAATCTTCTACGCACATATGTCACCATCTTGCCATGTTATATCCGCAATCACATAATTTCTCTAACTCGGTCGTGTTCTATCTCGTTTTTGCACACGTTAGTAAGACATCGCGTAGTAAGTGAACGAAGCAATATCTCGTGATGACAATGAACACGTTTCTGATAATATCATATATGGAGGTTTCGTATAATAAAAGAGATATCCCGGGGTGTTATTTGTGGCTGTTTCACGCTTCCAATATTTAGTTCAGAAATCTTTAGTTATATCCTTAATTCACATTTACACAGTTGTTCATAATAAAATTGTGCAATAAGCGTTCATAGTAGATATTACTTTAAATGTCTAAAATATAACCACAATCAAATTAACATTTAATATTGTAAAGAAGCATACGCGACATATAATATTAATAAACAACAAATTCTGCAAGAAATTAACCCAAATAGAAATACTAAATTCCTTTTGCTTGAAATTCCAGTATTTATTTAGCAGCCAGTCGAGAATCACAAACTGTTCCACCGGCTTACTAAGGTGAAATATTTTAAAGGAGTAGGTTGTTTTAATATAACTGGATGTATAGAGTAGGAAAGGCGGTTTCTAAGCAAATCACACAGACCGTACGATTTACCCTGTACTAGCGAGTATACTCTTACAAGCGAACAATGAAACTGACTGGGTCCTCTGTTTACTGCGGATGTAATTAAAGTGAATGCCGGTCCTGGTAAATACGAGCACAGAGTGACAGAACATACTCTCTGTTAACATACCGAGGAGGAGCTTTCCAATCGTATCACCTCGTCTAACGACACACTAACGATGCACTTTAAGTCTGTTAATATTGTCAATATTGACATATTTAATATAGTTGTCAAAATGTTTTGTTTTACAAAACACTGTCTATTACAATGTCTTGTTAATTAATTAACATTTTCAGTCAATAGGATTTAATTAGTGACTTTTGGTTAACTTAAGGTTTATTTGAACAGTTATTGTGTTTCTGGGACATTATATATCTACCTATATCAATCAGTAAGAACATAACTTTAAAAGTATATATTATATAATATACATAACTGTTATTATACTTAAAAATTATATTCTGGGTGTCAAGTTAGAAGTCACAAAACACCCATAATAAGCAATAGAAAAAATATATTTCAGGGCCCACAAATTCTGCTTGGACTACATTGCCATAATATATATAGCAATCTATTTTTTTCCGTGAACAGAAGCACCCAAACTTCAAACTTCCAGTTAAACTAATATGCATTTTTTATAATCTAAATGTTATATTTATTTTTCTTTGAGCTAATAATAATTGACTATAAATGTTTTACATCTGCAAAACCATTAGTAAGTTCCCGCACATGTTGGCAAACGGCCGACCATTAGCACATTCTGCTATTAGCAGAAATTGTTGAAATTAAACTAAGGGAGAAAGCACTTTGTTGAAAGTTGCAACAACATTAAAAACATACAGTAACTTCGAAGAACTTTAATACCATGTTATGCTATTACGAACGCCGTCTATTTATTTGGCAATTCACATCATTTAATTTAAAAAATATTTGTTCCGGTTTTGATTGAATATATATGGTAGGGGAGCCCACGATGCTAAATGGGGATTTACTCGAGCGTCATAGAGACCTATTGGTTTGCAAAGCTTAGATGTTAAGAAGAAAAAAATGTATACCTTTTCATCGGTGGGGGGAGCGGCTATAGATTTTCAAATATGTAAAAAAATACAGTTGCATGGATATACTCTAGCGCGTCAGATATTGATAGCATCAATGTCCTACGTATTTTTAATAATGTGCGTATGTTAATCTGATCGTTTGCATGATGCGGCATCGTACGTTTGCATCGTACGTAATGGTTGAAACTGAAAAAAAAAATAATCGAGCGCGTCAGATTTTCTAAGCAGATGTTAAGTGAACATAAAAAAAGCTCTCATTCAATAATCTGACGATTTCGATGTGATGCAAACTCGCGGCCATTATTATAATGTGAAAAAAAAATCGTCATTTTGAAGTACTCAAGCGCCTCATATTAAGATATATATGATTAATCTTTATGTCCTGGACGTGCTGTCTTATAATCTGACGATTATCTAGAGGGATTCGCCTAATCTGACAACAGTCTTTCAACTTAATTAATTGAAAGGCTCAGGAAATAGCATGCAAATAAAAAAGTGTATGTTGTTTAAGTAGAATACTTGTATAGATAAAAAATAATTAAAAAAAAACGCTCAATAAAATTTAGGTAAGAGGGGAATATAGCCATCACGCATCTGCACGCATTAAACTTTATCGACGAATTTTTGTTACTTCGGCTTGTGGAAATCGTCAGATTGTATATTTTTCGTTATGCTTGAATTAGTTCCTTCAAAATAAAAATAATTTAGCCACGCTCGAGAATGTTGAGATGACGTTTTTTTACAACTTTGTAGTCCACCCCTTTCTTTACGTCACTCTCAAATTATCAGATTAGTGGAATATATACTTTTTAGCATGTAATTAACTCACCCTACCTTAATCAGACGCGCTCGAGAATTTCTGATGATCTTTTTTTTACTAATCTATCCTTTATCTTTGACGAGTGACTTTTTATATATGTGGCTTATATTTGCTGGAGGTACTTAACCGGGTACAAGGTATCCGCCTGTATATTAATCTGCCGCGCTTTTGTAAATCCCGAAATTCCCGCTTGGACTCCCATACTATAATGTCAAGCGCTTAGTGAGACGCGGATGTTACCGTACTCGAATAGTAAACAGTAAAGACATCTACACGCGTTACACCCTGTTACTGGATAAAAAGTTAGTAATAAGCTTGGGAGATAATCTTAAAATTGATGACTGCCGATATTAAAGTTGAATAAATTGTGAAACAGATGTTAACAATATGGATACGGCAAGGACTAGATTCTAGAATCTGCTTGTTAGCAGGAACGCGTGCAAAACACTTATGCATAATACAGAATATATATTACAACTCCAATCGCTTATGCGTTAGCATCAGGTAAAATAAATACATAAAACGTGAATATGCAAATATAAATAGTTAATTCACGTTAACATCCTTACTTATAATTGATTAGCAGCCGCCCGTACACGTTAACTATTATATAAAAATTATAACCATCAGCCTGATCGCAGCTTCCTATCAGTGAAATATTTTTTATAATCGGATCAGTAGACCCTGAGATTATCCCCTACAAACATTATCTCTTTATAATAATACTAGCTGAGCCCGCGACTTCGTCTGCGTGGACTTCAGAATTGGGCCTTTAGCAGGATAAAAAGTATCCTGTGTCTTAAACCGGGTATAAGCTGTCTGTGTACCAAATTTCATCTAACAAACAAATAAACTCACTTTCGCATTTATAATATTAGTAAGGATAAATAATATACTAACATCCGGCAGTTTCTGTGTGCGTTCATTATAACTAATATAAAACTTTATAGCAATAAAATATACCAGTACATCTATAACACTCAGGGAAATGTAGCTTCGAATTAGTGAAAAAGTTTTCGGAATCGGATCAGTACAGTATTTCCTACAAATATATTCATAAACCACTGCATTATGATATTATTCCCGTAGAATCGATCACGACGCGACTTTTTGCACGATTTGGCCTTTTTTTTTTAAACTAAAACTATTCACCTGTTTACTACAGCGATGTAACTTATGTTAATGAATTAAGTAATCAATTAATGACGGTAACCCCCTCAGTAATTCTAAGCTTAATTTAAACACATTTGAATCATTTATTTATAAGGATCCCAGAAATTCATGGTGTGCGGTAAGTGTCGAGTGCGGTACTAACGTTACCCTAAATCATTTATTTACTAAAGTTCATGGTTTCAGCAAAATTCTATTTACGGTCCGTTTTGCATCCCACTTTAAGGCAGGGGACTTGTTTTTACATTCCAAACAGTGGATCTGGTGCAAAGTGAAAGGAACCATTTTATCAAATAGGGCTACAGATAAAAATGGTGTAATAAAACCTAACTCCTTTTTCCTTTTTTTATAATTGAATAAATTTGATGTTTAAGCGAAGTCAAAAACAACAGGGACACGGAATCCAATACAAACTGCTTGAGCAGTATCGACCCTGCTAAGTAAGAAACAGCGAAATGTCGATACTGGTGTAATGAGGCACGCGTGTCTTCGCATCTCACTATACTGTGACATTTGCGACCACCGTAAACACTGTTAAGCCCACACATTAGCCTGTGCCTATGCCATTGCACGATCACTGAAGCTTATATCTCCATGAATAAACTGAAACAGAATTGCGGTTTCACCTGAAGCCTGTCACAGAGTGAGTTGAAACGATTCATGTTCCAGTGTGAGCTACCTGCCTCTGGCCGCACGCTTCACGGTGCCAATGCTTTACTACCTTTTTAAATGTATGATAAATTTCTTTAACAACACAATCAGTCTAGGCGGGCCCGGCGTGGACGCACACGTCCGTCACGAGGCAGCCGAGGCGGTGCTCCACGCCAAGTTCCTCATCAACGAGGGTGCCCTCGTGACGGCCACCGCTGACGACCAGCTGCACCTGTGGACCTTCCGACAGAAGTCACCGCAGAGGTTACACTCGCTCAAGTTCCAGAGAGAAAGGTATAGCATATAATATTATCATTATTTTTAACGAGTATATTTTATTTATCGCATTTTTATGGCGATCAACGTTTACCTTATTACAAAACATTTAATTTTTAACTGTTGTATTAAGAAAAAGAATATGTTAATAACTTTAGCAAAACGAAAGCCGTCTATTTTCTTACATTAAGTTAATTTAATTGTATACTCGTTTGAGAACGGATGAGAATCTATGTACCTGCACAATACGAGTTGCCAGTTTTATATTTCAACTCGTCTTGTAATTTATTTCCTAAGACGCGAAGGTTTTATTTTGTATCGGTTTCGGATTCTGATTATTACATACATTATGAATAGTCTCAAGACCCCATTCAATATTGAATACATGTGATAATGTTTATTTATTATACTATATATCCACAATTAAGTACATATTATTTCGTTATATGTTTAGCTTCATTCTATAAGTTAAGAATGACATGTTATTCACAAACTATAATAAACTTTAATTCACTTGTTACAAAAATGTCTCTCCTGTTACTATTTAACATAAACATCGAGAGACTTCTACAGTCTTTCTAAGCTTAATAGTTACTTAAATGCTACCTTCCTGTTTGTAATTTGACTTGAACATAATCACCACCAGACTTTGTCAGTCGACTGCGGGGCTTACTTGTAGGTCTCTTCTAATCTGTGCCACTTCTTTCCGACCCTCAACCTTATATAATCAATACGTTCGAGCTTACATCTTTAGATCGTTGCTGTATCTAACCGGGGGTCGTCTCATCTTCCATCTACTGAAATGCGATCCCACTCGAAAGTTCGTCTACACTAAAGGTTGTCGATTCTTCAACAGATGTGACAGGCCCCCAGCTACTTCATCCTTAGAACACTATCGGCGACCTTGGCTAATTTAATTCTGAATTTTAGTACCGTTGTCTCTATATATTGCTGAGTGTTCCTCAATTGGTTAGCCAGTCGCATAGTCTGTGCCATATCTGGACACCAAGTTGAAGACCTATAATAGCGACGATTAGTCCTGACGAAGCTCCTTGCCTATTAAGCCTATGAATTTACTTCGGCCTTATTGGGAATAGCCTCAGTATCTGCCTGAGGTAAATATATATACACAATTTCCACATTCGCACCTTCGACAGGTAGCAATTTCGTAAAGTCGGAACGGCATACACATGGAACATGATTTTACTGTTACGGAGATTTATTCCAGTAATTTTTTCACCCTTATTAAACATTGACCATTGAAAAATGATATTTATATTGTTTGATCTACTTCAATATATAAATAAATATACGATCGTCATATAAACAACAAAGCAACAATAGAATTTAGTAATAGGTACTATTTCAGTAGTACTGGTGAAGGAGCCCTCAACTGTCCCAAGTACGTAGCTGTATTATTTCGTTCGGCACGAGTCGGTCGACACCTGCGTTTTGTTTCTCTTTTTATTACACATCGCGATCGTTGCCGCAGCCAATTTATGTTGTCGAATAACGTCCTTATTTTGTTGTAATTTCTTTATTTTATAAGTAGAGAGGTTAACTTACCTATTTATTCGCATTGTTTTTTATTTTCGTGGTATTTGCAAGCCGTCACGATGGCGGTGACTAGTCCTATTCGATGAACGTTGTTCGGTTACCATGTACTTAACTACAAGTGTAGTCATTTCGCTGTTGAAATAGAAAATAATAGTCCGTATTATGTGATTCATAGAGTGTCCGAGCTAGTTAGTGTCTCCGCCTTGAATAAGCATTATTAATCTTTTATTCATTAGGTATTTCGTTGAACTTTCTGACTTTCATGAATAAATATGGAGTTCGAGTAATCCTTTTTAACTTACTTGTACCGTCAGAACAAACACTTTTTTCACTTATCTAAATAAAATATAATTTAATACTGATACTCTGTTATGTCACTATGTGTTTTAGACGAGAATCAATATGAATAAAGTCGAAACACAATTATTATAACGGACGATTCGAGAATTTGAACATGAGCTATCTGGACCTCGCAATCAAAATTAATCATTTCCAACGATGCATCGCTCTGTCGTGCAATAATCCTAATAATAGGTAATGAATAGCAACAGACAAACCTGTTAACTATACATATAATATTATCATTAATTATGTCTGTGTTTGGAGATACGAAATTGATGGGTTTTAGTCCCATTACTGGATTCTGCGGTTTACATACATACAAGCACTTAGGTTTATAATTATATGGAATATCATTTGCATATTGAAACCTTATGAGGCCTCTACACGTGTGCCGGTATTCGCCAAATACATTCGTAGGTGTTTGCCTCTATTCGTCCAGTCCTAGTACATGTTCGTTTGTGTTTGTTTACATATTTGTGACTGAATGCGATTGGCGTCGCGCTTCGAGCCGATGCGGCTGCATATAATTATCATTTAAATTTACATTGCAAAAAAGTTTAAAAAAAAATCTGGAACCCTTCATATAATCGTGATATTTCTTTCCAGATAACGTACATCCTAATAGTAAGGCCTCTGTATAGGCGGAAAATAAAAGATGAAGAAAATTTAAAATCTGTGAAATACATACTCTTAGCATTTATACAAAAGTCACTTTAGTTTCTCAAAACCTTTAAAATTTGTTGTACATTTATTATTTAAAATATCAACACAACATCCACTTGCGAGATCTGAAATTATCATTTATTGAAAACCTAATTAAAAATAATCAAGTAATCACGCCTAGAAACAAAGGGATTAAAAATGCTAGTAATGGGTAGGCTGAATAAAATTTCCTTGTAGTAATTTCAAGACCTACGCATTAAGAATAGGTAACAGAAAACATACAAGTTTACCGAAAACTTTATAATGTGTATTTAATGTAATAAGTTTTAGTTAACTTGTTGGAGTGGGCAGCGAGCGCGATCGCGAGCGTCACGTAATCACGTCGTGTCTCGTCTCCACTTTGACGCGTACGTACGAGTACTTACTAACACTTTTGATCTCTTCTCTATATCCAATCGCTAATGAGTTTCAACTTTAATTAATTACACCTAAGCGACTAATTACTCCTTCTTAAATTACAATGTTAATCTCGTTTGTAATTTGAGTAAAATTTACTTTTACTACGAATTAACTAATATTTAGAAGCCGCGGGCCGACACAAACTGAACTTACTAGCAGGAATGTCTTGATGTATGTTAAAGTAAAAGACGTTTGTAAGGATATAGAGAACTGGCGTTCTAGGTGGGTATTACTTCTGTTTACCCCAATTGGTTGATAGGGTAATACTGGATAGATAAATAGGACTTGGTATTTGTTATGAAAATATTTTACTATTATTGAGCTACCTGAATACTAACTAGAACTCTTGTACTTATCGAGACGAAACCCATAAACCTAAACACGACAAGGACATCTTGTTTTGTTGAGGTGTTGGTGTTGCCAGCATCCGGGTTCATCATCAGATCAGCTCAATAATATCATATTATTGTATTCACATCGAAGGTTCATAAGAATTCCAAATTTCAGCTGCTACGGTTAAGAGGAAGTTAAATAAATATTTATAATAATTCTGAACACGAGTACTTCCAGAACGAAGATTTTCGAAAAACTGAGAAGAAATTATATAATTAGTACGTACGTGCGAAAGATAATGAGTTAGTTATGTTTTAAAAAAACCGCATGGATTAATTGTAGTTTTTTTGTGAGACCATACAGCTGCGCTACACACCGTGCACCGAAACACTCATAAAACATTGTTTATCATAATAATAATTATGGGCCTGCTTACATATTGTACTTGTCTCTTAGACCAGGGATTCCCAAACTGGGTTCCGCGGAACCTAGGGGTTCCGTAGAATAATCATCAGGGTTCCGCCAAAAATATTTATTATTAGCTATTAAATAATACCACGGTTACAAATATTATTTTGAATTAGCGCAATATATGTGATTAGAAGGACTAATTACTTTAGTAAGCTTTTTGAGCTGATAGTTCATAATCAAATTTACCCTCTATTAAAAAATTGTATACCCGTTAATCAGCACGGTTTCATGCAAAAAAGATCGGTAGTCTCGAATCTCGCTAGCTTTACAGATTACGTAATTGACTCAATGGATAATGGTATGCAGGTTGACACTATTTATACCGATTATGCGAAGTGCTTCGATCGATTGTCTCACCCTGTTCTTATAAAGAAACTTGAAGCCATAGGTATTCATGGTGATCTATTGCGTTGGTTGATGTCATATCTTGATAATCGATCTCAGGCAGTTAAAATAGGGCTGCAACATTCCAGGTTCTCA
This sequence comes from Saturnia pavonia, assembly GCA_947532125.1. Taxonomy (NCBI): domain Eukaryota; kingdom Metazoa; phylum Arthropoda; class Insecta; order Lepidoptera; family Saturniidae; genus Saturnia; species Saturnia pavonia. The sequence goes on from OX383904.1 coordinate 17,420,385, forward strand.
TCCATTTCATCGGGGGTTCCCCAAGGATCGCATCTCGGGCCTTTATTATTTAATGTATACGTAAGTGACATAGGTTCTTGCTTTCATTATGCAAGGTTTTCTATGTACGCCGATGACACTAAAATATTTATGCCGATATGTTCTGTCGATGACTGTAACAAATTGCAGTTAGATTTAAATAGATTATGCGAATACTGCTCACTTAATCTTTTGGATCTTAATGTGTCCAAATGCCAATGCATTACATACACCCGCAAAAAAAATGTCCTTAAATATAATTATATACTTAATAATACAATAGTTTCCAGAGTGTCATGCGTTAGGGATCTAGGAATATATCTCGATCATAAATTATCATATGTAGATCACTATGAATATATTGCTCAGAAATCTTATAGAATGTTTGGCTTCATAAGTAGATTAACTGTTCCTTTTAAAAATAATTCATCTATTAAAATTTTATTTTGTGCTTATGTAAGAAGTATTTTGGAATTTGCATCACAAATATGGGCTCCTTGTTATGATATTCATAGCCGTAGAATCGAGAACATTCAAAATAAATTTTTGAAGTTACTGAGGCGTCGGGGTATGCTTTTGTCGCCGGACATAAACGAGAACCTACGGGAATTGGGTATGTTAACCCTGGAACATAGACGTTTGGTAGCTGATTTGATGTTCTTATATAATTTGATTAATAATAAAATTGACTGTTCGTTTTTGTTAGAACGTATTGGTCTAAGGTCTTCAATAAATCATACCCGTATGCCCAGGATCTTCCACGAACGCATAACTAAGACCAATTATGCTCGTCACTCAATGTTAATAAGGTGTATACACTCATATAATATGAAGGCAGAAAATCTAGACATTTTCTTTGATAGTAGTGCTGCGTTTAAAAGAAAAGCGATTGACATTATTCAGACTTCGTCAAATACATGCAATTAGTACATACATAAAGACACGTACACACGATCGCACACACACACTCACGCATACGCACCCACTCACACATGCACACCCACTTGTACAAAATACGATTATTGAATTGATGCAATAATAATTAATAGTTTCTTTAGGGTATAAGGTTATTATTATATGTATAATTACTGAAATCATTTTGGCTAAACCATTATGTTAATTTAGTATGTATTGTATAAGAATTTAAGAGCTGTAGATTTCTTCAAATAAATAAATAAATAAATAAATAAATAAATGTAAATAGGTAGGTAGTTAACTAAAATTGACTAGATTTAGAAGAGAAAATGAAGGAGCTAAATCTTCAAAAAAAAAAGATAAGACGACTCTTATTTGTTAATTACCTTTTGGGAATTCTGAGGAAGATGGATTATGCCTCATTTGTAAAAAATATTAGTACATAGTTTTCTGGCGCCAGCAAAGCTAAAACTACACTTTGATTCTAACCATGAAAATCTGGAGGACAAAGATATCAGTTTTTTTTTTTTCAAAGACACAAAGAGACGTATGAAGCCACAGTGACAAATTTGCATAAGATTGCAAAAACTGATAATGAAAGTGCTATTGAAGCACCATTCCGTCTAAGTTACAGGATAGCCCGGTCTAGTAAACCGCATACAATTGCAGAGAACTTATTTAAACCATGCACATTAAAACTTTAAGTTAAGAATAGTGTGCTTCTATTACATTACACATTTCTTAAAAAAAAGTTCATATCTGTGTTGATTTGTAATAATTTGATATGGGGTTTCATAAAATAATAGGTGTTTGGTTGGTGTTCCTTTATCTTTAAAGTTTAGGAACCTCTGTCTTAGACTATATACACATCGCGCGTAGTACGAACAGGTGAAGCCGACTTAAGCTATCTGTGTGCGTGCCGGTAGTGTAAGTATGTATAAGTTTGTGATTGTGTGCGTGGTGTTACCATAATATGTAACATTCCGACAAAACAACAATACTTTTAAATTAAATATAAATATACATTAAAATTATTTGTTTTTATGAATGGTTTTACAAACATTTTAATATAAAATAAAACAAAATTAGAAACTTTGATTTTACATCAAATTTCAGTAATACTTGAGTCTTGCTTCTGCACTTCGCCGCCGCAGTATCTATCGCCGACGCTGTATCTATATTATACATATTATAGACTTAAGTAATTATGAAAATAATTTAAATGAAACTATATTCTACGTTTTACTTAAGTTTAATTTTCATATTCACCCAAATAAATGTAAAAAGAAAGTTTTTTTATAATATATTCCGGAATACGACACGATAAAATAAACAATATTGAGTTTCTCTATAACAAAAAAGTGAACGCGTATTTGTTGTTATCATAATACTGTCAAGGTAAACAATAATTCTAACAAATTACGACATTTTAACATCATTTCCTTTTTTATCACTTTAAAATTCAAAATAACAAGCAAATCATAATATCTACAATAAAATAACGCCTTTCAAACATAATACAAAGCTGCTACAGACTACATAATGAAACCGAATTAATTATTATCCACAAACTTGTCAAGTCGTAGAGAATTAAGACCACCGAGATCATAAATGAACAGCAAATTTAAGTTAAAGAAATTAATTTGAATTTCTTATATTGTTAGTAGAGGTAAACCGGGTCTCTTTTTGCACTTACACTTGCAGGGATCTTCTTCCTGCATTAACAAGGGTTTAATCATTAATATAATGTTAATGAAAATAACACAATTACGATTAATTTCACTATAGTTTTTTTTATTTTTATGCAAAATCAAATAAATAATAACTGACCTTCGTTAATAAATTACCGCGCAGTACATTAATAACTTCTATCGGCACTTATCAATCCAAGTATTTCTAAAGGTGTTCCCTTAAATGAGAACGGTTAATAAAAAACATAATTATTGCTTCTATAGAAAATATGTTTTATCTAAAACGTACAAGTATCCGAATGTATTTTATTGGTTTTCACTTTTCGTGATTTCTAATAAACTCTTAACGTTGTTTTATATACAATTTATACCTAATGAAGGATAGATAGAAGTGTTAATGTAATTATTATTGAGGTGTAGCTGAGCGGTTGCGAATTGTTGCAGATATCGCGTCAAACTATCACACTCGACAAACGAAATTAAGGGGTGAGTCTGTGTTAGTTTGATGTCGTATACAACCTGTTTCATACAAACAAATTACACACACACACACACATAGATACATACCTCTTTCCCACTCATATACAAAACACTCACATATTAAGTTTTCATTGGTAACGTAGTGGCGCGTTGTTTTTTATTTAAAAAATATATTAATAGATTTTAGTTTATAAATAGAAGTGCCAATATAAATTAATTAATTGCCATACAAATAACATGAACATACACGGCATTCGTTTAGTGATGGGCTTGAACAAGTAGCAAACTTTACCAATACACTGTACAATGTATTAATGTACCGTATGAAACAAGTGTTGTTACAGTATTGCACGGTTATGATCATTCCGTATGTATGAGTTGTAAGCATGCGGTAGATATTAATGTTATGAAACTATGTAGACTTGTATATTAGATACATTACCCTGTGGATCGTTCAACATGTTCACAGATTATGGTTATTAAAACTAGCATGTTCATGTTTACACGTAGATTGAGAACTGTTGTTTAGACAGATCCCTGGAGGTACAAAACTCTATTGCATTGCCGATAGCTATTTCAACGCAACGTTTGGACAGACAGACATAGTGTCCTTTTCTTTTATTTAAAATTGAAATATAAAAAAAGTTAGTGTCATTGTTTATTTAATTTTAATATGAAAAGACACTTCTCGCATACGAATAGGCCCAGCTAACCTCCGCTCGGTTCTAATGGGCGTAGTGATATATTAAAAGTATGATAGGAAAGGTAACGCTTTTCGCATTGTGGACGCTAAGCTTTATGTAATTTTAATTTTACTCGTGTTTTCCCGATAAAGTTTTAAAACATTAGTTTTTAGAAAGTAAAGCGCTTGTTCTGAGCGTTTACGTAATGTCTCGTAATGTTTGACAATACGATGTTTCTCATCCGCTTCATTGTGCGTATTCAACGTTATCAAAATTATTTCAACTAAATTGTATGGCGGAATGGTAGTCTAATTTATTATATAGAAGCTCATGCATTTTAATGTGTGGTTTATAATATTAATTCTAAAATATTAGAATTAGGGTTTGATAATGCTATCATGCTAGATTTAATTTTGTAGTTCAACATTGCAGCCTCACGTTTCTGTAGAAGTTTATTATTTATATGGTTATTATTTCATTTATTTAAAACATTATGTTGTTCTTGGTATTATGTAATAATATTAGGAACGGTTTAAATTAACCGGTCTTTACCTTGTTTAAGAACTAGTTTTAATTACTTTATTAGATTTACTTTAAATGAAAATAGTTTTGAATGAAGCATTATTTATTCTATAAGGTACTTTAATATATTTATTACATGAAAACGAATCTTGTAATTTGAATAAACCATTTTCAAAATAAAATGAACAATTTGCTTTAAACTATTAGACATTTAAAAAATATTTTTACTTTACACGCATACGTGTACGTGTATGTAACGTACATACATACATTAGGCGGCAGAACACACACAATATAATTAATATACTCGTTGTTTAACAAACAATATCCTACTAGTAAACTGTTATTGCAGTATTCATGGAACAAGCTGGACGTGTTCGACGCATGAAAATGTTTGCCCATTACAAAATAAACAGTATATTGGAATCCAATATTCTGCTGACAAGGCTAACGCTTATTAAACCAAATTATATTTTGATTATCAATTAAACACAGTTTAAACGGAAATTCTACTTCTTCGATAGTAAAATTATTGTTAGAAGCCAATGATTAATGTATGTAACGATTTCATCCATATATCGACAGTTATTTTCTAGAGGCTAAGTCGGGAAATTCCTAGGTTGCATCCTAAGTTGTCATAAACATTATATTTATAAGTTTGTTTGTAATTGCATTTCCCGCTTCGTGCGTAGAACTAGTTTCTACTGGTATATTATTGCAGTAACGTGTATACTCGGACATGCGTAATTCAGTACGTGTACATAAAAATGGTAACTGAAAATGTTTTAGCTTATTATTCTAACATTAAACAATTTACTTTGAGCCGTATTCGACCAAATGCCGTGTTAAACTCGAGTGACGTAACTCTAAATACTTTGTCTCGGTGGATTTATTATTACATAACTGCTTTTACGTTTTACTGTAGCAAACATAGAGTTTACGATATAAGGTTTAGTTACTGTATCCTTTGTAATATTAGCAAACTACTGTGCAGTTGAAATTATTTTTTTCTCTCTGACTATACTGTTAGTCTTAAGGGCCCTGAGACCTCTGAAGTTTTTTACAGCTGTACCGGGCTTGATCAGTTGAAATTACATATGTATTAAAGTAGTCACCGGTATTATATATGCAAGAGTAATAAAACGTAAAACAGTATCCGCGCTGTTTAAAAACAGCTGATATTAATAATTGAACGGCTTTGTTTAAAATGTGGCTTGTATCAATAAAATAAATGTAAAAAAAGATTAGATTGCTAGTAGTCTGATGGATGGTGGCTGGTGGATGGTGGATTATCTGTATGAATAAATGATTATTGAACTGCCCGCAGGATAACATGCCTGCACCTGCCGCTGCAGTCGAAGTGGGTGCACGTCGGCACCGAGCGCGGGAACGTGCACGTCGTCAACATCGAGACCTTCGCGCTCTCCGGATACGTCATCAACTGGAACAAGGCCATTGAAGTGTAAGTTTACACACACACACATACACACACATTGTAAAATGTTTTAGAAATCGTGCGCGGCTCCGCTGTCGCAAACCAGTAACTGAACTAAATAACATACAAACAGTGGCTGTAGTGGTTTGAAAGGTCGCCTCACCGCTGTGGCCGAGCTCTATGTTGATTTAAATCCTGAACAGGATGTATGTTTTGAAAGTCTACTGCGTCATAGTACCTGTTTGCTTGACCTGGTCTACTTGCCTTCGGTTATGGAATGCAATGACCGTTTAATTGCAATATATTAAATCCTCCTTTGTTACTTTCATATAAAATCGATGATACGAAATTCGCTGAGTAATCATGTTTCCATTGTCAGCTAGCTCATGTTTAAATCAAACAATTACATGTCTCATCAGAGAATACACGTTGTTAACGAACAAAAGCTCGATCAAAACCAGTTGCTTCGACAACTACACTTAAATGTATTGATAGGCCCTTATAATGCGTTCTTCTTATTAAAAATATATCGCTCATTACGCTTCTATAAATTAAAAACATTGTGATTTATTAAAAAAAAATCTAAGTTTAATACTATTATAATATTGAATAGTGTATAGAAATATATAACTTTGTTAAGTGAGGAAACATTTCATAGATCATTTTTATAAGTCGTAACATAAAAGCGGCGCTGTGTTTAGGATAGGTGTTATAGGAAAGCTCGCCCCTATGTATTGAGCAGTTCGCAAACTCTGTCAGAATGACCTGCAAACTCAACTTTATGGGAGCACTCGTAAAATAACACTTTAGCGCTATACATTGTCTCTGCACATCAAGCTCTCGACATAATGCTTTTACAATCTGAGACAATATCACAAAATAACGCGGAGGGTTTGCTTGCTACGACGTTTTTTTAACCGACTTCAAAAAAGAAGCATGTTATCAGTTCGACTGTATGATTGTTACGCGATTACTCCGACAATTATGAATTGATTTTGATTATTTTTTTGGTTGGTAGGTACTTCAGAGGTCATATAAATTGATTTTGATGGTTTGATCAATAAATAGATACAGCGCTTTTTGAAAAAATAAGATTTTATACACTATGGGCGCTCAATGTATTATCGGTATCAGGATAGGTAAGTAATGAAGTGATCATAGATATAACAACACTCAGAACGGCAGTCGTTGCACGCAGAGTGAAGCCATTTCAAGTTAGCATGTAAAGGCTACGTACATAGCTCCGCGCGTCAGTGTTAAAATGAACTTATAGTGCAAACAGCTCCCGCAATTTTCACAAAATATAACTTATTGCGCAGTGAAAGAATGTCACAGCTAATCACATAATCACCATAAACACTTCAATATCTTATTATCGGAAATGCATTACCTATAACAGAAGATATAAGTAGAAAATTTCACATTTCACATTTTCATCCTTCATCCTTCATTTTGATGGCTGTTTACAAATATTTTGCACCTTCATTATCTACAATTCAAAAGTGGTCAAGTGAATTTAAGAGAGGCAGGGAGAGCATTGAAGACGACCCTCGCAAGGACGGCTCAGTAACTGCCAACACAGCAACACAAAAGAAAATTTGAATTAAAATGTAAACAGAGATGAGCAACGTATCCGTTGGTACCACACAAACAATACTTCAAGATCATGTTCACCTCTCAAAAGTCGCTGAAACAAGTGCGAGTTGATTGCTGTATTGAGTTTTTGGAGTTCTGTGACGAAAATTTAACGAGTATTTTCGACTGTATTTTTACTGGAGATGAGACGTGGGTTCATCACTAGGACCCTAAAAGTAAACAGGAATCCGTGTAGTGGAATAAAAAAGGCGCAGAACCTCCTAAAAAGTCAAGTTTGAGCAGCGGTTTTTGTAGGCCTACCCATATTGTATATAAACAAAATAGACTTAGAATCCACTAAAATTTGAAAAATAAATTTATATTGTAGAAAAAATAAACCGACTTCAAGACTATACAATGTACAAATTTAAACTAAAAATTAGAAAATAATATTATAATTATTTCAAATCAATGATAATTAAAGGACAATCTGTTATTTTTGGAGTCGCAGAATTTTTTTTCGTGAATATCCATATTAATAATTCACTTGTCGCCTCTCGGTGACTTTTGCTACAGAATGTTAAGCTGTGCTATTAGCGTGGAAGATGAACTGAAAGATTCTTTTCATTTAATCATCACTAGATTTAATTTCTCTCCGTTGAAAAGGCTAATAACCCCGGCGCTCTGGAATTTCACATGTTCATTGAAAATGTATATTTATCTGACGCTCCGGTAAATTCGTGGCTCCAGTGGAACTAGCTCCAGCGGGTAATCAAGCGTCCTCTCGAGGCTTCACGAGCCATTTGCGTCGCCAAGCAGCGCCGAGCCATTCTCGTCACTCCGGCATCCAAAAACTAAGGTGCACACGCTGAGCGATATATATACGTAAAATCTATGTGCATTAAATTTGAGATTCACGTGTTAAACGTAACAGAATGATGTCTGTGATACATTGGGTATCAGTCGCTTGTCGTAAGAAATGTACACAAATTATAATTTAATAGAATTTAGTTATATGTCGATACCTTCTAAATCAAAACATACTAATGTTCGGTATAGTGTTAAAAAAAGTTTTATAAGTAAAATAAACTGTTTTATAAGTAAAAGCCAATGATGACGTATCTATTTAGATAATTATCATTTTAAAAAACCATTTACCTTTTCAATATATTACTCAAATTGTAAGCAGCAAAAAACACATCAATATATTTCATTATTATATTCCCAGATGATAAGAGATAGCGCAAACATTAAACATAGAGAGATGTGATGTACTAGGAGTAGGTCGTATTATGTCAACCATCTTTACTCTAGATCACTTTGTTGCGGCGAACTTTTATTTTACTGCTATTGAAGATTAAGTTGAAACTGTTCGTGTGCCAATGCTTATTGCGTGTGATCGGACATATCCATGATTAAGATCGGGAGGACACTGACAGCGAGTAAAACCGTTGTTAATCAACGACTCATTATAATACATGAGAGAAATACATGGATCCGGCGGACGGAAGGGCCCGCGTACTCTCCCGGAGTAGGTCGTCGGGACCCCAATCCGGTCACCAACCGACACGACGAACCTACCCAAGATTATTCGCGGCATGGTGAGACAGCCTCTCATGGTGGTTATACATGATTGGGCCTCTGTACCATACCCCTGGCGGCCAGCTGGACAACCGTTTCTACGGGTCTCCCTGGCCGCCGGGTCAATGCAGTTCATTCAGGCAATGAGCTACTAGAGAATCCACCAGCACCCATGCCAAGGCAAAAGACACTCGTTAACTGGATATGCATAGTGGTGCATGGTGGTCGCGAACCAGTCGGGAATAAAACTCTACCACCCCCCGCTATCGCCATTTCCTCGTCCGTTGCTCAGCAGGGCGCATCACGTGCAGGTGAGGTTGGCTAGAGGAGTCTCAGTACTGAAGATGTAATTCGACACCCCTTACATAAAATTTGATATTACATACTTACATACGAACGTTGTAAGTTAAATAAAAGCTTATAAAAATCAGGCGAAGTTACCATGAAAACGTTTGAAACGTCTTCCATAAAAGCTTATACAGTTTTACGAGCTTGCGTACACTGCTGACCAAAGAAAAGCGTATCGTATTAGGTACAAAATTGTGAGATAAAATGATTTTTATAAACATGAACTTTTTTGCTATTTATAAGCTATCATTTCAAAACGTGACTTTGTAACTGAAGATAGTGAAACTCTGACGGAATCTGGTTCTTAAATACGGTTGCTGGAACATACCAAAACTGACCAAGACAGATTTTGACCTTGAAGGTGGCCGATAGCCAGGTGAGCATTAGAGAGTACCCTACTAACATGCTATTGTTTCATCACAAATTTATTCTTTGACTAAATGGTTATAATTACTCATTGTAAGATTCTTGAATTTTTTCTAAGGATCCGAACGAGTTATATTCAAATATGATCGTTTCGAGATTCCATGAAAAACATGTGTGAATAAAAATAATTTAAAAAATATGCATAGAGTAGTTTTCTTTGTTCAGCAGTAGATGAGTAGCGCGGCGGCTGTAGCCCGCGTAATCAATATGTTATATCATCTAGGTGTCACGAGTGTGCTCTCGACTTACATGTATCGGAAATGATATCTTTGGAACTCGATCAACAGACAGGAATGTTCAATAAAAAATATGTAATATTCGAAGTAATTCCTGAGGTATGACGGTGTAATAAGAGATGGAAGTTGTGTGTTGTCATGACAATATCACTTGTCATATTTATATTTGTAGGAGCCTTCACCTGAAGGTATCCATGCTAAACCAATTAGCAATCGCAACTATTCATGATAATTGAATTGATAATTGAAATTTAGTTATTTTATTTTATTGGTTTTAACCTTTAGTTAATGCCTCAGTTAGGGCCCCAAAGTTCGACCCTTGTTAAATTTATTCAAGCAACTCTCCACTACGCCACCACGCCGCCACACCGCCACGCAGCCGCACCAGCACGCGCCGCCACGCCGCGATCGCACTCGTGTAGACTATCGTTGTTGTAATTTGCCTTGCCTACAGCTTGTCAGATTGCTTTACGTTCATAGTTACTGCTCCGCTCTTTAGAGCCGTAACGTGAAGCTATATAGCCTGAAACCTCCCTCAATAAATATACAAAATACAATAAATGCAAAATAAAAACTAACAGGCGCGAATAATAGATGGAGATCACCCTCCACATACACGCAAACTTACAAAATTCGTACTTTATCTTTCTAATATTCATAATTATCATATAATAATAGTTAATTATTATATAATGAGCATGGGATAAAAGTCTCTTCTTAATCATATCATAACATATTATGATGTTTGTAAAAGTCACACAAAAAGTCAAACAGTGTGCTGTGGTCGCCGATCGAATCATGACATTTGGATATTTCGATTTAGGTATATTGACTGAAATGTTTTTGATACAAAAGATATGATTCAATACCCATACATGTCTCAATTTTATCTCAAGATTGTTTCCATTTTTGATAAATACGTCAAGCAAAACTTCTAGGAAGGCTGAAACAATGAAAGGGTTTTAGCGGGACCAACCAATTTATACCGATCATTTTCACGTTTGATTTTAGTCGCTAGTCGTACGACGAAACTCGAGATCTTTTTTAAATTGGTGTTTTCGATTTTACTCAACTTCATCTCTTTGCTTATGTATAGCAGCAAATACAATATACGTCTGATTTATAAAAATTAGAGTAATAAAACACACGACTGTGGTACCGCACCTTAAACATACTTTCAAGTAGGTATTACGCGTCGCGGCTACGGCGTAGTATGCAGCTACGGAGCTTGGTGCAACACCGTAGCAAACAGCTACTACGCCACTGATCACTAATCATACACACACATCTTTACATATAAACTCGTTAGGGGTGAAAGTTATAAATGCTATGTTATAAGTTATAAGCTACCGTTACTGTTGCTGGAACAATTACAACAAAATAATAATCGGCCAAGCTCGACACGGTCACTGAAACCTCCCTTTGAAATTAGTTTGAAATAGTTGTCGATCTGTTAATCGGAATTCGACATGTAAAATGGATCGAAGTTGCTTTTAATTATATATCCGGAATTGTATCTCTACTATATCTTGTAAAGAATTCTTACAGTTTCAACTAATTTGCTGGAATTTATTGAGTTGAAATTGGTTTGCATAACTGATGTCCCAATAATCGTGGATCTTACTTTACCATAGTTCGAAGTATAATTCAAAATACAACTTGAGAATTAAAAAATGGAATATAATTTTACAAATTCGTGACAACCCTAACGAGTGGTAGTTGTTCCAACAAACGCGTCAATCAACCCTCGACGCTTTGTATTTTGGTTAAGTTCCTATGTTTTATTTATTTCATTCATCACGCTTCTATTCATTCAATCTTGTTTAAATTGTTGAATGGTGTTTAAAATAGTAGCAGCCATCATCAATTTAGCAATTCATTTCAATTTTGAATTTGATTAAAAAGAAAAAACCAGGTTTGAATAATATTTATGATGCTTTTTAAATAATTTTATATTAGAGGTACTAAATGTGTAATAAAAGCTAAGTATATTATTAAGATCCGAGTTAAAATACATAGATACATGTAGAGAAATACAAACCGACTTCGTTAAAGATCAACAATGGCAACTTAATGTGAAAAATAATAAAACCACTTATAGAAACATATGTATACATACTTTTCCTTGTACAGGTAGTCTGTAGATTGCCCAGCTAAATAATCATAAAAATCAGACTTGTGTTTCTGAAAACAGAGAACCTGGTTTTTTCTTTTTAATCAAATTCAAAATTGAACTGAATTGCTAAATTGATGATGGCTGGTTTTCAATAAAACTTGGGTAAATATGTATATCATTTATTTAATGTAATATAAACATCGCGGTGTCGTTACAAACGCACCAATCGATTGCAATTACTTAAATACTGAATAAAGTTTATATTCTCAATACTTCCACACTATATGAACTACGAAGGTCCACGAATCTTCGAAAGTGTATACATTGCCGATCTCTGAAACCTCAATATAATGCCTTTTACCAAATGGATCATATTATCTTCAACAAGGGGACCCTCAAATTGAATTTTTATGCGAGTACCGGAGTCCGGGCAGAGGCGACATGATGGTCTGTCCTGAGCTATATGCAAATATATACTCATGTGATTTATGATGTGATTGAAATGTATGAGACGTGGATAAAGTGATAAAATATAGTGCGGAACCGCGTATCACCTCATAAAGGACCGAAGCAAGAACACCCTAAAAACTCTACTACTTTAACTTATTGAACTATAATATAATAACGCATTGGACCAGTTATTTCATATAAGTCATAGATGGGGTGTAGGAACTGAGTGTTTTTCACTTCTTATGGACAGCCCATTAAACAACCACTTATTAAATGATAAAATGTTCAGTTTCTGCTTTTCAGTTCTGCTCTATGAACCGAGAAACCTGTTTTAATAGACCAAGGCACAATGTCCTCTCTTTATCTAACTGTCACAAATGCGATCGTGGACGTGTACTCAACATCAATATAATATTTGTTTGTAAATTATATCATACAATGACATTTTAAAATGTTAATTAATTTAATGAAAAGAATTAGTATACACGTGATACTCACAGGACTCAATCAAAATTAAGTATTTGTTGTTTATTAGCTTTGTCCGCAACTTCGTTCCCATTTTATTGAAAATGAAGCGACTTTCGCACCATCTATTGAAAATGTTTGTAATAATAATTATTCGTCAACAATTGGCATTCAAGCCCAAACACACCATACTATAAATACGGGGTGTATTTATGTAACCAACCTTCAAACAAACTTTACTACGACCGCTTATTACTGACAGATATAACCATTCAACATTACAACAGAACGGATATTACTTTACAAAATAAAAATAATACAACTATCTTTTCAATAGACATTGCAGTTTCAAACAGCCACAATATACCATAAACGATCACAAAAAAAACAGTAAATATGCAGAGTTAAAGGAGGAAATTATCAGAATATGGAAATAAGAAAAAGTATACATAGTCCCAGTTATAATTTCAACCACTCGAGTCGTTCCAAATCATATCCGCAATAGCCTAAAACTTATAGACCTAAAATAAAGTACTTCTATAATCTTCCAAAAAGCCGTGATATTAAATACTTGAGGAATAGTGAGAAAGTTTCTGCACCTAGAGGAAAACGAAAAAGCTCACAACCTAACTAACACGCCTACATACAACCACACTGTGAATAATTAGTTAATAGCCCTAAATTCTAGTTTATACCAGCTTTTTCAAGTAATTAATAATAAAAAAAATTAGAACCTATTTAAAAATATATGATTAAGAAAATGCTAACGCAAATTGTTACATTTAAATTATTATGCATTTAATTGTGTTCTTTATATGGACCCCCTTCGGGTAAAAACCTCCTACAAGGTCTTCCACTTTTCTTTGTCTGTAGATATCTAGCCATCTTCGACCTGCCATCGCCACTAATATCAGCTGCCCATCTGAAACATGGCCGGCCTCTCGCTCTAGGACTACGTGATGCAGTCCATGTTACAGATCTTAAACTATTTTCCTTATATCTCGCCACATGATCTGCCTACTTTCATTTTCTCTGTAGCGAGAAAGTTAAAGCGTCAGTTACTTTGGTTTTCTTACGAATGTCCACATTCCTCATCTTGTCTTGTAATTTCATACCTAGGCAACTTCTCTCCATTCTTCATAGTGTAGTCTGGATTCTGATTCTAGTTTTGAGATCGAACGTTCAAGTTTGGCAACTGTAGGTGAGACATGGTAGTATTTCGGAATCCATAACTACTTTTTTAGTCGGCAACAAGAGCTACGATTTGTATATTTCCTTATGAACCCTGTACTTCTTCCAGATGATAGCTGTTCTTCTGTATTTTTTTCTTTGTTGAAAGACATCTGTTTGCCTAGATAAACGCAATTTTGTACGAAGTCAAAAGGAATGTTATTTACAAAAATAGGTATCATGTGGTCATTAGTCATTACTTTCGTTTTGTCAAGGTTCATTTCCAGTCCAACTATTATATTGGCATGTCTAAATCGTTACCATGATATTTAATTGTTGCGGATTTTCCGAGAACAGGATGATGTCATCGGCGAACCTGAGGTGGCTTAGGAAATTAGTTATAATGATCTAAAAACCTTTACGGGTCTTGGCAAAACAACCAAAATTTAATCTCAATCTGATAAATGGTATTGGAATGCATAGGGGACAAACCAACAAACTTTCATTTTTATATATTTGCCGTAACAACGTAACAAACACGACAAACGACGAAAAACAAACAAAATGCATCAAACACAATACAACATTTGCAGCACCAATTCTCCTCGATATCGTCATACAAGGCGATCACAGTAAAACTAGTGGACATCGTCATGGTCAGAATTGCTGGGCAAAATTATACTCTCATAGTTACAAAATATTTGTACAGATGTGAATGGTTCGACGATCCACGTGAGAATGTTCCCAGTGGCCTCCAACCTCCCCTTTAGCCACCTCGAGCTTCGCTAAACAGAAATGAATATCTCACCACTACCCGTCCACGGGCACAGTAACCGATCTGCGGATTTGCTGTTAATCTAGTAACATGATAAGACATCCTCACGGTCAGACAGCTCAAACTAGAATGATCTTCTCTATTCGTGTTCCGAATCCGATTGACAGAGGTCCTCACTGTTCGACGGCTTCAGCGATAATGTCCTTTTAACCCCTTTTTTCGGTCTGACTGCACTGTTAGTCTTAAAGGCCGTGAACCCTCAGACGACTATTACAGTTTCACTGGGCTTGGTGGCGAGCGCTTATGGCATTCAGCCGCGAATCCTTTTAAGCCGGTCGTTGCTTGCTTATATGGAGCGTGCGGACACAGTGCACACCTTTTTTATAATATACTGCTCGACGTTTGGTCTCAGTAAGAACCGATTCACTATTATTTTGTAGACCACTATGTAATATGAATAAGGAAAAACAGAAATCATATTTTCTGGAAGCTTTTACCGTGGTATCTGGCTGGCTACTGGCTGACATGAGGAAGGAGCCACCGCAAACGTGAAGTTGCGGCGACTGTCTTTCATATGTCATAAGATATAACTTGTTATATATTACATTTTGCTTGGTGTTACAGAAACAAAATTCCATAAGTGGATTAGTTCAGCGTGTGCAGTGTGACTGTGTATCCACATCACGTCGTACTTAGGCAGGCAGTTGTACAAATCCAAAAGCACCTTTGTGAATACTAACGTCATATTTATTCAAAACAATATTACACAATCTGAATCGTAAAAGTGATTGCTCTCACCTCACTCGTGAATTACATTTCTCTTTTTTTGTACACAAACTTTTTTATATTTAACTTAAAGCTTTTGTATAAGTACATAAAATAAAATGAAAAATAACACTTATTTACAGTAAATTCGCATTCGGTCTACACAATTTACATAGCTTTGCCTTTTATAGCATGTTATTTGCACGAATTTGGGAAATAATGTAAAACTAAAATAATTCAACACTCGGCTCGGGTCTATGATGACATTTTTGGTAGATTTAGGCCAATCAGACTGAAATTTTAGTAGGTCACAACGCCTACACAGAATTAAGTAGATTTAAGTATAGGACGAAATACCTAATTATAAATTAGCTATATTGTTATATTCAACCTAAAAAAAAAAAACGAAAATGACAATAACGATACTTAAATAAATATTTATATACTTGTTTTGGTCGCTAAAAGTAGGTAATTAAAAGGAGTCAAAATTATATACATTTTAATTATTAAACTGTTATTAATACACATTAAAAACATAGTAGCATTTCCAATTGCATGTTAGCAGATTTAGTATAAGTAAATCAATAAATTTTTGGTAGAACCTAAAAAAAGTGGTCAGGCTGCTGTTATTATTACTATTTGTTTATGCAGGGCAGGTATTCTTTTATTTAGCTATTTAGTACGTTCAAAATGAATGAGAGTTGATATCTCTTGCTCAAAAATATAATCACGCGGACCGCACTATCATGGTTATCAGCTTCGGATGAATAAATGGGAGGAAATAGTGGGAACTATGAATGAAACCCGTGAGTTTTGTTATAAAATGTATATTGTTACAACCCGATTAAAAATAAAAAGTTTTTTTCTCCTATTCTTCATCAAAAAGTACTTGAAATAAAAACATTTCCTTATCTGAGCTGTCCATCACGCAAAAACCACCTACTTCAATGAAGAGTCGCGATGAATGAGCGATGCGATTCGATTCTTCTAAGATGCTCAGGAATAATTGCTATTCGGCTCGATTAAATTTCGATTCGACACGATTCGGCTATAATTGACGCAACGCTTTAGAGAACTTTATATGTTGAAACGAATAACCGTGTATTATTAATATTTATTTATTGTCACATCTGTAAAATTAATTATAGGTCCTTACATATGAAATTGGCGATTTGATTAACTGGCCAACTTGATCTCAAATATCTGGCGTTTGGTTAGGAATTCCAAATTCAAATTTATTTCAAATTTAGGCGTGTATTTAGTGAAATTAGTGATTCATTTGTTTTCGCACCATTTGATTTTTCTTTGACATCGTTCTTTTCACAAAATGGAAAACTTAAAATATCGCGATGTTTACGAATATGAGTTCCACCGTGACATGAGCGCTGCAAAAACAGCTCCAAGGATTAATGTTGTGTATGGCGAAGCTACTGCAAAAGAAAGCACGGCACGTTTTTGGTTCCATCCTTTTCTTTCTGGAAATTTTGACCTACGAAACAAACCCCGTGGACGGCCGGAGACTCTAGTTGATAATGAAGAATCAAAGGTGATCGTTGAAGCGGATCCATCGCAAACCACGACAGAATTAGCGGCAGGCTTCGGTGTGAGTAATAAAACAATTTTAATCCACTTGAAACAAATTGGAAAAGTGAAAAAATGGGTACAGCAGTCCTGCGTTACATTACTCAATCGACACAATAAAGAGAGAATTTTGAATCGTTTTGTTACTGAGATGAGAAATAGATACTTCGCCACATCGGAAACGCTTATCACAGTGGCTGAACCCAGGAGAACTGGCCAAATCCTGTCCCAAGCGAAGGATGACTTAGAAAAAAAGTGTTTGGTGGACCAGTGCTGGTGTCATACACTACAGCTTCCTAAGATCTGGTCAGACGATAACGGCAAATCTGTATTGTCAACAATTGCAAACCCTTATGCAAAAGATTCTCGTTCCCACAATTTTTTTTAGCAATAGAATCATTGAACTCTACCTATAAAATGGCGAAAGTGCGTAGATAATAATGTTACTTACTTCAATTGATTAAATGTATAATTTAATATTTTTTTCGTTTTACGTTTTCCATATAAAACGCTTATTTCATATGTAAGAATGAAAATATTGTTTAATATAAATAAAAAACATGCTGCAAAAAGGCTGCTTGACCTCATCATTTATGAAATAAAACTAATTTTAAAAGTATTATTATGTACAAAGTTGACTATAATAGAATTTCAGTCATGATTTTTTTCTGTATATATAATTTTAAAGCCACTATTTCTACGTTTCATAATAATTTCAGAGTTATTTACACAAGATAATACTCAACTGTGTGTATGTATTCTGTGACTGTGTATTCTGTATGGCGTTTCCAGTCACGTGACTCACACACAAAAATTTGAATTTTCGGAAGCATATATTAAAGTTTTTTATTATCAATAGACAAATATAATGAAATAATTGAATTTTTAAAGATATTGGTAAAAATATATTTGTTGTTCCTACAGTTACAAATAAATTCTTAATTTTTTTTTTTGTAAGATTTATCTTTTCCTGTTCGTTATACTGCTTAGCTTTAATTCAGTCTAAATATATTGATTCGACTGGACAAACAAACACGTTACAGCTTCGGTCTTATCTGATTTCCATGAAATGTGCATTTTTTTTAAACGTATTCTTTTATTGTAGTGTTTATTGTAAGAACTGACATAAACACTACAGTAACGAGATGTACTCGTAAAAAGTGAAATTTGATCCACTATAAATACGTTATGTTCATATTTATTATAATAATGCAATATAAAATATAGTAGGTAAGTCGATTATAATAGGTTGTACGTTTGCTATCGGAAGCAGCTGTCTTAACAATATAACTTTTATAGCTAATCGTAAAATGAACAACTTTATTACATAAACCCATCCCCGGCCTCGCCGAAAACAACATTATTAAACAACGCACCGCCGAGTCGCGTCGCGTCACAACGCGTCGTGTTCGTTTGAAACACATCGTTAATGAGCGTTACATTCTGCAGACATCGTATTGTATCTATGTCAAAAAATATGCAGAGACAAGATACCCTATCCCATCCTTGCATCCCATCCTACATACATGCTTTACACCGCGCCAGTCGTATATACGACACGCTAATCACCGGTCACAACTGCGCTTCCGTATTATAATTTTGTTGTCGTCGCGCTTCTTCCACAAACATCGCGCTTTGTGTGGTATGATGACGATGTGAACATGCTTCGCGACCATCGAGGAGTTGCATCTATTCTATCCTACGCTCAATTAATTCCGCTACTTTTGTTCGTTGTGGTTGAGGTTAAGTAGTTCCATTTTCTGTGCATTGTTTCGATACGGATAATATTAAACACAAAAAATATAGTCCACATCTCTCCTTCATTAAATCTGCAAAAATAATATGGTGAACTAGATACCCATTTTATAAAAATTAATTCAACATTTTATTCGTCCAACAAGCTGGATATTCCCAAATCAGTTTTTATTATATATTAAGCTTGGGTATCACCACAACCTCACCTTCACTCGATAATGGTAAAATATTACTTCTAGTATGATTTACAGAACTCTAGGGAGTTTTAAACGCCAAGAGATCAAAAAACAATACTAATCATTTTGTTCTATTGAAAAATCTTTAAGAGTAGTAAAGGTTATTTTAAGGCCATGTACATTTAATTTAAAGATTGTTCAACAGAGCATTCTTTGCCATTGTGAGCACTGCACAGCGCTGGACACAGGGTTATACGTTTTTTCAATGAGGCGTGCTTTTGTAGTATCCAATGTTTGTTCAGTTAGCTAGTGCTATACGCCTACCATTTTCAGGCTAGCTCGACAACTTCAACTGCGGATGGATTTTCGCCTCGCTGAGTTCACCATCGCTCTCTAGTTTAACGATATCTATTCATTTAGACGTAATTGTGGTAACTAATTAACTAATAAACTGTAATTGGTGGTTATACGACTAAAAAATATTCAAGTTAAATAATCTTCAACCAAATTGAACTCTCGCAATTTTCTTTGTGAAAAAGCTGCCAAGTAATAAGTACAGTGTTTAAAAGGTCTGTTTGAGCGAGAAGTATGTGAGCGGCGATCGGAGTTACTGCGTCTGCACACAGTCCTGTCAAAGTTAAATAAACAAGTTGGTTAATCAAAAATAAAGTGGTATTTAACTTGTTTAAGTCGCAGTAGCTCCCAAGACACATCCAGAAACATCCTACAATATTCAGTCAACCTAATATATTTGCAAAAAAAAAAACATATGAACGCAATTAACAGCCGTAGTCAGCGGTTTAGTGTTTATTTAAAAGTTAGCTCATTGCCAGCGAATACTCTGTTTGAACTATAAACGTTCAGTTTAATTGGTGAAGTTGTAACGCTACGGGCGAGAACGAACTCCTCGCCGTGGTAAATGTTAAATTTACGGACAATAAAGATCGTTATAAAACGCTCTAGGGCGGCGGCAACCCTACGAACCCGCGCGTTCTCAATTCAAGTAACTCGCGCTCATTGGTGCGTGGTAACGAACTTCCGCCAATAGCGACAATTAAAACCTCAGGTTTTTCACAACGTCATTGTTGAAATAAATCTCATGATTTATTTGAAATGCCGTTCATCGCAGAGCTGCCGGTTCACAATGGTATCATTGAAATGTATTAAAAAATATAGAGCTTGGGACGTGAATGAATAGCCTCATTTGTTCGTTGCCTCTTAAAATGATATAAATTATATTAAAAAAACGGTCGTCGGTATAGCGAGCGCTCGGGAATATTATAAATGATTGCTTTATCTTCCGGACCAGAAAATTACGTAACTCTGTTCTGATTCAGTTCGTTTTTTTTTTATTTTATTCGTTAAGCTACACTGTTTTACACCAAATAATAATTTATTAATCAAATCATATACGATTTGATTATTTAGTACGATGTTTGCGTTTAATCCCAATCGTATCATATATTAAAATCTTTAAATTATTGTTAAAGAAATAACACAATAAACATGGAAGAAATTCACATGCTGCGATAAACCAATAGATGAGGTCGCCACGAGTGATCTATCTAAAAGAACTTTAACTAAAAAATAAAAGTGAAACATGTCAATGTAGAATATAAACTTGAAATAGACTTTTTCGATGACCTGTTCACTCGACATGCAACTTCTTATTAGCCTATTTTGTAAAATTAATTCAATCGGCAACATTACTACGTTACGCTTAATGTTAAGGATACAATCATTTGTTTGCTTCACAATAAAATAATGTACAAAAATACATGAACATATATTATTTATTAAAGTCTTTAAATCGAACAACAAACTGTTATGTTCCAAACAGTTGTAAGAAAATGTTTAAATGATATACCTACTCGTACATTGCGTTTGAGAGTTGTTGAATAACTAACCAGAGACTATTCCGGGTTCGATCGACGTTTGTTAACGTCGGAACCCGCTATCTCTTCCTACCAGACTGAGACGTAACTGATAATAATCCAATATCCTAGGAAGCTCGGCACCGAATCAAACGGACTTAAATCAAATAACCCGCCCCTGCCCTGCCTTGTCCTATCTCGACGAGAAGGTATTGTATCTCGTGGTGAATAACAGCTTTCTAACACTTTTCACAGTCATTGGGATTTACTACATGTTCAAATTGTATGATAAGGTTACTCTGCGTGTTTACTTTTATATTAAAACAAATACCTTTTAAATAACGGTATTTAATGTAAATTTTTGTGAACAGCTTTAGTATTGTTGTCACCTTTAATATCTGTCCACTGCAGTCAAGCGCAGCAACAAACAACCGCCGAAATCTGCCCAGAATATACTTTATTTATGTAATGTCTCTATAAACCGTATCTTTAAAAAGTGACTGCATGTTGTGAACTGAATATTTGCTATTTAGGCTTTACAACATCATTTACGTATAATTATTCATAAAATTGTATAAAATACTGAGTGAGCTCGTACCACGTATGGAATGACTGGATCACGTGTACGTTACAGCGTATTGTCATCTCCATTAACGAACGCGTTCTTCGCAAATTATTCTGTATAATGTAAGTCACGCGTGCTGCCATCGCTTTATAGACGTCACGAAAGTGTAGGACGCGAGTCAAAACCGGTCACGGAATTGCCCGCACCTTACCACATCTCATGGCAAAATAATCATACGCTTAATATATACGATTTACAAGACGCTTTAACTTTTTATGCAACGAAAATAGCAAAAATAATGCGCGTGTGAGATTGCCCACTCGTATAAACAGGTCACATAGATAATCTTAAGGAGTAAATTGGATCATCACATTTTGTCATCACAACTTGAGTATTCATACAGCAAGTGACACACATTGCTGCTTTAATAAAATATTATACTATTAGAAAAATCTACTTGTCATTCACCACATCAACTCGAAATACTATGTAAAACGAAGCTCTGCACCTTTTAACCTTGCCTTCAGCAAGAAACTGCGTGTCTGTTTAATAGCTATTAACTTATAACTTGACTGGCCGCGTACGGCGCGGTAGTATGTAACTTCATAGGCGTCAGAGCCTGGGTGGGTACAGTACAGGTACACACTACACAACATGCACGCGACGCGCGACGCGTCCTCTAACTCTCATTTACTGTGTGATTATAATGTTTGATGACACAATTTTTTCATCAAATAAATACAATGTTCAATATAATTAAAAAACCATATAATAAATAAAACATTTTATGTTATTTATTGTGCTAAGTTTTATATCGTATGTCAGTTGAACTTAACAAAACTAAACTGATAAAAGTGTCAATCCAAGTAATTAAGTTTGAAAGTGTAAAAATAAATTCTACATGTTCGTACGCGGCCATGTGAGAATTTTACAATTTCAACATTAAAATCAATTATATTATTTGTTTTTGCAATAATTAAATTTTTTCTCTAAGTTGATTCGTTTGTCAGCCATATTTTGTTACGCAATATTGTTATAATTATTTCCAATTAATATGCAACTGAGCTTTTATAATATGTTTCACCTCACTATTGCAATTAGTGCGTGAAATTCTAGTACCGTTATCCCCGTATCGTGTATATGATATTCTCTATGGCGAAATTATTATTGTTAAAATGTTAACGAACTGAAATTGATTACACTAGTTTATATAACGAAGCGAAACTTATAACGACATTTTAAATAATAATAATTGTTTATATACTGTAGTGCTATTCTGTAAGAACGTTATAAGATCTCGATAGCTGAATCCGCGCTGTGGTATCAAATTTTTATTTTCCAAAACTCGATAGTGCCGGTGGCGCCACATCGACGAATGCGCAAATGAAATGAACTGTCAAGTGCGAGAATTTTGACATTATATGTATGGTTTGGTATTCTATTATTATTAAAATGATATACGTATTTTCGTAGAAAAGGATTCATTGAGTTAATTTCGGCTTAGTTATTCATCGTCAATACATCTCTAACTAGACGTTCGTAGATAAGAATCTCACTTCACTTCGCAAGTGCGTCCCATGTGATTACAGAATACCGAACCAAGGTCAAGTGAGCTTATTGTCGAAGTGAAATATATCACTTGAGTGAGACTCGATATCGAGTTGATATTTTACAGAATACACCGCACACAAATACACTACATACACTATAATATGATCTTGAACTCGGCTTACAGATGCCACGGTAATAGATTATTTATTTACAGTTTGGACTTTGCCCAGTAGTGGGCACAAGTAACAGGTGTTCGACAAAGGCTTACCGTCACCATCAGAAGTTTAGTAAGCCTCTATAATTTGATCGGGATACTCGACCGAGGCGCAACAAGTGGTACCGATAGAAGTCGGTCTACGAACCACTCCATGTGCCACAGTATCATGTTAACAGTGATTTAACTTTATCTCAATATTTAAAACTTATCAACTACTTCATATCTACGAAATCGTATCTCCTACTTTTCCTATATTAAGATCAGATTCCTATATTAAATAAGACTTATCGAGTCGCCCTGTCTCGTTAATATGTGAAATATAGCTTTGACTTTTTTTTCAGTTTTCCGCGGTGCATCCTACTAATTAAATAGTTTAAATGAAATTCTAAATGCGCATTACTATCAACAAAATACCTGACTGAGACAAAAATTATAACAAGTTTTAAAGACTCGGGGATTGTTTTAAATAAAATCTATAGCGAAGTTTCATGTAACTACGTCATATCTAATTACATCGAAAAGTGTAAAAATTAGCTCCAGTAAATGAAGCTACGCTACAAGAATAAAAACATTACTTTGTCAATGATTCAATTATAAAATATTTATAGTTAAATACATTCAACAGATGTTACGTAAGTAAAAAAATGTTCTACCCTGTTATAGTACAGACTAAACTCATTGAACACGTAGTATTATTTCTAGTCGAGTAGTGGAAATATATATGCGAATAGTACACTGTTTGTAATTACACTGTGTTGAGTGTATTGGTGGCGTCGGCGTCGAAGTGTCACGGTGCGGTGCGGCGCCGAAGTTTGTCGATGGCTCTCAAACTGTCGCGAACATAAATGACGTGACACGAAACACGTCACGAGAGATTGTGTCAGATTCTAATCACGTAAATTAAATTACGAACGTCTTGGATTGGTCCGCCCATTGAACATTAGAAATAATGATACAATAATTAATTAAAATAAACATTTAAAGAACCTGAAGCATTTCAAAATACATAACATCAACTGATTGATAAAAAAAATCCTACTTCCGCCTGGAACTGATTACCTTCGTTGAAAGTTGTCACTATGTATAAGAAAAACATGAACAAATTGTTAAATATGTAACTACACGAGTAGATAGTTAATCTTGAATTAGTTCACGGTGACACCCCTATAAGTTATTAAAACGCCCTGTATCAAAGGAACTAATTCCCGTAGATTTATGCCTGCTCTACTGGCTTTGTTTGGTACTTAGTTTTGTCTCTCGATAAATTAATGTCAAAATGTCAAGATACTGGACGCATAGAAAGTGTATTCCGGCAACTGCACTCGGGAGTCACTCGAGCGTAGCGTGTGCGGTGTGATCGACCACCTCTGTTTATACTACGACAGGCGAACTCATCCATAAAACATATTGTCGATATGAAATTCTTTAATTTAATTATTGTACTGTCTGTTGCAGCACGAGGCCGAGTCACCCGGGCGCGGTCGTTGACGTCAACGAGAATCCACTCGACGCTAGCAAGGTAAATTATATATTTACTAGCGGGACCCGACAGACGTTGTCCTGCCTAAACGTAGACTTGCCTAAACATAAAAACCTAGAATTCGACCACAACACCACTTGTGAATCTAAACCATTCAGAGACCCAAATCTAAATCGGTCCAGCCTTTTAGGAGTTCAGTCACATACAAACTTACAGAATGTCAAATGTCAAATTCCATAACTGTTAAGATAGAATGATAAATAGATATATGTAGATGATATATAGATGCAGATGATAGCTAGATGTAGATGATAGATAGATGTAGGAATGTACGGTCTTTAAATAATCTACAAAACAATTTGTTACTTTATTTGAAATGAGATTTCTAACAGAAAACAAGATAAATTAAAAATATTATGTCGTGTTTTGTTTCTCACTAGCGGCGCCCCGCGGCTCCGCACGCGTTTATTACGTAGTAATTATTTTTATATCGTTTTTTTTTACGCATATTATTGTCAATTGATATAGCCTATACATTCAGGAATGACTTCCCGTGTACAATTGTCATCAAAACGGTTGAAAATTATTGTTTTCTACGTTTTCCAAACCTATTATTATAGGTTATCAATTATGGAATAGCGTATACTGTTCGTGTACAAAATTTCATCAAAATAGGTTGAGAATATTTTTAAATACTTTTTTACTATTTTTAAAAGTATTATTTTTAATTCTGGATCAGTTATGGAATGACATATACTACCTGTTCAAGTTATCCGCGACCAGTAAATGGGAATGAATTAGTTCGGGACCCTAAAAACATAATGTGTTCACGAGTCGTGGCTACTTCTAAGTAGTGGAAACTGTGATACACCGCACACTAAATCAAAAAAGCTTACCTCAAGCCTCTGCGTTTTCCTAGCCGCAATACCCGTAAATCATGTGAATCGTACACCCGTGAAGTTGTGTATGTGTAATGAATCTTGTATGTAAATTGGGCGTGTAAGGACTAACTAGGCGAACTGGATTCACGTCACCACTCTACGAAACTAGTCTGGACCGATATACTTTCATCATCACTTTTCAGAATGTTGGCATAATTAAAATTTACTTTTTCACTTATTTTATTATATTTACTTAATTTTATATCATTTGTATAAATGTCAATCGGATCAATTTCGGAGAACTCGTGATGAGTGAGTTAGAGGTGAGTTATCAACTTATCACAATAAACATTGTGAATGAACACTTCTAGTTGCTGATAGCGTTCGAAAGCGGGCTACTGGTCGTGTGGGACCTACGCTCCAGGACAGTGGAGTGGCGCGGCTCTCTCGGCACCGGCGGCCTCGGTGACGGAGTCAGGGCGGCCACCTGGCACCACGACGGGAAGCTCATGACGGCGCACGTAGACGGAGCCCTGGCTACCTGGACCACCAGAGCGCCGCGGCCTGTTTCACTTTCCTACCCACATGGTCACTATATATATATTTTTTATTTTTTTACATGCTATATATTAACACACTCATATTTCATGGGAAATGATAACACTAGTAAAATGTTAAGCTCAGAAATGAGACTGGCTGTCGGTGAAGCAGCTGCCGGAACATATTCTTAACTTTTATGTAACTAAATAGGTTAATGAACCTAAAAAATGTTCTTTCCCGACAAAACTCATTATAAGATTGCACCTCGGAGCACGCTATCAATATCGTCATCACTTTAAAGTAAGGATAATATAGGTTATTGACTTTACAATATAATTTTTGTTTACAGCAAAAGCAAACAAAGACGGCAAACTGGAACCCTGTAAGCCTATACTCAGATTAGAATGGAAAACGTCTAGGACAGGGTAGGTAACAACTGTACAATATTCTCCATTGTATTATCACTCTCTGATAAAACTATAAAAATATTGACTGATGTATCATCATTCCTCAAACTATGTTCTAAGTATTAGCTGATTCCGAAATGTCGAAATGACTCAGTACGAATTCACGAGTAATACAACAGCAGCGTGTAACGTGTCCTTGTGTGTTCAAGACGTTATTTGACAAGTCCTTAGGGTTGACCCGCACTGTTCATTTTCAATGTTCGAATTATTTTAGCTGAAAATAGCCACACGGATCGCGAATAATCTTTTGCAAAAAAAATTGTATGTTTTTTTTTTCTTTCTCAGTTTATAGAATGATATTATGTCACTTATTTTCTTAAATCACTCTAATCTATTTTGTCTACATTGCGGTTTCATTGCAGTCTACATTGCGGTTCACTGAAAAAGTTTTTCGCGGTGCGTGTATCTACATACATTTTCATACGTTGCAAAATCAGTGACAAAATTCTCATTTCGTATTATTGCTAACTCGTCATGTTTACGCTTGACAAGAAACTTAAACACTGATACTATGATTTACTTAGCATTTCATTTAATATTTTCTAATACACATACATACATATATCACGCCTCTTTCCAAACGGGGTAGGCAGATACCACGTCCTTCCACTTGTTACGATTCTGACATATAATTTTCGCTTCCTCAACATTCCTCAATCTTTTTATGCATTCTCGTCGGTTTAGAGTACTCTTGACCTGACCTTTCTTCAAAACGTCCCCGATATGATCGTGGAACGTTCGTCTAGGCCTTCCTCTTCCAACGTCCTCAATTACACTCATCTTATAAATCTGTCTAGTGAATCTTCTTATTGTTAAGAAATAATATAACACTTGTAAATCTTTCTTACTGACTTACCCTGTACAGATGTTACATTAGTTTCACCTGTTCACAGTGACACAGTAAAACTAAAATAAAATGACCTTTATTGTGAACAAGCACAACGAGACACTTAGGAAAGTTAAGGACTTCAACCACTTCGGAACTTTGCTCTCCTGAGAACGATTTGCCAATATTTTTGTACGCAATTTGCAAACTAGCATTGTACAGATAAAGCGCTTTCATATATTCTCAAAATTTAGAAGCTAAGCACATGGTAGTTTTATTATAATTTAAACCTGTTAAGAATTAAATTTAACGGATTGTTTTTTTTTATATAATAAACAATGCATATTCGCTATAGAGACATGCGCGGTTCGTGAGCTAGCCGCTAGCGCAACGATATACATTTATGCTTCGTTTGTAAAGATATAACCGCGTGTTGATTTCATAAATATGTGTATAAAGATTCACATAATATGAATCGATGTAACGCGATCTCATTGCTTCTGTAAATGACCCCAGTAGTTCATCAATTAAAAAGCTTTTGCATTTGATTGTATGTAATGCAAACTTAGTAAAATAGTAGAACAAACAGCTAACTTGATGCTACCAATTTGAATAAGTTTATATCGAATTCCAGAGAGAGTCTAGTGATATTCAGCGGCGGTCTGCCGACGGACAAGGCGGGCCGCACCCACAGCATCACAGTCCTCAACGGGAAGAGCACCACGGTTCTCGAGATGGAACATAGTGTCGTCGACTTCGTGACGCTATGCGAGTCGCCGCACACCGCTGGTACACGCATTCTATTATACTCGTAATGTTACAACTGAATATTAAGCTCCTGATTGCCGCAGCGCCACTTCAATCACTTTACTGATTTTGTATTCTTTGTTAACACTCTTTATTCTTCTTTTATGTATTTTGTGATAATATATTTACTGATAATTTGAACCGACACTAAGGAAGTAATCTTGCCAAATAACGTTTATTTATATTTAAATAAACATTCCCGGTACTCTATAGTACTATCCTACTTCATTGCTAATTTAACAATGCTTCACAGTTGAATCTTTGACTGTTTCCTCTTCCGATAGATCTCTCATCTCTTTATATGTAACTAGCGGGCGCCCGCGGCTCCGCAAAATTTCATAAGAATCGGTCCAGTATTTTATGAGTTAAATCCGGACATAAAAAGTACACGGAATTAAAAAGACGGTCTTTAGTATATTATTATTTAAATGGCAACAGTTACCATGGCAACGCTTGCCATAGCAAAGGTTAACATAACATCAGTTACCAAATAGATAAAATAATAATATGTAGATAAAAAAATAGGTTTTTAAACTACCTATACAATCATACAACACAAATTTTATCACTTAATTTAATTTATGTGAAGAATTTTTAAAAAGCTAGATTTTTTAATTGGAGAGTATATGTGGTGTGGTTAATAATTATCAAAAAATCTATAAAATACTACTCTGTCAAAAAAGTACCGGGAAAAGATCAATAATACACAAAATTTTAGTTATTGAGTTTAGTTCTCGTCGCGAATTCTCCTTTATGTCTTTTACCGAACGAAAACGGGTGCCACGAAGTGATAATTTGAGTTTAGGAAAAAGAAAGAAGTCGGCTGTAGCCATATCTGGTGAATAAGGTGGTTGCTCAATGGTATTTGTTGAGTTCTTGGTCAAAAATTCGTTCACAATGATGGCCTTGTGCGAAGGCGCATTATCGTGGTGCAAAAACCAAGAAATTTGCTTTCCACAAATCTCGCCTTTTTCGTCAAATTTGCTTGTTAAAGGCTTCATAACGCTTAAATAATATATTTTATTTACCGTTTGACCTTCCGGTAAGAATTGCGAGTGCACAACACCGCGATAGTCAAAGAAAATAGTCAACATGACTTCGACTTTTGTTCGACTTTGGCGTGGTTTTTTCGGTTTTGATTCAGTTGGAAGGCGCCACTCCGGAGCTTGTTGACTAGTTTGCATGTGAAACTCGTAAACCCACGTCTCGTCACCAGTAACAATGAGTTTCATGAATGTTGGGTCGGAATTGACTCGTTCTAGCATGTCATCAGCGACTATTATGCGATTGAGTTTTTGGAGAAAATTCAGGTCTTTTGGGACTAGCCGAGCGGCAACATGTTTCATACCCAAGTGATTATTTAAAATGATACGGATCAACTCGTGATACACGGAAAGTTCAACGGCTATCTCTCTCAAACTTGAATGAGTCACTATTTCCTTCACCTTTACAATGTTAACTTCACTTGAAGACGTTGATGTCCTACCATGGCGAGGGAAATCTTCCAGCATATATCGACCGCTTTGTGTTGAAAGCTTTCTGTAACATTTTCAGTGTCTCCGAACACGAAATTCCATTGGCGATGCAATATTAAGGACACACTTTTTGTTCGATGTATTTGTCCATTATGAAATTCGCAATACACACACTAGATTTTGGAGCGATGATGGCGCAGTGGTAGCGTGTACGACTTCGCTCCGATTGACGGGAGTTCGAATCCCTGCAATGAGCCTGAGCTTTCGGTGAAGGAAAACATCGTGAGGAAACCATAACATGGTGGTAGGGCATTTTCTAATGCCCGCCTGGCTAGCTACCACCCTCAAGTTGAAAATCTGCCGCCAATCACCAACAGGTGTATTCCGGCAGCTGCACTTGAGAGCCAGTCTTCCACTAGGTTTAGCGTGTTACCAACTTGGGTCACATCGTCACTTAACATCTATCTACTTTAAACTATTTTACACTCCTAAGTGTTTTTTTTTTATAAATGCTGATACTCGTGTTTCATTATCTTTATTATAAGGTCTAAGAAGACAATTTCAAGTCAAAAGACAATGTTTGCACCGCCTACAAACTTTAAACTCCCCTATTTTTCACCCTTAGACGTTGAATTTCTGAAAATCCATCTTAGTGAGCGTCTACATCGCGTCTACATAAAGGAATAACTTTAAAAACTATTGTTTTTAAGTATTAAATTTAAATAACTACTTCAGAGTCACGGATGTTTCACAAACTAATTTGTTTTCATTTTATTTATGTTACAATAGATATTTACGTTAACAGATTATTTATTATGTTATTATATCTACTACGACAATAACTATTTACGTTAATTTCTCCTCCTTTAGAGTTAAATTTTATTGATAAACGTAATCAAATCAATATTTATTATGGTGCAAAATTTGAATATGTTTATTAATATTTTATTTTTTACGGTTATACACGAATTTAAATAATACGAATATACTCTATAAAGTACGCATGTAGCCTATGCATTAAAATAATTTTGTATTAAAATTGTCAGATTATCAAGAACCGTACGCGATAGTAGTGTTGCTACAAAACGACCTGGTGGTGATCGACTTACTGTCGGCCGGGTACCCGTGCTTCGAGAACCCCTACCCCATGGACATTCACGAGTCTCCGGTTACGTGCTGTAACTACTTCGCTGATTGTCCCTCGGACCTTGTGAGTTATTATATTGTTACGCTCGTACATTAGAAAATGTCGTTTACAGCGTTTAAAGAATTTTATTCGCACCCGAAAATATAAATACAATTAACTTACTATTATATTCTTGACGGATAGTTCCTCGGTCGTAGTAGTGTGCTGTTGTAAACTTTTTCTGTTTGTCGCTTCTAGTATTCGTCTTGATGTCTAGAATAGGACTGTCTCCGGTCGTCGAACTGTGGCTCGCTTATATATCCAATAAAAACATCGAAGCTTTGAGACAAACTGATAACGTTTAAATGAAGGGTGGAAATTTCACGTCATGATATTTTAGAACATATTTGGATAGATAAGATTTAAATATGTGCGTGTTCCCCGAACTGACATTACAGCGCGGCGCGCCGGTGCCTTATATATTGCTACGAATTAATATGTGGTGTTTGAAGAGAATTCTAGATTGTATTGATATTTCATTAGCGTCCGAAAGTAGTGCATTCTTAACACAATTCGGAATAATATTGCTTCTTATTCTACCCTATACCTTTCATTAAACGTTATCCCTTACTACCTGGAATGAATTAACAGCATAGTTTTATTTATCCACAAGTTTATGTATACTCTCATATCAATTTACGTTCTGTGGAAGACCACATGAATGCCAGAAACTATCACCCAGATAACCGGAGATATATATAGACTATAGTGTGAATATAAACACGGTGTATTGACATCCATCACTCGACGATAATATTTGGATTATAATTAGTACTTTCCCCGGTGGCAACGCGTTCGCTAATGCTCTTTGGCTAACTAACTATAAGCATACTTGATAATCTGTCGCCAAACACTATTCATGTAATTCGGCAGTCCTAGGCTTAGCATATTATCATCTATGGTCACATCGGAACTTCAAATTAGGTGAGATTATTATTAGAGCTAATTTATACGGGATAAAAAAGAATCTGCAATACTTTGACCGAGATAGTACTAAATAAAAATTCTTTATTTCCTTAATTCCAGATCCCAGCGTTCTACTCGGTGGGTCGGCAGGGTAATAAAAAGATGGCGGGCTTCAGCGAGAAGTTGTGGCCGATAAACGGCGGGGAGTGGGCCCCGGCCTCTTGCTCCTACAGCGAAATCATATTGACTGGGTGAAGAACACTTACGAACTGTATTTCAATAACTAACCACCGACAAACTAAACATGCAAAATTAAAATAAAACCGGCAGAGTTTCTTCTTTTTGACTCTTATCGATAATTGGGATGTTCTCTGTACCGGTGGTATTGTGTTGACATTCATCATTGTCTTAGGACGTAAATGGAATAAAATATTTTTGATTTTCATTTAATCAACAATTTTTTTATTACACTATGAAGTAGCAAACAGGCATGCAGTTTGTAAATTCGGGTTTTAACAGAAACAAAATGTATGCGGAACTGGTTTATTGGAAGCGGCGGTACATATAATATTATTTCTAAACACCGTAATTAACATATATTACACAGTTCACCTGATGTTAAGTGGCAAGTGAGTTGGAACTGCTCGCGTCCAAATGCATGTTGCCCAACTGCACTGTTGTGATCGGAAAACAGAAAATGAAATCAGATTCTATTGAAATTGTAAGTGAGACCCACTAGGGCATGATATGTTATTGTTCTGTTAACGTTATGAATACGTGTGAATGTGTTTTCAGACACGCAGACGGGAGCGTCAAGTTCTGGGACGCGAGCGCTGGCACTTTACAAATTTTATACAAGTTAAAATGTTCTAAAGGTTTGTTTATTATTGCTCTTGTCATATTAATAATCAACAACAAGCGAAACATATCCCTCAACAAGTTTGAATATTCAATCAGTTGAGAACTGAACTTTGAGACAACCGGATCGTTCGACGGCCTGTGATTTGTAAACAAAGTCGCTAATTATTCATAGTTGTATTTATATTTTCACTTATTACGCTCAGTTGACTTCCCACTTTTTTGCTATACCTTCGTTGATCATCTCATCATTATTCATCATTAATTTCATCTCGTATTCACCCGCTGCTGAGCAAAGCCTCTGTTCCTGTAAGCTAAATAAATCAGTTTCCCCGTAAATAACACTAGATTGTCGAGGCGAACCACAATTGAATCAACTAACCGACATACCTCGTTTAATTGGTTTAGTTATTAAATTCGGTAAATGAAACGGTATACGTCTGGTATATCATGTATTTCGATGAGTAGTAATATGAAGACGAAAAGCACCGCATGCGCACGCGCACGTCACGGGGCTGGGCCTCGGGGCTCGGGGCTCGCCTCGAGGCCATCAAGCACGACGCGGCGCAGCTCAGTGAAGCTCGGTGTGGAAGCAACACGATATCCTTTTATAACTTTCCTTATTTTAATATTATTTAGTAATCCAGCCATCCGCAGCATTACGATCCGTCGGCGCTCACTTCTGTCATTATGTTATCAGTGTTCGAGCGACGCGGCAGTACGAGCGGCTCGACGGGCGCGTGCGGCGGTGCGGGTGCGGGGGCGGGCGCGGGCGCGGGGGAGGAGAGTCCCGTCGCGATCCAGCAGGTGTCGCTGTGCGCGGAGTCCCGGAGGCTGGCGGTCGCTCTGCCGCACGGACACGTACTGCTCTTCAAGTTCCGCAAAACTGAGACCCACGCCGAGACACACGTCAGTCTTATTCTGTTTAACATTCACCATCCGATCCCTTCCATCCCTTGTGGCTCATACTTCATACCAATGAAATCCTGATCTGGAAATATTACACATTTTAAGTTATTATAATTTCTATATGCAATTTCCTAATGAAAACTACTACGAGTAACAACCCTTCGTTGTGACGCCATCACACTACGATTTTTTACTTTCCACCAGCAGAGACAAAGAGCAGTTCTTATTCTCTCTTCAATAGTTTAAACACTTTATTTATTATCGCAGGTGTTAGAAATTCCGATGATAACTGATTCATTAGAAGAAGAACCGTCACCAGAAGCGGACAGCGGAAGGTCCATGTCGTTCAGCCGCGCCGGCGACTCCGTCGAGGGAGACAATAGACGAGTAAGTACTACAGAACCGGTCTTCAATCTAACACCTACTTTACTTTCATACCGCGACTCCGCTCGCGTAAACTACAGGATGCTGTCGGTCGAGCGCACGCGCGATTATCCATCGATTCACCATTATCGGCACTGCTTATTTCGTATGTTACTTTATCTTACAAGATATATCCTTATGGCCTGGGGCCCAAGTAGGGTTGTCAACTTTTTTGAAGTGAAACTTCTTATTCGACTTCCAAGCGTTACGTTTAACGCACATCGGTCTCTCCTCTTTGTGTGAGCCAGAGCGAGAGAGCAATATATTATCGGTCTCTCCTCTTTGTGTGAGCCAGAGCGAGAGAGTAAATGTCGGTGTGTATGTATATTGCACACTGTTTAAATAAAATAGAAAATGTCTTTTAAAATGAAGTTTCACTTCTATCGCGTGTGAATCGCACACACGCCTTTTTTTTATATTAAATATAGTATTTTCTAGTATATTACATAAAAATATACAAAACATAGGAAAACACCTAAAAAAAATTATTAGTCTCGGTTAGAAAGAGGATAAAGCTCAGATTAAGGATATTGTATGCTTACTCCAAGTGATAAAGGCTGCGGCTTGGGTTCCGTTTCACGCTTAAACATTTCGGAATAAATAATTACAATATACACATACACACTATATACACACACACCGACATTTGCTCTCTCGCTCTGGCTCACACAAAGAAGAGAGACCGATAATGTGCGATAAACGTTTAACGTGTTGGAAGTCGCATAAGAAGTTTCACTTCAATAAAAATATAGTCGTTTTGCCTACTATACCTATATGTTCTTTAGAAATATTGTAGTTGGGCGTATTGTAGGGTTGGTAACCCTTGGCCCAATTCTGCTGTTTCACATTTAAGAATCTACCATTGACATTATATCGACACTATACTAATATTATATCGAAATTGTATTAAATTTGGTATTCTGCTAAAATTTAATTACTGTCTAAATAGAATCTCGATAGTTGTTGTGATAATGTGTCAGTGGGTTGACAATATCTATACGTCGTTGGTGTTGCCTGTCAAAATCTACCTATATATATCTATAAACGGACAATAAACAAACGGATATACATAAACGGACAAACAGACGGAGAGACGTTGAGTTATATAGTACGTATAGATAAGGATTTTTTAAGGTCACGGTAATTTAGTTTTGACGACCAACCTTAATATGTCTTGGTGATACTAGAGAGTTTAGCATGTCAATCGAAAACATTTATACAACACATTTAAAAAATAGCACTTACTAAAACGTGTCGAAAGTAAAGTATGTCTCTCCTGGGATTTTGTTTTGTTTTAATTAATTGAAAATGTGGAGACAATAGTGGAGTAAGACCGAGCGCCGTATGGAAGATATAATACTTAGCTGACTAATGACTATAGCATATAAATAGAGCAATGAGTGTGTTTACATCGTCAGTCAGGCGCGTGGTGCGCGGCCGGGCCCGGCGGCATAGCGGGGGGGTTGCGGGTGCGGGGCGCGGCAGGCACGGGCGGGGTGCGGCGCGCTCCCGGCTTCCAACCCGCACTCGCCGCGCTCCAGCAGGGCTCGCCTCACCCGGTCGTGGCGCTCACCATCAACTCCTCATATGGACTGTGAGTTCTCTTTTATATTTTCACGGCTGCTCTTTAATCATGGCGGCCGATTGCCACGTGAACATAAAAAAATATCCTACCAGTGTACTATGTTTGCGTCATAACATGCTTCTTTGCTACTTTCATAATTGGGAGGATTTTCGTATAATCGCCACGCTTGGCAGGCGGATTGCCGATCGTAATTTGGTCGTGGATTTGGCAATTTGGTTTGTAGGCCACTGCTGCCCGATCTTCGTCTAATCATATAACTGTCTAATCGGTCTAATCATTTATGGGGAGGCCTATGTCCAGCTGTGGACGTCTTTTGGCTAAATGGATAAAGCATGCTTCTTCACTAGAAGCTCAGATTTTTCATAGAATTTGTGGAGGCCTTCTTTAGTCTCGGTTTACTTCGTATCATCACTTTTAATCGCTACTTGATAAACTAAACGATTTTAAAATAGCAAACGATATCACTGCATCTCGATATCACTGCTATTTGTTATCAACATTATTTCGGTTCGCAAAGCACGTTTCGTGTGTTTAGAAGCGAAGATAGTTCAGTGTACTGCAGAATTATTTTAGCGTTACTTACAACTACAACATGCTCATCTGTTCATGTGAAAATGAAGGCATGCTCTTTGGGGAAGAAGAATGGTTCAAGGAGAGTTAGGGCATGAATAAATTTTCTTAAGAGATTTAATTCTGCTTGGAGCAGTCTGACTGGTGTACCTAATACCTCCACCCTACAGAAGATCGCAACCAAATAATCTTGTGTTGTATTTATTATATCTCTGTTTTTCAACATATATTTTGGAGTAATTGATTAATACTCGAGACTATTAACACGTGCATTTATTTCGGAAAATACAACTTGACATGACAGTCCCGTCAATGTTGCCCCCCTTAACTACAAGATACAACACCATACCGCACTTCATTCTACTTCTAACAATTGCCCGAATTTAAGTAGCTAGTTGGCATGTCGTTTCCATGTTAACCCTTCCACCTCTACCGTGAACGTTACTCTAGGTACCAAGACTTCAGTGACTTTACCTAGAGACAAATTTTTTCGGTTTCTCCTCAAGTCCTTTACCATGACTTTTTCACCAATTGAAAATGTTCTGTACACATCCTTACTATTAAGTGTTAAATTTACATGTTCATTGTCAATTTTATCACTGGTGAGATTAAGCCTGAGTAAAGAGAAACGACATCTCGGCTCTCTACCCAACATTAATTTTGCAGGACTCTGACCAGTGGTTTTATGTAAACTGCATCGATAATCAAATAGGAACAGATTGAAAGCATATTCAACATTATAACCACTTTCTACTATTTTTACAATGTGAGATTTAAATAACTCTACAAAACGTTCAGCCAACCCATTTGTGGCCGGATGGTATGGTGGGGTGAAAATTTGTTTCACTCCTACCATTTTACAATAACTTTTAAACTCTCCACTAGTCCATGTAGGACCATTATCAGTGACGAGATTTAGTGGGTACCCATAGCGTATAAAAATGCTCTTGAATACTTCAATTGTCATTATTGCCCCCCTTAACTGCACAATACAACAGTATTCATGCGGTGAGTAGTGTTTCCAGAACCCCTTAGGCTAAAGGGCTTCGAGGTCGGCATCGTACTAGTGATATCTGTAGTATTACAAGCGTCCATAGGCTACGGTAGCCGTTTATCAACAAGCTTAATTCTGTATAAAAAAAAAAGTATAACGTAACAAACGTAAAAAAAACAAGAGGACAGATAATAATTTTAATTGGACAATTCGAGTTGTTTTTAATCTTAAATATCTGAATCGATAGCTGGGACTCTATTCCTTAATATTCAACTGCAAATGTTATGGTGAATAATGGGAATTGTACTGGATATGCACTGTACAGTATGGCGTGGGGCGGAGAGCGCGGGCTCGTGGTGGTTGACATCTCGCGTCGCGCTGTCGTCGCGGCCGTGGCGCCGGGGGCGCTCTACCACGCGCCGGACGCACTGCGCGTGCGCACCTCCGAGCGACAGCGTTCGCCCAGCCTAGACCAGGTATCCCTCTATTCCCACGATCTCACTCGCAAACAATCTACACTTCATGTCCTGAGTATTCAACTCGGCAAATATATGTATTAGTCTCACTTGTGATTAGTGACCATACAGTACCATTTATTAACTGGATTATCAGATACGAGTACTTTTACTGCGACATAGTAAAATTACAATTAGGATTCTCTGTAAGGAATAAATGAACTGAAATAACTTACCAACAATAAATATATTGTTGCCTCCAGGGACGTGTAGAACATCTGTTCTTTATGTTTATAAAATATATTTAGTTTACTTTTATGCGATATAAAGGATTAATAAAATAACATATCTTGCAGCTATAGGCGCTCTTCAATAGAGTTCAAAATAGGAACTGATAAGATGTGCTAGTTAACTTATGAAGGTGTTTTGTTTGTCTTGTTTGCTGAATGAATGAATGTTGATTTGCTTGTTGTTGCCGAGGCTGTCGTAAAAGACAGCTATTGTTTATTCATCTTAGTTTCGACTTACCTACTCGCTTACTACTCTTTATCATATAATTTTATGAATTAAAAATTTCATAAAAAATGCAAAATACAATATTATTTAAGAATGCAAAAACGTTTGATTTATTGTAAAATATCTGCCTAGAGATATGCTCCATTTTACATTTGTTTGAATATAATGTTTGTATTAAGATTCCTATAGCACAAAATTCAAACACTTAAGTTAATTTGCAGCGAGACACACATAGAAAAGATTCATTTTAATTTTAGTAAATTTGTTTGAAAGAGCAAAAGTAAAATAACTATTAGGTACATACTAAATAAAAATATTGATTGTATCGTTCGTAGAGAAGGTTCTAGAAAATTATGAAAACTTTTACAGTTATCGAAATAACATTTCGCATCGCTAGAGGTCGTCAAACTGAAGCATTAAAATTTTCTTCGCATTACATTTGATTTGCATATTTTTTTGTTTACTTTACAATGATTTGCTCTATCCAATAGAGACGCAGTGGATGTTTCGGTTGAGTCGTGACGATCCACGCCACCGCCCCCGACTTAATCCACATTTGTTACTTTCACTTTTGATGATTTAATTATAATTTTAAAATATAAGTGAGTAGTGGCGCCGATCCCGGCTTCTCCCCCTAGTGTAGAGACATGGCATGCCATTGTTAGATATTGTTTACATACGGCCTGTCTAACATCACACTCTTATTCACATCTGGACAATAAAACCTTTAAAATTTAACTGATTTTAGGATCGTTCACTCACCGTTACACGCTACACATACGTAGGGTTGTTCACATTCGGACATCGATATCGCTCGACGGAGCGTTCGCTTCACTCCACTCGAATCTATGTCCTAATGTTCACAAGTAGCAGCTCGCAGCGCAGACATTCTGCACGATCCATACGATCCGCTCACCAGACAGTTTCAGACGTGCGGCTTTACCTCATCGATGATGTTTTTTCTCATCCCACCTCGCTTGAAGTTGGAGGAGAGCGCTACGCGGCCTTCCCCTGCCCTCACCCCGGAGGCGAGCACTGCGGCACCGACGCCCCTTCCACCGACAGAGGACCCGATTCCGGCGACAGACGATAAACCCAAACTGGAGGCCAGGCGCAAATCTAGCTCCTGGAAAACTTTTAACCTGAAGCGACAGCTCTCTAAAGTTGATCTCAAGTTCAAGGCTGCCTTTGCTGTACCTCCTGAGACTAACTTAGAGGAAGAAGTGACGGAAAAGAGCACCTCGCAATTTTACTGTGAACCGGTTGAGAGACCGGAAACCGCATCGGAGTCTAACACAGAGTCTCCCGATATAGAAGAGAAAGCCGTGGAAGTCTACGAAGATGGAGGCAAGAGTGGGGACAAAGAACAAAATGGTGATAAAAGTGGTCTCTCTTCCCCTCTAAAGGTGTGTTCAGATGTTTTCGAAAGGATGCACAAGGAACTGCAGGAGAAACGGTCTTCGGACGTGTACGACAGAATGCACAGAGAATTACAGGAACGATGGCAGGACAAAGAACGAAGTGAAGCTGCGGTTTCTCCAGAACCATTACCGACCGCGACCACAATAGAAGAAGAAAGAACCCCGAGGCCAGATAATTTACCACTGTTCGAAGAAGACGAGAGACCGGCCCGGCCACCCCGGCAGAAAGGCAAGAACAAAAAGGAAGAAATAGAGAGAAAAGATCAGAGAGATCAGAGATTGCTGTCAGTACCGAACATAAAGTACAACCGGCAAGAGACTCGAGAAACGCGGCGGAAGCATTCTTCGAGCCAACAGGCCTCGTTTGCCGGCAACTTAATGAGGCGCTTCAGTAAGTACCTGGTCACCCGTGGTGCCATGTCTCATCTCATCCACACATGAAACATTACTAACGGCGGGTTGACGAGTTTCCATTGTGTAGTGATTAATGATTGATTCGCTATAATGTAGTTTAGTTCTCGATTCAATTCTATTGGAATGGTAATGGTTTGGCGATATTATATTAACATTATGGTACAAGGATACTGTAGCTCGTAAAGGTCAACAGTTACACTAGATGGTTGGCTCGGTAGCGGTGATGGTACTTAGATTTATTTACTTTCTTTATACCTATTATATTATATAATACATAATTGTGTAAAGTTTTAACATGTAGATATTTAGATCAGGTGAAGACGTTGCGAGGTGGTTCATCATTTACCATGCTTTTTGCTTTTCCGTGATATTTGGCTTTTTATTTTTATTTAATATTATAAGTATTATCTATGTATACTTTCAAATGTATTAAACGCACTGTACAGATACCTATATGTGTATACATAAATATATTATATATAAATATTAACGTTATTGATATATTTATTTTTTCATTGTCAAGGATAAGGACACGTCCGACGAAGACTCTAACTGCCTTAAATATCTTTTCGCCGACTTTCTCGGTAATTCAACATGTGTCAATATTTAAAGATTGCATCTAAAACGTAGGTGATCTCTGTGTTTGTCGATGTCCTTTTGAGATGATGTTACCTGTACAGAGCTAAGTAGGTCCTACTCGTAGCTGTGCACCACTCTCCGCTTGATAGCTTGATAACAGCCACGACGCGACCGACGCGACGTAGAGCCGCGACCGAGGAACTGACATTACAAACGGGCCGCACTCTCTCACCGATATCGACTTTCCCCCCAGGAGAGTTAGTAGCGCGACTTTGCCAGAGGACCGACCCGACCGCCGCGACCGACGCGACCCAGGAAGCCGTCGCGGTCCCGAAACGAATAGGTATGAACGCAACCGTGTCCCGTGTCACTAACGCATCCGGGACGTAACCTCTCGCATCCGGGAACACTTAACAATTGATGCTAATTCTAGCAGAGTTTACGGTTCTTCTAACTCGATGTGTCCGTGTCCGTTCGTCCGTGATAACAGGGTTCCGTGCTAACTCTGGTGGAGGCACAGGGGGGTGGTGGCAGTGTGCTGTGTTGTAGATGAACGGGCCGGGCGGCGGTGCCGCAGGAGGCGGCGGCGGTACGGCGGGTGGAGGCGGAGGCGGAGGCGGTGGCGGTGGCGGCGGGTGCGGGGCCGCAGCGGGGGGCGGCAGTGCGGCGGGAGCGGGAGGCGCGCGGGCCGTGCGGCGCTCTCGCTCGCAAGGTACCCGCAAACTGCACAAGTGCCTGTCCACCGCGTCCGACGTGTACGGCGCGCCCCCCGCCCCGCAGCACTCGCTGCTGACGACGCGCCAGTATTGCAGTTTTGGTAGTACAGTCACCTTGTATCAGTCACTGTCGGCCTCGTCTCCCTTCGTTCCGAGGCAGTCGCAATTTCTTCCTTTTCGTTTTGTTTTTGTTCAGTTCGTTTCCGTTTCACGTTGAACGATGAGCCGTCGCTTGGGCTGTTGAGATCGCGAGTGCGCTCAGTGCGCTCAGTGCGCCCGTCAGCATCTCCCGGCTGCTGTCTGTTGCATCGTGCTCAGCCTTCTCAGCTTTATCATAATAATTTTATTCTCATGATTGGCTTTGTTGAATAAAGACTGATGCTTAATTTGAAGAACGCAGTCCACTCCGACAGGCACTCCGGCACTCCGGTACTCCTGTACTGCAATGCAGTCCGAGCGAGCACTAGCTCCCTCTAACTATTTCTATATGTTTTGTTGATTTTTGTTTTTTAATATTGGTTCTCTCACACCGTCTACTCCACTGTTTTACACTTTCATTATTTATAACTAAATTAAAATTTACTTTCAAATTATTATGAGACTGAAGATTGTGTGTCCTGATATAATATTATGTTTAAAACTAAAATCGATCGAATTTATATCTTCAATATCATAATAATCATATTGGTAATAGATTAACAAAATAAGACAAAATTATTAATGGACCTGCACTTTATTGATCCCATGATCTAAATACTCACTGTTCACCGAAAGGCATTGATGTTTATACATTTCGTATTATTTATGTGAAAAAATTTCCAATTTCAGATCGGAATCATTTAATAGGTAATCGTTGGAACATACTATCGCCTTCTTTAAGTTAAAACATTTTACTATCTAGTTGTATCGTCCGAGTAGATTTACATGTTGTCATCGTTAACTATCAACCTGGAATGAGACTGTCACCTTCTATGATATGATGTTGAGGTCGGGTCCTTCTTGTAACAATGTTAAGTAATGCACTGCGACCCAGGGTACGCACCACCCAATGTTCAGACACGTGAGTTCGCACCCGTGTCGTACGTTGGCTGGTGATATTCCCGGTGGTGACGACATTCGTCGAGTGTCCACGCTTGTAACGTACTGTCATTTTATTTGTCGGTACAGAACCGAGTACTCCGCAGTGTCTCGCATCCATGGAGTACTTACACGTTATGCAACCCAATGGTATCCAGACGACATTTGCATCCTTCTTATTTATTTTTATTACACAATATTATATTAATTAATTTTGTATTTATTTGATTTGTGGCTTTAGTGAGAGGCCGCCGCGCCGCTCTGTATCTGTAATCTCTCACAGTACGTAGTTGTTTAGAGTTGAAATTGTGGCTGTGTCTGTTCTCTTGTTCCCCCGTGCCCGTGACATGACTCTCTCTCTCTCTCTCTCTCTCTCGCACGCA
The DNA here is from genome assembly GCA_947532125.1 of Saturnia pavonia. Classification (NCBI taxonomy): domain Eukaryota; kingdom Metazoa; phylum Arthropoda; class Insecta; order Lepidoptera; family Saturniidae; genus Saturnia; species Saturnia pavonia. The sequence continues at coordinate 17,463,223 of OX383904.1, forward strand.
CGAGCGACACTCGATTGCATTCGGTTGTGCTGTCGGCTGTCGTCTCGCAGGCATGAACTATTTATATAAAGGTGACTTACTACTCAAAACTACTTGTTATAATATCTCTGTCACTGTTGAATGTTGCGATCGACGGATATTGTATGTTGTTTGTAAATGTGCATAACAGTACAAGCGAAGCTTCACGTACCTGTATGTAAAGGACGGTTCACACTCGATTATCATTTCTATTCTTTCTTCTATATATTTTTATTTAAGATGGTTAAGAATATTTTTAGTCACGAGCGTTCACTATAATATATTTATATGTTTATTTGCCTTGTAACTATTTGAATGCCGGTCCCGACTCACCCGCCGAGTCGGACACCGGTGGCGACCGTCGCTCGACGACACGACAACGCACAATACTTACTGTATAATGTTTATTCGAACGCGCCGTTGAGTACTTTTTTTTTGTAGCTCGAGCACAAAGCAAAAAGTTAATATGGCTCGTTTTTGGCTGTCATTATGTCTATGTATGCTTACAGTACTCGGTTTATTAACAAAGCAACCGCTGCTTACGCTTGACGGTCGCCGTCACTCGCACCGCTCCTCCTTTCACAATACACTTGTATGGTCTTTTTGTACTAGTGCTGCCTGTCCGTCCATACGACCGCTTTGTGCATGACAAATGAGCGCTAACTTATAAGATAATGTTGGCGAACTTGCGTTTCTTAGATTACAAGTTTAAATTACAAAGTGCTTGTTCGAGGGATACTCTAGTCTTAAGGCCGCCGACCTGCTCACCATTTCCATTCATTACTCATTTCATGAAATCATTCGTCATAATAACATTTAATTTAACCAGATCATCGCTTCTCTTTGTGTTCGGGTTTTAGATGTTAAATAATAACATTGAATGTTGTAAGGGCGGTCGGTGTTTTGGCTTCCCGGCTGTTAACAGATATAAAATCTCCGCAGACAACTCTCATTTTAGTTTTCTTTTCATCTCCGAGTCAAAACACTGTCCATATAAAGGTACACTATTTTAAAAAGTCATATGAAGTACCGGCTAATAATTGGTTGTGTAAATAAGCTGAGATTGGACGGGCGGGCTGAAATGTTTAACCCTAATTGTTAATTTCTTAAGCATGGTACTAATATTTCATTTGTCTATAATAAAATTTGAGCACGATACAGATGTATGTCGCACCTGAATGGATTTCAGCTAATTTCACAGCGACACCGGCACCGGCTGGGCGAAACCCCAAGCCAAAGCTAGCTTTACTCTGCTACTCAATCAACCTATGTAGACTAGATATATTCGGCAAATTCGATTTTATAAATTTAATTTCGTGATTTGACACTAGGTTTACAGAATATAACCTTGGTTATATCTCAGGGGAGTATGATCATATAAAAATCGTAACAAACCGATATATTGTTTTTTAAATATCTTTAGTTGAACATAAAGCGCCATGATCCCCGATGCAATACTACTTACTACTTATCATAAAAAACAATTCAGATTAGATTTCAATTTAAATGTAAATTTAAATATATTTAAATAGTTTATTTGTGAAATCGAAATTGCCAAAACCATTAAAATTCATTGACACAGTGTAAAAGTGTAGATGAATTTTTTTGGCATAAACATTTATGTGAAACTTTTGCAATAACTTTGGTTGTTCTGTTGCCAACTGGCCGGATAGATAAGTTGGACAGTTCGTTCTCGCGGTCGCGCTCGAGCAGCATGTCCAGCTTGGAGAACATATCGCAGGAAGGCATACAGTGCATTGCCTTCGCAGACAGCTACACCAAAAAATCTGGTGAGTTAAGTTTTCGTACAGTAAATTCTCGTCACGAGTCGTAAGCACAGCACAACTTTAACATGCGCAATTTTGAAGCAATGATGGCTCAGTTGTAGCGTGTACGGACACCGCGTTGTTCGAAGTGAGTTCGAATTCCTGCAATGATTCTGAGCTTTTGTTGAAAGAAAACATCGTCGAGAAACCATAACGTAGGGTATTTTCTAATGCTACCCTCAAGTTAAAAATCTGTTGCCAAGCACGTATAGGTGTTCCGGCAGCTGCATTTGAGAGCCAGTTACTCCACTAAGCTTAGCGTGTCATCATCTTAGGCCTAATCGTTACTGAATATTAGGTTAGATTGTGGCCATAACGCTAAACCTAAAAACGATTTAAAAAAAAAATTATGAAAGAGTCTGGTTAGCGGTGTGTGTGTGTGTGTGTGTGTGTGGTGGCGCGGGGCTGTAGATTACCACAATACCAGGATTAGTAAGTATGAGCGCTGTCATCATCTATTGGTTCCTCGTGTACAATTGATATTTGTGTTTTTATTTATTGTTGATAATATATTAAGAGCTAACGCTTAATACCAGGTGATATTGTGGCCAAAAGCTAATGAGTTTATTAAGTAGCAAGTGTATGTAGGTGACAAGCGTAACTATAAAATGGAAGTGTAAATTTATTAAATCTATTAAAAGTAGATATATTGTAATAGTATTAATTTCATAATCTAGTCACAGGTATATGTGGAGAAAATAGGATGAGCTACTTCACTAGATTTGCTTATAAGCTTGTGGAATTGGCCATAAGAGTATAGTAATGTTGTTTGTTTGTGCAATGAGACCCCACGACGTTGCTGCCGACGCTGTGGATCGGCACGACCCTAGGGTCCGTGCTCACAATGATGATCAGCCTCCCCGAAGCGGACCTGAGGCACACGCAGCCCGTGGTGGTCTCGACAAGCGGTAAGTTCATTTCTTGTATGACTCTCATGGTATAGACTAGACTAGACGCAGACTAAGTCATGCAAGCTTGCAAAAACCACAACCCAAACTATTAGATATTTAAATATATCTTATCTAAATCTGATATATAAAATAAGTTCTATTTCGTGAACCTAAATTAAATGATATAGTAAACATAAAATATTTTACTCTAACATTTATATTTTTAAAAATAAATTAATCAGTTTTAACTAACTAGCCTCGCAACTACATCTTTTTATGCCTAACGTGTAAATAAATATTTTTTTATGGCTAACGTGTAAATGAATATTTTTTAATTTGCCAAATATAGATTTATGTGTCACCATCTCGACTGTAGTCATATCGATGGTCAACATCTTGACTGTCACCGACTCAATGATCACCGTCTTAACTGACATCATGTTAACTGGCACCATCTTAACGGTCACAGCATCACCTCAACGGTCATCATCTCGACTGTACCCATTTTAACTGTCACGATCTCGACGGACACTATATCTTACCATCTCGACTATCATTTATATCCGACAGCCCATGGTCAACGGCACAATTCTCACTGAAGATAAAACCGATTTAAAGACAAAAAACAAAAATATAGTGTCAACGATAGCTTTATAACTTACAAAGTTCTATCAAAATACGACAGTGGTCATAACGTCGTACTGAAAAACCAGCTACTATACAATAAATAGTTTTGGAAACCGCTATTGGCGTTCAGTAGATAGATTCGTTTTGTTGCTCAAAAAGCCAATATTACCCACCGCTACTCTTCTCTCTCTATATTTAATTTTTATTGACATCCTAGATAATAATTAGAAAACCATTCAACAGGCGTGCCCTATTTCCCCATTTTTAAAGTAAAATGTTTTAACTTGGTATCCCCTGAACAACGCTCAAATACAGTTGAAGCGAGTGTACAATGTGAATGCCTTTACGCACACTAGGCTAGCAAATTTGTGCCGCAAAAATATCATCGGACTCAAGGCGATGCGGTAAATAAACAAAACTTTTAATGAAGAATTATTTCAACTACAAACATTTCGTAGTCATCGTTATCCTCGCTTTCATCCTATTAATCATTTATTTAATGATAATTCGTTCTGATATTGTAACTAAGGCCTCGTCTCTACCTTTAAATTTACTTTCCTCTTCAATAGCATGTCGAAAAACGTTTCTCTATTCCTCTACACTCTACAGTTATGACATACAATTTTTAATAACAACAAATAATAACAATGAACAATAAAAAAATCAATAAACTTAATTATTAAGAAAAGAATAAAACAAAATGGCATGACACTTCTAACGTTATTTATGAGCGACTGATACGTGGTACCTAACGCAAACTGGTTTATCCTGGTCTTATAAGTCACTATGTCTACTTACACTACTACAAACGCAAGATCGTCTCCCAAGTTGATTTGACTGTACCCTTATTAGATTTTTGTCATTTTCTAAGCGACTGATACCAGATTTAGATGTTATTGGAAATTTCATAACACCTAATGAAAAAACTGAATAAATACTAATAATATACTCAAATAAATGTAAATTTTGTTTCAGGTGGACCCATATTTAGGTTAAAGGGTTCTATTCTGGCCATGTCGTTTCTAGACTGCAACGGCGCTTTGATACCTTACTCGTACGAGAGTTGGAAGGACGACAGTAAAGAGGTAACTACTTTAAACGTCATGTGCCTTCTTGCAGCTTGTGTCGTCCAGGTCTTCCTCTTTGTTACAAAGTCACTTGTTACATAACTGCATATATTAAAACGTAACATGTATGTATACGTTGAAACACATGCAAATAGTATCTTATTTAATATTTATAAGATGAAAGACGAGAAACGTGTCACGAGGAAATTTTTTAACATCAAGATAAATATATCGAATAGCGTATCAGAACAATAACTGCAATCGGGCAAGCATCTGCGGCGCGTGCGCAATACAATGTACTCGTAGGTAATGTGTAGGCTTGTGGTGTGTCTACCTGCTGCGGAACTGATACTTAATAAAATACAACTAGTAAAATAACTTATCTATATTAATAAATTTATAGTTCTGTCTGTCCATTTTATTTTAAATATTCCTGATGTATTTCGTATATGTAGGACATTGTTTACGAATATGTTTTATTTTGTCTGTGTCTCTGTTTTTATGTCCGAATTTAACTCAAAAACGGCTTGTCCGAATCTTGTGAAATGTTGTACACGGAAAGCTTATATCATTGATCAAATGATAGGCTATAAGGCATAAATAATTTAGAAATTAAAAAAAAAACATAAAATAATGATATGTTAATTCTTAAGTAAGGTTATAGATTATATAACTTCACGCTACGGCTTTAAGGAGCAAAGCAGTAACCAGTAACCATGAGCGTGAAGCAATCTCGCAAGCCGTAGGCAACTACGAGAAGAGAGAACAACGCACGCGGTAGCGGTGCGGTGGAGAGTTGGTCGTTAACACGAGTGTAACTATGAGCCACAGCTAATTCAATAATACAAGTACCTACAGTACTATTTTGATAATTGGTGAATAAATGTATATTTGTATAACGGACATTGTTTGAACAATGGCAAGGTAAGAGAGCGTCGAGAGAGGACGCCGACGAAACAGAGCTCGTCCGGTAGCGGTAGCCGAATGAGTCCCACGCCCGGGTCCATGGAGTGCCCCTCCACACTCGGGGACCGGCAGTTCGTTGTGATCGCGTCGGAGAAACAAGCGCGGGTGGTGGCGCTCCCCAGCCAGAACTGCGTCTACCGACAACAGATTGTCGAATCCGATTTCATTGTTAAAGCAGAAATCGTTAGTTTGAAAGGTAATCACATCACAACAAGATTATTTTCTATCGTAACTGAAAGCGCAACCGATAATGTTATAGCTATGATAACATGTCGTTAATATAATAGGCTTTCTTACTCATTTATGGGGATCCTTATAAATGTTTCGGCACAAATATTTTACTGGAAGCTGCTTCGACTATGACTGCCAAGAATGTTTAAAAATTATCAAAGATATCCTCGTTTCTGAGTGGGTTCAGTACCTACAAACATTGATAATACACAGTCAGTCGTCACTTTAACCCATTTGCCCAACGTCAGCCAGAAAGCACTTCACGCTTAAATGCATTAGGTATGTAGTAATAATACCTACAACGTTAATTTTATTATTTGTGCATATCCTTCTCCGTTCAGGAACGATGTTATTGAGTTTTGTAAAGTCGACGTTTGATACAACAACTGATTCTCTCGTATCATGTTACTAAATGTTAACAGCACGGTTTGAAGATGTGAACTGTGCTTTGTGTAATTTTATTCTTGTAGTATCTGAAATGCGCACAATGTACACTTCAATACACAATTCTTGTGTGTTACATTTATGTTATGCAATATTATAAAAGACTTCCAGTTTCAATACAAGTTCATATTCTGTGTTATCTCTACGTGTGATATGGTTAACATATTACAGATAGCGTATGCCTCGTGAATTACCTATCGACTGGGCACCTCGTCGCGTACAGCCTGCCCTCCCTGCGGCCGCTCGTCGATGTGGACTTCCTCCCTCTATCGGAGCTCAGGTGAGAGCCCTCAGCGCACCACGCAACACTCACTCTTTGTCCAACACTTTTATAAGATTCCATTCAGTCTTGATGTGAACACGCGCTAGCTTTAACGAATACTTTTTCAATTATTACTCCCCCGAACAGATTTTGATGCGTTCATTATACTCTGCATTATGTCAATACAACTTATTTGTTGAAAATAACCATGTAAGTATGTTCTTTGGGTTTCAGCGAATTCTAAAACTTGTTAAATGGATCATATTGGAAACTTCGCACGGATATTTTGTAAAACTTGTAACAAGTATAAAATGAACTGTGTTCATAAATATTAACTCTACAAATAACTTGCTTACTTAAAATAGTAAAAATTGAGCAGCTACATGAAATCAATAAAAAACTACCTATAACCAAAATTGGGCAACTTTTAAAATGCTTGAACGCTATTCTTGTTAATTTAAACATCTATCGAGTAATCTTCACTAAATAATAGAATTATACTTTCAGTTTAAGACAGTTTTGAATCATTTCATAGTTGTTTCGTTGCAACGGGCTCATCTAACTTGTGTTTACATTAAGAACGAATCAGTCGGGGGGTGAAGTCGGTCGAGCAGATCACTATTAGACCATTTTATATTGCACCAAACGAAGGCACTAAATGATAAACGGCTTATTTAGACGTTCATAGCTAGAGAGATAGCTTTGCAATATTTGTCAGTATGTGTAGGTATGCTCTTTGAGATTCCTCACGTAACAATATTCACATTCATTATCGTTCACCTGCAGTATTCGTTTATGATCATTCGCTATTTTATCATTTGGGAGCCTCGCTACAGACAAACCGACTTCCTACACATATTATCGATGTTAGAAAACTAAGCTTGTTTGGTGCAAAACTTATTTTCTCACGAAGACCACAAATTCTTGTCATTTTTACTATATAGTCGGTCTCGATGAAGCAAGCGCGTTCTATGTGTTGTACCAAACAAGTGGCGGTGTACTCTTCTACTTAAATAAATAGCTTAGCTATTAGAAGCCAAGTTGTACTAACTCTAATCACGACGTAGACGATACTTTTGAAATTTATCGAGCACCACCTGTGCTTTCCAATCTGGCACTCTTTCTATTTTAAAAAAATAAATTGTTCTTTACGCCGTACACTTATTCGAGACAAACAATGCATACACCGTCTTCATGTTTCTAATAATACTATCGACTTGTTCATTTTAGTGACGCAACAATTTTGATTTAAAATATAAACACGCACGCGACATCCTTAAACCGCACTTGAAGGAACTGTTGATCGATGTCGAATGTTTCACAACAGTCCCTGTACCGTGCCCAGTGTACTGCTCACCCCAGTTAGACGATAGCGTGCACTGCATCAGATTTTACTAACCATTCTTCCCCTAGAACAATGAATTTATTTACTGCAGATTGGCGCGTACCTTGCCTTTAACCTATATACAGGGATCACTTGCATATTTAAAAATGATACATTGATGTACACTGTACATAAATTAAATAACATTCCATCATAATTAATTTCTTAAATAAGTTTATGTACCAGTTACTAAAAGTGATTTTATATTGAAGTGAAGTAGTCCCTATATGAGAAAGTCAAGGTATTCGCCGAGACGAATACAAGCAACGAGCTGACCGACCGTGTCTGTGTTCCGGTAGCTTCCAGACTCAGTCCAAACAGAGGGGTATCGTAGACCCTATGCTGTCCATTTGGGGCCAACAGCTCATTGTTAACGAGGACACGGACCAGTAAGTCGTCGACGCAGATAGGATGCGCCATGCCTACTACATGCCTACACTCATTGTTATGTGGAGTCGCTCGCTCCTCTGTTGCCTATATATAGACTCTAGACCATGTTTGTTTATTTTATCTATATCAGACGCTTCAGTTACACATTGTTCTGTTTGTATCCCAACTCCTAACTATTTACCTCGGTTACGGACAAATCATTCATGAATATTGAAGATCAGCTCAGAATTTAAAGTTAAAATTTCAATTATGCAAAAGTTTCAGTGTTAAAAGAAAAATTGCTGAATACCATATATAAATTATAATAGTTGATAATGATTTACCGTACCCGGTCGGTAGCTGTCTCTGTTGCTTTGTGTGCGACACACCCTGGCAGCCGCTGTGCAGCCGCTGTGTCGCCGCTGTGCCACCGCCGACGCCCAGATCCATTACGACACATTTCACAACACCCGGTGTGCGAGTGTTGTGTACGACAGCCCTGAGCCTTCACAATAATTCACATCGTTTCCTTTTGTTTACGAGATACTTCTTCTACTCTTCTAGCTTACTTTACTGTTCTTTGCTCCAGTTCTCTTCCTTTTCACAATTCAATGCTTGAGCATGATTGCTTTGAACTATTTCTTAAAATTTCCTTATTCTACTATATGTAAACATGCATTGTTCTGTAATCGGTGTTAGTTACGTTGTATAGTAGATAATTCATCCTATAGGTAGATATCTCAGATAAGGATGCAACGGATACATGAGGTGAGATGTTTATGTTATAAATCTTGTTATGAACTTCCCTCGGTATAACTCTTTCATCTTCTGATGATATTTAAAGTTTCTTCTGCAAATATTATTTTCGACATCTTCATGTTAATTGACAGTGAACAAATTACGAAACGTGCATATTGTATTGCGTTTGTTTGAAGGAGCGTTGTTTGTAAAGACTGATCCCGTACTGGTATTTCAGGATAGCGAAGACGTTCTGCTTCAGTAACCGCGGCCACGGCCTCTACCTCGCCTCGCCTTCCGAGATTCAGAAGTTCACGATAGATTCGGACTTTTGGTAATTACAGTTTACTTCAGTATTTCAATATATATATATATATGTAATATGCGAGGACGCCCCCCTCTCCCAATCCCCGCAACACATATCAGTGGACCTATGCTCCTCATATATACGAGTTTTCAGTTTCATATTACAAGGTACTGTACGTACATGTAGCTACTATACAACAACATTATTTGCATTACATTTATTTTTACTATTTCATTGTTACAAAGTTTAAATCATTGACTGAAAAGGGGTAATCAATACTTGTAAGTCTTTGATTCCTCTAATAATGACGTACTTGGAATTTACAGTCAGCAGCTGACAGAAATGATGGGTGAAGTGTTTCTGGCACGGGACATGCCGGAACCGCCCAAGGAGGGATTCTTCCGCGGGCTCTTCGGCGGAGGTGCTCGCCCTCTCGACAGGGAGGAACTTTGTGAGTACTTTACGTTATTAGTCTCATAGCCTCAACTGTGTCCACGTTTTAAATTTTGCCTTTTCTCTTGGTATATTTCTAATTTGAAACTCATTTTTGGTTCAGAATGTACGAGTCCAATTCTTATAAATTTTGCATTGGTACTTTATATAGCTCAAAAAAGAGCATTCAACTGCGTTATACACTATTTGTCACTTCATCCAAGTCTTAGGTTCATATATTTTTTGGCAACTGGCACAAATATACATACATATATTTATCCCTAAAGAGACAGTGTTTTTAACATTGGGTTTAAGTGAAAAACTAAGTAACGTGCTTACAGTCGGCGAGGGCAGCGGCAAACCGAACCGCACTATAGCGAAGCACATCCCGGGGCCCAGCGGCAACATGGAGCAGCTCGGGGTGCGCGCCTCCACCGCCGCGGGGGAGATCTCCCGCGCCCACCAGCTCGCCGTCGAGCGCGGGGACAAGCTCTCGCACCTCGAGGACCGAACCGAGCGCATGCACTCGCAGGCCGCGGAGTTCTCTACCTCCGCACACCAACTCATGCTCAAATACAAGGACAAGAAGTGGTACCAGCTCTGAACTGACCTCGTCTGCCGAACACACCGACCGCGCTCGCTGCACCCCCGCTGTCGATACTAGAGGTGGGGGGTCGAGGTAAAACTTCGCGCTTTTTTATACTTTACGTAAGCGCTATTCGTTACGGAAAGTATTCACGTCGACCTCGGACGTAACTCTATTCAGATGTAACTTTTATACGGAATGTAGAATATTAACAGTCGCTCTGCTCTGTACACACTATCTCTCTCTCTCTCTCTCTCCCCTCTCCCTCTCCCTAACATTAAATACTGATAAACTGTAACGCATTCACACCTTGTTATTTAAACATATAACATGGGTGCGATCGCGGGCCGAGGGAAATCGATTTTAACTCGCTTTATATCTAATAGTATATCGATTAAATTAAGAGACGTGAATATATCGGCGCGCTTGTTTGCCTCACTGTTATTCTTAAGGTCAAACCGCACTATAGCGGCGCGGCGCGTCGCTACAGCGGAGTGGCGCGGCACTTCCTAAACGCACTTGTACTGCAGCAGCGCGACAGAATTGTTTAGTTGTTGTTCAATCTGACTAACATAATGGACGAATTAGTGAAGAAGTTATCGTGGTGCTTTTAATGTGCGAAGCAGTAGAATAACTAGAAAAAAAGAAGCATTGTAATAATTTTTCCTCATCCATCTTGCGTCCATCTCTCTGACTTGCGAATTGAACGTGAAATGACTGTCGATTCGCGCCGCGCGTCTCCGCCGCCGCCAGCTACGAGTATGTCTCACGAGCGGCACCGGACCAGAGCGCCGCGCCGCGGAATAATATCCTACGGAACCCAACTCTGCCATGCTACGCCGCACCGCACCACTACAGTGCGTTTGACCATTAGCTGTTACTCTGCGAACTCGTCTAAATATTCCAGTGTGAGCGGTAGCGTTGCAGTTGCACATAGAGCTTAGCTAACTCTCCTATATCGATCTTATCATGTTAATATTAGATAACGTATAACTCGAAATGAACGCACAAAACCCTCGATATCGATATAGTGCAGCGATTTACTCTCCGCGCACCTCCAGTGTTTCATCAGTTCTGTACGGAAATACCTACGTAATGTGCAGCCAACGCTTGCGCTGGCGCACGCTGCTGCCCCTGTTTAAATTAATTTAATTTAATATTAAAAATACTGTTATCTATTTGAAATAATAACTACCTTAAATAACTAGTTTTGATAAATAATATGTATGATTGTATTATTTAATTGAACAATTAGGTATATTTCACACATGACTAAACGTACCACTCTGTATGATACGGTAATGCGGTTGGTCTGTGTCGGCGGCGGACGCGGGCGCGAGCCGCGACTGGCTACTATCGCGTTATTCTGTTAATGTCGAGTCGATGTTCCTCTAATTCGACATGTTGCTCTGCTCGCTCACATTCATTGTCGTCACTAAATAACGAAAGCATTCGTATTTCGTATAAATATTGAAATCTTTTTATATATAATTTAGTTTAGACTTCAAGTAGGTAGAGGTCGCTGACTGCCGACGTTCCTTCCTCTCTCTTTGGTCAGCGATAGCGATAAGCAATCTGAAACCTTGTTATGTATTAACTAACAGATGATAATTGAATAATTGTCGTTATTGAAATGTACACGCACGCTTGCTATTCGATGCCGGGTGAAGAAATTGTTAAGTTGCCTGAGAACTGTTGTTAATATAATCAGAGCAGGCAGTTCTTGGATAAAGCAACCGTCAAGTTAATGAAAAGAACTATGTACTTTTGTATAATATAATAATAAATTACAGTTTTTGAAGCTGAAATGTGATCCACTTGTCTGGTGGTAGTTAGTATATGGAGGTCGTTGTTATATAAACACGATTATTCTCCAGCAAAATATGCTAGATCTTTATTATAAAAATAAATAGTATTTAATTGTGTTAGTATTTGAAATGAATTGAGATTATAAAAACGCCGTTTATAACTAACGAGTATTAATATAATATACAAACAGATATACAAACGTATCGTAACACTCAGTTTGTGTTATTTATGTAGAGATACAATAGAAAGTGTTGCAGCTGCTGCGGGACGCTCTACAAGGTCTATATTCTCTCATACATTTTGAGTAGCGACACTGTTTTTAATAATGTTCGTTGCAAACGTAGAAACGTGATTGAATCTTGACAGTTTGCCTCGAACGTCTCACACGCGACGGTATAATTATATGTAGATATGAATTATAATATGATACGACATCAGAATAAACAAAGAGAACAGTAATTTAACAATATTACCTAGTCTACTGTGCTATGTTAATCTGTATAAACTATTAAATAATATATAATAAAGGTTGGAAGGTGAATGAAGCATTGGATGACAATAATTTTTGTTACATACAGAAAGCTACTTTTTGCACTAATCTCGTGCATTTGAGTTTTACATCCCGCCTTCCTAATTTCAAATAAACCATTACGTACGAACCAAAGATATTCTTTTATTTTTACTATTAACATACCTTTTTATAGTTTCATGTTTCATATCATATTAATTTACATTTTAAACGTCTTCGCTTAACGGACGCGGTCATATTATGATGACCCTTACGGATAGCAATACAAAGTGCCGGTTGCAAACCTTAATAAACCAGACCAATCGGTGTTGCTAGCTTAAATATAAATAAACTATAACTATGTAAAGTAACGACGCTCATGTGTATAGATTATGTGATGAGAAATTCGCTAAAGATTATTTATTGATTTCTAAAAATATTACCACATCAATGAAGAAATTAATAAAATATAAGTTGAAATAACTCATAATAATCGTTTTCAGTAAAAAATTGCTCGTGATTTAAAAAAAAAAACCCTGTAAATTTGCTTAAGAAGTTATACACAATAGTTTTGTCAAAAAATTAATGATATAAAGCAAGAAAATTATAATTTTAGTGTTTTTTTTTTTTCAGTATTAGCGAATTTACTCGGCACGTTTTATAACTAAGTAGTAAGTATAGAGTACTAGTAGTGTATCGGTGGTATATCTGTGGCAATAATCGTTTTCTATTATAACTATACCGTACTTTATGTTTTCCCGTAAATAATTATCTTCCTCGTATTACTAAGTTTCTATTATTCTTTATGTCTACTAAATTAAACACCTTTCGTAGCTTGTTTACACTCTGTAAGGATATGCTAGTTCAATTATGATATAGATAAAAAAAGCCTTTTGTAATTTGAGGCGTTTTTGGTGTGACTACCTATAACATGTTCACTACAATGTGTACCTATTCCTATATTTAGACTATCGAAAATGAAAAAAGATTTACTTACTTTTGTCGCCTTTCCACTTCTTGGGATACAAATTTGTTCCTCACAGAACGTGTTTGTAATAAATAAGTTTGAAAGGTACAAATCTAAAGAATACTAATATTATATCGATGTTTACTTTGTTAAAATGTAAACGATATGAAAGTAACTTGTTGAAGCTGGTAACTACCGACACTAGAGTCTAGACTAGTCTAGAGGCTAGTTATGTGGTAGCTCTGTAGAGCTCAGGAAAGTCTTTTCGTTAGCATGATTTTTTCTAATGCAATGTTGTGAGCGAATTATAACCGAAATGTTATTTATGGTGTCACGTTATTAAAGTGCACCGTTATAATATATCTGTCTGGCATATCTCTATCAGTGGAATGTATCTAATTATGTACTATGCTATATACCTTTAGCACCTCTACAGTGATATCAAATAATTTCAAAATACGGTTTATTACATACAGTTTCTTCATTTGTATGTAGGTGTTACATACTCCTTCACAAAAAATATTAAGTAGGTACTTGAACATTAGGTATACCTACCTACTGTTAATATCGGATTTTACGTTATATTCATAAGTTTGAAAAAAAACCATCACTTAAATTAATATTATTACTCTAATTTACTTGTTTTAAAATCTCTGCACACGGTATCATTAACCGTTTTCACATTGATTTGAAATTTATAGAAAGCAATAATGCGTTTTTAATGAGTTTTCAATGTAAAAAAATAAGTAACAGGTAATAGAAATTTTAAATTTTTCTGTGGTACCTTGAATCAGTGTTCCGATTTACGCTTGGTTAACGACAATGGCTTCAAATAAATATTATCGATTAAGTATTTTATTCGCCATAAATAATTCGTCTAGTCTTTCTAAGGAACCACAAATAAGTTTTTTTTTAAAGAAAAATCATGGAGTTACATAAAGGAGTTAATTTTATATATTCAATACTATTTCCATTGTTGTTAGTTAATGTATGTATTGACAAACGTCACACTCTATTTAGCTTTTCATTTAGAACTGTGCAGACTGGCAGTAAATAATTTTCCATTAAATACGCTTAATATTCATTTGGAAATTATGGGACTAAATTATTATTATAAGATTTGTACATAAATAATAAAAAGAAACTTGTGGCAAACTATTACTCGTTGTATCTGTAGATTCATTTATTTCGTGTCGGTTAAATTGTCTCTCCGTCAATCGTCAGGCGTCACGTGACGAGTGACGAGTGACGTGACAGACCTACATCTATCTATACATATTGTATATAAACAAAGCTGTTGAATTTTATTATTTAGTTTGGTAGATGATTAATATAGTAAATAATAAAATATAAATTATATAAAATATGAAAATGAAATTATATCAAATTATTCAAACTTTGTGTTTTATTTTGGCAATATTATCAAAACCACCCCAATATAAAAAATATACATCCCCAACATTTATACAGGTGGTAGGTAGCTTTAGGTGTAAGAAAACAGGTGTATTGAGCAACTTTTTTAATAAACCTTCAACTATATTTTGAATACAATACATTAGGAGCATTTGTTATGTTTCGAATGGTGTTAGCGCGGCGGGGCGGGGTGGGGTGAAGTGGCGAGTGCGGGAGGCCCCCGCCCGCCCCGCCCCGACCCGCACACAAACGCACAATAACGCATAGCTAAGTATGTACATAATTACAAACACGCAACTTATTACATGAATTTTACTTGAAATGCTCGCTTGTATTCACATGCTTTAACATGCTCTCTTTCTATTACTCTCTTCAAAATGAATCGTGGTGCACGCGGTAGAACGGCTTCTTTATTAATTTCGATACACATAAGAAACATCATAGGCTACCTACATACATCTTACAAATAAATCAGTTTGTTATTATAACTATACAGATCAGTAACCAAGTCTGAATTAGACAAAGCAGCAACATGGTTTCCGGAGACCGAGCGCTCCGCTCCGCGACCGCGGCGCCTACGCCGTACGCGCTACATTCATTTAGTTTTACACTCAATTAATTATAATAATAAACTTCATTTTAACATTATTTAATTAAATTATATCATAATTTTATTACAAAAGCACTGAACAACTCTTAACAATATTTACTTACTTATCACTCTCTCAATAATGTACAAGTACGACTCCGAATCACGATATTATCCCATTGAACTTTTTAAACACTTTATTCAATTTTAACAACGGTGCGATTCGATACACGAAATCCAGAAGTCACCATCTGACACGGACTACAAAAGCAAAATTTAGGACGGTTGCGATTAATCAAAAAACAAATTTATAACAAACAATAGCTATAGGTATTCATAGCTCAAATTGTTAAATGACTTCACTCAGCCGAAACAAAAGCATTAAATGGAATACATCGATACATTTAACAAAAAACTTCGCTATACCAATTACCTATCAATAAAGTTTTCGTACATATGTCCTCGAACACATTCCGTATATTTATTTATTATTTACAGAATTTATTTCAATGGCGATAGAGGATGCGGTATATATAATATTATTCCCTAAGAAGAACTTTAAAATTGCTATAAATGGCTGCCGACTGGCGACCGGGGGGTTGGAGGCTGGCGGCTGTGGGATGCGTCCACCAACTAATCGCACTGGTACCACAGCTAATGTATAGTGTGACGCATATGGTACATTCATACTTTCTATTATATCAACTTTATATAGGTATTTCCTTTGAAGAAAGAAGTTTTTATGAAGTTTGTTTGTACGTACGTTAGTGACAACGCGACCGTTCCACGACTTTACTTGTTAATGAATTTCTGAAAACAAATGTTATTGTATTTATGTACGTAATTTGATTATAGTTAACTCTTTCTAACAACTAGTAATGTGTGTAGGTAGGTACCTATCTAGAAAATAAAGTTCTAAATGTAGATACCCGTATGTCGTAACATGTCGCCCTGGGACGATTCAATTTTGTTTCCTACTTTATAACTAGTCAAAGTCAGCGAAGGAAAAAGTTTTTATATTTTACATTCAAAAAGACGCGGAGCTTCACTGTGAGGGAAGACATCCTTATACAACCATAGCTTGTAGAGTATACGCAACGGCCTGTCAACTAACCACTCTCACAATGATAACATGGCTCCGCCAAGCAACCATAGCCGTTCTCGTTCTAGGCACGAGTGTGTTCCCATCTTCGAAAACCTCACTATATAAAAGCAATATGTGTTTATGATGAAACAGCCTCCTAGATTCTATATGTTACACATTCTGAGGGTTATTTCAATTCAATCGGATACACGCATGGCCGAAAGCATATCGTTTAATAAGTATAACACAATTTAGGTGCGTTGTGTAGAGGGAACCAGTGCCCATACGTGAGCGTGCCAACAATACACTTGCTCCTACAATTTGCACCTCGTATTGACCATATGGATGCAAGTGAAAAGCAACAGCGCTCAAACCTAAAAAAACATCGTTGGCATGTCCTGGATCCCAGCCACAAAAGTAAGGGAATATACTAAGTTGGCTCCATTGGAATTTTACGGTAATATTGTTAAAAGATACACAAGATCAGTAATGACGAGGGACGACACGACGGACCCGCACTGCGGCCCCGGCGCTGCTTGACATCGCCATCGCGACGCCTAAACGATCACCAACAAGCACTAACAAACAAACAAAATATTCTCATAACACGTACTTGAACGTACACTACCAGTCTCAACTAAATAACATCTCATTGACAGAATAATATTAATAAAACGTACATACACATATTATTTATTCGTTGTACAAAATTAAAAAAGACAATTTTGTTCAATTAAAAATATTTTTACAATATACATAAAATTAAACTTTATGATATGAATTAACAATATGGTTATGATATCGCGCTGGTAGCTCACGTACAACCGTCACTGATCGACCCGACCGACGCGATACCACAACACAGAATAATTCCTATTGTGAAACGCTAACCAATTGCAAGGTTCAAAATAATAATAAGCTCAACATTATTTATATTTTTCAACTATACAGAAAATCACCAGCAATTCCAACTTAACCTGTTCATGTCGAGTCTCTGGTATCTCCAATTGCGAAAATTTCACAGTGTCATTTGTGCGGTTACATGAGTCACCAATGTGAACGCAGGCAGCGTGGGCGCATCGTGGGCGCAGTGTGAGAGCGTTCTATCACACGTACACCGTTCGTTCGTTCCGATCACAAAATGAACGCCACCTTTGGAATATGATCTTTCTAATAAAATACGATCTCTAGACCACATCACGTCACTTATGCAAAAGTACAATGACACAGCGATATAATTACATTTTCCATGCATCCGCTTTGGAACATCACAGGACAACGTTGATGTGCTGATGTGCTAATCACACAAAATTACCTAATGAATACAAACAAAACTAACTAATACTATATAATATTCTATTGATATTACACGGATATGTTAAACTTTATCTAAAATGGAAACTACTCGTAGGAGATCTCGCTGAATTGCACTTTATCGACAATATTACGAAATTTTCTAATTACATAACTTAATCAAAATTTAATTTATAGATACACATATAGCTCGATGTATTAAATTTATTAACGGTTCCTTTCTTAATTTTGTACCGAAAAATACCCTTTAATAGTTCGTTTTTAAATCACCAGTAAAACCTTAAGATTCGATTTATTTGGTTTAAAAAGATACATTTTATTAAAAATACCACTTCATTAAATGATTTTGGTTTGACATACATAAAATATTGCTAATACGAAATACGATACGATCACAGAAGTTCAATTGTTAAACTTAAAATTAAATAAAGCAATGGACACCGCGCCCAAAACAATATATTTTCAACATTAATTAATATAAAGCGATAAAACTCATGTAGATATTGTTGAAATTAATTATCCGAGCAGTCGACTCGAGCCGTCTCGTCCCTATTCGAACATTGATGTGAAAACAAATCGATATGCATATCGATATGAAAGTTACCGGACGCTCAATGGCGGCAGCGCGGCGCGGCATTCAACAAACATATTCAAACAAATCTAATCAGCGAAGAACATTATTTTTATTTGAACTATATACAAGATGAAAGCTCTAAGTGATCTCCGCACTAGAAACGTTTGTACATTTGCTCGAGTAAACATTATGCATTATACTCTACAGTTAGTATAGCAGAGTCTTTACGCGTTATAATAAGATTACGTCGACACAATGTCCTATGTACTTAAATGTAAGATTCACGTGTAAATAAATCAACTGAACGAAACAACGTTCGAAGGCACTAAATAAAACCTTGTTCGAATGAAAATCACAAATCGATTACATTATATCGTCTACACCGCTCGTTAGAGAAACACGAGTCCTCATTGTGTTTCCAGCTGGCATCTGATTTACGCGATGATTCATGAACACCCGATAATATCTTATAATGAGCAATCGCTTCATTTTAGTTCACTTCAAGCGAAGATCTACCACTATACTACAAATTAAATACAAAAGACAGTATTCAGGCAATAAACAAAACTATTTACATCGGAAATATTAAAGACGTATAGTGACTATAACAAAGAATCACTGAATTATTAACTTTATACAGTGAAACAAGTTAAAAAGACTCAAAAAACTTATTGATATTTATATTAAAAGTGAAATGAACATACATCTGTTAAACTAAAAACACAAAATAAAAGTAAGCCGTCATGTTTTGTGTAACACAAATGAAAACAAACAACATCACGGGTGACGGCCTCTCGCACCCGCAATCTAAACATTAATTTGTTCTGTTCAAACTTCTCTTGTGTTAACGCTTATCGATAATCTGTGCACAGTTTTTCAATTATTTTAAAATTTGCCTGTTTATAAGGTACATTTTAAAGTAGTGTAGTATGCAGCGTAGCCTATAAACGCTAATAAGACGATAGGTATAACTAGCGCGTAGCGGACCCTGAACCCCCCTTCCCCATGGACTCTGAAAACCTTACCTCACTGCAGGAACAAAACCCTTACCTTTATTGTACCAAAATACACTATACATAAATTGCATATGATAATTTTGTAGTTTTCTTTATTGCACACATTATTTGGAAAATAAATAACTTGTCAGGAGATTTTGTTGGGTTTTTGATGAATTTTAAAATTCATTATTTTCGAATTATTATACATATACTTACATACATAGACTTTATAAATCATTTTTAAAACTCACAATAACTACATTATTGTCTGAAGACTGAATGTATGCGAATATGTTCCTTAATGTAGACTATTTTATTGAAACGTCCATGTCGCGGCGCGGCGCTTACTATAAGATGACTTGTGACGTCACAAACACCGCCATGCCACTTGCGAGCGTTTTGGTGTCAATTTAAATCTTGTTTAAAAAAAAGACAATTTTCACTACTAAACCTGTATTTTATGCAAAAACTTTTTTTTTGTAGAATATTAAATGCATAAGATCACTTTAGAAATGCCTTACAAAAAAGTCATCATGTCTATTAACAGTAGGCAATATAAGAAATGATTCAAAAATACCCTTTTCAATTATTTTGTACGATCGACCAAGGCGAACCTAGCTCGTTGGAGCAAGTCACACAAAGATTTTTTTACATACGATTTCGTTTATCAAATATGAATTTAATGAAAAACTAACTTGTAACTTCGCCTATATTTCAGATTTTTGTTTTAATTTCACGACAAATGCTGAAATCAACTAACAAGAAAAGATTTCTATGTGTGTGAGACGCCTATGTTATTGAACTAATTCGTACTGAAAGTAATGAAAATATTGGCGAAGTTAGTAGCATTCAGGACGAATGTTGTTACGGAGACACGTTAAAACAGTTTTCTACAGTAACTCAGTTTTGCGGAGCGCACGGAAAACTTGCATGAAATCCGTCGAACACTTGTAGTCACTATGTCAAAATTGCTACGATATTTACACCAATAGTATAATATAATTTTTCCCTAATAAATCGTTGAAGGTAACAAACAACAGAACCGGTCGAAAATATTATCTTACCTTAACGATTCAAGAGTAGTTTTATAAGCGACAGGCGAAGTTACCCGAGCCGTAGTCGTGATGCTTATTTTATTAATACATTTTTTATTATTAATTCAGCATTATCCCAAATACTTTTCACCATTTGGCACCAATTGGGCAACAACGCATGGAACTCCACAACTTGCACCCGCGAGACGCAAAACTGTTCAACAAACTAACAGTAATCTGCTGTCGCAAGCGAACGAAAACATTTACACCAAAAGTAGAAGACTAATTTCTTTTAAAGTTTTCTTGTATATTATATTGTGAAAACAATCTTTAAAGATTAAAAATTTATTTATTGCTTTTTTATATACAGCTATTTATTTACAAAGAGACTGAACGACAATCGCCGTCTTCAATTTGATTGAAACAGTAGGTCTCCAGGTTTTCAAGTCAACTTGAAGTCCGTTAGCGTCAACAGTACCACGTGAATGAGGTCAATGTGGAGTCGTGCAGTTTGATACCAAATGGTTATCGGGCACAGGACGTGATCCGAGAACGAACGACTCACGTTCTGAAACCACCATAATTATATAATTTATAATATTATATTAATCTAATAATATACCTGAACCGTACATACTCTCTGATACTTTCCCTTCCATTTGAATGTTGAAATTGCAACTATGTTTGAATAGCAGTTTAGTGTAATGGTTCCAGTGACCCGAGCGCCGCGTTCTGCACTGGCTCAACGCCGACTGCATTATAAATATCAAAACGTCCATCATTTAACGAATAAATGTTTTTATTATTTGTATTGTACGATTACGATAATTAAATACACGACCGGATATTGAGTAGGTTCATAAATAATTATTATCTGTAAGTATTAATAATGCAGTCGAGTTTTAGGCGGGAAATTGAGCTGCCGTGTTCTGGTTTTTATTCTAATTCACTAACGTATGTTCATTGCCTCTATCTCATGTAATATTGGTGGCATTTTGCTTATTGTGTATACGTGAAATGGATTATAAATATATACTGGGAATGTGCATTTTGGGTTGCAATAAAAACTCCCTTACACATAATTCTAACAGGGAAACTACCATCTTGTTGGACCCACTTTGAATATTAAAAAATACTACGATGGCTTAAAAAAATTGACACTAGCAAGTGCTGCTGCGGCGCCAGAACAAGAGGTAGTCATGTGGTTGGAGGGCGGCGGCCGGTGTGAACCTGCGACCTGCGACCAATAATTATGCCTTTACTGCTGCACTTGTTTACACTCGTTATTCTCTTTTAAATAAAAACGTCAGTGTAACAGAGTGCGGTTGCATTAATTAAATATATATGAAATGTAAAACAAAAAACCGGAAGAAATTCAAGCGGAAAGCAGTTCAGGCACCGGACAAAACATCTCCCTTTGCCGTTTCTGAACTACAACGAAGCGTTCAGCGCTCTAGTTAAAAGATGTTACTTTGATAAATATTAAATGTTAAATGTGCATTATATTCAGAAACAGTAACAATGAAAAAGATCGGTCGTGCCCGCGCCGCACCGCGTTATGCCGCACCGCACCGCACCGCACCGTGCCGCACCGCGCCGTGCCGCACCGCACCGTGCCACACCACACCGTGCCGCACCGTGCCGCACCGCACCGTGCCGCACCGCACCGTGCCGCACCGCGCCGTGCCGCACCGCGCCGTGCCGCACCGCACCGTGCCGGACCACACCGCACCGTGCCGTGCCGACAAAATACAACAACAATACACGGACGCACCCACTAGCCGCCGATCCATCATCTCTCGGCGGGACCGCTGTTCGAACTGGTGTCGGACGAACTGACGTCAGAGGCGCCGGAGCCGGAGGAGGGAAGAGCATCATCGGTAACCGTGGGAGATTCAGTCTCGTTACAGGGCAGAGGTGCGACGGAGGCCGGGTAGGGCGGGTCGAGAGTCGCGTTTACGATGTCTGCAATGGCGTCGGGCGACATGCCGCTCATAGCGGTCAGCAGGTTGTTAGCGAGGTTGACGGAGCGCGCGTCCGCCGGCTGCAGCCCGAGCCGCTGCATGTCCGCCTCGAGCCCGGACACGTCGCCTTCTGCAACAAGTACGAGAGGAGATGTGTTAGCACTCTCAGCTTCTCTATTCTTTATTAATTAATTATCTTTTTTGATAATTATCAAACAGATATTTTTCAAATCATTTTGTAGGTAATGGACAGGTATTTGACTATTTGCCTATGATAATTTACCTTAAAAGGATAAATTATACATATTTTACAATAAAAACATCATCTTTTATTTATTTTGACATATAAAAACTTGGGAATATAAATAAAATAAATTGAACCACTAGTTAATTAAACGAACGAGTGGAATATAATCTTCATCCTCCTCAACTGCATTAACGGAATGAGGATTGTCCGTCTCTAAAGAATTAAACCTAAGTCTGTATTTAGATTCCCAGTTTGCTGATAGAGGTATTAAAAAATATTACAATTTAACCGCTTTGTCATTTTCCAGTCGATTTTTAAGTTTAGATTGCACTTGTCCGAATGATTTAAAACATCGTTCTATTTCAGCTGTACTCGTTATTGTTGTCATTAGCTGCAATTTCCTTTTTTTTTCAAAAACTTTTGTTGGAGCCACTGTTCATTTTCATGGGCATAACCAGGATTTTGGCCGGGGGAGCGTGCCCCGTGCAAGGGCAAAATAATACTAAACATTTTTTTCATACCAGTTTGGCAATATGATTCTACAGCACCTGATGACAAAAATACGGTACAATCCAAAAAGAACGGTAACCGTCGGTGACAATTTCCATCGACAGTAGTCGGATCATTCCGGATTCCATCGTATCGTATCGGATTCCATCATACCGGATTGCAAAAAATAAACCTTCAAGCCTCGTTTGAAGCACCCAATATCATAGGAAGGAGGGTACACGTTGATTGGAAGAACATTCCACATTCACATGATACGGCAAAGGTTACAATTTGCGATATTCTTTGATCAAGCCGTGACTGCTGCTACCGTATAGCTGTAGCCCCGTAAATCACGTAGTTATGAAAAATGATGGGATAAGGTCAAACAGCTGTTCAGAACACATACCATGCTACAGACTATAAAGCGCTCAGCGAGGCGATGTCCCTTCGCAACTGAAGCGGTTCTAAGTACTTAGGGATGTGTGTATCACTCACAATGCGAACAGCCCGTCACTGTACTACTAGGTTGTTTGGGTGCGACCTTCTGTAGGTATTCCATCAGTTGGACTACTCCAAGTAAATAAATTTCTTTCAAAGACATTTCTCCTTGCTCTACCGCTCTCTTCTCTTTTGTGTGATATACATATTTTAATAAAGAACTACAATTCTTCTTCGGTTATTGTATCGCTTACAAGCTAGTAAAATATTACCTGCATCCGCAGCCCAGTATGGTGGGAACTGAGTGTCACGCGCGGCACCGAACTCGTCCTCTGCCCCGAACCCATCAGCCGCTTCCACCTGCGAGGCTGGCGAGCGAGGCGAGTGTGGAGAGCGTGGCGGATGGGGCGAGTGGGGCGAGTGGGGCGAGTGGGGCGAGCGGGGCGAGCGGGGCGGATGCGGTGGAGCACTCGAAACAGGAGTGACAGGGGCGAACGGGTCGACGGCGGGCTGCGAGAACGCTTCCGCAATGAACTGGGCCCAGCCCTCCCCGCTGCCTCCACCCTCTCCGTCCAAGAACGGCGAGTCCCACGCTAATAAACCGATAATCCTATTGTTACCTATTCTTATACATTGGGTTCAAAACAGAGTGCCCGACAAAAATTTAATTTAAAAAAAATAATGTAATGTAAAATTATTATTCGTGTCTTAAATAATTGAATTTGTTTCAAAAAGAGGCCAACCATTTTATATGAAGCACCATTCTAATCCTAATTCTTTTTCAACGGGCATTTTAAATGGCAGGTAGACGAATAACCGTTAGTTTTGAACTCAGTCCCAAACGTAAAATCTAATTATAACATACAAAAAAATGTTAGAAGTTTCACTTTTCATTAGTTATCTGTTGAAAATCGATTAGTGAAACAGATATAATAACATAGTGAATATATACATTTATACATATACTATAACCCGACCGATATAAGCGCGACCTTCAATAACGTTGGCGGGACGTGGGGCGGCAGGTGTGCATGGATATACATGGTATTAAATTAAGCACTATATCTTCAGATAAATTTATGTATGTTTTCGCAAGTTTGATGGATATTTAATGATAAATAAAATACTTTAATATAAATTATATCCTTGTCTTGTTTAAATAGTAAGCAAAATACTACTATTTACTCGGACATGTAGCGAGTATAACTCGTGCTCTGAGGCTTCCGAACTGCTTACACGGTATGCAATACCGTACATTATTGTACCGTTTTACACATATAGTTGGTATTTTATACTCAATATATTACTTTTAGTATGAAGTGCCGTATCTCTTTAAAGCGCTAACCTAGAAAGCTAATTTTAGTACAACAGTATGAGTAAAAGATAAACATATACATCTGTAGGATTTAGCTGGCGTCAAAATGAGATAGAATACACACGGTTAAAGCTAAGCGCTCAGCCACGAAAGCTTTGCAACAACATCCGAGGGTGCCAAAGTGGCCGAACCTCGGCTCGGACTGTTGCAGCGATTGTAATTAAGTCGCGATCTGGCTAATTCCCTATCATTCGATCTAAACTAACTATACATATGTACATGTTTCTTCCCCCTGGGAGGAGGGAAAAATTTGTCTGACTAGGCAAAAAAAGAAAAAAAA
Source organism: Saturnia pavonia (assembly GCA_947532125.1). Lineage (NCBI taxonomy): Eukaryota > Metazoa > Arthropoda > Insecta > Lepidoptera > Saturniidae > Saturnia > Saturnia pavonia. Next base: position 17,488,453 of record OX383904.1, read on the forward strand.
GGTCCCTTACAGAACCTATGTACCTGTGTGTTATGCATGTGTGTATAATGAAGTTTCATGTGTGTCTGTGAGAGCTAGTGAATGTGGAGTCACTGTATCACGCGAGCGGGTGCTTGGCTCAAGGGCTCCATACCAATGGATCGGACCTAGGCTCGAGTTGCCGCAGAGGGCGGTCGTGGCGGGTGTGCGGGAGCGAAGTTAACCGGCAGGAAGAGAACGGTAGTTTCGCGGACGTGGGCGTATTACAGGAGCGGACGCGTAGAATTCGTTGGCTTTCTCGATGTCGTCATCGGAAGACTAGACTTGTACACATTATTTTATGTACAGTACGGGTGGTCTATAGTTCGTTTGTTTTATCGTTGGTGTTTAGTATTGTCATCTTAAGTAACCTGGTCACCTGATCTTAAATGACCATGTGACCCATGTGACTATTGGTGCTTGGCGACAGATTTTCAACTTGAGGATGGTAGCTAGCCAGGTGGGCATCAGAAAAAGTCCTAGAACCATGTAAAATCCTGCTGTTTTAAAATTTTTACGTTTCCGAAGTTAACAAGGAACCCTCATAGTTTCGCTATGTCTGTGTGTCTGTCCGCGGCTTACATCAGAGATTCTCAGTACTAGAAAGCTGTAATTTGGTATGGAGTATTCATATTAATCCACCGGAAAAGTGATAAAATAAAATCTTGAAGAAAAAAATGTTTAAGTTACCTCCTCTACACGTTATGTGGGGATTTTTTTCTTTCGTCTATACTATCATATTATGAAATGTTGGTCATTTAAAAATATTGCGAGCGCGTGAAAACTATTTTTCGATTCAAGGATCCGCCCACGAAACATTAAGCTTTAAAGTGCTAATTTATGTTAGAGTCAAGTGTAATAAAATAATAATTTTCATATATCATAAAAAAATACATATATTTTTATAGTATAATCTTAATATTTCAATTATTTCTTGAAATTTAACTTTATTACTTGATTTAAACTTGGGAAAACTGTTATAATAAAATGTTTATTTTCATAATTTCATAAAACAATCTTTCTTTTAATTGTATTCAATTTTATTATCGTTCCTTCATTGTGCTTGTATTTACAATAATTAATAATAGGTACATAATATATAGCAAAAGGAGCTTCGTTCCTACTTGTTATTCCACGACACCTCTCGAGTTAAATATATCTTTAAATAGAATATTTCAATCTAATACATTATAAAAAAATCACTATGTTTGTTATGTTAAGAATCATCACTTTTCATTGACTATTGAACTTTTTTAAACGCAACATCGGTAAAATCCTGCTTTGTAAAATGATCTCATGTGTCTGCAAAGACAAAATCGCGCACGCCCTCGCGTCAAACGTGTACTGGTGCCGGCGGCCGGCAACATACTAACTCATTGGTCAGTTTCGTTCGCCCCCCTCCCCCCTCCCGCGCCCCGCGACCCCGGCAACAATATGGAGGGTCGCGGTTACAGCGGTCCGGTTGTAGCAAACGTTGCTGTAACTCAGTTTTTAAAGTGAAACTTCTTATGCGACTTCCAACGCGTTAAACTTTAAACGTTTAACGCACATTATCGATCTCTCCTCTTTGTGTGAGCCAGAGCGAGAGAGTAAATGTATATTGCACATGTGTTTGTGTGTATGTATGTGTTGCATGCATTGTGTGTATGTATATTGCATACTGTTTAAATAAAATAGAAAATGTCTTTTAAAATGAAGTTTCACTTCTATCACACACACCCTTTTTTTTTACTGATACCTATCTAGTTAATATATAATTAAATTAATAATACCTACTGATAATCGATCACGAACTTGTGAAAGATTCTACGTGAACAAGTAAACTACTTCGTCTGGCCATAAGTTCTTTTACAATTTTTTTTATTTTTATTTTATTTGATCGTTACCTAACTTTAGAGGATCACCAGCTGGGCTAATATGAACATTATTTGAAATTTGGTCAAAATCGTTCTAGCCGTTTTGAAGTTCATAGGGGGCACACATATAAACATAAATTTTTATAGATATAAAGAGAACATACGTGACACATCGTCCAGCACGGCTCGGGCGGAGGGGCCCGGCCCCGGCGACTCTGGCTCCGGCTCCGGCTCCTCGGAGTCCGGCTCGGGCGCGTCGTCCCACATGCTGGCACGGACATAACATGTTAACACACAGTTCACCAAATAATACCACTTCACGTCCATCATACTCACTCATCGTCAAACCGCTGACTGGCCATTTCTAAAAAGCTGTTCTGGGCAGCTGCCATCTGTAATATTAATAACCAATATAAATACAATAATTTTCTTTATGTATTGTTACGAATGCGGAAAATGCTGTGTGTTAAGATTAAAAATGAGATGTCGCAGAGACACAAGTACACATCCCAGTAGCCTGCACCCGCACTATGTATTCATTTAGTGAAGGTTTTCTTGTGGACGACTCCGGTGCACTCCATATACACTAATTTAAAAAGGAGTCTGAAAGTTTGGGAGGAGTTTATAGTCTGTTTTGCTATATTCCCTTTACTTTATTAGCTCTTTTATCACGTTTCGATTTTATGGTTTTATTGACCTTCCACTTTAGTGCTTGTTTTCCTCCATTTAAGAATATTCTTAGATAAAAACATGTCAACAAACAATTTGTTTTCAGTCGCAGCAGTATCCTCTTATATTTAGAATTCTAGACTAAGTTGCCATCGACAGCGGAGTTCTCCAGAAGTTAGTAACCTATTTTATCAAACAGCCAAATTGTCTGTAGGACAATCTCAACTAATGTCAGTTAGAACAATTTGCGCATTTGCATATTAATTGATGTAAATAGGCAACAAAATGTGTCGTATTGGATCGCGTACGAAGTGACAATGTCCTCAGTCACCTTCTCATCCTGGTCGAGTCCCAGGCAGTCAGTCACGAAATCAGGTCCGTCCGAGAGTCCTCCCGCCCCGCACATCTGTAACTAAACATAACAACAATACAGTTTCACTTCAGTACTCACAGGTAAATGCGTTTGCACTCGGCTACATGTCTATACAGTACCAGTACTGATAGCGTATGTCTTTGCTGGTCTCAGGTTGTTCTGTGGGAAATTTTGTGTACCAAGGGGAACATACTACTAAAACAATCTGACTGGGGCAGACATTTCATTGATGATATATTTTTTTTTCGATCTGACTATACAACTAGTCTTAGGTTTTTACAACTTCACCGGGTTCGGGGGCGGACGCTCGAGGCACTCGGCCGCGAATCATGAATATTCATAAGGAATTAGATGTTTGCTAAAGTGTTTGTGCTTGTAAATAAAATAGAATTTTGGTCTTTCAGTCCATCCCGATAATATTATAACAGAATGGGCTTACATCATTAATGTCATCCGTGTTGATGTCCGGCAGACCATCCAGTGTTGCCATCTCTATTGAAGTCATGTCGTCGACCTACAAATAAACGCATAAATAATTATTTCATTTATTACATTTTTCAATATGAGCATGAATAATGAGTCCAAAGAGTTACCTCGTAAGTGTTGCTTGAGGGATAGTATCCGCCCTGAAAAAATGATATTTTAGATAAGTGAAGAGAAGTAATAACATGAATAGTAATTAGAGGTGTATGTATGTGTGTGTGTGTGTGTGTGAGAGAGAAGCGTCGGCGACGAACCAGCGGCGTAGCGTGCTGGTCCAGCAGCGGCTGCAGCTTGTGCTCCACGAAGCAGTTCCAGCGGTCCAGCAGCGTCGCCTCCAGTGCCAGCTGGTGCGCCAGCTCACCGCCGCCGCACGCACCGCCCTCGCTCGCTTCCAGAACCTTCGCTAGCTTGTTCAGCATCAGCACCACGTGCCCCATGTACCCGCTGCGGGCTGCACCCTCCCTGTCACATTATAAATATAACTATTCACTAAGCTGCACACTGCACGCTGCACACTGCACACTGCACACTGCAGGCACAACACAATAACCTACTATTCAATACTGTAGACACAAACTCACAGGAGCCTCGGTAAAATGTTCCATGGCATTTTCCATATATGCACGAAGTGTATGTGTGAAGTTATGAGTATAGTTATAAAAATGAAGTTGAACTCACTTTTTGTTTTCATTTTCTTCGAAGACATCCATCAGCCGCGTCAGCAGCTTGCACTCCACTATCAACTGAAACCATCACATACGCGTACGTTACCTCCGGTATCACCACTGTTCAAAAATATAATTTAAATAATAATAACTCTAAATAACTATTTAGGATGATGTGATTCGTAATTCATGTCGATAAGCCCACTTTGTTTCTTCTGCACGTTAATTGATACTTTAGCACATATTTATTACTATGCAGATGACCCACTGATGCACCCATGATGCACCATTCATTGGTGTTATTACAGCAACCCTACATGCGGTCATGGAGAAACAGAAAGGAAATGGCAAGAACGTCTTTTAACTTAACCAATCCTTGCACTGACTATCTGCATGGGGAGCAAGTAACTTGCTTGAGTTCAATACTATGCAAATTCAAGTGAGCATGTTTTCTTCAAAAAAATCTCCGTTTCCCATTCTCCCCACTCTTGAATATCTCGCTTGCAATACGTGACAGCCTCAAATATCCTTTACAAAGCACAAAGTCGGCCATGTATAGAACCTGTTCACACCTCTGGGAGGGATCTGCAAAGAATCTCTTTCATGCTCAAGACATATTGCAGAGACGGGCTGTCCACATTGTTAATGATGCAGATGTTACCAGATACACTGAGTCGCTTCAGCTGCACAGGAACATTGTCTCGCTGAGCGTGTTCTACCATTTATTTGTATAATGATGAATTTTCTGAAGAGCTGATTAATCTAATTCCTTCCTTTCCCCCCCACAATGGACACACACGGGCTGAGCTTCAGCATCACAGTTGTATGGTAACCTCTATCTTGGCACGAACAACTAAAAGTGCCCTAAGCCTTATCTTTGTTGTACTGTGAAACACACACTACTACAGGTGCTAGCATCAATCAGTTTTGTTTTCCTGCAGACCACGACAATCTATATCATTCCTAAATAAGACTACAGTGCTTTCAAAGGCCGGTCACTAGTAGGTACTTCTCTTGAGAATTGGATTGAAGATCCCTGTACTGTGCTAATCACTAATTTCCAACCAGTTACATGAGTTTGCAAGAAATTTGTGTTTTCACGAGTGATTGCAGAAGATCTATGAATAATGTAGAACATACATTGTTGAACCAATCAAGTGTTCTGGAATGAATGATATTAACAATGAAATAGGTTAGCGTAAGTGTATGCTCACGTGTCTCGCGTACTGAGTGCGGAAGGCTGCGTTCAGCAGCGAGTGCTTCACCAGCGAGTGCACCTCACTGTGCAGGAAGTTGTTGTTTGGGTATGCGAAGAACATGTCTACCAGTACTCCCGGTGTGCCTGCACAAACATATTTGTGCACTCAGTGCATATTGCAACCATATTTTACTAGTCAAAGGGGTGATTCTGGATTTAATCCCAATCAATATTCATTCAAAACTGACTTAACCAAACCAGTTGAGATGGTTTGATATTGCCAACAACTCCTTGTTTTGTGCAATATTCCGACCAACATTGAAGTACTTCAATTCTACTTTTTTAGTGTTATTTTTGATGATAATATACAAAATAAAAGTATACATGTAATAAAACTAACCAAGAGTGAGCATGGTGGAGGAGACCTCCTCGACAGGACAGAGTGCTAGCTGAGCCAGCAGGGCGGCGACCTGCACCCGCGCGGCTCCCACCCGCCCGTTCCCTCCCGCCCCGCGACCAACACCCTCGTCTCCCCCCTCGTTTCCACCCTCCTGCATCAGACATCTATAACTATTACATAACTATAAACTAATAAAAGCGGGTCTTTTAGTGAGGAACGGTGCTCTGGGGACAGGCTATCTCTTTTTTTTAATATTTTAGGTGTAACAATGGGCCACAGTCTCTTCTGGGGATGACACACTAAAGCTAGTTAGATTGTGTCTCATGTACAGCTAGAACGTATAACTAGCCAAAGACGCGATAGGGTAAGCCCTAGTTTGATTGGGCACGTGAGATGTTAGTGTAGTGAGTAGTAGGTGTGAGGTGACCTGTCGCAGGTACTGGTCCGGGCCGTGCAACAGCGCGTGGTGCAGCAGCGGCAGGTGCGGCGCGACGGCCAGCTCCACGCACGCCTCGTCCTCCTCGCCCTCGGCCCTGCAACATCCACTACATTCTAAACAAACACATTCAGCTGTATTACATCTCAGGTACATTTTCAACAGACCAATATTTTTTCAGGGTTTGTTACTCAACTTGTACCATTTTATTTAAATGAATTTCCAAACGTTATAATAATTACATCGTATTACACCCAAAATATTTGAGAAAAATTGACAATTTCAAGTGTACCTATTTATACTAACATTACATAAACTGTAAGAAGGCCATTACTTATGTATTACACTTTTAACATATATTACGCAAGAGGTACCAACAAAAACAGAGTGGATAATTAAACTATTAATACATATCCAAAATGTGTTTTGTAATCTTAATAAACTCAGAAAAATGATTGCATAGAATTTGATGAGTGTTGTGAAGCCAGACAAGATCGAACATTCGGGAGGTATAGTAATATTGTAACTGACTGTTGCGTGTTCTGCATGAGTAGCGCGCGCAGCAGCGTGCAGCCGTGCACGAGCGCGTGCGTGCGCGCCGGCGCCGGCGACGTGAACACGGCCTGCAGCAGCGCGCCCACGCCCTCCGCGCTGCGCAGCCGCGTCACCAGCGCCCAGCTGGCGCGGGACCTGGCGGAGCAGCCCTCCGGCGCGCACCCGCTCACCACGAGCTCGCAGAGCAGCGCGGCCGCGTTCGCGGAGGCGACGGCCGCCGTCCGCGCTCGCCTCCGCCTCTGCATCTCCTCGTTTTCGATTGCAGCTTGAGCTCTCGCTCTCGCCACTTCCGCGTTGTCCACCTCTAATACAACAATAACTAATTAACACTTCTTGATCCTTTGATCGTTTTTAGTTAGGCTTATGAATATACAAATATTTGTATAATTACTTATTACAAAAATATAATTATAATCAGTTACCTAGAATACCTTGTAATGAGCTCATCTTATAAAGAGAAATTACATAAATATAATTATAATCAGTTACCTACAAAACCTTGTAATGAGCTCATCTTATAAAGAGAAACTATGAATAGTTACAGAAATGAAGTGAACCATGATGAGAGGTCTTAAAATGGTGGCTGTAATCCAGCCTAACACAAAGCATGAATGGTCATACCTGCCCCTTTCCCATCTTGCACAATGTATTCAATTACACTTACCTGCATCGACTGGTGGATTGCAAGTGTTCCCATTTGCATCGACCTGGTTGTGATTCATCACTACTAGCCTGTCGTTGTCCTTCTGCTGATGCCTATGCTCAGGTATATTCTCTGCTTGATTCTGGTGTGTCTGGTCCTCAGCTTGTGGTAATTCCTCAGGAACATATGTACCGCATATTATTTGTATGAGGGATTCAAGGAACTGGTGCTCCTCTAACCACTGTGGGAGAATATGTTAGACCCATTTCAAAAACATTTTCAAAAGCACTTAGTTATAACCCCTGATAACATAATTAAACATATTCTTCTTAAAAACAAATAACAATTAAACAAAAATATTAACAGATCAAAGAATCAGAGAGATGGAGTAAATTAAACAAGAAGTGTAAGTGAAATTAATTCGAAAAAAATGTGTCATCAACATTTAATAAACATGAGTTAATAATTTAGTGGATGTACAGAGAGGGAGTTCCTTCCAGACATCACTATCATTCATATAATGATCTACCCTATAGTAATTAGTAAGTAGTTTTGACAGTAAAACTTGCTTGACATGGTCAACTCATTATCCGGCAAATCAGTAATATGCATCGGCATCTTATTATAGAACCTAACACTATTACCTAAAAAACTTTTATTAGCCTTACTAAGTCTAAAACACGGTACAACTACTTTATGTCATTTCTAGTGTTAGAACTGTGCTGTTGGTCTTTGACAAAATCTAGCTTGTGAAAGTTTTTCCGAATATACGTTATATTATCCAGAATACATATATTGGGAGGGCAAAACTGAGATATTAAATTCCTCGAACTTGTTCTTTAGTGATTTGTGAGGTCTCATGTTGTATGTTGCTCGGATTGCCCACTTTTATAATATGAATATGGTGTCTACCTCAGCTGCTGAACCCCACAGCAAAATACCGTAAGACATTATGCTATGGAAGTAAGCGAAGTAGATTAACTGAGCAACATACAACATAACAAACCACGCTGATACACTACTATACACGCAAAGTAGTGAGTGTGTGTAATGTAGTAGAAAGAGAAGTGTTCAGTAAAAATGATGAGCACTATGTTGGAAAGAGCCGACCAGACCCGACGCTGGCCTAATGGTATTTTGCGACATCACATCAGGACCTCGTCGTTCAAACGCGCCCTTAGATGTTTCACATGAAAAACAACATTACCAGATCCAAGTGGACTAAATTATTGAATTACAAACTGACACACTTATCACCAATGAAATTTCTCAGTTATATATCATAAAATCAGAATATAAACACAGATTGTAAATAAATAACACTTCAGTTAACCTTTTTTATTTAAAATATTGCAGATTTTATTCCTTCGCTTACCTTAAAGATAATTATGGCAAAATAAAATTATGTAGATTTTAAATTTTGCACCATCTATTTAACCAAATGTTCTCCAGCACATATGTTTTTTAATGTAGTTTGCAGGACTTAGTACAACATACAAGCCAATGCACTCAGATAATTAAAGGCTTGGGAATAAAATAATAAAGCCTTTAGCTTTTAAACATTCTAAGTTCTGTATTTTGATTTATCAACACTATAATAAAACATTGTGACAGAGTGTATCGTTTTACAGATCTGATTAGAACAGATAGGTAACTGTAAATTAATATGTTTAAACAAGCAAACTATGTGCCTGTTATGACTGAATCATTTAAACTTTTTTAAAATTATATTCAGTAATCATCAATTATATATATATTACACAGATATTTGTTTATGTTCTTCTAGTGTGTGAGCTCAAACTTTACAGCTCTAATACTACATATAATAATTAATAAAATATAAAAAATTATGCTATACAAAAATTGTTGATAATGCCATCTTGTACCACCTATCTCCTACCATCTACCAACCCCTCCCCGTTGTGTATGATTTGTAACTGACCACTTTGTTTGTCACATGCTTTTGGAGTATTCGTTGGACAGCGGTGTCAGACACCCTGCTGCAGAGATTTGCTGATCATACAAGAGATAATGTAATGCAAATGGCAGACAAAAATAAAGTTTTATATATTTACAATAATTTGGTGCTATTTATGGTACCAAGGTGAACAGGAAATGACGTTATATGATGTAGGCCAAGGTGATTCAACCAATATAAACAAATATAAATCTCAAAATAACAGAACCAGAAAATATGACATTAGGCTTTGAATAAGACTCAATATACATTTTATTGGTAAGTAAAACACTCCTATTAAATGTAGATAAATAATAAGTAAACAGATTAGAATGAAATAAAAAAGATTTAAATATACCTCCATAACAATCTTATTGAAGACATCATCAAGTCTGATGAAGTATTTGAATACATCAGCAATGGCAGAAGTTGATATATGACGTAGCAAGTTCGGCAAAAAGTCACGCCGTGACTTGAAGTAATCCAGGACACGAAGACATACTATATGGTAGAGGTACCAATCCTACAATAAACAACTGTGTTAATATGTTACTTATTTTTATTTTAAAACAATATATCATACTGAGTACTAAATACTTTTGCAACTACTGTCGACTGCACTCTTAAATTGTTGTTAAGTGCAATTGCATTTCCAAGCTTTATTTATAGGGATAAATATTTTTTTAATCATAAATAGTTTGTAATAATATCAACATTTTTTTTATTTCAAAATGTCTCTGTAGTTTTGTCAACAATAATTATGGTTTCATAGAGGAACAGAATTAATCTGTAGTAAACTAAAGACTAAAGAACACATTGTGAGCAAACATTGTTCTGAAACACAGCTGAACTATAAAGAAAGAGCTCACTGTATTAACACAATATGCATGTAATTAAAGAGCACAAACCTGTTTTGGATTCCTTATAAGAAGCATTTCAACAGTTTTACTAAAAAATGATGCCAGCAGTGGATTCAATGGTGGATCTCTGTTAATGAAGTCGCAGAGCCTATTCATTTGCACAGAGTCCAGTGAGAGCCGGTCACTCAGAGTTGACAAGTGGCTTGTGAGAACTTCACATGCAATATTTGCATGCCGGTATTGGTTTGCCAGCTCAACATTTTTTGGTGGTTCCTCTGTTATTAGGGTTATAAGTTCAGCCAAAATATGTGGCTTTGTAAGGCTGAAATAATATAATAAGTTGCAATGATTTTACTGGTATTGGTGGTACTAGTAATTGATTAATAATATTATAGCCTTCTCAAAATCACTTTATTCATTTTAGGGACAGAGAAGGGCCCCATGAATGTTAGAAAATTTTACTTTCTAAATATAAATGTACATATTGATTATCAATTATACTATATTAACACATATTAGGATTTGTGATTAACCCGTCCGTGATTTTATTCAGCATATATGCCAAATTGTGAGCCAAATTTTTTTTTTTATTGTGCCATCATCCAGAACATTAAAGGATATTTTTAATTGGTTATGGGCTTTAATATTTGTTTAATTGGTTTAATAAATATTAACTAGTGTTTATCTTCATCTAATAATCTAGTTATTATAAAATTTCAAGAACACTCATTCTATTGAAATACATTCAATTTATTTAATACTTACAATTGTATTAGAGCATTATTGTCCGCCTTACATTCTTGAAGTATATCATCTGCCTCTAAAACTTGCGTCAGAGATACATTCTGTAATGAAAACTAGATTTGTCATTTTGAAACACTGCAAACGGCAAAAGTAAAGGAATGAGGATGCCAAACATAAAACAACTAGATGCTAAAGTCATATACTTGCAAAGGAAACACGTTTAAATGGCCCAGGGAGCTGAAAGAACACAGTACGAGTGAAAAACTTGAACACATAATACTCATAACCACCAATACTTTTTGCAAACACTTACCACTTCCTTAAGAAGAGATTTCAACTCCCTAACCGCGATATAATTGCCACTCCAAAACATAATTAATCTGAATAATTAGAAGAAACGTGATTAAAGTAAATCCATAGAAAACTTAATATTTTATAAAAAAATTAGCGTTAGGACATGCAACGACCCGTCTTCTATTTGACAATTATTTAGAGATGGCAATCTGACATCGTTTAACTGAATAATCAAATTTCTATTTGTATATAGTACTGAGTCGGTCTAGTGAATCGATACTTCAACTTAGACAATCGAGATTCAATTTTCTGTTTTGATAAGAACCATAAAATTATTTACAATTAGTTAAATGTACCGGTAGATGGCTATATTGGTTGTGTACTCAGTTTTCTTCGCCTCTCCTTAATAAATAATGGAAATTATAAAAAAAGTTACGTTTTTATTTAGAGGTTAGTCAGTCAGTAGAGTGAGTCACTATTATAACAATAATGGAATGCATTATTCCTACATAACAAATTATTGAAGACGTAATTAATTATTCTGCTGTCGATTATCCAGCCAGTGTTATCGGAACATGTGAACAAGTAAGCACTATGCAACCATCAATAGGTGTGTAAACGAAAGAACGTAGCCCATATTCCAAGTTACGATACGAATAACGAATTTTCCGTATTTAGAATTAGAATCAATGAATGCACGAAACAAAATTCATTTTTCTGTTTTTCAATACCTGATTCTTTATTATGGTTATAAAAACAAATTTAATTGTTTAGAAATGACAAAAGACCGAATATTATAATGTCCTCTTTATTTTCCATAATAGGAAAAAAGCATACCGAAAAAAGATAAATTTTTGAGAAATCAATTGTTTAGTCCAAAACTTTTTTGAGTGTCTATTTGAACATTGTGGTTTTACGCAAAGAATCGCCAACCCTACAATTTTTTTTTTATATAATAACTCAGCACTTTGACTGTACTGTACCTGATGGTAAACACACTACAATCCAAACACAACGGCGACCACCAAGAGATCGAAATCGCCGCTGTCATGCCAGCCTGCTTAAATATCTCTTCACGTTACGCTTGAAGGACCCGATATCATAAGAAGGAGGGAACACACCGGCTGGGAGACCGTTCCACAGTTTCACGGCACGACAAAGATAAGACAAAGAGAACTTTTTAGTTCGTGCCGAGATGGAAGTTACCGTAAAACTGTGATTCGGAAGCCCAGCGCGTGTGGTTCTGTTGTGGAAAGGAGTGGTGGGAATTTGATTAAACAGCTCTTCAGAACACTCACCATGATACAGACGGTAAAACACACTTAGCGAGGCGATGTTCCTGCGAAGCTGAAGTGGCTCGATACAATGGGTAACATCTGCATCATTAACAATGCGAACAGCCCGTCTCTGTAACCTATCCAGGGCATCGAGGAGGTACTTTGCGGATCCATCCCAGAGGTGCGAACAGTATTCCATACACGGCCGAACTTGTGCCTTATAAAGAAGGTACAGTTGACCGGGCGTGAAAAACCGTGGCACCCTGTTCAGGATCCCTAGTCTCCGAGATGTTGTGGAGATGACACTCCCGATGTAATCCCTGGAGTTGAGGTCGCTGCGAATATCCACACCTAGGATATTGAGGCTGTCACGCATTGCTATTGAGACGTTCTGAAGAGTGGGGAGGGGAGAAAACGGAGACTTTATTGAGGAAAACGCGCACACCTGAGATTTCTTGGCATTGAACTCAACCAAGTTACTTGCTCCCCATATAGATACACGTTGTAAGCATTGGTTAAGTTCAATGACAAGTTCCTCCCGTCTCTTTTCTGTTTCTTCCCGACCACATGAAGGCTTGCTATAATAACACCCATGAATGGTGCTGTCATCTGCATAGCAATGAGTATGACCTAAAGGTAACATATCGTTGATATGCAGAAGAAACAGAGTGGGTGAAAGCACAAAGCCTTGAGGAACTCGAGCGTTTATCGACACGAACTGCGAATCACATCCTTCCACAAAGACACGAATTCTGCGTTCATGTAGAAAGCCGGAGATCCAGTTGCAGAGGTTGTCGGGAAGTCCATACGCCGGAAGTTTAGAGAGAAGACCACGGTGCCAGACCCTATCAAAAGCCTTCGCTATGTCAAGACTGATTGCCAGAGCCTCGCCATGCTTATCAATTGCCTCCCCCCAGCGGTGCAGTACATACGCCAGAAGATCACCCGTTGATCGATTCTGGCGAAAGCCATATTGACGATCATCAATCAAAGAGTGATCCTCTAGGTAACGGACAAGCTGGGTGTTGATGATCCGTTCCATGATCTTGCACAACACTGAGGTTACGGCAATTGGACGGTAATTGACAGGGTCAGATCGATCCCCCTTCTTGGGGATCGGTTGCACATTAGCCTCTCTCCAAACCCGAGGCACGATACCAGAGAGGTAGAACAGGCGGTAAAGGCGCGTCAACACTGGAGACAACTCAGCTGCACATTTACGTACAACCGCTGGGATACCGTCCGGACCACTGGACTTCCGAACATCAAGCGATCGCAATTCTCTAAGCACGTCACATTGCCTAAATCGTAACTCAGACATTGTGACACCGCAACTGGGAATTATAGGCGGTTGTGCGTTGCGATCATCGAGCCGGAAATTAGCTGCAAAGAGTTTAGCAAGTAAAGTTGCTTTCTCTTGCGGCTCGTGAGCCAGTGATCCATCAGAGTACCTCAGCGGGGGCAATGCTGGCGACAGAAATTAGCTTGCACGGCTTTGGCCAGACTCTAGTAAACTCGACTATTAGCCGGTTGACCTATGAGATCATGACCTATCCGTGCAAAGCGCTGGGCATCCGCTCTAATGTAGGCCCTCTTACAGGCCTTGGTGGCAGAGTTGTACGCTGATTTAAGGGACTTAATATTGGGATCCTTGTTTGCGCGACCCCTGGCCCAATCACGATACGCAACTTGTTTCTGACTTACAGCATCAGCGAAATCGCGATTGTACCAAGAGTGTCCTCTGCGATTACAGACGATATCGGAAGAAGGAATATAATATTCCATTGCGATTCCAATCTCGTCTGCAATTGCTTCGGCAATCGCTGAAGGATCTTTCCCATCAAAGCAGCGCTGCCGCCAAGGGATGGATGCAAAATAATCCCGCATTCCATCCCAATCTGCTGACGAATAGTGCCAAACTTTACGCCTAATCTTTACGCAGGGTGGAGGCGGAGCGCGTGGCACAGACGTCATAACCCGGCAGTGGTCCGATGTACCCAAGGGCGCATTAACTGACACAACATACCCAGTTGGATGGCTCGTCAACAGAAGGTCCAGCAAAGAGGGCGTATGACCGTCAACATCGGGAATCCGGGTGGGCTGAACTACCAGTTGAGTAGGTCATGAGTTAGAGTGAATGCATGGGCAGTTCTTCCTGCATGGTCTGTCTTGGAGGAACCCAACCACGAATCGTGGTGTGCGTTAAAGTCCTCCAAGGCAACCAGTTCCGCAGTAGGAAACTGCTCCTGTGCATCATCTATTGCCTTGCTCAAATACTCAAAGAGCCGAGTAGTCTCGTCATCCCCGTTATGGGATCTGTAGAGGCACACGTAGATTCGGCTTTGAGTGGCCAGGTCCACATGTACCCAGAGGACGGAGAAGGAACGGTCCTCCTTGCAGCGCATACAGCGACAACTCATCTGTCCGTACATACACACATACTCCGGCTTTTGCTTGAAAGTTCTTCTCAAGCAGGTAGCAGGGGTAGTATAAGTAGGATGTATCGGCCGGACGGCGAATCTGAGTCTCCGTCAAGAAGAGCATATCAGGCTGAACAGTCTCAAGGTGTTGGTGGACAGCATTTAAGTTGGAGTGGAGTCCACGGATGTTAGCGAACTCCACCGTAAAAGCGGCGTAAGGGTTGTATACCGCTGTCGAACCTGCTTTCTTTTTTTGCGCTGCCATTGGGTTTTAAGGAAGAAGGAAGAAAACGTGAAGAGCAAGTGACCTTCCACCGAGCTTTGAGATAACCAGCGTGATTCGCCGACTCACTATAATACATGAGAGAAATACATTGATCCGGCGAACGGAAGGGCCCCCGTACCCTCCCGGAATAGGTCGCCGGGACCCCAATCCGGTCACCAACCGGCACGACGAACCTACCCGAGATAATTCTCGGCATGGTGAGGCAGCCTCTCATGGTGGTTATTCATGATTGGGCCTCTATACTATACCGCGGGCGGCCAGTGGGACAACCGTTTCTATTACTATATAGTGCATATATAATGCACTTCTTCTTATTAATTATGGCTCGGCACTATTCGTGCATTAGGCCAGTGTCAAGTATTTTACATTTTGGCAACAAAGTGAGGGAAATATTCAGTAATCTTTAAACATCGCTCCAACAAGATGGCAGCACCCTTGTTAAAACTTTCCAGGGAGTCTTTGTAGCAACTTAAAATGCATGTTCCTAGTTATTTATTGTAATCCACTTCACTTGTGCATAAGAACCACACTACATCACGTAAAATGCCGCCAAAATAACATAATATAGGGCCAAATGACATAAGTTTATGAATTAAAACAAAAACCACCACATGACACTTTAAGTTACCGCCCACATAATACACTATAATGATATTATATATATATTAGACATGGGTAACTCAGTAAAATCTCTCGCATCAACTCAATAACTCAAGCACAGCTTACACTATGCAGGCGCATTGAGTTAACTCAAATATGCGCCATGGTGCGGCAGCAAAATAATACGTGAGTCGCTAGACGCGCGCCACCCAAACCCCTGACGGCCCTGACCGGATCGGCGCTGATACCGCGGCCGGCGTGCTGCTCTGAAGTGCGTACACATTTTGAATAAGTGTGTTGACTCATCCGGCGCAGTAAACTGAGTTGGCGCAATTGCGCGGCGTAGTGCAGTGTACATGTCTAAGATATAGTGTTGCCGCTAACTTTCAGTATAAGTATAATATAAAATAAATAATAGAATTCGACATCGCGACATGAAGTTCTGTATATTCTAGTCAGCAAGTTCAAAATGGTGGTATTTCGAGATAAAGCTCCTAAAAATATAAGCGATAACTCGTTTGATTCGAAATTACATTTAGAAATATGTATCTCGAGGATGTATTAGCACACAAAAAATTGCATTTTTTATTAACAAAATAAGATGAACAAAAACGGAATTTAGTTTTTCGTTAATAACAAAAAAATATATAAATATTTAAGAAATTTCCCATAAAAAACCTGTCCTGACTCACGGAACTCTATCTCCATTATTTAAAATGAGTCTACACGCGGCCCTTACGGCAGTGGGCGTGGGCGCACTGCCGCTGAAAACAGTTTAACATATATATTTTCTTTTATAGCATTAATTATCTATAGAAAAATTTGAAAAAAATATGCTATTATCTAAACCTATGCACAGACTTATTGGAATTAGGGGCCACTCGGACAGATTAAGAGCGAAATGCGGGTCACTACAAATAAAAGCAACTGAATAATAGTTTAAAAAGAATTTACTGAAATTACAATTTTTAATCGAAGTATAGCATTACATTGAGTTAATAACTTTGTAGAGCGTACACAGCACAAACCTATGGTCTCAACAACATATTCAGAATTATTGGCATTGCTTTTATTTGCCGCTGTTTCTTTTAATTCGTTGGCCGCACAGTCATCGACAGTGGGCCACGGTCTGTGCACCACTGATCTAAACACCAGAAAAAACAAGACTAAGTTGTTTTTATTAATATCTATTTTTCAAAAACATTTCATTTTGTGTTAACTTTAAAAAACTATAATAAAATTTCATGTTGTTAAGTATATATATAAGAAGAGCTTTTAGCAATAATGGTAGGATTACCACGTATAGCTTTAGGATGTTGTATGGAGATAATAGATCTGACTCCTTGTTGAATACTTGTAAACGCTTGGGAAGCTGATTTACTAGTGCAGGTTCATTTGTTTTTTTTATTTCGAAATGACTATACCTACTGTTCGTCTTAGTAGTAGCCCTGTGGCCTTTTCGGCTATTACAGCTTCACCAGGCTTGGGTGTTAATTTCACGAAACCGACGTATTTATACACAAATAACTATTACATTGCCATTGATGGACACGTGCTCGGTGAATCATTGTGTGAATATTAGCGGCCGAGTTCTTGATTGTAGCATACACATCAACAAAGCTCCTATTAGCAAAACAATTTTAGGTCAATTATTTAAACTTTTAGACATAGATTTCCGGAAATCAGGACTTTTTTGTAGGAAACTTTTTTCTCTTTAAGTATCTTTTTACAAAATTTCATAAATATAGTCTTTGAGTTATTAACGAAAAACTAAATTTCATATTTTTAGGAGAATTATCTCGAATTAACACCATTTTCAACTTGTTGACTAGACTAGTAGCTGGGAAACGTAAAATGAACACGTAAGATGACAGACCGCTGACCTTTCGTTTTCACTATAACGCTTTTATATTATATCTATATATTTTTTGTTTGTAATGCGTATTTACTTTGAATTGATTTTTTGGATCGTAATGGATATGCCTCACATCGATTCTCAGATAGGATGCTACTCAATATGTATTCATTCATAATGATCTTACATCAAATGAAAGATTAATATGGCCTTTGAAATTTGAGTTGATATTACCACAAATAAATGTGTAGCTTCTTGTTTTTGTGCATCTAATTTTATTGAAAAAAAAAAAGAATTATTCTTTACAATATATAGGTGGCAAACAAGAATCTTCAAATACATTTCTATGGCCTACCTCTCTTAAAATGATCAATATCAATGGGTTGATTTAAGTTATGAATGGCTAGTTGTCAAGAATAACGTGCGTAAATGTAAATTGGTTACACGCGACCAACTTGATGGACTTCACGGTAGTTTTATTATGTGCAAATTGTTTAAATCCAAACTATCATTGACTATGTTATATTAGTACTACTATTAAAATGTGCGAATATTTCGCACATTGGAGAATGTAATTCACCGACTAATCCAACAGCTGTCGTGCGAGTTAAATATATTGTTAATAGATGGCGCCTTCTACATGTTAGTTGAATATATTATCATTAAGAATAGCAATCATACAATCTTTTAATCTTTTTTTAAATACCATCGAACAATATTATATAGAGATAGCAATACCAAAACATGAATTTTAAGCTATTTGTATATTATTCACCAATCGTGGAGAACATAAGTTTTAAAATATTTGCTTCATTCACTTTGAAAAAATACGGCGATGGCTGTAAATAATAGTTAAAAAATATATAAAAAATAGTTAAGCAAAAAGTAAAACTATTAATAAATAAATAAATAAAAAAAAAATAGTTAATAAAATGTATTTATCAATTTTCATTATATATTTATTTGTAAGTAAAACAATAATTAAACCTGATATAATTATCGTTTAGTTTGCAACAACTGCATGGCGAGAGCTTCAGCTTCCTGCACAGAGAGGGAAGCAGAAATATCTTGAACCTTTTTCATTTTTCGGGGTGCTACACTCTCTTGAGGAATACCTTTACTTTCTACTAATTTCCTTTTAATGGGTCTGTAAATAAAAAATATACGTAAGAACAAAAACATAAAATCATACAAATTATATAATTGTTGGTGACAGCCAAAATTCAAACATTTTGGAAATATTTATATTATAACAATTCTTACAACAATGTTCCGTTTACTTCATTTAATATCGTAATCGTATCGATAATTCGCATCGTTGCCTACATTATGCCACTCCATAGATCACAGTTGTTTACTTGCGTCGTGGTGGAAGTGCATAAAAATCAAACCACAAGCAAATATTAGAAATACATACATTTTAACTATTTGGAAATTGTAATAACTATGGTTTATACATTAACACACAATTTCTATTTTAACCTATCGATAATAATAATATTGCCTAAATGTATTAAAACCAAAACAGCAACTTTTAACATTCTTATCAATAATATACTAACAATGAAACTCATTAATATGTGAGAATAAAACTTCTACGTTATAATTAGATATATAATATACCAGCCGTGCCCCGCGGTTTCACCCGCATATAATTTAAAAGAAATCGCTGGTTGATGATTTATATACTTCAGTATAAACAATATTTTTATCTGGCGGCTAGGGTTATGCGTCACAACTCACACGGATTGTTCGCGCCACTACACTTATATTCATAGACCTGAGCCGAGTGTTGAATTATTTTAATTTTGCATTATCTTCCAAACTATATGTCCAAAAACAAGCTAAAAAGATCAAAGTTTATCTTCATAAAATTGTCTTGATAATGAAATAACATTCGTTCTTGAATATTAATATGCCATGCCCAATAAAGCTCATAAATCACTTTTAAATTATAAATAAAACTTTGTCACAATATACCTTATTGTGTTTTATGTATAAGAGAAAGGGCATATGTTATTGCGCCAATTTTTTTTAGATGTACTAAGGAGCAACATTTTTGTAGAACATCGTATTTACGTATCACTGACCGTTACACCAGCGCACGCGATTAAAGCAGTCAGGGTGCGCTATTCATTCTGACTTACTTAACAAAAATCAATACTTAAGGCTAGCTTAGAGGTGTAGCCTAATGCTAGATGGCCTATACTATTTCTCGTGAATCTGGCTATCATATACAAAAAAAATTTTTCGAATCCGACTAGTAGTTTCAGAGATTAGTTTTTAAACAACCAAAAAAACTTTTTCGCTTTATTATATTAGTATAGATTTAAATACCCCAAATATAATACATACATTAATAATATTCCAATAAATACTAGACATTTAGTTAGTTTAGTATGATATGAAAAAATAATATGAAGGCTACACAAGCCATTCAGTAGGTGTTTACAAGGCACAGTTACAGTGCAGTGGAAGAAATAAACAAAATATCTAAGAGTATCTAGATAGATTAATTATTAATTTGTTTTATTATTTTTATTTTCAATTTTATTAAAATAATGGAGTGTGTAAACTTTACACTTAATCAAGACTGTAAGGAACCTAAAGGTTAGATTAAAGGTATTTATTTACCTGTGGAACTTTTCACTATCCCCAGACACTGATTCTGATTTCTCATTATATGAATCATTATCATTTTCTGCTGATTCACTTTGTTCCTCATCACTTCCCTTTTTCCCATAAATTTTATCAGGATCTGGCAACCATGACAGATCAGGTCCATCAGATTCTGACTGTGATCCAAAATCATCTTTCTCTCCTTCATTTTCTTTCTTCTTATTTTTAAGTTTACGCTTCTGTTCCTTATGTTTTGCTTTAACTTTTTCCCTGAACCTTATCTTGTCAAATTTGTCCTCTTCCTGAAGTACTTCTTTTGCTTTCTCTATATCTATGCCACCCACATTCTCATTCATAAATTGTTTTGCTAATTCAGATTTCACTTCCCTTTTCTCATCCTTTATTGCGTCTCCTTCCTCTGTGAATTTAATCATTGTATTCACTTTAAGTTTCTTCTTCAATATTTTCTTGGCTACAGCTGCTTTAGTAACAGGTTTTGCTTTCTTTTTAGAGACATTTTGCTCTATCACTGGAGCCTCTTCTAATTCAACATTTGCATTTCTAACTTTCAAAAAATCATCTTCATCACTCTCTAGATCATTATGAAAATCGAATGTAACAAGTTCCCTTATTTTCTTTTTACTTTCTTTTGATGTCTTTTCATTCTTTAGTTCTGGTAGATTCTCCTCAACACTTTGATCTGTATCATCACAGTCAGCAGTTAGTTTTAATTTATCAATTACATCATTATTATTATCAGATATTTCACTTTGAATTCTTTGATTTTTACTCTTAAATCTATCCAAAAACCTTATTCTTGGTGGTACAATCAAGCCAAGTGATCTGGCATAAGCATCTGTGTGTAGCAGTTGAACATTAAATATTTCTTTGTTTTTCATCAAAAACACAGATTTGACATAGCTTACAAAAGCTCTCTGTGCTGACTGTTTGAGTTCTGTGTTATCTGACAATAAAGCTTCAATTTTTCTTTGAGGAGCAACAACTTTTGATGGATCTACAGAAATTTTGTTGATTGGTATCTTACTTTTTTGAAGATCTTCAACAATTTTTTCTTCCTGTGGCAACAACATTAATAATCCTTCCCCTTTACCAAAAATACCTCTAGCAGTCCGCCCAGCTCTGTGGATATAAGTTTCTACATCTTCAGGACAATCCATCTGTATCACCCAATTAACACGAGGAAAGTCTAAGCCTCTTGAAGCTAAATCCGTTGCAAATAATACAACATTGGACTTTCTACAAAACTCATTATAAATTTTCTCTCTTCGCTCCTGGTGTAATGTGCCATACAGAGCCAATAAACTAACTCCAGGTCTTAATTTACAAAACAATTCATAAATATATTTAACTTGCTTGCATGTGGCCATAAAAACTAGTACTTTCTGTTTTAAATGGTTCTTAATAAATGACCATAAAATTCCAACCTTTTCCTCAATCTCACATACTATGTAACTCTGTTGTAGATATTCTGGGGTGACAGTAGCAGCTTCTTCATGAGGAGCAACATAAGTAGGAAATGATAAGCTCAGCCTTGCCAAATCTTTAATAGATTTTGTCTGTGTTGCTGAAAAGAGTAGTGTCTGTCTCTCGGGAGGTAAATTTTCTATAATTGCATTCATTGTTGATTCAAAACCCATATCCAGGCATCGGTCTGCTTCATCTAACACAAGTATCTGCAGTTGGCTACAGTCAAACAGAGGATTCTCATCCATATGCTGCAAAAGGCGGCCTGGTGTGCAAATCAATATATTTACTTGATCCATTCTCTTTCTCTCAAACTTTAGATTTTGCCCACCAATTATGAGACCTGCAGAAAAATCATGAAGAAATCCCACCTTCCTTAAGGTCTCATATATTTGATAAGCAAGTTCTCTTGTGGGAGATATTACTAATGCTCCAACACCATCTAATCTTGTCCATTTTTTACAAAATAGTTTTTCTAGTATTGGTATTAAAAATGCTAAGGTCTTCCCTGAACCTGTTTTAGCAGCTCCTAGTATATCTTTTCCTTGTAACGCATTACCAATTGCCTGTCTCTGTATTTCTGTTGGAGTTGTGAAGTTATTCTGTTTCAGGCCTTTCAAAGTTTTTTGTGAAAGAGGGAAATCTTTAAAAGTTTTTACTTCATCTGGAACAATCTGGAATAAATAATAAACAAGTGTAATACCTGTGCTGCAAATGGATAAATAACACAAAAATTAATGCAAATACCAGACAAGGGCTCAACTTTAGAATTACTACTGTCGAGACTCCAAATTTATATTACAGTTAGATAAAACCATAATTAGACTAAATATTACATTTTTCAGTTTTTTAATAAAATTAAATAAATTAATTAATAGTTAAATTATAGTTCTAAATAGTTGTTATAAAGTTTGAGTTGTGAGATAGGTAAAAATGTTCAAAGATCATAAAATTTTTTCTATACATTTTTTAACAATCATTGTTTGTATTACGTTAACATTTTGTGTCATTTTCAGTGATATATTTACATTTTTCCATTGTGGTGACAAAATTGGTTGGACTTTAGAATTGCTACCAGTGAATTTGATGATGTGAATAGACGGGAAAGGCGGGGAATGTTTGAACTGTGATTATAATAATAGAATCAAATAATTTCCCGTTGAAAATTCATATACAAATCCTAGGTAAACATAACCTCAAAAATGAAAAAGGTTAATATCTCAAAAACTGTAAACTAATCGTTTCCCCACTTTTTCATTCACAGAGCAGTTAACTTTCACGCTCCCCTACCTTTCCCGCCACTTCATATAAGCAAATTCAGCGGTAACAATTTTAAAGTGCAACCGATAAAATTCTTAAATAGGTATAACGAACCGTAAAAACTAAAATGTTTAACAAAAAAATATATATAATATACCTTGTCGTACTGTGCCTGTAAATATTTTATGGCAGAATCTTCTTCCACACTCTTCTTTGTTTTAGGTTTATAAAGTTGAACTTTTTTTCTTTTCATTTGTTTTTTTTGCTTTATATTTTCTTCTTTCATTGTAATCATATAACAACCCCTCAAATCCACATGTACTTTTTGTTGACATCAGTTCACACTACTATATTTTAGTCACAGACTATTAAGAGGATACTAAGTATATGGATGATATACATCGATGTATTAAAAACACTCAATGTAAAGTATCGATACATTGAATCAATCCAATATATAATTAATTCGTTAACATCGAGTAAACATCGAAGAGGCAAACCTGCTAGGATATTACTGCTTTCGCATCCGTTAGGGTTATATTATGTTCTGTGTTTCGCATAAGCGTCACTTTGCGAGTAGTAATCGAACCGATAAGACAAAGCTTGCATCGATATCTATGGAAAACGAATTATAACTCTGCGGATAAAATTCGTTCTTCATATTTGACGAGGACGATTTAATTCATTATCCATAGATGGCGATAAGGACTATGTCTTTTCGGTTCGAGTACTACTCGCAAAGTGGTACTTCTGCACCACAAGTGGAAACAACCACTCCACTACACCCCACCAGTGAATACAAAGGTATCCTTTCTATCGAATTCTAATTGAAACCTACTTTGAATATCTATTGAACTATTTTTGTGTTTGATTTAGTTACTTTATTCATTGAACTGACTTTCATATAATAACGTCCAAAGTGTCAACTGTCAAACAAGTGACAGTCGAGCTTCCACCCCAATGGCTAAATGGCTCGAATTCGAGCCAAGAGTTAAGCCGTAAAAATTTATTTAAAAATGCAAATGGCCTATCTCTCGTTCAGCGTTGACATATTCGTTGTTTTATTTAATGCCACATACAAATCTATACGGGTTCATTGTTGAAGTCACAGAACATAATATAACCCTATCGGGTTGAAGTTGACACTTAATATTGCCAGAATTATTTTGACAAATTACTTGTTGACTGAAATTGCACGTTTTCAGATTTCAGTCGTATAACTGTTTTATGTTGTTAAATACTAAACTTAGCCCTAAATGGCTTAGGTAAAACAACAAACAATTGATATTCTCAAATGCAACCTTAAAATGAAATAAACACCAGTTCTCGTTCAAGTATTATTTTTCCAATTAATAACTACAACACTTTTTTATGTTTTTATTTTTATTTTATATTCATGAAAAAATTAAGTAAAATTATAAATTGTATATCAATTTATATTCAACATAAATGACGGGTGGAAAACATTTTAGAGAGTAATCTAGGTTACTTTTTTGAACGTTTCGGCTATCTGGTAATGGTTTCTGTGAAACGCAATGCTTTAAACCAAGTTTAAACTGATAACAAACTATGGAGTCTTCTTCTTCTTATTTGGCGCCGCAGAAACATTTGCCAGTGTCAAAGTTTTATTTCAATAGAGAACTTTCCATACAATGTTGCGGTTGTACTTAGGTTTATTAAAAGCGTAGGTTGTTAGTTATGATGTGGTTTAATAAAAAAAGAAATTTACGATTTTAAGAGAAATAAAAAAAAAAATAACATGAGCAATTATTTTATATATATGAACTTATAAATTACTATATATTAACTGAATCTCCTAACGAAAGGTAAGTTTAATAATGTAATATAATACGTATATATTGTAAATTTGTATTACATGTTATTGTACACTATTGTATCGTATATATTGTTTCGGTGATTACCTGGAACAAACTGACAGACAAACAAAAATTTTAAATTTGTTTTTTTTTTGTTTTAGGTATCGTATTTACTTTCAAAAAGGTGTTATTTTGACATTACAAACAGGCACTTCAATTTAATTATATGTATAGAACATATCATGTTTTTTTTTTTATAAGGACGAAGTATTTAAGGATTTACCCAAAAACAAAATCTACCCAGTAGATCTTGCATGATGCGCGCAGAACTGAAAACCTCAATCAATTCATTTATATAGATTATTTATTTATTTTATCATATTCATCACAAGCCCCCACCTATAATACAGGCAATGATATGACAAATAATAAAAATATATAAATTAGTTATAAATATGTGCATGACTAAAAGAAAACTGACCCCTGCAAAGTTGTCCTCACATCTAGTACATGGTGCGTGGCAAAGCAAAAACTCGATTGCAATACGCATTGTTTAATTTGTATAATTTGTCGTAATAGGAATGCAACTTGTTGAATATGTGATTAGCTATAGGACCTTGTTTATATGCAAATAATAAGCGCTCTATGGTAATGTCTTTTATTTTAGCATAAAAGTTAGAGTAATAAAAAGGTATATGTATAAGTTTGTATAGTCTTAAGAAAGAATGTAAAAGACGCTTAATAAATAATTGGTAAAACTACCTATAATACAGACATAATTATGATAAATAATAAAAATATATAAATTAGTTATGAATTAAACAAAATAATTATTCATTATAATACATGTATTATATGTGAATAATGTTATGTGTCAATAAGATCTATTATTCCTTGACAAATTTGTATAGCGGTGACGTATTTTTGACATTGCCGCAATTTGACCGATAGAAAGGGATCGGCGATATGAAATGCCTTGTAAACCTCCTCAACAGTTTTTTACACAATTTTTTTATTTATTTCATTTCCTGTTGTGAGTATGTTAATGCACTCTGTAGTTTTATAAATAATCTTCTTATTTTGGCGCCGCAGAAGCATTTGCCAGTGTCAACGTTTTTTTTAATAAATAGTCTTTGATGTGTGAATGTTTATAAAAAGTTTAAAAAATTAAAGTGAGTATATTAGCAACATTGTGTTAGTCCATAATGTGTTCCAACAAATTATATTCGACAATATAGTATAACAAGACAAAGTATAAAGATACTAAAAGTATCTTTTCATTTCGAACACTCATTTGACGCATAAATAATGATAAGTTACGTTGTTTCTATAATTATGAAAATGCGTTACTTTTGTGATCAAAATGTTGCTTGTTGATCAGTCCTTGGTAACTTCGCTATCGGGGTATGGCAACACTATTAACACTATTTTTTAAAATTCCTAGTTTTCTAGCAGCTTTTGAGATCTCATTTAGCACCCACCCGTGGTTTTAGTCTGTGCACTAGGCTGTGCTGCTGTGCATTACGCATACACACGGCCCTGCATACCACATTATCTTTGGTAATTAGAAGAATATTATTTGACGTTACTTCAGCCTCTTCATCCCCCCACACCTCACCGATTACACATCTTCAATGTCGGCTTCTGTCATATTTTATACTTCGATGTCATGTTGTTTTTAACGTCATTACAGTATGTCTGTACATTACAGATTTGAACAACAGTTGTAAGACGAACGAGGAAGTACGCGTTCACTTAGAATATTATAGAAAAACGTATTTCTAATAAATTTTAACATAGTTATAGATAGATTAATTATTGTATTCAACGGCTAGGTAAGTGAATTTTTTAAATAATTTTTATTTACTTAGGAAAACTTTGTTAACTTGCCTTTCACGAAATATTTACAAGTGCTAATATTCCTTTGTGTTGACTGATTGACTCATTACAGATACGTCGAATGAGAATATTTTTTGACACGCTCTTATTTTTAATGTTGAGACGTAGGTAATGAAGAAATTTTCTAACGTTGATGTTTCTTTGTTATCTACTGAAATGTAACTAATTTTCAGTCGGTGGTGGTCAGTGTAGTTTTCAAGTAGGCATGCAAATAGAATAACGAAATTCATTTTACTTTCATAAAAACTGTTAAACATATTATTCGCTTTGTTTAATGTTGGTAAATCTATTTGACCTTTTTCTGTCCAGTATTAACCAAGGCAATACAAATATATTTAATAATAACAAAAAAAAACTAATTAATTAGTAAGTAGGTATACAGAAATACACGTTTTGATGGTTTTTATGCCATCATGCGCAAGAGAGTGGCGTCTATCCTAGAAAGACTTCATAATAGACCTAACTCAATAATGAGGTACCCCGCAATACCCTCATGGATAGTGCGTTCATAAAGTACTGAATATCAGTAGTTGTTTGATTATGTGAAACATCATTGAACAATTATCGATTAATGTATTATATTTTAAACTAAATTTAATTTATTGTATTTGATTTTGCTTCAATGTTATTGTTTATTAATTAGTTTGTTTCTTTGTAATGGTCCCTTGTTGCCTTATAAATAAATATATTATTATTATTAGATACTATACCACCATAGTTATTCACTTTAAAACAACATTTTAGTGAAATTATTTTGGTAATAAATTAAGAAAGAGAAAACATAGTGTAACCGTTTCTCGAAACTCATAATGTAGTTATTTAAATTAATATTTAAATAACATAAATTAAATGAAAATTTAGCACATACATATTTTGAAATAATAAGTTTGCGTTGCTGGAAAATAATTATATATATAACTGGGTCTTGAGTGCAGTTGCCGGAACACACCTATAAGTGTTTGGCAACTGATTTTCAACTTGATTAGCTAGCCCGCCAAACATTACAAAATACTTTACCAAATATGATTGTATGAGTTAAAACTCACATCAATCAAGGTTGTGTCCATACACACTACCTCTCAACCATAATTACTTCAAAAAACATGACAAGAAATAATTATAACACAGGAAAATCACGACAATGAAGTATTTGGCGTTGCTTGTGTTCATCGTGGCAGCTGTTGGAGCAGTCTCTTTCTTCGATCTTGTGAAGGAGGAATGGAACGCCTTTAAGGTATTTCTTTTGTCAGATGTGTGTTATTTTAATTAAAACATATTTCAGGCCATTTAAAATCTTAAAGTTCATATCTATTCTACAGACTATTTATCAATAATTTGACACATATCCGAGCCAGGATCTTGCGATTAGATCTCAAATCTAAATTTTACTATATTTATGTTTCAAAGCTATATTTTCTTTTATACTGATGCTCAAAATTAACTGTCCCTATAACTTAATCCTAGAATCCCATGAAAGTGATAGTTTAACCACAGAAAATATAGATTGAACCTTTTATTGATAATAACAGTCCTATATCATGCATATCTATATACTTGCTATGAGATCACAAAGACCATGACAAAGACAAAGTATTATTTAAAAAAAAATTGGCTTGGAAGGGTACACAGTGCTTCGTTTGACAAATGTCAAAATAAATTTATGATATCTTTTATATTTTCATAATATGGAATCCCTCTATAATAGTAGATACTTAAATCAACTTATATTTTTATAAAAATAATTATTAGATCAGTATTTAGGCTGATATTTATTATTATAATATACAATATACAAATAAATATAATAATATACAAATTTATTATAATTAAATATTGAAAAAGTTTTTAACATAATTAAATAATGTACTTATCAGTGCAAAGTATTTTCATTGAGTACTTACTGTATCCCTGACATTACAATTTTATGTATGATTCACACTGAATCGTGTCCATACCAAAAGAAGGATTTATCTATCAGTCATAGAATTAATCTTACTGAAAATTGTTCAAAGAATAAAAGTTTTTATAATTACCTTTTATAGCCAGTTCTATTAAAAAAATATGTTTATATGTATTATGTTTATTTTATGTATATGTTTTTCTTCTTTCAATTTATGTGCATGTAGTTTTTTTACGGTAAAATTAAATACATTCAATCTGAATCAATCACAATTCATCTGAATGAATGTTCAAATGTAAACAATGAACTCAAGTCTCAAACTGATTATTATTCTCAAGGATCCTATGGCAAGGCCATCTGACGGAAAAACAATAACGTTTGACTCTAAGAAACTACACTTTTATCATTCAATTTAATCAAAAGAATATGAACAAAATTGGCCATATTTCACTCATTACAAAATGTTTAACAGTGATGTATCTTTGCAAAAGCTTAGATGGGCTACGAGGGTCGTGTCCATATCTAATTATTGTTTTTGGTATTCTAAAAATGCATTTAACTTGTGTTCAAATTATGTGTTTAGCTAAAATAATTCAAGCATAGCTTAAAAAGGCCTGAAATTTCGCTGATGGCATTCCCTTCGTTTCTCGTCAGAACTAAACTAATAAGGTATTTGTCTGTATTAAAAATATGGTCCTTGTCAGTGTAATTTATATGATTATATTTTTTTGAAATTATTTCTTATTAAAATATTACAGTAAAGTACGAAATAAATACATGTTTATTTATCTTCGGCCATGTGATCACAAACACTGATTGGTTGAATCTATAATTATGTCATATGCAAGTAAATTGTAAGTAAAGAGCGAATTCGGTTGAACCCTTTGCTTTTCTTATTAATTAGTCATTAGCAACCATTATTTTCATTATTAATAATAATGGAGACCAATTTTGTGAAAGCCGATGGTAGTAGCCTAAAGGTAAGGTATTTGTGATTGTGCTATTCTGTAACCTTGATTTATTGATTTAGATATATTTATACGCTGCGGAGCTTAAAAATGTGAACATTACATTTCGAGTATTTTTTTTTGTAAATAATCTTATAATATAGTACTTTATTAATATTGAATATCTTACTTTTAGAGCTACTTATTATTACTATAGATCTTCTACGGCTTCTGACTTATTACATCAAGGTCTGTTATATACCATTCCACCAATGTAAGTTCAAATTATAGAGAACATTTATATTTATTTATTCAAGGATCATATATAGTAAACAATGGAGCCTTAATTTTATTCATTATTTGTTATATCAGCTTAGTTTAAGCCTAAAACATTAATTAAATATGTTTTAGGTTATATTTATAACTAAATACATAATAAATGTTTGGTTTTCACGTGCTATCACACGCAATCTTTTTCTGCGATCTGTATTAATCAGATATCAGGTTTTGTTTATAAATCTGGCTCAAACTTTTGAATATTGTTATGATAGTAAAAATATAATGAATTTATAAAAAATAAAATATCACGACGATGGCAAACAAGCGTGGGTTCCGCCTGAGGGTAAGTGGTTACCGCACAGCCTATGGACGCTTGCAATAACAAAAGCATCACATGTGCATTGCCGACTCTTTTAAAACCTATTCCTCTGTAACTATTTGAAAATATATATTACTGGACAATAAGACAAAAGGGAGAACCGTATGATATAATAATTTACGCACATATATATGTATATAAATAAACTCAATATTTTATAAGCATATAGCGACCCGCCCCGGCTTCGCACGGGTGCAATGCTGATACTAAATGTACCTACCTACATACCATAGAATGTCTTTATAAACAACATTTACAGCTTTTTTTTCATTAGACTATACAAACATGTTTTGTTTAGAGGTTACTCTTGAAAGATTAAGGTACATAATTGGATAAGAATTAATTTTGTATTGCTTAAAATCACTTCGTAAATAAGCCATTTTTTCCCGTAAAATGTAAAAGATAAAAAATGGTTATTGTGGATTATCCTTAAGAGATAGACATATACCATCGCGGACTTTTTGTTGACCTTTTTAAGGTGTACAATACTGTAGTTCATTATTTTGATTTATCTCGTGGGGTTCAGCCAGCGTTTGCAATGTAAGCGCAAAAATATAAACCTTCCTCTTGAATCACTCTATCTATTAAAAAAACCGCTTCAAAATCCGTTGCGTAGTTTTAAAGATTTAAGCATACATAGGGACGGACAGAGCGAGGCGACTTTGTTTTATACTATGTAATGATAACATTATATTTCATATTAGTAATTAAGTTTTTTCTTTAATAATCAACCTACACACCATACAAAATATATTAATACATTTTTCATGCATTTCTTATTCGTTCTTTATATATTTTTAGGCTACATTCATAATATTTATGTAATTTATTGGTTTATACATTTAAAAAAATCCCATTCAATCGGGTAAAGTTTAGAGGTTCACAACAGAGGTTTTGTCACACAAGCAAGCATTATTCAAAATAGTCACTACATATTACGGTATTAATTTGCCGTATTCTAGGAGGTATTATTTGTAGGTAGCGCGGTATCTAGTTGAAGAGCCGCGTTTTGGCGACCAATCATTAATCTGTGGATAATAATTATGTTCATTTATTATGCGTCTCTGAAGTTTATTTAACTTGCCTCCTTGATACTCATTGACTTGTGATATCGCCGCAACATGAAGTATATTTAC
Source organism: Saturnia pavonia (assembly GCA_947532125.1). Lineage (NCBI taxonomy): Eukaryota > Metazoa > Arthropoda > Insecta > Lepidoptera > Saturniidae > Saturnia > Saturnia pavonia. Next base: position 17,519,763 of record OX383904.1, read on the forward strand.
ATACGGACAAACTAGTGCTTTTGTGTGACTAAAGAGTCACACTTAAAGAATCTTACAGTGATAAAATCAAATTGCATTATTTATACGCATACAGCTAGAGCACGGGAAAACCTACGAAGATGAAATGGAAAATAAGTTCCGCATGAAGATATACGCTGAGAATAAACACTTCATAGCAAAGCACAACCAACGCTACCAGCAGGGGCTCGTCTCGTTCAGCCTCAAGCAGAACAAGTACGGGGACTTGCTTCACCACGAGTTCGTGCAAGACATGAACGGTTTCAACAAGACTACCAAGTAAGTCAACTGAACTTATGTAAACACCTTTATTTGTAACAATAATTTTCACCTAAAGCCTAAGTCGTTAATTACAAAACGATTTGACAAACAACAACAGACAAACATTTGATAAACATAAACTCAAACAATAAACACAACAATGGTAAACTATCCCCACTCCCCCCCCCCCCAGTAAACTCGTATCAGTGATAAACTAGATTAGGCCATTATTGTTTTAATTAAATTAACACAGACAATTCAAAAGTGTTATCACTAATAATATTATAATACATACGAGTAATTCGATCGTAAATATTAGTCACGCATTATTGTTCCAATATAAGTGATTGTTTTTTATCATTACCACAGTCTTTAAATTAGTTTTGCGTGTTATAAATTCCTTTCGGATGTTAATGAATGTCTCACTTGTCAAATCGATTAAATCCATAAATATAAGAGAAATAATATTAACTCAATACATTATATACACGAAATTAACCAACAAAACGAAATCAAACGTATGTACGAAAGAAATTAAGGAGCCTATCTTTTTTTTCAACAGACAATCTATAATAATATAATAAAGCGGAAGAGTTTTGTTTAAAAACGCTAATCTCTGAAACTACCATTGGAATTCGAATTTTTTTTTGTATATGATTGTGAGATTCTCGAGGAATAGTATAGGTTATCTAGCATTAGGCTACACCTCTCAGCTAGCCTTAATATTGATTTTTGTTAAGTAAGTCGGAATAAATAGTGCACCCTTTCTGCTTTATCCGCGTGCGCTGGCGTAATGGTTAGTGATACGTAAATACAATGTTCTACAAACATATTGCTCCTTAGTACATCTAAAAAAAGTCCGCGATACCATATGCCCATCTCTTATACATACGCTAAATGGTATTTTCTGATAAAGTTTTAATTCATTTTCACCTTGGTTTAAAATTAAAAGTAATAAAATACTAACGAACGTTTTATTAATTATTTCTATACTAGCGACCCGCCCCGGCTTCGCACGAGTGCAATGCTGATACTAAATATACCTACCTACTACAGAATGTCCTTAAACAACGTTTACAGCTTTTTTGTCATTAGACAATACAAACATGTTTTGTTTAGAGGTCACTCTTGAAAGAGCGACATATAATTGACCATGGTATATGCCGTACCGCCGCCGCACCGCTATGTCCCTGCATTTTAAATCTGTAATATCTTCGTAATATTCATTTAAATTACATGCTGTAAAGGGCTATATTGATCTATATTAAATGGACAATGTATTTAAGGTACTTAATTGGATAAGGGTTAATGCTGTATTGCTTAAAATGACTTCGTAAATAAGCCTCTTTTCCCGTAAAATGTAAAGGATAAAAAATGGTTATTGTGGGTTATCCTTAAGAGATAGACATTACCATCGCGGACTTTTTTGTTGACCTTTTTAAGGTATATAAACATTACTCTTGAATCACTCTATCTATTAAAAAAACCCGCTTCAAAATCCGTTGCGTAGTTTTAAAGATTTAAGCATACATAGGGACGGACAGAGCGACGCGACTTTGTTTTATATTATGTAATGATGACATTGTGTGGTTTATAAAGCGAGAGTCGTTTCAGACACAACAAAGGGTTGTACGGCAAGTTGCGTGGTGCCACGTTTATTTCACCGGCGCACGTCACCTACCCCGACCAGGTAGACTGGCGCAAGAAAGGCTCTGTCACTGAAATCAAAGACCAGGGCAAGTGCGGTAGCTGCTGGGCTTTCAGCACCGTGAGTATATCACTATCATACTCCAGCTAAACAGTTAGAATGCTCCAAATGCTATATGCGTTTTTTACGATCTAGGGTTATAAAAGACCCAATATCATAGGAAGGAGGGAACACGTTGGCTGAGAGACTATTCTACATTTGCACAGTACGGCAAAGGTAAGAATTAGCGAATTTCTTTGTTCGTGCCACGATATACGCTACCGTGTAGCTGTGGCTCCGTAGACCAGTCTGCGTGATTCTGTAATGGACGGGAGATGATGGGATAAGGTTAAAGAATTCTTCACAACATTAACAATAATATGTTGAATTTAAAACTGAATATCACGAAATGATAGGACATTTTTTATGTTGTTAGTATTATATGATAATCTCTGCAAACATCGAGTAAGTGAGTATCACACCCGCTCCTCTTTCCCATTTTACCGGCATAAAAGCGTTGTTGCTGGCTCATCTACACGATTTAGTTACAGTTGGAGCTATTCCAGCTTACCAGCTGCCGACTTATCTATGACAGGGCCATAGGAAATCATCTTTGAAGTTAGTGACGTGATTCAGCATTGTGCGTAAGCTGATGTTTTGTTTCGTAAAGTGGTCGGTGCCGCGGTGGACGAATAAGTTAGGTAGCAAACCTATGCTCTATGTACTGTATCAATTACGTTTGCGCCCCGTGGCTCAGGACGCGGGATACCGGTGTGCGGGACGCGGGGCGCGGGGTGCGGGGCGCGGGGTGCGGGACGCGGGGTGCGGGGGGGACGGTGATCACGTGTGCACTCGCTTTTTATTGTTATTGTTTTGAAGTTATCATTTCCGAGGAAACATTATTACCGTTATCGGACTTATAAATATTATTATAATATGTAATTGATAACAAAACAGACAGCGGTGACCGAGTGTTACTATCGTCTGTTGTGAGTATGCTTCAATAATATCATTTAGCTGAGACATTATAATATATTTTCAATGATATTTTTCCGGTTCAAATTGGAAACCTTTGTTTTTTCAAATACTGAATTAAGTGCCTACCGATTGGTTTACTTAATACAATATAAATAAATGCTGTTTAACGTTGAAATTCCTTTGTTTAATAACGGATGTTTTGAATTGATGCTATGAATCATTATGCGTCACTTACATATTATTTAATTAGTAATCGTCTCATTTAGTTTATTAGTTTATTTTACCGCGTGTTGAAATAATCTGTATCAAGATAGCCCCCTAATTACGTATTTCGCAATAGCAAAGCGATAACAGAATTCGCTAAATATTTGCTAATATTTCGCAAAATCAAATTATGTTTGGTATTTATTATGACATGTACATAATACGAACTCCCATTTTAAAGCAAGCGACTACTGCTATCGCTTTGCTCTTGTGAAATGGGTAGGTATTTAATAAGGGAGCGAGAGCGGGACGACTAGTGCAGAAGACAAAATATGTGTTACATTTTGTTGTAGCGGTGCTACGGCCCCCCGCGGCCCCGCCCCAGATTAGTAAAATATTTGGGGCCTATCTTTTGAGTGTTTTCTCTAAATTTACTCAATATTTGCATTGCTTCACTTGAAAATCAATGTAATGGTTTGTTTTAACTTTTCATCCGATCGGGTGTGTGACACCCTCGTGCTGGGACACTGCAGTAGATTATAATTTCTTGACGAACTAGTTAAAAGTTTTCTGAGCAAAGTTCCAAGACTGTTTTTCTCCGAGCAGACTGGGGCGCTAGAAGGGCAGCACTTCAGAAAGACCGGGTACCTGGTGTCCCTCTCCGAGCAGAACCTGGTCGACTGCTCTAGCGCTTACGGGAACAATGGGTGTAACGGCGGTCTCATGGACTACGCGTTCAAATATATCAAGGACAATGGCGGCATCGACACCGAGAAGAGCTACCCGTACGAAGCTGTCGACGACAAGTGCAGGTCGGTACATCACACCACGTTAGCATTAAGTAGGTGTGTAGGTCGCGCGGGTGACAGAAGAACGCGTATTACATTGATGCGCGCTCGCGGCCCACAGGTACAACCCAAAGAACTCCGGTGCCGATGACGTCGGCTTCGTGGACGTCCCCCAGGGCGACGAGGAGAAGCTGATGCAGGCCGTGGCCACCGTCGGTCCCGTCTCCGTGGCTATCGACGCGTCGCAGACTACCTTCCAGTTCTACTCCAGCGGCGTCTACTACGATGAGAACTGTTCCTCCACTCAACTCGACCACGGGGTGAGACAACCTTATTTTAATAGTAAAGCGCACCAGCTCGCTACCTGTCTCTAGGTGTAGCCAGGATTTTCATATTTTACATGATAAATTTGATATTTTTTTATCGAGTCTCCTGGAACTCAATGATTTAGTCTTTAATTAATTTTTTATACATATAGTGGCAGACGTTTAAATAAATGGGCATTTAATTGAATCTAATATATGTATTATAAACACGAAAGTATGTTTGTCCAACAATTATGCTCAACCGGCTGAATGGATTCTAATGTTTGGGATTGAAATCGTGGAATATATCGTGGAATGGAACATAGAGTAGGTAGTTTCATTTCCCCGAAAGGAACGGATTTTGGAATTGGTATTTGTATTAATTGGTTTAGCTTTAAATAATAAGTGAGTAAGTGTGTCTAACGCTGTCGGTGGCTGTGGGGGGCGCGCGCAGGTGCTGGTGGTGGGGTACGGCACCGAGGAGCAGGGCGGCGACTACTGGCTCGTGAAGAACTCGTGGGGCCGGTCCTGGGGGGACCTCGGGTACATTAAGATCGCGCGCAACAGGAACAACCACTGCGGCATCGCGTCCTCGGCCTCCTACCCGCTCGTCTAACATCACTCGCCTTCATCTCCACTCGATATCGAACTCTGCTTCCACAATCCGATGTCACTACATAACTCTCTACAAGTCACTCTTTTATTTATATCTTAAATGGGTTTTTCTTATACATATTTTGATTGTCGGTTATTATAATGTTCTTTATCGATGTGATATAATGTGTACGTGTATAGGTCTTATTATTAGTTTGTATTTACTCTTTGCTATAATGTAAAACGCAATGCGCTTGTGCGCGCTCACTCGGAATCGATTCGTTACGTACTTTACGTTAAGCTGAACCGAATCAAATGCGAACGAGTATTACAATAATATCTTATGTGTATGTAACGTCTTATGAAGATTGACTAGTGGTTAAGGTAAAGTATAAATATTATCGAGAAGTGCCGGTCTCACCTTACTCACTGTCCGCTACAATCTGTGAGGTGAACTACTTCACTACACTACACTACACGTCTCGTTTCCACAGCTGAAGACTTACATAGTTAAACACAATTTATGTTTAAGACGAATAGCATGACAAAATAAAATAATTACCATTTAGTCATTAATTTTCATAGAAAACATTAAATGTTTCTCTGCTGAGAAGTTTAAACAAAAATAATGATAAATATTCCATAATACTCGTATTATATAACACAGTTAGGTAAATTTAAATAGTCGAGTTCTGCGATACGAAGTAAATTCATTCGATATAGTTTATATTAAGTAAGTATAATTTGTAAGTATAAGTTGTTTATTGATAATAATGTATTAGACCGCTGTGTTTACGTGAAACGGAACGCATTGTAATAACGTTTCTGTGTGTTGTGGGTAAGGATAATAAATATATTTTTATTATTATTAAATGTGTTTTGTTTAATTCCTTTTAATTTCCGAAAGGCTACTTGATCGCTCTTCAAACAGCGTCTCAGTTCCATGTCGTGCTGATTGAACAAGCTGGTCACCTTGTTAAGGACACGTGGTGTCGATCGTCACTATGACGATGATAACGGAACGAGTGTTTCGAGGAAAATGAACGACGACTTACATTGAACAGTACACATAACTTCCTTTGTCTGTTGTTCTCAAACGATAATAATCTTATCTATTCTTTATAAAATGTATTGTACATAATCAATATTTTATTATAGTAAATAATGGGAAAAAATGTAAGTACTTATTATTTTCGCAAGTAAGCTTCTTTGGCGTAACAAAACAATAAATAACTAAATACAAATGAATCCCGCCGCGCCGCTCGCGTACCAACAACGTGATGAAATTAGCCATTAATGATAATAACTTTGAATTACATAATTTTAAGCATTTAATTTTATACAATGAGTAAAACTTCCGTAGCTCTCAATTTTAGCTCAATAGCCGGCAATAGCCGGCGGTATAAAAGCTCGGCACATTGACTGTACTATGCCTGATGGGTAAGCACAGTACAATCCAAATACAACGGCGACCACCAAGAGATCGAAATCCATCGGCGGTCGCCGCTGTCATGCCGGCCTGCTTAAATATCTCTTCACGTTAGGCTTGAAAGCGTGTGGTACTGTTGTGGAAAGAAGAGGAGGGGATTTTCAGGAAGATTGAACAGCTCTTCAGAACACTCACCATGATACAGACGGTAGGACACGCTCAGGGAGGCGATGTTCCTGCGAAGCTGAAGTGGCTCGATGCAATGGGTAACGTCTGCATCATTAACAATGCGAACAGCCCGTCTCTACAACCTGTCCAGAGCATCGAGCAAGTACTTTACAGATCCAAACCAGAGGTGCGAACAGTATTCCATACACGGTCAAACTTGTGCCTTATAAAGAAGGTACAGCTGACCGGGCGTGAAAAACCGTCGCATCAAGTTCAGGATTCCTAGTCTCCGAGATATAGTGGAAATGACACCCCCGATGTAATCCTTGGAGTTGGTCGCTGCGAATATCCACACCTAGAATAACGAGGCTGTCACGCATTGCTAGTGAGACGTTCTGAAGAGTGGGGAGGGGAGAAAACGGAGACTTTTTCGAGGAAAACGCGCATACCGGAGTTTTCTTGGCATAGAACTCAACCAAGTTACTTGCTCCCCATGTAGATACACGTTGCAAGTATTAGTTAAGTTCAATGACAAGTTCCTCCCGTCTCTTTTCTGTTTCTTTTACAGAAGTGTTTCTAAACACGCCAAATAAAGTGCAGCTTCGAGCTTAAATCAAACAACACTGATAATATCTAAAATTACACATACTAAAGAGAGTTTTTTTTCCATTACCTACATTTTCCATCTTACGAAGCGTACCTAGGCTATAATAAATATATATACTTAGAGTTATGTACGCACAGTACATTATAAAAATATAAATTAATCGAGATATACCTACTTATCCTGAACTTTAAATTGTAGTTATACGTATGTGGTTACACACGCACACACACGCACGTGTTGTTATTCGCAAAACCTCTGTACTGGCAACTGGCTCACCTTGGAAAGTATGTATGTATCTATCTATGTTCACATTTCAATAATTTTGACGACTAAAAGATCTCCGAATTTTTTGGAAATTTCTTCAAAGTTAATATTCAATCAAAAAGAATCCTAAAAGCACAGCTTTGTCTGAGACGGAGGGTGGAAAGACTCGAGTCACTATTCCATTAGGTACCCAAAACTTATTGAATAATAAATTACTTTTTGTCAAATATAAGTAAATTGTGTCATTAGAATACAATAACTTCATTAGGTGTTCTGTAGTGGCAAAGAAAGAAGGACCTGTAAGTATCCACAGTCCAGTTATTTTGTTGATTCCATCAAATGTAGGTCCGACGCGAGGCCTCTGTCAATTTAGAGTTGCGAACTCTCATTGCGCAGTGGAAATCATATTATTTTTTAATGGTATCTAATCGAGAAACGCCTACAAATATTTTAGCAGCGAATCATAATAATTAGGTAGAATCTGCAACAAAATACAATTAGATACTAATCCAATCTCGTGCGACGCCATTCATACTGCTGACATTGAAATAGCGCACAGGCACATCGCGTGACACGTAAGCCTTATTAACCTATCATATACCTTACTAGCAGTGCCCGCGTATAATTTAAAAGAAATCGCCGATTGATGATTTATTATACTTCAGTATAGAGTTATTGACAATATTTTTATGGGGTGACCAGGGTTATAATATGTCACAACTCACACAGCTCGTTCGCACCACTAAATGTGTTGTCGTAGGCCCGAGCCGAGTGTCGACTTATTTTAATTTTACATATCTCCCAAACTATTCGCCCAAATAACATGCTATAAAGGGTAAATTATCTACATAAAATTGTCTTGATGATGAAGTAACTTTCGTTCGTAAGGATTATTATGCCATGCCTAATAATAATGCTTATAAGGTGTAGCCTAATGCTAGATAGCCTACTACTCGTATTCCTCATGAATCTGGCGATCATATACAAAAATCATTTTCCGAATCCGACTGGTAATTTCAGAGATTAGCGTGTTTAAACAAACAAACAAAACTCTTCCGCTTTATTATATTAGTATAGATTGTCTGTTGAAAAACAAATGATACGCCCCTTAATTTATTTCGTACATACTTTTGATTTCGTTTTGTTGGATAATTTCGTGTACCTATATAATGTATTGAGTTCACATTATTACTGTTTTATTTATGGATTTAATCGAATTGACAAGTGAGACATTCATTAACAACCGAAACGAACTGTTTATAACACGCAAAACTAATTTAAAGACTGTGGTAATGATAAAAAAACAATCATTTATATTGGAACAATAATGCGTGACTAATATTCACGATCGAATTACTCGTATGTATTATTAATATTATTATTGATATTGTTAATGCTCGTGTTAATTTCATTAAAACGATAATCAAAATTTAAGGCTAGCTGAGAGGTCTAGCCTAATTCTAGATAGCCTATACTATTACACATAAATCTGGCAATCATATAAAAAAAGACATTTTTCGAATCCGTCTGGTAGTTCCAGAGTTTTTAAACAAACAAACAAAAAAACTTCCGCTTTATTATATTATTATAGGTATAGATAGACAATGTATGGAATGCTGGCATTCTATAGAATGCCTAAGAGTACCCGGCAATGTATGAAATAACGAGAATTATTACATACTTTGCCTATGCTTTCTATGGAATTCCAAATTCTGTTTAATACAAAGTATGAAATACATCTCCGATTCGTTTCGCATATCACATGAGAGTTTTTGGCGAAATTTTTAATGAATTTTATAATTATATTTTGTGCATATCAGAGTTCTGAGTATTGATCGAATATTCGAATATTAAAATTTTTGTATTCGAATATTCGGACTTGTTTATTATTCATATAACTTGAATATTCTAATGGTAGCCCTAATCGGTACACAATGAATATTGATCGTTTCATGGCACAGTTGTGATTCATTATAAAATTTACGATTTTACATAATTACCTCCAAACCTCTTTTTAGGGCTTTAGGAGAAAATGGAGTAAGGTTACAGAACTCTACAAATTAATAATTACATTACGTCTTTTATGAACTGTGTAGGTACTGAATTATGAAGTGAAATGTCGTGAGGCAATATGACGTGTACTTTGCAGTTCGCTCTCCCGCTCCGTCCACCGCCTGACCTTGGCACGGCCCTGCTTTATATTAATTGTAGTAACAGGATAACAATATTGCAAAACTAATATTTATTATTTATCAAATTATAATATCATATGTAGAGATAATGGTGTATAATTTCAACAATTCGTAAATTCGTATTAAGTTTCGAATATTCAATTCCAATCTATATAAATAAAATGACTGAGGTTTGCCGTTGTACGCGCATCACGCAAAAACTACTGGATTCTATTCCAAATTTCGTATATTTAAATAAAATTAAAAACTCTTGAGTTATTTAAAGTTTGAATCGAATAGTTCAAAAATGACAAAATATTCAAAAAACTACTATTGACAATCTAAAAGTAAATCTGACCCCAAGAAAAATCTCAAGAACTCTATAAAGTTTTAGATGAACACAGGAAAAAACAGAAGACTCCAAACCACAAAGACATTTACAGCCTACTTCGGAAGCGACTAAGTCAAAGGAAAAATAATATGAACCTCGAAACAATAGAAAAACAAAAAGACCCTAAAGTAATTAGGAAACAGCTAAAAAGAGGGATTTAGCAAATTCACAGGCTCGTACGGAAGGAGTCATAACAACAGACCGGGCAAATATATTGGAAGTTGTTGAAATGTTCAAAACTATACAGTTCTTATCAACAGTACAGAAAAACAAGCAGTATGGATCTGATAGCACCACTTGTATAGCACACCTTACTAAAGATCTTCCAGAACTTAGGGTGTATGAGATAAAACGTGTTCTTAAGCTTATAAGGACAGGAAAATCGCCGCGTGAAACCAAGATCACCTACGAAAGTCTGCAATGTGGAGTTAATCTACACTTCAAGCAGTTGCAGTATTTAAAATACTATTTGAGGGCGTGATACGAGAAACTTGGAGAAATTCGGTCCTTATTCTACTGCATAAGAAAGGCTATACTACCCAATTTACAAATTACAGAGCCATTTCCCTGTTAAACCACATATACTTATTAGTTATTCACCAAGGTGATTACTCTGCGTTTGACCAACAAATTTGAATCGGCACAGCCGGTAGAACAGGCAAGTTTTAGGATTGGTTTCTCAACAATCAATTACATACACTGTGCACCAAGTGAGAAAATAGTGTACTTACTGAGCACAATAAACCCTTACTAGTAAGCTAGTAGCCTTTATAGACTACGAAAAGGCGTTAGATATGGTGGAACATTGGGCCGTAGAGGCATATACTTAACTTTGAGTAGAAAAGGGCTGAAGAAGAGAGAGATCGAATATTCGGATAATTCGAATGTAAGCCATAATGTACACGTAATGGCCACAACACTGGATAATATTTATTTACCAGACTAGATGACTCAGTGATAGTGCAATCAGATCTTCCCGCAAATACTTACTTCATCATCATCTCAGCCGAAAGACGTCCACTCCTGAACATAGGCCTCCTCCAATAATCGCCACAATTAGCGGTCCTGCGCCGTTTGCATCCAGCAGGCTTCCGCAACTTTTTCCAGGTCGTCGGTCCACTTTGTGAAGAGTCTGCTTACGTCCTACGAGCAATGTTCCCGCTCACTGCCACGTAAGTCTAGCAATTCTAATAGCTATGTCAGTTAACTTGTTTGTTATGCGGATCTCCTCAAACAAATTCTATAAATACTTACTTCAGTTTAAAGTTTAGCGTCATACTAATTATAATATGCACAAAATATGTACTATATTACTCGTATGTCGTTTCATATCATGAAACTTTAGGCTATTAAATACTCTTTTCGAGTTCGAATTCGCAATTCTAAACAAGTATGTCATACTTTACCTTATTACGTTAATTTTAAAGAAATTATTTATAAATATACTAGCTATGACCGCGGCTCCGCTCGCGTGGACTACTTAAAAAGCTTTGTTCTTGTGTGGAACCATAATTATTTTGCTAAAATAAAAGTAGCCTAAGTTATTCCTTATAACATCAGCTATCTGCCAGTGAAAGTCCCTTCAAAATCTGTCTAACCATATCAGAGATTAGCCGGACCAAGACAGACAGACAGACGGTACCGTGCATACTTTCATATGCATTTAGTAAGAACCTGTTATTTTGACATTACAAACAGACACTTCAATGTTATAATATGTATAGATAATTAGTGCCAGACATAGGAGGCCTCTGCCCACACCTCTACTGAAGCCGCGCCGCGCCTTGCGTACGTGTATCTCGTAAGTACATTACGGCCGACGGGTGTGTTTTTAGACTCGTATCTATTTACATATCTATAAAATAAAGACGTAAAGCGTCACAATAATTGATATTGTGTGTTCTTATAACTAACATTAATGTCTACTAATATTATTATTATCAGTTTATGGTTCAAGTGTTTGGGAGATTAGCCGGAACAAACAGACAGTTGATTACGCAATAAGTTTCAACTTTACTAACCAATCAATTGAAGAATGTGGTCGTATAATTAGAAACACTACCAACGGTCCTAGACATTATGTAAGATACTTCACCGCAATCGTTTTTATTTTGAAATTAAACAATCAATAGGACATCACTATGTTCAACCATTCATCATTTATTAGAAAAACAATATAAATCCCATTAAACAAGTGCAGTTTCAATGTTACATTACGGACAAACATTTAAATCAGTTTTAAGGGATGAACAATAATGGTCAACTAATTAGAAACAACGACAAAAAGTATAAAAAACAATATTTTTTTAAGTATTAGTAATTAGTATTTTTATTTACGAAATAGCTACTATCCACAGCCTACCAATAGTTATAATTAATATTTAGTGGCGTGTCCCTTATTTTCAATAACAGCACTGCAACGACGTCGCATTGATTCAATCAATTTCATACATTTTTCTAGGGGAATTGAAATCCATGCTTCAACAAATGCTTCATATAGTACATTTTGACTGGTGTTACGTGATCAGATCGCGACTTATTTGCATACGCGCAACAGTCCGAGCCAAGGTTCGGCCACTTTGGCACCCTCGGATGTTTTTGCAAAGCTTTCGCGGCTGAGTGCCTTAAGCGCTCGCCCCCAAGCCCGGTAAAGCTGTAAAAGCCGTAAAGGCTCCAGGGCCCCTAAGGCTATCAGTATAGTCAGTTCGAAAAAAAAAATTGTGTTACGTTTGTTTGAAACTCTCTTTTTAACAATATACCACAGATCTTCTATCGGGTTTAAATCCGGACTATTTGCTGGCCAGTCTAAAACGGATATACGCTGTTCGCTAAAGAAGCATTGACGCTATTGGCCGTGTGTTTAGCGTCATTGTCAGGCTGAAAGATCCAGGTTACAAGCAAAAGATCGTCCGAGTAGGGAGTCCGAGGTAACATGATACAATGTACTTTTGTTTCTATTATAGGAGATAGATGTTGCCTACCTGTTTAGGGCATTGTCCTATATATTATATGACATACTTAGATTGTGGCAAGAGAAATCCGTGACCAGATAGTGGTATATGTAGTTCGAAATTGGAACGAATTTTCTGTCATGGCCTACGATCAGAACGGCGATAATCTGTCTGTCTGTATGTCTGGATTTAACTTAAAAACGGCTTGCTCGATTTTGATGTAAGTTTGTACTCGGGAAGCATTTCCCAATTGATAGTTTAGTAAGGTTGAAACTTATTGCGTAATCAACAAGTGACCGCAGCCGCGGGCACTAATATTCATTAATATATGTAATGATTATAAGAACATAAGGTCTTTGATTCCGAGAATCTTATCAAAAAGATTTGCGACGCAATAAACGTCAGGACGGTCGAGTGGAGTAGGTTAGTAAGTACGATGACCCCGCGACCTCGCCTCACGTGATGTGATAACGTTATTATTCATTACACCAGTTACAAGTAACTCATCGACAAATTGCGCACCATCCGTTTCAACATATTGGGAGCGCGCTCTCTATGAAAAAGCGTTATAAATGTAGGTACTGTTTGTAATGCCAGAAAATGGTGCAGCTGCAAGCTGGAATGAATCATTAGTGTGGTGTGTCACAATATCACACCGTCGCGTGTCTCTGTCTCTACATTTGGCAGATATCCGTGTTTATTATGGTGTTCAGCGACGCGGGCGCCGCGCGGTGTCGTTAGACTTGGTCTAGTTCAACAAAATGACACTTGTATACAACTTTCTTTTTTTAATATAGGTACCATACTATTATAGATAATAGTAAATATACATAGTAAATATACATAGTATAATGTATGTATATTTTTATGTATAAGCTAAGTTTATTTAATAACTTTATTTATATTAACTGTTAATATCTAGTGAATAATAACGTGTAGTGGGTGTGGGTTACTGTGTGTATAGTACGGTACGTGTACTAAGGGATTAAATAACACCCTTTATAACATTGACTTTATTTACAGTTTACACACTAAATATAAACACCACGATACAAAAATATAATAATTACTTAGCGGAGCGAGAACGACGCCTAGCACTGTGAACAGCAGGAAGGTAATTTTATTCAAGGAAAAGGGTCGTCGGTTAACGCTTTGAAGGATCGGACCTATAATTAGACCTTGTCGACCTACACTACTCGTCCGCTCAGTTTTACAAACATATTTTACAGTTCCAAATAAACCTTCAGTAACAAAACATTAACATTAATAATCACTTAATCGCTCGGCTAGTCCCAAAAGACCTGAATTTTCTTCAAAAACTCAATCGCATAAGAGTCGCTGATGACATGCTAGAACGAGTCAATTCCGACCCAACATTCTTGAAACGCATTGTTACTGGTGACGAGACGTGGGTTTACGAGTTTGACATGCAAACTAGTCAACAAGCTTCGAAGTGGCGCCTTCCAAGTGAACCGAAACCGAAAAAACCACGCCAAAGTCGATCAAAAGTCAAAGTCATGTTGACTATTTTCTTTGTTTATCGCAGTGTTATGCACTCGGAATTCTTACCAGAATATCAAACGGTAAGTAAAATATATTATTTGAGCCTTATACGGCGTTTAAGAGAGCAAATTCGACGAAAGAGGCCAGATTTGTGGAAAGAAAATTCTTGGATTTTTCTCCCACTCGCACTTTATAAATATGCAGCGTACATCTTGTTAAGTCGTCGCCGATACGGGAATTCCCCGCGCAATCTGCCTAAATTCGAGGTTGATTTATGTCATTCTAATTCAAACAATATTACCTACACTACACAGTTAATGTTAATTTTATTTTATTCAATTATTATTTTATTTAATAATAGTTAAAAAAAGACATTTCAGCCCAGATTCTACACAATGCACTGTGCAATGCCTATGGCAATTATAAACTTCTTAGTTGAATTTAGTTGGCAAATTAGAGTCCAGATCAACAACAGATAAACAATGTCTAGAAAATTAGTTCTTGCTCGTATCTAAATATTAAAATATTAAACCCTAAATGTTAAAATATTGATTTAAAGTTATAACATTATCACGTCTTTTTAAATCATTTACTACTGTTGTATTGAAAATTCAATGCGTACTATTTTTTTTAGAATTATTATAAAAATACGATTTTGCTAGTGTATTGTACGATCCCCAAAAGTAATCTGGCTACATAAGGCTACATCTGCCTTTTTCTCAAATCTGATACATGCTTCATGCATGCAATAGTAGATATATAATATATGGGGATTGTGACAATGGCACATATATGTTTATTAATGTAGATAAAACCAAATAAATGTTTTTAAGGTATAGGTAAATCAAACGACAAAGGTCGTCGTCCTTTAGTAAGAAGACGGGAACACATTGGTCGGGAGATGGATCAACAACTTCATGGTACGAAAAAGATAAGGCATAGATTAACTTTTTAGTTCGTGACGAGATGAAGGTTACCTTAAAACTGTGACTCCGAAGCTCTGCGCGTGTGGTTCTGTAGTGGAAAGCAGAGAATTACATTGACCAGCTCCTCAGAACACTCACCATGATACAGATGGTAGAACACGCTCAGTGAGGCGATGTTCCTGCGCAACTAAAGCGGCTCTTTGTATTTGCTAACGTCTGCATCATTAACAATTCAGACAGCCCGTATCTGCAACCTGTCCAAAGCATCGAGGAGGTATTTTGCGGATTCATCCCAGAGTTGTGAACCGTATTCCATACACAGCCGAACTTGTGCCTTGTGAAGCCTGTACCTGTGCCCAATGACGTACCTAGGTAACCAAAGGCCCTGGTGCAAAATAACTATTGGGGCCCTATTTAAACTGATGAATATATATAAATATTTTAAAGATGGTATCCATATGTGGTTTAGATTCCTCCAATTCGTACTGAGCGTTTTGCTTCAACTTTTGTAATGCGGACGGCCAGGGAATGAAATGCCTTAGTGGCGTCTTTGTTTCCTGACAGGTACACCTGGGTGTCTTTAAGTCAAGAGTGAACAGGTATTTTCTAGGCAAGCATCTTTCACCGTCGGCCGCATCGTTGCTTACCATCAGGTGAGATCGCGGCCAAATGCTTGCTTATCATGCGTAAAAAAAAAGCAGCTGTGAAGAGTTTAAGAACTGCCGGAACCGGAATGGAAGACGAAAGTAACGTAGTAGGTAGATAATTTTAAAAATAACGACGTAGATTACAATTAATAATGTAGGTAATAGGTAATAAAATGAAGTAGAAAAGATGAAAGGGCTTATTAATGAACGTCTGATCTACCAGCTAATAATAAAATAAGCTATTTTTATAATCTTTTCTTAGCTTTATTTTTTGCAAAAGTATTAATGATTTCGGTTAAATCCAGGCTTGGTGTGGCTTTGTTTTCAATTGCTATTAGCGATAAATGTGGGAGTCGAGCTTGGCCCACACTATTTCTTCAATATGTCTTTATTATTTTTAATTTGCTAAATGATCGTTCAGCTGCTGCAGAAGTGACAGGAATTATATAGAATAATAACATTGCTGTAAATACTTCCGTAAGGTCACATTCTAGCACTCCATATTTGCGCATTATTTCCTTACATAATTGGTGAACAGTCCATGCCTGGGTTAATTCAGATAGAACTAGGTGGTAAATATTAAGAAATTATGGGAAAAAGTTGGGGCCTATTATATCTGAATATTTACTTTGGAACTGGTCACACTTTTTTAATAAAGTTGCTTCATCTACATCTAGTAAAAAAGTTGGTATTAGAAAGTTGAATCTTTGACAGACTGCACTCATATCAGTAAAACGTGTATTTAATTGAGCTATTATTGTGTCTAGTACATTATTGACACTTGAAATTTTGATATTTCGTTTAAAATATTGGTCCAAAACCGAATATTTAATTAAAAATACAATTAAATTATTTTTCAATTATTTTTCCAGACATGAAAAAGGAGAAAACAAAAATAAAATCTTAGCCTAGCTTGTGAAGTATCGTCGTCTAGAACCAAGCAGCTTGTTCTTGACTAGACTAGGGTGTAAGCTTCTTGTCTAGAACTCATTGAGTAGAGTACAAATATATTTTTTATCTTTAAAAATAAACAAATGGGGGGGCCGTCAGTTGTCAGTTTTAGACCATTTTTATTACTAGGTCTATCTGAAAAACTAAACTTGTTAGGAATTTGGATTTTCTGTATATTATGCACTATATCATGTACTTTAAGGTAGATTGTCTAGCTTATGGCGGGAAAATTAAATTTTAACCATTTTTTCCGTTTTTGCAGGAACACCGGGTTGCTATTGTAAATAGCAGTGGGATTTGTGAGAATCCTTAATTATTATTCACGTTATTTCATAGAGATATTTACCACAAAGCACGTGATTGCATAATTAAGATCTTAAATCACTTAATTCATCAGTTTTACGGGTTTTCGATTAATTCGTTTAAACCGGTGCATAACAGATAAATAAATATCTATGAAACATAGTCAAGAATTATTTAAGATTATCGCAAATTCTACTCTCATTACAATAGTTAAGTACCTGGTTTAGCTCCAAAACAAAAAAAAACCGTCCTAAATTTAAATTTCCCGCCACAAGCGAGATGTTGCACCTTAACAACAAATAATGAAAACGCCTATTGGTAATGTAGTTTGTATATAAGCTGTGACCAAAATAAACAAAAAAAAATTCTTTCACGGTTTTTTTACGGAACCCTCTGTTTGCAAGTCTGACTCGCACTTGCCCGCTTTTTGGATTTACCTAACCCCTTTTTAATAAATCGGCAAAGTCTAGATTGGGTAAATATCTAATTATTCCGAAATCTGTTAGCCATTATAATAGCTTCCGTTTATTCTTGCCCTAACGCGCTAAATCTGACGGGGAATCCTTCAAGTTAGCAAAACTGCATAAACAACAGAAAGAATTCAGGGGAATTCCCTACAAGTTATGAATTTATTTCCACTGAGCTGCCACAATTAAACTCGTGTTGCTATCTGTTATATTTATATTCTTAGGATGGGAGAAATTTGAGAATGTTTGAGGTTTTGCTCGTCAGGGTCCGAGGGCCCCCTGAGCTTGAGGGCCCCGGTGCACGGCACCGCCTAGCCCTCGGATAGCTACGCCACTGCCTGTGCCTGTTCAGGATTCCGAGTCTCCGAAATGTAGTAGGGATGACACTTTCGACTTTGTAGCATGTTATTTGAACGAATAGTTTGGGATATAATGTAAAATTAAAATAAGTCAACACCCCGCTCGGGCCCTATGACTATAAATGTAGCGGTGCGAACAAACTGTGTGAGTTGTGACGCATTACCCTGGCCGTCCGATATAAATATTGTCTATAATGAAGTATTATAAATTATCAATCAGCCATTTCTTTTAAATTTTACGCGGGTGAAGCCGCGGTCACAGCTAGTATCACATACAGGTGAGCGGTATGATGTTGAAAAACGAATGGGATATGGAGGAAAAGTACATTAAATATTGAAGATATAAAGTTTTATTTAAAGAAAACATTCTTTGGATTTTAAAAATAAGAATACTAAATTCACAGATTTTTTAAAAAGCTAATTGAGCCGGGAATCGAATCAACTAAAAATGAAAAAAAAAACGACATTCACTACGTTATTGTGTCAGTCGATAGTCTATGATAAAGATAAAATCTCTGAAATAAACATTGTTGTAACTCACAATTGAAGAAGACAATTAAATTTAACAATTCGTACATATCAAACTTTTTTTTCGAACTGACTATACTACTGGCCTTAAGGGCCCTGGAGTAATTTGGAGTTTTGACAGCTTCACCGAGCTTGGGGGCGAGCGCGGAAGGTACTCAGCCGTGAAAGCGAGGCGACAAACTCAGGGGTGCCAAAGTGGCCGACCCTCGGCTTGGGCTGTTGCCGTATATCCAAATAAGTCGCGATATAATTTCCTATCTGTAAAATTAGATCTAACGATATAAACAATACATGTTTCTGACTTCAGGGAGTAAGGAAGAAACATGCGTATAAGCATTAGTATATTTTGGTCTAACTCTCTAGCCAAAAAAAAAAGTTCCTTATAGAACCGATGTACCTGAGTGGAGTGCATGTGTGAAGTGCTGTGTCAATAGCTAGTGAATGCAGTGTCACTATCGCGCGAGCGGCTGCTGGCTCAAGGGCTCCATACCGGGGGAATGGACCTAGACTTGAGTCGCCAGCAGCACAGTTTTAATACAAAAAAATAGACATAAATTAGTCATTTAGACTAATTTTAGACGAAGTTATTTAAACTTTTCATAAGACAATAAAAGTTTTTTAGGTAATAGTGTTAGGTTCTACAATAAGATCCCGTAGCACATTACTGATTTGCTAGACAATGAGTTTAAGAACCATGTCAAGTAGGTATTACTTTCAAAGATTATTATAGGATGGATCATTATGCGAATGATAGTGATGTCTGAAAGTGACTCCCTCTCTGTGCAGCCACTAAATTAAAAATATCGTAATGATTATTAACTGTAAAAATAATTTGTACAGTTGGGAAAAAAAGTAAAAAAAAGGTGCGATTCACACACGATAGATGTGAAACTTCATTTTAAAAGACATTTTCTATTTTATTAAAACAGTGTGCAATATACATACACACCGACATTTACTCTCTCGCTCTGGCTCACACAAAGAGGAGAGACCGATAATGCGCGTTAAATGTTTAACATTTAACGCTTGGAAGTCGCATAAGAAGTCCGATAAAGTTTGTTGCCGGTTCTTCTCGATGATTGGGATATTTGTCCGAATCGGTGGTAGTAGAGTTTGACGCTCATACTGTGCCTTCTCAGGGCCTAAATTGAATAACATATTTTTTCATTTTGATGAAATGTATTTTTTTATACCAAAGTGTAGCAAACCACATGAACCAGACCCACCTGATGGTAAATGGTTACCGTCGCCTATGGACAGCTGCAACCCCAGGGGCTTTATAGTCATAGTTAATTTAATATATACATTCAAATAGATTTGTTTTATTATTTTTATAAGTAGTTAATGTCCAGCAATAGTTTTATTATTGAAACAGTATAAATACAGTAGAAAATGATTTGTTGAGATGATGATATAAGGCGACTGCATACATTTTATTATGCAGCACCGGGTCTGGGTTCCAGAACTTTCTCCCTGCAGTAAGTATACTGTACCACTGTGTTACTAAAATTACTACTACGTGAATTGGTATGTTGAATATTTTTGCATAATGATTTAAATCATTTCTAAAGAGCTGACAATGAAGCAAAAAAAAAAAACGATTTTGATTTGAACTCGATTTATTATATGTTTTGAAATAAAATATTGACAGTGACAATTGTTTTTGCACCACCTATTAAAAAAATGTGGAAAAAGGAAACGCGAAACATGTTCAGTCCTGTTACTATGCCGATACAAGTTGGTTAACATTAACATACTCCGTGTGCAATGTACCTACATAATGCATAAACATAAAGCGGGTAACTCTCGCTACAAATCCAGTTCATAGATATATTGTACCTAACAACAAGTCACATTCATACAAATAAACTTATTTATTTACAACAATTGTAATGTTACTGTACAATTGAAGAGAATTAGGTATCTATTTTCTTCGTGATATTTACAATCGGGTAGGTATATCAACCTGCTTTGAGGGCGCGCTCACCGCAGCTTCAATCAAGTGTGTCGGTGCGACGGCGGCCGGCGGCGGGGGGGGGGGGAGCGGGGGGAGCAACCGAAACGATGGTTCTAGAATGTTCCCATCGATTAAACTGTGATTACTCAGAGGTTAACAGAATTCAGAAAATACCAAAGAAACAGCTAATATTTTAACCAGGAATTACGAACATTGAAAAGTTTTTTTTTCCACAAGTTTAAGTATTGTATTTCTTATAAAAACTCGTAAATTCTATCATCAAATTCAGCGCAGTGGACTCAAGTGATAATCGAGTGATTTAGAGTTATTCGATGTACGTCGGTGTAAAGCAAACGGTTATAGCGCGGCGTCACGGCAACAGCAAGCACCCTTCACTTGTTTCACATCTGCAAAGTATTAGAGTACCTCGAACTGGAACTCGAACTCCCCGCGGGTTCTACTGTAGTAGAACTTTAGTATATCAACAAAACACATCAGTCTAGTTGTTGCCGAGACCTGAACGAAACACGTCAACATCGAATTCAGTTCAAGTTTTAATGATAACACTAATTTTATTAATAACGTGAGACTCGGGTTGACTGGTGAACCCCGCGTGTTACACAAATGAAGTTCAAGAGAATTGTATCGGTGTTGGATCCCACTATTTCTTCTTCGGTTTCTTGGGATTGCGCGAGCGACTCTTGGCCTTGCAGAGCGGACAGATGGGCGCGTTGCGGTGGATCTGCTGGTGACACGACAAGCAGGACTTCATCGGAGGAGGCTGCTGCCTGTCGATCAATACGTGATAAGCTTACCTTATTGCCTATATCAAAATCAATCCAACTACTCCTGAGTTGTAAGAGAGACAAAGTTTTAATCTGCAGTAAACTGGTACGAATCCGCCGTAGACGTTTTAAGAAACGCTCCCTAATGACTGGCCTAAATGCGTCCGGTAGAAAACACCTAATTGTTTATGCGCTCTTTAGTAAACGTTACATTTCTTTATAAAAAATGTACTTTAATGAATTAATATAAACGGCAGGCAAATTATTGTAAGGAATAAGGAACGAGCTTTAATTGAAGTGCATGGACTGAATGTCACTGGTTCACTTTTATAAATATATATTAGTGTGGCTTGTGTTTATCAGTTCGTGTTTGGCGATCCCCACCGGCTGGGTTCAAACGTTCAACGGATTAGATTCCTCCCATATTGTTCATATAGTCTGTTCAACAAGTCTACAGTGGTGTTCATTCTTGATAAGCCTCCCAAAAATATTTAATTGAATATTTTATAGCATTTTTTGGGATATTTCACTTTTTGTTCACTTTAATAAATAATAATAAAGAAATTAAAACACTTTTATTATGCAATCTTTTTAAGAAGTTTTTTTCTCGGTCTGATTACTCTGTTAGACATAAGGACCTTAAGCCTCAGACGGCTTTTACAACATCACCGGGCTCGGGGGCAAGCGCTTAAGGAACTCACTCACCCGCGATAGCGTAACAACAAGCTCCAAGGATGCCAAACTGGCTGAACTTTGGCTTAGGCTGTTACCGTTGTTGCAAATAAGTCGTAATCTAACTTATTTCCTGTCCGTAATCCGAAGAAAATGTGTGTGCAGTCCACACGTGTAAGAAATGAAATCTTCAAAAAATCTTTTTAAATATCGTAAAAATCGGCAGGATTCGAAGTATCGACCACTCGTGCGTACTGCGTATGAAGTCTGGTCTGAGACCAATCCGACGACGATCACAATCATGACAATTAGGACTTGCATTAACCGTGCATAATGATAATGTATTCTATCTCATTCTCTCGTAGGCTAAATCCTATAGATGTATATGCTTGTCTCTCTTTGATGTCTCTTTTTCGTTCGAGTTTCAAATCACATTAATATATTGTGACATATATTTACTCTAATAATATTATTTGTGTTTCAATAAAAATTAATGACATTATCTATTTTGAACATTTAATTATTTTTATGGGCAATATATTATGTCATAATTTGTTGTAATGAGCATAAATTCTTATTTTATATTTTCTTTATTAATTTGTACGCCACAAACGGTAGACTACGATGGTACTGTTTTTCTAACTTAAGACCTGTAATTACCATATTGAGACAAATAAATACATATATTGTATTGTATTGTTAAACAAGTTTTCACTTCGTATAGTAGAGATGCAATGTCACTGTATCGCGCGCTCAAGGGCTTCATGCCGGAGGAACGGACCTATTAACCTAGGCTTGAGTTGAGTAGGAGACACTCGTAGTTAGACGCATCAGGATGTTAGGCCTCATTGTGGCCCTTGAGAAAACCGAGGCCTTTCTTTTTTATGGGCCTCGGCACGGACCACAACCTGGGGCAAGTGTGTCCTGGTAGACGGTATTCGAACCCAGGTTGGGGCCTACTTGGACCTCATCCTGGATGGGAGGTGGCGGTTCGAGTCTCATTTTCGTGGGCTCGGACCGCAGATAGTTGGAGCTTCGGCGGCACTCGGCCGGTTTCCCCCTAATCGGAGACGACCGGGTGCGAGTCGTGCGGAGACCGCACTCGACCAGGGAATCGATCAATTTTGTTAAGTACAAACATAAGAAGGGCTCCAAGAAGCTGCAAATTTATAGGACAATTTTTTTAACTTTTATGTAGGCATTTGTAAAACAGAGGTAGGACAAAACCTGTTAGTTAAATATTTGGAATATGTTGGAAAAATCTTTAAAAACCATTGGTATACATTTTTCTAGAATTTATTCGTAATTCAATGAGCTATTGATCACATAATAGGTCTTTACCTATGAAATTGCCGTTCTGCAGTACTGGTCATTTCAAATCAAAATAATTTTTGTTTGGCTAAGAATTCTAATTTCAAATTAATTTTATTTTAAAAACATGGAACTCTTTTTCCAAAAGTAGTCATTTGTTTATTGATTAGTGTTACATTTTCATCGCATTTAAATCTTTTTTGTCATCATCGATACGCTAAAAATTCGAGTAATTATGGAATATGAGTACCGTCTTGGCAGTAACGCGGCACAAGCGGCACGCAACATCAACGATGTTTACGGAGCTAACACTACAAACCAACGCACCACCTGTTATTAGTTTGCTCGCTTCCGTTCTGGGAATTTCGACCTGAAAAATGAACCTCGCGGTCGTCCGAAGACTTTGGTCGACAATGACGAATTAAAGGCGATTGTGGAAGCTGATGATACACAATCTACGGCTGAATTAGTAGCAGCTTTCGACGTTAGCGTCAAAATAATATTGGTCCATTTGCGTCAAATTGGCAAGGTAAAAAAGCTTGACAAATGGGTGCCCCACGAACTCAATGATCGCCAGCGCGAAGTACGCGTCAAGACGTGCCTTGCACTGCTCAACAGACACACAAATGAAGGAATTTTGAACCGCATTGTTACCTGCGATGAAAAATGGATTCTGTTTGATAACCGCAAGCGCTCAGCAAGTTGGTTGGATCCTGGTTCAGCACCTAAACAATGCCCTAAACGAAAACTTACCCCTAGAAAAGTGATGGTCACTGTTTAGTGGTCTAGTGCCGGTGTGATTCATCACAGCTTCTTAACAAACGGGGTGAGCATTACTGCAGAAGTGTACTGTGAAGAACTGAACACAATGATGGAGAAGCTGGCACATCTCCAACCAGCATTGGTCAATCGCTCGTTTCCGCTGCTCCTGCACGACAACGCGCGACCTCATACTGCACAACAGACGGTCTCCAAGTTGCAAGAACTGGGGTTGGAAGTTCTCCGTCATCCGCCCTACTCACCAGACCTTGCGCCTACAGACTACTACTTTTTCCAGAATTTGGATAACTCATTGGCGGGAAAAAAAATCAATACCCGAGAGGCAGTACAAAATGCCTTTGAAGAATTTGTTGCCTCCCGTCCAGCTGATTTCTTTAAGAAGGGCATCAATAAACTGCCACTGCGCTGGCAAAGATGCATTGATTGCATGGGTGATTACTTCGATTAATACAAATAAAAAATACATGAAAAAACATCGTTCAAATTTTTTCATACAAAACGGCAATTTCATAGGTAAAGACCGAATATTTAGAAGCTTCATCAAGAATTAACACCAGTTGGAACGTGTTGATCATACTATTATTGAAAACTCAGTAAATAAATGATATTCTCGTAAAAAAATATGATTATATACAAATTTATTTTATGTTCAATACTTAATAAGAAAATACTTGAGTAGAAATCAACTCATAAATAATCATAACCAAGTTTCTGTTGTCAGTAGTAAGCAACAAAAAAATAAGCAAAAAAAAAAAAAAAAATTAAATGATTTGATAGGAGGCAGAGGAGAAGGGTTCAAGAGAGTGAGTGGTCTGTAAAAAATAAAAAGTAAATCATAATCGAACCTTAGCGAGACGGTAATGAAATCTTGGTCGAGTGCAGACCTGAACGCGGGCGGCGGAGGCGGAGGCTTGCGCGGCGCGCTCGGCGCTGCGAACGAGCTCGCGGCACACCTCGCGCCCGCTGACCCCACCGACCCCAGCGACCCCACCGACCCCACAGACCCCACCGACCCCGCAGACCACGGGAACCGGCTGTAACACACCAGAGCCCAGAATGTACTATTTCTAGACTTTCTTTCGAAAGATAGTAACTAAGTTAGTCATAAGAGTCCCTTGCTTGTAGGAGACTCTCAAACAATTCATCATTTCACTTAAAAATGTCTTTTTTCAATTTTGTTTATTACTTTCTTATTGTTAAAGTTCCAAGAGGATAATATAATAACCTTCAAATACGTCGCAAGGTACAACCAATATATGGTGGTGGTGGTTACCATGCAATCAACTTGTGATTGTCATAGACAACTATGGCAGGACGGATTTGTTCGCATCTAAATATTTCTATTGTGTAAATAATTCACCAAACAATTAACAACAATATTCGATTGTATCCAATAATCCAATGTTGAATCGAAATATAGATTTACCTTAATTTAAAAAGAAGGCGATCGGTTTTCAGTTGGTTGGTAGTTTAAGCATGAAATTAAGTAGCAGCATTATATCCCAAATGTTATTAAAATATCCTGCACCAGCACTCGAATGCTGACGTTCCAATTCACAGAAGACAGGGTACTACAAGGATGTCTCGTGAGATATGTATCCGACGATCTCAGTGAGATTGCACTCACTTCTTTATTTTCTATCTGACCACACTGTTAGCCGTAATGGCCCTGAAGCGTCAGACGGCCTTTACAGCTTCACCGGGATTGGGAACGAGCGCTAAAGACACTCACTCCTTGTGTGATACGCCTTATATTACGACACGCTAAGCCAAGTGAGAAAAGTGGCTCACACGTGCAGCTGCCGGAACACAACTACGAGTGCTTGGCAACAGATTTCCAACTTGAGAGTGGTGACTAGTCAGGCAGACATTACAAAATACTCTACCACCTTGCTATGGATTCATCACAATGTTCTGTTTCCTTTGGGACAGTTGGACCATGGTCATTATGCCTCTTTTGACTTAACGTTACCTTGGCTTACAGGACAGTCATTTTGTGCATATTAAGTCAATGAAGATGTTAGAAATGGTAGAACTTCTTTGTAATTGATATCTTGTAATGTCCTTTAAACCTGTTGGCACGTGCCTATTGGTGCGTTGCGCCCGAAGTGTTTATCAAAAATGTTGAATATCTGACTTGTATATAAATTGAACTAGATAGGGATATGGATTGAATACTGACTCGGGCGTGACAGGACTGCCCTCCTCTTCGTGCAGGTCCGGCAACCGGTCGAGGCCGAGGTACTGCCGGCGCAGTAGGTCCACCTCGGCCTTCAGCGGACGGTAGTCCTCGTGCAAACGCGACGCGTTCGACAGCTTCCGGCCCATACTCTCTTCGGTTTGTTTTATCACCGTCTCCATCTGTAAACATTGTACGCGTGCGTTTGCATCATACCACAAAGAAAAAAACGCTCAAAAACAACAATCACAAAAGAAAACCTTGGATCGCCTGTCATAGACGCACGTTCACGCTAAACCGTGAGGTACCAAATAAAGAAATGTACTTACCAATTCAGCCAACGGGAACTCCCTAAATGTTGGTCTCGCTTGTATTCGACTGATAATGATGTCTTGAAGCGATTTATAATGTGATGCGATTCATAACATTTAAAAGTTCTTATTATTCTCTTATACCAACGGAAGACGATATGTGTTTAAAATGTGACAGACTACGCGGACGGAACTAGCGCCGTCGACCATTCAGTCCGTTGGTTATTTCAGTAGACAGAATTGGTCGACTGGCTCATACTATCTCCATAAATGGCCCCTTGGATTTGATGTGTACGAAAAAAAATCAAGAGCGGCGAAAACACAGTGTAAACTTTATCAGATTAGCTCACGGCGACCGCGACTGTCGGCAGAGTCTCGCGGCGCTCGCTGTCGCTTTTAAACTATCTATGAAGTGCAGTACAGTATAATATTTCTGTAATAAGTATATTATAAGCAATTACTAACTTTTTCCCAACTTAAGATTACTCATAAATTAAGATATAGTTTTATAGTTACATAACATCTGATAAAAATAGATTGTTTGTGCAGCTCCGTACACGTGACAAAATTCAAACTTATTTAAAAGGGAAACGCGGATAGCCTAAACTGTGTATATATACAACGTATACCTATATTTCTCATTCTCTCTACGTTATATCTTTCATGTAACGAAACGTGCCTTAACGTGACGCTTCCTTGAAATTTCGCTCACTATTCTCTCCCAATTACCGATTAGCAACCTAGGAAATTTCACTTCAAAAAATTAATTATCTTCTAACCTATATATCTATTTTTGTGTGTTATTAATTTTTAGCATCGATAATATCACGAGCTAGTTTGCTATAGTCCGACGATTTCGTACGCGACCGTCAGACATTGGCGGGGACGACGTAGTACGTCATTACGTCACTACACTACAGTTATACATGTATAAAGCAAACAAACAGTATTTTGTCTCGGCAGTGGTCTTGAAATGATTACCTACGGCCACTAGGTAGATAAACATGCACTAGCCCTGTCCTCCGACTTTAATTCTATAATAAATTATCATTATTATCTTTTCACCAAAATATATTACTGCAAATGTAAGTTTTTATTTAAATTATATCTACTTGGGTTTTATTTCTAGTATCAAAAGTAATTGTGAGTTTAGTAAGAAGGAAATGTACATTGTTTTTAAATAAAAAATTATAATTTATTGCTTAGTTTAATATATCAAAAATAATTTTAAATTCTAGTAAATAGATGTAGATAGTCGGTTACTGAATCGCACGATCGGTTGCTTGGTTCAAGGGCTCTACGCCGGAGGAACCGACCTAGGTTTGAGTTGCCGCCCGCCGAGAGCGAAGTTAACCGCCCGTTCCCTGCGGAGGAAACGGAGGAAACGTGGGCGCGACCGCGCTAACTTTCTATGGTCGTTTGTGCGCGTATTGTAGTACGCGTTGGCTGCCTCGATATCGTCATCGGGATCGGTAAAGATGTTCCGCGGTCGGCGTTTTGACTTCGGGGCGTTTGGGACTGGGGTGTAATTTGCGGCTGCTATCACTAATGGGTTCGGGTGATTCGACGCTGTGTCGAAATAGTATCTCGCTAGGAATTTAACACATGATTCGATCGAAGGAAATTCCATATCTCTATGGAGGTCAACGTTCAGAACGTACCATGGGGCATCGACAAGGTCACGTAAAAATTTGTTTTAGCTTCTTTGAACCCGAGTAAAATTATACTTGGATATATGTGCGAATGCAGTTCAAATATTAGGTCTTTGACCAACTTTGGTCAACCTATGAAATTGCCGTTTTGTATGAAAAAATTTAAACGATGTTTTTTCGTGTATTTTTTATTTGTATTAATCGAAGTAATCACCCATGCAATCAATGCATCTTTGCCAGCGCAGGGACAGTTTATTGATGCCCTTCTTAAAGAAAACAGCTGGACGGGAGGCAACAAATTCTTCAAAGGCATTTTGTACTGCCTTTCGGGTATTGAATTTTTTTCCCGCCAAAGAGTTATCCAAATTCTGGAAAAAGTAGTAGTCTGTAGGCGCAAGGTCTGATGAGTAGGGCGGATGACGGAGAACATCCAACCCCAGTTCTTGCAACTTGGAGACCGTCTGTTGTGCAGTATGAGGTCGCGCGTTGTCGTGCAGGAGCAGCGGAGACGAGCGATTGACCAATGCTGGTTGGAGATGTCCCAGCTTCTCCATCATTGTGTTCAGTTCTTCACAGTACACATCTGCAGTAATGCTCACCCTGTTTGTTAAGAAGCTGTGATGAATCACACCGGCGCTAGACCACCAAACAGTGACCATCAGTTTTCTAGGGGTAAGTTTTAGTTTAGGGCATTGTTTAGGTGCTGAACCAGGATCCAACCAACTTGCTGAGCGCTTGCGGTTATCAAACAGAATCGATTTTTCATCGCAGTTAACAATGCGGTTCAAAATTCCTTCATTTGTGTGTCTGTTGAGCAGTGCAAGGCACGTCTTGACGCGTACTTCGCGCTGGCGATCATTGAGTTCGTGAAACACCCATTTGTCAAGCTTTTTTACCTTGCCAATTTGACGCAAATGGACCAATATTGTTTTGACGCTAACGTCGAAAGCTGCTGCTAATTCAGCCGTAGATTGTGTATCATCAGCTTCCACAATCGCCTTTAATTCGTCATTGTCGACCAAAGTCTTCGGACGACCGCGAGGTTCATTTTTCAGGTCGAAATTCCCAGAACGGAAGCGAGCAAACCAATAACAGGTGGTGCGTTGGTTTGTAGTGTTAGCTCCGTAAACATCGTTGATGTTGCGTGCCGCTTGTGCCGCGTTACTGCCACGACGGTACTCATATTCCATAATTACTCGAATTTTTAGCGTATCCATGATGACAAAAAAGATTTAAATGCGATGAAAATGTAACACTAATCAATAAACAAATGACTACTTTTGGAAAAAGAGTTCCATGTTTTTAAAATAAAATTAATTTGAAATTAGAATTCTTAGCCAAACAAAAATTATTTTGATTTGAAATGGCCAGTACTGCAGAACGGCAATTTCATAGGTAAAGACCTATTATATGGTAAGATCGGGCGGACACATGTCTTGTATAATGTAAGCTTATGTCTCTGGAATATTTTGCTTACCGAGAGTAATAGAGGATGCAAATGGCCCAGGACCATGGCAGCCCTGTTCCAGACTGTCGCCACATAGGAAGGTCGCGCACGAACTTGTTGGATTATAGTAGAGCGTCGTAATTTAATTATGAATGAAACATTTTTTTATGTATGAAGTTTACATAATTAATTAGAGTATGATAAAACAATCACGACTTCGAAATATAGGTTTCATACAGGAACATATTTATAAAATTAAATTCGTATAAATATGAATGGTGAGTGCGGGACGCGCCGCGCGGGCTGCATCATAGCAGTTCTACTGACAAGCCAAACAAACATAACAAAACATTAGAACTGTTCGAGTTCCAACAATAGCCCGCTTTAGAATATTCCCTCGTTACACAAACAAACACAGCGCAGTTTACTAATGTGTTTCAGATTTATATAATACTAGCTAGCTTTTGCCCGCTGCGGTCACTTCGCTGAGCGCCAATCATTAAACTTTAGAAATAATTAATAAATAAAAAGTATCCTATAACCTATTCCACGGTTTAATCGACTTCTATGCCAAATTTCATTACGATCCGTCGAACGTTCATGCATGATTGAAGAATAAACATTGAAACAGATATATTTTCATATTAATAACATATTTTTTTAGCCTTTGCCGCGATTTCGTTTACGTTGCTTTTGAAATGAAAAGACTCGCACCCAACCTGTTCTAAACTTATTGTACTATTATAGATAACAACTCACCTAAGTGTCATCGCAATCAAATCAATGTTTTACGAACACATAGAGGACAAATAAACATTCATTTTTTATATATATAGACCAGCCTTATACCCGATGAGATTTCCTATTGGCCACATTTCAAGAACCCCCTATTAACAACCATTTAACACTTGGGGGATAAATATTATAAATTTTTAATAGTGCTGATCTGGGAATTCCCATGCTAAATTTCATGCTTCTAGAATAACCAGTTCAAAGTCTACATTGTCTATAAGCCAGTCTTAAGACTTCTAAATAGATAATTTTTTAAACTATTGATATCATATTACTACACTTTCCAAATTGATACACAAGGTTTCACTGCAATATTTATTATGAATTTCCTTTTGTCAAAAACATATTTTCAATTATTGAATAGTTCTTTGGCCTCAAAATAATTGCCATACAAAATATATATATTTTGTAGAATACCATTTACATGGGCAGTAAATTATGGAACTAGTTTAACCAAGACTTATGCTGTAAGTAAGATGTTTATGTTCTATGGATGCCTGAATGATTATTCATTGATTCATTACCTGTGTGTGATGGCACACACCACTGGTTACAACTAGTTAATGTTCATTTCAACATCACGATTCTTCAACATTCAACAACAATGTTGCAGGACAATTCCCTGTCCTATCAAGCCAGTTAGATTACATTAACCTTTTAATCATGGTTCATAGTAAATTTAATTTCAATATATTATAAAATATACACACCGCATTAATATCAGCATGTATCTGTCGCAACTCTTCCACATGGCTCATTTTCTCTTGTTGCAATAGCTCCATTTCACGCTTGTACTGTGCGAGACACCGACCCTCCTGATCACCACTTCGCACCTCATTCATTATGCTCCGTTTTAATCTCTCCAGTGATATTGTTTTATTTCTTAAAGAGCAATAATAGCACAAATAAAACAAATTGATATTACACACTGCTGATATTCATAAATTTTTTAAGCAAATACACATAGTGTATGAAATGGTCTATGCATCAGCAGAAATATAACAGAATAGATATTTACAATGATTTTCAATCAAATGTAGAAGTTAAATTGGATGGTAAAGCCCTACCAAGTACCTACAGAGTACAACTTCCAATATGTACTTCAAGAATGCTTCAAGTGTTAATATCTTTACTCAGACTAAACAATACAATGTTTATTTCATGGGAGTGAAGTAATCTGAAGGGATACCAAATAGCAAAGGGATACCATTTCACCCGCAGTATTCGCGAGCCGAGGTTGAGAGCGCATGTCACTCTTTAATATTTAATTAAAAAGTAATTATGCCATACTGCTTAAAAAAATGTTTGTTGGGATTTTACATATTCTAATAAATAATAATAAATAAATTCTTTATTGAGTCACTCATAATACATAGCATCAGTGTAGCTCTGGTTCCTAAACTAGGTTAGCCTGTATTTCAGGAACCAGGACAAATTCTGGTTATACTATGCACACAATCACAAACTTATACTACTGCTACGTAACAGATAGCTTAAGACGGCTAAACCTGTTTGCACTATGCGCGATGTCTATTTAGTGCATTTAGTGTTTAGTGCACAGTATTTAGTGTATAAAGAACTACCTTTCATCATTATATCATCAGCCCTAATTACCAAACAGATTACAAGCAGTAATGTTTTTTTTTTAAAGGGTTTTCATCCGGATCATACCAGTTACTAATATCTCAGTTACTTCCATCGAAAAATGTTTTTTACTTGTGAAACATGGTTTTTGTGGATTTACAGAAATTGTTAAATTTTCTGTATTATTTAAAAGTTATATATTGTCTATTTGTGGTTGTTTAACTGTTTTTGTAGAAATACTTATGAATACCGTTATTTTTGAAACACAAACACTACTATCGATGGACAATAAATGTATCCCATTTGTGGCCCTTGTTCTTGAATTGGAATTGAATTAAATTGTAAAAAAAACTAATTTACCTACCTACTTACCAGTACAAACACTGTAATTATTAAAAACATAGATCTCATTTCAATCATTTCGCAATATCAAAAATAAACAAATAATTCCACCGGTCGTCATTTTTACGAGATAAAATTGATATAATATTTACATGATTATATCAGTGAGTCATTATTGTACGAAATATTTATATAATTTACAAAACACGGCCACAAAATACAATAAAAAAAAAAAATCAGGACAAACGATATCAAGTATTTATTGATCGAGTCTACAGGTGCGAAGGCATTTTGTTCAAATATGTACTTTGCTTGTATACCTGATCTCCTTCATTGCCTCCAACTTATGATATATTTCACGTTCGTTTTCAGCTGTCATTTCTGTTTTACTATTATCACAAAAACAGCTAAGTAGAAAATATCAAAATTTACGACGACAAAAAACTTGTAGGAGTACCATCAGTACCACAAACGCACAGACGTACTAGACATGCAGCGAATACCATCCAGTGCTGCCAGACTAAGATTTCAAAATTAAGGATATAAGGGCAAAAAACTCAGGAGACTAATTTAAAAAATCAGGAGGTAAATAAAATACTTACTGCTTTTGTTTATTTTACTTTCATTGTTTTCTTTATTTTATTGATAAAATTTGACAATTAATTGTTGCAGTATTTTTTTGCTAACTTGAAAATCAAAACAATGTATGTTTCTTAATACGTTTTTAGTTCTGGAGGCAATAAATCTGGTACAAATTAATTTCTTCTAAAAAAAGAAATGAGAACAGAGTAACGGTTTACTGACTTGTGATTGGCTATACCCCAATGACGTAGCTCTTAGCGCCAAGTTTTCTGTTAAGCTAGGTATCCCCCAGGAGGTACACTACTTAATTAGTTTCGATGACAGTGACATTTCGCTTTCAGGAAGTAAGATAAAAATGCTAAAAGATATAAATGCTACCAAATATAATTATAAAACTGGTTGTTTATACTTACCTTATAAACTTCTTTTTAGCTAACCTTTGTATATATGTCTTCCTTTTTCTCGTCTTTATGATTAAACTAATAATTATTTTATTTATCGGACTCTTTCACGTGTCCATTTCTGATTCAGAGATTGTAAATAACTAAACTCAATTTAACTCAAATTTATATTCTTCTTCTACAGTTAAAGTTCTATCTCCAGACTCAACTCACTCCAATCAAATCAAACAATTATTATATGCATAACTTAAATGTAAACTAAGACAAGTTGTACCGTAAAACATACCTATTTAATTTAGTCGTGTAGTATAGGCGGGTAGACGTTCTTGCCCGTACGCGTGCGCAACAACATGATATTACAGAATCGGCAATCGAAAAGGCTTATTTGGAAAACACTCTTATTCCATTGAGTTAGGTTTTGTTATAGAGTGCCTATTTTCAAAACCTAATTCAGTTAGAAATTATTGGTTCAGTCGGAAGACTCAAATACTTTTCTTTCTACGCATATTAGAAATATTATACGTAAATATTTACTTCAAAAATCAGGGGATATATAAATAAAATCAGTAGAACAGAACAATCATAGAAAATTCTGGAAATCTCCTGGAAAATCAGGAGATCTGGCAACACTGGTGCCCTCCATCTACTCCACACAGTGCTGCCAATTCGACTAAAGACTACGATATTATTACGACTAAAGCTAAACCAAGGAATTTATAAGTATTTTTTGTATAATAGCTCGGCACATTGAATGTACTGTCCCTGATGGTAAGCACAGTACAATCCAAATAAAACGGCTACCTCCGAGAGATCGAAATCCATTGGCGGTCGCCGCTGTCATGCTGGCCTTTATAAATATTTCTTCATGTTACGCTTGAAGGACCCGATGTCATAAGAGGGAGGGAACACATTGGCCATGAGACGGTTCTACAGTATCACGTTACGACAAAGATAAGACATAGAGAACTTTTTAGTTCGTGCCAAGATTACCTTATAACTCTGATTCCGAAGCCCTGCGCGTGTGGTTCTGTTGTGGAAAGGAGAGGAGGGAATTTGATTGAACAGCTCTTCAGCTTCAACAGTCACCATGATACAGACGATAGAACACACTTAGCGAGGCGATGTTCCTGGAAAGCTGAAACGGTTCGATGCATTGGGTAACGTCTGCATCATTAACAATACGAACAGCCCGTCTATACAACCTGTCCAGGGCATCGAGGAGGTACTTTGCAGATCCATCCCAGAGGTGCGAACAGTATTCCATACATGGCCGAACTTGTGCCTTATAAAGAAGGTACAGTTGACCGGGCGTGAAAAACCGTCGCACCCTGTTCAGGATTTCTAATCTCCGAGAGGTAGTGGAGATGACTCTTCCGATATAATCCCTGGAGTTGAGGTCGCTGCGAATATCCGCACCTAGGATATTGTGGATGTCACTCATTACTAGTAAGACGTTTTGAAGAGTGGGGAAGGGGGAAAACGCAGACTTTTTTGAGGAAAACGCGCACGCCTGAGTTTTCTTGGCATTAAACTCAACCAAGTTACTCACCCCCATATAGATACACGTTGCAAGTATTAGTTAAGTTCAATGACAAGTTCCTCCCATCTCTTTTTTATTTCTTCCCGACCAGTATGACCTAAAGGTAACATATCATTTGTTAAGGCCCTACAGGTAAGGTAGGTAAGAATAAATATTTAACAACAAGTGTCGCCTCACGCGTCGCTCAGCT
Organism: Saturnia pavonia; assembly: GCA_947532125.1. NCBI lineage: Eukaryota > Metazoa > Arthropoda > Insecta > Lepidoptera > Saturniidae > Saturnia > Saturnia pavonia. The sequence goes on from OX383904.1 coordinate 17,554,788, forward strand.
GAGTGGACGGCGCAACCGCCGCATGCCGCGGCCGGGAGATGCCCCGGACCGACACCCGCAGTCCCCGGTGTCGCCCTCAGAGGCGAAAGATGCGCCGACACATTGATATGCAGAAGAAACAGGGTTTTGGAAAACACAGATCGTTGAGGAACTCTAGCATTTATCGACATAAACTGCGAATCACATCCTTCTACAAGGACACGAATTCTGCGTTAATGTAGAAAGCCGGAGATCCAGTTGCAGAGGATATCGGGAAGTCCGTGCGCTGGAAGCTTAGACAGAAGACCACGGGCCAGAACCTATCAAATGTTTTTACTATGTCAAGACTGATCGCCAGATGCTTATCAATTGCCTCCCCCCATCAGTGCAGTACATACGCCAGAAGATCATCCGTTGATCGATTCTGGTGAAAGCCATATTGACGATCATCAATCAAAGAGTGATCCTCTAGGTAACGGACAAGCTGGGTGTTGATGATCCCTTTCATGATTTTGCACAACACTGAGGTTACGGCAATTGGAAGGTAATTCTTATAATTTTCGTTTCTTGTTAGCAAATTATGTCATTAAAGTGGATGAAGACGACATTGATGATATAGTTGTATAGGTTAGTTTGTATTTTATGCTGCATCGTGGAATGGACAGAAAAATATTGACCTCTACGTCGCAAAATTTAGGATCATCAAGTAATTTCATTAATCCTGAAAAATCCAATAAATTTTAATGTTTTTATGTTCATGTATGTGTTCATAGATTTTTATGGTGAATATTTTACTAAGATTAGCTATGAGTGAAGCTTATAATAGAAAAATGACCAGGCATGCAATTTAAATTTATTAGATTTTTTTAAATACCTATTTATCACTCAGACCTACTTTGTTGCCTTAGATTTATACGACACAATGTTCAATTTCAGGACCAAACAGTGCTATGATAAGTGGAGAAAAAGTGTAAGAATATATATTGATTGATAATTTTATATACTTCTGTAATTTTTATTATTAAAGATCTACGAGAAATATCAAATAAACCTTTCATTTATTTAATTTTGCGCCCTAAATCAAGGAATTTTGGTTTTTGTTTAGGGTATTTAGGGATAATATCTAAGTTAATTAGGGTAAAACTAAAATCTTTAGTGGAAACACTGCAAGCAACAGCCTTATACTTCCGATTGATATTAAATTACACTAGATATTGTCAAAAATTGCGTAGATTGCCCAATGAGTATACTCTTAGTAGTCTGTGGCCCGATGTAATAAGGCTATTAGCTCCTAGTACGTCTGTGATTAGCTCGATACGCCACGCCGCGCCGGTGCAGTAAGCTGCGCCTGCGGCTTTGCCAACCGAACGATTTAAATCGTATGTATACGAACTTTTTGGATCTAATACGATGTACGATCATGTATTCGAAATTGTCGCAAAATATACTATCTTTCCAAATCTTTGAATCTTCATAACAAAATCGAAAAAAAAAAGATTTTTTATTTATTTATTTTAATTTGTATTATCTGAGTACGAATAAATTACTTTCGTGTGACACTACGGCATTTTATTATCCACATCATAACAGTGAAAGAAATATTTTTGGTATAATAGAACTTCATAGTTGCTATCTTTTAACTTTTTGTTATTTGTTTTTACTACTGGTAGTAGTAAAGTCAAGAAATAAAGTTCTATTAATAAAGTAGTAAATAATACGTTGGTGGTCCGTAGTGAATTATGTTATGAACACTTCTTACTACTGGTAACAAAGTAGTGAAAATCTGTCGTAGATACATCACCTATAATCGACAGATGTCGTTAAATAATACCAAAACACGATCTTCGAAGATAACATATCATGGTTGAGTGACACAAGTAATTTTACTGAGATACCCGTCAATTTGTGGATGTGATTTATAACTTTTTGAGTTTTTAATATGAATTCTAAATAATTATTAGACATTATAATTTTGTAGTCGACTCTAAACGAAACATTTCAATTTAATTGATTAAAGTAGCATCACTATTATTTAAAAAAATATACGAATAGAAAATGGCCGAATGACCAACTATAGCGGTTTGCTGTCAAAATACAAGAATATATTCTATACCGCGTATGCCGTACTTATTAGAAATTTAAACTAGCTTTAGAGCTACGATTAGCTTTGTTGACCGAATGAATTTAAATGGCTTGTTTTCAAAAGTCTTAACAGACAAACTAGGAAGGTCGTTTCCACCTTTACAAGTGGATTCGTGTCGCATTCGTTAAACTCGACGCCGTGAAATTGTCGGTGTCGCGATGAGTGACGACGGTGAAGAACTTCCTACCAGACCGACAATCAGAGGGGTGACAGCACTCGCTTCGACCTCAGACTCTGAGAGCGATGATGGCGTTGTTCCACTCTCAGCACGTCGGAAAAGAATGAGGGTGATTCATATAACACTCCGTGCGTGATTGATACTCCACGTAGAACAGTTGATATTATTCTATGATCGTTTCGTTTCAGGTGGTAAGTGATGAGGATACCGATAGTAGCGGAAGTTCTGTGGGTCGTCCGTTCACGCGCCGTATTCGGATACTGCCACAGCTGCGGGATTCTGATAATGACAACGATGTTTCAGAAGATGATGCTCATAGTCCAAATATACCTGCGGCGAACCCCTCTACACATGCTTCGGGATTCGCGTCAGACAGCTCTGAAGGCAACTCTGAGAAGTGTTCCATTTGCCTTATGAGATTCACTGACCAGGAGGTGGGGACGCCTCAGACTTGTGAACATATCTTTTGTTTGGATTGTATTACTGAATGGTCTAAAAGTGTGAACACATGTCCAGTGGATCGAATGTTGTTTAATTATATTGTTGTACGAGCATGTGCAGGTGGACGTGTTCTGCGCACTGAACCTGTGAATGTGCTGCCACGTAGATCTTCAGTCGATACTATTCTTCTTTTTGATTCAAGAATTTGTCAGGTGAGATTTACTGTCAAATCATATCATAACATTTGTAGGAATCACTAACTTACACATTCACGTCAGTAAATACAATATTAAGTTATTACATCACAAAATAATTAAAAATTATTAATGTAAATGTTTAGTTTGTTGATAGTAAAATACTTTATATAGCTTATGTATTGTCATGAAACCAAATGATTGAGTTACATGTATTATGTTGACCCCTTTTGCCTACTTCTGCCTATTCTTCAAGATGTTGTGCAGTTTTAACTATTCCTGAGCAGAAGCCAGATTAGCTGCAGAATAGTGTTAGTATCTATGAATTAGTGAGCAGGCCTAGATGTGTAGAGTGGAGTAGATGGAGAGAGGCTTTTTTAGGTATGGATTCCAAGATAATAATCCTATGACAAATAAAAAAAACAATGTTTGTGCATATTTATTGATGTAATTCATTAATTGTTGGTGTACAGATTTGTGGAGATTCTGATAATGAAGAATCAATGTTGTTATGTGATGGATGTGATCTTGGATATCATATGCAGTGCCTCAACCCACCCCTCTCTCAGGTAATTACTTATATGTATTTTAAATATTTTAATTACAACTTTCATAATCTGATTCACTTTAAATATTCTATATGTTTTTAATTGTTATAGATTCCAATTGGTGACTGGCACTGTCCGTATTGTGATAATGGTGTTCAAGAGGAAGATTTTTTAGAAATTGATGACCTTATCTCAAATATAGATTTTGATTTTTTATGTCCAATGGGGCCTAGACCTTCACCTCTAAGAGTGCCCCGAAATGTTAGGAGGTCTCAAAGACATACCGATAGAAATAGATCATCAACATCATTACACCACCAAATAGATAACAATGATTTATCCAGTATTCCATCAACTTCACAAGCCTCTAGATCTACTGCTGGTTCTAGTTCATACAGAGCAATAAGACGCAGGACAAGTGGCACCTATGCACCACGTCGTAGGAAGTATAATAAACGAAGAACCAAAACTGTAATAATAGAGTATGAAGTTGATAAAAATAATAAATATCCTGTGGGGAAAAAATTCAAAGGCAAAACTAAGAAAAAAGTTAGTACTTTCATATTTAATAGATATAAACACTACATAGTTTTAAATACCTGTTTAAACACTAGTACAGGACAAAAATATTTTGTCATGAAATGAATTTGGATTGCAGATCTAATGCAATTGATCTTTGGGATGTGCATGCTTGATGCATTAATTACTTGTATAAATAAGGTCTCTCATAGTATATTACTTTTTACTCCAAACTACTATCCTATACATTTTATTAAACTCAATGTATCTCTGTCTGTTTGTCCATTTATGTTCTTTTCATGTGAAAGCCACTTATACTGTAAAATACTTGCACCATATCTATATGGCGATATCATAATATTGCATTATTATTTAGTAAAACAAGAAATAAAATACATACTTTTTAAACTTCCGCCATGTGATTACAAACACTCTATGATTGTTTGAATCTCTAATTACCTTATTAATATTTAAAATCTTACTTTTAAGCTAGTTATTAATATAATTCTTCTACCTTATTAAATTGATGTCAGTTATTCTATTCTACCAATATAAGTTCAAAGTATAGAGAATATCTTATATTTTTTTATTCTGACGACCATCTCTCTATGTTTTAGGTTATAACTAGAAACAAATTTATCTAAAAACATATTAAAATCGGACCAAATATTATTCTGTTAGTCTATGTAGCCTGGTATACTGTCATATTCATGTTGTAAATATTGAAGATTTCATGTCTCCTCAAACTGGAGTAGCAACATATGATACAATCTACACATTTGTGTATTACATTTATTGTTTAAGTAACAAAATATATGTTATGTATTATCAAAATTATCATCACAGAAAAAAACATTCAAAGTGACCACTATACCATTCAGGTTTCTATGAGCCATTTCCAACTACTTTTTTCACATTTTGGCATTCTTAGGAATGTTGGGATTCGGAATTCGCGTTGGCAGGACGATTCGCGCTTGCTAGTTACCCACGGCATTCTGTAGTCCACGTGAGCGGAGCCGCGGACACACCTAACTTCAATAATTTCATCTTGACAAATTCAATTAGTTTAAAGCAAATGCTAAAGAATGTGTTATATTATATTGAACAGGTAAAGAAACGAGAATCGCGGAGAGCCGCTCGTGAGAAGCACGTGCGCGAGAGCGTTCGCGCCAAACTGGCAACTCTCAAAATGGATCACAGACAGGATTTATCACAAGTATCCACGGCCAGCAATGAAGTTCAAAATCTCTGTGTTCAACGTCAGAGGGCTGGGATTCCCTCACTAAGCCTCCTTGGGAATCCAAATCAACTTGAGTATTTTTCCGATGAAGAACATGAAATTTCCGAAGGTGCCAGTACAGCAGTTGCTATCCGTTCCACCTCTAACTTGCTCAACGCACACAGACAGGTCTGTTCTTGTCTTCTTTTAACAAATTATATATTTATATTGTATCAGTAGCCTGTCTTAAGTTTTCTTCTGCTTAGTGTGCAATTTTTTTATACTACAAAGGTGGCAAATAAGCGTATGGCCTACCTGATGGTAAGCGGCTAACGTTGCCTATGGAATTACCATAGGTATTACAAGCGTGTTGCAACTATGAACCTCGTTACCTAAAGATCTCTGGAAACCTTACTCACCGGAGAAACACAAGACACGGTTATTTGGCTGCAATCTTTTGTAGGGTAGAGGTATTCCAGTAGTCGGGCTGCCCCAAGTAAAGAGAAATCTTCAAAGACATATCTCCTTGCCCTACCTCTCTCTATTCGATACAAAGAGCTATCAAATGAATAATAAACTGTGTTATATAAGGCAATCGTGAAAATATAAAGAAGATGGATAGAAGATCAGTGCAAGAGTTAAAAAGTGAAATGCAAAATGTGTTGGCAAAAAGGATACTTATCTATTCTCTTATCAAATTGTTTTTACAGTACTATATGATTATCTCTGCTTAGCCAGTGTTATGTAGTTTAGTTGTAAATCCAACGAGAGTAATTATAAAATGCAAACAGCAGAAAGCTGAATAAACTTAATAGGGATCAAAGTTGACTTAAACCACCAAATAATGTTTGCAGTGTGAAGTAGCCGTCACACAGGCAACCTGATATTATGTGGTCCCTCCACCAGTCTACCCTATAGCTATGTATAACCGCTATCCTGAGGTCATTACTAGGCGTGGTCGTAGCACGCCCTCGACACTTGCCGTAACTATCTATCGCTTCAATAGCGGATAACGGGTTATTGTATCGTAGAGTAACTATCAATTTCTATTTCTAACTATCTACTTTAATTTCGTGTACGTTTAAAACAATAACAGTTATTATTGAAGTGAAACTTCTTATGCGACTTCCAACGTTATCGGTCTCTCCTCTTTGTGTGAGCCAGAGCGAGAGAGCAAATGTCGGTGTGTATGTGTATTGCACACTGTTTAAATAAAATATCTTTTAAAATGAAGTTTCACTTCTATCGTGTGTGAATCGCACACACACCTTTTTATTACTAATTATTTTAATATTTATTAGTATTATTTACTAATATTAGCTACTAATAAAATAAGTAGGCATAGTGTATAGTGCAGGTTATGAACAATTATATTTTTTCAAATGTAACAAGAGATGGTTACATCTTGACGATCACCATCTCGAAAGTCATTTATTTATATCAGACTTTACATAGGCATGGAAATTAAATCTACTTGGATGTTGTGTACTAGAAACTTTTCATGTCTAATGTACCTTCTTACAAAACTCAATAGAATGTTGTTTGAACTTCTGGAGTAGTTGCACCCAGTACCTCTCAACACGCTGAAAAAAAGCTGTGACAGGCTGTTTTCATTATGAATGATACAGACATTACTAAGAATATAGAACAGCTTTAGCTGCAAAGCACGCCTTGCTGACCGAGTTTTATCATTTTATCACAGTGAAGAGTTGTCTGACTTGATCCCAGAATCACTCTTTCACCACAAAACCACATAGTTTTGTCCTGTTAACTGAGCTACAGATTGAAAATTCTTAACTGTGGCATACTGTATAGATTAGGAATGATTTACCAGCCAACATGATCCCCCTTGTCCATTGGTATGAGGTCCTTTAAACGAGGCCTGAACAGACATTTTAGCAGGCCGGCGTGACATCAATGACTGCTGATGAAGTCTATCACCGACGATCGCCGTTTTGTATGAACTGTACCGTACATACCATCATGTACTAACTATTTGTTTAGTTGTTATATCACGGATGATATTTCAGGGCCAGTTATATATTACACGATAGAGTTCTGTAAATTGTACTGACATAGCACGTAGTTAGGGCTAATCACCTAAATTGTTGACGCCGGACAATAATTTTAAAATTCCCTTATATTTGCGTGAAATAGGGATTTTTGTTGGGACTTCTTAAACAATTGTTTTTAAACAAAAATAATAATCATCATCATATAATTATCTTTATTTACCTTATTTTATTAATTTAAACATCATATTTTCGATTTATTTTGAAATGTTTAACAACATCGACACATAATACAGCAAAGCAAATAAAATACCTTCCTAGTTATTAATATACGGCTATAAAAAAAAAAAAGAATAGTATCATAATCCAGAAATTTAACTATTCGTATATGCGTGAATGAGCCTTTACATTTTGCTTCTGATATGTATATCATTAGCATAAGGGTATCCTGCCAATTTACTCTTGACGCGTTCGAGTTCTGAATCGAATCGAAGAAAATTCGATTTGGTGAGATTTGACACTCTTGAAATCAACACTAGGGCACGATCGTGCTGTGGCTCGAATCGGAACTAACTTCGATCGATTTTCAGTCTAGCATTTTAATGTAAAAATGTTAGAATTAAAATTATCCAAGCAAGATTTACAATACGGGGACTTGTTTGTTACTGTGACCCGATACAGGTAACGACGTTGATATGATTCGATTGTAACTCGATATTGATTTTCGATTCGGTTTGGTTCAAGAGTACACTTATGGATCGAGTACGAATCAAAAGTGAAATTGCATCACAATCAAATTCGAATCAGTGCCAAGTGTATCCCCCAGTTTGTTATTTTAACGAACATTGTGTTACGGCACAAAATAAAAACATTATGTTGAAAACGTAAAAATTTGCAAAAATACTGCATATCATAAAAATGTACAGACCTTACATTACATTAAGTTGTGTAACAACAAGTAGTTCTCTAAAATACAACGCTTCCATTTAATTCTACGCATTTTCTATTGCATTACAGGCTCGAAGAAAAATGCTGACTATTCCATCACCCCCTCATGCGTCTTCGGCACCAGACTTTCTCTCCAGCATTCTCGAAAGTCAGACACTTCTGCACTCAAAAAAATCAGTTTTATCAATCTCTGTAGATGGGAATGTTAATATAAAACTCGAAACTAGCCCCAATGGTATTCGGAAGAAGCCCTTGAAGAACAATGGAGAGGAAGCTAGGCTCGATTTGTCGAAGGGAGTGGAAGGAGCAAAACAGGTGCCATCGTATCCAGGTCACTCGCGAGGTGGTGGCGGTGGTTGGGGTGGTGGCTACCGCGGTAACTACCACCGCGAGCGGGGTACGACTGGATTCGGCCGTGGTAGCTATAATGAGGGCGACTACCCAGGCGGTCCTCAAAACCGTCATTTTCACCGAAATGATACCGGACACCGCGACGAGCCAGAAATGTTCGCAGACTACGCACGGCGTACACACCGCTTCTCGGCTACCGACGAGCTGCAGTTCGACCGCAACCGGAGGTATTCCGATTCAAACCGTGGGTTTACTCACTCAGGTTCACGACAAAACGACGTACCCGCCCATCCTGCTGGACCAATTCACCACACTGGGCCTGTTAATTCCGTCGTGCCCGTTTCTTGGCGACCTTACGGCGCGCCGCCTGCTGCACGCCCCTCAGCGCCCGCTCTCCATAGGCATTCATTTGGTGGTTTCGACGATCCGCTTGACATGCGCACTGGCGGCGCCCAGTCCCAAGTGCCTCTCCGCTCACCACTTCAACGACCGGATTCATTTATTGAAGAGCCACGGTTACCGGCGTTGCAGCCTTGTCGTCCGCTTCCAGACCCTCCCGTTTTCGGCTTCGACATCAGTACTGACTTGGATAAATCTGAAGACGAAAGAAGTGATCCGGACCTCGTCATTGACACAGACAAGTACGATCCTACGGAGCCGACACACGACGACGACAGCCCTGATGAGGAAACCACTATACCAACACCTACCCCACAACTGTGCACTGGTGCACTGTCCCCACCCCCACCCCCGCCTCCGCCGGAGCCACCGCAAGCTGACGCGCTGCGTGGCGTGTTAGCCGGCTTGGACGTGAATGTGCCGTCTGCCTTATTGGACAACGCCGTACGGCAGGTGTTACATGAACACCGGGATTTATTAGTTCCCCCGCCGCCATCTAATCCCGGCGCCGAACGTAGTGACGAAGACTCGGATGGGGACTGTCCAAATTTCTCAATCTATTCGGCGACAAGTGTGCACATAGCGAACAATACGAGCGTTTTAGCAACAGAACAGCCATTGCAGCAACCACGAGATGACCTCGAAGATCTTGTGCAGGAGGACGACGATAGTCCCTCACCGACCCAGGCTCCTGACCCGACTCCCACCTCAACCCCTAATCTGGACCTTGACGTGACTTCCAAGATCGTGAAACCACTGCCATCGACTAAACATTATAATTTTGACTACAGTGCAAAAAAGAAATCGGAAGAGTACAAAGAAAAAGTATCCAAGAGATGTCCTATAACCACAAATACGCGTAACCCTATAAAAATAAAATTAAATACTCCCTCCCTAATAAAGAAACCCGTGAGTCTCTATGATGACGATGAGGAAGAGGCAGAGGAAGAGTTGTCTGAGACACAAGTTCCGGAGACGGTCTCGAAGATCGAGTCTCCAATGGTAGCACAACATACTCTTGTTAACTTTCGCAAGGTTTCTGGTGAACCCAGCGAACAAGAAAGCCTCGTTGAGGACGGGGAAACTGCCGAAATTATTAAAACGGAAGAAGAAAATAACCCAGTTGAGAAAAATGTTGAAAAACTAATGGAGGAACTCAAAGATAAAAGTTGTGATGAGAATGATATTAACAAACTCAAAACTGTCGTAAACCAGCAATCCGACGACGAGGCTGTCGCGACCACTGTAGATAATAAAAACACTGATATACATGAACACTCGAACATACATGTGGAAAAACTAAACGGACCCTTGGAAAATGCTAAAACTTCAGAAAACGAGGAAACCTCGGAAAACGCGTCAGAAGCGGAAGAACACTCCCCGAAGGGTTCACCGCCCACGAAAAAAGATTCCCCTGAACGGAACAGGGAGGTGCCCGAGAAAATGACAGAGTCTATCAGTGAGACCGAAGACGAGCGGAGCTACACTCCTTGTCTCGATGAAAATAAATCTAAGGACACTTCTCTCGAGACGGATAAAGACAAGGGCATAGAGGGTCTCGACACCGAAATGATATCAGAAGACGAAGGCAATGAGATGTTTTCTGACGAAGATCACGTGCGCTCCGAAAGATCTCGCACTTCGCCCCCATTGGTGACGCCTTCTGCTGCTGTTGAGGAAAAGCCACTCTCTGTAAAAAAACAGGGAAAGTCCGATATCGAAACTAAAAAGAAGAAGAAAAAGGATTCTAAGAAAGAGGGTAAGGATCGTGGCAAAAATAAGCGAAAGACGGATGTCGTTTTCCGGAAGCTCAGCAAGAGCGGAAAAGAGAGAAATTATAGAGAACGGGAGAAGCTGGCCGCCGAGCGCGAGCGCCGTGGTTCCACTGCTTCCGCCGAGCGAGACAAGAAGAAGAAGAAACGGAAAGAGAAACGGAAGGATCTTGAAAGGTACGACGTCAGGACAGTCGTTGGCGAGAAAAGGCGCAAACGTAAGGATGCTTTCGGCCGCGATGTCTCACCTCGTGTGCGCTCTCGTTCGCCTTCGCTCTCCTCTCCACGACGCTCACCTACACCGCGCCGCTGCTCGTCAAGTCCACGTCGCCACTCAATAAGTCCACGTCGTCGTTCGGCAAGTTCACGTCGCCGCTCGCCAAGTCCACGTCGTCGCTCTCCCAGTCCTCGCCGCAGCTCACCCATACCGCGTCGCCGTTCCCTTACCCCACGACGCCGTTCTCCTTCTCTGAGGCGCCGCTCACCCACACCGCGCCATCGATCTCCCACACCGCGTCGCCGATCACCAAGCCCACGCCGTCATTCACCTACTCCAGCTCGATGCTCGGCCGCACGCATCTCTCTCTCCCCGGTTCCACGAAGACGACGCTCGCAGTCTGCGGGTCGACCTAGCCCGTCACCGGTACGCATCCGCAGGTCCCGATCGCCGCGATCGATCTCGCCGCGTGCCACTTCTCCGCGCCGCCTTCGTGCCTCCTCATCGCGTGGCCGTCGTCCCGACACGCGCCCCGACCCACGTCAAGAGACCCGTCTAGAAGTGCGCCGTCGCCGCGGTGAACCTGAGCGTGTGCGCAAACGGCGTCGATCCGCATCCGCGTCTAGAAGTCCTCGTCTCAAGTCGATTAAAAGAAAAAAGCGGGCGCGCTCGGAGCGCGTAACTCCGCGGCGCCGCAAGTCCCCGCGGCGGCGTAGGGCCCGCCGTCGCAGCGCCGGCCGAGCGGTCGAACAGTCCCCGGGGCCGACGCCCGCGCCTGCGTCGAACGTAGCGCCGGTCGCCTGGTCGCCAGCCTCTCTCGAGTCGAGACCGCCGTCGCCGTGTACACCGCCACCAGCGCTCGAACAAGAAGACGCTCCGCGCCGCCGACGTGAGCTGGACCGCGCCCGCCACAGACGCGCACGCGACGCCGGCGGCGCCTCCAAGGAGGTCTTCACGTCCGGTGATAACATTTTGGTCAGCGTCAGCTTCAAGGAGCAAGAACGCGGCGAGGAGTCAGAGCGCAGGTCGCGCCGCAAGGAGCGTCGTCGACGAAGACAACGCACGACCGCGCCCGAACCGGAGGGGGCTGTTGTGCGACCCGTAGCAATCATTGACCTCGAGCGTTCGCCCTTTCGAGAGTTGACACCGTCTCCGCGCGACGTGATCGTGCTCAGCGACAGTGATGCTGGAGAGCGCGAGGCGAGCGACGCACCCTCGGCCCCGGCCCCACTTCAACAGACGAGTACCGCATCACCGGCCGAGGCGGAAGCGGGGCCGGCCCCGGTCCCCGAGGAGCGAGGCCCGACGACACCGCCGGACCCGCCGGACTCGCCGGACGCATACGACCCCTACGAGCCGACCCGCTCTGCCTCGGGCTCTCCGTCGCCGGCGCCCCCGGCCAGTCCACCGCGAACGGCGATAACCCTGGAGACCGCGCAAAAAACAAACATGTCAGCCGACGAGGTGATCGATCGGCGTCCCCTATCGCCGATAGAGAAGGCAAGTAACTCCTATCATGTTCTCTAATTCATTCTCTGATCGTCAGTAACTATTGTTTTTCTAGATAACGATTCTGTGATATTTTCGAGGCATCCAATCAGGTACACGAGTGTGCAAACTAAACCATTCTGAAATTAAAGCCGTCCGATTCGGAGGAGAAGTATGAGCGTCCCTAACGATAGGTTCCATTCGCAGGTGATGGCGCTGCTGCAGTCTACGCGTGAGGTTTCGCCGGACCCACCGCCGCAGGAGCCCTCGCCAGCGGAGATGGTGACGAGCACCGTAGTCGTGGCGCCCGCGCTCGCCCCCGGCACCGGCCCGGTGATCGGTAACCCCGCCCCGGCGCCGACGGTAACCATCGCCGTCGCCGTCGCTCAGCCGGCCGCTCCGCCCGTGCCGGTGCGGATCGTGCTGCCGGAGGCGGCCCGACCACAGGCACCAAAGCTGTTTCTGGCTAAGCCTTCCCCGATTAAATCGGACCCGATCAAGCCAATGCCGAAGCCGTCGCGGCCGCCCCCCGCCGACGCCGACTCGCCGTACTCGCCCGGGTCGAGCGACTTCGGCGAGCTGTTCTCCCCGGCGGCGGGCGCGCGCCGCGACCCGTTCGACGCGCTCGTGGACCGCGCCGCGCGCCGCTCCGCTCGCTCGGCTCGGGTCGCGCAGCGCTCGGCGGCCGCGCGGGTCCCCGTGCGGCTCGACCGCAACCAAGGTACCACTTTAAACCATACCCCACTACCCCCTGCCCTTTAACTCCACCTAAATATGGTCATACCAATACCACCTGTAAAGCAGGATAAAGCAGACAAAAATAATATATAAATTACTGGATTTGTAATTCAAAAATGTTATGTAAAGTATACTTATTAAAATATAAATTTTGAAAGAAATGTCAGCTGTAGTGCCAGTCGACTTACTCGATGGTATTTGTTGAGTTTTTCCAAGAAATTTCTTACTACAAATCTACCACAAATTTTATTTACCGTTTGACCTCCCGTTAAGAATACCGAGTGCAATGAAAAAGTTTGCTTCATTGCCTATTGTACTGTTTCCTCTCAAATGTGTTGAAAAACGTTGTATGACGCGCGTGCTGAATACTCTTTTGTAAAAACCAACTTACCGCACTAGTAGCATAAATAACTATTACAATTTCTAGTATTGTATTTATTGATGATACTGGGTGTTAGGAGATCGCTTCTGAATTCCGAATTTTGGGGAGCGCGGTATCAAAGTCGGCGCCCGGGCGAGTTCGTTGACCCAAGCATCAGCTGTTTATGAATTTGCGTTTCCATTGTTGGTTTTTTTTTGTAAAGTAATGTGTTTTTTATGAAACTATGGCTTCATTAAGCTGTACTAACATGATGGAGCATAAATAATGGTAATGAAACGTTTTAAAAATATGATTTGTTTTTAATCAGGTTCGATTTTTTTCCGTGCCATCATCAAAGGTGTCATTAGTGCTATCGTCTGTCTTCGCTTTCGGGAGCGGTCTCCTAACACCCAGTATAATTATGCAATCATACACCAAACATTATAATTTTAAACTCATACAAGTTAATTAATTTTATTAAATTATTGTAATCATAGTATTTGCTATAAGAGCAAAGTTTTACTTCAAATAAGGTTCAACATTATACGCACTTTTTTTAATTATAATTTTTGATTTATTCAAAATATTTTATTAGTTAGTAAAATAATTATTAGCATTGAAGTAGTAGAAAAATGATCCAAGCTAGTTTCAAATCGCAACAAGGTAGTAGGCAGGAAAGGCACAAACGTCCGACAATTTTAACTAACAAAAGTGTCGAAGTTATCAATGAGAAGTGGCTTATTAATTAATAAATTACTTGATGTCACATCATTTCATATTGTGTACACATTTCCAGATTATACACATATAATATGTAGGTATTCATGGGCATAGCCAGGACTTTGGGCAGAGGAGGGCAGGCAATTGTAAACTAATGTGAAACCTGGACACAATGATTGCTTGGTAGCATCTGGGCAGGTACGCACACGTGGGTATTCAAATGGAGGCTTAAACAAATAAATTGATATATGTACAGGTAAAACGCAAGTTGGCGTCAAGATCGATGAAGAGAACTTAAAGATACTGGACGACCTGCCCAGCTCCGCGGTGGAGATGCAGGTCAAGAGTAAAGTAAGTGATTGATAGAATGTTTTGCACCACCGTGAACATACTGTTCGTGTTCTACGGTCTCGTAAGAGTGCAACTATACTCCTTTTGTAAAATATTTATTGTATGAGAACAAAATAAAGTGACAGTACTCGCGATACACATTCCTATATCTATACTAATAATATTATAAAGCTGCAGTACTATAAATAGTCGTATAAGTAACTATTTGTCGTGTGAGTGTGAACTGTTTGAATATAGTGTACGTATTGTCTGCAGTTCCTGAAGAAACTGAACCGGCAGGAGCGCGTCGTGGAGGAGGTGAAGCTCGTGCTGAAGCCGCACTACAACAAGAAGCACGTCACCAAGGAGGAGTACAAGGACATCCTCAGGCGCGCCGTGCCCAAGGTACGCGCCGGCGCAGACATACGGTTGCCATCACCTAATTGTTGTAACGCCAGACTATGAATTGAAAATACGCGGCCATTTGGGTGAAATTGTGTTTTTTACCCATAAAATTTTTTTTTTATACAAAAATCAATTCATTTTGATTATTTACATTTTAGGGTTCTGTGCCCCATAATGAAATACGGAACCCCTATAGGATCACTTTGTTGTAAGTTTATCCATGTGTCAAGACCCTTTTGCTCTACTAAGTTTCTACTTTAACATAATAAAAAGATAGAGCACTTCATACTAAAATTAAAAAATCATACTGTCCAATTTTATTAAAGCCTACAGGGTACTTCCAAATTATATATAGTTTTAGTCCCGCTAAAGGTAGTACTTTGAAATCTCTGGCTCGTGAGTTGTTTGTGAAATTACATGAATATTTTGAACGTGTGACACAAAACGGCGGGCCTCTAGTGCCCGTGACACAAGTACAGGACCGTGTCGGTGAACCATTGGCATGGACTTCAGGCGCTTTACACAATTTACTGCAAACGCCGGAGAAAGAACAATTCTGTAACGGGTATCGATCAAGTCTATAGGGACACCGTTTGAAACCACGTCTGCGGTTATTTTACAAGAGGTTAATATCCAAGTTTAATTAAGGTCCGACTATTATTAATACATGCTGGTTTATACAATGGCAGCATTGAATCATTCCGAAGGATTTTAAGTTATATCGGTTTCCGATACAAAAATATTGATAAACGCAAAGAATTTCATTTTTACGAGAAACGAAGAAGACAATCAATTGGGGCAACGTCATATTTATTGACGAAACACGGCTCTATATCACAAACGTGCACAGCTGATACCGCGTGCCCACGGGCACAGGCGGACGACTTTTCCACGCTGGCTCAGCTAACGGAGATTTTGTAGAAAAATGTTTAGTGGCCTTTTTCGTTCAAAAAATATAAAGGAAATCCACGAGGAAATGGATACAGAAAGATTTTCGGAGTGCTTTTTAACACTTCTTTAAAACCTTCCCGAAAACTCTATAGTGGGGAATAACGCTCCCGTATCATTTTGTCTAAAACGACAAACCGCAAACTCTACAAATAAAAAAAAAGTGTAATGGCTGCAATGAAAAGAACAAGGCGGCGCCAACATGAACATGTTCAAAGCTGAGTTCTGTTGTTCTCACTAGTAACACGTGTGGGGGGATTAAATATTACACGGTTTTATATTTTAAAAAAATAATAATTAAAAGCGGGTAACCGTCACACGCGATTGAAGTAAAACTTCTTTGGCGTTATAAGAGATGGCGATTAAGTTAAAAATTTACCGACGGTCACCATCATGATGGTCACCACCACCCCAACGGCCACCACGATCCCGATGGTCACCACCATCCCAACGGTCATCACCATCCCGACGGCCACCACCATCCCGACGGTCATCACCACCCCGACGGTCGAACAAAGAGGAGACCGAGAATGTGTAATGTGTTCTATCTCATTCTCTCGCCGGCTGAACCCTATACATTTACGTGTTCGTATCTCTATGGACTCGCTTTTTCGTTTCATCGAGTTTGAGATCACAACGATTCTAAAACGTTTCACTTCAAAAAAACGAACTATAAAGAATCAATATCGATGTCAATTAAAATTGGATATTTTCAATGGATATTTTTTGGTTCACTCACATCCCTAGACAAGTTAATCCTACAGCTGCCAAAGTGTTTTTCTTACCCTCCTGCCAAAACACACGTTGTTCGGCGATGTTTGCGTTATCGCGACCAATGTGGCAAGAAGTTCGCGAATTTTTTATCAAATTTATGACGAACAAAAAATTTATGGGTACTCCATTAATGAATGTTACAATTTATATAATTTTAGTAAATTATGTGTGATATTAGTATGTTAGCAGTAAGTAGGTTATCGGCGGCCCTCCAACATCTAGCTAGACGATGACGTCAACATGCAAGCATTATTTCGTATCTAATTTACTTGCTTTATGTTGACGCTTTAGGGTGAGGTTTCATATCTAGGTGCGCTAGCAATTTACTTATTATTATATGCGTAAATATTGTTGTTTCAGATCTGCCACAACAAGTCCGGCGAAATAAACCCCACGAAGATTCAAGCTCTAATCGAGGCTTACGTCAAGAAAATCAGAAAAAAACACAAACTCGGACTGTTGTAACAGTGGGAAGTAGATAATTAACTTAGATATAAACATAGTGTATAGTGCGAGTAGGAATGCGCGCGCGGTCCACTGCCGCTGCACGCTGCATACTGCACGTCGCGTACTGCACGTCGCGTACTGCACGTCGCGTACTGCACGTCGCGTACTGCACGTCGCGTACTGCACGTCGCGTACTGCACGTCGCGTACTGCGCGCTGCAGGCGGCAGAGGTTTTTATCAAATTATTGTAATTATAACTTATATGTATGTGTAAGACGAACGGTTTATTTACTTTGTTTTATTTAAATGCAATAATTATATCAATTTCTCGAAATGTTACTTTTGTTATTTGTCGTACATTTTTTTATGCGCACTGCATCTGATTTACTACATTGTCCATTTTGAAAAATATCCATTTGGCAAAGTGAAATGCATGTCCCTGTGACACGCAGAGGAGGTTCCAGGGCCGTGGGATTCAGTTACCTAGCCGAGGACCTAGGTACCCAGACCATATCAATGTATGTGCAAGAAACAGAATATCAAGGCGTGAGTGTTGCTAACCGGCGGTGAGTGTACAATGGAGGTGGTCACCGGTGTACCGACTCACTGCACAACCACATGTTAGATAATATTATAAAATGATTATGTGAATTATTTTCATCAGGCTGTTGAAAATATTAAACCTCACTTCCACACGTTGAGTTGAGCCGTTGTGTATTGTTTGTTACACTCACACTATGTGAGGTAGCACTCACTGTATACTGTATATGCACTACACCTATATAAATAATTCTTGTTACTTAGCTTTGTGCTCGAAAACCAAGACTGGCTTTATACTTATATACATCACAGAATTATTTGTACAGACTGTTACACGTGAGAAATTTCATTCGAGAATAGGCAAAATAATACGAACAGTTTTTTCTTCTAAAAATTTAATAATTAAAAAGTATAATCAAAACTACATTATATTCAAAATTAGCCTCAACCTGTCATGCGAATATTAAACGCGTCATGGAATATAAGAATTTCTGCATAAGAACAACGTTACCGCAGTGCGCACGTCTCGCTCGCTGTAGAGAGATCACTACTGCATACAGTAACACTCTTAGAATTCCATATAAGAAGTGTATAATCATGATTTCCATTGACCTTGACTCTCTGTATAACTCTATCTCGTTCTAATATTATATTATTGGTAAATATATATAGTGTTTTTCATAAAAACATAAGCAAAATTCTAAAAGAGTCGATAGTGCGACGCGCAGTGAGGCACTCCCCTGTAGAAGCAGTAACGGTTCGTGAGGAGCTCTACGCGGCGCGAGCGAACCCGAGCCGCTTGTTCTCGACGTCGAACACGGTGTAGTACTTGCCGATGAACACGTCGCCCAGGATCCACAGCGGCCCGTTCGGCGGCGGGATGTCCAGCCCCATGAACCCGGACAGGCACACCGTCTTACCGAACTGGCTCACCTGTGGGCACGATTATACTATATTAACAACAATCAATCTATACTCGAAACTTCGAATAAAGACTGCCCAATTTAGTTTGATCCCAGTGTAACTGTGGACCACCTCACCAGCAATGTTATTATCCCGTGGGTCAAATACTAAATAATACTTGTTTGTTCACTGTCATATAAATAGATGGACATACTGATAGTTTAATATTAATCAAAAATGAAAAGGTACGATCCCAGACGCGTGGCAGCCGCAGTCGCCGCCCGCTGCTGCTGGCGGGCTAATGTTAATGCTTTGACCGACCACTTTATGGTCCGCGGCCCTGAGTTTGTCAGCCTCGAGTGAAACTTAAAATAATTGACCTGGCCGACTGGTATAACAGCATCGGGTGTGGTACTCACGCGCAACACGTAGTCGGTCGGGTCGAGCGTGAAGGTGGCGCCGGCGATGCTGAACGCGACGGGCGGCATGCTCGGCAGCAGCGCGCAGTCGACGGCGTACTGGCCGAACGCGATCGGCGTCGCCCCCAGCGCCCGGTTGAGCCGCTCCACCTCGCGCACGGGTCCGCCGATCAGCGACGTGCCCGTGTCCGCGATCACCTCGCACCCCTGCGTCCCGCCAACGGTTCACAACGAGTCACTCGTGCCGCCCTCGCATACACATCTCACAATACCCCTTCTCAAATTATAACATTTCTTATGGAACTACTTCAATTATTTAAACAAGATAATAATATTTTAAATAATAAATTACTTTATTGCACTTTTAGTCTGTACGTTAATTTAATTTATCATTCATTCGTTTATTTATTTCATCACAAATTGTAATGCTCTGCTACCCGGGCGAAGGCGGGGCGAGTTGATAGTAATAAAAAAGTCTGTGTGCGATTCACACACGATAGAAGTGAAACTTCATTTTAAAAGGCATTTTCTATTTTATTTAAACAGTGTGCAATATACATACACACCAACATTTGCTCTCTCGCTCTGGCTCACACAAAGAGGAGAGACCGATAATGTGATTAACGCGTTTGAAGTCGCGTAAGAAGTTTCACTTCAAAAATAATTTGTAGATTTCCTGCAATATTAAATATTAATACAAATATTTTTTTTAATTTATAATGTCGAGGTTACTTATATCGCTTTTTCCCAAAATCAAACGAAAGTTCTTAAAAAGTACGGTTCATGTACAGTAAAGTAGAGTGCATTAGTATTGCTGAACGTTCAGTTCTAATACGCCATTGTGGTTACTGGATACATTAAATTGTTAATGAAAAGTTCACGCCCAGGAATCCGTCAAACGTAACTTTCAATTTCAATTACTTAAAAAATAATTAATTATAGAACGAAGCAGATTAGAAAAACAAACAGAACAGTTGTAGTGTATTAGATGGATTATAAACCTATATATCACTTTAATATTTGGCTCGAAGGACCACGTTACTTTTAGAGGAGATTATTTTATATTTTTTTAATGTCTTTTAAATCTGTTTATTATTTAAAAAAAAATAGTTATAATGTTCAGCCGCTAATGGTCGATGGCGAATTATGGCGTTAAGGCGCTAACAAACCGATACACAAATACGGATTTTAAAGTAAAACATAATGCATGAAGTGTACTAACAGCATAATATTATACGTAAATATCGTATTTGATTAACGAAGGTGTTACTTTACGAAAATCCATCGTAAATAAATTATCAGAAATCGGTTCGGTTATGTTGGACCCGAGTTGCGACGTGCTTGCGTCTAGGACTTACAAATATTTAAAAATATTTACTATACAAATATGAATAATTGAATTCGAAGCAATGATGGAGATGGTTCGAGGCGTGTCCAGGAATTGTGGGACCACAATAAATAGAGTTTTTAACTGCGAACGCACAAACTTGTGTCTTAGTAGGGTTCAATCTGACTAAATTATCCCGAGCCCTAATCGAAAACTTTGGATAATTTACTCTCGATTGCAGAGACAACTAGTTCACTACTGTCTTCCATAACGGAACGAGAAGGGTGTTTGCACGGCTCGTGTAAAGCCCTATAGAAGATCGTGGTTCCAGGTCCGATCGAACGCTTTCGCTAAATGCAGTCTGACTGCTAATGCCTCACCTGGACTCTCAATGGCTGAAGCCCAAAGGAGAGTGAGGTACACTAGAAGATCACCAGTCGAACCGTGACGGAAGCGATATTCATGGTCGCTGATCAAATCGAGTTCTTCTAATTATCTATGCATTTGTGCATTTATGCATATGCATTTGTGTTGATCACACGCTCCATCACCTTAGAGATATATATAACCATAGCGATAGGCCTGTAATACGATGGATCTGGCTTATCGCCTTTTTTGGAACTCAGTGTACATGAGCAGTCTTCCACGAAGGTGCCTACTGTCCTACGCTACGAGATTGTGAAAAGGCACGTTAGCACAGTATACGATTCAGGAGCGCACTTTCTGAGCACCACTGCTGGTATGCCGTCTGGCCCACTCGACTTATGTACATCCAGACAGAACAGCTCGCGCCGGACATGCTGAGATTTTAATTTCCGGCATAGAGTACTCGCAACACAAGATAGTAGGTAGTACAGTGCTCTCATCCTCGTTCATAGTAGAGCTCCTTCTTATGAAATCGGGTCCTTCAAGCGTAACGTGAAGAGATATTTATGCAGGCCGGCATGACAGCGGCGACCACCGATGAAATTCGATCTAGAGGTGGTCGCCGTTGTTAGATTTGTTAGATTGTACTGTACTTACCATCAGTGACAGTACAGTCAATGTACCGAGCTATTATTAAAAAAAAAGTTTAAGGCGAACTTCCTCCGAGGAATTATTCGTAGGCCTTTAAAAAGGATAAATGGGAGACCGTCACGAGCAGTAATGCGCAAGGTGGAGTTGTTTGTTACCTGAGCGCAGAACGTGTTCCCGTTGACGGCGACGTAGTCCATCCGGAACTGCCAGTAAGTGGGGCGGTGCACCGGCGCGTACGTCACGTTGCCGGTGTAGTGCGCGGGGTCCGTGCCGCCCAGGACCAGCTCGCCGCCCTGCGCCGCGGCCGGGTCTCTGCGGACACGCACCACCACATCACCCCACCCTGTCCCACTCCATCTCATCTCACATACTAACACATATACTTACTTATCATATGGAAATCTTAGCTCACATCTCTCGTAGACGTGTTTTGCTCTAATATACTTCGATCAATAAATTGAAGATGGTAAGGAAAGAACGAGGTAATTTCAATTTGTTTAATTTACATCAGCACTTATAAACAGTAACCTTTATAGAAATATTGATAGGAAAGTTGATAGGCGTTGGTCGCCCCTCGTCCCTCGCTCACATACATCAAAATATTATTTAACAATATCAACCAATTAATAGCCTAAAGATTTGATTAAAATAATGGTAATTAATTAGTTTCGTTATATTTTAATATTCACAAACAAATTAATGTGTTGATGCAGCATAATCTATGCTTTCAATTGCCATGTGCTGCGATTGGATTATGAGGAGTTAGAAACTATGACTCGGGAGACAACGGTTTTGTAAATGTTTCCAGGAAGCAGAACACTCCTGGATGCTGATGTCCAATATTTTCAGGAGAAATAATATTTGGTTATATCCCGGAAATTAGTATCTCGACATCAACATGCACAAATTTAAGTGATGTTATCATAGAAGACTCAGAAACCACATCGATCGACGCAAGTTCGAATTAGGGTTTGGATTAATTTAACGGGCTTTCGATATAGAAAAATGTAGTAATAAAACCATAGCACGGTGATAGGGTCAGGTGTGTACTGTGTAGCTCCAGGCTTACCTGTTGAGGTAGAAGGAGAAGACGGGTCGCACGAGCCGCTGCGCCACCATGTTATCGAAGACGGGGGTGACGCCGTCCACCGCGATGCTGCGGACACACCACCACATTAGTACACGAGCAACGAGTAGGCCCGCCCTACGTGTCCCCCGGCGAGTACAGCGAGTACCTGCTGAACGCCATGCCGAGGATGCCGTCGAACTTGGCCGCGACGAAGGCGAGCCCCGGCTCCGACATCGCCTCCGCGAACGTCTGCCCGCGCACCGTGATCCCGCCCATCTGTACACACCGACTCGTTTCACTCGCACACTCACAAGTGGAAGGCAGAAGGGATGAGGTTAGAGACTCACGGTCACATCGTCAGTGGAGAGGAAGCCGGAGAGACTGCCGGACCCGTACTGGATGGCGAACTCGGTTCCGTTCGCGCGGTAGCTCTTCGACTTGCTGCTGTCGTACTTGTTGTGTAAGACTGCCGGCGCGTCACAGACCACACGCCCGCCAATATGCAATGTAATACACAGTTCACGTTATTGCTTACTTACAATATTTCAACAACAATTATATTATGAGAGAACTGATTGGTAAACTTTGTTACTGACGGCAAGCGATGTTCGTGTAGTGACATTTCTTGGAGGGCACCCACAGGTTGGAGGAGCCCGTGTCGAACACTACCTTGAAGGTCTGCGCCGGCGAACCGATCGATATCGGACCGTAGTATTGCGCCTGCGAACAATATTATCACGTCAGCCTTTTACATTTCATGGCAACTTGACATCGCTTGCTTTGGAAACTAATCACTAGAACACTGTATCCTATACATATAATAAAATTAGATTTTCTGTTTGTAATATCAAAATAACAGGTTTTTACCAAATACATATGAAAGTATATACTCATAACAAAAAACCCATTTTATAAATTTTTATCTGTTTGTCTGTTTGTTCCGGGTAATCTCCGAAACAGTTGGACCGATTTTGACGAAATTTTCAGTGTTAGATAGCTGATGTAATAATGAGTGGCTTAGGACACTTTTATTTTAGAAAAATAATTAGAGTATTGCGCAAATAAAATAATCAGCCTTTTTAGTTGTCAACGCGAGCGTAGCCGCAGACACAACTAGTTTTATAATATAAATAAATATCTTGATATGATAAATAGGAATCAAATAAGACCTATTGCAATAATATGATTGACAATAGAAACACGGGTACACGTACAACTAAACCAAACATGTTTGCTTTAACATTATACCATATTCTTTTTCATTGTGCTAGCTGTGCCCGCGGCTTCGCTCGCATAGACTACAGATTGCCGTCGGTCGAGCGCACGCGCGAATCGGCCTGCCCCGCTCAAAAGGCGGAATACAAAAATGCTTCTTAAGTCTTTTTAAGTAAAATAATTTTTTATATCCACAATTATGTAGGACATTAATTTGATATGTCTCGTATTATTTACTCGGCGTAAGCCATTTAAGCGTCCCAAATTCGTCTTTCTTTCTTTTCGCCTTTACTTTATCTTACAAAATATATCTTATAATCTGGCCAGATAACATATCTATGAATCAAAGGAGAAACCATGTAAATCGGATTAGTGATTTTGGCGTGAAAATAACATAAACGGACAGACACATGCTGTACACCTGATATTAGGTGTTCACTGCAACCTATAATTATGTATAATAAATCTCTAGTTATAATAGATTGCTACTCCCGAATATTTTGTTGGAACGCGCGCCTCACGGGCTCGCCGGCTTTACATGTTGCCAACCACTGCTTAACCGGAGCAGAAATACGTGCGGCGGTAGTACTCTCGCAGCAGCCGAAATCGGTAAAAGTTCTATCACACTTTTAAAGAAACAACGAATCTAGTTATGACGTGGATGTTGAGTAATTCTTAGCGCACACTAATATGGGTGATTGATAAAGTATCAAAGACTCACATTAGTGCACATACGGGTGCAAGGTGAGTTCAGACTGGTGCGGCGCAATTGAAAAACTCTCTCCTTATTAAATTCTGTAATCATGACAAAGCAGAGAGACGGGTTCGGGTTCATGCCCCATTGTACTAAGATATGATTATAATGAGTAAACAACAAGAACAAAACATCAAAACTAATGAGTAACAGATTATTTTACATATAATATAAATAAAAAACAATTATCCTATCAAATAGCTTTTCTTAAATGAGCTCAAGTTTATCTATACATCATATAATCAAAATCCAAAAATACTTTATTCAATTTAGGCCCTAGGAAGGCGTACGTCATGTACGGACAAATATCCCAGTTATCGAGAAGAACTGGCAACAAACTCAATCGGGCGTAATTTTTTTTTATTATTTTCCCAACCGTACAAATAATATTTACAGTTAATAATCATTATGATATTTATAATTTAGTGGACGCACAGAGAGGCAATCACTTCAAGACATCACTATCATCCGCATAATGATCCACCCTATAACAACCTTTTGACAGCAAAATCTGCTTGACATGGTCCTTGAATTCATTGTCTGGAAATTCAGTAATGTGTTTCGGGATCTTATCATAGAACCTAACACTATTACCTAAACACTTTTATTAGTCTTACTAAGTCTAACTAACTATCACTTATTTATTTCTATTTCTAGTATTAAAACTGTGCTGCTCTTTGAAAAAATCTATCTTGTCAAAGTTTTTCCGAATTTACTTTATATTATCAAGAATGTGTTGCGAGGGGGAGTTAGGATATTAAATTGTATGCTTAATAATATTATATGCCCTCCACTACATAGAGGTACGTAGTTATGAACCCTCACACCTCAGCGTCAACAGAAAACAAATAAATTAGTTATAAAAGAAAGCATGTTGATGTCAGTGTTTGGCCAGAGGAATAAGTAGTAGTCTGTAGGCGCAAGGTCTGGTGAGCAGGGCGGATGACGGAGAACTTCCAACCCCAGTTCTTGCAACTTGGAGACCGTCTGTTGTGCAGTATGAGGTCGCGCGTTGTCGTGCAGGAGCAGCGGAGACGAGCGATTGACCAATGCTGGTTGGAGATGTGCCAGGTTCTCCATCATTGTGTTCAGTTCTTCACAGTACACATCTGCTGTAATGCTCACCCCGTTTGTTAAGAAGCTGTGATTAATCACACCGGCGCTAGACCACCAAACAGTGACCATCACTTTTCTAGGGGTAAGTTTTCGTTTAGGGCATTGTTTAGGTGCTGAACCAGGATCCAACCAACTTGCTGGGCGCTTGCGGTTATCAAACAGAATCCATTTTTCATCGCAGGTAACAATGCGATTCAAAATTCCTTCATTTGTGTCTGTTGAGCAGTGCAAGGCACGTCTCGGCGCGTACTTCGCGCTGGCGATCATTGAGTTCGTAAGGCATCCATTTGTCAAGCTTTTTTACCTTGCCAATTTGACGCAAATGGACCAATATTGTTTTGACGCTAACGTTGAAAGCTGCTACTAATTCAGCCGTAGATTGTGTATCATCAGCTTCCACAATCGCCTTTAATTCGTCATTGTCGACCAAAGTCTTCGGACGACCGCGAGGTTCATTTTTCAGGTCGAAATTCCCAGAACGGAAGCGAGCAAACCAATAACAGGTTGTGCGTTGGTTTGTAGTGTTAGCTCCGTAAACGTCGTTGATGTTGCGTGTCGCTTGTGCCGCGTTACTGCCACGACGGTACTCATATTCCATAATTACTCGAATTTTTAACGTATCCATGATGATAAAAAAGATTTAAATGCGATGAAAATGTAACACTAATCAATAAACAAATGACTACTTTAGGAAAAAGAATTCCATGTTTTTAAAATAAAATTAATTTGAAATTAGAATTCTTAGCAAAACAAAAATTATTTTGATTTGAAATGGCCAGTACTGCAGAACGGCAATTTCATAGGTAAACCTATTATTAAACGCTTCCTAAAAACAAAATTACGTACAAAATAATAAGAACATATAAATTGTAGTACCCAAGAGTGATGTACAAATTATTTGTATCAGAAAAAGTACAATACAATGACCCGTAATGTCACATAACAAACACATCGCATAAAATATAATGATACGCATGGCGGGAAAAGGTTATCGCTAGCCGCTGGCTGATTCGGCTTAGTTTAAAGTCGTGACAAATCAAACTATTTGTGAAATGGTTCACTTGAAACTCCTAAATTATTTCATATACAGTAACACATATACCCAATATTAATATCATCAGTTTAGGTACCAAGATAGTTTAGGAGTGGGTGGACCCTATTCCTGTGCTTTTTTTCCTTTTTTTTTTCAAACTGAAAATATACTGTTAGCCTTAGGGGCCCTGGCGCCTATGCGGCTTTTACAGGTTCACCGAGCTTGGGAGCGAGAACGAAAGGCACTCAGCCACGAAAGCAAGGCAACAAGTTCCGAGGGTGCCAAAGTGGCCGGACCTCGGCTCGAACTGTTGCGCGTATGCAAAGAAGTCGCAATCTGTCTAATTCCCTATCATTCGATCTAAAGTAACTATAAATATATACATGTAGGGAAGAGACTTGGGAGGAGGGAAGAGACATGTGTATGTGTATTTACTAATCTGATTTTTTTTGTCTAAGATAACTAGGCAAAAAAAAGGACCCTTACAGAACCTATGTACCTATGTGGCGTGCATGTGTGTATAATGCAGTGTCATGTGTGTCTGTGAGAGCTAGTGAATGTAGAGTCACTGTATCGCGCGAGCGGCTGCTTGGCTCAAGGGCTCCATACCGATGGATCGGACCTAGGCTTGAGTTGCCACATGAGAGGGTGGTCCTGGCGGGTCTATTCATGTGCATAAGCATTCACTTTGGCAGATACCTACAACTTATCCTGCATATGTAGATAATAAACAGTGTTATAAACAAACTGTATTCATCATGCATACATTCACAAGAGAGACCCAGCTGGAAAATTCTTGATTGTACTAATCTATAAATGAAAACATTATATGATATATATGAAAACATAACAGTGGATTCAAGGCTCAATCACCAGACCTAACTGACAACATTCTGTTGTAATTATATGCATTAATGGAATATTGTAATTTGTACCAAAAACACAATAAATTATTTTTTTTATTTTTATGTAACTAATACACTTATCATATTTAGACGCTGAGCAAAACTCTATTTATATATAGTAAAGGTTTTACTATAGTAGATACGAACATTGCCATGTTGATAATATTTTTCTTTATAATTTTATCTATTTTTAATAAAAACAACAAATAAATTCAAATGTCTAATAAACCGCACAAACCCTCCCATTGATAAATAGCACCGTGACGTCATAAGCCAGTAGGTACATAATACATAACCATTGTGTGTTATTCTTGATTAAAACTTTGTTTTATAGCTTATTTAGGAGATAAAATGGTCTACAAATTGTGTGTACTATCACATCTAAAAGACCCCAGAAAAACCAATTGCAAACGTTCCTAAGAATGCTAAAATGTGAAAAAGTGGTTGGAAATGGCTTGAGAAACCCGAATGATATAGCGGACACTTTTAATAGTTTTTGTTTTCTTAGATATAAGTAAACATATTACATATTTTGTTATTTAACAAGTATACAACAAGATAGTGTACAATGTGTGTATCCTACATTGTTGCTACTTTTACAGTTTGAGGTTAGACATTGAAATCTTCAATATATACAACATGCACATGATAGTATGCAATTCTAGTAGATGATTTAAATTAATTAAAGATTGAAAAGGTTCTTAAAGGCTAATACTTCTTTAAATAGAGATTGCAGAAAAAGACTGTCAAAATCTAAACTTTGTTATTATTTTTAAGTTTCTAGCATAAAAATAACATTAAACATAGATATTTAATTAATGTTTTAGGCTTAATTTACATATAAGAGATAATTAATATGTAAAAGATAGAGAGAGAGACATCAGAATATACTATCGAAGACACCAGGGTTTTGCTTGATATCATTCTTCATTACGGAATAATAAATCTTGTGGGCGTGATCTGGGTTAAGTGCAAGCATTGTAGAGATGCACATGGTCCGACAATCCAAGTGAGCATGATGTCTGTTTTATTTGGGGTTGCCCCTGTGGCCTCCAACCTCCCCTATAGCCACCCCATGCCTCGCATATCTGTGTTATCACTGTCCGTAGGTAACCTAGTAATTCATCTTGAACGTCCTCACGATCCGACAAGCTCCACCCAGAATAATCTTCTCTTCGGGTTCCGACTTAGTAGGTTGTCTTGAACAATCTTAGGATCCAATATTAATGGAGATCTGCACGTTACGAGGGCTCGAGCTAGAACCATCCTTCAGGCCCTTCGTTGTCTGCTTATGTGATTGCGTGGATCACAGAGCACACCTGTTGCAAGCGCGTGGAGTCATCTCTACTTTATTTCCATTTATTTTATGTACGCCGTATTTTTGAATACCTGACAGGTCTGTTATCTCGTTACTATGAGACATGATTTCTTTTTAAATAATGACATAGACACGATTCTCTTACAAATAAAATCAAGGATCCATTGTTTACTATATATGATCCTTAGACGGAACAGTGACAAGAGCTGAGCACTTAAATTAAGGAACAAGAGAACAAATAAATATAAAAGACATTGCCTGTAGTTTGGCCCCATAAATGAAAATAATGGTTGGTAACCACAACTAACAAGAAAAACAAAGGGATCAACTGAATTCGCTCATTACATAATCACAATCTACTGGATGTGACATAATTAGAGATTCAACTAGTCTTAGACCATTTGTCATCACATGGCGGAAGTTTAAATAATATGTAAGTAATATGTAAATAATATGTTTAGTTCTTGTTTTACTGAATACTGTTTTAAAACGAAACAATTAAAAAAATATATAATCATTTGGAATTACACCGACAAGGTTCATAGTTTTAATACAGTCAAATGCCCAATGCATAAGATGGAAGAACAACTGGATGTTCACTGGGAGACAGTTCCATAGCTTCATTGCACAACAAAAGTAGATACTTTGTTTATTTTATTAATCTAAATAATAAAATAATTCTCACATCAAGGTAGTTGGAGAGTGGTTCCGGAGCTGGGCCTGATACCGTATACTTCACTCTGAGGACTTGGAGCTCAGTGCCAACCTCATGGAAGTGCTTTCGTACTGTTTTCATGCGGTACAGAGGAACTCTGGACACAAAATAATGATTTTTAACATAACCATATGTACTCATTATAAACTAACTTCAATTTTAATTAATTGTAGTTAATCATAGTTTAATAAATAAAGTGAACCTTTGCAGATTTATGTTAAATTAACTGAGCACTATGTTTATATACTAATATGAATTTATGGTGGTGGAATGGTTTACACTGGTGGAATATTAATTTAATGTTCATAGGTTCAAGCCTCAACATGTACCAACTTTTTTTAGTATTTATATACATTTAAATCCATAGCAATATTAAATTATGGTAATAAAAAACATCAGTTAGAAAATGTGAATACTTGAGAAACATTAACAAAAATGTAATAATACAGAACATAACATTTTTAGGCATTTGAAACTGTCAATATGTCATGGGCCAGTGTGGCAATTAAGTCCAAGTTTTCCATTGGGAAAACAGCTTCACTCAGCACTGGGGCGTTTAAAGGCTAGTATTATATTAATATAAAACTAAGTTCTTCTGAGTCTGTAATAAATATAATACAATAAAATGTGCCTATTAATTTTAATTTAATGGACCCTTGTCGAGTAATATAAATAATAATATCACTAGGTACATTAGAAATTACAAAAACCACAATCCTTGAAATAATTTCTTGTATAAAATTACTTCGTTTAAATAAATTTAAGACACTATTGAACATAATAGTCAATTATTAAAAGATATAATACTTTAAGTAAAACTATAGAAACATACTAATTAACAAATAAATACTTGAAGAGAAATTATATACCATACCTAATAAATCCAGTCACGCATGTAACAACGAGAGCAAGGAGAAACAAGGATAATGTACCCATTGTTATTACAAGTCACACCCGTTTCTGTAAATAAACAAACACAAAATGTATTTTATTTGAAGCCGCTGATGTCTTATTATAAATCTATCTGAAACGCGGATATTGAAAGTTGCTGTCTAAGGAAATTTTCTTTTTCAGATATTTAATTAGCAATATAAAGAAACAATAATTACGTCGTATTGACTCGCCCACAAGTCCCACAACGCAAAAAATAAATTAAATTCTAATTATTGCTGTGTAATTTCAACGTTCAGTACACAGGTTCAGTATAATATAAAGCACAGACACAGACTGATACACAGAGTACGTACGTACATGGACCACAGAGTACGTATAGAGGAACAGAGAGGAATCTTAGTACATACGCTTTTCTACTCAAAGTAGAAGTTTAGAGTTTGACAGTTCTTTTTTTTTAATTATATAGCTACACAAAGGCAGAAATGGTTTGTAGTTACTTTTTTTTTCGTCGGGGCACAGGCAGCTCTCATTACTTTATCCAATAAATCTCAAAATTAATTTTGAATACTTATAAAATTTATGGGTTATAAATAAAACGACAATCACTGCATTATTTAATTGTTTTTTTTATTTTTATATTTTTTAAATTCTTTGTCTTGCATGTATGGTAATTCTTTAATGCGGACGACATCGACACCTTTTAAAATACGATTTATAATATTACACCACGTATATACACATAATTTAATTGAAGTGAGAACAAAATATTCAAATAGAGCATCCTTATGATATGGGCACGTTAAGAAATTGAATGAATGTTTGGTTTTTATTACATTAAATATTTGTCTTGATATTTCTCCTGAATTTGGTTTCGATTCCAAATATTGGTAAGTTTCTTTTACAATATATGAAAATATACAATACAATACATGGACTGATATAAAGTACACTAATCTATGAATGAACCCCTATATACAAATGTACTCTGTGGAATGAAGTACACTGTGACTCTGAGATGTCTTGTTGACAATGTTGCCAACCCCAAAAAACTAAAAAACAACTCGCCAAATAAAAACCAGTAGGTATAATAAAAAAGGCAGATTTCATATTTTTGCTCATATAATTAAACAATAAACAATTTTCTTAGTTACATACCAGAACTCACATACATTGTTATAATCACAACAACAAAAAACAAAAATCAAAGTAAAATTATTTTTCAGTTTCATTCTCAATTGCTTCATCTTCAGTATTTTCACACTCATTATTATTTTTAAAATCATACATATTTTTGTTGAATTTCTTCATGTTCCATTCTGTGGCTTCAAATGAATAGCAATCGGTTATTTCGGATTTAGTGTGTAATACTCCTTTAATAGTTGTAGTCGATATTCTGTTGCGTAATTTGGTTTTCATAATATTTATAGCAGAAAATAACCTTTCCACGGTGGCACTGCTATGTGGTAGGCTCAAAAGTTTTTTTACCAATTCACACAACGTTCCCTCCGCACGCAAGTCCGGTGAAACTGTTAAGGCCCCCGGGCCAACAGCATAGTCAGTTCGAAAAAAAAAAAAAAAAAAGTTCCCTCCGCAGGGGACGTACGGGTAACTTCGCTCCCGCACACCCGCCACGACCGCCCTCCTCTGCGGCAACTCAAGCCTAGGTCCGATCCATCGGCATGGAGCCCTTGAGTCAAGCAGCCGTTCGCGCGATACAGTGACTCTACATTCACTAGCTTTCACAGCCATACATGACACTGCATTATACACACATGCACAACACACATAGGTACATAGGTTCTGTAAGGGACCTTTTTTTTCTTTTTTTGCCTAGTTAGAGTAGACAAAAATTTCAGACCACTAAATACACATAACACATGTTCCTTCCCTCCTCCCAGGGGGCAGAAACATGTATATATGTATAGTTAGTTTAGATCGAATTACGGATAGGGAATTAGTCAGATCGCGACTTAATTACATACGCGCAACAGTCCGAGCCGAGGTTCGGCCACTTTGGCACCCTCGGATGTTGTTGCTTAGCTTTCGTGGCTGAGTGCCCTAAGCGCTCGCCCCCAAGCCCGGTAAAGCTGTAAAAGCCGTAAAGGCTCCAGGGCCCCTCAGGCTAACAGTGTAGTCAGTTCGAAAAAAAAAAAAAGCCAACAGCTGCTGTCCTGCTCCCCATGAGTGTAGAAATAATTGCAACATAAAAATAGAACCAAAATCATATAAACATTAAGTTCTAAAACGTTCAGCTGCCAAACAAAATTGAAAAAAAAAGAGATTGTACCTGAGTTACTGAGAAAATTACTCAAATACACTTTAAACAATTAAAATCCACAATTAAGCAAGCATTTACATTTAAAACACACGGCACGAAATGAAGTTTTGACAAACAACATGGCTGACATACTGATTGAATTATTTACATAAAGTTTTTATAAAATGTTTTATGTTTTTTTTTAAGGTACGACTCTCTATCCCTACATACAGAGGTACCTAACATTATTCAGTGTATTGATACTGAGATCACCAAGCCCGGTGAAATTGTAAAAGCCTTCCAAGGCTGAAGCCTCTGTGAAGCCCTGAAGGGCCCCTAAATATCATACGAAAGATAATTATTCCATGCCAGCAGTGCCTTTACATGTACCTATCGTTTCATTTACTTCAAATAGGAAAGATATAAAACTCATGAAAGAGAGTAGGTACATACATACTATCTACCATAAGAATTCGCTGAACAACAACAAATCGCATCGAAGCTTGCCCTGACTTGTTGAATAGGCATGGAACACGCTAAAACACAACCGGGACTTGTTAATTGTTCTGCTTTTTTTTTAGCTTGTTGGCGTACTAAATCACCAAATGTCAGGGGCCTTCGTCGTTCCCCCGTACGGCCTCTTTTTAGCTGCTCGTTAACAAAACACCAGGGTATGGTCGATATTGAAAGTTAGTATTGCGTACCAGCATAATGTTTACCTAGTACATAAAAGTATCGTGCAAAATAAAAAAATTTCAATAGATTCTTGATAGGTGTATACACCTATATTTATTGCAAATCATCCGCCTCTACAGGGTTTCAGTTACTTTTTTTAGTTATAATGTTTTATGAAAGTCGATTACAATAATTTTATAACATCCAAATCAGGTAAAAAAACAATAAGTACATAAAATGCATTGAAACATTATCTTCTTTTATTGATTTCAATTTTAAATTGAACAACAAATTTATACAAAGCTTATATACATAGTAAATATATACCTGGCATACCTGGGTCAATCAACTATTTCACCCACACTTTGCTGCCGCTGGCTTTTTTTTATAAAATATGTACTAATTGATAATAGCCATACACAAAAATAATACCTTAAGATTATTTTGTTTCTATGAAATTTCATAGTAACTCAAAACACAAAATATTCTTGTCCGAAGAGCATATTATTTCGTTATAAATGAACTTTTACTTGTCATTTGCAGTTAATTTTTATTACACAAAAAGACGAATGATATAGTTTATCATGTGTAATACAAACTCTTTCTTTGTGCCCCTTTGCTAAATGTGTATACCGAGTTACCTGTAAGAATGTTCTCAGAAAACACAGACTGAAATCTGTCAACAAGCATCAATAGGTGTGCTCCGGCAGCTGCACTTGAGACCCAGTCTTCCATTAGGCTTAGCGTGCCACATCCTCACTTAAGTTCAGGTGAGATTGTGGCCACAACCCATACCTATCTATAAAAACAGACTAGTCTTTTTCGCCATAAATAACTCCCATTCTGTTTGCTTTGACTCGCAAGGGCGAGACGATGGCTTTTGATCAGAATAAATGAAAAGTTTAATTTTTATTTTGTAAAATAATCAGCGATCCTGTGATTGTATATTTTTTTTTTATCGTTATAGGTTTGACTTAGTGGCCACAATCTCACCTGATGTTAAGTGACGATATGGCCCAGGATGGTAAACGCTAAACCTAGTGGAAGACTGGCTCTCAAGTGCAGCTGCCGGAAGACACCTATTGATGCTTGGCGACAGATTTCCAACTTGAGGGTGGTAGCTAGCCAGGCGGGCATCAGAAAAAGCCCTACCACCATGCTATGGTTTCCTCACGATGTTTTCCTTCACCGAAAGCTCAGGCTCATTGTAGGGATTCGAACTCACATAATTCGACGCAAAGTCGTACACGCTACCACTGCGCCATCATCGCTTCAAAGTATATTAGACGATCGAGCTACTTACAAGAAGCTAACTGACTGCACCCGTTGCGTGGCGTCAGACTCTTATCGATAACACTTTTAAGTAAATTATGTACTTTAAGTTTAGCCGTATATGCCTTAAAATCTGGTATGATGGTCTGACCCCATGAAAACGAAAAATTTTACAAAAAGTGCCAAAAAATTTAAATATCAAAATATTTTTTCAAGTTAAACATTTTAAGGACGTGTCTACATAAGTTTCCAATAATTAAAAATCGTAGAGAATTAAAAAATATAAATAATTGTGAAACTCCTCAAATTCCAAAGAATCACCGATTTAACTGTAAGTTCATATAGGGTGCGTTCAACTTAGCTTTCACATGACGACTACGATCGTTGTGGTCACTGCGAAAACGTCACTAATGACGTCATTACTTACACTCAAGCAAAGCTCACGACAACCAATCTTAAGAGGTGGGTCGAAGTAAGCATTGAGAAATTTAGCGCAATTTTTAAAACTTAGAGTAAGACTTAAAGAACTTAAGAGTCAGACTTAAAAATTGTAAACTAAGACGCCATTCGTATGTTTACATTAACGCACCATAATCCATTCCACTTAAGTTTACAATTGTGACGCTCAGAAACAAGTGGAATGGAAAAAACCGTGGTCGTGAGTGCTTAGTGGAACGCACCCATAGAAGCGTTCGTGTTAGGTCACTGTCATCTGTCACCTATTACCGGTCTCACTTGTCACACGAGTGACGCAGCGGGAACGTTAACTCTCCACACAAGGATAACGTTACGTGGGAATAATGAGTCCGCAATACGATCAATTGAAATCGACTATATGTACGCCATTAATGCGATCAAATGTTGCCAATGGGAACAATATGTTTCATAATTAGGAACTGAATCTGATAGACAATAGTTATTTCTACTAATAAAAGTAAATTTTAAAACTAGTCAAAATACCATTAAAATATATTGTAGACAATTTAGCCCATTTTAAATCTAACATATCTTTCCTCTACCTTACCAAGTGAAAAAATGTTAAAAATATCGTTAGAAAATATATTTAAAAACATGCCGACATAATAAGCCTTTCACAAGACACTGATGGGACGAGAACTAATGGAAGTGCAAGGATCAAGAGTGACTTTACAGGAGTATATAAAATACATTGTAAGAACTGCAAACAAAATAGGAAAGAATTTTAAACAAGTAAATTAGGCTGACATATACATTAACAATGAGATGGACATGATTATTATTGACAACACAGTACAATAAAATTGTATAAATTTAGATTTAATAGTAGTAAATTAACTTTAGGGTAGAAATTGAAATGAAATAAATTGTATATAGAGAATTTGACTACAAATGTAAATCAATTAGTAAGATAGAATTGAATTTTAAGAAATATAGGGCAAGCATAGAAATAGGGAACAACTAGGAAGAAATGTCGGAGGCAAAATAAAATTGTAAAATTAATTACTCTATGTTAGAGATTAAAGAAAACACTTACAAAAAACACTGATACTGATAACCGAGTAAAAATAATATTTAAAATACCAACAGTCACTATTATTTTATTGGTAATTAGCGTCGCTCACTTAACAAAAATAGCTGATTTCAATTAAGCGTGTAAAATAAAGAGGTAGCGCGCGCCTCCGCCCCCCCCCACACCCCACACCCCCACCCACCGGATAGTGGATCCTACAGACAATATACAGGTTATTGTTGCTGCGCCTGCGTCTCGATGCACTCGGTACTCGGCACTTGCATTCTGCACGAACGTAACTATACATTAAGGCACAAAAAAATTATATTACAAAATGGAATCCTTACAACAATACTGTACACAAAAATATTTCCTTATACCTCATATGTACATCACATGTATCTTATATCTAATACATCTCTATAACATCATATCTATAATGCAATACATAGTGTAACTACATTATATATAAATATACGTTCAATGAATGAACATGAGATTTTTTTTAAAGTATTGTTTAGCTGAACAATGCGTCTCTCCAACTCCAACATGAGCATTAGACTATCTCTTATTCGTAGTTTTTCTCGTAGTTTATGAACGAATACTTCATAATGAATATTTACAATTAGTGTTACTGTAGTGATTCAATTAAATGCGACATTTGTGATATCTCACAAACGAACTAAACATGTCGCTTTTATTGTCTACTTCGAGTAAACGTCGGCACAACTGAACGGCGTCGCGTTGAGTCGGGTCGGGTCGGGTCGTGTCGTGTCGTGTCGGGGCTCGCTTGTCACACCCACTACTTCTACATAACTTTGGTATACAAATATTTTACAAGTAATATTAAATTTGATTATGTGTGGTTGAAAGCCCATGGGCTTTGCTCCTTGTTGTAATTCCCACGGGATAATATCGCTTCTCGATGTCGCGCTCGGTTACATTACAATAAGGGTAAATTAGCTCTAAGTGACATTTATGAAAAACATAAGTAATTCATTTTAATTTCATAACATTATTTACTAGTGAATTAAAAACCGTTAAAATCTAAATACATAGTATAAGACTCAACGTCTCTCTGTCTGTCTGTCCGTTTACGAACATTTTACACGAAAACCACTTATCCGATTTAAATGGTCCTTTATTTCTGTATCAACTGGCCAGGTTTAATAGGATAGATTTAGTTACATAAAGTAACATAGTAAGTAGTGACGATAATGGTGAATCAAGTCGGAAAAAATATCGCGCTAGCGACATGCAATTCGTTACGTTTCCATCAATCTATGGCCAACATATGAGCGGGTACGTATAAAAGTAATTTGGGGCACTTCTCTCGAGTGAATACAATACAAAAACAA
The DNA here is from genome assembly GCA_947532125.1 of Saturnia pavonia. Classification (NCBI taxonomy): domain Eukaryota; kingdom Metazoa; phylum Arthropoda; class Insecta; order Lepidoptera; family Saturniidae; genus Saturnia; species Saturnia pavonia. The sequence continues at coordinate 17,592,195 of OX383904.1, forward strand.
TACAACAGCATACGTACAACAATATAAGAAGAGATCCCAACATACAACACATTTGGCTACAAATCCTACAGAAACCACGTTTTGAAACACATGTCTACTGACTAAGTACTTATATTATTTATCTATATTCTTTTGATTTTATGGACATTTAAATCCATTTACATTATTTATTTTTACATCTCGGAACTACCTTTAATTAAGGCAACACTTAATTTCTGATTTAAGCATGTTTAAGCTTATTAAAAACAACAACAAATAGGTACAAGTATTTACGAATAGTTCACTTCCGATTTCAATAATATTCACTGTCTTGATCTTACCAGCTTTTACACTAATTTTTGTTGTGTACAGATTAAATAAATAATTGAACGTTCTCGCACACAATTCATCGGTAGCTACATACCTAAACTATATATATATATATATATACTAGCGACCCGCCCCGGCTTCGCACGGGTGCAATGCTGATACTAAATATACCACCTACTACAGAATGTTCTTATAAACAAAATTCACAGCTTTTTTGTCATTACACAATACAAACATGTTTTGTTTAGAGGTTACTCTTGAAAGAGCGACATATAATTGACCATGGTATATAGGGCCGGTACCGCCGCACCGCTATGTCCCTGCATTTTAAATCTGTAATATTTTCGGAAATATTCATTTAAATTACATGCTGTAAAGAGTCATATTGATCTATATTAAATGGATAATGTATTTAAGGTACTTAATTGGATAAGAATTAATGCTGTCTTGCTTAAAATCACTTCGTAAATAAGCCATTTTTTCCCGTACAATGTAAATGATAAAAAATGGTTATTGTGGGTTATCCTTAAGAGATAGACATATACCATCGTGGACTTTTTTGTTGACCTTTTTAAGGTGTACAATACTGTAGTACATTATTTTGATTTATCTCGTGGGGTTCAGCCAGCGTTTGCAATGTAAGCGCAAAAATGTGTTCATTTACGACATCACATTAGAAACCTCTAAATTTATCAGTGTTTCTCTACAATATTATGCATGTATTATACATATAACCCTTCCTCTTGAATCACTCTATCTATTAAAGAAAACCGCTTCAAAATCCGTCGCGTAATTTTAAAGATTTAAGCATACATAGGGACGGACAGAGCGACAGCGACTTTGTTTTATACTATGTAGTGATGTACCTCTAGTAGGTATAATATAATTAATAATACTAAAATTTTATAAAACGCAATACATAGTTTACGAAGTATATTTATTTTATAAAGGACGGTGTACAATTTGTAACGTTAGTCTCTGGCGACAACACTTCATGCCCACTGCACACGCTGCATGCACACTGCACACTGCGAACACTGCACACGCTGCATGCACACTGCACACACTGCACACGGTGCATGCATGCATGCAGTTTTATTATTACGCATGGCATATTAATCTGTGCGAACTAAAATTATTTCATTGCCAAGACAATTTTATGTAGATAAACTTTGTCCTTCATAGCATTTTATTTGGAAATACACTTTGGGATTTAATAAAAAAGTAAAATAATTGAATACTCGGCTCGGGTTCACGTCTACTACAGGTGTAGTGGCGCGAACGAGTCGAGTCGTGGCGCATCAACCTTAACGCCTGATAAAAATACTGTCGATATTGAAGTATTACAAATCATCAACCAGCAATTGCTTTTAAATTATACGCGGGTGAAACCGTGGGGCACAACTAGTAATTATAAGTTATAGTACATAATATATATATTACATATAGACATACTCACTGAATTTATCATCTCTTCATAATATCCAATTAATATTAATAAAGATTGAACATGAATGAAGACAGTGAACCAACTGGGAGTGGAACGCGTGGACAGCTGACACAGAGGGACCGCTCACTAATGTTAAATAAAATACGTTAACATACACACACACACTCCCTCTCTCACACACACACACACATCACAAATTGATATAGGAACTCAAACACAACAGCTGTTGTTAAATCTCGCAGAATATTGAATTGGATGGGCCGGGCCGGGCCAGACCAGGCCAGACCAGACCAGGCCGGGGGAGGGACGCGCTGCCAGAGAGCCTATATAAAGTGATTTACCCTGAACCAGTTCACTAAGCTTACAATTAAAGTACTAATTAAGTGGTAGTTAGAGTCAGTACATACACTGTACTCTACGAGTTAACTAAACGTTCATCTCATTTTATACACTTACATATTATATTCTCCTATTTACAAATATTTTATACAAATATAATATATACAAATCACTATAACGCAATTAATATTTGGATTTGATGTTTTGTTAAAAATAAACTTTACTCTTGTAAATATAGAGTAAATATTAGTTTATTTTAATTCCGCCTAATCTTACCACCGGTGCCGGGCATGCGGTGCACCGACACTCCCTACAAACACTAATATGCTTAAATATATTATATTTACACTGAAACATTAGTGACGATTTTTTAATGATATGTTATTATAATTGTAATGCAGAAGTACATCCATAGTAAGGGGATTTGAAAACAAACGTAATGCCTTTCCATGAGAGCTGCCTGTTTATATTCCTCAGGTATAAAAATACTTCATGGGGATGTTAAGATTATTTACGAGAAATAATTATTTGTATTGCAATTATTATTATATTGTTGGGCAGAAGTTATCAATTAAGGGTTATTTCACAAATGGAACAACTTCAAGTTTCTCTTTATTCTAATTCGGAATTGTAGATTTTAAACTATTCAAGGGAGAGGCAACGGTGACTAATGATTCAAGAAATGTGTTAAAACTAGATTCTTCTTAGAGTTTACCGATTACTTTTACTAGATTATATCCCAAAGACACCTGCTATCAGTTTATGCACTGTGAGACTTGTTCGACGCACGCGCACTCTTTACAGCAGATTGTTCACGCTTTATAACCCACTGGACGTGAGACATTAGTTATAGAGGGTGTGTCTCGATAACTCGTCTCACTAGCACCATCTCATGCAGAGTCACACGGCGGTACCGGGACACACGCGCGTGCGCCTGCAGCGGGCTACCGCGGGAAGCGCTCGCCTGCGTCGGTGGCGGAGGCGGTGGCGGTGGCGGAGGCGGTGGCGGTGGCGGTCGCGGCCGAGTACAGCCGCCGGTCGCGCGACACGACCCGCACCGAGAACGAGTCCACCGACAGCGCCGGCCCCGGCACTATCTCCACGTTACCCGCGTTGGCCTGGGAACGCACACAAAAATATTACTTCATGTTCCTACAATATATATTAAACATGAATCAATTACACTAATATCTGTATCAACTTACTACAAACATCAAGTATACACAGTCACGCGGAACACGCACACAATGGAAACTTATCAGACCAATTTGTCATTTCTCCTTTTTTATTGTAACAATAATCATTAAATGTTCTGAGTTCTGGGGATGATACAGCTATTTAGTAATTGTTCAATTTTAAATGGCCAGTTACCAAAAAAAAAAAACTGGCCAGACTCAGGAGCATAACATTGTACTTAACTGTATATCGTAAACTATATTGTTGCACATACATTACAATAAATACAAAGTCCCGTATATAACTACAAATAAATGTAATAATGGATACTTTCACGTGAATATAGATGTTATGCAATAGGTATACTAACTAAGAAGAGTGTGGCAAGCAGTAGACGCGACACGTCCGTCTCGTCCACGGCGGCGGCGCGCAGCACTCGCGTGAAGGGCGTCGCGTGCCCAGTGGGGGGTCCGGGGGGGTCGCACGCGTCCAGCACGGTGCGGGCGAGCGTCCCCACGTCCACGCCGCCGCGCGCCTCCGCAGCCGCGGCGCGCGCCGCCACGCGCTCCTGCCACGAGGCGCACGGCTCTGCACCACTCTGCAATAGCACCACGTACGGTTTACAACTCTTTCATCTCCATACCCTTATCCACATTACATTTAACAATATGTCAAACTTACAAATATTACATGTATCAACATTATATATCCCCGGGTAGTGAGTGCGACAACTCTGCACTACTGCACCCTACAGGATAACAGACCATTTATACTCTTATTTGCAAAAAAACGGTCGATTTTGATATATTTTTTTGTCTGATAAAATATAATAAGAAAAAGATTTTAATCATTTGAACACGTTATTGATTGGTCACAAAAGCACCGTGGTAATTAATAAAAAGTACGTTCCAAATTTAAATTTTTGACTAAGGCTGGTTTTTACATTTATTTTCCTTACCGACCCTAAGGATGAGAAGAGTGCTCCTTCATCAAATTTTACTATTTAATATAATAATTATATATATAATTGTACAGAAGTTGTTATACTTATCAGTATCAGTTATACTTTCATATAGCATGGTGTTCACATCGTGTACGCGAGTCCCACAAGCGGGATACATTCGTGTCTACTTGTTGTAAGACTAATGCCGGTGAACATGCACCGTTCTATACAATGACTAAACTATATAATAAACATTTTATAGAAACAGAACTATTTGCAGCCTCACCTGCATTGTTCAAGAGATTGATAAACTAGTGAATTATGTATGATAGCCAACTCAATAATAAATATTTTTGTTTTTCTTCAAGTTGACTCTAGTTACTTTGCTGTTTACTCAGTTACATTACCTGCTATATATATATATTTTATGCTTACCTTATTAGTTAACATTTATTAAACTTTGATAAAATTTGGCAAAATAAATAAATATTTTCTGTAGTATTTAATTAAAGAAACCAATATTTATCGGTTTCAGATATTAAAAGTGTAACATGGCTGGCTACGTATTATCAATTCAAATTGTTTTTTTTTTTCATTTTTTTTTTCAATTCTGCAAACGCTGTCGGCCATGTTGTGACGTCATAAGACTCTAAGCAAATTTCATGTCAGATCTTATAAGTAACGTGCACGACGAAATCTCTGCCACCTGGTGGCGCAAATCCGAACCTTTTACGCAAACAATACTTGACGTTGACTTCACGTTGTAAAATAATCACAGCAAGTAAACATAAATAATAAACAGTGGAGCAGATCAACCTTAAGAACACTATGTGAAGACTAACATTATCTACATCTATGTTAAGGTATAATTGTCCTCAAGAGAGAAAAATAATATCGACTCTCAATAACTTTTAGACAATTTTTATTGAATTACCTCGTTTCCTTAATATTTGAAAGTCAGCACAATTATTGCGCTGCTTGAGGAGGGTTGTAGCCAGTGCCTTGTGGCTCAGAGGCTAAATGCGAGTCGTTCGACAGTCCAAAGAACTTGGCAGCGGTATCAAGAGACCGGTTCCGTCAAGAGAAGGCCAGGTTCTGGAAGAAAGCCATGTACCGGCCCACGAGACGATCGTTTTCTGGTGAGTCAAGGGTTGAGAAATCGTAAACCTTCGTATGTGGATCTTAACAACAACCTCGAAGAAGTAAGACATGTGCTTATTAGTCTATGGACGGTCAGGAGGAGGCTTCTTCATGTTTGGGAGGTTCTGAAGCGACGAGTGAGATCAGTGCATCCGGCTCCGCAGAGCATCAGACAGCTCAAAAATGTGATTACCGCGTAGTGGAAACTATTGCGCAAGAAACCATAAGGCATGTACTCACTAGCGCGCCCAGACGAATGCAGCACAAAGAGGTCACACTCCATACTAAACATTTATCTGCTTTTACATTATTAAAGAAAAATCAATAAAAAAACCTTGTTGCATTTTTACTTATCGAGCAGGTACTCGGTACTCGGTACTACTAGCGTTTTGAACTTTAACATTATTTCTCGTTAATTATATAAAAAGGTCATAATAAAACTGACGGAAACTATTATTTGCTTATTAATTTACAAAATTCTGAGGATAAGAATCCCTAAAATTGCCAAATTATCTATAGTAACAATACCATTGGGTTTTTGATTTTTTTTTATTATAATTAGAAATATCATATATAATTTTTATAACAACCCTATTTTTTTTTCGCAATTTTTCAAAGTTATATCATAATTTTTGAATACAGTACCGAAAACACGCCGATCGTTCCCGAACAAACCCGAGCGCGTGTGACGTCACAATGTTAACGTCTACTCATTGCAGCACACAGCTGATACAGTGCTTTGACTCTTAATCGATGAAATTCCTTTAACATTATGTCACAAACCTGCCGATCAATAGTGGCGTGTTCGTAGTCACGTGATTCTTTTTAAAAATATTACATACAATTTTCAATTGTATATTATTAATAAAAAAAAGTTAGAGTTTTTCTAATTGACTATTATCATAGTTATGATGACGCTTTAAAATACATACAAAAATCGATATACTTTTTTTTTTCAAATACCCAATTGTTTATTTATTTAGGTGCCCGTTTTTTTTTTGCAAAGCAAAAGTAATTTGAATAGGATATTATGGTCGTCATAAGATTTGATATGATATTACCGAGGCAGTGATACTGATAGAGTGGTTCAGGTGCGTGTCGTCCGAGTCGCCGAGCGAGCTCTGCTCGAAGAACCCGTCGTCCTCGCTGTCGGGGTCGAGCCGCGCGGTGGCGCCCTCGGCCGCCCCCACCGCCGCCCCTACCGCCCCCGCCCCCACCGCCTCAGCCACCGCCCCCACCACCGCCGCCGCCTCGCACTCCGACCGGCTCCACCCAAAGAACCCTAACACACGACAAGTAATTATGCTTTTATTACTAGCTGTGCCAACTACAAAAAAATTCCATTATTTAGTAATAATCAAACTCACTTTCGTCTTTATAATATTATAGTTAGGATATTGTTATAAAAATTATGGACACATTATTTATCATCAGGCTTTAACTAAGAATAGACAGATGACTTAAAATGTTTTTTGTTACCTTACTACCTTGTTACTTTTAATGGTGTCTGTGATATTTACAATAATCAAATTCTGAATACCAATCAATTACCAAAGTATCAATTACCTACAGCATCTTACCTCCAATATCAATTTCTGAAGAATCAAAGCCCCGGAAGTCTGCAATAGAAAAATATAACAAGTATTATTATTGTTAAGCAAATATGGAGATAAGTAGTGGACAGCGTGACATATTGTGACCGAGTGGTTCGAGTCACCTTGCCCTGATATCCATTGAAGGTGTTCGTGTGCAGGATACTGACCGAGCCCGAGCCGGAGCCCGCGCCCCGGCGGGAGCGTCACGTGCGCGCGGAGCTTCTCGCGCTGCGCCAGGATGGAACTCTTCCGCTGCGCCACCACGCGTTCTATCCACTCGCAGCTGATGCTGAACTCCTGTATCTTACGAAGCTTCCGACGCACTTCTGTCGATATAAACGTACCACTAATTATCACTTCATATTTCTCAACTTTTACATCTTACAAGACATAATATGTCAGTTTATAAAAGGCGACCGTGCTGATCCTACCAATAATCACCTAACTGCCAGCACCTCTCTCATATGTAGGTCATGGAGCAAGTTATTAATAACCAACTCGTCTCACGCCAGGAGTACGACATCCTAAGTGATCACCAGTACAGTTTTCGTCAGACACAATCTACTGGGGGTCTCCTGGTGTTTGTCACACACAAATGGGGTGAGACTATTGAGAGGCATAGTGAGGCTCTAGTAGTTTCTTTTGGTGTTTCCAAGGCTTTCGATACAGTACGCCATGGAAGGCTTCTTCTAGACAAGCAACAATCATACGGCTCCTCTAACAGCCAAAGGATCAAGACACAAGACTTACTGGGTGAAGAGTGTATACCAGTAGTTGTGGGTGGCTACTCTTCTGATCCTATAGCAGTTGATACCAGAATTCCTCAGGAGTCAGTACTCTCTGCAACGCAATTTTTGCTACATATCAACGACCTTCTTATTAAACCCGTTACCCCTGGGTACGCAGATGATAGCATTGGTATAGAGAGTTATCTATTGAGCCCTCGCGGGATGACAAGAATGAAACCAGCAAGTTAAGAGAGGTCATATCAACTGCATAAATTGTCTCTTGGATTCATATCATCATTTGGTATCTTGGAGCTGATATAATCCATCGAATCGAATCGAAGCCAGGAGGTGGATAGTGAAACTTTTCAGTGGCTACTAGCAAACCCATCGCGTTTGGGCTCATGTGATTTGTTTTGAAGAATCCAATAGACTGGACTTGGTAACGACGTTGTGGTGGTGTAGACAGGAGGTGAATAGTGTAACTCTTCAGTGGCTACTAGCAAACCCATCGCGTTTGGGCTCATGTGATTTGTTTTGAAGAATCCAATAGACTGGACTTGGTAACGACGTTGTGGTGGTGTAGACAGGAGGTGAATAGTGTAACTCTTCAGTGGCTACTAGCAAACCCATCGCGTTTGGGCTCATGTGATTTGTTTTGAAGAATCCAATAGACTGGACTTGGTAACGACGTTGTGGTGGTGTAGACAGGAGGTGAATAGTGTAACTCTTCAGTGGCTACTAGCAAACCCATCGCGTTTGGGCTCATGTGATTTGTTTTGAAGAATCCAATAGACTGGACTTGGTAACGACGTTGTGGTGGTGTAGACAGGAGGTGAATAGTGTAACTCTTCAGTGGCTACTAGCAAACCCATCGCGTTTGGGCTCATGTGATTTGTTTTGAAGAATCCAATAGACTGGACTTGGTAACGACGTTGTGGTGGTGTAGACAGGAGGTGAATAGTGTAACTCTTCAGTGGCTACTAGCAAACCCATCGCGTTTGGGCTCATGTGATTTGTTTTGAAGAATCCAATAGACTGGACTTGGTAACGACGTTGTGGTGGTGTAGACAGGAGGTGAATAGTGGAACTCTTCAGTGGCTACTAGCAAACCCATCGCGTTTGGGCTCATGTGATTTGTTTTGAAGAATCCAATAGACTGGACTTGGTAACGACGTTGTGGTGGTGTAGACAGGAGGTGAATAGTGTAACTCTTCAGTGGCTACTAGCAAACCCATGGCGTTTGGGCTCATGTGATTTGTTTTGAAGAATCCAATAGACTGGACTTGGTAACGACGTTGTGGTGGTGTAGACAGGAGGTGAATAGTGTAACTCTTCAGTGGCTACTAGCAAACCCATCGCGTTTGGGCTCATGTGATTTGTTTTGAAGAATCCAATAGACTGGACTTGGTAACGACGTTGTGGTGGTGTAGACAGGAGGTGAATAGTGGAACTCTTCAGTGGCTACTAGCAAACCCATCGCGTTTGGGCTCATGTGATTTGTTTTGAAGAATCCAATAGACTGGACTTGGTAACGACGTTGTGGTGGTGTAGACAGGAGGTGAATAGTGTAACTCTTCAGTGGCTACTAGCAAACCCATCGCGTTTGGGCTCATGTGATTTGTTTTGAAGAATCCAATAGACTGGACTTGGTAACGACGTTGTGGTGGTGTAGACAGGAGGTGAATAGTGTAACTCTTCAGTGGCTACTAGCAAACCCATCGCGTTTGGGCTCATGTGATTTGTTTTGAAGAATCCAATAGACTGGACTTGGTAACGACGTTGTGGTGGTGTAGACAGGAGGTGAATAGTGGAACTCTTCAGTGGCTACTAGCAAATCCATCGAGTTTGGGCTCATGTGATTTGTTTCGACTAGACAAATATATTGGGCTTGGTAAAGATATGTACTTTATTATATGACTAAAAAGTATTAAAATAACATACGTAGTTATAAAAAAACTAAAAAAACACGATTTTACCAAACACTCAATATTATAAAATAATTAAATTGAGTACCTATGAATTTTACCATTGCCAGTATTTTAGCTTAATTGTTTAGAAAATGCAAACTTTTTTTCATACTACATGTGGGTTATAGGTATCTTTGGTAGATATTAGTAAGCTTGTTACTTCTTTTATATCCAATGGTTAATTCAAAAAACGTGGAGCGTTTTGTTTATACTAATTAAAAGAATAACAATAATAATAATTAAAAGTACACACAACCAAAAAGTGTTCCACTTTTTGTCATCTATTATATATCCTAAGAGATGCCTTTACTTACTATTCTTGCGAATTGTATATATTCTAAATTGCAGACAGTTCTAGTAAGCTCGAGACACGACACACATTTTTTCTTTCCCTCCTTTGAATGGTATTTAAATCGATATCAAGCAAGATCAATGTTAATGAATATACTACTGGGATAACAGACTATCAACATACTAGCATCAATGTACATAGAGAAACAGCCGTTCAGTAAGTCATCCACGTCAATGTTGCTTCGCCTTTTCCTGTCTCTCTTGATGACAGGCGTGAGGTCTGGCGGAGGCGGTTCTGTTTGAGAAGGCTCCTCCAGCAGCGACAGCTCTTCTGGCGGAGGCGCATCCGGCAGCGGAGTGCTAGCACGTGCCGGTGACGGAAGTTCGTCACCGGGCAGTTCGGTTGGTGAGGGGCTGACAAGTGCACCGGCCTCGATGGCCGTCTGCAACTCTACGAGAGAGATAGGTCGTACCAATGGCTCCTCGGCCACCCGTTCTCCTTCCAGGTCATCAACCAGCAACCCGCCCTGCACGCAGAGATCATTACTCGATGAAGTGAAGCCAATATGATAGATGAAGCTGTCGAGGGAGGAGGCAGACGAGACGTGCATACCTGCAGCCTCCAAGTGACATAGAAGTCGGCAGGCAAGCCAATGGGCTCACCGACATAGTCGAAGAGTTGCAGGTCGGTGTCGGCGAGCACGCGCGGCTCCAGTTCAATATACATCCGCGGCAGTGTGGGAGGCGGCCGCGCTGGCTCCGCCTCGCGACGCGCCCCGCCCCACGCCTCCAGCTCGAGCTCCGCGAACTCGGCCCCGCCCACAGCCGAGTGTCGCCGCCTCCGCCGCGCGTTGTTCGGTGTCGCAGCCTCTGCCGCCTCCGCCTGCCCGTCTGCCGCTGGGATTTCTCTGGAACGGTACATTGTTTCTTGGCTCTCCACGTTTCATTCTCTCATTTACACAAATGGTGAGGTACGACTGCGATACATCTACTTAAATTATATTACTCCAAAGAAGCTTTTATATGGAGTTAGAATGTTAGAGCACAGGCAGAAGGCATTGTTATACATAGGAATGGCGTCAAAAATGCTTACTGCGTGTTGTTGTGGAGGGAGTCGCTGACGCTGAGCACGTGCTGGTATAGGAAGTCAACCTTGCGCCCGTAGAGACTGGCCGAGTGCTGCAGCAGCATCGCCAGCTCCGCAAAATTGGGTGGCGCGGGAGCGTCATGGTCGTCGCCTTCGTCGCCCTCCTCGCTGGCGGTAAGCGCGTGCAGACCCGCCTCCGTCAGGTATTCCTCCAACAACTGCCTCGCAACAGGTCACACTGGTCAGTTTGCACTGGAAAACTACTTCAAGTGTTCATGTTTGTTTATCGTTCTTACGATGTTCAGTTCATACTTTGTTGGTTGGGTGACGCAGTCGGCGCGGCCGCGGCCGTCGGAACTCTCCATTAATTATGTTTGAAAACTTTGGAAGAGGCATCTGTTAAGCTGCATTTCACGAAAAGAAATGTTTCTGGATAATGTACTCATATTTTTTATATAAATTTATTGAACATTCAACAATATTACATACAGCTGTAGCGACACACGTAGGTACATACATCAATAGTATGTGTGTACTACATAACATAGAAACAGAGAGGACTATTCTAAAAAGAACGTTTTACAAGTAGAAGCGTTCAACGAGAAACTGCAACGCGTGCACGTCAATTGACTGTTCCTTATAGAATCAGTATACAGCGCACCCGAGTCCTCGACACTGTCGAAGTCATAGGCGCCTTACGCCGACGTCTCAAGCTCTTCATTGTTTTATTGCCCTAGCTTGTTATTGTACTTCACTTACTACCCAGATGCTTTATTACCCGCATATTATTGGCTGTTCTATTGTTTATTTATACTTTTGTTAAAATACTATTTGTGAATGTTTCATATTATATATTTATGGCCATTTCGCTGAATATTCGCCATTCGAAAAATGTTGTTATGCGAATATAGGTCCTAACAGATACGTATCCGTGTTGTGCCTCACAACAAACCCCTCCCGCCCCCTGGCCTCGACGGCGCAATACATGAACGCACTCGCGCCTATAACAAAAACTTTTATTTACATAATATGTTCCTATATGATCAAGAGGTGGCGCGTGTTCTTTCGGCCTTTGTAAATTGTTGCAATTTAATTTGCATAGAGCGGCGTCCGCGTCGGCGGCAACGGCCTCGCTACAAGGACACTTTTCGACATAATACATAAGAGGAAGTTATTATTGTTCAAAAATAAACAATTTATTACAAATATTTTAAAATATACTTCAATAGAACGAAAACTATACATTTAATTTTAATCTATGTATAGTAAGTAGTACATCATATATTTTTAAGAATATCATACAGGTTATTGTGTATGAACTCGGACACATATAAGTTTAGCTACAATTTTATGATAGAACTTAATTTGGAGTTGTGTCCATTTTCTCTTAAGAAGCAACATGTATGTATAATAAGTGTGACTTAATAGAGTACAATATTATCATATTTGAATTTATAACACAGGTACAAGTGTTACCAGTAAGTAGTTCTATGTGGTTCCATATTTTTATAAAATTTATTTTAACAGCGATATTAATATTTAGTAGTAAAATTATTTATATAGACAAAATAACACAAAGGACAGAGTGCCAAATCAGCCGGTTTTTAAGTTATATTATGTAAATTAATTTGTGGGTGTGTGTTGCGCCCTCCTGGATGTCCTGTTTGGATTTTTGAACATCATTTCAGTTGTATAGAGCTATTCTACTGATATTTTGAAATGTATATATTGGACTGTTACCACACCTTATGTTGTACAGATCATTCATTATTACGATATACTGTAATGTTCATTGTGAAATATTAATTTAATGAGATACATTTTACTCACTATGTTATTATGAACATAGTAAGTGTACAATGAGATAATAAATAAAATAGTGTGACAGTTAATGACACTCATGGAAAAAGTACTTGAAGGTATAAGACATGTGACAGATTTGTTTATAGTAGATGAATTTGTAGTAAATCGCTAAACTCAACTGGAATATATATAACAATAGTTACAGAAATAAAATAACATTTTAGTTTAAGTTAACAGTTTAAGAGAGGTACGGCACAGACAAATTTGTTTGGAGATTTCTCTCTACTTGGGGCAGCCCGACTGGTGGAATACCTCCACCCTACAGAAGATCGCGGCCAAATGACCTAGTGTTGTTTCTACGGTGAGTAGGGTTTCCAGAGCTCCTTGGGCTAGGGGCTTCAAGGTCGGCAACACGCTTGTGATACCTATGGTATTGCAGGCGTTCATAGGCTATGGTAGCCGCTTACCATCAGGCGGTGTAGCTCCAATATATACTAATATAATAAAGTGGAAGAGAATTTTGTTTGTTTGTTTAAACACGCTTAGCCCTGGAACTACCAGTTGGATTAAAAAAAATATTTTTGTTTATGATAGCCAGATTCACTAGAAATAGTATAGGCTAAGCATTAAGCTGTACCTCTCAGTTAACCTTAAATATTGATTTTTGTTAATTAAGTAGGACGAAACCGTGCTCCCGAACTGCTTTATCCACGTGCGCTGGCGTAATAGTTAGTAATATGTAAATATAATGTTCTACAAAAATATTGCTCCTTAGTACAAAAAAGTCCAGGATACTATATGCCTATCTTTATACATAAGCCACAATGTTTTTTTTTAATGTAAATTGAAAAGTGGTTTGTGAGTAATATTATTAGGCATGGCATATTAATACTTACAGACGAAAGTTACTTCACCATCAAGACAATTTTATGTAGATAAACTTTGCCCTTTAAAGCATGTTATTTGGACGAATAGTATGGCTGACTATATAGTTACATTTTACCAAAAAATAAGACTTGTGCAAATATAATAATCTGCTGGTCTTATCAAATTGCACTGTCTCAACAAAATTGAGGTTAAACAAGCATAGTATCATTTGCTGTAATGTCAGCCCGTGTCGACTGAACATAATCTAATAATAGTATATGTACTTGTAATGATACATTCACAAAATGTAACATTTTGTTTAATACATATCAATGCCAGTTTTTGTTTGTACAGTTGTCACAATTTAGGATAATTGGGGTTGATTTTCATGTCATTTTGTATTTAGTCTGTGTATATTAATTTATGTACTATTACAGGTGAGCATGAGAATAGTGAACGCTGGTGGACTATATAATTATTTGTATTTTATAGTATAAAGTGAGCTATTCTCGTTTGAAATGCCTATTATATATACACATATATGTAATCAGTTTCTCAGAAATAGCTCTATTTGGATGAAATTTTGTATGTAGATTTCAAATTACTAGGTAGTTTTTTTTTCTACAAAAGATCAAGCACATATCAATATTTATATAAAGCTATAAAGAATATTAGATATTATATTAAAAATAAGTAGTTTATGAGATAGAACACCTGCACGTCACATTGTAACATAACTTGATCTCATTTCATAGTAATTTCTTATCAAATAATAAACATTTCTATTAATTTAATTTAGTTTTTTTAACAACATTCATTCTATATTAGAAGTTCATTAAATTTTTTATGCTTCCTGTATTACTGATCAAAGCCAAGTGACCGAGTTCAACATGTAGATACATTATATAATATGGTACCAGTAAGCTATCATGCCTTTCCATCATTACATCACCAGCAGGCAGCAATGCATCAATCAACATTATTTGTAAACACAATATTTATTTGTTTTTACAGTGACACTTGAAATGATTAATTACTATTTATGGAGAATAACACCACAGGCATGTAATATCAGGGAAGTCTTGGTATAATGTGAACATATCTATTTTTCCCACCTGTGGTTATGCCCTCAAGTTCCCGCCATCGAGCTGCAGCTTCCTCTCGGCACCATAAGTGATTGGATTTCTATATAACGTGTGCCGTACAGCTAGACAGATGCTCTGGGTGCTTTAGCAAAATATGTGTAGGCGAGCACTCACCGCGCTGAGATCCGTATCGAAGCTGCGGCGGATATCGCTGATGGGTTTCATCAGCTCTGCCACAATTTCTTCCAATCTTTGAGAATACATGCTCCACCGTTGCCTTCGATGGGACGTAGTATGATCCCTGAAAATAGCGTCCTTTCATTGATAACATTCCTGAAAGAGACGCGGACCCAACACCGCCGATCCGACAGCTACATTAGTGGCGCGAAACTTTCTGTCAACGACCCTTTTTTAATTTGGAATTTGATGTTACTAAAGTTTAAAAACTTTGGAATGACCTCGGCTGCAAAAATAAACACAATAGTTTACCTCCGCCTGTCTTGATAGTCGGCGTCCATTTTACAAACATATAATGGTGTTAGTAGGAAGAACGTAATAACAACAGTGGCCATTTATTTATGTTTTTGAAAGGGACATTCTGTTCGCTGTCAAAACATATGCCGAACATTCGTATTCGCTGTTCGTCTTAGTGGAACTCTAAAAACTCTATGTTCTAAATATCTGTTTGTCTATGCTACAGAACAATATAATTATTCTCTAACGAGAGATTTATTACAATTGATATATTATATTAGGTATATTACGCATTGATATATTAAAACTTACCAGCTTCCTTATTAAATAAATGGACAAAAATATATTTTTTTTATACCTATTTATTAATTTTAATAAACTGTAAATAATAAAATTTTAACGTAAATAGAAAAAGTTAATGCGCGCAACAACTCATTGTAATAATTGCTCATGATAATTATTTTAAATCAATAAAAATATACAAAAATAGAATTCTTTACAATATAGTCATTGGAATACAAAATATTTTTTCATATTGCAACAATTTGCTAGTAATAGTAGGGTAGTTATTCTTTCTAAGAAGAATCGATTCTCCATTGAATTAAACTAAAATCTAATGCATTAATTCACCAGAAATTAGGGGTAACATTTGTCTATCTTCTAAGGAATACCCACAATAAGCATTTTTGTCTTTAAAATAACTAGAGGGCGGTCGCCGTGTGTGGTAGCGGCGGCAGCATGATTCACGGGTGTATTTACCGAAGGCATGGCACTCTGTAGTCCACGCGAGCAGAGCCGCGAGCACAGCTAGTCGTATTATAATTTGTAAATGACACCATAGAGAGTTAAATGAAGATATATGAGTTAAATAATATAAAAATGAAAGTTAATTTTGCACCATGCACTCAAGGATTATACTCGTACATTTGGAACATTCATTATTCGTATCGTAGCTTGGAATGTGGGAACGTGAAGTTCTCTCCCTTACACACCTATTGATAGTTGCAAAATGCTTACTTGTTCACACGTTGTGATAACACTGGCCAACCACTTTCATTGTCAACAATAATCACGAATAACGGATAATCGACAACAGAATAATTATGTCTCCAATAATTTGTTATTCGTTGCGTAGATATAATGCATATGTTATTGTAATAATGACCACCTCTAATAAGAAACGTAACTTTTTTATTATTTCTTTTATCTGTTAAGAAGAGGCGATGTAAACTGAGAACACAGCTAATACAGCCATCTCGCGAGTTTTTAAGTAATTAAATGATGAACTGTCATTTGTTTACATGTATTTGAGAAAATTTAACTAATCTATTCTAATATAATAAAGCGGAAGTGTTTTTTGTTTGTTTAAACACGCTAATCTCTGGAATTACCAGTCGGATTCGAAAAAGTCTATTTGTATATGATTTCCAGATTCACATGAAATAGTATAGGCTATCTAGCATTAGGCTACCCCTATCAGCTAGCTTTCAATATTGATTTTTGTTAAGTAAGTCGAAATAAAGGGCACATCCTAACTGCTTTATCCGCGTGCGCTGGCGTAATGGTTAGTAATACGTAAATACAATGTCCTAAAAAATTGTTCCTTAGTATATCTAAAAAAGTCCGCAATACCATATGACTATCTCTTATACATAAGCCACAATAAAGTATTTTGTGACAAAGTATTATTGAACATTGAAAAATTATGAATGAGGATTATTATAAAGCATAGCATATTAATTCTTACGAACGAAAGTTACTTCATCAAGACAATTTTATGTAGATATATTTAACCCTTTATAGTATGTTATTTGGATGAATAGTTTGGCAGATAATGTAAAATTAAAATAATTCAACACTCGGCTGGGTCTACGGCTAAAGATGTAGTGGCGCGAATGAGCCGTGTGAGTTTTGTCGCATAACCCTGGCCGCCTGATAAAAATATTGTCTATACTGAAGTATTATAAATCATCAATCAGAGATTTATTTTCAATTATATGCGGGTGAAATAGCGGGGCACAGCTAGTTGTAAATAATTTTATTATTCTTATCAAAACAGAAAAATCTAATTACTATATTCTAGGTTGAAATATCAATTTACTAATCGATGTCATATCGCCAACCCTAGTTAATAGTTTATTGGAATCACAGCGGTTTATTTTCGTGCGATTGTATATACACAGAAATAGCTCTAAACATCAAACAAATCAAACATGTTTTATTCAGCCATAGTTTACTGTGGGATAAAAGTAATGTGTTGAATAATAATTATATTTATTGGACTACTCAACAAGTAATCGAGAGAAAACTATGGGCATGTCTCGGTGCTATTCCCTTATGAAATGTTTGCTCATACTTTTTAATATAATATTCTTGGTAAGTATGTATGTAGTTTCCTTTATTATTTATTTTTATAATTATAATTTTTGATTTTATTTTCGATACTAGATTTATCTCATTCGGAGATAAAAATGAATCAAGGTGCTTGACCTGCGAATTGATTCGGTAACCTAATTTTAAAAGTAGTTCATATTTCAGATACTTTTTATTTTTTGTATTAAATATATATAAACATGTGATAGGCTGCGTCGCTCGTGTCTTCTCGTGCGTGTTATTAATAGATGTAGGTATCCAAGAAACATAAAGCAAAGCTATAAACGAATATGTGACCAGAACATTTGTATAAATATGCTATAAAAACGCGCCAGCCGCGGTTCCGTTTTTATTTTTGTTTATAAATAAATAAACAAGTGAATTGATCTTTACCTACTAAAGAGATGCTGATGCATCAACATCACTCTTACTCCATAGGTAATTAGTGAGAGATTGCCTTTTTATTTGTATACAAACACATTTATAACACAATATTTGGTTATGAGTCAAGTCATATTGAGTAACTATAATCAAACAAAAAAATCTAATATAAAGTAACTTTCCTAAGACTGACTTGACATTGGCAGACTTCGTATTTATGAGATGCCATATAAAACAAAATGAGGATGATGTAAAAAATACTTAATTCAATTTAGGCTCTAAAAAAGCACTTATAAGCATGAAACATTATTACTGGTTCGGAAAACATCCCTGTCAAACTCAATCAGGCTTATCTTTTTTTTTTTAACTTTTCCTACTGTATAAATAATATCTACAGTTAATAATCACATTATAATATAGTGGATGCACAGTATCGGGAGTCACTTCCAGACATCACTATCATCTGCATAATTATCCACACTATCTTTCTCCTATTACAATACTCATGTTTTTGCTCTTGATCTTAGATAACTCCAACCTCGCTGTTTTTCCTCGGTCTAATCTAATTAATTTCCAGAACACTTTAATCTCAGCTTGGAAATTATCAGAGAGCCTTCTGTTAAACTCATCCTTTCGCTATTCTTTCTTCATACTGACCACATTTTTCACTAACCCTTTCATTTAACTTTTTTTCATTATCCACATTCTTTAATGTCGCCTTTTACACTCTTTGATAAGCCTTTGCTGCTAACCAACCCAGCCATACTTATTTCTTTTCATTCACAACCTGCACCTCTTTATCCACCCAGTCATTTTTCTGTGATCTTCCTTCTCTTTTTTTAACAACACCATAGATGTTACTTGCAACTTTGACTACACTTTCTTTAAAAGACTTCCAAAAAGTCGCTATCTCATGTACCTCATCCACATCAACAAATCGTTCTCTCAACCTTTTAACGTATTCATCTTTCATTTTATCCTCTTGCAAATTACAATACACATATACTGTGGCAACACATATTATAAAACTCAACGTCTCTCTGTCTGCCTGCTTGTTTATGTTCTTTTCACGCAAAAACCACTAATCCGATTTATATATTATTAATTTTAATTCGTAGCTATGTTATCTGGCCAGGTTGTAGGATATATTTTGTAAGCCAAAGTAACACACAAAATAAACAGTAATGATAATGGTGAATTAATTCTGAATAAGACACATTTGGAGAGCTTAAATGGCTTACGCTGAGTAAACCATGTGAGATATATCAAATTTATGGATTATGTAATTGTAAATTTTAAAAAGACCTACAAAAAAGTTAGCATTTGCTATATTTTATGGGTCAATCACACAATACTTATGCATTTTTGTATTCCGTCTTTTGAGCGGGGGCAACACAATTCGCGCGTGCGTTCGACTGACGGCATTCTGTATCCCACGCGAGCAGAGCCGCAGGCACAGCTAGTATACAATATATTACATTGTCGATGTACATTTATAATTAATACATAAACAAATTAATAAATAAATAAAATTATGTACATAAATATTATACTTTTTTTATACTACAAAGGTGGCAAACAAGCATACAGCCCTCTTGATGGTAAGCGGTTACCATAGCCTATGGATGCTTGCCGGCCTTTAACCCCCCTTCAGGCAGCTCTGGAAACTATATTCACCGCTGGAATACAATACAACATTATTATTTGGCTGTGACCTTCTGTAAGTGGAGGTATTCCACTAGTCATGCTGTCCAAAGTAGAGAGAAATATCCAAAGAAATTTCTCTGCGTCCCGACTCTCTGAATTATATAATAACGATATATATACTATAGTTTGACCCAAAGTTTAGTGACTGCTATATTCAATATCAAGATTGGTAAAATTAGACAACAAATGTTTTTTTTTTTATCAATATAGGTTCAGCAGTTTGGCCATAATCTCACCTGATCTTAAGTAACGATGTGGCCCAAGATGATAACACGCTAAACCTAGTTGAAGACTGGCTATCAAGTGCAACTGCTGGAACATACCTATTGGTGCTTTGTAACAGATTTTCAACTTGAGGGTGGTAGCCAGCCAGGCATGCATTAGAAAACGCCCAACCACAATGCTATGGTTTTATCGCGATGTCTACGTTCACCAAAAGCGCAGGCTCATTTTAGGGATTTGAACTCACGTCCATTGACGCGATGTCCGTACACGCTACCACTGAGCCATCATTGCTATTAATTGTGTCTCAGAAGCCAGCTTAATTTCAAATTAATTAGCGCAACATACAAAAAGCTGTCTAAAAAACTTGACAAACAGTTAACATTATTATTATTTTATTACATTACATAATATATGTGGTAATTAATCGATGGTTAAGTATAATTTGAGAGATTTTTCTATAACACAAAGTAGTGATGGTGGTATTAATAATGGTGACAGTTTGTGGGGAGCGCGGCATGCGCGTTCGCCGGCTGGGCCTTGTGGGACGGACGCGCGAGCGAGGGCGCAGCAGGGCGCGCGGCCTTGTGTGCGCTGGGAGCGTGGGGCGTGGCTTTAGCAACGGGCGCTCTGCTGGCGTTGTGCGGCGCGGCGCGCACCTCCGCTTCACTGCTGGCGGCCGCGTTCGCGTTACTCGCGCTTGCCGCGGTCGCAGAGGGCGCTGCAGCATGGTGGGGCGCTGCTCATTTGCCACAATTACGTCGCGCACTACGCGATCGTCTCGACCTCACGCTGCGCCAGGACTACGGCGTGCTACCAGCGCGCACACACGTGCTGGACGCCATCCAGCATGGGCTCGAGTGTTGCGGTGCAGAGAGCGTGCGCGACTGGCAAAGATCGGCCTGGTCACGGTTACAGGATTCTGGTGCAGAACCGGAGGCGGCGGCTCGTGCGGCAGGAGCTCTCGATCTGTCAGTAGGAGCGCCCACCGCCTACTACTGGGTGCCGCCCTCGTGCTGCGCCGTGAGTACATACATTTAATCTAAAAACTATCGGAAATTGATGATTTTTTTATGGTTCCAAAAAATGTTTTTTGTTGTTAGATTGGCACAACTGTTTTTCATTTTTGCGCGAAGTTTGAGTTGCATCTGTCATTTAGATTAAATAAAGTGCTGTTTTTAGTTAGATCATGTCTAGTGGTTACGAATTTTAAATCGTTTTAATGCGATACCACTAACAGGTGTACTACTGCTTAGGAACGATAGAAAGATAAAACATATAATCATGCTTAGAAGAATCCTTTGATTTTGCACAACAATTAGTTCATAAACAGTTCAAATTGTCGAAAAAACATATAAAACGCGCAGCCGGCAGTCGATGCAAGACAACCATATCAAAATCATCGACACCAAGACAATCAACAAGATGGCCATTTTGGTTATAACGCGAACAATTTTAGACGCGATCATCTTCCGTCTTCTTTCCTCAAGTCTCTAAAGATACGTGCGGGAAAGGAAGGAACAAGAGTGGTTTTGCGTTTGACCAAAATGTATTAGCGTGAGGTTCGTTTTTTTTTTAGAATTTTAAATTATATCTAATGCAGTAAGTTTTAAGCGTAACCATGTAGTGTGTATTGCAAATATCACAATGGGAGAGACACTGAAACTGTTACAGGAGTCTTACGATGAATCGTAGCAAAATCAACAAAATCGTAAAACACGTGCTTATGTGTCAAAGCGTTCAAAAGCGGTCGATTTGTGCTGGAAGATTTGCCTCGCCCTGGTAGGCCATCATCGTCTTCAACTGAAGATAACATTGCAAAAGTGAAGAAAATAGTGTCTGAAAATCCTCATTCAAGTTTGAGAGAGATAGCCGCTGAACTTTCAGTGTCTCACGAGTTGATCCGTATCATTTTAAATAATCACTTGGGTATAAAACATGTTGCCGCTCGGCTAGTCCCAAAATACCTGAATTTTCTCGAAAAACTCAATCGCATAAGGGAGCGTTCAATTATTACGTAACGCAATTTTTGAAGATTTTTGACCCTCTCTCTCCCCATGTAACGCGCCGTAACATTTTTCTGTACCCCTCTCCCCCTCCTTAAACGTTACGTAACACCCAAGTGACCATTTTTACCTAAAAGTCATAATTATGTTTCGCATAAACATAAACAAAAAGCGTTGATAAATGACGTAAAATACAATCGAGGGATTCCCCGTAAAACATAAACGAAAAGGGTTGCGAACTTGGGAAATTTTAATTGTCTAGTTTTTTATTTAAATAAAAAAACAAGTATACGTAACACGTTGTTCGAACCCCCCTCCCGACCTTGTAACGCATCGTAACGTTTTTCTGGAACCCCCTACCCTCCACATTGCGTTACGTAATAATTGAACGTCCCCTAAGAGTCGCTGAGGATATGCTAGAACGAGTCGATTCGCATTGTTACTGGTGACGAGACGTGGGTTTACGAGTTTGACATGCAAATTAGTCAACAAGCTTCGGAGTGGCGCCTTGCAACTGAACCGAAACCGAAAACACTACGCCGAAGTCGATCAAAAGTCAAAGTCATCTTGACTGTTTTCTTTAACTATCGCGGTGTTGTGAATGCACAATTCTTACCGAAAGGTCAAACGTTAATAAAGTATATTATTTGAACGTTATGCGGCGTCTAAGAGAGTAAATTCGACGAAAAAGGCCAAGATTTGTGGAAAGAAAATTCTTGGATTTTGCCTTCACATATTGTGCTATCATTGTGAACAAATTTTTGACCTAAAACTCAACAAATACCATCGAGCAACGACCTTATTTCACCAGATATGGCTCTAGCCGACTTCTTATTCCTAAATTCAAATTACAACTTCGTGGCACCCGTTTTCATTCGGTAGCAGACATAAAGGAGAATTCGCGACGAGAACTAAAGTTAATTTCGGTAAAAGCGTTTAAAAAATGTTTTGATGATTGGATTATTCATTGGCGTAAGTGTATCGTTTCTGAAGTAGCATACTTTTAAGGCAATAAATTAAATTTGGATGAATAACTAAAATTTTGTGTATTATTGATCGTTTCCCGGTAGTTTTTCGACAGATTAGTAAATTGGTGCAAACATGTTAAAGTGAGTAGGAGAGCGCGGTGCGACGTAAGCACAAATGAGTTGTAATGACTGTGCAGACGGAGGACGGGGAGGAGTGCGCGACGGCGCGGCGCGTGCCGGCCGCCTCGGGGTCAGCGCGCGGGCTGCACGCGTCGCCGTGCGCGCCCCGCGTGCTGGCGGCGCTGGGGCGCGGCGCGCGGGCCCCGCTGGTGGCGGGGGCGCTGCTGCTGGCCGCGCACGCCGTGTCGCTGATGCTCACGTTGGCGCTGTGCCTGCGCGCGAACCCGCCCCCCTCCTATAAGGCCTGAGCGCCTTCCCTCACTGATGCCACAATGGGAAAGCCGAACATATCGACATTTTTATTATTTTGTTCCTACTTCGTAACCCTTTGAGACTGATCTTAAAACGTCGTTTCCCGCCGATTATAGTATGTAAACTTAAACAATAATTTGTTAATTTCTGTACTACATCTTCTGTGAACTGATGAAAGTGGTCCTAGCAGGTTAGTCAGAATGTTTTCTTTCACTAAATATATACGAAAGACAAGAATAGAGCTAAGTGGTATATATATATCTGATTTATTTAAATAGTAAGAGGCTATTATACTATTCAATCTCAAGGAATTGTTAAGCGAGAACTACATCAGGCCGACGCACACGTTCGAGACATCTCAAAACGTCTCAAGTACGAAGTGATTCCCGAGGAAGGTTTATGTGTATAATTCATATGGTTTTGTGTAAATTGTCTGAAATATGACTAAATTGTTGAAAATGGAAAAATCATGCCGACTGGGAACTACAGGCGTGCGCTGCGTAAACCTATAGAGTTATATGTATTACTCCGCTATCCGTGTGAAGCCGGGTCGGGTTGCTTGTTTGAAATAAATGAGTTAGTTACCCCTTTCTTTATCTATCTATACTGTTAGGCTCAGGGGCCCGCGCCCCGCGCCCCCGCGCCCCGCGCCCCGCGCCCCCGCGCCCCGCGCCCCCGCGCCCCGCGCCCCGCGCCCCCGCGCCCCGCGCTCCCGCCTAGCGCCCGTTAGCGCGGGGCGTCGCGCCGCAGCGACCAGCGCGCGGAGACCAGACCTGCGCGTAGCTTGCTTTCGTGTATCCGTTGCTATAATCCATGCATAATTCAACATCTCTCTGTCTGTCTGACCGTTTATATTCTTTCCACGCGTAAACCTATTCGATTTACATGGGTTTTATTTTAATTTATAGCTTTGTTACCTGGTTAGGTTATATGATATATTTTGTAAGATAAGATAATATACGAAATAAGCAGTGACGATAATGGTTGAATCAATTCGGAAAAAGACTTATTTGGGGTGAATATAATTAATACATGGCTTGCGCTGAGTAAACTATAAGAGATAATATTATATTAATATTCTATATAATTGTAGATCTTAAAAAAGACCTTCAAAAAAGTCACCAATAGCATTATATCCATCTTCTAACGATCACCCACAATAAGCATTTTTTCCTCAGCCTTTTGAGCGGAACAGGACGTTTCGCGCGTGCGCTCGACCGACGGCAATCTGCAGTCCACGCGAGCGAAGCCGCGGGCACTGCTAGTTATTCATATTTATAACTTAACTTAAACATTTGTAAATTTTTCATTATTTTTGGACAATGGGAATTGTTGAGATATTTTTAAGCAGCATACACCCGTGTACGCACTGCCTAGTTATAACAATTTACAGTCCTCGTGACGCAGCGGTTGTATGCTTGTAGTAATAAATATAAATATAGAAAAACATTTCACTTAGTACTGCAGTCACAGCAATAGCTACTTTTTGTAGTTAGGGCAGTGTGCGCGCTACAGGATAGTGTATAACGTACGTATCAATCTCTCGGGGTTACGTTACGCTACGGATCAGGTCGCAGTGTAGTGGAAAAGCGTTGTATAGTTTTTGGGGTAAGCTCACCAGGACATCCAGCACCCTTCAGATTGGATAGTGTATTATGTCTTTCCGGTATGGATAGTTTTCTGCATAATTTTAGCATACAATGTAAAAAATGTTAGAGAAAATGATAATTGTGTTGTTTTGTTATTCATACTTGTGATAACTGTCCGGACTGTGATTGTTTTTTTATTGTCTCTTTTTTTATATAAAATATCATATTAAATATAAGGGCAGTTGAGTGAAAGTGTGTTGTAAATATTTAACAACACATTTTCAGCCAACTGGCCTTTGCTTAATGCATTTTTTTTACACATAACCACTTTTGACAAGGCTTTCTCAGTGACCACGTTATCTTCAACCAATGTGAGATCATTTTCCCAGTACATTACATGCTTGAAATAGTAGTGGCGTTTCCTCGTGAAATAATTAGTAGTAGAAGACGGAACCAAAGGAAAGGCGCGCTCCAACTCTCGATTAATGTTGTAATAACTATTAGTAGACGTACTGTTGCGCTCCGCTATACAAACTCTCAAAGTTTGTATAAACGCGATTAAATGTTAATATTTTAAGGGATATTTTTGTCTCACAGAGAACAAGTGCCCAAGGAGATGATTTATATGTATATCCAAATGTAATAATATAATTAACTAACATTAGTATGTAAGTGTGTAACCAAATGTGTGTTAGTTGTAATTAGAGTTGCAGGGTTCCGCGCTCCGGCGCTGCGGGGGCGCTACGGGGGCGCTACGGGGGCGCTAGAGGGGCGCGGCAAGGGGCGCAGGTGAGGCGCCTGATATTTGAGTTTATTCACGCAAATGTAAAAGACAAAGCCAGCATTAGTTATAGAAGCGCGGAGCCCTTTAGATTTACTAATGTGTGTGTGTACTTGTGTAGCCTTTATAATATTAAAGTTTAGTTTAGTGGTAGACTGTTGTTGTGCTAGTGCCGGTGAGAGCGCGGCTGCTGCTGCTGCTGCTGCTGCTGGTCCCACTCCTCAAACAATAAATACTCATTGAATATATTATAGTTTACTGTGACTGTGATGTCACGACAAGTGCTTCTCAAGATGTGAACTCTTTCGTTTTTATATGCATTGTCAGACGCACAGAGCCTACAATAAGGAGAACTATCGACGTACGCGATTGTACAGGAACTGCGTGTAACAGTAAATGGAGGACAGATATTTCCCCTAAATTAGCCACGAGGGTTCGCATTTATCAAGTTCATGCGGTTTGTTTATTATACATACTTATTAATGTTTTATTTACTACACTTTAATAAGAATTAATATTTACAGTAGTATTTTAATTGAAAGAAAACTGAATAGTAATGTTTAACCAGTTGTTGAACCAGTGTGTGCAATAAATGAGTGTGTACAAACACTAAGTGCTCGAGTGAAAATGTCACATGTTGAATCTTCGATAACTTCATTATTTACCATTCCAATGGTAATTTAATCTGAAAATTAATATTATTAGATATACAGCTTTGCTTCCGCCGTTTTCTTGTTTCAAAATTCAAAGCTATATTGTAAAAAACTGATTATACATTTATGTTTCAAAGTATTGTTCATTGTTTTCCATTAGTTTTTCACACCTATCTGGTAGGAATCGGATCCCGTTTTTATCCCAATTTTGGACTTGTTCATAAGACTGAAAGTACTGGTCCGTCAGGCCGAGTGCCGCGGATCGAAATAGGTGATAGTCAGCACGAAAGCAACGTCTCGTGAATAAGGCGGGTGGGGTAAGACTTCCTATTTTAACGTTTCTAAGTATGTTTTGACAAGTTTTGTAACATAAGGCTGAAACAATGTCATGTTGCAAAATAACTTTATCGTGACTTTTAAAGTATTGTGGCCGTTTTTCTTTCAATACTCGACTCAAACGCATTAATTGCGTTCGATAAAGATCTCTTCTGATTGTTTGAGACGGTGTTAATACTCGTAGCTCATAATATATTACACCGAGCTGGTCCCATCAGATGCACAGCATGACCTTGGAGCCGTGAATATTCGGTTTAGCCACAAGCGTGACCGGGGTATCCCCAGGATTTTCGGCGCTTGGGGATATCGTAAACAACCCAGTTTTCGTCACCAATCACAATGCGATGCAAAAATACTAT
Source organism: Saturnia pavonia (assembly GCA_947532125.1). Taxonomy (NCBI): domain Eukaryota; kingdom Metazoa; phylum Arthropoda; class Insecta; order Lepidoptera; family Saturniidae; genus Saturnia; species Saturnia pavonia. Next base: position 17,619,256 of record OX383904.1, read on the forward strand.
TCGTTTACAGAACAACATACAGAAATGGCGACATCTCTAGGCTTCAACTCGTAAGGCACCCAATATCCTTGCTTCTGGAACATTCCCAGATTGTTTAGGCGTTTTGAAACTGCTTGTTGATTTACTTGCAATGATCTTGCCAACTCCTCTTGGCTTTGACACGAGTCTTCATTGAGCAAATGTTCTAATTCGTCACCTTCAAAAACTGTTGATCTTCCACCACTATGCCGGTTTTCTACTCAAAAATCACCGCTCTTGTAACGTTGAAACCAATTATAACATGTTTTTTCACTCATAGCAGCTTCACCATTAGCGTCTGAGAGCATTCAGTGAGCCTCAGCCGCAAATATTTTTTAGTATAAAAAAATAATTAACACGTTCCCGCAAATGACGAGAATTCTGCTCATAAGTTGACATTTTTATTAGAAAATATACGATGTAAACACAAATCAACTACTGGTGCTCTCAGGTTATATTCACAAGATACTAAAGATAAGTCTGAATAAGATAAGTAATGTATGTACTCGACGTCTAGTTGTCACTAACGCCATCTATAGAAAGACTGCGGAAGCAACGTTGTACACGTTAACATAAACAATTCGTTATAATGTTATATATCTACTGTTGTGCTGCTACGGGTATATTATAAATTATGTTTATTTGAATAATTCTCAAAATGTGTGTGACACTTGGCAAATTATTTACTTTTATTGGCAACTTTTGACATTAGCGATAGTAACACCCTCTAGGATCTGTCCTCCAATTTTCATATATTTTTTATGAATTAATTATAATATTAATAATAATACATTGCGATTGTTGTCCTTATATGTAGACTCCGTGATCATAAGCTTTTCAATATTTTATTGTTATTCAGTTAGTTATATAAATAGCATATAAGATGCAAGTAGTTGAGATGTACTCGCTGCTGTGTATGCAGATAGTTTGTTAGATGAGATTCCCGCGGCGTAAGCTTACAAGTGTAATGGTATGCTGTGGAATCCGCGACATGTTACTTTATATTAAACTATGTAGACCGGTACACGAGATTCCGGTCCCGGTCCCGGTCCCGGTCCCCTACCCGCTGGGTTCCGCAGACTCGTACGGCGCGGTGCGGCGCGGCGAGGCGAGGCGTACCGTACCGTACCGTACCGAACCGACTAAAGACTGATTCACTTTCCACTTTGTAATCGAGTATTACTGTTAGGATTATATTCAAGTACAAATAGTTTAAGGCAAGCTTTATTTCTATATACCTATTAATTTATTAATTTTGTTCATTAAATTAATTATGTTATATGTCGAGTATTAAGTTAATATGCACAAGTAGGTACTAGTCGTCTGCGACTCTTGAACTCTGTGGCTCGTGTTAATTGTAACGTGCTTCATGCACCGTGCTGCGTGTGTGTGCTGCGCGCTGCGGACAGGACGGACCGCAACTGAAAAGCAGAACAAAGCTCACTTCGTATCTGATTAGTTGATATAATATGAACCCTTATATATTCATAATTAGGCTACCGCGGTCTATCTGTTTCACGACACTTTTACAAAATACTCGTTCCAATATGTTTATAGTACAATGATATCGATTAGTTTAGTATCATTATAACATGAATCGCATACCGCAGCAACCGGTTATTGAGCTCGTGTGTTGTGTGACGTAGTTGTAAAACCAAATGATGGGGTCGTTGCCAACCGTAGGTACTCTATAATATACGCTAGTATTATATTTTATTTTCGGTCTGCTTAGGTATTATACACCTACCTACTGTTGAATAAATATATATTTAAAAACTATATGACACTTATATTGTAATACAGAGTAGAAAAAAGTATGTTTATAGAAATAAATAAGATCTAAATATCACGTAACTCTTCTTTATTTTTTATATAATTTTTTTTATGCATGTATATTTTGCATCCATGGATTTGAGATTGGCCTCCGCTGCGCTTCAACTAGACATCGCGCTACGTACAAACAATAGCTTCTACAATACGGCAACTAAATATTGTTGTGTGTAGTGACTATTTGAAATGAAGCTTGTCAACGTGACAGTATTGCCGGTATGAGACTGACGTGAGTACGCCGGTGCGGCGTAGTTTTGATTGCCGCTTTTTTATACTACGCCGCGCTGACTGTATCTAATTGAAGCGGCGCGGAAACCAATCACTAATCTATGTTTACATCTATACTATAGGTACTTAAATAAAAATCAAAAACCGCGCATCACTTGAGAACGGCACGACCGCGACCCTTTAAGCTGCCTTTTTGTTATATTCGTAATTGTAAGGACAAGGTTTGTATGAAATATATTTTCCAGTCCAGTTTTATAAGTCCATCAAGAAATTAGTTTTGAAATGTGGTTTGAAAGGATTTTTGTATGAAAATCTCAATTAAAAAAAAGACGTTCGGTTTGAGTTCTACTGTCGTATGTATTAATTACTACAACAAAAAATTCGTCTTCTGTACATCAAATTCGATCACTTTTTACCATCATCATTTCAATTTGTTTTTCTTCATTTCTGGAACAAATACAAAGACAATATGGCGAACTGTTAATTCTGTGTTCAAACTGCAACTGACTTTGCTAACGAAAGATGAAGCGACGTGCAACATTTCCAAAAAATCAGCGATGGCGAAATTATTACTGTATTGCAAAATAATCATTTGGGTGTAACTACGATGGCGTATAGACGAGCATTGGAGGCACTCGACCGAACGTTGAAAGATTTCCGCAATAATCACGATCTCTTTGGAGGTACGATGATTCTGCTGGCTAGCGATTTTCTCCAAATGCTGCCAGACGTTTCGAGATCAATAGCTGCTGATAAAATGAACGCTTGCTTGAAGTCATCTAATTTGTGGACATACGTGAAAACTCTCAAATTAATAACGAATATGCGAGTCGTGTTACAACCAACTATTTGACATTGGCAATGGAGAAAATGGAAAAATTCAAGTTGATGCTTGCACTGGCCTCATTTCTTTTCCGAATAATTTTTGTCAGTTCACAATTTTGAAAGAAGAATTAATCACGAAAGTGTTCCCCGAATATTGGCGCAAATTACAAAAACCATGTTTACTTTAGTGAATGAGCCAGTTTGGCAGCGAAAATTAAAGACGGTGACGATTTGAACATGAAAATTTTTAGTCAACCGCTGGCCAATCGCATTCATTTAATTCGATCGATTCATTCAATTCAGATGAAGTCGCCAATTATCCAATTGAATTCCTGAATTCATTTGGTTTGCCAGGAATGCCGCTGCACAATTAGCAGCTCAAGGTCGGTTCAGTGAGAAACATGTTACACAATCTGAAATGTTACGCATCTCCGCAATGGAAGAAGACTCGCTGTTAAGAAGCTGACGACCAACGTAATTGAAGTAACGATAATCATAGGAAAGTTCAGTGGCGAGGATATTTTTATTCCAACCGACTTGCCTTCTCAATTAAAACTTGTCCAGTGTCCGGTTCGCCTCACATACGCTATGACGATTAATAAACCGAAATACCAATCGTTGGAAGTTGGATGTATGTAGAATGAACTTTGAATTGCCATGTTTTTCACAGGGGCATTTGTATGTGCCGTGCTCGAGAGTAGGTAGTGCGAGTATCTATGTTTGGAATTTGGATGTTTGTTACTCGATCACAAAAAACGGCTGAACGGATTTGGATAAAATTTAGGACACAGTTTATAGCCTGAATTAACAGGATTTTTATGCCGGTTAATGACATATTTTTCATTTCTCTTTGAACCCAATTCTGAAGTTCGCGCAGACGATGTCGCGGGCAGAACCTAGTAATATACAGTCAAACCTGGGTAAGTGAGAAAACTCTATAAGTGAGAGTAATAGCCAGGACCCGTCATTTTAACTCTCAAAACCTCTATTAGCGAGAAACAGAAACCTTTGTAAGAGAGAGTCGTTTTTCCCCTCATGGACCTCCGTAAGTGAGACTGCTACTTATCTATACCTCTATAAGCGACAATCGAGCTTTATTTATTTACATTATTTAGGAGGAACAAATGACAAAACAAATTACAAATTTAACATCTGCTATTTTATGACTCATTCTTAACTTTCGTGGAACTTCCTACCATTGTTTTTGTATTGTTTTCTCGTCAATATTGTATCCTATTCTATTTCGTGGAACTAAATAACGTTGTTATTTTATCGCATTCTTTTCGAATGGACACTTTTGCCTGTGTACCGTCCTGTTTGTCGGACTTACTCAGTTTATCGTTAATCAATTACGAAGGAAAGTTCTGTTCTGCATCATGTCAAAACGGAAAATTAAAGTACTGCCATTAAGTGATTAAGTTAAAATAGTGAACGCGTTTGATGCCGGAAAATCGCGAAATGAAATTCAGAGGGAGTTTAATTTACCAGAATCCACCTATTATAAAATTACGTACCTCTATAAGAGAGAAACGATACCCATGTACCTGCATTAGCGAGAAACTCGGGTTAGTGAGAAACCTCTATAAGCGAGAATGAGATTGTGCTCCTTGAACTCTCGCTTATCCAGGTTTGACTGTATAACAATTTTTTAAGAGTGTTATTATAAGTATCTTTATTGGTGTTTTTCTAAAGAATACTATAATCAGCCAAAACGTTTGGCAACCCTATCAGATGGTCTGCGCCGAGTCTCATGTCTGTTCAATAATGATTACATACTTCACGTTAGAATTATGTGAATATTATAATATGTCAGTACAAATAATTCAAATCTACCGTTTATGTATGTAGTTGGTGTTTTATTGTTTATAGTATTAAATAGTTTTATGTTAGCAGCGGCCTGCAGTTATTGGTGATGCAGGATGCAGCGGTACATCTCTATCATGTATCATCCTACTTAATTTCGTTATTATGTCGTGAAGTTAAAAAGCTCTGTGTGGCCCAAGTATTATTAAAAGTAAAAAATGTTAGCAGGTCTGCAATAATTGTTGTGAATGTTATTCGATGTTCGTGAATTAGTATAGTGAGCTGTGAGCCAGTAACTGTAGTGGAGATATTGAAATTTGCTCTGCTTTTCTTCGTCTTTGTGTAACAAGTAGATGTTTATGCTTTATAAGCGGATCGGATGGATACGGGTGAAGGTAGTAAGTAGAGATGATTACGGCACGTGGAGTGCGAATGCGCAAGCCCGCGGCTGCGTTCGCGTCGCGGTTCGCAACACGTGGTGCCATCTAGTGTGGACTCGATTGTACGGAAACAAATTTTAAAAACGAATAAACGTCTTTATACCTAGTTTATTGTTTGTTTCATTTAATAACTTGACTTTTAATTACAGTAATGTTGCCGCGATGCCAATGATTTCAGCGTAAATCGCAATAAGATAGCGATTGCATATTACTAATTGTAACTTTCTTAAAATCCCGCTCGCGACAAATGACTTATCTGACAACAGCATGTGCGTTGACATGGAGGTAAGTGAAGATATAATCTCCGCCTCCGCCCCGTCAGTATAAGCCTCACTCACCTGGTTAGCTGTAGTTCGGTACCACTCTCTAATTGGAAATCTATCGACGTGTTCCTAATACAAAGTTTACACTGTTATCTACTTTTTGTGCCTTACTGTGGTTATCAATTTCACATGTTTAAAATGCATCGGTTGAGATTGTGCTCAAATCAAGCTCCGTGCCGTCTGTACCTCTAGGCCTAGGCTGTACCTGTGTGAGTGGGCGGCCGAACCAGTGGGTCGGTGCAGGGCCGCAGAACGATCGACTTTCGGCACTTCCAGCACTGGAGAGCGTCGAGTGTCAGATGAGTGCTTACGCTCGACTCTCGAGCGCTACATGCCACGTTTGCAGTGGCAGTGGCAATGGCAATGGGCTCTCTGACGATGCTGCTTAAACGAATGTCAATCTTATAAATAATGATGACTCAGTGGTAGCGTGCACGAACATAGCGTCGATAGACGTGAGTTCGAATACTTGCAATGAGCCTGAGCTTTCGGTGAAAGAAAACGTTATGAATGAACGCAGTGATAGGGATTTTTCTAAAGCCCACCTGGCTAGCTAGCATCTTCAAGTTGAAAATCTGTCGCCAAGCACCAACAAGTGTGTTCTGGCAGCTGCACTTGAGAGCCAGTCCTCTCCCTAGGCTTAGCGTCTTACCATCTTTGGCCACATCGTCAGGGACGCGCTAAGCATCTGCGCCGTCGTGCAAAACCCTGATAAGTGCCTTTATTGAGCTAAAAGTATGATCACGTTAAAATTTAACGTCCGTTAAGTTTTTGTCTTAGCTCTTTTACTTTTTATATGATTTGAAAATAGACTAATTTAATGAACGTTAAATTTGAACGAAGGTTATCGTTACAGTATTAACACTTCAGACTTGTTGCTCGTATGTATTTTTTATATGAAGCAAACAGTAAATCCACACAAAAAAGTATTATAAATATTTTTGCACAATACCAAAATAATAGTGTTAAAGTCACAGATTTGAGGTTAAGTTATAAAACATGTATACCAAATTTTTTAAAAACCAAAGGGCCAAAAAAATATGTTTAGACTAGCTGTGCCCCGCAATTTCACCTGCAATAATTTAAAAGGAGTCGCTGATTGATGATTTATAATACTTCAATATAGACAATATTTTTATCGGGCTGCCAGGGTTATGCGTCACAACTCTCACGGCTCGTTCGCGCACTACACCTATAGTCATAGACCAGAGCCGAGTAAAAATAAAATAATTCACCTATTTTAATTTTAGATTATTTCTCAAACTATTCGTCCAAATAAGTAACATGCTATAGAGAGCAAAATTTATCTACATAAAATTGTTTTGATGATGAAGTAACTTTCATTAATATGATTAATAATAATGGTTATAAATCAATTTTCAGTAAAACTTTGTCACAAAATACTTTATTGTGGCTTATGTATAATAGATAGGCGTATGGTATGGCAGACTTTTTTTATGTACTAAGAAGCAATATTTTTGTAGAACATTGTATTTTCGTATCACTACCCATTACGCCAGCACACACTGATAAAGCAGTTAGAGTGCGCTATTTATTATGACTTAAAAAAAAGGCTACTTGAGAGGAGAATCCTTATGCTCGCCTATTCCTCGTGAATCTGGCTATCATCTTCAAAAATAATTATTCGGATCCGACTTGTGCTTTCAGAAATTAGCGTGTTTAAACAAACAAAAAACTCTTCTGTTTTATTATATTAGTATATATTGTCGACTTTTTTAAATAGAGAATAGAATATTTGATGGAATAGGACTGAAATATCTTATAGAATATCTTATCGTAAGTAGATAGGTATCCTTAATTGTAATAGAATGATCTCTCAGCTGTAGCTACAGAAATAGGTAGGTATACTTAGTTATTAATATACGCAATGCAATAGCAGTTTGGTAATGAATGAGTTAAATTATTTATCATAATGTAGGTAATCGAGTGTTTCTACAACAGACGACGTCAAATTTTGAACGCAATTTTGCAGAAATTGTAATTCATGTAAAAGTTCTGTTCCGTCTATATCTTTTTCGTTTCAATCTTTGTCGGTTAAAGTTTCGTCAAGCTTTCTACAAAAATAAATTGGTCTTGGTCAGAATACTTGCCAAAATCTTCTGTTTCTTTAGTTTTCGTTGTCTTAAAATTTCTGAATATTTTAATTTTGCATCTATTTTCAAACAAGATGCTAATTCTTTGACATCTACGAGCATGTTACTTAATTCTTTATCTGAATGATATTCCTTTATTCAGGTTATTTAAACTTTCGCAAGACTGCGAAAAATTTTGTTATTGTTTGCAGTTTGCAATATCAACTTTACTTAGTATTCTGTAATAAAAGACTGACCTACACATAAACCCATAATTTTTAGTTTCTTTTTACGAGAGCAATAGCCTGATGGTTTGTACTGTTATCGAAATTTATACCCGACAAAAAGTCGTAAAGAGCATCGTAAATTTCGCCCAACTGGAATCTTAATTGCATCAATTATGCAAGACCATCTCGTATCCGACAATGGTTTAACGTTGAATTTGAAACGTTATCTACTTTTCAAAACAGACTACCGATTGGTTGAGGCAGAAAAAATTATATAACTCTTATTTTCCAGCAGCGTTTATAGCAAGGTTCAAACTGTGGTTACAGCAAGGTACAAATACTTTTTTAAAAGCCTTCCAGCCTGCGGTCTTGCGGCTTTATGCGAAGGAAACGGGCGGTCAGTGTCCTAGGCAAATAGTTATTAGTGTTAGCGCGCACTGCGGTGAGGAGCGTTGCGGAGTGGTTTTAAAACGCACACTACGGTAAAATTTCCGTTAGGTTTGACATTCGTATCGCAATCTTCATATAAGAAGCACGATCATGGACTACGAAACGAAAGTCCGCATTTACATTTATTTTGGTTTAGCGTCTGATATAATTTTAAGTGACGATGTGGCCCAATACGGTGATACACTAAGCCTAGTGGAGGAACTGTCTCTCAAGTGGAGCTGCCGGAACACACCTGTAGGTGCTTAATGCAAGATGTTCAACTTGAAGGTGGTAGCTAGCCAGGCGGGCATTAGAAAAAGGTTCATTGCAGGAATTCGAGCTCACTATGCTAGCCTACGACGTATTGGCGATTTCAAACACCGAGAATTCAACAGTTCTATATTTTTACCACATAAAAAGAACATTTCTCAAGCGTTCCGGTTTCTCCACTAATCTTCTGTTATACTCGTAGATATTTCACCTGTCTAAACCACTCGACTAACACGACGGACTGTACTAATTTGTAATTTGTATTTAGGTAAAATGCCTGGTAGAAAGTGGATGGGATTTTCTCAATATTCCATTGCTGTAGAGAAGAGATCCGTTCGTTCACAGGAAACTGGGTGATACGAGATTCTAAGAAAAAAATTAGGTGCCCCAGAAAGCTGTAGGGAATGACGTATTAGGTTGAATTCACAGCGTGAACGTATGGCAGAATAGTGATCGATCAAAAGTAATGAAGAGCGTGACGCACATCTGACAGCTAGCCTTGAGTACTTATCACGCTGTGTTTCAGATCCGAGACATTCACAAAGCACGAAACACGGTTAAATCGACGATGATGAATTTCAGTACACCTAAACATCTGTTTATTTTTATATTGTGTATTATATTCTATATATGTATTGTATATTTATATCCTGAAATTCCACACGAACGAAGTCGCGGGCACAGCAAGTATAAATTGTGATGATTGGTTAATTTTACATTTTACTATTTAATAAGAATTACTGGTACTAAAATTTACATCGTCGGTATCGGACGCGCGTAGAAACAACATTTCTTCACTCCGGTTCGAACATCACTGCGGCAACTTGCGGATTTTTTTACGAAGTGTGCCGGGTTTCAAATAAACCTGTAGGGTGCAGAAATTCCGTGTGTACAACCACCGCAAGAAATCTGTAGCGTCACAGGATTTAAATCGGGTGCGGGTTTTTAACCGCAGTGCCCGCGCTTTTATATAATTCCATAGTTCACAGATTTTGCGGAACAAATCCGTACAGGAATAAACCACAGTGCGCGCTATTTCTTACAATATACACTTTGGTCCGAGGCGAGGCGAAGCAACGGTCCGCACGTTCGGTTTGGTAATTGTCGTTCATTGGTTCCTTAAAAGTTCGTAATTGGCGACAATGAGGTCGGGTGATGCGGCGTAGACGGGACGGGAGAGAGTCCGAGTGCGGGCGCGGGTCGCTTTGGTTTGCTCTCGTCGAACGTAACGACAGACTCGTCATCAACTAGAGACCCAATGATTGTGTCACAGTATTCTAGGTAATCACGTGTAGATATTATACTAGGAAATATACATTGTATAAGAATCTAAGATTTATGTTTGTGGCTAATAGATAACTGCGAACCTGTATTACTTCACCTTGCAAGTAATAATTAAATTGAAGTACCTAACTGTACTTACAGTTAAGGTAAATATTGCTGTACATTGGTAATGAATCACCTTTAAAACTAACTACAATCTTACTGATTCATCACATTGCAACAATTATAATTCTTTAATTAATATTGTCGTCTTTTGTCCGCTGTTTTGGTTATTGAGGCTAAACATCGTTATCTCATTCCCACAGACTGAAAATTAGAGCTTTGACTTTTTTTTATACCCACCATACAAGCTACGGTCTATAGTACCACTCAAAAAAGTTGATTATCGATTTTACACCGGTCGCCTGCGTAGGTTTAAATAACTACATAGGTCTATCTATACCAATAAACACTTCGGTGTAATTGTGCAGGCACATCTGAGAGGTCTCTGGTACACCGTAGCGTCTCCACCAAGGTTTATTTCTACTTCACCGTACTATTTCTTTCCAACTATTAACAAGTACTGGATCTCCGGGAAATCTTAAAATATTAACATTAAAACTGAAATAGATTTTCAAAAAAAATTGTTTCCAGTCAGCTATTATCAGCCAACTACTCATCGAGGCGAAACTAGCTTATACAACCTCAATGGCGTTAAGGCATTGAGGAGTTCCTGTGACCATCTCCTGACTCAGTCGTGAGACCCTGATCAAGTGCTGCAAACCAACTGCTCATCGAGATGAACCTAACGAGTACAAACTCAGTATTCTTGCGTTAAGGCATTGAGAAGTTCCTGTGACCAGTTCCTGGCTCTATCATGTGACCCTGATTAGGTTATGCCAACCAACTACTCATCGACACAAACCTAACCGAGCACAAACTCAATGGTTTAATGTTAACACAGTGTGGAGTTACTATTATCCTCTACCGGTTTAGCCAACTACTAAAAAGGAAATTTATCCACATAATTTCAACCTATACAGTATGTATAGTTGTAGTATTTATATTATTGCACATGATAATTATTATATTATATTTTTATAATTCTAACAATCTTGGATGGGAATTCTAATGCAATTATACCAGCAACAGTGACAATAAATGACGTCTTCACTTTCACGAAATAATTATATTTGTATTGTTACGGCTAGAACAAAAAGAAAATAGAAAACAAAATCACCTTTCTCGAAATTGCAAGGAGCGTCCCGAAAGATGGTGTATTTATCATAGTGCAGTCGTGTGACGTATAGTCTTAGGTTCAACGACACTCACATAGAAAGTCTTATCGCTAAAACTGTCGGCAAACAATGCGCTATAAATTAAATGTTCCCCTCGTTTTAAAAAGCGATGACGTAAGTTGTTTACAAGATGTCAAGAGTTCCGGGACCTTCCAGAAATTTCGGGATCGAGTCATTAAGATATATAAGGGAGCTGAGTTGCGAGACGCGGCAGATCTCTCGGCTGAGTGCCTTAAGCGCTCGCCAACAAGTCCGGTGAAACTGTTAAGGCCTCCGGCCAACAGCATAGTCAGTTCGAAAAAAAATAATAGACGAAAATACATTCGAAAGCGAAGTGACAACAAGAAGCAAAATAAGAGAGAAACAAACAGCCTTATTCTGCAAGTCTCTACAGGGTTATTCTGTGAGAATATTCGGAGGACGATTTCTGTGTTTTGTTCTGTTATAGTTTTCTTTTATTTTAATTTGTATTAACTGAGTACGAATAAATTACTTTTGAGTGACACTACGGCATCTTGTTACCCACGGACGTAACAGTATTAATGAATTTAAGTGACTTATACTATATAGGATGGAAAAAAGGAAGGAACATGAAGGAAAAGTACATTAAATATTAAAATTAGCAAAATTTTACATAAAGGAAACATTTTTTTTTTTAATAAAAATAACCAAGTTTACTTTAAAAAAAGCTTACCTGAAAAGCTTTAAATAAAAGCTTACCTGTGCCGGGATTTGAACCAACTAAAATGCAAAAAAAAACGACATTTGCTATGTTATTGTGCCAATCGATAGGGTAATATGATAAGGATAAAATAATAATAATCATTGTATCTCATAAATCAAGAAGATCATGGAATTTAACTTTAACTAACATTACCTAACCCAGACTATTTACTTAAAAAATTTAAAAGACATTTAAATTTTCTTAGAACTTCACGATGAGAGAGAGAGAGACTACCTAAATAAAAGAAAAGATAACGTATGGAGTATAATAACCAGCTACATTGTTTTTACATTATTAAAGATAATTTACATTTTATTAGACGAGATATTATGACAAAATTAACTTACAAAAAATTATATGAGACTGTAGAAGAGTTAAGGATTGAACTTTAATATGTTATTATGAACATTCATCCCAACACATTACAGAAGGTTACAGATATTGAATATCTGAAAAAACTAAATCTGTAGGTATAGTGTACAATAAAATGGATTTCATTTGGAACAACTTATCAGTTAATTTATTAAACTGTTGTACGAAAATAATAATTATAATTGATATATTCTTTCACTAATAACTTGCATATTCCATGGCAATGTACCTATCTAGGTATCCTTAATCTTAGTTCTATCTCCTTAGGTCCTATTGATTGGCACAATAACAGTGAATGCCGGTTTTTTGCATTTTTAGTTGGTTCGTTCCCGGAATAGGTAAGCTTTTTAAAAAATTGTAATGCAATGATTATTTTTTTAATGAACAAAAGAATGTTTCCTTTAAGTAAAATTTGCTATGTTAATAAACGTTGTTGAAATCATTCAACACTGATTACGCTTCGCGCGTTTTACACTCGCTCGTTACCTGCAGAAGTCGCGGGCGGCGATCGGAATAACTAGGATATGATTCGAAGTGGAATATTACATTCCTTTGTTAGATATTGTTAGTAATCACTATGGACACTCTTGATTCAATCACGAATGCGCTGACGCTTTTAATCAGAAGCAAGCTACATATTGAGCTTAGATCAAGGGTCGTGCAAATAAAGATCCAAACGACAACTCCCTTAAAGCAACTTACAACAGTGCCACGGAGTCCTGTAAGAAGGTATCTTACATTATAACAGATGCCCAGCGCGTCGTCCGCTTTGGTCAGAAACTAGCGAAACATCCCACTAACGTCGAAGTCGTAACTGTTGTATGGCTAAATGAATACAAGCCTATTTTAATCAAATATCGCTGCCGCGCTTAGGTACTCGTCGCACAGAGCGACCGGAGTCATTCGTTCAAAGCGAGCGCGGCTCGCTGATTGAGTTCCACGTCGCATTATATTGTAAATCTAAGCGGCTCTAGTTAAAAGTTGAAATGGTAGATGAAGCATGAAGATGATAGCAATGAGCTCTAGGCGTTATTTTTGACTGTGTTTTTATTTAATTTAAATTAATATAAACATTAAATAAAATAACTGCTCGGTCTATGAAATAGAATAACAGTCTGGCTATTTTATTCGTGAAAAATAATGGGGTGTTGTCCCTGATAATTCTAAGCATTCGAATTATTAAACTTTTTTTTGGTGTGAAGTTTGTACTTTTTTTTAAATAAATTACACTTTATTTCATAACTTTGTCCGGTCTATGAAATTATACAGGTTTTCCCCTTATATATGATATTTTTATAATTTGAATTATATCAGTAATTGCTTCACACTAGGCATTCAAAAGTACTCGTTTTCGTGTTTCTTGGTTCAATGCGTCGTCTTAAAAATCAGCCTCTGTGAAAAATTTAAATTTGGAACGTACTTTTTTAAAATCTTCTACACTTTTATAATCGCCCAGTAATAATATGTTCAAATGATTAAAACCTTTTCGTATTGTATTTTTAAAGCAGGAAAAAATCAAAATCGCCCGTTTTTTTTTTGCAAATGAGTGTATTTGAGGAGTTATGAATTTTCCTAGTTTCTTATAACCCTATATATCTTTTATAAATATTATAAAAATCAATGTATCTCTGTCCGTTTTATTTTAATTCATAGCTATGTTATCTGTCCAGGTCATAGGATATATTTTAAAAGATAATAGTAGTTTATGAACCTATTTCATAATGAGAGTTATTACCAGAACCGGCTTTATCTATGGTGCAGGGTGTGCAGTGCACACGGACGCATGGTCTTAGGGGGCGCCGAGCGTCACTCGCGACACCTCCAAAGATACGTTGCTTGCTGCACTGGCGCTATCAAAGACTCTGCGCCCGAGTTATGGCCGACGCGGGGAGCGGTAACAACTACACAATACTTAAGCATAATAACTATAATAAAATAGCAACTAAATAAGCATAATACAAGCTACACAATAACTTTTGTTTCAACGTGAGATTAGCCTTAAAACAGATAATAAAAGATTTTATTGGTGTAGTGTCGCATCGCTACCAAAGGAGCGTGCCGGAACCTGTTTTGATTCGTTTGATTTCGTATTAGAATAATATTTTACTGCTACACCGTAGATTTGCAAAATAAGCCTTGACGCAATTGATTAAGTATCATGTTTGAGTAAACATGTAAATATAAATTAAAACGGGGTTTCTTTTGATAAAAATGATATAAAAGGTAAGATTGGTTATTTGGTACAACCCCAAGCCCGGGTGAAGCTGTAAAAGCCGTTTGAGGCTTCGTGGCCCTTATGGCTAACAGTATAGTCAGTTGGAAAAAAAGTAATAAATTTGGTATCACAATTATTGCGGAATTCATCGGGGTTAGAGCTCATCAAAAATAGCTGGCGAAAGTCCATGAAAATAACAAAAAGGGAATTATAGTGACAGAAGATACGTAGTTACCTCGGATTGTTCATATGTTTATCCTTGTGTAGTGCGGAACAACGGTAAGTTAAAGTGCTTTAATATGTACCTACTAGTATACTCACTTAGGTATTTCTTTAGGTCTTACTTGTAACATCTGACCAACGAAGTTTTAAAACATGTGGGATTGTGTGTTGTACATTTTAAAATACGACTTTACTGTTGCTGTCAGTTTTGTTTTTGTATTAACTGATTGTACTACTCCTGAGTGCCGAGTGATTCGCGCTCCGGACTAGGAAGCCAAGGGTCGCGGATTCGAATCCGGCAAGATGCAAATATTTGCGTGATGAGCTAGAATTTGTTCCCGAACCATGGAATATTTATATCTATATATATGATACAATTCTAGAATTCTATATATATATAGTGAGATTTCATTTATAACTACCTCAATTTTAACGACTTTTTGGTTATAGCAACGTAACACTTAGGCCCCTTGAATTTAAAGTATACTTTTAGAGGAAAATAATTTCGCTTAGCGATTTCGGATGGAACGCCGATTTCAGGTATAGCGACTAGATTTAATAAACTATTTGTAACAAGTTCCTAGAAATCCCTTGCAGATATTGCGACCGGCGACGACCGATATCATCAAACAAACACACAAAGGTTCATTATTCAGTTATAGAGCTTTCTTATCTTTTGTTTACATTTACAGACGGTCAGAAGTTGTTGTAATTCCTATCTAACACAGACGTTCAAAACCTTATCTATTATTTGGTTATAAGTGGCACCTGGCATACATTAGTTAATAATGTTGTCCTTTAAATTCTGTGACATCATCAACCCTCTAAGCCTTTGCCGATTGTTAAACCGATTCCTTGTTTACCATATATTCCGACAGCAGCAAAAATGCGGAGTCACGTAATATTTATGGCAAATTCATTACTGGCAAAAATTAAGTTTTTTAAATTAATTCAACTCTGCCTATTTGGTTCGAAAGTTTAAGTAAGATAAATATAGACGTCGTATTGTCTGAAGCGGTGAAAACTATTGATAATGCAAAAATAAGTTTGTCTGAGTCCGCTTTTGATGAATTTCTTAACAGCGCGAAAACTGTAGCTAGTCCCGCGTACCACACCTTGTCAAAGCCTTCTGCTTACCCGCCACGACCGCCCTCCTCTGCGGCAACTCAAGCCTAGGTCCGATCCATCGGCATGGAGCCCTTGAGCCAAGCAGCCGCTCGCGCGATACAAGTGACTGTACAATCACTAGCTTTCACAGCCATACATGACACTGCATTATACACACATGCACAACACACATAGGTACATAGGTTCTGTAAGGGACCTTTTTTTTTCTTTTTTTGCCTAGTTAGAGTAGACAAAAATTTCAGACCACTAAATACACATACACATGTTCCTTCCCTCTTCCCAGGGGGCAGAAACATGTATATATGTATAGTTAGTTTAGATCGAATTACGGATAGGGAATTAGTCAGATCGCGACTTAATTGCATACGCGCAACAGTCCGAGCCGAGGTTCGGCCACTTTGGCACCCTCGGATGTTGTTGCTTAGCTTTCGTGGCTGAGTGCCCTAAGCGCTCGCCCCAAGCCCGGTAAAGCTGTAAAAGCTGTAAAGGCTCCAGGGCCCCTCAGGCTAACAGTGTAGTCAGTTCGAAAAAAAAAAAAAAAAAGTGTAGCTCTACCTTTACCAGGTCGCCGAAACATCTTGTGGCGGATCTGCCCACGCTGCGTCTTCCGATACATGGCCGCCACTCGAGAATTCTATAGCCACATCGGCCATTCTTTCTACGAGCTTCATAGCCCGCCCATTTTTTTTGTCGTTATAGGTTTGACGTATTGTCCACAATCTGACATGATGTTAAGTGACGATGTGGCCCAAGATGATAACACACTAAACCTAGTAGAAGACTGACTCTCAAGAGCAGCTGCCGGAACACACCTATTGGTGCTTGGCGACAGATTTAAACTTGAGGGTGGTAGCTAGCCAGGAGGGCATTAGAAAAAGCCCTGCCTTTCCTCACGATATTTTTCTTCAACGAAAGCTCAGGCTCATTGTAGGGATTCGAACTCACGTCAATCGACGCGAAGTCGTACAAGTTACCACTGAGCTATCATTGCTTCCAAAAGAATGTAAGTGTACGGTGTAGTGCTATACTAATTTTAGGGAAATAAAATGTGATGTGCTCTGTCAGGCGGTACACTTCGTTTATACAAGAGTGTTTTTTGTCATCAATAACTTCAGAAGGAGCCGCTCGTAAAGTTTCCTTATCTTGTTTTATTAAACTAATAGGGCGACAGCTATCGAGAAGCGTAGCTTTCTTGCCGGACTTTTGTAAATCTATCATCAGTAATGCCTAGTATAGGTACTTATTTTAGTGTTAATGTATATTATTAATATCATTATGTATTATTTGTGAATAAATAAATAAATGGTTTCAATATAGTGCCAAAATTTTAGAACGGCACGCCTCGGCATTAGCAATCTACATTATTGGCTCCTATATGTCTGATTGTATCCGAAGAAATACAGTTTCATATTCTATTTGGAAAGTAGTGTCATTGCACCCAACACCCTACTACATCACTGACCCTGTCTCCATCATCAGACTATCTCCATGGTATGCTACCACGATACTATAATATTACTTTATTACCGATCTCACATACATTTTTCATTTAAACGGTCCCATCTCCCAACCCAAGTCCCTCACAACTCAACCAATAAGACGTGTATTTTTTGGTATGATATCTATGTTCATACTTTGCCAAAGATATTGTTCTTTATATATAATATCTTTGGACTTTGTCGGTAACGTGGACGAAACAACTAAAAGAGATTCTAATAATTCTACGAACTGATATGGATGTTCTGTCTCGATCGCTGTGATCACTTTTTAATGCTAAAAGCGACATTGTCGACGTTGAGAGTGTTTTGACGTAGTTTTTAAAAAAAGAATACAGTAAATTAACATTTTCAAGTATTGAATAATGTTTTGTGCGTCCGTACAATGTTTAAGTTTTAGTAAAATGATAAACACTGTTGCTATCTCACACCCAGTTAAACGATCTGTCTGTCTAGTTCCTTCTCTGTGTATGGCCGCCAAATATAAACGTTAATTAAATAAATTTTAGAATTTTTGGCGTGTTCTCAAACTGTTATGTAGTGGTTTTTGTTTTTTAAACATAAATTTGTATTGTGTAATACAGGTGGCGTTATGCATAATAAAGTTTGGTTATTGTGCACAAGTGAATTGAATTGGAAATAATAACAAGGATCAATTCTGAGAAGCCACAAAAACTCCCTGGAAAGTTCTAACAAGGGAGCCACCATCTTGTTAGGATCCTGAAATCGTCATAACACTGGAAACTATATTCACTCGATAACGGCAGTAATGGTTTTCAATAAATAGGACCGGTTGCCAATTTAGGAAGAAAAGAAAAAAATCACTTTACCTACATACGTATTTATGGTGTCGTTTTAATATATATATATATATATATATATATATACTTGGAATTACTATAGGTAACAGGGAATTGTAATGACAAAAATGTTTAAATTTGTTATAAAAAACATAAAAAATACAAGCAAACATGAACCCTAGTTAAAATTAAATGCGGACGTCTTTATTGATATGTTTAAATATTTGTGAACATTAACAGTTAATCCGTACAGATTTCAAGCTTTGATGGACACCTGTTGAGTGGATATGCAAATAAAAATAAGCAGCTTCATGAGCTTACGTCGCCGCCGCCCCGCACCGCCGCTTACATGAAGAGCTGCTCTCTGCGCGACCTTTCGGTTGTCGAGTCTGTGGAGTGCGGGGCAGGTGCGGCGGGGCGCCGGCCAGTGCCTTACGAGACGCGGCTGTGTTCGTACGTGTGTCTCGATCTTTGCGATCCAGTGCGTAACGTATTCGATGCTAATGACTCGGCGTTCTCGTGATTGCAAAATTAATCCACGCGCCAGCCAGCGGTCGAGGACGAGCCCCCGGGGACGGTCGTGAATCGTGACCGTAGCGAGATGGCGTGTGTCCGGGGTCTTTGCACCGCGGAAAAGATATTCATCTTCATCAACATCGCGTTCGCGGTGAGTTCCCCTTATCAAATTAGGAAAATAAAAAGCTCTTACGAATATCTTTAAGTACATATTGTATCTCATCATTAGAAAGATGGTTTAAGAAATAAACCGAGCACTGAGCAGTTACCATGTTGCGCCGCCGCCGTCGCCGCCACAGTTTTGCTGACTGAACGTTTTTTGGTCACGTCACGGGCCACCGGCTAATCCGTTTCAATGTTTTCAATTATAAAAGTTTTTGTGAGTCATCTGGCGGAATTTCCTATGCATTATGAGTGAAGAACTTTAAGACCTAATCATAGGTATGTAAATCCAGCTATTTTATCTTTACAAATATGAGGTACGTATATCTTGCGGGCTAAACAAAAAAAAACTTGTAATAAATAGTAAAGCTACTCCCAAAGTATTAAATGAATAAAAAACGCAATTTTTATCTTAGTATAATATTGTTTTGTCATGTCGCATCGTGTCGCGCGTCCGGCGTCCCTCACCCTGCAGTTTGACGAGTTCGGTTTTTTGTCTATCGTAAAGTTTATGTTAGACGAACATTTTTTATTTTAAGTACCTGCTGCAATCAAATGTGAAATAATTTAAGAAATCTGAAGAGTGAATATAATAATAGTTGTATGACTTGCATAAGAACAAAGCTTGCTATCACTTTTTTGATTGAGAATTAATTTAAAAAAGTTTTCTTATTTTTCAACCTTTGTTCTTCTTATAGACGCTAGTTTCTTTCTAGACTAGATTAGATATGTATTGAAAAATCACTAATTAACTATGACAATGAATGAATATGAATAATGAATTTCCTTATCTTTAAATACTCACAGGTAACTTACAAGCAAGGTTCTCTGTGTATCACGGGAGTGCTTATAATTAATATTGGGAGTTAGCTTTTATATAACCTACCTACCCTAACGAATCACTGCATCAAAAGTTCTCCTCCTGTATTTTTTGTTTTAAATTATTTTTTAGAGGCAAGTGCTGTATGTAACAAGTTATAAATACACCCTGATTGAGTATAGTTATTAATCGTGTGAAATATTAAGCTAGCCTACCTTATATTTGACGGGCGCCTTCACATCGTTCCTGCATCGCTCGTTGACATAACCTGTTCAGCGTTTCTTATTCGATATGAAGTGCTGCATTTGTATTAAGTCCATTTACGATCAAGATATCATAAATTGTTCTATATGTAGCAAACATTATCACTTTAATTGTGTTGGATTTCAAGAAGATAAATTTCGTAAGATGAGACCGTCCACAAAGTTAAAATGGAATGGTCCATGTTGTCTTCAATTACACTCGAAATTGGCCGATAACACTCGAGGTTAATTGCAACAAAGGCTTGATTGCGCCCGAAGGCGGTGTGAATGTGCAACTGATAGTGGAACCATCCATTGCTAATACCTCCATTGAGTCGTCACCCGTCAGCGGTTCTAAACCTGAGGACCTCCAAAGTCTATTTAATCTAATAAAAAAAGAAATGGATCATTTACGTAAAGATAACAAAAATGACCTTGTTCTTTTTAAGCAGGAGATTTTGACTTCCATACATGAGAAACACAAAGTTCAAGAAGACAAGATAACGCAATTATCAGATACGATTAACAGATTTCAGTCTGAGTTATTTGATACATACAAGCGATGCTCTGAGTTGGAAGAATCTTGCAGGTTTTTAAGTTCGCAGTATGATGTTCTATTAGAAAAAAATAATAACTTGGAAGTTGAATTTAAATCTGTACATAAGCAAGTGGAAGATATAGCTACGAAACAAAATTTTAGAAGAATTAAAATATAAAATTGATGAACATGAACAACAATCCCGGTTGCATAATATTGAAGTCTATGGTATACCTGAAAATTCTTCAGAAAATGTATCAAAAATTACCATGGACATAACTAAATTCATTGATGTTGAACTGAGTAATACAGAAATCATTTATGCTACAAGAATAAAGCCGAAACAAAATATCTCTGGACTTCCTAAACCAATCATCGTAAAACCGAGTTCTGTCCTGAAACGAGATCAGCTAATTAGTGCAATATGGAAAAAAAGGGTTGTACTTCAGCGGATATCGGCGTCCGAGGTGAAACTAAATCCATTTATATAAACGAACACCTAACTATTCAGAATAAAATTTTATTTAAAGCCACACGAAAAACTTGCTCTCAGCTGGGGTTTCAATACTCATGGGTGCGGAATGGGAAAATATTTGTAAGGAAGAACGATACATCACCACCCTCTCAAATAAAGACAGAGAAAGATTTAATGGCACTCAACGAAAAAAAAGAACATCGGCATTAGAGTTGAGAAACACTAGCCGGTTATTCTACCCACTAATTACTATTTATAAGTTAAGTATACTTATAATTGTTTTTTGTACTATTATTTGCATCATTTATATTAGTTTCAATATTAAAACTATAATCATTCATCCATTCATACACACTACGCATAATCACAATAAATACAACAACTTCACGTTACTTACGAATAATATCACTTCCCATCGCTATCTTTTTACGCTCGCTACATGTACTCGTAACCCGGTAAATACTGTGTCTACAGCAATTCATTCAAATTATTGTTGTGCATTTATGTTATCTATTAGTTAACTAACATTAACTTTTTATGTCTGATCACTGTAGCCTCATGTAGTCTTAAGAATAATAATTTCAAATTTTAACTTAGTCATAATCACTGTTTTCATTATTCATGTTTTAATTATTTAATTATTGTAATCATTATTTTTTTTATTCAGTAATGGCGTCTTTGACTGTTTATTACCAGAATGCTCGAAGTACCCGTGGTAAAACGATACAATTTAGACAGAGCTTATTATCTACTAACTTTGATTTGGTAGCTATAGCTGAAACCTGGTTATTGGATGGTGTTTACGATACCGAAGTATTGGATAGTCGCTATAATGTATTTAGATGCGACCGCTACAGGTCATGCTCGTGGCGGAGGAGTGATGCTGCTCACAAAGCGCGAGCTTGGCGCTAGTGTTGGTGTTGATTTTTCTCTACCATACTCGGCACTCTTTGAATCGGTACACATAATCCTGCCATCACGAACAATCAATGCAAAATTAGATTTACATGTGATATGTGTCTACCTTCCGGGCACTCGTTCTTCGCGGGATCCGTCCTGGATACTGCTGGTCTTTATTTAAACGACATTTTTAGTCATTATGCGGGAGATCATTTCCTTCTGATAGGCGATTTTAATTTCGGTAAGCTTTCAATTTTGGTCAGGCAATCCCGGATATGAATTAAATTATAAAGGTTCTCTAGAGGGTTCTTCTCAACAATTTTATGATTTCGTTTCAGAATTTGATTTAGTTCAATATAATCACGTTGCAAATGATAACGGTAAATACTTAGACTTAGTGTTTAGTAATAGTTACGTAGGAATCATGCGCGCTGAATCCGTATTAATATCAGATTTGCCATATCACCTTGCTATTACCATAATGCTACCTGAGCTACGGAATAGACCGGTTCATGAACCTCCCAAAAAGATTACTCTCTTTAACAAAGGGGATTATAACGCCATTTATAGGAAGCTGGAGGGTATTAACTGGGATCAAGAATTACTACGTCGTAGTGTGGACGATGCTGTAGCATTCATGTACTCTGTGATCTCTAAAGTAATCCAGGATTTCGTGCCTAGTTTCACTACGGTTTCTAATAATTATCCACCTTGGTACAGTAAAAGTCTAGTGAAAATAATTAATGAAAAGCATAAATATCATAGATTGTGGAAGCAAAGTAAGAATCCGCGGGATTATGATTCTTTTGTTCTACTTAGACGGAGACAAAAGCGGATTCAGGGTAATTGTTGGCGTAACTATCTAGTCAGATGTGAGAAATCTATTATTAAGCATCCAAAATCCTTTAGGCGGTATGCTAAGGAACTAAAACGTACTAATAATATACCGAAAAGAGTAACGTTTCAGGGTAAACCTTATTTTGAGGTAGGTGATATATGCGAAGCCTTTCTAGAATATTTTGGTTCTGTTTATAGAAAATCATGTGATTTAAATGACCACAATTTGAGTATCTCCACACCAAACTGTGCTAGTATCTCTAAAATAATGATAACCAGATAACCTATAATGAGGTTTTTAAATACTTAAGATCACTAGACTGTAGTAAGGGTCCAGGTAGTGACGGTGTTCCTCCTATTTTCACGAAAAAATGTGCAGCGATTTTAGCGCATCCTTTACAAATCATATTTAATAAATCAGTCAGGGAAGGTGTTTTTCCGTGGCAATGGAAGATTTGATCGTTCCTATTCACAAGGGTGGTTCAAAAACTAAAATTGAAACATGTAGGCCTGTGTCAATTCTACCAGTTTTTAGTAAGCTTTTTGAGCTAATAGTTCATAAAAAAATATACCCTCTATTAAAAAAAATTATACCCGTTAATCAGCACGGTTTCATGAAAAAAAGATCGGTTGTTTCGAATCTCGCTGGCTTCACAGATTATTTAATTGACGCAATGGATAATGGTATGCAGGTTGACGCTATTTATACCGATTATACGAAGTGCTTCGATCGATTGTCTCACCCTGTTCTTATAAAGAAACTTGAAGCCATAGGTATTCATGGTGATCTATTGCGTTGGTTGATATCATATCTTGATAACCGATCTCACACACACAACATTCCAGGTTCTCATCCATTTCATCGGGGGTTCCCCAAGGATTGCATCTCGGGCCTTTATTATTTAATATATACGTAAGCGACATAGGTTCTTATTATTTAATATATACGTAAGCGACATAGGTTCTTGCTTTCAAAAGGTTTTCTATGTACGCTGATGACACTAAAATATTTATGCCCATATGTGCTGTTGATGACTGTAACAAATTGCAGTTGGATTTAAATAGATTATGCGAATATTGTTCACTTAATCTTTTGGATCTTAAAGTGTCTAAATGCCAATGCATTACATACACCCGCAAAAAAAATGTCCTTAAATATAATTATAGACTTAATAATACAATAGTTTCCAGAGTGTCATGTGTTAGGGATCTAGGAATATATCTCGATCATAAAGTATCATATGTAGATCACTATGAATACAGAAATCTTATAGAATGTTAGGCTTCATAAGTAGAATATCTGTTCCTTTTAAAAATAATTCATCTATTAAAGTTTTATTTTGTGCTTATGTAAGAAATATTTTGGAATTTGCATCTCAAATATGTTATGATATACATAGCCGTAGAATTGAGAACATTCAAAATAATTTTTTGAAGATACTGAGGCGTAGGAGTATTCTTTTGTCGACGGACATAAACGAGAATCTACGGGAGTTGGGTATGTTAACCCTTGAACAAAGAAGTTTGGTAGCTGATCTTATGTTCTTATATAATTTGATTAATAATAAATTCGACTGTTCGTGTTTGTTAGAACATATTGGTCCAAGGTCTTCAATAAAGCATACCCGTATGCCCAGGATCTTCCATGAACGCATAACTAAGACCAATTATGCTCGTCAATCAGTGTTGTTAAGGTGCATCCACTCATATAATATGAAGGCAGAAAACTTAGACATATTCTTTGATAGTAGTGCAGCGTTTAAAAGAAAAGCAATTGATATTATTCAGACTTCGTTAAATATATGTAATTAGTACATTCGAAAAGACACGTACGCTCGCGCGCATACACACACTCACACATACGTACCCACTCACACATACACACCCACACGTACAAAATACCATTATTAAATTGATGTAATTAACAATTAATAGTTTCGTTAGGGTATAAGATTATTATTATTATTTTATATGTAAAACAATGGAAATCATCTTGGCTAAACCAATATGTTAATTTAGTATGTATGGTATATTAATTTAAAAGCTGTAGATTTCTTTAAATAAATAAATAAAATATATATTTATAGTTTTTAGTGTCATGGCCACAATCTTACCTGATGTTAAGTGACGCTGAGGCCCAAGATGGTGACCCACTAAGTCCAGTGGGGGCTCCTAAGTGCATCTGCGGGAACACACCTATAGATGCTTGGCGACAGATTTTCGACATGAGAGTTGTACATAGCCAGGCGGGCAATTGAAAAAGCCCTACCACCATGCTATGTTTTCATCACGATGTTTTCCTTCGCGGAAAGCTCAACCCATTGCAAGGATTTTCGAACTCACGTCAATCGACGCAGTGTTCATACACGCTACCACTAAACCATCCTCCCAAGCCCGGTAAAGCTGTAAAAGCCGTAAAGGCTCCAGGGCCCCTCAGGCTAACAGTGTAGTCAATTCGAAAAAAAAAAAAAGAAAAAAACACTAAACCATCATTGCTCATCGTCATCATTGGTATTTCCCTCGAGCAAATTGTTTACAGTCGCGCGCGGCGTCGTGATGACTCGGTAATCCAATCCGAAGAGTGACAACAACGGGTATATAGTCACTCGATGGTGTAGGGTTTGCAACACACCGCAAAAATCGTACATATTGCGTTTAACATAATCTTTAAATTTAAGGTATGAGTTACCGATGGATCTTTTGGCATACTCAGTTTCCCCGAAGGTAGTTATCGTGGCAAACGTAAAAGTTTAATATGTGGCACATTTTCTAGTCTTAGAAGACGCTTCTACTTACAAAGGGAAGTTGGCAAATGTGAAATGTCTAGCAATCTTTCGTTCTCGTTTGTGACTTTGTCTTCCCGAGAAAAGTTGAGAATCATATGACGGAAGCGCTCTCGCTTCTGTTTCGCATATGATGTCCAAGTTGTAGTTCCGTTTGAGAGTTAGTGTACAATGAACGTTTGATATGTAATCATTTCAAAAGTAGTGGACTAGTATTTATTTTCCTGTACACTCCGAAGCTTTTCAAACATCGCAGCTGGTTTGCCCGTTACCGATGCGGTGACGAGCTCACAGTTTAATGACCTTACCTACCAAAAAAAACAAGGGCCATCAACTGTAAATTTGACCATATATATCTATAAAGACAACAAATTATATTTTATTGATTAACTAGGTGTGCGGTGTGTAGGTTTTTTATTTTTTGTTCGGAACATTAATGATTTTTCTAAAATAAAAGCCAATAATATAGCCAATTTTCATTGGAAATATGATCCGCTGATGTAATGTTGATTATTTGTACGCGCAATTCACTCCACCAGAGGTTGTTCTTTAATTATAGTTAGTAGACACGATTATTTTATATCTGCGATCTGTGATACGCTATACGGAAGCAGAAAATAATTAACGAATAATTATGTGGTTTACTAAGGAATTACGGTGAACAAGGTTTAGTGTAAAAATTTTGGTAAACATTACATATTATTTAGTTTGTATTCAAAATTGACTTATTCTCGTATATGACTGCGGGCGGAGCGGATGCGGGTTTTTTTTTTCGATCTGACTATACTCTTAGCCATAAGAGCCCAGGAGCCTCGAACGGCTTTTACAACTTCACCGGACTTGGGGACAGCGGGCGCGGGGCGGTCCGGGCCGCACGTTACTATGTCGCCTAGTAACTTAGTACTTAGTAAGTAACATTGTTCTACTTGGAGCCCAGTTTACTATTCGTGCGGTCGACTGTAGACGGGAGCGGTTGTATCATAGACAATTAAAATAAGTTTTAATAACGAGTCGTACGTTTTAACAACAAAAATGCCAATTTGTGTTGTGTCGTCAAGGGTTGCGCGAACTACAACAAAAAGCACAATATTTTTTTTTTTATTTCATATCACCAATAAGTCAAAAATATCTAATAAAATAAACTTGCTACCATTATTAAAATAATAAAAAAATGACATTTAAATATAGCATGTTATTTGGGCAAATAGTTTGGGAGACAATGTAAAACTAAAATAGTTCAACACTCGGCTCGGGTTTATGACTATAGCAGCAGTGACTGGAACGAGCCGTTTGAGTTGTGATGCATAACGCTGACATCCCGATAAAGATATTTTCTATACTGAAGTATTATAAATCATCAAACATAGTTTTTTTCTAAATTATACGCGGATGAAATCTCGTGGCACAGCTAGTAAGTGTAATATGTAGTATGGACAGTGCAGGGCGAGTGCAGCCGATGCCGCGGCAGAGTCGACATACCCACATAAAATTTTGCGATTCAATAATACCTAATAATGAGTAATAAATATGATTACAGGAAACAGGCTAAATTGTAAAATAATACCGCAGGTTCGGCTTTTGAGTCACAGTAAGTTAGTTGTAAGCGGCGCGAACTCTTTTCAATGGATAGCGGTCGCGGGTTTTTCAGCAAATTACTTTTCAAAGCCACCTTATTACGGAGGCTGCGGGGCGCGGTGGGGCGCGGCGGGGCGCTCCCAAGGTTAATCCAAACTCCCGACCTAGTTTCTGATTTAGATTTAATTAAGCGGTACTACGTTTAATTTCATTATAAACTTTGATCTGATTAATGATCGCAAAGTATAATTATTTGTACAACAGTTGTCGCTGTAGTCGTGCTACAGTTGCCAACATTTTTATTATCAAATTACTATTTTCGAGGATATTACCTAAAAAAAAATATTAGATGGGAAAATACAAAATAGTAGGTTTCAAATAAATATTTTAAAGGAATATTTTTACTGCTTTACATACAAATAATAATGGGAATATGAAATAATCAAATTGACAATGACATACCAAGTCTCGTTCAGAAAGAGATAAAGCTCAGATTAAGGATATACAGTGGATTTCATTCATAACGAGCTCGATTGTAACGTCTTGTTGGTTATAGCGACGTAACACCCTCGAGTCCCTTGAATTTAAAGTATACTTCTAGAGGAAAATAATGTGGCCATAGCGTATCGAATAACTGAAAGCTGAATCCAAAAACTGCAATATTACAGATTTTTGTGAAAATACAGGGTTATTTGTAAAATGTGTACAGTATAATTAAATAGAAACTAGACAGCACACTGACAGGACACCGATACATAACGGAAGTTCCCATTCCTCATGCACAACCCGCATTGGCCGCTATTGGCAAAAACTCAATTTTTATTAACGATAACGCTCGTATTCCGCAAGAAACCATAAGGCATGTACTCACAGCGAGATAATATTTTTTTTCTTTATAATAGCTCGGCACATTGACTGTACTGTCCCTGATGGTAAGTACAGTACAATCTAAATACAACGGCGACCACCAAGAGATCGAAATACATTGGCGGTCGCCGCTGTCATGCCGGCCTGCATAAATATCTCCTCACGTTACGCTTGAAGGATCCGATGTCATAAGAAGGAGGGACATACTGGCCGGAAGATGATTCCACAGTTTCAAGGTACGACAAAGATAAGACATAGAGAACTTTTTAGTTCGTGCCTAGATAGAGGTTACCGTAAAACTGTGAAGCCCGAAGCCCTGCGCGTGTGGTTCTGTTGTGGAAATCTATATTGAGAAGTTCCTAGAGGCATGGATATAGATAGCCAAAAGTTATGAAATTGTTATAATAATTTATTTTTTATCATTTTAGTTACTTTTACCTACAACAAATTTGAAAACGACCTTTATAATACTGTAGAAAATAGTATTCTAAATCCTACTATAAGAAATTAAACTATTACAGTTGTAATTTTTGCGATTTATTTCTACTCTACTCGGCGAGGCTAGTGGACGCAGCCCATAACTGTTGGTTGATTTGGCCGCAGTCTCTAAGTCTGACTCGCCGCTTCAACTCACAAGTCATATCACTCGCAGACTTGTACGTGCCACTGATCACGGTGCCAGTGTATCACGTCACGTTTGCGCTCGCACCGCATCGCATCTCTCTACAAATGCAGATGTTTGTTTATAAGGCTGAAGTGTTTACTGCTAAGCCGTATCGTCCACATAACGTTTTTGCAATGAGTTTATTTTCTATCGCGGATTAGTTGAGGCGAGTTGAGTTGAGGTTTGACGTCAGATATAATTAACAACGTGACAGTCGTGAGTGAGTAAACTTTATCATTTGTTTTAGTGTTCGTGCTGTTTGTTGTAATCGATGTGTCCGTCACGACTAGACTAGCAGCTAGTGTCGCGGTGCCACGTCGTGTGTTCCCCAAATCACACAGCGCTGCACGCACGCACACACATTCAAGTTTGTTGTTTTGGAATCACAAACAGGATATATTCCGAACACAACAAATCAATAACAGTTTTCAATATTAACAGAAATCTAATAAAACTTGCACTCGCTCGCCCCAAGCCCGGTGAAGCTGAAAAGCCGTCTTAGGCTTCGGGGCACTTTCGGCTAATAGTACTGTCAGATCGAAAAAAAACTTTCACGTTCCTCTTAACTCTAAGAATTAATTGAAAAAAAACCTTAAACGTCTTTAAAACTTACAAAAGGAACGTATAGTACAAATATAATATAATTCTTTTAGTTCTAGAAATGTCAGCCCAGTGAGCCTCGGGTTCTAGATAGTTATATAAATATTTTGATTTTTCTTATCGATACCAATATTATAATTTGTAATATCCATACAATTAACATAGATATACGTCTATATATCATATCTATTAAGAAATATAAAGGTTCTTAATTTTAATAGAATCTTGACCGTAATAGCCAGTTTGCCGCAATGCCAAGGTTTTGTAAAAATTTACCATACATTTTAAATTATTACATTATAAAAGTATGTATTCCGTGATCGGAATCTATACCTACTATTATTATAATAAAGAGGTAAAGTTTGTTTATGAGTTTGTTCAGAATAGTGCTGCTGTCCATGGCCATTCTGATATAAATGACCGTCGAGATGGTAACCGTCAAAATGTAACCTTCACGCGTTACACTTGAAAAAACATAATTGTTTGCTAACCTACACTATACCTACTTATCAACGAATAGTTATTATTTTAAATGTACACCAAATTAAAGTATCATGAAAGATTTAACATTTACTATGAAATAGTTCCTTTTTATGTTCACATTCGCAATTAAAATCTTAAAACAACACGAACTCTAAACACGCAAACGCCTTAACTTATACTGCACATTTTACAAATATTCTATGTGTGGTTGTTGTAGGCGCTTACTGCGATTTTTAGAGAATAAACATTTGATACCACAGCGCGGATTCAGGTCTTAGAATGTTTTTACAGAATAGTACATACTATGTACTGTTCCCGTAGAGACGCCCGCGCCGCGCCCCTCTCCCCGCACTACGCACGCTACGTAGTGTCGCGCCGCGCCGTAGTGTCGCGAGTGCGCAGTTTAAATCTATTTCTTAGGTAATTTGGTCCCTGAGAGAACATGTGACATTGTCCTACTTGCAACTCTGTAAGTACGAGTAGTACAACATTGTAACATTAGGACATTTTCCGTACAGGCGACCGCGACCGCGACAGCGACAGCGCATTACGCATTGTACCTACTCGATACCCTCGAGCTCGACTCTCGCAGGAGCTAATACTTATTTTGAACTCAAGTACTTTCGTTATAGTTAGGTATATCCGTTAGATTCAATTCCATTATCAAGTAAAGCTAACTCGTAGAGCAGAGAGCGGTGAACAGTGCAAGTAGCTCAATGCGGCTCGTCGCGTCGCGGCAACACTCGCTGAGATGTGCTAAGTAGTTAGGTACCCAAATGTGAAATGTTACGCGATGTAGCCTCGCATCGTACCTTGTGCAACTAACTGCTAACTGCTTCACTACACAGATAGCGTCTCACTGGATACCTACGCGTTCTACACAGCGCTTTCAGCTATAATAAACATGAATACCAGAATATCCTTATTACACTGGACGATCTGGACACGATCGATGTTGGGGGCTGGAGGGGGGCATGGATCATGGACATGGATCCTGCACTGCCATTCCGGCACCTATCTCACAAAGCTAATATATTATACTGCTATCTGAGTTGAAAAGCGAACGTCGATAGATTCGTACGTACGTTACCTACCATGGCGCTCACACTGTCGATACTACAAAAAGTAGTTAGTTGTTGTTATAGTGACTGCAGTAGTCGATCAATGTTTAATTATTACAAACAAAGAAAATCAATTATTTTCTGAATACTATCTTACTGAAACCGTTCGCGTCATTACGGTTTAATTAAGAAGAAGTGTGCTCATAAACACGGGATTAGATAGATTGATTGATTGAGATTATCAGATAATACTTTTTATTTTTATTAAGTTCATGTTCAAATTCGGTCACTTTTTTATAACAATTATAATTTAGAAAAAAAATGATAATTAAAGGTTTATTGTATATATTAGATTTAGATAGAGGGCTAGATAAAAACCCTGATGTTTATTTCGTGGCTGAATGCCTTAAGCGCTCGCCCCCAAGTCCGGGTGAAGCTGTAAAAGCCGTTCGAGGCTCCCGAGCGCTTATGGCTAACAGTATAGTCAGATCGAAAAAAAAACCCGGATGTTTGTACAGGTAAAGTTCGCATATTTTTAACCTTATTTTTTATGACTTTTATAGTAGCATTTTGGTCAAAATTCCTATATATTTCTATCCACACTTTAAACCTCTCGTATCTTATATATTTGTAATTTATAATTTGTATTATAATAGGTGATGATAGCCTAAACAACTATGATTGATCTTCTTCTTTGAACGAAAGTTAGAAAGCTTTTTGGTCATGTGGTAATTTTGTCTCAATAGATCAACTAACTATCTAAGTAACTAGATAAAAAATACATTGTTCTCCACACACTAATTTTTACTAATACAGGTATATGAATGACAATAAATTACAGTAGATCTACCGTAGTTACAGTGCATCTGGTAACACTGCTGATCACTGAAGCTCCCTACGTCGGATTTGTTTTAAATTACGCGATCGTTGCGTTGCAAGCGATCGTGTAAACAATTTGACCTTGACCGGAACCTATACTCGCGATTCCTTATTATACTAGACTAGAGATCGTTCAATGTAATAAGGCAATAAATGCAGTCGCACTCCGCACCCTGCACCCAACTGCTATAACTTGTCAATGATTAGGAAACATTAAACGTACGAGGTAACATGATACAACAAACGTTTGTTACTATTATAGGAGATGTTGCCTGCCTGTTTAGACCATTGTCGTATGTACTAGCTGTGCTCGCGGCTCCGCTCGCTTGGACTACAGAATGTCGTCGGTCGAGCGCACGCGCGAAAATTGGGCTGCTTCACTGCTGCACACATATTTTTTTTCTAAGTCTATACTAATATAATAAAGCGATAAAGTATTTTTGTTTGTTTGCTTAAACACGCTAATCTCTGAAACTCAGACTAGTTGGATTTTGAAAAATTCTTTTTGTATATGATGGCCAGATTCACGAGTAAAAGTATTAGGCTACACCTCACAACTAGCCTTAAATATTGATTTTTGTTAAGTAAGTTGGAAGAAATGGCGCACCCTAACTGCTTTATCCGTTCCGCTGACGTAATGGTTAGTGATACGTAAATACAATGTACTACAAAAATATTGCTTCTTCGCACATCTAAAAAAAAGTCCGTGATACCATATGCCTATCTCTGATTTACTAGTGTTTTTAATGGGCATGGCATATTAATTCTTACGAACGAAAGCTACTTCATCATCAGGATAATTTTATGTAGATAAACTTTGCCCTTTATAGCATGTTATTAGAAAGAATAGTTTGGGATATGATGTCAAATTAAAATAATTCAACATTCGGTTCAGCTCTATGACTATAGGTGTAGTGCGCGAACGAGCCGTGTAAGTTGTGACGCATAACCCTGGCCGCCCGATAAACATATTGTCTATACTGAAGTAAAAAAAAAATCATCAATCAGCGATTTCTTTTAAATTATACGCTGGTAAAACCGCAGGGCATAGCTAGTTAATGCATATACAGCGAGTAATCCCGTAACGTGACAAATCAAATGAAAATCAGTGATGGGTTTATTACTAATGTGTATGGTGTAGTACACTCGGTCTGAACTAGTGTAAACCAGCAGTAAGGTATACAATGTATAGCTCTGTCTTTGTTCTCTCTACGTTATATCATTCTTCTCTGTCATTTAATGAAACGAGCCTAAATTTAACGCATCCTTGAAATTTCACTCAGTTCTCGTCTAATTATTAAATCACCACCTAAGAAGTTTGTTGGACAATTGAATAGATTTAGGTTCCGAAAAATATATGTTAAATGTTTACGATATGAATTTCATAAATTATTTAAATATGTATTCCGAAGGCATAATAACATTAAAGTAAATTACAAATTACCGAATGAGTACCTTAATTTTATAGTCTATTAATTAAGCTTGACCTTAACTAGTAAAAATATGCCACGTGATGGTTCTAAGCGAACTAGTGCTGTTTGTAAAAGTCTGTCTTGAGAAGCTTATGTGTATACAGAATTTGGTAAACAAGCATCAGATATCCATTCTGCTCCCATTTCTATAACTGTATCGCCAGGCCAGCATGAATGAATGCGTCCGCCAGGTCTTGCTTTAGTTTTTTTATAAACACTCTTGGCTCTTGTCAATGAAGGTGAATAATGTAAGAATCTAGAATACAAAGCTCCTGGCCCGCTGCGCTTACAGCGCTACTCCAATTTCTTTGTGTAGGTATTGAATATCGTTCCTTAAAAGATCTTCGAATACCGATTACAATGCGAGTACAATGCAGTAACAAAAGAATTTTCTGTACAGACTCCAGATCGGTAAGTGAGTCACTTTAAAAATATCTGTCTTTTAAATTCTTTTCTAGTCACGTTCAAAATTTTAAATTCAAAAGTTTAAGATTATACTATCTTTGTATACGGTTTTCTTATTTTATATATATTTCAAGGCAAAAGAAGTTTGTTATACAATATCTAAATAATAAATGGCCTAAAGATGCCTTCGAAAAGCGACCAAAAACACAATAAATGAAGTAATGAGGAAACAATTAAGGTAAAATAAATATATATAATTATACGATATAAATGATTCATAAACAGTCATTACAAGTTTTACTCCAAACGGTAGGGTAAAATATTTTACGATAACTATCACCATTTCATTGTAATGGTGTCTGTCAATTTTGGAAATATTTTTGATTTATGTTTGACGTATAAATATAAGCTGCCGGGTACATAGTGCTTTCCCGTAAAAGAGGAAATGTTTCTGGTGATTATGTGATGAGCTGTGACGTTCTTTCACTGCGTTTAAGTCATATTTTGTCAAAATTTCGGGAGCCGAAGGACTTTAGTAGCCTTTAAAGGCTAACTTGAAATGACTTCACTCTGTGTGTGACCATAGCCGTTCTGAGTGTTTTTAAAATAATTTTTGAATTTAATAAAACTTTTGCTCTTTCTTTTGAATGAGAATTTGAATGTTCTATTCGGTTGCAAATCTATTAATCTGATTGAAATGTCATGATCCAAACGATACTCAGTCACCCCCCGGGAGTCGGGACAGCTTCAACAGCTCAGTGCGCTGCATTCTGATATTAGACGTTATGAAGAGGTTGTAGGTACTTCATACGTTATTATTTTTCATATTCTGATCTTCTTGTTATTATTACATGTTACCCACATACTAATTTGAACCTACTTATATTGTAAACTACAAGTGACCCTTGCCCCGCTCCGCCCCGCACCGCCCCGTATCGTCCCACGCCGCGCCCAGCACACACACACACGCACACATTGTGACACTGTCATGCACACTGCATCGATACGAACACTACACCGCGCCGCGCCGCGCCGCGCTGCCCTGATTATTTGTTTGTTTATGGTAGGTACACTCAGCAAGACTGCAATAATTAAAACCACATGAACCACAAAGATAATGATATAAATCATGTAATGTTATTTGTCACTGGCGACTGGCACACAGCTGCGTCATCCCCATCACACAATAAATAACAGACTGAAGGGGCGCTCGTGCTCGGACCGACCTTGAATTTAGATACCTACGCCCGACTGTAGTGCCAGGGCTGGCATCTACAATGTTTGATGAAAGTATCATTTTGTGATTCTCAATAACAAAACATTTATTACATATTATTTGAACGCATTTATTTATAATAACACCCGCTCGCGTGGACTACAGAATGCTGTCGGTCAAACGCACGTGCGAATTGTGCTTCCTCAAAAATGCTTATTGTGGGTGATCCTTAAAAGGTAGACATATAGTATCACAATTTTTTTAGGTCTCTTTTAGATCTACAATTATGTAGAACATTAATTTAGATAATTTTTTTTTTTCGTTAACTCTGCGTAAACCATTTAATCGCCACAAAAGAGTATTTTTCCGAATTGATTCACCTTTATTTTCACAGCTTATTTTGTATATTACTTTATGTAATAAAATATATCCTATAACCTGGCCAAATAACATATACATATATGAATTAAAGGAAAAACCATGTAAATCGGATTAGAGGTTTTCGCGTGAAAAGAACATAAACGGTCAGACAGACAGAGAGATATTTAGTTTTATAATATGTATGGACTCATATTTATTGGTTGAAAATCTGTCGCCAAGCACCAATAGGTAGGTGTGTTCCGGCAGCTGCACTTGAGAGTCAGTCTTCCACTAGTTTTAGCGTGTTATCATCTTGGACCACATTGTTACTTAACATAAGGTGAGATTGTGGCTAGTACTTCAAACCTATAACGATAAAAAAAGGATAGTTCAAAATATTATAACGTAATGAATGTATAATTTATATTGATAATAGTTGTGTAACGACATTTGTATCAGATAATATTATTTGATGTATGTATGTATGTATAGCTAGCTAGAGGTGTGAATAAAATACAAACTTACTTCAAAATATTTATTATTATTATTCAATCATAGAGAATCCTATTAAAAAAATAATATTTAAGCGAAATAAAATTGACACAAACAATATAATCTTTATAAATACTCTAAATTTCATTATAATAATATATTCAAACAATACGAGTACAATCTAAACCATCGATAATTTTATCGATAAAATTATCGACAGTACCTCATCAAAGTGCACGAACCTGTGTCGCGTGTTCTTCATGACGTCAACAAATCTTTTGTTCTTATTGCAGGATTGTAATTTATGTCAAATTATACTTGTCTTGTAAGTGATCATAGGTTCTCAACATTTTTAACAGAAATTGACATGTTATATTTATTTTTCACTTTTTGTCATCAACAACAGATTCAAGGAATACACAGATGTATTGAAAGAATATTTCACACGAAAACTTACCGTTTCTTTCGAAAAAACAATTATAAAACAATGTATAACACCAAATAAACGATCACTCGTTAGCGTTACAACCGAACGTCACGGATAATGTACGGTATTGTGCAGTACTGAATTTACGCCTAGGCCCGTGAGGCCCGGTCCTAGGGCGGCATCATTTTAGGGGCGGCAAAATTTTCGTGACCCCAAAATTTTAAAGGACAAAAAATGTAAGGAATAAAAATTGATATTGCACATGTCGATCAAATCATAATTATTAGACATTACACCTACATGAAATGGTGAAATCGTTGAAAGATTTTTAGAATTCATACCAAATTCTGGTCATAAGGTTAAAGATATTGCAAATGCTGTGTCAAACACTAAAAATACGTAATAAACTGTCCTGGTCAATCTTATGACAATGTAAGTAATATATTCAGCACTTTAGATATAAATTAAAACAATTAATCCTTTAGCAGATTACATTGCTTGCGATGCCCTTTCCTTAAATTTACTTGCACTTCTGTAGCAGAATCCGTACCCGAAGCAGTAGATTTTTTGCTACTTTGCAAACTTTATAATTTCTTAACAATATCTGCACATAGTTGGAAGATCTTAGTGCAGCATACAAATTTAAGAATTAGTCTTTCTCAAACTTGTTGATCTGCTCGACATGATACATGTTATGCTTTAAAATAGAGTGGTGATGCGTTGGGCCTTATTACATGAAACCAGACGAGAAACCGACTATAGAGATATTGGACTGCAACGAAAATTACAGCACTTACTAGAAACAGCAATTCTAGTTATTGTTTTAAATGTAATTGTAAATCGTTTCAATGCTGTTAGTAAGAAGCAGAATCTCAAGTTGGTTTATTATCTATTGTCCAAATTTATGGTTCTTTGGCTTCATTTCTTCAAGATATTAGAGATAAACAATTTTCTGTATTATTGTCTATTGAAGCTCAATGAGTTCGAGAAATTGTTTATGAAGATATATTCGACGTTTTTGCGCGAACCAAAGCCAAGAAGAAAGAAATAAAAATAAAAAGTGATGATTTAAAATTATGTAAATCAATAATTCATATTTAAAGTTTTATTTTAAAAATTACAAATAAATTTTAAAAAGTTGTAATTAAAATAATAAAATTTAATACATAACAATTTAAATAATTGAAAATTAGGTTTTGTTTCATTTTGATAATCACTTTCCATATAATCAAAAAGGGCGGCACATATCATACGGGGCGTAGGGCGGCAGCAAGCCTAAATCCGCCACTGGTATTGTGCAATAAAAGTCAATTTTCATATGACGTCACACGAAATTGAATTTGGAATTAAATGTGGTAGAAACGTCGAATAAGGGGCCGGAGTGGTTAAATGTAAAAAAACGGTAAGATGAGAATTATATAGTGAGATACTTTGTCGGTTTGCTTTTCACAACTTCTTCAATCGAGATGACTGCTATATTAGAAATATATAGATACTTATATAAGGCCGCGAACATCGATAAACTTGATTAAAGCTAAGCATCATTAAACTTTATTTAAATAGAATTTAATCATTTGCTGCAAGCCGCAATTACATATAAAAGATAAATATGTACTGTTTAAAAAGCTTTATTAAAATAAAAAAGAATTATCCTGTAGATCACGAAGAATAGTCAATCAACTTATAAAATTAAGCTTTGAATTGCTAATTTAGTAAGCGTCCCCACCACCTGCCATCTAAATGGTTGTTTTTGTTTGTTGTTTTGAAAAAAATGGTAGTAGTATAGATAATTAAGTTAAAAGGAAAACTATCAAAGGTAAATAGGCTTTACAAGCTAACAAGTAATAGTAGGTAACTGATAATATTTATTTGGAGAAGTAATTTCTAAAGGATGATTCATGTTAGTTACATTAAGCCGGGCGCCGGCAGCGGCCGGGACACGGTCAAACATCTATAGTATACTTTTGTATGAAGTAATTCATACTACACCGGGTTGGAGCCAGACCGGGTGCTATAAATGTTTGACCATGTCTCGGCCGGCGCCCAATTATTTTTGTAAGTTGTTCGCCCTATGTTCATTTTATAGTTTCCTGAATTATGTAATGATAATAGTAAATTATCGGGTATGTTGAATAACACAAAATATTTCGATAAATAAACCTCAATTCAATGTTTAAAATCATGGTTTTCAAATAATTCTACCGTAAAATATACGGTAAGCCCAACACTACAGAAATAAATGTGGCAACATTATTTTCAGTTTGAAATTAGTGATTATCAATTTACCCCGTGGGAATAGAAAAACGCAGTCGAGTTAGATAGACACGCGCATAGTAAAGCAGCGCGCGCTGTGTCGTGGGTCGGTGTTGTCATATTTACCCAACTTATTGGTAATGTATTGTACGGTTGTTTAATATTTAAGTTTATTTTTGTCACCGATAGATGTCACTTACTCTTTTGCAAACTAAGTAATGATATGTTTTTTGTATATTGTAAGTACATATTGTAAAACTTCAATAACTGGGGCCCCCCAGACACCAGCTTACACTCTACAAGACTTGTATCAGACCGATCCTTACTCATAGTTCCCCAGTCTTTGCTCACATAAGTAAATCCACCCTCAATAAGTTACAAATAGTTCAGAACCGCTTTCCCAGAAGGGCGATCGGTGCCCCTTGGCTCGCTCGGAACGTAGATCTCCATAAAGATATGGAAATACCTTCGATCGAATCATTTATAAAGTCCCTATCAAATAATTATTTTGAAAAAGCGTCGAACCATTCGAACCAGCTAGTAGTGGCAGCCGCATCTCAGAACCCGAATCCAGACATCCGAATGTCTAACAAATATAGACGCCCGCGCGACATTTTATCTGACCCCGATGATAAAATCACGGAAGCGAACGCGATTTTCCCGCCCGCGTAATCACCGCTCGCTCCGCAGGGGGCGGGCGGCAAACTTCGCTCCCGCACACATATCTCGACCGCCTTCTCCTGCAGCGACTTGAGCCTAGGTCCGTTCCCCCGCTAGGGAGCCCTCAAGCCAGCTGCTCGCGCGATACAGTGACACTGCAATCACTAGCTACCGACATACATTCACTACACTGTATGAACACACATGCACCACACTCAGGTACATAGGTCTTGTAAGGGACCTTTTTTTCTTTTTTTTTGTGGTTAGTTAGCCTCAGACAATTTTTCAGATCACTAAATACATGTACGCGTGTCTCTTCCTCCCTCCCAGGAGGCAAGAGACATGCATACATGTATAGTTAGTTAGCTCGAATTCGCGTAGGAATTTAGCTAGGTCGCGTATGTTGCAAATACGGCAACAGCTCAAGCCGAGGTTCGGCCACTTTGGCACCCTTGCGCATGTTGCCCAAAATTTCTCGGCTGAGTGCCTTAAGCGCTCGCCAACAAGTCCGGTGAAACTGTTAAGGCCCCGGGCCAACAGCATAGTCAGATCTAAAATAATAATAATAATAATAATTTAATAACTGAATAAGCAATGCCATAGCACTCGCTGCATTCATTGTTTATCTCCAAATAGATCAAAATAGTTCAAAGTAGATCAACAGTCCACGCTATCGAAGTGCACACACTCAACAACGGTATAAGTTGTGAGTTGTGCTCACTTCAGTCGCGTGGGACTTTTCGCTATCTTTAAATGTGTACCCTACCCACCCACTTTAATTATCATGATATGTATCGAGGGTGCTCGCTGCTCCGTGCAGCTGGCAGCAGTATCAACACGCACGCACACGCGCACGATTACGGGCCACACCGCGCGCTTACGATATGTAACCTGTAACCACATTCCAATTGAGAACAATCATGTTCTTTATTACAATCATTGGCGGCAGAATAGCGAGAGGCGACGGCGCGGGGAGGCGCGGAGTCAATCGAATATTGACCTTTAATGAATGAACGAGCTCTAAGACGTTCGTGAGTGAAGCGATGCGTTGTGAGGCTCTGACCCGAAGAATACTTGACCTAATGTTATCGGCGAGCACGAACGCGAACGCGTCAATCCACTGCGAGAGATAAGCTTCGGCCCGCGACGCGGCTCTCGTGGCTTTTGGTTATCCTTCATACGTTTTCCCGTTTAAACACAGTCTCACCTGTTGTTCAGTGATGTAACACGTAAGTGAAGTAACACACCCGCCACCGTATAGGTGTTTAGTGACAGAATTTCATCTTGAGGGTGATGGCCGAGTTAAAAAATACTTTTCTATCATGTTCTGTTTTTACCACGATGTTTACCTTCACGGAAAGCTCAGGCTCATTGTAAGAATCTGAACCGATTTCGATCGATGCGGTGTCCGAGACCGAGTTCTCTACCACTGCCGGAGCTTTCGCGCCGCCTGTTGATGCGAAGTTTCCGCGTCCACGGTTCTCGCAAGAGTCGTGTCCACTACCTTTTCAGAGTTCTCGACGCTCTGGTTAATAACGATGTAACCATTGATTATAGCCGAAAATGATTTTGGAAGAGGTAAATTATTTCTAGGAAGTAGGAACGTTACACTGTAGGCGGCGCTGGTAGACGCAGAAATGAACAATTGCTATTTATTTTTATAAGGA
Source organism: Saturnia pavonia (assembly GCA_947532125.1). Classification (NCBI taxonomy): domain Eukaryota; kingdom Metazoa; phylum Arthropoda; class Insecta; order Lepidoptera; family Saturniidae; genus Saturnia; species Saturnia pavonia. The sequence continues at coordinate 17,659,614 of OX383904.1, forward strand.
GTGATTTAAATATTCAAGAAGGTTATGGTTAGCGTTAACTCGTTACTAAAGAGTTTGGTGTTATGTGGGTGCGGTGTTTGTAGATGTACGCGGGCGCGCTTCTGGCGACGGCGGCGCGGCTCGCCTGGGACCCCAGCACGTACACGTGGTTCCGGTTCTTGTGCGAGTCGCAGTACCGCGTCTCTGCCGGATACGTGCTGGCGGCGGGGCTGTGGCTGGCGGCGCTCGTCTACCTGGCGGCGGTGGCAGCGGCGGCGGCTCCGCGCGTACTGCACGCGTACGCGGCGGGCGTCGCGTGTCTCGCGCTTAGCGAGCTCGGCTACGGCGCCTGGATGGGCGTATCGCTGGTAGCGTGGTGGCGCTCTGCCCCGCAGGCGGAACTAGCGCGCCGCGGCATGGATCTGCTGCACGACCTGAAGCCGGCGCTGCTCGCAGTCGAGCGGTACCGGGATATCGCGCGTCCGCTCTATGACATGATCGAGGTATTCCCTTTTTAACATATGTACTTATATTATTAGCTTCACTTGTAACTAATTAACTATGTAAGGAAATCTTCGAAGTAAATTTTAACTTGCTTCTAATTGTCGTATCAAAATGAAACTTTGTATGAATTTGTAGTTCGAATGGCAAAACTATAATTTGATATCTTGGAGCCTATCTGATGATGGAGCCAGGGGGTGGATAGTGGATATCTTCAGTGGCTAGTATTAAACCCGTTAGGTTTTGGCTTATATGATTGTTCTTTGGTAAGTCCAATAGATCGGGCTTGGTAACGAGGGCTGGTGAGGCCAATAGTTGGATAGTGGAAGTTACTAGCAAATCCCTCAAGTTTAGGCTTATATGATTCGTTTTGACAAGTCAAATAGATTGAGCTTTTTGCATTGGCTTTGGTAACGAGATTTTATTGTAAGATTAAAAAGTTGTATAATTTTTAGTGCGTAGTTAAAGCGTGTTTTTTATTTTTTTTAACTGTTTAAACTTATATTAAATAAATTTAAATATGACAAAGGAGCGTGGCAACACTATACAGTATACCATCAAAACATTAATCACTAATCCTGCAAAATATTAGATATATTATTATTATTAGATAGAGAGAGACTAGATACATTATGTTTTATAGAAAGAAACCTGTCTTAAACCTGATAAGATGTTATTTGATATAGCACATTTCTCGGTTGCTAGTGTATATAATCGAACAATCGCTATCGGTGGTGCTTGTATTATATTATTCAATAATAATTTAAAATTTAAAGACCAAAAGGATATATGTAGTCTCTCAATAGACCCTGTAAGTGAAGTGGCTCGTGCACATAAGGATAGATTAGTTAGTTATACTATGTGCTTACAGACCTCCAGCTTCAAATATTTTTATAAACAACGGAGGAATTTTTAATAAGAATATTCAATATCAATAATCCAGTTTTAGTCTGTGATGACTTTAATATAGATATTCTGAGTTCGTCACCAGAGGTCGCTACATTCACATCGCTATTTAACTTAGATTCACTCTGTAATGAGCCAACACTTTTAGTAACATTAAAATCTTTATCAATAGTGTTATTACTGGGATACTGTCTGACCATAAAGGCCATCTCGTTGAAATAAACTGTGACAGAGACCTAGCAGTGAGTGTAAGAGAACGGTTAGAGTTTACATATAATAAAATTGAAGCGTCTTTTCCTAAAGTCAAAATAACACCTTTCTACCTATAAAAAAAAAACATTTTTTAAAATTTTTGTCTGTCTGTTTATCTATTTGTTCCGGCTAATCTCCGAAAACGTTAGACCGATTTTGACGGGATTTTAACCGGTAGCTTTCACAGATAGCTGATGTTATAAGGAGTAACTTAAGCTATTTGTATTTTATATTTCTTTAAAATAACCGGCGGGTGACTGTAATGGTTGGAACTAGCAGCAATGGTTGAAAGCGGGGTCACCACAATACCGACAGCACGCGAGCGGAGCCGCGGGCACAACTAGTACACATGACATGCTAAACTTTAATCATTCTCAAAATATACTTATCATTACATTATAATATTATATTAGGTCCTTACATTAGGCCGGCATGACAGCGGCGATCGCCGATGGATTTCGATTTAATACTAGCTAGTATGGATATCTTTCATATATTTATATATATCATTTCGTATATCTTTCATTATACTTAGTATTCCAAATTCAAGTATAGCTATTATGATTATTTCAAAGCACAAGAGATTTTGAATGGTCGGCAGTATGGTTTCACGAAGGCAAATTCAACCAGTGACGCTGGTACAACGCTGCTAAGTCATATTTACGGCCTGGGGCCTGCGACTCCTCGCAGGATGCAATCGGGGTATTTTGTGATCGCTCAAAGGCCTTCAACTGCTTTGATCACATTACGCTTATACTTAAGCTGAAACACTATGGTGTGTATGGATCTTCTTTCGACCGACTAATTTCTTATTTATCAGACCGCGGTTAGAAAATAAGTATAAGTGCGGCAACCTCCTCAGGCTCGATTCTGGGTCCGTTTTTCTTTGTCGTGTATATAAATCATCTACCTCTAGTGGTTGAGAACAGTGCTGACATGGTTCTTTTTGCAGATGACGCTTCACTTACATTCAGTCAAAAAAGTATCGGGAATGGATGATTTGTTTATGGTTCGAAATTATTATTTTTTGGTTTTGTTTGTGTGGTGTATGTAGCACAACACTAATGTTTAGAGGACACCACTAATTAGTTTTAATTCTATGACGTTCTTCTTGTCTATGTCACATATAAGTAAAGTTAATCGTAGCCGTTTGTACTTAATTGTAATACAAAATAAATATCAGTCTAATCATAATAAGGTCATATTAATAAACAAATCCCAGTAATATGATGAACAAAAGAACCCACTAAACACAATAGTTAGATTGGCACAACTGTTTTATTTTGGCGCGGAGTTTGAGTTGCATCTGTCATTTCGATTAAATACGGTCCTGTTTTTAGTTAGATCATATCTAGTGTGTATTGTGAATTTCATAATGGACAAAAACATCGAACAAAGATTTTGTCTTAAATTTTGTATCGCCAATGGAATTTAGTGTTCGGAGACATAAAAAATGTTAAAGAAAGGCTTACGGTGAATTGACTTTATCAAAAACAGGTACAAAGCGTTTAAAAGCGGTCGAGATATGATGGAAGATTTGCCTCGTCCTGGTAGACAATCAACGTCTTCAACTGAACTTCAATCGCAAAAGTGAAGGAAATAGTGACTGAAAATCCTCATTCAAGTTTGAGTGAGATAGCCGCTGAACTTTCTGTGTTTCACGAGTCGATCCGTATCTAACTAGTTAACTAGTTAACAAGCTTCGGAGTAGCGACTTCCAACTGAACCGAAACGGAAAAAACCATGCCAAAGTCGATCAAAAGTCAAAGTCATGTTAAATGTTTTCTGTGACTATCGCGGTGTTGTGCACTCGGAGTTCTTACCGGAAGGTCAAACAGTAAATAAAGTATATTATTTTTAGAGAGCAAATTCGAAGAAATAGGCCAGATTTATGGAAAGAAAATTCTTGGATTTTGCACCACGATAATGCGCCTTCGCACAAGGAACGAATTTTTGACCAAAAACTCAACAAATACCATAGAGCAACCACCTTATTCACCAAATATGGCTCCAGCCGGCTTCTTTCTTTTTCCTAAGATAAAATTACCACTTCGTGGGCACTAATTTTTCGGAAGAAGACAAAAAAGAGAATTCGCGACGAGAACTAAGCTCAATGCCGGAAAAAGAGTTTAAAAAATGTTTCGATTATTAGATTATTCGCTGGCGTAAGTGTATCGTTTTTGAAGGCGATAAATTAAATGAGGATGAATGACTAATATTTTTTGTGTTATTTAAATTGAAAAGAAGAGTTTCGTGCGTCAATTAAATAATACTTAAGTTAAAATTTCTGAATGGTTTATTGTAAATAATTTACTGCTAAATGCAAACTAAACCAAATGTATGAGATTTACCAATGTTCGGCGTGTTGATACTCATACCAAGATAGAAGATAATTTAGTAGGCTTAGTTGGTAATACGGTCTTCTTGGGTATTACGCTTGATTCAAAATTACATTACAATTTTGGCGGGAAGATTAGGTTCTGCTGCATTCGCAGTACCTACCTACGTAAGATTCGACAGATAACAGATATTGCGACTGCAAGTTCGTCTACTTCACTTACTTCCATAGCTTAAGATATTCTTCTGATATTTTGCTGTGGGGTTCAGCAGCTGAGGTAGATACCATATTCATATTACAAAAGCGGGCAATTCGAGCAACATACAACATGAGACCTCGCGAATCACTAAAGAACAAGTTCCAGGATTTTAATATCTCTTAACTTTGCAGTCCCAATACATCCTTGATAATTTAATCATATTCGTAAAAACTTTGACAAGCTTGATTTTTTCAAAGACCAGCACAGTTTTAATACTTACCAGAAATATATATACATTATTCGTACCGTGTTTTAGACTTAGTAAGTAGTTCTATAATAAGATCCAATTAGCAAATTACTGATTTGCCAGACAGTGAATTCAAGGACTGTCTAATCGTATTATAAAATATTTATGGAAGTTACATATTCAATACCACTAGATGGCGCTTATCTAAAAAAATTAAGTTTCATGTCGTAGTTTATTAAGTGTGCATCGCGATGTGGTTTTGTTGCACGCATGCGTACATAGGTTAATTTTTATTGAGTTTTTAGGCCAAGCACGGGTGAAGCTGTAAAAGCCGTTTGAGGCTCCAGGGCCCTCATGGCTAACAGTATAGACAGTTCAAAAAAACAAAAGTTTTTCGTATCCAAGCCCGGATGAAACTGTAAAAGCCGTTTGAGGCTTCAGGGCCCTTATGGCCAACAGTAGTATAGTAAGTTCGAAAAAACCAAAAGTTTTTCGGCACCCGGGTGACGCTGTAAAAGCCGTTTGAGGCCTTAGGGCCCTTATGGATAACAGTACAGTCAGAGAGAAAAAAAAGTTTTTCGGCTGAGTGCCTTAAGCGCTCGCCCACAAGCCCGGTGGAACTGTTAAGGCCTCTCGGCCAACGGAATAGTCAGTTCGAAAAAAAAGCATGCTTAGTTGTGCAAATATCAGTTGCCGCGTTTTATTTAGTCCTAATAGTTCCCGATCATAGTGTAAAAAAGGACTATGTCAATCAGATTTTACTGCCAAAAGGTTATTATAAGCTGGATCTATATGTGAATGATAGTGACATCTGGAAGTGACTCCCTCTCTGTGCATTTACTAAATTATTAATATGATTATTAACTGTAAATTATATTTTATTCAGTTAAAAAGAAAAGATATTCTCGATCCAGTTTTTTTGCCCGCTCTTCTCGATGATTAGGATGTTATCCGAACCGGTAGTAGTGTTTTCCTTGCCTTCTTAGGGCATCTACATTGTATAAAGTATTTTATTTTATTTTAATATCATAACAACAATATGGGGAAAGCTAAGGGGACAATTTCGCATGCGGATATTTCACTCTAAATCAGTATGGCTGCTATCTTACATATAATAAAAAATTAATAGTCAAACACATAACTTTATTAATAACATTTCCTCCCTTTTATTTACTTGGCCCGAATCCCTTGTTTTTTTTGTCGGCCGTGTGCTGTTAATCCCTTGCATCTCCGGCGGCACGGCTGGACCCTGAATACTCTTCGCCTGTATTCGCCGAATGCGCACTTGTAGGTTGTGTTTGCCTTTATGCTGCCAGCCCGTCGCGTCGCGTCCACACGATCGTATTCATTTAGTTACGCATTTGTGACTGAATGCGATATACGTCACGACGCGTCGTGTGACTCGCGGGTCGAGGCGATAGCGGTTACATATACCGAAACGCCTCATTTAAATGTATATTTAATTTATTTATTTATTTATTTTAAAAGCACTGCCACAGCACAAACATTTAACATTGAAAATAACTTAAACTATTTTATTTATTGCCTGATGTATGTGACAATGATGGCGTACATAACATTGGCAATTCATCGGCTCGAAGATAGAATACAATAATTAATTTAAAAAAAAGAAAGAATACCTAATGAAAACATACTTTGAAATTCAAATAATACAGTAATAATTGTTGAAATATTAATATGAATGTCCAATAAATGTAATATAGTATCAAGTAACAACAAGTCCACGTACGTACACGTACAAATTAAAGGTATGTTATTTAGACTAGGCAAATTAAACGTTGAAAGTGTGGTCTTATATCCCTCATATCTTTAAGATGGCTAGCACCCCGCACCCTGCACCCCGCGACCCGCAACCCGCAACCCGCACCCGCTCTTATGTTACATTCACTACGTATGATACATTAGGCCGAACAACTCCAAGTAGTACGTACGTATATGCAATGGCTTACTATTACTCTTGTACCTACCTCTGTACGTTGATATTTGTTCGCAGGAGGTGGAGCGAGAGGCGCCTAACAATGCCTTCGTTATCATAGTGTTCGGAGTGATCGGCGTCCTGCTGCAGGTCAGTGTTGCTGCGTGCACTGTAATTACAGTGGACTCCCTTTAATTATACTACGTTTATTGAGCTACAGCCACGTCACGATTCACTCAATAATCTTAGCCAACAAACGATAACCCATGGAGGTAGTTACCCAGTTTCATATATCTACCTACTTACCATTTATAGCACAGAAAGGCACTAGATATTTTTGTCAAATTATTTAAAAATCAGTCTTTAATTATTTTATTTTTGTTTATCTCACAATAGGACCGATTATTATTCAAATGCTGAAAAAACATCACTTCCAGCACACGTAATTAGCTTTATGCTTGATAATTTACAACTTCCTAATTCAAACATACCAGACCTAACTAATCAGAGAAAATAATAGGTCCTATATTAAATTGAATACTAATATGTATAATAAATGTAATACATATGAAATTGGTGTTGTACATTTGATTTTAAGTAACACCTGGCATACAATAATTAAGTTTCAATGTCTGGTCCTACATCAACCCTTACCTATTATCTTACTAAAAACTAGAGTTTTCGATACAGCATTGACTTTAGCATCCCCGATGTATGGATGTAAACAGTAGGATGTATGTATGGCTGTAAGGCTATTGATTTACTTTACAAATTTGCTTCTACAAATTGTCAAGTAAATTGAGACAAGTACGGTACCTATATTGTAGGTGACGTTGTTCACAATGTGAACATTGAATAGTGTGTAATTGGGTGTACTGTGTCATTACATTTTAAATTTAATATGTTAAATAATAATTATTATCGCCAATACTCTCCAGAAATAAAGAAACGGTTTTAAAATTTGAACGTGAAGTCGTTGACTGATTGTGTATTTTACTTCACTTTCCGTTTAATGTTGGTTTAAATTACTATTCTATTATAATTATTATTACAAAAAAAAATGTATGTAGACGGACTTTTGCAATGGGTCTGTGGGACCTCTCGATGACTGGGATGTTTTCTGAACCGGTAGTAGTCGTTGGAAATTCCTAAGCCGTAATTGATTGATGAAAATATATTCAAGGCGCCATATTATAGTAAGATTATTTACATTCTATTATAACGTGTGCAATATCCGCGCGGGCACCTAGTATTATATTCATTTAAATACATTTTCAAATGTAAAGTTTCGTGTACGAGTGTGTGTTTGTACGAGCTCGACCTGCGCACTCCGCACTCCGCACTCTGCACTCTGCACTCTGCACTCCGCACTCTGCACTCTGCACTCTGCACTCCGCACTCTGCACTCTGCACTCTGCACTCCGCACTCTGCACTCTGCACTCTGCACTCTGCACTCCGCACACGGCATACTAAAAACAACCAAAAAGTAGTTTGCTTTTGCGATTCCTACAAACGTTAACCCCAAATTCTTCCCCAGGTAGCGGCGTTCGTGATGGCGCGTAAGCTGGCCAGCCGCGCGCCAGACTCCCAGACCGGCGAGCCGACCGACGCACACAAGAAGAACATCCACCGCGGCGCCCTGCCCACCGCACCCTCCGACGAGGACAGCGACGTCGGCGAAGTAGACCCGCGACCGCCCGGATGGAGGAAGAAGGCTAACCTGCGCATGTACACCATCCTGGACAAGATTTTCTAGCAGGTCCGGCGAGCGTGCGCCTGCTACCTGAACACTGCAATCCTCGCCCTGCTGCCTGCCCCGTACTCATTAAGGTTTCTCATCTGGTTTCAGGAGGAAGAAGGGAATGCGACCGCGGCGCACGGTCGCAAGGCGCGGCCGCGAGCGCCTCGGCGCGGGCTCGGGCTCGGGCTCGGAGCACGCGGTGGTCGCGGGGCGAGTGGGGCGCGCGGGGCGAGCGGAGCGCGCGGGGCGAGCGGGGCGCGAGGGGCGCGGGGGACACGGGGCCGGCGTGCTGCCGGGGCTCGCGACTCCGTCGGTTGGGACGCAGTTCACGCACAGCTACGCGCGCGCATATCTACCCCGCACTCCGCGCGCCCCGCACCCCCGACCGCTGCCACCGCCGCCGCCGCGCTGCTCATCCTGCATACGGACTTGTAACGCCGTGCCCTTAGTTTTAATATTCAAATGTAATCATTCCATTTGTCATTTAATCCGGCTCGTTGCGACGCGTCGGATACAGACTGCTATATTATTTAGTACGTAATGAGTTAGTAGTTAGTACACGTTAACTTAAATACACGAGGCGCCGAGGGAGCTGGTTTATGCGGCTATGCGGCCGACATGTCGTGTCGCCTCCTGGGTTCATATTGACGCGACTGTGACACTTTACTATAGTTCTGTATAGTATGAGATGTTGACGCGGTGCATAGTTTAAAATAAATTGTTAAATTGGCAACTGTCTGTGAATTAAGATTGATTTTTCTATACGGTGTAAACCCTAGAGTTAAGTAAGATTTTTTTGTAAACTCTACTCGTGAAGTAAGGATCATACCGAGCGCAAGGCGACGCGACCGCCGCAGCTAGTGCGTATCGGTTAGACACAGATGGCGCTGTCAGGTGCCCCGCTGAGTTCGTCCTGCGCTCTGTACTCACACTTCTTAAAACCAATGGTATTAATTGTTTGAAAGTTGTTTTTAATTAATTTGTGATCTTGAAGTGCAGTCCCGCCTCCCGAGGTTCACACGTTCGTCCGTCCTCGTCCGTCCCGGCGCGCGATGCTACGTCCTTCTCTCTCTCTCTCACTCAGTCACTCCCAGAGTCTCAAGTCTCAACACACAGCTGTTGACACGAGTGTGTAGTAGTTCGTTCATATCGTAAAAGATATGATGATTTCAGTAAATGGCCTGTGGCGGTGCAAACAGCTACCGGAACATATTATTCTGTGGTGCAGACATTGCCTTCTGCAATAAATTACGTACAGATCTGAGACTAATATATAATATTATAGTTCGAGTGAGACATATCGCAAGAACCATTACTGATGCCTGTACTTACCCTCTTACAACAGCGGGCGGGGGTGCGGGCGGGGCTGAGGGGAGCGGCGGCGCTCAACCACCACAACTGGTAATAGGTACAGATTTTTTGACGTGAAACATCTAATTCGGCGGATCAGAAAAACTGTTGGCGTGGCGACGCGCCGCCATGCACAATTGACTGTTTATTTTTGATTAGGCCATATTTTTTCCTTTCATAAACTATGCTCATATGTATAAAAGCATATTTATGTATGTGTTTTATGATTTTATGTGGTTTATGTACAAGATAATTTCGATATTTGACATGCGCCAGGCGCACGGCGTCCCGCGACAGCTTTTCAAATCATAAAATAATTGTAAAGAGGGGCGCGGTGGGAGGTGTCGCTCCCGAGACGCGCGTGTATCTAGAATAAGACGTCTATCTGCAAGTAGTCGAGCAGAGGTTGTTCTTTGGTGCCAAATAGCGTTAAGACTATGCCTTATCTACGTATGTACACACATGCATGTACCTACGTGTGTGTACTTGTGTACGTGGGCAGTTGTTACCTCGTAAGACAATACTATGTTATAAGAAACTGTTCAATCGATATATAGACAATAAGAATGCGATACGCACAAGAGACGCGCGCACGGTGCGGTGCTGCACGCTGCGGTGCTGCACGCTGCGGTGCTGCACGCTGCGGTGCTGCACGCTGCGGTGCGGTGCGCGTCCGTTTTGCGCTATTTAGCGCGCGTTATTCTTTAAATTGACTTAATATAATTACGGAAATAAAATTATATTTTTGTAGTCATGAGTTTTATTTAAATCTTCAATTTCAGTTGCGTCAGTTCATTGCGATGTACTTACTGCACGTACAGTGTGGGCGCGCCCGTTACTACTTGAGACGAACAACATATCGCCATCTATAGATAAAAAATAGTACTTCAGAAATAATAAATAGTGCGTTTTACATAAAAATAAACTTGGTAACTAAGGTTTTGTTAAAGTCGGTTATTGTTTTTGTGAATATTGCAGATTTTCTTTTTTTATATTTGATAGATGGTTTTCTTAAATGCTGGCACCAACCTCTAAACAATTACAGTCGTTTAATTTGTTTCTACCTACCTATTTGTGTTACCTACTTTTAATTTCGTTCGTTGGTTCATCTCGTGTATATATCATTACATAGTATAAAACAAAGTCGCGTCGCTCTGTCCGTCCCTATGTATGCTTAAATCTTTAAAACTACGCAAGGGATTTTGAAGCGGTTTTTTTTTAATAGATAGAGTGATTCAAGAGGAAGGTTTATATGTATAATACATGGGTAATATTGTAGAGAAACACTGATAAATTTAGAGGTTTCTAATGTGATGTCGTAAATAAACACATTTTTTTCGCTTACATTGCAAACGCTGGCTGAACCCCACGAGATAAATCAAAATAATGTACTACAGTATTGTACACCTTAAAAAGATCAACAAAAAAGTCCGCGATGGTATATAATATGTCTCCTAAAAATAATCCACAATAACCATTTTTTATCATTTACATTTTACGGGAAAAAATGGCTTATTTACGAAGTGATTTTAAGCAATACAGCATGTAATTTAAATGAATATTCCCGAAGATATTACAGATTTAAAAAAGTAGGGAAGTGCGGCGGTACCGGCCCTATATACCATGGTCTATTATATGTCGCTCTTTTAAGAGTAACCTCTAAACAAAACATGTTTGTATTGTCTAATGACAAAAAAGCTGTAAATGTTGTTTATAAGAACATTCTGTAGTAGGTAGGTACATTTAGTATCAGCATTGCACCCGTGCGAAGCCGGGGCGGGTCGCTAGTAGAATTATATTATTATTTCATTTTTTTGAGTTACTTTTTTTGAAGTCTTTTTTATTTAATTACCTACATTTTATTTTGTAAATTTTAGTTTGGTTTTTTGACCTGCACTAGAACGACACCACACTCGTAGCTCGTATCAATAATCCAGGCCGTCACACTTATACGTATTAATCCATATCTCGAAAACTACTGAGCCGATTTTGATGAAATGCTCTGTTCCCTAAGTTGAATTAAATATAAGTCAACATAAAGAAAATAGTCACAATCTGATTAATAGGTTCGGAGGAATGCGTGGACAAACATACATATTTAGTGTGTTCGTTGAAATTAAAGATCAATAACGTCCATGTGGACATAGAAGTACACAGGGCACGGGGACAGCCGCGATAGTTCACGGGGTGTCCCGGGCAAGCCGCAGAGAACGCAGTTCGGAACGCCGGGGGAGTCACATTTGCGCATGCATTCACTAGCAGCATGGTCCTCAAGTCATTTCACGCAAAGGAGACGGAGGTGGCAGTTGTGGGCAGAGGTATGGTCTTCCGAGGGCGTAGGTATGGTCTTCCGAGGGCGTAGGTATCCTAGGTTTTCCTTCTAATCAAGGCGGTGAGGTCACGGCGATCTTGGTGGGTAGATATAGATATACCTGTGGCTGTAGGTATTACGGGCCGACGTGTTGTGTTTGAGCAGGTAAATAACTCTAGTCCAAAACGTCAAAACGTCTTGGATAGCAATAGGGGCGGGGGGCGCAGAAGACATGAGTGTTGAGATCGGATTGAGAGTGCCTTCTCCGGAGGAGGCTTAGAGCGAGTTGAGGCGCGAATCCCTCTTAGCCTTAGCCTTAGCCTTGTAATAACCGTCGTCCGAGGCCATGGTGTGCATCTATCTACGCGGACTCCGGGTCGGGGTTCGCGGACGATATGTCGCTATTGCATGCCAATAGCGACGGTGTGTCTGCATCGAGGGTCAAAGAAGAAAAACAAATTCGTCGTAGATATTGCGGGGGTGCAAGGTGAACGCGAGCAAGAGCGCGGCGGGCGTCCGAGTCTCGGTCTCGGCCAGTTTTCGAGTACGGGGCGCGGCGGGGGAGCTGTATACTTCGGAGGTCAGCACGGGTTAGGGACGCGTCGGAATAAATTCGTTGTTGTATTCTTTTAAAAGTGAAGGCTCACGGCGCCTAATGAACTCCCAAAGGGGACTCAATGTTTTGAATAACGTTGAATGTGTTTTAACAAATTTAGCTGCCTCCTCCAGTGTGTACACATGCAGGGCAAAGTTAGTAAACGTAGCTTTATAAAGAAGAGCCTGCTTGACTCCCATGCTGGTATACCACCAGGAGTCCTAACAATTATTTCTGTTCTATGAAAGCTCTCTAAACATCAGTAGTTTCCCCATAGTATTAGGTTATTTATAGTTTAATATTAAAGCAATGTATTGGTGGTACTCGTACGCTGCCAATACGGTTTTATTAATTATAATTATATTATATTAATATTAATTAATTTTTACAGCACATAAACAAAACGAAAACAAGCAAGGTAATATCTTATTAGTATATCTCTTATATATGAGTTTTATTATATGCCAATGCGATTTCAATAAGTTTTGGGTATTTATTTATTTCGTTATTTCAGATATCACGGATAAAAAAAATTATACGCGGGTGAAACCGCGGGGCACAGCTACAGTATCGAATATTTACGAACCCTGTCACAAGGGCGACTGTTAGGCGCAACTGAAGGTTCGGCCGATTTCTGACCGAAACCTAATCATCGGTGGGTCATTATTTTAAAGTTTAAAAGGAAAATGGTTTGTGATAGACTCGCGTGCTTCCCTCACTAGCTGCCCCCCGCCGCCCCCCACTGCCGTGCATACCGCACCCGCCGCGCCCAACGTTCCTGGCTCAGCGGGCGGCCTGGCCTGTTGCTGATTAAGTAGTGATCGCACGGAGCTGTCGGAGATCAGTCTGCGTTCTACGAGGGACCAGACCGCGACGCGACGTCACCACTCGCCACATACTAGTCAGGTCGGCTGCGGCGCTCGGCTGTGCAATAAACACTCCCACCTGATTACAACTGACAAGTTGATAACACTTGATAAGATATAACACAGTTCGAGAAAACTTATTAGTAATAGAGAGCGAGCATACGAGTTGGTTCTATACGAATTGGTGGTGTTCCCGTGCTATCTGCTTGGAGTGCTCGGTAGCTGGTTGCGCAACGACACGATGCCGTGCTGCCGCCGGGCGGCGCCGCTGTTGTTCACACACGTCAACCTGTTGCTCGCTGTGAGTACCTCTACATAGTTCATTGCACACGATACAAAACATCATTATATATGGTGAGTCAGTGGTAACGAGTACGGATATCATGTTGTGTACTGTGTAGGTGTACGCGGGCGGCGCGCTCGTGACGGCGGCGCGACTCAAGTGGGACCCGAGCACGTACGTGCCGGTGCGCGAGCTGTTCCCGCTCGAGTACCGAGTCTCGGCGGTGATGCTGGCGGCGGCGGGCGGCGCTCTGCTGCTGCTCAGCCAGCTCGCGACCACCGCCCTCGCTCTGCGCCGACACTCGCGCCGTCGCCTGTTGCTCTTGTTTGTAAGTACCTATATATCTCTCAGCCGCGGCCGCTAGCTACATCGTGCTGCGTACTCGCGACACCTGTACTACACGTTCGCCTTTAAACTGTGTGGATATGAAATGGAATGGATTTATGCATTGTTTCCATGAGAAATTTAGCCACTGATTACTGAAAATATTTCCTAAATAACTCAATATTGGCGTGTCGTTTAGAGCATGCCATATCCTCTAAAACTAATCATAATTTGTAGCCAAGGAGTTCAGATCCGGTCTAGATGAGGGCCAGCCTTCAGTTTAGTTATAAAGCCCGGATCGTTAGCTTCGAACCAGGCTTGGATAGTTTATGCCTTAGGACCAGGTACATAGTCTTTAGCTGAAGGCATTGATTTAGGTTGTGTCCTGTATGTATATCTCGACGATAAGCATCGAATCTCAGGTCTTGTATGACTGAGTCCTAGACGGAATTTTTATTTTTCACTTATTTTTTTTTATTTACTTATGGAATTGCGGCGAATTCTGGCCTTAACAGTATTATAGTTGTACCAGCGCGCGGTCGCTCCGATCTTTTAAGATTTTTGACTGAGGAAGTGTTGGTGTATCTGTTGATAGTACGATATACTAACATAAGGCTATCAGAACCAGATATTGAATTGTCTTGAAAATGATAAGTACCTACACAAATTGTAAAAAAAAGTATTATCCAATAATAAATTTGTGTTAATTCTTAACCGATTTTGATGAAATTTCGTACACGGGAAGCATACGTCAGTCTATAAGAATTGTCAATAAAAATATTCAAATGTAAAAAAAAACATATGTTTTATAGACGGGGTGTACTCGTACATTAAATCGTTCCATAATTGATAGGCTATAATAAGAACCATTATAATAATACACTAAGAAATCATAAAAATATTTGTATTAATTTACAACCATTTTGAAGAAAATTTTACTATATAATATAATGCTATAATACTAATTCATATAATGCTATATGAATTGTCAATAACATGCGTGAAATAAAATGACGGGATAAATGATTGCGTAACAAATGCATGCGAAGCCGCGGGCGCACCGCTAGTTATTAATATATTTCAGTTTATGATAATTATGTAAATTGACAAGTTTGCTTTGAACTCTCAAAATAGATTATCACATTTTACATTTGAGGTAAATCGTATGTTATGGCGCATTTAATTAAAGCGCTCTCATATTAATTGATTGTTTGTAATTATCCTGTTTGAAATCCCGCGCGCACCGGGAATACCTGTTCTCTCATACCTATCATATTTATAAATATCCATTATTTAATTAATTATTCATTTAAGTTATTATATATATCACATTATCAATATATTTTAATGTCTTCTATACATATTATAAAATTTATCGTCTCTCTGTTTATCTGTCCGTTTAAGTTTTTTTCACGCGAAAGCCACTAATCAGATTTTTCTAATTCATAGCTATATTATCTGGCCGGGTTATATGATACGTTTTGTTAGATAAAGTAATATCCAAAATAAGCAATGACGATAATGGTGATTCTATACGAAAAAAGACGCAATTGGCGCTTAAATGGCATACGCTGAGCAAACCATACGAGAATATCAAATTAATGTTGTACATAATTGTAGATCTTAAAAAGCTGTAGCATATACATATCTATCTCCTATGGATCATCCACAATAAGCATTTTTGTCTTCCGTATTATTGACGGGAGAAGCACGATTCTCGCGTAAAATAGTAATTTTAATTTGATCTAATTCATATGAACTATTATTATAGAGAAGTACGAATGTAAAGATTGTAAATACGATGTTTATAAGAACTAGAAGGTCAGTCAGTCAGTCTCTCTGCAACAACTGATCGGTTTCCAAATAAAACGCCCAAGTAGCGAGTAGAGCCCAAGCCCTTAGGGTTCCGTACTGATTACATTACATAGTTAAATATAACTTTATACTTCAAGTTGTATGAATTCGTGGGCGGTCGCTAGTGTTACCTGTGCGCAGTAAGTACCTAAGTAAAATAACATTTGTTTTCACAAAAAGTTTTGAATTGTTGTTGAAAGCAGCCGCAGCTCCGCTCCCGTGCAGTTAGAGACACCGCCTCACAACTTATTATAGTACCTGTGTGTGTAGTGTATTTATTAAGTAGTTCACAAACAGAGATTCGAATTCCGTTCCATTTTGAGCCGCGGGCACAGCTACTAGTTATAAATAAAAATATACTCAATGATAGATGATGATAATAATATGTATTTTCTTGGTACAACCAATTGATGTCTGCCGACTGACAGACTGTGTCTTGTGCTGTCGGTGCAATACTCACTTTGTACTGGTGTACAATACATACTAGGTACACTACCACAGGGACATCCAACTAACAGCAGATGCACAATACAACATTCAGCACGTTGTTGCTATTATCACGTGAACGAAGTCGCGAGTCTCCGCTAGTTTATAATAAAGACGAACACGTGTATCGAGTTGCCAGCTAGTGGTAAGCGACATGCGTAGTGAACGCGTGCTGTGTGTGTGTGTGTGTGACAGTACGGTGTGGTGATGTCGGCGCTAGCGGCGGCGGAGTTGTGCTGGGCGGCGTGGGCCGGAGCGCGGCTCCTGCGCTGGGCGCACTCCCCGCAAGCGACCGAGCTCATCGAGGCGCTGCAACTGCGGCACACGCTGCGTCCCTTCCTCGACTTCTTCGGCCGCTGGCATCCGCTGCCGTACAAGATCCAGCACCTCATGGAGGCAAGTGACCACCATCAGTCCTGTCCTACTCACTCTCACTGAGTGTACTGAGTGACTAGACACCCCCGGCAGGAGGCGGAGGCGGACGCGCCGCGGAACCTGTGGGTGGTTGCCGCGGCAGCGGTGCTGCTGGTGGTGCTGCAGCCGCTCGCAGTGGTGCTGGCGCTGGTGGTGGCGGTCACGTCCGGCAGCAAGCGTCGCATCTCGCTCAGGTAATCCTATCCTATCGAACGTATAACAAGGAGAAAATGAAACTCTGGGGTTACGAAAGAACAATACAAACAATTTCTTTACTTCCATACGTGATTCGCAACTCAAACTGCCTATGGTGATTGTAGCGACACTCTGTTCGCATTATCAATCATCATATACAGGATGGAAAAAACGAATGGGACATGGAGGAAAGGTGCATGAAATATTGAAGATAACCAATTTTACTTAAAGGAAACATTTATTTTTTAAATAAGAATTATCGCATTCACATTTTTTTTAATAACTTTACCTGTGCTGGGAATAATACCAACTAAAACATTATCTAACATAATTAACATTACCTAACGCTAACTAACTATTTACTTAAAAAAATTCAAAGACATTTATATTTTCTTAGAACTTCACGATGAGAGAGAGAGAGAGAACCTAAATAAAAGAAAAGATAACGTATGAAATATAATAATCAGCTACATTGTTTTTACATTATTAAAGATAATTTACATTTTATTAGACGAGATATTATGACAAAATTAACTTACAAAAAAATATATGAGACTGTAGAAGAGTTAAGGATTGAACTTTAAGATGTTATTATGAACATTCATCCCAACACATTGCAGAAGGTTACAGATAATGAATATCTGAAAAGACTTAATCTGTATAGTGTGAAGCAATGATGGCTCAGTGGTAGCGTGTACGAATCCCTGCAATGAGCCTGAGCTTTCAGTGAAGGAAAACATCGTGAGGAAATCATAGCATGGTGGTAGGGCTTTTTCAATTGCCTGCTTGGCTACATACCACTCTCATGTTCAAAATCTGTCGCCAAGCATCTATAGATGTGTTCCGGCAGCTGCACTTGAGAGCCAGTCTTCCACTAGGTTTAGCGTGTTATCATCTTGGGCCACATCGTCACTTAACATCAGGTGAGATTGTGGCCAGTACGCCAAACCTATAACGATAAAAAAAATGTACAAGGAAATGGATCTCATTTCGAGCAATTTATCAGTTAATTTCTTAAAATGTTATATGAAAATAATAATTTCAGTAAACTTGCATATTCAATGGAAATGTGTTAAGGCATCCTTCATGTTAGTTCGATACGTACGAGTCGTGGTCTTTTTGAATTGTGAGATAGTTACGCTGTTTTTTTTTCTTACATTCCAGAGATTTTATCTTTATCATAGACTTTATCGATTGGCACAAAATAGTGAATGTCGGTTTTTTACATTTTTAATTGGTTCGATTCACGTCACAGGTAAGTTTTTTTTACAAATCTATGAACGCAATTATTCTTATTATTAAAAACAAAAGAATGTTTCCTTAAAGTAAAATTCTTCAATATTTAATGTAATTTTCCTCCATGCCCATTAGTTTTTTCCACCCTGTATAAACAAGTAAGTTTAGTTAAAATAATTAACGTAAAGAGCCTCACAACTCACGGAGTAAGTCAGTAAGGTAGTAAGACAAGCTCAATTATCAGCAACATGAAAAGCTTTAAAATACAAATTATTTGACCGCGTCGTTTTTACAAACTCGTTTTACTTTATCGTCTAATTCTGTTCCCGAACTATTTATTATTATATTTCTCTATAGTTCCATGTCACTGTCAAGTTTATTATTATATATCAATGTAATATTCCATGTTCGGCGATTTGATTATATACGTCTAGATACAGTGTCGCCAACACACCGATGATATTGTTATGGCTTGAACATAAAGAAATGGAAAAAACAACATCCTTCTCGAAATTTCCAGGACCGTCCGTAAATTTCGTGAATTTATCATAGTGCAGTCGTGTGACGTATAATCTTAGGTTCAACGACACACACATTGAAAGTCTTATCGCTAAAACTGTCAGCAAACAATAGGTCATAAATTAAACGTTCCCCTCGTTTTAAAAAGCGATGACGTAAATTGTTTACAAGATGTTAGGAGTTCCTGGACCTTCCAGAGATTTCGGGATCGAGTCCTTTAGGTATATAAGGGAGCTGAGTTGCGAGACGAGTCAGTTAATAATTCGAAAGCGAAGCGACAACAAGAAGCGAAATAAGAGAGAAATAAACAGTGTTATTCTGCAAGTACCTACACAGGGTTATTCTGAGAGTGAACGATTTGTGTGTTTTGTTTTGTTATTGTTTTTTTTTTTTAATTTTAATTTGTACTAGCTGTTTACGAATAAATTTGTTTTGAGTGTCACTACGGCATCTTATTACCCACGAACGTAACATTTGGTGTCAGAAGCGGGATGCCGTTAGTGACGCGTGACGAAGAGATTCGTACTCCGCGAACGAGGAGACAAGCCGAGATGGACGCCGCACGTCATCGTCAGCGTAACGAAGAGGAAGGACATGCTGCTACGGTACCATCTGAAGAATCGGTGAGTTTGGCGACATTGTTGGCTGCTATCCAGGCCAGTCTGGCGAGTCAGGAGGCCACCCGCCGCGAGTTTCAAGAGAGTCAGGAGGCCACCCGTCGCGAGTTTCAAGAGAGTCAAGAGGCCACCCGTCGCGAGTTTCAAGAGAGTCAGGAGGCCACTCGTCGCGAGTTTCAAGAAGCTATGCAAGGAAGTCAAGAAACCGTATTGGCAAAGATCGACAGTGGCATCACGGTCCTGGGAGAAAAAGTCAAGAACCTCATGATTGAGGTTAAGGAGGTAATACACAGGACGGATAATATTGAGAGTCGAGTTGACGGGCATGATAACGACCTGCAGAAAATAACCAACAGAATTAGTAAGCTCGAGACACGTGAGCCAGTAGCCGTAGTAGCTTCACCGTCGTCTGCGAAATTTGAAGTGCCACGTTTTGACGGGACAACATCTTGGGCAGCCTTCAAGTACCAGTTTGAAACACTGGTAAGAGGTAATGGCTGGAACAATGAGCAGTCATTTGTGGCTCTTACTCTGGCACTACGAGGAGACGCCGTCATGATTCTCGAGAACTTACAAGCGGATGAAAGGACCCTGGAGTCACTGATGGAAGCATTGGATACGCGTTATGGTGACAAGCACATGGAACATGTCTATCGCGCTCAGCTTCGGGATAGAACCCAGAAATCTAGCGAAAGTCTGCAGCAGTGGGCTCTTGAGGTTGAACGTTTGGTCCGTCGAGCTTATTCATCAGCTCCTTCAGGTACGATTGAAGTAAATATACTCCAGGCATTTGTCGACGGTATAAAAGATGGTGAGATTAGAGCTGCCGTACGGCTTGGTCATCATCAGACCCTCAAGAGTGCGCTTGCACATGCTTTGGAAGTGGAAGCTGTTCGTCAGGACACAAAACCCTATAGAGTTCGGGAAATTGTAACTCCACCTGCAACCAAACGGTTTACGCCAACGTGTTATGGTTGTGGAGAGAAAGGGCACTTGCGAGTTGATTGCCCTAAGAGAAAGAGAAGAATGGTGTCATCTGAGACCCAAACAGATGGAACCTTTCCTGTTAAATCAAGTATCACCAGGAACGCAGGATGGGTGCGAGCTGTTCAACGTACAGACCCGACGATCACAGTGACACAAGTTTATGACGGGAATAGTCTGGTCATCGAGGGTAGTTTGAACAACCAAACTTGCAGTTTTACTGTGGATACAGGAGCTTCACGGACAGTTGTTAAGCCAGAACTACTAAAGCGCACCATTCTGTGGCAGAGGCAATCTCGACTGTGTCATCTACAGACTGCAACCGGCCAGCCAGTTTCCGTCCTCGGTGAGACAGATGTAGAGCTAAGAATTGGTGATCAAGTTTACGTCCACTCAGTGTTAATAGCAAATATAACAGATGATTGCATACTAGGACTTGATTTCTTGAAGAGTCAGAAATGTGTCTTGGACGTCTCAAGAGGTGTGCTGAAGTTTCCTGACCAGGAAGTTTGCTTAAAAGGATCCAGCGCATGTAAGGTTTATTGCCTGAAAGACACCATACTGGCTCCTAGATCAGAAAACCTGGTGGAGGTGAAGTTCCCTAAGAACATTAAGTACAAAAGGTGTGCAATAATTGAAGACCTGGGCCACCACCCGAATACCATCACTGCGAGGACACTGGTCATGACACAAGGGAAAACTAAAGTGAGAATTATTAACCTGGGCAAAGAAGAAATTCACCTAAAGAAGAACGGTGTGATTGGTAGATGTGAGGAAGTGGGCTACCTCAAACGACTGGATAGCACTGAGATAAAGCAGGTTGGTGAACGACTTAAGGATGATCACTTTGGTCAGCTTATAGAAACATTCAAGGAGAATTTATCAGCATCAGAGCTACGGCGAGCCAAGGAACTTTTGCTGCAGTTTCGGGATATTTTTGCAACTGGTAACGAATGTGGAAGAACGGGACTTGTGAAGCATCAAATAGACACTGGTGATGCAAGACCTATTAAGCAAAGGCCTCGACGAATACCTTGGGCCAAAGAACCCGAAGTAGCAGAAATGATAAAGGACATGGCTAATGCTGGAATCATTGAACCTTCTACTAGTCCATGGTCATCACCGGTGGTGCTGGTGAGGAAGAAAGATGGCAGTACAAGGTTCTGTGTGGATTACCGCATGCTGAATAATGTGACAAAGAAGGACAGTTACCCTTTACCCCGGATTGACGATACACTGGACTTGCTGAGTGGGAAGGAGTGGTTCTCTACTATTGATCTGAAGAGTGGATATTGGCAGGTAGAGATCAGCCCACAAGATAAGGAAAAGACAGCATTCAGCACAGGGATTGGAAACGGACTATGGCAGTTTAATGTTATGCCATTTGGCTTGTGCAACGCGCCAGCGACTTTCGAACGCCTTATGGAAAGAGTTATGGTTGGTCTTCTTGGTGACGTATGCTTAGTATATTTGGATGATGTGATCATACTAGGCCGAAATTTCTCTGAGAACTTGAGGAATCTTGAAAAAGTATTTACCCGGATACGCGGAGCAAACTTAAAACTAAACCCTAAAAAGTGTGCTCTATTTAAGAGGGAAGTCAGTTACTTGGGACACATAATCTCGGCTGAAGGAGTAAGAACTGACCCAGAGAAGATAAAGGCCGTCCAGGAGTGGCCTGTCCCCAGAAACAAAACAGAAGTGCGCTCATTTCTGGGTTTATGCGCATATTATAGACGTTTTGTTAAGAACTTTTCGGACATTGCCAAGCCGTTACATCAGTTAACAGAAGAAAAGAGGGACTTCGTCTGGAATTCGAACTGTCAATCTGCTTTTTGCGAACTTAAGCAGCGAATGTGTGAAGCACCTATTCTAGGTTACCCAAGCAGAGAAGGAAGGTTCATCGTGGACACTGACGCCAGTAACATCGGAATTGGAGGAGTGTTATCACAAATACAAGAGGATCGACAAGTCGTAATAGCATATTTCAGTAAGGCGCTTTCTAAGCCTGAAAGAAATTACTGTGTCACTCGTCGGGAACTACTTGCTGTTGTGAAAACCTTGCAACATTTTCACAAATACCTCATAGGAAGGCAATTCACCTTAAGGACGGATCACGCTGCCTTAAAATGGCTGCTTCAGTTTAAAAACCCAGAGGGGCAAGTCGCAAGATGGCTCGAGCAACTGCAGGAGTTTGATTTTATAATTGAGCATCGCAGTGGGAAGGGGCATAGTAATGCAGATGCTTTGTCGCGACGGCCTTGTGCGAACGATTGCAAGCACTGCTTACGAAATGAAGAACGTGAGGATGTAAGGCTTGTAAGAATCGATGACAGTATGAAGAAAGCCCAAGAAGAAGATGACGACTTACGACCGATATTGGACTGGAAGCACAATGGAATCCGACCTCATTGGAGTGACGTCTCATCTTACGGACCAGTCACCAAAGGTTATTGGGCCCAGTGGGACAGTCTGTCCTTGGAAAATAGCGTCCTATGTAGAAGATGGGAATCCAACGATGGTAAAGTGGTAACCATGCAAGTGGTAGTACCACGAAGTCAGGTGACCCGCATATTGAGGCAAATTCACGATGGTGTTTCCGGTGGTCATCTAGGAGTAAAGAAAACCCTGCTGAAGGTTAGACAGCGGTTCTACTGGTTGGGTTGTAGAGAAGATGTGGAGAACTGGTGCCGTAAGTGTACTGCTTGTACGTCAGTAAAAGGCCCACAGACACGAAGCAAGGGTAAGCTGAAGTTATACAACGTAGGAGCACCCTGGGAACGCATTGCCATTGACGTCGCAGGACCGTTTCCAATGACTGAGGAGGGCAACAAATACATTCTAGTAGTACAGGATTACTTCACCAAGTGGCCTGAAGTATTCGCGACGCCAAATCAAGAAGCGACTACGGTGGCAAAGAAACTGGTTAATGAAGTAGTCTGCCGCTACGGTGTACCAATGGAGATTCATTCAGATCAAGGGAGGAACTTTGAATCTTCTCTCTTCCAAGAAATATGCAATCTCCTTGGCATTCATAAAACACGTACGACTCCCGCTCATCCACAGTCGGATGGTATGGTTGAAAGATTTAATCAGACCTTGGAAAATCACTTGGCAAAAGTCGTGGAGGACCATCAGAGAGACTGGGACCGCTACATACCTCTATTCCTAATGTCTTATAGATCTGCTGTACACGATAGTACAAGATTCACGCCTGCAAAAGCAAATTTCGGAAGAGAAATGAGACTGCCAATTGATGTGATAACCGGCGTGCCACCTGATAAACCAAAACCCATTACGGATTTCGTGTGCGATCTTCAAAACCAGTTGGAGGAAGTACACCAGAGGGTGCGGGAGAATAGTCTTAATACTAGCATAAAGATGAAGACTAGATACGACCGCAATGCAAATGCCAGTGGTTTTGAAGAAGGATCCCTCGTATGGCTCCATAACCCTCTTCGCAGAAAAGGGAAGTCTCCTAAACTTCAAGCCCGGTGGGAGGGGCCCTATACTGTCGTCACTAAGATTAACGATGTGACCTATCGCATTAAGAAAGGAGTAAGAGGAAAACCGAAGGTAGTTCACATAGATAGATTGGCGCGATACCACGGAGATAATGCTCGGGACGAGCATAACTAAGAGGGGGGTAATGTTATGGCTTGAACATAAAGAAATGGAAAAAACAACATCCTTCTCGAAATTTCCAGGACCGTCCGTAAATTTCGTGAATTTATCATAGTGCAGTCGTGTGACGTATAATCTTAGGTTCAACGACACACACATTGAAAGTCTTATCGCTAAAACTGTCAGCAAACAATAGGTCATAAATTAAACGTTCCCCTCGTTTTAAAAAGCGATGACGTAAATTGTTTACAAGATGTTAGGAGTTCCTGGACCTTCCAGAGATTTCGGGATCGAGTCCTTTAGGTATATAAGGGAGCTGAGTTGCGAGACGAGTCAGTTAATAATTCGAAAGCGAAGCGACAACAAGAAGCGAAATAAGAGAGAAATAAACAGTGTTATTCTGCAAGTACCTACACAGGGTTATTCTGAGAGTGAACGATTTGTGTGTTTTGTTTTGTTATTGTTTTTTTTTTTTAATTTTAATTTGTACTAGCTGTTTACGAATAAATTTGTTTTGAGTGTCACTACGGCATCTTATTACCCACGAACGTAACAATATATTTGTGGCACAATTTTCCTAGCGTAGTGTGCGTAAAAGCTGTAAACTAATATATGATTTTACCATAATTCTTAGGGTTGGACTTTAGGTTACATACTCGTACCATTAATTTTGATGGTGTAAAGAGGTGAAAGAAAAGGGCAGTGAGAGGAGGGTAGTACTATGTTAAGGAAAAGCGTGTAAGCAGTTAGTTATTGAGAAAGGTAATTCTGAATTTTTGAGGTTATCAAAAGTTAAGGTAAATTATAAATATACAAGTAATGGTTTGTATAATAATTGTTAAATATTAATAATAACAGGATGTAATGTATGAAAATAAAGTAACCAGTTAATATAAATGCTCGGAAACTTATCAAATTTATAAATTAAATATGTGATATTAAAAAGTTTTCTTCTCAAAAACTATTTGTTGCTGCGCAGTGATTTTATATTTTTAGCCTAATTGCAAAATGATCTAACTGTCAAAAAGAATGTAGTTTCAATTGGACGGTAAATAATCTAAAGTTGTGGTATTTTTAATGTTATTCGTATATCAAAAGTAATGCTTTTTGCAAATGTTTCCTCACAATATTGTACAAATATGATACCAGAGAGCGTGACTGTCGGCATAAATGCTGCCTCTATATTTCGTACACGATCCCTATAGAGGATACCAAGCTAAAACATTTTTCTTTAAAAGTGGGAAACATTTTGCCTAGAGATTGAACGGTTTTGTATTATCAACTAACTGCGCCCGCGAACCCTTCCGCATGGTAAATTGTGTATTGAAATTCAATATCGGTGATTAATTGAGCCTCGCGCTTTGTGAATGCCTTTGATGGTACTCACGGTTAGCATTCAGCCTTCCCTTTACTCTGATTTCCTAGCCGCAGCGCGGAACTTTATGTCCGTGGTAGGATTATAGAAAGACAGTTATTGAAACTATCGACTGACGCATGTCGGTAGTACATATGCACTGTGCGCAGTGCAGAGCGCATTGTATAGCGTCGCATCGCGTCCAAACGTGTCTTCTAGTTGTCCTCACCTTAATGACCTGTATGTGTGTGTGTGTTTGTGTGTACAGCTGTGCGACCACGGCGACCACCGCGACCTCCGCCGCGACGGCGAGCGCTGACAGCGAGAAGGCTCCGCTGCGCACCGCGTATAAGAACGGACGCATCGTGATACTGTGAGCCGCGTGTCTTCTACTCTTCAAGCATGAAGGTGCGCAATGCAGCCGAAGATACATCGTCGGGATATTCTCTGGTTCTGTTGCGTACGTCACACATATGTCTAGTTACGTAACAGAGCTAACGCGCGTGCCTCCGGACTCCTGTCCTGTCCTGTCCGCGTTCCGCACATTTAAGCCACTCAAACAGCATTTAATATTAGTTTAATTTACAATAAATAAGTATATATAAGTAGAAGATGGGTGGACTGTACTGTCAACCGCAGTACGTATGTGTGTTGGGACTAGGGAGTGACTTTCTTGGTTTTCGCCGCTCACTGTCGCGTAACTAATTCAGGCGTTTTGCAATAACAATGACAAACGTAGATATAATCCTGTTTATATTTTTAGTCTAAGTAATTTTAAGTTGTGATATTCTTTGGTAATAAACCCTAATCCATTTAGTTGACTTTTATTGCGATCGACTCCTTACAAACTAACATTTTTTAGATATTTGCGTCAGTTCACCTCTTAATATCTGTATAGCTATCGCCTATCGGTACCTACACGTGGCCTTTGCCTTACAGTTGTATGCTGCCAATAAACTAAGATGGTAGGTACCAATACAACACGACGACGTCCATCCTTAAAGAATGTTGGCGGTATAGTGATCACGAATTGATGAAAGTATTAATTATCACTAAATCAAGTTATTTATCAATCTAATCCCATGCAGAGAACTAGCAAAGTGATTAACTGACAGCGATGTTGTTTAGCGATAAATCAAGCGCTTTTTTGACATTTGCATTTCATACAATCTAGCGCCTTGTGCACCACTGTTAACTCCCAGTATTTTATTTCATTTGGCAGCACTGCGGGTGTCATATTACACATAGCGCCGCGTCGCGCCGTGAACACTCACACGCACGCACTCACACACATACGAGTACACACACCCACAGACACACGCACACGCACGCATACACACAAACACACGCGCTTGCCATTTATTTATAGGTTACCATTTATTACAATAATATACATTAATTTTCCAACATTTATTAATGGTACATTTAAATTGAAACTTTGTCTCCCGCCCTCTGCGCACCAGTTTGTTAGTGCAGTGTTTGGAGGAGAGGATACAGGGGGGCGGAGGGATCGCTGGGGCAGGAGACGCATGGCCACCAACCAGTGCAACGCGACACTGACCTGAACCGCAACTTACTACTAGTAAAGACAGTGCAAAAATATATAACTGGTGAGAGGGCGCGGGGCGCGGTTCGTAGCTCCTCCGGCAACCCTATATTATCATCTTTACAACAAACGTATGTACACATACTCATATATATCTATAATACACATGTAATGTATCTACAATATCAACAAAATATAGTAATATTGGTGACGCAATCCGACTCTTGCTGCTCGGTGTGTCCGGCGGTCGGCGCCCGGCGTCGCGTCAGTGTTCCCCGCGCGGCGCGAGGCGAGGCGGGCCGAGGGATAGCATAGTGGTCGAGTTGGTGATTGCGGCGGCACACGAACGACGCAGCGCGACGGGAACCGAGTAGTACATTAACCTTAAGCACCCAGCTTGTTGGCAAACACCAAGTCATTAAGCGGAAAGCTGTCGAGAAGGACCTCAGGAGCGCGACCGTGTGCACTGCGCAGCCTTACAGTCGACGCCGCCGTTTATCTATGGAGGGAGCCGCCCTGCTGCTCTGCGATGAACGGGTTCGTGAGGCGCGGCTGCCCCGCTTGACCCGGCACGATCAGGCTTTCTGCTCCTCCGTAGCTCTGTGACCAAATGGGCAGTGTGATCGATGCGGTAGCACGAGGCCGTGAGGGCAGCGGGGGCAGTGGGCGTTGCGCGGGACTGGTACTCACCTGAGTAGCGCCGTAAGAGTCATGGTGCGCGAGGTCGGCAAGGCGCGTGGATGAGAGCGGCCGGGGCAACGGGTTGGACGGCACACCGTGTGGTGCAAGCACTCCCGCCTCGGCCAGGGCACGCGCCTGCTCCTCAGCAGCGGTCGCACCAGCTTCCGCGCCAGGCTCGGCGCCGCCGCGGAAGTTGATAAAAGCGAAGGCGGCCAGTACGACGGTGCACAGTAGCCCGTAGCCGGCGAAGGTGCGCGTTGTGCCCCAGTTAGCGACGGCTATGCCACCGAGCACGGCACCGCAGCCGCGGCCGAGCCCGTGGTGTAGACCCTGCAGTACGCCCTGCGCCGACGAGCGGAGTCCGGCCGGAGCGCCGTGTGCGATGTACGAGCAGCAGGCGGCCCAGACGGCGGCGTGCGTCACGCCCTGCACGAACTCGAACGGCAACACCCACCAGGGGTCAGGCAACCACGCGATGTACAGGAAACGGACCACGTTGCCGACCAGCCCGAGGCACAGCACCTGCCGGCGATCGCGTTCCGGTTCGCACGCACAGCTCGGTGAGAACGAACGACAGCTGGTTACTTTAGTGCCTACTGTACTTACCTTCACGTGACCCATCTGCGTGATCAGCTTGAAGCTGAAGAAGTATGCAAAGATCTCTGAGATGTGGTTGATGACAGACGCGACGCCGAATAGGGTCGGAGAGCCGCCGATGTCCTGTTACGAGACACACGGCTGTAGCAGCATTCATATTATGAGTAAAAATAAAACTACAAAACGAAAACAATTAGTGTGGAATAAACGCGTGCAAACATCGCTAGTATGTTCTAGAATATTCTGACATTCTATAGAATGCCAAATGCTATTTAGGCAAAGTATGGAAAACATCTCCGATTCGCTTCAGATATCTCGTGGGAGTTTTTGGCGGGATCCCAGTGTCATGTGTCACATAGTGTCATTTTATGTGCTATAGTTTGATTTTTATATCAAAATGCCAAATGCACAATAAACAAATTATGAAAAAAATTGCCAAGGTCACAAAATCTGATTTTTCATGATTTTTCAGCAAAACGGTAAGTTTTATCATAAAATTAGCTGAGACAAAAATTGTAGATCAGATAAAAATGATCAATCTATAAAAAATGTCTAAATACTTTTTTCCTAAGAGCCACCGTTTTTGAGATATAACGATTCAAAAACTTGAAAGAGTTGTAATCGTCAAAAAAGTTGTCTTAATTAAAAAGAGAGTTTTGCAAAACGATCAACATCTAGTCCCGTAAAACCAGTTGTTTCTCGTTGTAAAAAAAGGTATAAATAGATGAATCAAATTTATCAGAAAAAATTATATAAAAAAACAACATAGCAATACTTACAACAGATACTGAAACAAAAACATCATATTCACAGAAATATCGTCCGAAAAGTACTTGTAATAAAGTTTTTAATCCGAATTCGTTTCAAAAATTTAAACTGATTGAAAAATAAAGCTCTGGAGCTTCAAAGAAGTTGAATAACAATGGGTGTTTAAGTTGTTTTCAATGGAAGTTGTACGAAATTACTTCTCCAAATACATTTTATAAGTTGATTTAGCTATGCCTGGCGGTTTCACCCGCGTATAATAAAAAAAAATATTATGATGATAATATTATAATGATTTATAATTTATAATAAGTAACTTCAGTATAGACAATATTTTTATCTGGCGGCCAGGGATATGCGTTACAATTCAAACGACTCATTCGCGCCATTACACCTATAGTCATAGATCCGAACCGAATGTTGAATTATTTTAATTTTCCATTAACTCCCAAACTATGAGTCCTAATAACATGTTATAAAGGGCAAAATTTATCTTCAAAAAATTGTTTTGATGATGAAGTAACTTTTTCGTGAGGATTGATATGCTATGCTTAATACTAATTCTCATTAATCACTTTTAAATTTTCATTAAACTTTTGTCATAAAATACCTTATTGTGGCGTAACTATGTATAAAAGATAGGAATATGTTATGTTAAGGTAAGTTTTTAGGCGCACTATACTTTATTCATCATAAGAAATCCTGCATGACATAATATGTCAAATGTTTATTTTATATATATGTAGCATAAATTCAATTGGAAGTTGTTTTTACGATTGTACATTATTTTTTATAGAAAATATAAAAATATCCGATAATATGATTATGCTTTAAATCCATTGAGGGTGTGCAAGCTGTGTACATGAAATAACAAAAATAAACTATAACAACAATAGGGTAAAATTAGACTGATTTCGAAAACCCATATAAATAGATGAACAATGTTAACAATAAGATTATTCTTCAAAAATTTTTTTTTTTAATTCAAATGACTAAAAAAACGCTTCCATTTGTAAGCATCGCACCGTGACGTCATAAGCCAGTCTAGTTATGTGATATATAACCATTGTGTGTCATTATCGTGTAAATGTTTGTTTTATAGCATATTTAGTAGATAAATGATCTACAAATGGTGTATACTATCACAATATATGAACACATCCATAATAATAATAAGATTTATTTATTCCGACAATACTTCCATTTTGTTAGTATTACATAATTACTTATATACTAATGTTAGTACCTACTACATTGGTGTGCCAGCCCCAACAGCACCCTGAAGGCGTTGTTATACTGAACTCGAGAAGCGTTTATAGCCTTCCGCGAATAGTTGATCTATTCACCCGCCACGACCGCCCTCTCCTACGGCAACTCAAGCCTAGGTCGGATCCATCGGCATGGAGCCCTTGAGCCAAGCAGCCGCTCGCGCGATACAAGTGACTCTACATTCACTAGCTTTCATAGACACACATGACACTGCATTATATACACATGCATAACAAATAGGTACATAGGTTCTGCAAGGGACCTTTTTTTTTTCTTTTTTGCCTAGTTAGTTAGACAAAAAATTTCAGACCACTAAATACACATACACATGTTCCTTCCCTCCTCCCAGGGGGAAGAAACATTAGTTAGTTTAGATCGAATGATAGGGAATTAGTCAGATCGCGACTTATTTGCATACGCGCAACAGTCCGAGCCGAGGTTAGGCCACTTTGGCACCCTTGGATGTTTTTACAAAGCTTTCGTGACTGACTGCCTTAAGCGCTCGCCCCCAAGCCCGGTAAAGCTGTAAAAGCCGTAAAGGCCAGGGCCCCTAAGGCTAACAGTATAGTTAGTACGAAAAAAAAAGTTGATCTACAGACTACATGTATACAGCGTATGTTAGTAACAACATATTACTTCGGGCAGTCATCGCTCTACGCTCTCGTTCGATATCCATATTGTCAGATAGGTCTGCGGTAACCCGGTGCCAAATACACGTTGAGAGTTACTATGTGCTTACTGCGCACCTTAAATACCAAGAGTTCGCTCTTACTCGCATTGTACTTAAGGCCTTGAGCCGATGTGTGCTTGACGGACACATAAGCACCATGTGATCCACATAACTAATATTATTGACTGTTATACCGTCTGACGAACAATCGACTATGGCGCTGCTGAGCTTCTCATCATCATCATTCATTTATCATTTCATTAATTCAATTACAGAGTGAACAGGTTTTTAAAGGGTCGACAACGCGCATATTGTGCTTCCGGTATTGCAAGCGTCCATAGGCTGAGGTGACCACCTACCATCTGACGGGCCCCACGCATATTTGCCAACGTAGTGGTATAGAAAAAAATAATTCAAAGCTAATATTTTTTTTACTATCATAAAAATATTCGTAAGTTTAATAATTTCATAATTTTTCTTATATGTATTATGTATATGTATATAAGTATTACCAGGTATATGTGTTTTTAAATAATTAAAAACTCAAAAATAATTGTTGAAAATAACTACAGATCTTTCGGAGTAAGAGGGATTGATACAAAGACAGTAAATGGGTCGGGAGTGTTTGTTGCGAACCTGCAAGTGCCAAAACAGAAAGGTGAATATGAGGCCGATGCCGAAGCCCATGAACCAGGCGACGAACAGGAACGAAGCTGCCTTCACGTTTTGAAACTGCTTCAGCACTGTCACCCATTCTGGCATCTCACGCGTCGTCTGAGCGAATACCTGTGGTCCATCAAACATTTCACCTCAGCATCAGCGTGGCCTGAACGCAAGCGAGCGACCAAGCACGCACGCAGTACCTTAGCGTGCTCGAGGTTGGGCTGGCGGGGTAAAGGCGCGCTGGTGTCCAGCCCCGGCAACTGCAGCTGCTGTGCGAGCTGCTGTTGAAGCTTCTCCTCATGTGTCGGCTCGGCTGGTGGTGGCGGCTCCGTCGGTTCCTCACTCACGAACTCATATTTGAAGCTGATCTGTACAGCAGCATCGGATTAGTCACGGGAAGTGGTCGAGCGGGAGGTGGTGTCGAAGTAGTACCTGGGTGGCGGTGATGAGCGCGGCACCCATCAGCACGGAGAAAGTAGCGAAACAGATGGTGTAGTTCTTTTCGTAGCGCTGCGGTCCACCACAAGGATGTGAACTAAATGCGGTGCTGTGATCTAGCGCGATGCCCACGAAGAACATAGCTAGACCCCAACCGAGCGAGCCGAACATGCGCTGGTGGCCGTACCTACACATACGTTTCGGTAAGGAGCGGGCGGTCTGCAGTTCGGCGGGGGGGGGGGGGGGGAGGAGAGTGGTAAGCAATAGTAAACGGAGCCAGCTCACCTGTCAGCGTCCTCCCCGAGCAGCGTGATGACTGCAGAGTCAGCGAGCGTGATGGCGGGCGCGCTGAAGAACTCGCCGATCACGACAAGTAGTAGCAGCAGGAAGAACGTCTTCTGAATGTTGCCCGTTCGATATACGATGAAGGAGTGCAACGGGCTGACCCAGTCTGAGTTTGCGCCGGGGTCGTAGTTGAGCGCGTCGCTGACAGGCAGCGGAGAGCCTCCGGCGGAAGTCGACGGACCACGGAATGCGCGGGGCGGCGCACCCCACTCGTCGTCGTACCTGGGCGCTGTAAGGTTGTAGGCGGTTGCGTTGAGAGGCTGCACGCAGGCAACTGGCGCCGGCTGCACCCAACTCAGCGGCAGAGTGAACAGAATCCAGGCACCGAGTGAGGCTAGCAGTAGCGTGCGGCCCTTGCGCCATCGGTCTGCTAGCCCGCCCCAGAACGGTGCGGAGAGGAATTCGACAAAGGGCCGCGTGCCGATAAGCAAGCCGCACTGGCCCGCGTTCATGCCCATCTGCTTGAAGTAGACGCCCATTAGTGGGAACAGCGACCCGAACGCAGAGTAGAAGAAGAAGTAGAAAGTCTTCACGGTGAGCAGCTCCGGGTCGACGGCGCCCGCACCGCACATCAGCTCCACCAGGTCGCTGCGGCCGCGCACCTTGTGAGTCGCGTCCTTCGGCGCCGGGTACCTGTGCACACAACCATCGCCCGCTCTCAGACACTCGACTACTCATCTCGCCACGGGTGGCAAACTCAAATATTCGGGCGACAAATTTTCGTAATAAATAATATATAATACGAAACAAACATGTGAACCATTTTATTTCATATTTTTCTCGCACCTAATATTCGGACAGATTACAATGAGCACGGAACTTTTGATTATTTAATAAGTGAGGGAACAGGAGAATCCCCTTTTTCAAAATGAGTGTAGTCAACTCGCTCACTATAAATACTTGCAACATCGCCTGTACTAACCAGTTCTCTTGGGTTTCGTTTATTGAAGTGAAACTTCTTATGCGACTTCCAAGCGTTAAACGTTAAACGCACATTATCGCTCTCTCTTCTTTGTGTGAGCCAGAGCGAGAGAGCAATATATTATCGGTCTCTCCTCTCTGTGTGAGCCAGAGCGAGAGAGTAAATGTCGGTGTGTATGTATATTGCACACTGTTTAAATTAAATAGAAAATGTCTTTTAATATGAAGTTTCACTTCCATCGTGTGTGAATCGCACACACACCTTTTTTTTGTTCTCGGTTTGTCCACGACGAATATTCAGTGAAAATTAATCATTTAAAACATTTTTTTTTGAAGTGTAAACTTCTTTTGCTCCATTGTTATTTGAAACTCGATGAAACGAAAAAGCGACAATAAAAAGAATACAATGATATACATCTATAAGGTTTACGAGTGAATGATATAGAACACATTTACATTATGTACGGTTAATGCAAGTCCGGATTTTCATGATTGTTATCGTCTTCGGATTGGTCTAGTGGTGTGAGACGAGCAGACTTTATGCGCAGTCGGCAGTACATGTGGTCGCCCGACTCACGAGTGCTCGATAGTTCCCGCTGCTTTTGGATATTTAAAAATAATTTTACATATTATTGTTTTTTTCTGAAGGTTTCACTTCAGACTTCTGTGAAATGCTGCACACATTTTTTTTTTATAATGGCTTGCATATTGACTGTGTTGTCTCTGATGGTAAGCACAGTACAATCCAAATACAACGGCGGCCACCGAGAGATCGAAACCCATCGACGGTCGCCGCTGTCATGCCGGCCTACATAAATATCTCTTCTCGTCTTGAAGGTCCTGATGTCATAAAAGGAAGGAAAACCTTGACGAGGATATGGTGTAACAGTTTCATGGAACGAAATTATTAGTTCGTGTCGAGATGGAGGTTTCCGTAAAACTGTGATTGCGAAGCCCAGCGTGTGTGAATCTGATGCGGAAAGGAGAGGAGAGAATTATATTAAACAGCTCTTCAGAACACTCACCATGATATAGAATATAGAACACGCTAAGCGAGGCGATGTTCCGGTGCAGTAAAGCGGTTCGTAGCATTTGGTAACGTCTGCATCATTAACAACACAAACAACAATACCAAGAGCCCGTCTCTGCAACCTATCCAAGTCATCGAGTAGATATCTTGCGTATCAACCCAGAGGTGCGAATAGTATTCCATACACGGCCGAACTTGTACCTTGTAAAGAAGATACATTTGATCGGGCGTAAAAAACCGTCGTACCTTGTAAAGGATTCCGAGTCTCCGAGATGTACTAGAGATGACACTCCCGATATAGGCCCTGGAGTTGAGGTTGCTGCGAATATTCACACCTGGGATATTAAGGCTGTCACGCATTGCTAGTGACACGATCTGAAGAGTGGGGAGAGGAAAAAACGGAGACTTTTTTGGAGAAAACGCCTGAGATTGTTGGCATTGAACTCATCCAAGTAACTTCCTCCCCGTGTTACTATATTCCTATTGTTATAATATAGTTCTTATGTTTTTTAAATACCTAAGAGTTAGAATACTACGCGGTTCGGTGTATGTAAGTCCCATCAAGGATCTCCGGCCCTGAATATTGCTTTGGAGAAAATGAAAACAAATTAACAATGTCGCACTTCATGTCACTCAATGTCGGATTCATAATAGGGGTTTAAATATGTAATTGTCGTTATAACACCGCGAGCACGCGGGACTGGATCTCACACCAGCTACTTCGTTCACGGTCAAGCTGTACGAACTTTTCGCTGTCGTCACTCGACGGGCTGACATATATTTCGAACCATGAAACAATTGATAGTAGATCGATTAATAGTTTGTAAACACTGATGTTTTCTTCGATCAATAATACACTAGATTCCCGATAAGCGCTTCAAAAACGGGCTGAAAAATAATAGCACAATTAAGGTTGTGGTCTTATTTCAAATTAGTATGGTGCAATTATAGCCAACGTTAAGACGTAAAAATGCTCCAGTTTGCGTTTAAAAATTGTGCAAATAACCACCGTATCACCAAGATTTTGGAAGGAATATCTTTTTTTCGGTAAGTTTATACCATTAAGTGTTTTTATTAAATTAAAACCAGAATTAAGTACTAAATATGAATTAATTACCAAATATTATGAGTGTTTGACCAACGTCTGCGTCGACGCGACAACTATTGTAACAAACATCGACTGTTCCTAGAACAGGGAATGTATGGAGTAGTATTGATATTTCAATTATTATTATATTTTCTACATACCCTATCTGCTTACTCTACCTACCCTCCCACGTAAATAATTTTTTTTAAACCCTGCCTGTATTCAAGCGAACAAAATAAAATAAGAATTATTCAAACCTGTCAAGCCGTTTTTTAGTTTTAGCGAGACTAACGAACAGCAATTGATTTTTATTATATAGAAAGATGTGTGTGAAAACATGGTCACTTGAGCGACTTATTATTGTTCGTAATCATTAATCTAGTACTTTTATTGGTCGAAGGTATAAACAACATGTTGGACAGTTCGACTCTACTCATTCATTGTCCAAGCGGCGAGCCTCGGTCGTAAATTTTTATTGCTTTTTTTTTGACACTTTGTAATTTAGACTTTAAAACAACTTTTCAACTAGAATTACATAAACACAATTGGCGACAGTTTTAAGAGAACTTTTGTATGGGATTGTGTATCTAGTGTATTATTGATCGAAGGATATTTTACCAAAACTAAATAATGGAATGAAAATGGCGGCGCGGCGCGGCGGGGAGGCGGAACAGGGTTCGAGTTTTGAGTTGGCAATTTTACAACTTAGATTTTTTAAAGCGTGCGTTCTATTGCAATTGTAGAAGGGAAGATAAAACGCGGCAAGAAGATATTTTCTCCAGTTTATTTAATATATATATATATATATACATATATATTTCAGCAATAAGTTGAATTAGATTAGTAGAGTTAATAAATCGAAAAGATTGTATTTTATTGTCTATTTTTTATAGGTTTCATATAATGACTGTATAAATAAATACTTTTTCATTCCACAACGCGCTGTCTTATACCTACTTATTATATTATATTCATTGTAAGAAGGGTTTCATGACCCTCCTAAGAACGTAAATTCGTCGTTAAGTCGTTCAAAATGCGATATAACCTAATAACATGCATTTCCACTATCAATTATCATTATAAGAATATGATACTGATAAGTGTTATAAAAACATTTTGCACATAATCCTAAATAGCTTCTTCTACGCAATGATTTTTGAGAATTTTCATATTGTTTTCTTACTACGTGCAACGTTACTTTCTATGTTACTTAAAACTATATATAGAAGTACAAAATAATAATAATATCAATAAAGCAAATGAATAGTATTAATCGATTGCCGTTCTGTATTTAACTTATTCGTTTATTTTTACATTTCTAATAAAAATATATATACAACGTGATTCCTACATTTTACTAAAGCAACAAGCAACGAAGATTATGTTCGAGTCGAATAAATAATATTTTTGTTTGTCGTCAGGCGCTCAATAGTTCTAATGTTCCGGATTGTGATATTAATTGTTGTTATAGTTTATTGTTACGTCGACTTCTTGTTATTGTATTTACGCGGCTCACACGTCCCTAAATTGATGTAAAGCATAATCGTATTCTCGATTACCTTATACCCTACATACTTAGTCCTAAAACAATTGCCAAATGCGTGTCGGGCTACGCGCAGTCTAGGGTTCCGTAGTTGCCTGTCACAATATTAAGACTTAGAAGGGGACTTTAAGTAATTGTCAATGGAATTTGTTCGTAATTACTTCTCCAAGTACATTTTATAAGTTGATTGATGATTACTAGTTAATTTGTAAAGCCTACTTACTTCTAATAGTTTTCCTTTTAACTTCATTATATATACTACTACCATGAATTTTGCATATATTCAAAAGAAACCATTTAACTGGCGGGGGGGGGGGGGGCTTAATATTTGATTGTTAAGAATTTAAATGAAAAAAATTCCTAAATACGAGTAGCTAAATTATCTATTATGAATATAGTTGATATTCTTGGTATTCAAGTTGTAATTTTTTTTAATACTAAATAAATAAATTTTGCAAACAGATCCTTGAATCGAACACCCGCACATACCCGCAATATTTTTGAACGACCTGTAGATGGAATAAACGAGAAAAAAACATTTTACGTGCAGAGGAGGTACCCTAAAGTCCGACCCACACGCTTGCCGCTTGCCGCTTGCCACAAACTGCAAACCTCCTTCAAACGCTTCAATAAAATAGGCAACCCGCAACATCTGTATCCACACGTTAGCGAGTGCGCTAGTGTGTGTTGGATAAGCAAGCATGATGGACGTCGACTTTGTGTCGGTTATATTATTTGCTTTACCTATTTTTATTGTAAAAAGAAGCATAACTAAACGAGAAAAATAATATGATACGGAAAGTTCGCCAACGAAAATAGTTAAATATTCACAAAAATCGTACCAGGTCTTTCCTTTAGCGCGATTATTTATTTCGCGCAAGCGATACTAACTACACACAAACATGTGGACGCATCGCAAGCGCTTGCCGCAAGTTCCTTTGATTTGTGCATCGAATACCGACTTGGCTCGGATCTCTTGCAAGCCGAGCCAAACCTTCACGCCAAGCTTTGGCAAGCATGTGGATGGGGCATAAACTTTTTTTTTTAAGATTTTGTTTTACCTCTTTGTCGGCGCTATTAATATGTATACTCATCCCAAATTACAGCATTCTACTACTAAGCCGCGGACAGACAGACGCACATTGCGAAACTATAAAGGGTTCCGAAGTCAGCATCGATAATCGTAAAATCAACTTCCAATTTAAATTATGTTACACCTTTAAAATAAACATTTGACATACAGTGCTATGCAGCCGTTCTTACGATGAACAAGGTATAGTGTACAAAACAAATAGAGTTAGTTTCACGGGAATCCCGGTTTTTTTGGTCGCCGGACAATCGCGGTCCGTATCCTACACGAGCGAACACAATCGAGTTTCTTCGAACATAATATCTTATTTCTCTCAGTGAAACTATTAGTTAAAAAAGTTCTAGAGCGTGATTGAAAAACTACTTGCGTCGAACAGCAAAGCGCTGACAGCGCCGCTTAGTGCTGTACAGCGCCCCGCAGCGTTGTAACACGTAACATTCCTGTATCATGGGATTTATTGAGAGGTGCGCTCGAGCTCGGCCCGTGTTCCGCTGTAGCTGGGCTACTCCTTCCGGAGGATAGTATCGCACCTGGAGGTGTCCACCTCGCCGGTCTCGTCGGGCCGGACGAGAGGGCGCGCGCTCGGCGTCGTGCCCCGTGGCGCTGCGCCCGGCGGCTCCATGTTGCGGTTGCGACCGGACTGCCGCGCCCCGGCCCGGGCAGCAGGAGCAGAGTCGCACCAAGCCCTCGCCTCCTCCCACCCGCTCCGTCCACCTCCTATCAACCCGCCCCGCGGACCGAGCAGCGGCCGCTCGATATCGCCTACGCATGCGTGTCTCGTCTGACCCCCGAGCTACCGCGCGGTGCGCTAGCTCTGCCCAGCGCCTGGGAGAGATGTCGTGCGCTTCGAGCTGATCGGACGCCTCGGAGGATGGTTCCGCTGTCGTGGGATTGCCACGCCCAGGTATGTCTACTTGTCGATAGCATTTAAGAGACGTCTCCTGTACCATTTGGAATTAGTTCTGACTCTACGTGCAAAAAAACGACAATGCTTAAAGAAGTATTTATTAAAATATAATAAGGCAGGCCACAGCCGCGCTGGGCCTCATCTGGTATCAAGGCTGTTGTACTGTGGGCGCTACCTTGTCAATCGTCTTTCCACTTCATTATATAGCATCACTCGTCTAGGTTTTTAATCGTGTGTTCCATTTGAGCCGAACGCCTGCGCTCCGCACCCCGCACCCCGCACCCCGTGGTCATTGAGGGCACGTCGTCTGGTTTAGATGATATCGCAAGGGAGACCTTCTTAATACAATAAGCACAGAACACGAATAAGTATACGCGCGGTGTACATACTATTCTAAAATTTGGGATTCAGTTACAATTTAGTTAATTCCAGTTTCCTATCGAAAGCAATATCTCTTAAAAAGAAATTAAGTATACTGTTTTCTCTTTTTTATGTATTTTGATTGTCCTGTACGTGAAGTGTATGCAGTATATCAATTGGAATTCTATATTGGCTCATCGAATGTAAATTAGAACACGAGTTGAGATCGATAAGGGCGTGGAGATGGAGACTGGATGCGCGGCGCATCAACGCTTTGATGGCCGGGGGGTGGAAGCGGTGCGCATGCGTGTCGGGCCCGGGGGCGATGACGTCAGGGGGGACGCGTGACGCGCGAGCCGGACGCTCGCCGTGTGCATAGAGGAGCGCCTGCGCGCGGCCGCCGCAGAGCAGGAGGAGCGCACCTCCCGCGAGCCCTCCTCCTCCTCTTCATCCTCAAGGGAGTCACGCTTTGCACCGGCGCACTGTCGCTCTATCGATTCGCTCTCCGGTCTGAACAGAAGGCCCTGGAACGTGATGCAAATTAAGAGATGGTGACTCACAGCAGGGACTCGCAGCTGAACGTGTAAGTGGAACCTGCAGCGGCTTCACGGACTGCTCGAAGCGAAACACGAAGCGTAACTCTGCCCAGAAGCGCGCCGCGTACGAGACCGGAGGGTCAGTGCGACGACGAGCAGCCGCCCACGCGAGGTCGCAGCACGAGATCACGATGCCGAGCGCGCTGCCCACAACCAGCACCAGAAACAGCCCCAAAAAGTTCGCCATGCGTAGCTCCTTGCTCTCGAATTCCTCCTCGTCCTGCGAAGAGTCGGTGTCGAAGTTAGTACAATACGCTGCGCAGTGTGTTTACAGTAAGTATGCATCCGTGAGACAGTCGCGACGGATCACCTTGCATGCGCCTCCCCCGTTCTTCTCCTTCCACCACAAGCGAACCTTATCCCGCAGTATTCCTGCTTCCTGCAGGTTCAGCAGAGCTAGATTCAACGCGTGCCTGAACTCGGAATCTATAATGTAAAGTACGTATGACGTTATATGTAGCGTGTGGCGAGTGGCGACCGTTGCCCTCTTAGTATCGAGGCGATGTCGGTCAGCGGGTAAAGGAGCCGACTCACCTTTCTTCATCGCAATCCCATAGCCCTTGCTGTCGAACACGTCGCCCACCTGTGGCATAAACTCTCGTGAGTGTAGTGTTCGAGTTCAGTGTAAGGCGTGCAGGGAGTGCAGTGCAGGTCACTCTCTCTCTCACCTTGTACACCTTACAGTTGCGCTCGGTGACGTAGTCGATGCTGGTCGACTCCATAAGGAAAGCGTAGTCCTCGTGCTCGACTCTGCCGAAGAGATCAATGAAATTTTACTAATCGCGTATATACTAATAAATGCTAGAGACACCTTTTTCTAGATGTCATTCCGAATCGAATGAGCCATCGCACATATTTTTAGGACCGGGAACAAGAATTAACACGTTTTTTACTTTTTCACTGTAAGTAATTCATACTTGAATACTCCGTCATCGTTTTTGAGCGGCATCTCTTGCTTGCTCATGTGCTCGTACATCTTGTGGTACAGCTCGTTCTGGGAATTCTAAAAACAAAAACATAATATTGTCATTCGTTTATGGTGTTTAATAAGTATAATTTATTAATACTTTCTATATTACCTAATATTGATAATGATCAGTGGTCAATTATTCATAACATCGATGTTGAGTTTGGACATTAATATTAGGTTTTCTAAAACATCCATCGCTACAAGTTTAATTAAGAATAAATGTCGTTCGCCCGAGTCCAGCACCCGACCCTCGCTGTCACCGCTGGATAGCACTGTAACGGCGAGCGCTCGTGGATAAAATAAAACTACATAGCGCCACAAAATATCGTCATCTTAATTTCGATAATTTATAGAATATCGATGTTAGCTTACCTATATAATTGACATCGATGTTTTCCTATGCACTAATAAGCTCTGTTGTTATAAATATAAAGTCAAATCAGCCAAGTGTGTGTATAAATAACACGCAGTATAAAAGGCACCATGTGTATTGCGTATGTATACATATTATATAAAAGTAAACAATATGACAGCTAGTTTAAATGAGCCAGCGCCATCTCTAGGCGACTTTGAAAATTAATACATTTGACAAGCAAATAAATCAACTGTTTAACTTGAGGAATAAACAATTTTGAGCAATTGACATTTAAGAATTTATGTAATTATTTCAAAGCACATACCGATTTGCCCCACAACATGTTCAAAGAGCATGTCAAGAAGGTTTTACTGTCAAACAGACATTACATGGGGCGCACTAAAAATTTGTGGAACTGGCCACTTACATTAAGAATATTTAAAAACTAATTAATTATCCGACATCTGAAAATGGATCTCTTTGGCTTTAAAGAGCAGTGTGTTTTATTTATTTGTCACTTGTTTTTACATTTTGGCCCCAATTTAAA
The DNA here is from genome assembly GCA_947532125.1 of Saturnia pavonia. Taxonomy (NCBI): domain Eukaryota; kingdom Metazoa; phylum Arthropoda; class Insecta; order Lepidoptera; family Saturniidae; genus Saturnia; species Saturnia pavonia. Next base: position 17,701,106 of record OX383904.1, read on the forward strand.
TATTTCGTGTCTACGTAACTATGGATTTAACTCATGAAAATTTTCGTAGTATAATTTACTACGATTGTTATTTTAAGTTTAGTTTGACGTCTCAGCAAAGTGTCGCTCGCCTTCAAACCGCTTTTGGCAATGAAACACCATGCAATTCGACTGTTTGTACAATTACAACGCGGTCGTGTAATCTCAATGAAAAATTTCGAGATGATCGTCCGTCTACGCTGTAAACAAGGAAAAAATCGATGCTGTACGCCGTATGATCAAAACACACGGGCATGTGTCATCTTACACCATGACAATGTCAGCTCTCACACAGCGAAACATACAAACGAAGTTTTGAAAGGGAAAAACTTTCCCTTTCAGTCCCGACCTGGCACCACGCAACTTCTTCCTGTTTTCAAAAATCAAGAACTATTTACGCGGTCAACGATTTTCAACACAAGAAGAGGCAGTTGAAGAGTACATAAAAAGCATTTTCCCGAGGTCGCAAGCTTGTTTATTTGTATGATAAAGTGTATTGAAGCTATGGGAGAATATTTTGAGAAACAATAAATAGATTTTTGACCTGTCATAGTACTTTTTCTTATTCATCCCAGGAATGTTCAGTGCGGCCCGCGCACGCCAGGGTAGACGCTATGTGACTGATCATGACGTCTAGAAATAACCACCTCTCTGTATATTTACTAAAGTTATTAACTATACACATTGTTTTACACGGTTAAAAAAATATGTATAGGTACGATAGAGTTTCTTGAGAGTTGTTTTCGACGAGTGGGATGCTTTCCGAACCGGTATCGCGGGAGTCATATTTTAACGTTTTTACAAAGGTGTCTTCTCAGTACCTATGTACCTAAACTGCATAGAGCATTTTTGATTATACCTTTGTTAATTTGTATATTTATTATTAATTATGATAATTAATTTATCATTTTACTAAAGATAATTCACCTTGAAAAATGTATATGTGGACCCTCCGGCCTTGGCTCCGTAGGTGATTCCCAAGTTGTTATTGGCGAGTTCCTGCACGTTGTGGATCTCCTCGCTGTTGGATTTGGTTGCTAGCAGAGTCGCTAAGTTCGCGGTGTACGAGCTCGTAATGACCAACGCGAACAACCACCAAGCGCTCGCCACAGCTCGCGTCCCGTACGCCCTGCGAACGAGATCGGGATTCGGGACTCGGGAATCGGGAGACCGTCATGATGCGTCGCATGAGTCGCATTGCCAGTCTCTGGTACTCACACGGGCGCTATTTCAGAGCCCTGCAGCAGTACGGCGCCCAGGTTGAACCAGAGAGCGTTGGCGAGCGTGAACTGGTTCTCGAGTGCGACCGGCTCCTCGACACACGGGTACGGGTTCTGCCACTCCTCGTGGCACAACCGCCCCACCACGTACAACACCAGCGACGTCAAGAGGTATGCGAGACCCAGGCAGATCCAAACCTGAATTACGAACGACATTCCTCTATAATGAAATTCTCCTCACGAGTCACGATGCGACGTCAGCTTGAGAACTAGTTAAGGACTAGATGGTGGACTGGCTGGCGGACTGATTGCTTAATACTTGTCATAATGAAGCAGGCGGCATGCACCGGTTCACCGCCAGCACACTCGTAGCGTCGTTCAACGACTGCTTCCAAACTTTATTCTCCGCGAACTAGTTTTGTACATCCTCCACCCACGTTTAATGGACAGTGTGGGGACCTCATATGGACAGATATCTCGGCAGTACGTCACAATATATAAAACATAGTAAATAAACTCACGCCGCTGGAAAAAGGCAACAGGAAAGCCAGGAGCTTCGGTTCCGGAGGCTTCGGCTTGCGGAAGAGTATCGCTATGCCAAGGTTCATGAAGGGCGTCGTAAAGTCCACAGCCTTCTCGCGGTCCGACGTTATCGTGAGGTCCGTTACGGCAAAGTCTATGTCCTGCGCAAGCGCACCGAAACGCATCCTCCATCAATTATACGAAAATATGTTCCAATTATTCAGAAGTTAACCAACTTTAAACAATAACGTCCTTGTTGTATTGAACCTGGATACAGAAATATGAACAGCACACGAAGATAGCGTTACGTTTTGCTTTCTGTGTGTACTAGACAATAACATACATACGAGTGTCAGCGAGATGCTCACGCGCACAAACAATACAATCAAATGTACATAATAATACAACAATAGGTATCATGCACGAAATATAGAGGCAGCACTTCTACCGGCGCGGCGGCGCCGTGATGCCGTGACGTCGCGACGCCGTGACGACGTGACGCCGTGACGACGTGACGCCGCGACGGTTACGCTCTCTAGTATCGTATACAATACTTATATTCCTAAACTAAATAGAAATATTAAAGTTCAATGTATAGTACCTGCTGCCGGTTTTTAAATTATTTGTAATCTAAGCCATAGTCAAGTGCGTTGTATTTGTTAGTAATATTAAATGGTTTAGATACTTAATAGGTAATGTTTGGCAAGAAAACAATTGTAGGCTATTAAAAAGTTGTTGATTATGTTTAACGAATTTACTGGGAACTGATACAATTTCACCCGTGTATTGAATTAATTACTCTATGCCATATTTAAACTGCAAAGAATATGTCACTTTTGAAGATAACATTATGAACAATAATTTTATTTATTAACGGAAAAATTATTGCAAACAATTATTTGTAATATAAAATCTATAATATTATATTACAATTGTTTTTCAACTAATGCCGTCTTTGTCAACTTGCACGGGCCCCATAGAATACCTAACGGAACGGTATAAAACTGGGTCGTGCTCATGCACATTGTCCAAGCCCGGTGAAGTTGTAAAAGCCGCAAAGGCTCCAGGGCCCCTAAGGCTAACAGTATAGTTCGAAAAAAATAAAAAATGCGCATGGTAGAGATAGGCATAGTTATGCGTTACTACGTCAATGGTATCCAGTAGCATAGATTATTTTAATATCGGAAGGCTTGCTTGCTTACTGGCTTGCTTGCTTGCCTGCTTGCTTCTAACGACGTTTGACGTTCTGATGATGAAAAGGTACGAAACAGATGACTTAATGGTTGATTAACAAAATATTAAATTTATAGGTAATGCGATTTAATATTCATTTAAGTCACCAAAAAAAAATCAGGTTTAATTGTAAAAAATCAAAACAAAACTTGGATCCATATTCGAATAGAACCTATAGATTGTTTGAAATAATTAATTTATCTAGTACGTGGTACATTAATATCGTTGGCTCATTCATTCCAGTTAGCTCGCGTGACACAATACGCGCAGTAACGCACTAAAGATGCGTTTTCGAGCAAAACGTCACTAACGCGGTGTCAGTAGCATCAATGACGCTTCGTGTGTGACGCGGCGTCAAAAACGCTATTGTGACTGGATATCCGCGACAGACGGACGGTGCCGCCTTCGCCATACTGATGGACTTACTTGAATTACTTAAAGAAGAGCAAGAAGATAATAATCGTTTACTTCGATATTTTCTTATTTAACTTTGCTCCAATTTCAGAGCACAGTATGTCTTTCTGTCTGGTATTATTATCGTCTTCCACGCTTAAAATATACAGTAATGAGTTTTGAGACACCAATTAAATTAAAAGCTCATTTTCTTCTTTAGTAAATAACTCAATAGATGCTATTTTTAAATTAATTGGTAAATGAACTTCATAATATGCTCGGCGGTGACACACTGACAGGTGCTAAGCAACGTAGATCTTTGTCTCTATCCTTGACATAGCGTTAAAGATAATGATATTGTCGTGAATTTGCATGCGAGTAAATAAATATTTCGTCTTACGGGATCTTCAATGAGTCTGCCGAGCATGCCATTCCACTTGCCGGTCGCGTTGTCGTACGTGCCGTATAGCCCGTCCTGCTGTTCCACGAACGTGTAGTTGAACTTCAGTATTTCCGCCAGCATCTTTATCAGCTCGATGCAGAACCCTGCGACAGATCGAAAGGGGGCGCATGTCGACGAGCGGAGAGCGTCATGGTTGCGTGGTGCGGGGTGCGGAGTGCGGGGTGCGGGTCGTTAGGGTGTGTGGGGCGCGCTATGCTCACCTTCGTACCGCTCGTTGCCGGTTAGCCGCAGTGTGGATTCCTGCGTCATCACGTACGGCTTGCTCTGCGAACACACGGTGCTCCCTCAATATAGGCATTTACTAGAGAAGTAGAGGAGACCGACACTGGTCGAGTCGGGTCCGGTCTCCGCTGGATGGGAAGGCGGAATGGGGCGATAGATACCTGCGCGATCAGCACTGTGAACGTGCGGTTCACCATAGAGTCAAGTGGGCGCGGTACCACCGGTCCCGGAGGCCGTCGCCAGGAGAGCCCCGCGCGCGGTGACCAGAGCCCCGCCAGCTGCAGCTCTCCGCCACGCGCCAGCTCCACCACCTGCAGCTGCACCTCGCGCCGCCCACCGTCCGGCTCCCATGACACCTCCCCGCCGGCGCCCTCGCCGCACGCCCACACCTCCTGCGGAACAATGCGATGCCACGTGTCAGATCATACTCACTCTGTATCTACAGTCGCACTATAAGCTACATAGGCTGCGCCCGCGGCTCCGCTCGCGAGGACTACAGAATCCTGCCGTTGGAGCGCACGCGTGAATTGTACTGCCCCAAAAATGCGTATTGTGAGAGATGCTTAGAAGATAAACATATGCTATCCCTAACTTTTTTGTAAGTCTTTTTAAGATCTGTAATTATGTAGTATTTTAAATTGATATATTTTTTATAGTTTACTCAGTGTAAGCAATATATTCTACCAAAACGCGACATATAGGTACTATTGCTGTGACTTTTGTGTAGGCCCTTTTTAGATCTACATTTATGTAGTACATTAATTTGATATATCTCGTATGGTTTACTCGGCGTTAGCCATTTAATCACCACGAAAAGCCTTTTTTCCGAATTGATACACCATTGTCGTCACGGCTTATTTCGTATGTTGCTTTATGTAACAAAATGTATCATCCTATAGTCTGGCCAGATAACATAGCTATAAATGAAAGGAAAAACTATGTAAATTGGATTACTGGTTTTTGCGTGATAAGAACATAAACGAACAGACAGACGTTGAGTTTTATAATATGTATGTAAATGATATCACTGTGTCATGTGAGAGCCACCGAGTCCAACTAACTACTAAGACCCTCACTAACTACTCAAACTAACCCACTAAGACAGTGTTTCGCATTCCTCAACGACTGCAGTTCGCAGTTCACCGATGTATATTGACAGGAGGTGGGGCTATGGATTTTAATGTTCGTTTCAGTAGGTCCCAGACGTATCAGATGCATATCCGGTCTGGTCGCGTGGCCCCCACTACATCTATAGCTGTGATGTTCACAATATTTAGATATATTTCACTTGTCACACGAGCAGTACGCGCCCGAGCATTACTCAGTATCCTGCACCTAAATGTACTTGTCACCGACAAAGGGAATAGAAGGTATCACATTATTTTCTATAATTTCTCTTATAATACAATAATATAATATAATAAGCTATTTTTAGTCAGACGCTTTCCGTCAATCACACCGAACTCGAATCTCGAATCGAATCTCGCCGAACACCAAAATATAACACCCTCCTTTAGACCATTATTAATCCTCCTCCATATGCTACTGTAGTTTCATAATTTGTCTGATTGTATCATTCTTCTTCTTCTTTGTCGTAACTTGGCAACCGGTCTTCTGTATTGAAGACCATTACTGCTATTATCGAGTGTATATAGTTTCCAGTGTTATGACGCTTTGTGTATCCTAACAAGATGGTGGCTCCCTTGTTAGAAATTTCTAGGGAGTTTTTGTGGCATCTCAGAATTCATGATCAATTCACTTCACTTGTGCACATTAACCAAACTTTATTACGCATAACGCCACCTGTATTACACAATATAGGGTCAAATAACACAAAATTATGAATAAAAATAAAAACCACTACATGACAGTTTAAGATCCCGCCAAAAACTCACTATTGTATCATTTTTCTTTGTGTTATTTTCTTATATATATATACTGACTCCTACATAGAAGTTCTATGAAACGATCACCTCTGATCCTGATTGAAGTATGTCTTGTCCTGCTTCGTCCTGGTTTTCTCACAAAAACATTAGTCTCACTGAATCCTGGGATACTGGATGAACTGTTGAAAAAGGTTTACGAAGAATTCTCAGATAACATTCCAACCATTTCATTCTGGAAATTTAGACCTACGAAACCAACCCCGTGGATGGCCGGAAACCCCCTAGTTGATAATGAAGAATTAAAGGTGATCGTGGAAGCGAATCCATCGCAAACCGCGTCAGAGTTACCGGCAGGCTTCGGTGTGAGTGATAAAACAATTTTAATTTACTTCAAAGAAATTAGAAAATGGAAAAGCTCGAGAAATGGTGCCGCATGAATTAACTGAAGCAAACCGACAAACACACATTGAGTGCTGCGTTACATTACTCAACCGTCAGAATAATGAGGGTATTGTTAATCGTATTGTTATTTATGACGAAAAGTGGACTCTTTACGTCAATCGGAAACGCTCATCACAGTAATTGAATCCAGGAGAACCGGCCAAATACCGTCCCAAGCGAAAGTTGAACAGTACTAGTGTCATACACTACAGCTTCCTAATATCTGGCCAGACGATAACGGCAGATCTGTATTTTCAACAATACGATACCTGGTATTAAAACTCGAACCAGTATTACGCCTCAGGTCTACTGAGGTTACTTGTGTATTTTAAGTGCGCAATACATAGTGCGCAGTCACACATAAATGTTGTACCGAGCGAAGGTAGTTGAGCAGTGTGTCCGCGTGGAACGCAGCCGCACCGGTACTGCAGGAGGCGGCGGGCGCGGCCGGCAGTCGCAGTCGGCGCAGAGCCTCCGCCGCGAGGCCGGTCGCCTGCATCGCGAGCAGCAGCGCCACCTCCGCTACCTCTGTCCCACTCTCCCCGCTCTCCTCGGGCTCCGAGCCGAGTAGCTGCGCGTAGCTTGCGGTCCAATTCCCCATCATGTCGCGTACGGTCGCCGCCTCGGGGTCGAACAGCCTCAACCCTGCGCATACACCGAGAACGTTTGGCTTGATGTTGGAGCCCTTCACACGGGCCGGAGGAGACGCGCAGACGCACCGGTCACGTTGGCGCCGCTGTAACTGTAGTCGGCGAGGTCCTGCGTGTGCAAGTCGAGCGACAGCAGCACGTAGGAGTGCCGCGCGGTCAGCAAGCCCACACGCTGCGCTGCGTCCAGCACGCGCAGGCAGCACTCGGCGCCGCACCACACTATGAAGTTGTTTGTGTGCTGCTTCTTCAGCACCAGCAATAAATTTCTGACGAAAGAATTTACTTAGTTATTTTACAACAAGCTGTGCCCCGCGGTTTCAACCGAGTATAATTTAAAACAAATCGCTGATTGATGATTTTTTAAAAGTTGATTTAAAAAAAGGCAATTTTTGCTACTAAACCTGTATTTTATGCATAAATATGTTTTTTTTTGTTGAATAATAAATACGTGTAATAATTTTAAAAATGCTTTTCAAAAAAAGGCACCATGCCGTCTGTCATTTTGTGATTTGTCTTTTTATTTATTAACTTTGGTTTTTTAACCCAATATTATGTAATATTAGTGGCATTTTGCGTGATAGAGTTGGTTATTGTGTATACGTGTAGTGGATTGGAAATAATAACATGGACCATGATTCCTGACAAGGGAGCCACCATATTGTTAGTATACTGAAATTGTCATAAGACAGGACACTTTATATTCACTCGATAATGGCAGAAAGTTAAATATTAAATTCACTAGATAATGGTCTTCAATAAAAAGGACTTGTTGCCAAGTTAGGAAGAAGAAGAAGAAGAAGAAGCTCTGACTTACAGTTTTTACATGTTTTTACTTTTTTGAAGATACTCGTACATTATCAGAATGAATTCGTCCATAAATATAATATAAAGAACGAGTTAGGTATTTATTTATTTAAATCTCAATACCGATTGTAAAACTAGCTTTAAAACTTTCGATTATTAGCGAATGCTAAAGCAGAGAAAAATATGTTTTCAGGGAAACTACACATATTACAAAATTCAACGTCTCTTTTTCTCTCTGTCTGTCTCTTTCTGTTCTTTTCACGCAAAAAGCACTAATCCGATTTACATGGATATTCCTTTAATTCATAGATATATTATCTGGCCAGGCTACAGGATCTATTTAGTTACATAAAGTAATATACGAAGTAAGCAGTGACGATAATGGTAAATCAATTCGCACAACTCGCGCATGCGCTCTACCGACAGCATTTTGTAGTCCACGCGGGCGAAGCTGTGGGCACAACTAGTAAAAGCATACATGTGAAAAATATGTATTTTTTTCTTCAAAATGCTTTAGTTTTTCCTATTCAAATAAATTGACACTATATTATTCATAAAAAAAAAAGTTGGCAATCCTACTCAGATCATAAGAACAATATAGAAAGATTGCGAACGCGAGCGCGAGCGCGAGCGTGTACAACACACACAGGTGAAGCCGAACTCGGCTATCTGTGTGCGTAGCGTGCGTCACTACCTCAATACTGTATCTACTCAACAAAACATTTATGTAAACAGCGGACCAAGTTCAGTAAAGACGAAGTTCCGGGTAATCTTTATCACCGATAAAAGAGCTGAGATCTAACGGGTGCCAAGTTTCATACCTGTTTATTTAATTACAACTGTAGGAATATACGTTCTTCAATTCATTTACAAAACTTTTTGTTATTTTCTTTAATATGGGATTTCTAACTTGGTAAGTCTTAAGTCCGAGATTTTAACCGTATTTGTTATGTTACCTTATTATCTTTTATTTAATTACTAGTACTATAAGGTACTTATACTACTATAAGGTACTTATACTACAAGTGGCTCTTAGGTCCGATCCTCCGGCATGGAGCCCTTGAGTCTAGCAGCCGCTCGCGCGATTCATTGACACTGCATTCACTAGCTACCTACATACATGCATTACACTTATTACAGACATGCACTACACTTAGGTACATAGGTTCTGTAAGGGATCTTTTTTTTCTTTTTTTGAGGCTAGTTAGTCTAGATCAAAAATTACAGATTACTAAATACATATCACTTGTCTCTTACCCTCCTCCCAGAGGATAGCGACATGTATATATGTATAGTTAGTTAGATAGTGTGCTAGGGCATTAGTCAGTTCGCGACTTAATTGCATAGCGCGCAACAGTCCGAGCCGAGGTTCGGCCACTTTGGCACCCTCGGATGTTGTTGCAAAACTTTCGTGGCTGAGTGCCTTAAGCGCTCGCCCCCAAGTCCGGTGAAGCTGTAAAAGCCGTTCGAGGCTCCTGGGCCCTTATGGCTAACAGTATAGTCAGATCGAAAAAACTGGCCCGTTAGCAATGTGTATCTCGATAACCTCGAGAGGTGTGTTCAAGGATCTCCCCTACCTCCTTGTTTGTCATCTCGAACACTAATACAGTAGACAAGTAAGAGAGTTCCTGATGCTGTCACTGGTTGGTACCTGAGCAGCACGGGCTCGTCCGCGGCCGGTAGTTGTCGCACCAGTAGCGCCAGTGGCTCCGGGCCGGGAGCGATGAGCGCGCCCTCTGTTGCTGCACCCTCGTGTAACAATACCGCACGCCGCCATCCCTTCGCCGCACACAGTTCCGCGCACACCTGCACGCGATGCACGCGACACATTATCACCGGCCGCAGTGGCGCGGCACTGCGCAGGCGTGGCGCGGCGTCAGACTCACCCTGGCGATAACCTCCGGGTGCGGGTAGAGGGCTAGCACCTCGCGAGCCACATCTGCCGCCACCTCGTCCGGCACCAGCAGCGGCAGACCGGCACGCACCGCCGCCGCACTGACGAGCGACCCGCCTCCGTTGTTGCCGCCGCACAGTACGCATGTGGCACTCTCCATCGCCTGTGAGCAGACTTGCGCCGGCGGTGAGAGACGCTCGTCGGGCTCGACGGTCGCCAGCACTACCTCGCCTCGCTCACCGAGCTGCCGGAGCGCAGCCCGCACGCTCGCTGTCAGACGCAACGCCCTCGGCGGCTCCTCCACCACGCCTGCGCCCGAACGCCACATTCAAATCCATACTGTAGCGATGTGATGCAATCAATCCTCGTTCCCACTCAGACGAGCGAAATCACTCGCCCGCTCACCTATTTGAAGGTCGAGCGCCGCGCCGGCTGCGTACAGCGGGAACAGCGCCAGCAGAGTCCACAGCAGCGCCACCCGGCCCGGTGCGAGTAGCGCGTGGCGCGTGGCCGTCCCGCGCGACGACATCGCGTGCATTGCGCGTGCCGCCCGTGTCCCTGTTACAGAGTTATTTTGGGAAACAAGCGCACGTCTACGCGTCGCGTCGCCCCGACTCACAAACTGTCCCGTGTAGCTCGAAACAGAAACGACTTTACCACCGACACAAAAACAGGTTACATTATCGATTGTTTTCAGCAGCACCATCGACCCGTAACGACCGCCTGACCGGCCTGACCGGCAGCCTGGCGAGCGCCGGCCCTAGCCCTAAGGTCTAAAGTAAGGGTAAGGGTAAATAAGGGTTAAAGTAGAGCCTAACCGAATATACATATAAAATTTCATAGAAATCGCTCAAGCCGTTTCCGAGGAGTATGGCAACTAACATTGACATGAGAATTTGATATATATATATAGTATAGAGTAATTAATATAATATAATATAGATAGAGTGTAGAGGTCTCGATATCATTTATTATAAATATTGTAAAACTCAACGCCTCTGTCTGTCTATCAGTTTATGTTCTTTTCACGCGAAAACCGGTTTACGTGTTTTTTATTTTAATTCATAGCTATGTTATCTGTTTAGGTTATATGATATATTTTGATAAATAAAGTAACATACGAAAAAGTAATGGTGAATTATTTCGGAAAAAAAGACGCATTTGTGACTTACGCTGTGTAAACCATAAGAGATATGTGAAAATAATGTCCGACTTAATTGTACATATTAAAAATACTTACAAAAAAGTCAGCGATAGCATATCATTATTTCTATCTTCTAAGGATAATCCATAATATGCATTTTTGTTTTTAGAATTAACGGCGGTTGAGCGCAGTGGTCGGGAGCGGGGGCAGTACCCACGGAATCCTGTACGCGAGCGGAGCCGCGGGCACAGCTAGTATAAAATGAAACGTACGTTCAGATCACATGTTGCTCGCTCTGAGCTCAGTATCGAGACGATCAACTTTTTGGTCGTAATGCACCATATCTTAAACACTAATGAGAACCGTTCGGGCTGTCGAATATCGGATCTAAACTTATCAAAAGTATCGTAAGGCCCGTCCGGGGTCTCCCCGGAGTAGCAGGAAGCCACCAGTGCTATTTCAACTCTCTCACACTCTCAAACCATTGACTCGATACTTTGTTGTTTGTACAGATGTGTTGGTTACTGCGTCCTACGAGTACATAAGGGTTCCTGACAGTACCATCGACGTGCAAGACGTTTAATAAATTCATATATTTAATATAATGTACAAAAAAATGGATGTTCTGGATTAACACAAGAACATCCAAAAATGTTATTTTAGTTAGTTTCCGTTTAGTTCAATTACAACTAAAACTAAAGTTGAAATATTTACACCATCTACATTGTTCAGTGTAATGTTCGGCGGAACCTCTAAATGTAAAAAGCCGGCTCCTTGTACATATAAAACGTAGCTATATCTATTAAAATATTTAGCTGAACGCTGTCATATAAGTTAAAACTTCGAAGGGATTTTGTTGTTGTTGTTCAGTGAGTTTATACGAGACACATTTCCCTGGCACTTCTTATCTTTGTAATTAGACGTAAATGAATCAGTATTATTTTGTCACTTACGGTGAAGGTTGCTGTTAATTCCTATGAGATGAATCTGCTTGTAGTCTTTCGTCTCCGGTTTTTCACGAAGCTTATTGTTGAGATCAAAATTTCCAGAACGTAAGTGATCAAACTAAAAACGTATCGTGTGTTTACTAGCAGTACCCGTACCATACACCTACCCGTACCATACACCTACCCGTACCATACACCTACCCGTACCATACACCTACCCGTACCATACACCTATCCGTACCCTACACCTACCCGTACCATACACCTACCCGTACCATACACCTACCCGTACCATACACCTACCCGTACCATACACGTGGTTGATATTGCGTGCCGTCTGTGCTGCGTCGGTTCCACGACGGAGCTCATACTGTTCGAAAAGAATGCGTGAATTCGAGTTTTGCATGATTACAGAAACAGCGATATCAAAGACAAACCGAACAGCGGAAAAAAGCTGTTACTGTACAGTACACAATGTCTGTTGTTTATAATATCTCTTTGATTTGTACTGTGCATTCCATACTGTGTACTTATACTGAAACATAACAACAACTTAATGTGGTTTACATTTTGGTTACGCAGGACTGTTGTCTGCATCACACGAGCTGACCTCGTCGCGAGTGTTACAACATGGAGTCGCGTCGCGTCGCGTTCGCCGGCTGCCGGTGGAAGGTTTGTACGAACCAGTCATCTTTACTTTTCTTTTTTTTTTTATTTCGAATACATTACATAATTGTCTGTACACGTTTACAGAATGTGCTAGGCTGCTCGGTTGCTTTCCTCGCGTGCCACCTGAGGTCGTCCCACTCCGCTTCGCCTCGCCCCCCGCCCGGCCCCGCGCCATGCCTCGCCGCCCCGCGCCGCCCCGCCGCGCCCCGCCCCGCGCCACGTCCTGCTGGACCAGTCTCCGCCTCGTGTAGGAAGTGCTTCGCTGGCAATTCATCTCTCTCCGGGCCGAGCGACCGGCAGGTGGTAAGCCCTAGCGGGAATGCTTCCCGCCGGGGACAAGCAGCTTCGCAAGGGACTGTTCGCTCCCAAACATGTTGCGAATTTATATTTCATGATATAGATAATGCATCGCGTTACCAACACGCCCACAGCCACATCCCCCCTGCAGACTCGTATAATAAAGATATCGTACATATAACTAATTCTGCGATGGGTTTTCAGGTGGAAGATGACCAGCCGCCGGCTCCGAGTGTACACAGTGCCCTATTCACATTTTATCACATTAGACTGTTTACAATTCAAGTTTCATGACGGAATGAATCACGCGACGGACCGAACGCGAGCTTATCTCGCAGGACGTGCAGTGCGAGTGACGTTTAGGGTTAAATTTAAACACAACTGTACCGGTGTCACGTGAATAGACTTAAGTGATTGAACTGGATCCCGGCTGTGAACTCGCGCATGCGACTGGGCGAAGGAGCCCGTGTGAGCGCGCGCCCCGTACCCCGCGCCCCGCGCCCCGCACCCCTCAACGCAGGCGATGTGCTCCGGCACACTGTGTGAAGACATCTCTACTACCACACATCTCTTTCGACATACATAATATAATTTGAAGTCACTCTTGCAGGTCTGGTGTGAAGTTTTCCTGCTTCCCTGTGTTGAAATTATACTATCACCAAGCAGCTTCTAAAGTGTATCCATTGTGTTCCTACAGATGTCGTGGCAGTGGAGCCGATAACGGGCCGCGCCGCCGGACGCACACGCGGGCTAACGCTTGTTAAATACTGTATATTAACTTACCTTATAATGTATAAAGTATCATTATATTCCAGTTATGTATGTACTGTAACGTATTCGAATACATCATACACCTATTGCATTAACTATTCAAATAAAATTAATATAATTGACAGATATATATGTAGTTTTATTTTTGAACAGTTACCCTACGAGCCCTCGAGCCCGAACCCGAACCCGACCCCGACCCTGTCCCCGTCCCTGACCTCCTGAGCCCCTGTCCCCACCTGAGCACTCGTACCCGAATAGATCGAGAAGTCACATGACAGGTAGTGGTCGTGACATGTCATGACGGATGCGTCTCGAGTGGCATGTCGTATACATTAACAAGATTAAGATCTTATAAGTAATCTAGTTATAAGTATTATAAGATCTAATTATAAGTAATTGTCTCGATACATGCTTGTACAAGCCTTTGCCTTGGCGTGAAGTACTGCTTGGACCGATTGAGAGTAACAAGCTTTTTAGCTGCCAACTTAGCCTTGCTCTCCAAATGACTCCGGAAGTGCATTTCACTAGATATATCGACACCAAGGATCCTGATATTGCTAGAGATCTTTAAAAGAGTGCCCTGGAACTTAGGTGCTATACACCACAAACAAAGGTATATACAACACAGGTTTTTTTTTCCTGGAAAATAGACAAACTTGTGTCTTCTTTGAGGGATTAAACTGGACGTTGTTCGCCTTTCTCCAATTATAGGGCCATTCCAGAGACTTTTCGACCTCGGACGTAAGTTCGGTCCAGTTTTGCTCCACAACCGTGGACCGACGAAACAGTGACGGTGGCAGATGTCGTGGCGGTGGCGGCGGCCAAGGGTGGCTGCGAGCCAGCCCTTATCAGGGATGGGCCCTATGGGAGAGGCAGTGGAGCAATCCACCTGTCGCTACCGGTCGTTGCCGCCGAAGCATTGTTGGAAACAGAGCGACTCCTAGTGAGTTGGAGTGTTTTTTTTCGAACTGGCTATACTGTTAGCCTTAGGGCCCTGGCGCCTATGCGGCTTTTACAGGTTCACCAAGCTTGGGAGCAAGAGCGAAAGGCACTCAGCCACGAAAGCAAGGCAACAACATCCGAGGGTGCCAAAGTGGCCGAACCTCGGCTTGGACTGTTGCGCGTATGCAATTAAGTCGCGATCTGACTAATTCCCTATCCATAATTCGATCTAAACTAAAATAAATAAATAAAAATAAAAAAGCCTTTTATTTCTTGCAAAAATGATTACATAACTTTATTATATATTCATACTAATTTTTACTAATAACTACTTTACGTCTAATAACTAAGTTATTACTAGTGGTCTTGTTTTGCAAGAACCCCTCCTCGGGTAAAGGCCTACTCCAAAGAAACCCATGTGTCTCTGTCTTGAGCAATATGTGCTCACCTCAGACCCACTGTCCTTGTGATGTCGTCTTGCCATCTCGCGTAAGGTCTTCCACGGTAGCGTTTCCCCATTGGGCCGTTCCACAAGGTGATCTTTTTGGTCCACCTCCCATCTGCGAGTCGTGCTACATGTCCAGCCCACTTCCATTTCAACTTTAGGGCATGATTTAGGGCATCAGTGGCTTTTGATATCTTTCTTATTTTTGTATGCCTAATTTTTGTCTTTTATTAATTTTCAGCATACTACGTTCCAAGCCACGTTGGCAAGAACTAATTTTTTTCTTGACTCTGCTAGTGTATTTCCAGGTCTGACAAGCATAAGTGAGACAGGGCAAGAGACATGCATTCATTATTCTAGTTTTTATTACTTTTAAATATTTCTTTCATGCTCCAGTATTTGTTCCACGTGTTTTGTATTCGACGTTCTACCTCCGCTTCGTTATTCCTTCTATCAAAGCCAATTTGTTTACCAAGGTAGATGTATTTGTCCGTGTAAGTAAGTACTTCATTGTCGACCGACATTTTTATTTCTGTGCTGTTTGTCATAACCATTGTTTTTGTCAAATTCATTTCTAAACCTACTTCTTTACTAACTTCGTTCAGTGAGTGAATCATTTGTTGTAACTGTGTTTCTGATAATAGCACAAGATCATCAGCGAAACGGAGGTGGCTTAGGTAATTACCGTAGACGTTTAAGCCATAGTGTTTCCAATCCAGTTTCCTCATTATCGATTCCAGGATTGCAACAAATAATTCCGGAGATAAGGGGTCGCCTTGTCCCACTCCTCTCTGTCTATGTAAGCAATATATAGGGTCTGTGGTTTTCTTGATATATTTCCATTAATAGTTCTAAGGTATGGATATGGTCTATCGTCGAGAAGCCTTTTCTGAAACCCGCTTGCTCTATGGGTTGTTCAGCTTCTAAAGCAATACTTATTCTTTGATGTAGGAGTGAAGAGAATAGTTTGTATAAACATGGTAGTAGGCCTTTTGGTCTGTAGTAATTTATATTGTGTGGGTCTCCTGTTTTAAATATAAGTATTATGTTGGACTCCGACCACTGAGTAGGTGTTTCAGTAGTTTCCAAGATGCGGTTGAACAAAGTAGTCAACGGTTGAGCTATTAGAGTAGGTATGGGCTGTTTTTATAGCTTCGTTTGTAATGTTGTCTGAACCTGGGCTTTTATCTGTTGTCAAGCTTTTAATCGCTTCTACTATTTCTTTTACTTGAAATGTTTCTGTACATCTCTCTTTTTGAGTGTCAATAGCAATCGAGTTGCTTTGCCCTATGCTCTTTTGTTCTTTAGAGGCATATAGATTTTTATAAATTTCTGATGCAATCTCGATAACCTCTTTTCGACTATTAATCATTTTGTTTTCTCGATTTAGTCCCTGAATCCATGTTTTATTCACTTTTAGTTCCTTGAAAGCTTTTTTTTTTTTGAGCTACCAGTTTGTACCAGGTGCTTCTCTATAGTGTTGTATCTATATTTTGTATAATCATGCCTTGATGAGTTTGCTTATTAGCTTGTAAAGTGCTGAGAGTTCATTCTTCATTGAGCGAGTTTTGTTTGTGGTTTTTTGTAGTTCCTGCCTTCTTTTCATAAGTGCTTTAGTGCGTTCTGAAAGTATGTTTTGACTTTTGTTTGATTTTTTATTTGTTGCCCGAGCACTCTGGAGACTTTGGAAGATAATGTTTATGAGTTTATCGTGGTATGCTTGTACAGAAGTGGTGGAGTAATCAAGTAAGTTGGGTAGTTGCGATGTGATAGACTCTTTATATTTTGATATTTCTTCCTCATTTTTCAATATAGAATTTGGGCAGGTGCTGAACTTAGATCTGTTTTTCTTAAGATTTTTTAATGTTATTGTTCTTCTAACTGGTCTATGGTCGGTAGCAAAGTTGACATTTAGTATTTCAGTGTTTTGAAAAATATGTGGTTGGTTTGATATGATAAAATCAATTTCATTTTTATGTTCTCCATTTGGTGAATGCCAAGTCCACTTGTGTCTTGGCTTTTTTTTGAAAAATGTGTTTAGGATGGAGATTTTATTTTCAAGAGCAAAGTTAATTAATCTCTGCCCTCTCTGGTTTCTTACACCATAACCATTTAATTTCATTGTTAAATATTCCTCTGGTCTTGGTTGGCCTATTTTTGCATTGAAGTCACCCATTATTATAAATGTGCTGTGTGCTAGGGTAATGGCTTTGTTTACATTTTTGTAGAAATTGTCAATTTCTTCTTCATTTGCTGCTTCATTGGGTGCGTACACTTGTATAAGAGACAGTTTATATCCTTGTATGTTTAAATTTAATATTGCAACTCTATCTGTGATACCTGTGAAGCTTTCTATGTTATTCTTGTGCTTTATATGTAGTGAAAATCCAACCCCATATTTACCAGGTATAAGTCCCTTGTAGCATAGTATACAGTTGTTATATTCCTCAATTTTTGTTCCTAGGCGTCTCGTTTCCGATAGCCCAATTATATCGAATTTTATGTCTTGAAATGCTTCACTCAATTCTATCAGGCGTTCATAGGATGACAGTGTTCTTACATTGTAGGTTAATATGTAAAGATTATTTGATGTGACAGATGTAAGGTTTGTTATACTTGTAGGTGAATTTTTCATTGGAGGGTTATGGTCATAATCTTCCTCGGTGACCAGTGTATATTTCGTTTGATACTAGTAGTAGCGTTGACTCATTGTATTGTACACATTCATTGGTAGGTTAATAGTAATTTTGTTTTTGCGCCCTCTGTATTTTCACTGTTGTACTAGGTCAGCATATGGTAATATCGATCATGATAAATACGATGTTAGGTTTAAAGTGTAGTAACTATTACGGAATTTTATAATAGATGGCGTAGTTCGTATGTGACGGTTAACAGAGAAGGAAAAAAGTATTTAAATCATGCACTTTTTAGGTTGTTTCGATAGTTCATTATTTTCCAGATTAGCACTGTTTTATTTTTTTGGGTTTTACTATAGCACTATTGCAATAAACTGGTTTTGTAGTTTTAATCAGTCGGTCAGAGATAAAGACCGTTAAAAACAGTAAACACTGGGTTTTATGTACTTAATTTTATGATTTATTAATGTTTTTCTTTCAAATCTTTTATTGTTATTTTTGATTCTCAGAGTTTTTTAGCACTTTTGCACACTTAAGCAGCTGAAGAACACTATTTGATTATTTTTAAAAGACTCCGATCTAAACTAACTATAATATATACATGTTTCTTCCCCCTGGGAGGAGGGAAGGAACATGTGTATGTGTATTTAGTGGTCTGCAAATTGTTGTCTATTCTAACTAGGCAAAAAAAGAAAAAAAAAAGGTCTTTTACAGAACCTATGTATCTGTGTATTGTGCATGTGTCATGTATGACTGTGAAAGCTAGTGATTGTAGTATCACTGTATCGTGCGAGCCGCGGGCGTGGGCGCGAGCACGCATATGTTGCGGGAGCGGACGCGTAAAACTTGTTAGCTTTCTCGATGTCGTCGTCGGGATCGACAAAGAGATTTCGCGGACGGCGTTTATAACGTTTGGCAACGGGGATCGAGTTGTCTGGGGCGTAGTTCACGATGGATTTTACGAGCGGGTTGGGATGATTCGAAGCACTGGCTCTCCAAGCTTGCGGCAAGGCATTCTGCCTTATCGTCGCTATCGAACGCGGGTGGGAGATCGGGGCCCCTTTCGAGGGGCGGCATCAGGGCAGTAGCTTCTAACTTTAGAGAGCGGGCGAGGTTTCAGTAAGCCAGATGGGACGGCTTGAGACCCTTTAAGAGGTTATCCCACTGGTGACCTCTGAACTCGGCGGTGCGATTTCTGACCTCTCTCTGAAGTCGCCGTAACCTACGGGTGTTATCTGTGCTGCTGCAAAGACGCAGCTTGGAGGGGTAGGGGACTCACGAGGGCGCGTGCACTCGCTCGTCGCGTGGTCCTCGAGGCACTTAACGCACCTGGGACGGAGATGGCAGTTGCGGGCCGAATGCCCGTACAACTGGCAGTTGTGACACTGCGGAGGACTGCGGTTCTTGTGTGGGGGCTCTACGGCTACTCCGGCACACTTTCCTAACGTTGTAGATGGCTCTGCCCTCGAGTTGTCGGTTTTTGGATTGTCCACCGTGCAATA
The DNA here is from genome assembly GCA_947532125.1 of Saturnia pavonia. Taxonomy (NCBI): domain Eukaryota; kingdom Metazoa; phylum Arthropoda; class Insecta; order Lepidoptera; family Saturniidae; genus Saturnia; species Saturnia pavonia. The sequence continues at coordinate 17,720,205 of OX383904.1, forward strand.
TGTGCACTTCTGTCGGTCGGTTTTGACCTCCTCGGGCGTGATTTCCACCTGGATGCGGCGGATTACAACCCGGAGGTGACGCTTATCCTCTAAGGTGTAAGAATAGTAGTGGAGGTTTCTTTCCCGGAGCAACTTGGTGAACTGACGGTGTTCGTCAGAGGTGGTCACCTGGACGCGCATACCGTTGGCCGCTACTAGCGACGGTGTGTCCGCTTCGGGAACTAACTGCGAGAATGAGTTAGTTGTTTGAAGCGCCGAGGGCGCGGGAATCGCGTTTTCCGGGTGAACGGCGAGCGCGACGTTGGCCGTTTATACGGCGTCTTGTCATGTGCTCGCGGTGCCGTTGAGCGGGATCGCAAGCCGGATTTTTTCGCGGCGGGGACGCGGGAGTTCCCGCAGATCTGTGCGGGGTGCGGGGCCACGGCTATTTTGGTAAATTCCGTAAGGAGGACGCGATCCCTCAGGAACTTGAACACAAGTTCGTTAAACTTCGTTTGGTCTGCCATTCCGGCGGTGGCGGTTGGGTGGGCGGAGCTGAAAACCTCCCTGCCGGACAGGCAGGGGTGTGCGTCGAGTGAATTTAAACGGCTATTCCGAGCCGTGCAAAGGGACCTGCGGGTCACGGTGCAATGACTCGCACGAGGCGAGATACGAGGCAACCCGAGGTGGAGGACTTGGACGCGGAGGCGCTGAGGGTCCTCACCGATGGCGGAGTGGCCGACATCTTGGAGGTTTGCCGCACCTCGGGGAACCTGAAGGGCACGTGCATCAAGACCCTCAAGGCAGCAGCGAATTCCCTGAGGGAGGTGGTGGAGGCGCTCCTGGAGCGAACGGTGAGTGATGAGGCTGCCCGCCTCGGCCGTGAGACGAGGGTCCTCCGCCAACAGGTGGAGGACCTCAAGAGTGAGGGCCTCGCGTGGCGGTGCGAGGCCAATGCGAGGAAGGTGATGCCTCCTCGTCCACCGCAAGTGCAAGTGGTTGCACCACCCCAAGAGTGGGAAAAAGTGTTAGCGGAAGGAATCGAGAGGATGGAGCGGTCGATTAAGGTCCTGGATGCGCGATTCGACGGCTTGGAGGTGGATGGCCGACTCCTCCCGAAGAAGGTTCTCCGCCCACCACTGGCGGCTGATAAAAGACCTGCGACTGGTGGGCCTGCCGCCGTACCTAGGCCCACTAGCGCTGCTGGCGGAACCGCGTGGCCCCGGTCGGTTTCTCAGGCAAGACCGGTTCAGGGGGATTTGCCCACTCCTACCCAGCAGCCGCTCAACATGGAGTGGGCTGCACTACCGGCAACAGCTGCCTCCCAGGGCCACTAGCTGAGGCCGAAGCGGAGACGTGGACGACGGTTGTCCGTCGTCCAAAGATCGCTATGGCCCCAGATGCGCCAGCAACTCTAACTCTGCGCTAGCCCCTGCACCGAAGAAAAAGAAGGCACAACCAAAGGTGCCCTCAGCGCCGCGCTCGGCTGCAGCCTGAGGTTGTGGCGAAGGGGGTATCCTACACGGCGGCCGTCATGAGGAATGAGGATGGGCATCAGCGACATCAAGCTCCGCACTACTGCCACCGGAGCCAGGATTATTGAGCTTCCTGGCTCCGAGGGTGAGCAGAAGGCGGCTGGCCTGGCGGAGCAACTTAAGGTTGCTATAGCCGATGTGGCGGTGACCACCAGGCCGGTCAAACGTGCGGAGCTAAGAATAATCGGGCTCGACGAGTCGGTGTCACAGGCCGAAGTGGCGGTGGCGATTTCCGCCAAGACCGGATGCGAGCCGGATATGGTCAGGGTCGGCTCCATCCGGCAGGATTGGGGAGGGGGAGTGGCATTTGTGTCGCTCCCCGTGGCGGAAGCAGGGCGTCTCCTGGTCGGCTGGAGTGTGGCCCGAGTACGTCCCTTGGATGAGAAGCCTAGGAATTATGAAAATTCAAAAACGACAAACCTGGCGACTTCAATTCGGACTGATATACCCGTGGTAGTTTTGGATAGGAATCCAGTGATTGATCGATTTTCGGTCAAGCATTGGACTAGCAATAATCCTCGTGGGGAGCTTGAGGACTTGAAGCAGGCGCTGTTTGAAGCCATGGCTGATCACATGGTGGGGATGGAGTGGTCCATTCGGGTCTCTATGGGGGAGGTGGTGATGGCTTTAATGAGGGTGCTGGAGTTTGGGTTAGGTCAGGTTTGGGTTAGGTCAGGTTTGGGTTAGGTCAGGTTTGGGTTAGGTCAGGTTTGGGTTAGGTCAGGTTTGGGTTAGGTCAGGTTTGGGTTAGGTCAGGTTTGGGTTAGGTCAGGTTTGGGTTAGGTAAGGTTTGGGGGAAGGCGACCGGAGGAAAGCCAAAGAGGAAGCTTCCCTCAAAGCCCCGATCGGCTGCAGTGATTGTTACACTGCGGCCTGAGGCGGTGGAGAGGGGAGTGACCTACAAGTCGGCCCTCATGGGCGTAAACCGGGACGCGCTAGCAGAGCTGGGCATCGACAACCTGTCGCTTCGCCCCGCGGCCACGGGATCTAGAATCATAGAGATTCCTGGCGCCCGTGGTCCGGAGCAGGCTGGCGGGTTGGCGCAAAAGCTCAGTGAGGCGCTGGCGGACGTGGCCACTGTGGCCATCCCGGTTAAGAGAGTGAACGTCCGAGTCGTAGGGCTCGACGAAACAGTGACGGTAGCAGATGTCGTCGCGGTGGCGGCGGCCAGGGGTGGCTGCGAGCCAGCCCTTATTAGGGCTGGTGAGATCCGCCCTTATGGTAGAGGCAGTGGAGCAATCCACCTGTCGCTCCCGGTCGTTGCCGCCAAGGCATTGGTGGAAGCAGGGCGACTGCTCGTTGGATGGAGTGCGGCTCGCGTCCGCTTACTCGAGATGGGACCATTGAGGTGTTATCGGTGTCTGGACGTGGGCCACACACGGCCCGTTTGCCAGTCGGCAGTAGACCGGGGAGGCCTTTGCTTCAGATGCGGGCAGCCTGGCCACAAGGCATTACAGTGCGCAGCTGTAAAGCTGTACTGTGCCTTGTGTGCCGATGCCGGAAGGCCGTCAGATCACCACATGGGGGGTGCCAAATGTAGGCCGCCTCCCAAAAAATGGAGAGCACCACCAGCGCCTACACCGTCGTAGGTGTGTTGCGTAGACGTTGGGTGATAGGAGGGGGCGCGTTTTGCCTCTTCCCTCCACCCTTGCTGAACCAAGGGGAGATGGGTCGGGGGGCCCGTCTTCCCATTGCACTGGTTCGGCCGTCTGGGAGACAGTTGGGGTTGTACCAGACTGTCTCTCTTTAGCGCCGGAGGCCCGATTGGGGCCGGCCGCCGGGGCGACGCGGTTGTTGCTATCGCGATCCCGTTTCGCCCCATTTTGGCGGCTGATGGTACACCGTGGAGGTTTAGTGAGTAAGAGTCTCACATAACCACTCGTCCCCCCGGGCGGGTGTGTACCCATGCAGGGTTCCTCCACGTTAAAAAAAAAAAAAAAAAAAAAAAAAAAATGGGTTAGGTAAGGTTTGGGTTAGGTCAGGTTTGGGTTAGGTCCTGTCGCTTCGTCCCGCGGCCACGGGCTCTAGGATCATTGAGATCCCTGGCGCTCGTGGTCAGGAGCAGGCTGATGGGTTGGCGCAGAAGCTCCAACAGGCGTTGGCGGAGGTGGCCACTGTGGCCATACCAGTAAAGAGGGCGAATGTCCGAGTGGTTGGTCTCGACGAGACGGTGTCGGTGGCTGAAGTCACCTCAGCGGCTGCGGCCAAGGGTGGCTGCGAGCCAGCCCTTATTAGGGCAGGCGAGATACGCCCCTATGGGAGAGGCAGTGGAGCGATCCACTTGTCGCTCCCAGCCGTTGCCGCCAAAGCGCTGTTGGAAGCGGGGCGACTTCTGGTGGGGTGGAGTGCGGCTCGCGTCCGCTTACTGGAGGAGGGTCCGCTAAGGTGTTACCGGTGCCTAGACGTGGGCCACACTCGGCCCGTTTGCCAGTCGGCAATTGACCGGGGAGCGCTTTGCTTCCGGTGCGGGCAGCCTGGCCACAAGGCACTACAGTGCGCAGCTGTGAAGCTGCACTGTGCCTTGTGTGCTGATGCTGGAAGGTCGGCGGAACACCATATGGGGGGCGCCAAATGTAGGCCGCCTCCCATGAAAGGGAGGGCAACTTCAGCGCCTACACCGTCGTAGGTGTGTTGCGTAGACGTTGGGTGATAGGAGGGGGCGCTTTTTGCCTCTTCCTCCACCCTTGCTGAACCAAGGGGAGATGGGTCGGGGGGCCCGACTTCCCATTGCACTGGTTCAGCCGTCTGGGAGACAGTTGGGGTTGTATCAGACTGTCTCTCTTTAGCGCCGGAGGCCCGATTGGGGCCGGCCGCCGGGGCGACGCGGTTGTTGCTATCGCGATCCCGTTTCGCCCCATTTTGGCGGCTGATGGTACACCGTGGAGGTTTAGTGAGTAAGAGTCTCACATAACCACTCGTCCCCCCGGGCGGGTGTGTACCCATGCAGGGTTCCTCCACGTTAAAAAAAAAAAAAAAAAAAAAAAAATGGGTTAGGTAAGGTTTGGGTTAGGTCAGGTTTGGGTTAGGTCCTGTCGCTTCGTCCCGCGGCCACGGGCTCTAGGATCATTGAGATCCCTGGCGCTCGTGGTCAGGAGCAGGCTGATGGGTTGGCGCAGAAGCTCCAACAGGCGTTGGCGGAGGTGGCCACTGTGGCCATACCAGTAAAGAGGGCGAATGTCCGAGTGGTTGGTCTCGACGAGACGGTGTCGGTGGCTGAAGTCACCTCAGCGGCTGCGGCCAAGGGTGGCTGCGAGCCAGCCCTTATTAGGGCAGGCGAGATACGCCCCTATGGGAGAGGCAGTGGAGCGATCCACTTGTCGCTCCCAGCCGTTGCCGCCAAAGCGCTGTTGGAAGCGGGGCGACTTCTGGTGGGGTGGAGTGCGGCTCGCGTCCGCTTACTGGAGGAGGGTCCGCTAAGGTGTTACCGGTGCCTAGACGTGGGCCACACTCGGCCCGTTTGCCAGTCGGCAATTGACCGGGGAGCGCTTTGCTTCCGGTGCGGGCAGCCTGGCCACAAGGCACTACAGTGCGCAGCTGTGAAGCTGCACTGTGCCTTGTGTGCTGATGCTGGAAGGTCGGCGGAACACCATATGGGGGGCGCCAAATGTAGGCCGCCTCCCATGAAAGGGAGGGCAACTTCAGCGCCTACACCGTCGTAGGTGTGTTGCGTAGACGTTGGGTGATAGGAGGGGGCGCTTTTTGCCTCTTCCTCCACCCTTGCTGAACCAAGGGGAGATGGGTCGGGGGGCCCGACTTCCCATTGCACTGGTTCAGCCGTCTGGGAGACAGTTGGGGTTGTACCAGACTGTCTCTCTTTAGCGCCGGAGGCCCGATTGGGGCCGGCCGCCGGGGCGACGCGGTTGTTGCTATCGCGATCCCGTTTCGCCCCATTTTGGCGGCTGATGGTACACCGTGGAGGTTTAGTGAGTAGAAGTCTCACATAACCACCCGTCCCCCCAGGCGGGTGTGTACCCATAAAGTTTGGGTAAGGTCAGGTTTGGGTTAGGTCAGGTTTGGGTTAGGTGAGGTTTGGGTTAGGTGAGGTTTGGGTTAGGTCAGGTTTGGGTTAGGTCAGGTTTGGGTTAGGTCAGGTTTGGGTTAGGTCAGGTTTGGGTTAGGTCAGGTTTGGGTTAGGTCAGGTTTGGGTTAGGTCAGGTTTGGGTTAGGTCAGGTTTGGGTTAGGTCAGGTTTGGGTTAGGTCAGGTTTGGGTTAGGTCAGGTTTGGGTTAGGTTAGGTTAGGTTAGGTTAGGTTAGGTTAGGTTAGGTTAGGTTAGGTTAGGTTAGGTTAGGTTAGGTTAGGTTAGGTTAGGTTAGGTTAGGTTAGGTTAGGTTAGGTTAGGTTAGGTTAGGTTAGGTTAGGTTAGGTTAGGTTAGGTTAGGTTAGGTTAGGTTAGGTTAGGTTAGGTTTTTTTTTTTTTTTTTTTTTTTTAAATAAAATACAACTTCTGCAGACTCGTGGTCCGCACCTTTTTTTAGTGGCGTTTTTATTAATAAGGAGTTAAGAATTGCTATAAAAATAGCTGCATGCAACTGGGCAGCTCAGTACTACTTACTAAGTGAGGGTTTTTATAATATAGTAATAAATAAAACTAAAAATAAACTAATTTTTTTTTTTTTTTTTTTTTTTATGTTTTTTTTTTTTTTTTTTTTTTTTTTTTTTTTTTTTTTTTTTATTATAGTTATATATGTTAGGTGTTTATTCGTAATGTGTTTCTTTTTTTTTTTTTTTTGTTTTATGTATATAGTTTTTTTTTTTTTTTAATTTAATGATTAAAATTACTTAATGCTACTTACAGTTAATTATTAAGTAGTTACAAAATATAATACTTATATTACTACAGTGTCGTTGGTTGTTTTACAAGACAGTTTTTTATTTCATTCGGCGCTCACCGCTGAGGTAAGAGGTGTTATTTTATTAATGGCGTTGATATCGCCATGTTTAAGGGCCATTTTGAGGTTATAGTCCACAATTTCCTTCGCCGTTGCGCTCACCGCTCCACGGATGAACCTTCCTATCGCATCGTCGGGTACATCGGTATAGTAGACACAGGTCTCGGTGTGTCTTGAAACTGCCACGATAGCGTGGGAAACACTATCGTGGATCTGAAGTTTCCTCCCCTTGGTTTGGAGGATCACCACCGATTTGAAGGTCAACCCCTGCGACTCGTGGATTGTCAGGACGCGCGACCCTTCCCCTGTTCCAAAACCCTTGTTGGTCAGGGCTTTTTTCTCTGCCTGGGTATGCACCAGGTAGAGAGTATCAGGAGTGTGTGGGGGTATTCGCCTTCCTGAGTAACCCCCAAGTCTCAGGGATCTCACTTTCGGTTTTGATGAATATATACCATCGTAGACCTCCCTGAACGAATAGGATACATCCATCGGGTTCCTATGGGTGCACAGAAGTTGTTTAGTGATTTCGGCGACTGCAGTTGGTCGGCAGTAGGACATCTCGAAGAGGTTTTCCCGGTCTATGTAGGGGAGCTGGTTGAAGTCTCCGATGAGGAGGATTTCGCTTGCTCCCGCCAGCCGGGCGGCAGTGAGGATTGCCCCGAAATGGTTCATGAGAGCTTCGTCCACGATTAATCGCGGACGTCTCTCGGCTTCCTTAAAACCATTTACGAGGATTGAGGCCATGGTACGCGCTCTCTTCTCGGCTTTGCTGCCGTGCGTCTGTACCAATTTTTCCTGTAAATCCTTTGCCGCCTCGGTTGTGGTGGTTGCGACTGCGTCCTTCTCCACATCGAAATTCTTGACCAGCCAGGTCGTTTTTCCGCAGCCCGGGACCCCATTTGTCCATTCTATCTTCGGTATTTGCACGGTGCTATCCGCTGCTGTGGGGTTGAGGACCATCGATACGGTTTGCACCTTCTCGATGATCCTCTCGTCCAGCATGATCTTTGTGCACCGTGCTACCACGACAATGGGGTCGCTCAGAGGTGTTCTGAACCTGAGCGTGGGATTTGGATCTTGCGACTCGTCTTCCTCCCTGGGTACGAATCCACTGGTGGAGCTGTACGCGGCCATGTAGACGCCAGACATCGACCCTGCAATGATCTGGGCAGTCTCGTTGTTGTATATGGCCGCTTCTGCTTCCTCGAGTCTCGCCTCCATGGATGCCACGATACCCAGATGGTAATCTTCCAGGATCTTTTTACAAGTCAGTGTGTTGACTTTTATCGTGGCCTCCAGCATGGCTTTGAACTCAAGGATCGCGTTCTCCATGTGATCCAGTGGTCCCGCGACAGGGATTCTTACGGGCGCCTTCACCTGTCCCATGTCAGCTCGGGTTCTTTTTGGCTGCGGCTCTACCCTCGGTAGCCGGGCTTTCCTCTTGAAACGGTCTATGGCAAGTTGTTGTGGGTTGTACTCTTGGGTGTGTATATGGGTTAATAAAGTGTGTGTTATGGCCAAGGATGGCCCTCTCTCTGGACTGCTGCCTTCAGCTGTTCTTGCGGCTTCCGCTTCGGCTGCAACCTTCAATTGTAGTCTCTCGGCTCCGCTTAGCTCGGCGTTGGGGTCTGAGAAGGTGGATACCCTTTTTGGTTTGTCGCGCACTAAGAAACTGAGGTCTGCACCCCTGTCCTCGTACACGACCACCTCATGGATTTTCGAGGCTTCAACGCATCCCAAAAGGTCTGCTACCTCTCCCTTCTCGTACTGGACCACCATCGCATCGAAGCTAATCCTGCGTGGTGTTGTTTCCTCAACCGACCCTGCCTTGCCGATACGGGACAGCAATGTACATGCCTGCGAAAACGGTGTCCTGGTTCCCCATGCGAACAGTGCTATGACCTTATTCTTGGTCCGCACCAGTTTGCACGTGGTACCCGAAACTACCGTCGCCGGCAGGGCGTCATACACTTTGCGCCTCATTGCTGTTTTTGAAGTACTTCCGTTTATCAGCTTGGCTAGGCCTGGCGAGATCGCAATGCGGCTCCGAGGTCCCACAATACAAAAGCTTATGCCTAGGCTCTCGTGATTATTGTCCATAAAGAGTGCCACCCCCCGAACCCTGATCCCAGGCACCCCTCTCTCCCCACAAGACAACAGCTGGTCCGTTGTCATTTGGCGGGTTAATTGGGGTCCCGGTACTGGGGCCGGATCGCTGGCCATTGTGTGTTGTATGTGTTGGGGTTGCGCTGGTGTTATGGTTTTGTTCCTCTCGGCTACCGTGCGGAAGATCTTCTCCGCGAAGTCCAGAAGGCTCCGCCTGCTGGTCTGCTCTGCCATAATTAAATGCAGATTGGGCAGTTCCAGCGGCAGATCCAGTCTTGACTGAAGATCGTGTCTGGCCGCCGAGAATCTTGGGCACTCCAGTATTATATGCCACACAGTTTCCCTCACCTGAGGATCGCACTCACATGATGGTTCTTCTTTCAGCCTAAATCTATGGAGATATTCACCTATTCCCCCGTGTCCCGTCAAGATCTGCACCTGGGTGGGAGTCCACTTCAGCTTCCTCGCCAGCCGATATGCATCGACTATGTTTGGGAGGAAGATTTTGGTGATACTGCCCGTGCTGGAGGAGTCGTACCGGTCCTGCCAACGCTGGACTGACTCCTCTCTGATCTTTCTCTTGACGTATGACACTGGGACCAATTCATAGTCGTGGGATGCGTCACTGAGCGCTGCCGATTTCGCAAGCTCGTCTGCTCGCTCATTGCCGGCAGTTCCGACGTGTGCCCTTAACCAGAATAGCCGAATATCGCCACCCGCCCCACGTATGTCTTCCATGCATTCCCATATGGCCTTTTGTAATGGGTGAGTCAGCATAGGGTTACTTAGCAGATCCAGGGCCGATCTGGAATCACTCCAAATTGAGGCCCCGGTTTTCCCGCTCTCCCTAATTTGCAGAATCGCCCTAAAAAGCGCATAAAGTTCCGCCTGGAAGACCGTACATGAGGGGTGTAGGCTGAATTTGGAGAAACTTACCTCACGTTCTCCCTTCCAACAACTGACAGCAGCTCCCACTTTCCCTTCAATCTTGCTGCCATCAGTGTATATTCTAGAGCCGGTGGTCTGGCTTGGAGTTGGTGTTTCATGGTTATGTTCCTCCTGAAGTTTGAACTCGATGTTGATGAGTTCGGATGGGTGCGGTCGCTCGGCGAAACTCACGCTTCGTTCTAGCCTAGTCCCCGGTGGAATATAGTCCTGGGATAAGCCTCGCTTTGCACAGTACAATGCTGCGGCTTCTTGTATCCTCAGGTCTAGGGGGAGTAAGCCCGACAACGCAAGTGCCGAGGTTAGGGATACTGTGCGGTACGCCCTACACACTTTTTGCGCAAAGCCCCTCTGGATAGTGTTAAATTGTGTAGTGTTGTAAACTAACCCTGCCTTATCCGCCCATACGCTTGCTGCATACGTCATTATGGGCTCTATTACCGCAACGTAGATGGTTCTGATGATCTCGCCGTTGAGACCCCAAGTGACCCTTGCTGCACATGCGAGCTGCTTGTAAATCTCGGCAGCCTTTTTACACGTGGTCGACACGTGCTGCTTGAAGGTCAACTTGTTGTCTATGATTAGACCCAGGATTTTTATTTCTGACACCAGGTTTATTCTGGTGCCGCTCATGAACAGACTGGGGGGACTGAACTTTAGTTTGTTGGTTAGCACCATTGCACTGGTTTTGTGCGGTGCAAACCTCAACTTGTTTCTGGACCCCCAAGCCGTTACACGCTGCAGGATGTTATTTGCAGTTTCTTCCATGGGTCCAACCCTATGGCCAGAGAATACCAGAACCACGTCGTCCGCAAACGCCTGGCAATGGACTCCTTCCCTTGCGAGTAGTTGCAGCAATGAGTCCAGTATTATGTTCCAAAAGGTAGGTCCACTGATGGAACCTTGGACGCAACCTTTGGAAGTACCTTTCTCACATGCTGATCTCGCGTAGTTGACCTCGATCTTCCGGTCCTGAAGGTAGGAGTTGACCAGCTTGTACAGGTTCCGAGGGATCCTCTTCTCCTGTAGTTGGTGTTTTAAAGCTGGCCACCAGGCGTTATCGAAAGCGCCCTCTATGTCTAGTGAAATGACGAGTACCGACTTCTTGTCCTTTAACTCAGTCCTTATGTAGTTCACCAGATCATACAGGGCGTCCTCGGTGCTTCGTTGCGGCATAAACCCATACTGGCGTTTGTTTAATGCTGGGATGACATGCCATTGTAGGCGACCTATTACCAGTTTCTCCACAATTTTCCCCAGGACAGGCAGAAGGCCTATAGGTCTGTAGGACTTTGGATTGGTATAGTCTTCTTTGCCTGGTTTCCTTAGTATAATGACATGGGCAATTTTCCATGCCCGGGGGAAGTGCGACAGCGCTAGGCACATGTTTGCCAGCGCCAAAAACACACCCCGGTCACAGTTGATCGCCGCCGTGCATATATCAGAGGTAAGACCATCTGGGCCTGGTGCTTTTTTCGGGTTCTGCGCCCTAAGCACCAGTTCCAGTTCCGCAGATGTTATGGGGGGGTCATCCTCTGAGAAGGATCCAGGTTGACTATCTTCCACCTTTTTCCTGAGGTTCTCATGGTACTGGTCGTCAGTCGTCTCCAGGTCGTCTGGGTAGAAAGATTTGGCGAGGAGCTCTGCTGACTGTTGTGGGGACAAGGTGTTACCTTCATGGTCTCTCAGGAGCACGTCCTCCTGCCTTCGTGACGTTTTCCTGATGACCCTGTAGATACCGTCCCACATGCTCTCTCTGTCCTGAGTCGAGCAGAACTCCTTCCAGCTCTCTGTTTGGGCCTTTGCTGTCTCCTCAGCGTACTCGAGCTTAGCTCGGAGGTATTCGTCAATGACGAATTGTTTGCGTGAGGGCGCTGCATTCCTTATTCTCCTTTTCCTCCTTAGGACTTCACTCTTGAGGTCCCCCAGCCGCTTGTTCCACCAGGGAGGAATGGATTTTCCTTCCCATTTGCCTGCTCTTGGGATGGTTGTGGAACAGGCTTCGTGGATTGCGTTGGTGTAGTTGTGAATTGCGACCTCAAGATCCTCTGGGGATTTAGCGCTCTGTATGGACTGTAGGATGTTCTTTTCCTCCAACAGAGTGTTGAAGAGCTGACCGAACTCTGACCATTTCGCTTTTTTTGTGTTGTATTTTCGCGTGGACGTTGAGGGCAAAGTTGTTAGTGCCCTGTCCAAGCGCAGCGAAAAAGTTATTGTATTGTGGTCCGATGTTGTTAGGTTACGGTCAACTCTCCATCCCTCTATCCTGCCCAAGAGCGATCCGCTGCACGCAGTGACGTCTACGAAACTAGTGCACAGCCGATCGCCCCTGAGAACCTCGAACGTCGGAGTGGTCCCTGTGTTTAGAACTTCCATCCCCATCTCGTCCAGGAAGGAGTGGTACGCAGCTCCTCTGCCGTCCTCCGAGCTACTCCCCCACCAGTGGCTCCAGGCATTTACATCCCCTGCCACGATGAGGTGTGCGGTGTTGAGTTTTTCGCAGGCAGATTTAATCCTGCGTAGATAGGGTTCGATGTCGTGATTCCCTTCCAGATAGACTGACACCACTCCAAGCTTCAGTCCCCCCCCGTCCAGTAGGACCGCCGCCTCGGTCTCGGTAACCAACTGAGGGTCATGTATGACATTCAGTCGGTCCCCGAAGATTATGATGGCCGCCTTTACTGGTTTCTCTCGGTTTAGGGTACACTGAATTACGCGCGTGCCGGGATATTGTTTCATGGTGCCTGTTGACCCCACATAGGGTTCCTGAACAAAGGCTACCACTACTCCTAATTCCTTGGCAGCCTGCAATAGCTCAGCAGTTGCAGTCTTGGAGCGCTGTAGGTTTGCTTGGATGAAATGCAAACCTGTTCCTTCTATCCTTCGGGGAGCAGAGCAACTGATGGTAGGGAAGCCCTTAGCAGTAGTTTACTCTAGATCTCGCTATCGCATCCCATTTGTGGCGTTCACGGCACACATCGCTGAATGCGTTGTGCGCCATGTCCGCAGGGGACGCTTTCTCCTGCGCACAGTTCTTGCACCTCGGTGGATCGCCGTTCTTCTTTGCCGGGCACTTCTCCCAGGTGTGCAGACCGCCACAGTGACTGCAGCTCTGCGACTCCTCGCGGCAAGCCGCTTTGGTGTGGCCAAAGCCGAGGCACTTGGCGCACTGCACCAGGGGGGAGTGATCCGACACCGATAGGCGTTGGAGGTCTATGTAGACCTTGCCCGCGTCCACGAGGGCCTTGTGCATCTTTGGCGAGACCTCGAGCACCGGGTGACATTGCAAGGGGTTCCTTGCCCTGCGTCGATACCTAACCCTCATTTTTTTGTCTTCTGTCGTTAGGTCTTGTGTTATGTGGTTATTTTGTGCCAGAATGTATTCTATGATGTCAGTGTCGGTGAGGTATGTCATTACTTCTTTTATGATGACTAATGGATTATTCGCCTTTGCAGTTTCTGTTTTTAAACCATCCTTTAGTTTGAGCCGTGATTTGACGAGTTTTAGTTCCTCCTCTGATCCACAGCTGAGGATCACTCGTTGATTTTTTGCTTTTCGGAGGCGTTCAATTCTTGCTCCGGTTTTTTTTGTGTCCAGAGCCACCCTAATGTGGTCGATGAGGTTGTCCCCTGTATCTTTTGGGTTGTTTGAGGAGACGATTAGGGTGTGATTTGGTCTTTTTAGTACTGGCGGTCTCGCTGCCGCTTTGGCGTATGTTGTTGGTGCCGCGACGGCGGGTGTTTCCCGCGTGCCCAAGTTTGTGAAACCCTCTTTGATAGTTTCGAGGGTCTCCTTTACCTCCGAAAAGGCAAGCTCGGTCTCTAAACTAGGTGCTGCTTGTGCTGGTTGTGAGTGTTGTTGGTTTCTCAACTCCCTGATATCTGAGGACATGATGTTCAATCTCTCGTTGATTGGTAGGAGTTGAGGGGTAATATCAATTGGTTTGGCTGGGGAGGAAGGTATGCAGACCGGTTTCTCGAGCAGTTGCTTCGAGATCTCTTTCACTGCCGCCACCTCTGCTTTTATGTATGCCACTGTTTCGGCCTCCGGGAACATGAGTGGGGGATGCATTTCCGCACCTGATGCAGCCTGAGTGTCTCTATTATGTTCCAGGTCTGTCTTTATAGTATCGACAGACCGTCTCAGTGCGTCCAGCTGGTTGGAGAGCTGTTTATTATTAGATTGTATGGTTTTGAGCTCCTTTTCCATTAGTCCCCATTTGGGATCCGCGGTCAAGGTGCGGCTCTCCATACGTATTTTTTCGCACTCTACCGATATTTTGTTTTCTAGGTGCATCACATTCTTCCCTAAGTTCTTGATGTTTCTGATTGGTTCGTCCATTTCGGTGTTTAACCACCCTCGGACGAACCTAATCTCCTTGAGGGCCTCCACTAGGTCCTCCCTCGCTTCCGTGATGGCCTCTCCTAGACTTTGTCTTAGGTTGGCCAATTCCCTAGCATGAGCCCTCTCGACAAGCACCAATTCCTTGGCGTGCCGGGCGCGCTCATTCTCGAGGTTATATTTATGGCGGTTGCGAGAGTCTGAGAGCGAAAGAGTCGTCTCATATAACCCTTGGAGACTCTCATATGCCGTGACCTTACATTCTCTCTTCATGTTTCCGGCGGCTTCCAATGCGGCCTTCCCCTTCTGCAGTAATTCGTTTGCTACTGCAGTCGCCGCATCCATGACTGCCCCAGTGCGTCTTCCCGGCGAGCTGTATAGGAGGCTTTCCCTCTCCTTGCGCAGTCTGGGCATCTGGTTTGCAGAGGAGGCAACCGAGCTCTCCTCGTCCGAGATTATGGGACGTGGCGGTGAAATGCCGCACAGCTCCCACTGGATTTCCCTCGAGGGGGGTACCTCCTCTACTGGAATGGAGATCCCAGAGGCAACCGTGGATGTTTCGGATTCTAGGAAGTCCTTCGGTGGTGATATTCTGCGCCTTTGGGGTGACACACCGGTTTCTGGGTTTGTTGGCTTTCCTGATTCCGATGTTGTTTTTCTTGTAAGTTTCTGGTCCTTGGTGGGTGAGCGCAACGGTTTTTCGGAAGTTGTTGATTTGACCGTTGCGGTTTTCTTTAACAACGTCCTCACCCTCAGCGATGCCTTTGCTATTGGCTGTTTTGAAGGACCAGCCACTTCCGTTGTTTCTTTAAGTGTCACTGACACTGGTTTGGTTGACATTGTTGTATTAAAACTACTTAAAAGTACTTACAATTAAACACTAAATACACTAACCTAGGTCTAGTTGGACCGACCGTGGAGTGAGATTTTCTGGCTCTCAAGTGCTGTTACCGGATACCCGAAAATGGTTTCCGGCAGGCTTTCCAACTTGAGGGTGGTAGCTAGCCAGGCGGGGTTTCTCAAGTCCCTCCCACCAAGCAGTTGTCACTCCAAGGATGGTTCTGACTATAGAAATTATGGGGTTTAGGTTAGTTTAAAAGAGGTATTAGACCTCTTGGAGTATTTGTAGGTAACTGTTACAAATGTAATTGAACAGAAACCTACGTTTAGACCCTTCGTAGAGGGTAGTTAATATTGTTTAGACCCTTCGTGGAGGGTAGTTAATATTGTTTAGTAAGTAATGTGTCTTAGACCTATGTTAGTGATGTTAGGCAATTTTTTTTTTTTTTTTTTTTTTTTTTTTTTTTTTTTTTTTTTTTTCCTCACTTAGTGACGCTCGATGATGTTAGGCGTCTTGAGTACCCGCAGATGTCCGGCGGTTGAAGGTTTGCTGCTGTTGAAGTGAAGTTCCGGATTGGTATTGATGGTGTTTACCGTCTCCAAGGGACAGGGGAGACTGTGTGGTGCCAAGTGTTAAGGGGAAAGCCTTTTCTTATCCCACACGAGACGTGGGGGGAAAAGGAGGGAAAGGGGGGGAGTGGTACAGTGAGGTTCCAGCTGCTGCTGGAACCCAGAGCCAGTCAAATCACCCCAAGGGGTTCTCTGAAGGCTCCACTGGAGGGGGGGGTGTAAGGAAAGAGAGTGGGGGCGCAGTGAGGTCCCAGCTGATGCTAGGACCCAGAGCCAGTCAAATTACCCCAAGGGGTTCTTTGAAGGCTCCACTGAGGGGGGGGTTGAAGGAAGAGAGGGGGGTACAGTGAGGTCCCAGCTGATGCCGGAACCCAGAGCCAGTCAAATGACCCCAAGGGGTTCTTTGAAGGCTCCACTGGGGGGGGGTGGGGGGGAGGGTTCAGTGAGGTCCCAGCTGATGCTGGAACCCAGAGCCAGTCAAATCACCCCGAGGGGTTCTTTGAAGGCTCCACTGGTGAGGGGGGAGGAACAGTGAAGCTGAAGGCTCCACTGATTAAAAAGTGGGAGAGTGACACTGGGGATGAACGCCAAACCCGTGGCCTCCCGAAACCTAGTACCCTTCCCACGGGGGGTGTGTGCGTAGTAACACAAAACCCTGTATGCCCGTAAAGAGGGGGTCCGGGGGTAGGATAGGTTGGGTCAGACGCTCAACTCCAGGGAGAGGGGTGACGAGATAAGGGGTGAGAAAAGGGGGAGGGAGGGTTGTAGGATTTAAGAGAGAAGGAAGGGGTGGTAGTAGGGAAGTTGGAAAGGATGGGTATGTGTGAATGTAAGAGTGTGTGTAGATGTTACCGTGGCTTGCCGCTATGACGCAGTCCGACGGATGACCCCGATAACGCGTTGTTTACTTGGCCTCAATTACTTGCCCTCGATATCCGCTCGGTCGCTCGTGTGTTTTTGCACGTACGCGACCTCGTTTCAGTTTTACGAGGTTAAGTATTGTGGCACCGCGTGGTGATGTTAATGGTGTCACGTTGTTTTTTGACAGATCCTGATGTCCGATCGCCTCGATTTTGGTGTCGTTAGAAAGGTGTTGACGATACCTTCACGAGGGTGTTTTCGGCTTTTTGGTTGGTGTTGCCGCTCGGGAGTTATTGGAGGAAAACTTTGATCTGCTCCTGCTCCGAGGTCCTGGAAGTCACTGACTTGCCCACACGTTTTGGGATGCTCCACACTACCACTTAAACACTGGTACCACTGGTTTGTCCGAAACTGCACTTTTTCTATTTTTTAGCAATTTTTAACGCGGAGCGATATGTTGTTCGTGTCGCGTCTCGCTTGGTACTGGGTTAGGTTAGGTTAGGTTAGGTTAGGTTAGGTTAGGTTAGGTTAGGTTAGGTTAGGTTAGGTTAGGTTAGGTTAGGTTAGGTTAGGTTAGGTTAGGTTAGGTTAGGTTAGGTTAGGTTAGGTTAGGTTAGGTTAGGTTAGGTTAGGTTAGGTTAGGTTAGGTTAGGTTAGGTTAGGTTAGGTTAGGTTAGGTTAGGTTAGGTTAGGTTAGGTTAGGTTAGGTTAGGTTAGGTTAGGTTAGGTTAGGTTAGGTTAGGTTAGGTTAGGTTAGGTTAGGTTAGGTTTTTTTTTTTTTTTTTTTTTTAAATAAAATACAACTTCTGCAGACTCGTGGTCCGCACCTTTTTTTAGTGGCGTTTTTATTAATAAGGAGTTAAGAATTGCTATAAAAATAGCTGCATGCAACTGGGCAGCTCAGTACTACTTACTAAGTGAGGGTTTTTATAATATAGTAATAAATAAAACTAAAAATAAACTAACTTTTTTTTTTTTTTTTTTTTATGTTTTTTTTTTTTTTTTTTTTTTTTTTTTTTTTTTTTTATTATAGTTATATATGTTAGGTGTTTATTCGTAATGTGTTTTTTTTTTTTTTTTTTTTTGTTTTATGTATATAGTTTTTTTTTTTTTTTTGTTTTTTTTTTTTTTAATTTAATGATTAAAATTACTTAATGCTACTTACAGTTAATTATTAAGTAGTTACAAAATATAATACTTATATTACTACAGTGTCGTTGGTTGTTTTACAAGACAGTTTTTTATTTCATTCGGCGCTCACCGCTGAGGTAAGAGGTGTTATTTTATTAATGGCGTTGATATCGCCATGTTTAAGGGCCATTTTGAGGTTATAGTCCACAATTTCCTTCGCCGTTGCGCTCACCGCTCCACGGATGAACCTTCCTATCGCATCGTCGGGTACATCTGTATAGTAGACACAGGTCTCGGTGTGTCTTGAAACTGCCACGATAGCGTGGGAAACACTATCGTGGATCTGAAGTTTCCTCCCCTTGGTTTGGAGGATCACCACCGATTTGAAGGTCAACCCCTGCGACTCGTGGATTGTCAGGACGCGCGACCCTTCCCCTGTTCCAAAACCCTTGTTGGTCAGGGCTTTTTTCTCTGCCTGGGTATGCACCAGGTAGAGAGTATCAGGAGTGTGTGGGGGTATTCGCCTTCCTGAGTAACCCTCAAGTCTCAGGGATCTCACTTTCGGTTTTGATGAATATATACCATCGTAGACCTCCCTGAACGAATAGGATACATCCATCGGGTTCCTATGGGTGCACAGAAGTTGTTTAGTGATTTCGGCGACTGCAGTTGGTCGGCAGTAGGACATCTCGAAGAGGTTTTCCCGGTCTATGTAGGGGAGCTGGTTGAAGTCTCCGATGAGGAGGATTTCGCTTGCTCCCGCCAGCCGGGCGGCAGTGAGGATTGCCCCGAAATGGTTCATGAGAGCTTCGTCCACGATTAATCGCGGACGTCTCTCGGCTTCCTTAAAACCATTTACGAGGATTGAGGCCATGGTACGCGCTCTCTTCTCGGCTTTGCTGCCGTGCGTCTGTACCAATTTTTCCTGTAAATCCTTTGCCGCCTCGGTTGTGGTGGTTGCGACTGCGTCCTTCTCCACATCGAAATTCTTGACCAGCCAGGTCGTTTTTCCGCAGCCCGGGACCCCATTTGTCCATTCTATCTTCGGTATTTGCACGGTGCTATCCGCTGCTGTGGGGTTGAGGACCATCGATACGGTTTGCACCTTCTCGATGATCCTCTCGTCCAGCATGATCTTTGTGCACCGTGCTACCACGACAATGGGGTCGCTCAGAGGTGTTCTGAACCTGAGCGTGGGATTTGGATCTTGCGACTCGTCTTCCTCCCTGGGTACGAATCCACTGGTGGAGCTGTACGCGGCCATGTAGACGCCAGACATCGACCCTGCAATGATCTGGGCAGTCTCGTTGTTGTATATGGCCGCTTCTGCTTCCTCGAGTCTCGCCTCCATGGATGCCACGATACCCAGATGGTAATCTTCCAGGATCTTTTTACAAGTCAGTGTGTTGACTTTTATCGTGGCCTCCAGCATGGCTTTGAACTCAAGGATCGCGTTCTCCATGTGATCCAGTGGTCCCGCGACAGGGATTCTTACGGGCGCCTTCACCTGTCCCATGTCAGCTCGGGTTCTTTTTGGCTGCGGCTCTACCCTCGGTAGCCGGGCTTTCCTCTTGAAACGGTCTATGGCAAGTTGTTGTGGGTTGTACTCTTGGGTGTGTATATGGGTTAATAAAGTGTGTGTTATGGCCAAGGATGGCCCTCTCTCTGGACTGCCGCCTTCAGCTGTTCTTGCGGCTTCCGCTTCGGCTGCAACCTTCAATTGTAGTCTCTCGGCTCCGCTTAGCTCGGCGTTGGGGTCTGAGAAGGTGGATACCCTTTTTGGTTTGTCGCGCACTAAGAAACTGAGGTCTGCACCCCTGTCCTCGTACACGACCACCTCATGGATTTTCGAGGCTTCAACGCATCCCAAAAGGTCTGCTACCTCTCCCTTCTCGTACTGGACCACCATCGCATCGAAGCTAATCCTGCGTGGTGTTGTTTCCTCAACCGACCCTGCCTTGCCGATACGGGACAGCAATGTACATGCCTGCGAAAACGGTGTCCTGGTTCCCCATGCGAACAGTGCTATGACCTTATTCTTGGTCCGCACCAGTTTGCACGTGGTACCCGAAACTACCGTCGCCGGCAGGGCGTCATACACTTTGCGCCTCATTGCTGTTTTTGAAGTACTTCCGTTTATCAGCTTGGCTAGGCCTGGCGAGATCGCAATGCGGCTCCGAGGTCCCACAATACAAAAGCTTATGCCTAGGCTCTCGTGATTATTGTCCATAAAGAGTGCCACCCCCCGAACCCTGATCCCAGGCACCCCTCTCTCCCCACAAGACAACAGCTGGTCCGTTGTCATTTGGCGGGTTAATTGGGGTCCCGGTACTGGGGCCGGATCGCTGGCCATTGTGTGTTGTATGTGTTGGGGTTGCGCTGGTGTTATGGTTTTGTTCCTCTCGGCTACCGTGCGGAAGATCTTCTCCGCGAAGTCCAGAAGGCTCCGCCTGCTGGTCTGCTCTGCCATAATTAAATGCAGATTGGGCAGTTCCAGCGGCAGATCCAGTCTTGACTGAAGATCGTGTCTGGCCGCCGAGAATCTTGGGCACTCCAGTATTATATGCCACACAGTTTCCCTCACCTGAGGATCGCACTCACATGATGGTTCTTCTTTCAGCCTAAATCTATGGAGATATTCACCTATTCCCCCGTGTCCCGTCAAGATCTGCACCTGGGTGGGAGTCCACTTCAGCTTCCTCGCCAGCCGATATGCATCGACTATGTTTGGGAGGAAGATTTTGGTGATACTGCCCGTGCTGGAGGAGTCGTACCGGTCCTGCCAACGCTGGACTGACTCCTCTCTGATCTTTCTCTTGACGTATGACACTGGGACCAATTCATAGTCGTGGGATGCGTCACTGAGCGCTGCCGATTTCGCAAGCTCGTCTGCTCGCTCATTGCCGGCAGTTCCGACGTGTGCCCTTAACCAGAATAGCCGAATATCGCCACCCGCCCCACGTATGTCTTCCATGCATTCCCATATGGCCTTTTGTAATGGGTGAGTCAGCATAGGGTTACTTAGCAGATCCAGGGCCGATCTGGAATCACTCCAAATTGAGGCCCCGGTTTTCCCGCTCTCCCTAATTTGCAGAATCGCCCTAAAAAGCGCATAAAGTTCCGCCTGGAAGACCGTACATGAGGGGTGTAGGCTGAATTTGGAGAAACTTACCTCACGTTCTCCCTTCCAACAACTGACAGCAGCTCCCACTTTCCCTTCAATCTTGCTGCCATCAGTGTATATTCTAGAGCCGGTGGTCTGGCTTGGAGTTGGTGTTTCATGGTTATGTTCCTCCTGAAGTTTGAACTCGATGTTGATGAGTTCGGATGGGTGCGGTCGCTCGGCGAAACTCACGCTTCGTTCTAGCCTAGTCCCCGGTGGAATATAGTCCTGGGATAAGCCTCGCTTTGCACAGTACAATGCTGCGGCTTCTTGTATCCTCAGGTCTAGGGGGAGTAAGCCCGACAACGCAAGTGCCGAGGTTAGGGATACTGTGCGGTACGCCCTACACACTTTTTGCGCAAAGCCCCTCTGGATAGTGTTAAATTGTGTAGTGTTGTAAACTAACCCTGCCTTATCCGCCCATACGCTTGCTGCATACGTCATTATGGGCTCTATTACCGCAACGTAGATGGTTCTGATGATCTCGCCGTTGAGACCCCAAGTGACCCTTGCTGCACATGCGAGCTGCTTGTAAATCTCGGCAGCCTTTTTACACGTGGTCGACACGTGCTGCTTGAAGGTCAACTTGTTGTCTATGATTAGACCCAGGATTTTTATTTCTGACACCAGGTTTATTCTGGTGCCGCTCATGAACAGACTGGGGGGACTGAACTTTAGTTTGTTGGTTAGCACCATTGCACTGGTTTTGTGCGGTGCAAACCTCAACTTGTTTCTGGACCCCCAAGCCGTTACACGCTGCAGGATGTTATTTGCAGTTTCTTCCATGGGTCCAACCCTATGGCCAGAGAATACCAGAACCACGTCGTCCGCAAACGCCTGGCAATGGACTCCTTCCCTTGCGAGTAGTTGCAGCAATGAGTCCAGTATTATGTTCCAAAAGGTAGGTCCACTGATGGAACCTTGGACGCAACCTTTGGAAGTACCTTTCTCACATGCTGATCTCGCGTAGTTGACCTCGATCTTCCGGTCCTGAAGGTAGGAGTTGACCAGCTTGTACAGGTTCCGAGGGATCCTCTTCTCCTGTAGTTGGTGTTTTAAAGCTGGCCACCAGGCGTTATCGAAAGCGCCCTCTATGTCTAGTGAAATGACGAGTACCGACTTCTTGTCCTTTAACTCAGTCCTTATGTAGTTCACCAGATCATACAGGGCGTCCTCGGTGCTTCGTTGCGGCATAAACCCATACTGGCGTTTGTTTAATGCTGGGATGACATGCCATTGTAGGCGACCTATTACCAGTTTCTCCACAATTTTCCCCAGGACAGGCAGAAGGCCTATAGGTCTGTAGGACTTTGGATTGGTATAGTCTTCTTTGCCTGGTTTCCTTAGTATAATGACATGGGCAATTTTCCATGCCCGGGGGAAGTGCGACAGCGCTAGGCACATGTTTGCCAGCGCCAAAAACACACCCCGGTCACAGTTGATCGCCGCCGTGCATATATCAGAGGTAAGACCATCTGGGCCTGGTGCTTTTTTCGGGTTCTGCGCCCTAAGCACCAGTTCCAGTTCCGCAGATGTTATGGGGGGGTCATCCTCTGAGAAGGATCCAGGTTGACTATCTTCCACCTTTTTCCTGAGGTTCTCATGGTACTGGTCGTCAGTCGTCTCCAGGTCGTCTGGGTAGAAAGATTTGGCGAGGAGCTCTGCTGACTGTTGTGGGGACAAGGTGTTACCTTCATGGTCTCTCAGGAGCACGTCCTCCTGCCTTCGTGACGTTTTCCTGATGACCCTGTAGATACCGTCCCACATGCTCTCTCTGTCCTGAGTCGAGCAGAACTCCTTCCAGCTCTCTGTTTGGGCCTTTGCTGTCTCCTCAGCGTACTCGAGCTTAGCTCGGAGGTATTCGTCAATGACGAATTGTTTGCGTGAGGGCGCTGCATTCCTTATTCTCCTTTTCCTCCTTAGGACTTCACTCTTGAGGTCCCCCAGCCGCTTGTTCCACCAGGGAGGAATGGATTTTCCTTCCCATTTGCCTGCTCTTGGGATGGTTGTGGAACAGGCTTCGTGGATTGCGTTGGTGTAGTTGTGAATTGCGACCTCAAGATCCTCTGGGGATTTAGCGCTCTGTATGGACTGTAGGATGTTCTTTTCCTCCAACAGAGTGTTGAAGAGCTGACCGAACTCTGACCATTTCGCTTTTTTTGTGTTGTATTTTCGCGTGGACGTTGAGGGCAAAGTTGTTAGTGCCCTGTCCAAGCGCAGCGAAAAAGTTATTGTATTGTGGTCCGATGTTGTTAGGTTACGGTCAACTCTCCATCCCTCTATCCTGCCCAAGAGCGATCCGCTGCACGCAGTGACGTCTACGAAACTAGTGCACAGCCGATCGCCCCTGAGAACCTCGAACGTCGGAGTGGTCCCTGTGTTTAGAACTTCCATCCCCATCTCGTCCAGGAAGGAGTGGTACGCAGCTCCTCTGCCGTCCTCCGAGCTACTCCCCCACCAGTGGCTCCAGGCATTTACATCCCCTGCCACGATGAGGTGTGCGGTGTTGAGTTTTTCGCAGGCAGATTTAATCCTGCGTAGATAGGGTTCGATGTCGTGATTCCCTTCCAGATAGACTGACACCACTCCAAGCTTCAGTCCCCCCCCGTCCAGTAGGACCGCCGCCTCGGTCTCGGTAACCAACTGAGGGTCATGTATGACATTCAGTCGGTCCCCGAAGATTATGATGGCCGCCTTTACTGGTTTCTCTCGGTTTAGGGTACACTGAATTACGCGCGTGCCGGGATATTGTTTCATGGTGCCTGTTGACCCCACATAGGGTTCCTGAACAAAGGCTACCACTACTCCTAATTCCTTGGCAGCCTGCAATAGCTCAGCAGTTGCAGTCTTGGAGCGCTGTAGGTTTGCTTGGATGAAATGCAAACCTGTTCCTTCTATCCTTCGGGGAGCAGAGCAACTGATGGTAGGGAAGCCCTTAGCAGTAGTTTACTCTAGATCTCGCTATCGCATCCCATTTGTGGCGTTCACGGCACACATCGCTGAATGCGTTGTGCGCCATGTCCGCAGGGGACGCTTTCTCCTGCGCACAGTTCTTGCACCTCGGTGGATCGCCGTTCTTCTTTGCCGGGCACTTCTCCCAGGTGTGCAGACCGCCACAGTGACTGCAGCTCTGCGACTCCTCGCGGCAAGCCGCTTTGGTGTGGCCAAAGCCGAGGCACTTGGCGCACTGCACCAGGGGGGAGTGATCCGACACCGATAGGCGTTGGAGGTCTATGTAGACCTTGCCCGCGTCCACGAGGGCCTTGTGCATCTTTGGCGAGACCTCGAGCACCGGGTGACATTGCAAGGGGTTCCTTGCCCTGCGTCGATACCTAACCCTCATTTTTTTGTCTTCTGTCGTTAGGTCTTGTGTTATGTGGTTATTTTGTGCCAGAATGTATTCTATGATGTCAGTGTCGGTGAGGTATGTCATTACTTCTTTTATGATGACTAATGGATTATTCGCCTTTGCAGTTTCTGTTTTTAAACCATCCTTTAGTTTGAGCCGTGATTTGACGAGTTTTAGTTCCTCCTCTGATCCACAGCTGAGGATCACTCGTTGATTTTTTGCTTTTCGGAGGCGTTCAATTCTTGCTCCGGTTTTTTTTGTGTCCAGAGCCACCCTAATGTGGTCGATGAGGTTGTCCCCTGTATCTTTTGGGTTGTTTGAGGAGACGATTAGGGTGTGATTTGGTCTTTTTAGTACTGGCGGTCTCGCTGCCGCTTTGGCGTATGTTGTTGGTGCCGCGACGGCGGGTGTTTCCCGCGTGCCCAAGTTTGTGAAACCCTCTTTGATAGTTTCGAGGGTCTCCTTTACCTCCGAAAAGGCAAGCTCGGTCTCTAAACTAGGTGCTGCTTGTGCTGGTTGTGAGTGTTGTTGGTTTCTCAACTCCCTGATATCTGAGGACATGATGTTCAATCTCTCGTTGATTGGTAGGAGTTGAGGGGTAATATCAATTGGTTTGGCTGGGGAGGAAGGTATGCAGACCGGTTTCTCGAGCAGTTGCTTCGAGATCTCTTTCACTGCCGCCACCTCTGCTTTTATGTATGCCACTGTTTCGGCCTCCGGGAACATGAGTGGGGGATGCATTTCCGCACCTGATGCAGCCTGAGTGTCTCTATTATGTTCCAGGTCTGTCTTTATAGTATCGACAGACCGTCTCAGTGCGTCCAGCTGGTTGGAGAGCTGTTTATTATTAGATTGTATGGTTTTGAGCTCCTTTTCCATTAGTCCCCATTTGGGATCCGCGGTCAAGGTGCGGCTCTCCATACGTATTTTTTCGCACTCTACCGATATTTTGTTTTCTAGGTGCATCACATTCTTCCCTAAGTTCTTGATGTTTCTGATTGGTTCGTCCATTTCGGTGTTTAACCACCCTCGGACGAACCTAATCTCCTTGAGGGCCTCCACTAGGTCCTCCCTCGCTTCCGTGATGGCCTCTCCTAGACTTTGTCTTAGGTTGGCCAATTCCCTAGCATGAGCCCTCTCGACAAGCACCAATTCCTTGGCGTGCCGGGCGCGCTCATTCTCGAGGTTATATTTATGGCGGTTGCGAGAGTCTGAGAGCGAAAGAGTCGTCTCATATAACCCTTGGAGACTCTCATATGCCGTGACCTTACATTCTCTCTTCATGTTTCCGGCGGCTTCCAATGCGGCCTTCCCCTTCTGCAGTAATTCGTTTGCTACTGCAGTCGCCGCATCCATGACTGCCCCAGTGCGTCTTCCCGGCGAGCTGTATAGGAGGCTTTCCCTCTCCTTGCGCAGTCTGGGCATCTGGTTTGCAGAGGAGGCAACCGAGCTCTCCTCGTCCGAGATTATGGGACGTGGCGGTGAAATGCCGCACAGCTCCCACTGGATTTCCCTCGAGGGGGGTACCTCCTCTACTGGAATGGAGATCCCAGAGGCAACCGTGGATGTTTCGGATTCTAGGAAGTCCTTCGGTGGTGATATTCTGCGCCTTTGGGGTGACACACCGGTTTCTGGGTTTGTTGGCTTTCCTGATTCCGATGTTGTTTTTCTTGTAAGTTTCTGGTCCTTGGTGGGTGAGCGCAACGGTTTTTCGGAAGTTGTTGATTTGACCGTTGCGGTTTTCTTTAACAACGTCCTCACCCTCAGCGATGCCTTTGCTATTGGCTGTTTTGAAGGACCAGCCACTTCCGTTGTTTCTTTAAGTGTCACTGACACTGGTTTGGTTGACATTGTTGTATTAAAACTACTTAAAAGTACTTACAATTAAACACTAAATACACTAACCTAGGTCTAGTTGGACCGACCGTGGAGTGAGATTTTCTGGCTCTCAAGTGCTGTTACCGGATACCCGAAAATGGTTTCCGGCAGGCTTTCCAACTTGAGGGTGGTAGCTAGCCAGGCGGGGTTTCTCAAGTCCCTCCCACCAAGCAGTTGTCACTCCAAGGATGGTTCTGACTATAGAAATTATGGGGTTTAGGTTAGTTTAAAAGAGGTATTAGACCTCTTGGAGTATTTGTAGGTAACTGTTACAAATGTAATTGAACAGAAACCTACGTTTAGACCCTTCGTAGAGGGTAGTTAATATTGTTTAGACCCTTCGTGGAGGGTAGTTAATATTGTTTAGTAAGTAATGTGTCTTAGACCTATGTTAGTGATGTTAGGCAATTTTTTTTTTTTTTTTTTTTTTTTTTTTTTTTTTTTTTTTTTTTTTTTTTTCCTCACTTAGTGACGCTCGATGATGTTAGGCGTCTTGAGTACCCGCAGATGTCCGGCGGTTGAAGGTTTGCTGCTGTTGAAGTGAAGTTCCGGATTGGTATTGATGGTGTTTACCGTCTCCAAGGGACAGGGGAGACTGTGTGGTGCCAAGTGTTAAGGGGAAAGCCTTTTCTTATCCCACACGAGACGTGGGGGGAAAAGGAGGGAAAGGGGGGGAGTGGTACAGTGAGGTTCCAGCTGCTGCTGGAACCCAGAGCCAGTCAAATCACCCCAAGGGGTTCTCTGAAGGCTCCACTGGAGGGGGGGGTGTAAGGAAAGAGAGGGGGGGCGCAGTGAGGTCCCAGCTGATGCTAGGACCCAGAGCCAGTCAAATTACCCCAAGGGGTTCTTTGAAGGCTCCACTGAGGGGGGGGTTGAAGGAAGAGAGGGGGGTACAGTGAGGTCCCAGCTGATGCCGGAACCCAGAGCCAGTCAAATGACCCCAAGGGGTTCTTTGAAGGCTCCACTGGGGGGGGGTGGGGGGGAGGGTTCAGTGAGGTCCCAGCTGATGCTGGAACCCAGAGCCAGTCAAATCACCCCGAGGGGTTCTTTGAAGGCTCCACTGGTGAGGGGGGAGGAACAGTGAAGCTGAAGGCTCCACTGATTAAAAAGTGGGAGAGTGACACTGGGGATGAACGCCAAACCCGTGGCCTCCCGAAACCTAGTACCCTTCCCACGGGGGGTGTGTGCGTAGTAACACAAAACCCTGTATGCCCGTAAAGAGGGGGTCCGGGGGTAGGATAGGTTGGGTCAGACGCTCAACTCCAGGGAGAGGGGTGACGAGATAAGGGGTGAGAAAAGGGGGAGGGAGGGTTGTAGGATTTAAGAGAGAAGGAAGGGGTGGTAGTAGGGAAGTTGGAAAGGATGGGTAT
Source organism: Saturnia pavonia (assembly GCA_947532125.1). Taxonomy (NCBI): domain Eukaryota; kingdom Metazoa; phylum Arthropoda; class Insecta; order Lepidoptera; family Saturniidae; genus Saturnia; species Saturnia pavonia. The sequence continues at coordinate 17,747,165 of OX383904.1, forward strand.
GTGTGAATGTAAGAGTGTGTGTAGATGTTACCGTGGCTTGCCGCTATGACGCAGTCCGACGGATGACCCCGATAACGCGTTGTTTACTTGGCCTCAATTACTTGCCCTCGATATCCGCTCGGTCGCTCGTGTGTTTTTGCACGTACGCGACCTCGTTTCAGTTTTACGAGGTTAAGTATTGTGGCACCGCGTGGTGATGTTAATGGTGTCACGTTGTTTTTTGACAGATCCTGATGTCCGATCGCCTCGATTTTGGTGTCGTTAGAAAGGTGTTGACGATACCTTCACGAGGGTGTTTTCGGCTTTTTGGTTGGTGTTGCCGCTCGGGAGTTATTGGAGGAAAACTTTGATCTGCTCCTGCTCCGAGGTCCTGGAAGTCACTGACTTGCCCACACGTTTTGGGATGCTCCACACTACCACTTAAACACTGGTACCACTGGTTTGTCCGAAACTGCACTTTTTCTATTTTTTAGCAATTTTTAACGCGGAGCGATATGTTGTTCGTGTCGCGTCTCGCTTGGTACTCGGTTAGGTTAGGTTAGGTTAGGTTAGGTTAGGTTAGGTTAGGTTAGGTTAGGTTAGGTTAGGTTAGGTTAGGTTAGGTTAGGTTAGGTTAGGTTAGGTTAGGTTAGGTTAGGTTAGGTTAGGTTAGGTTAGGTTAGGTTAGGTTAGGTTAGGTTAGGTTAGGTTAGGTTAGGTTAGGTTAGGTTAGGTTAGGTTAGGTTAGGTTAGGTTAGGTTAGGTTAGGTTAGGTTAGGTTAGGTTAGGTTAGGTTAGGTTAGGTTAGGTTAGGTTAGGTTAGGTTAGGTTAGGTTAGGTTAGGTTAGGTTAGGTTAGGTTAGGTTAGGTTAGGTTAGGTTAGGTTAGGTTAGGTTAGGTTAGGTTAGGTTAGGTTAGGTTAGGTTGGGCGGCGGTGTGACGCACGTGTCACTGCCTGTAGCCGAGGCGAGGAAGCTTGCGGAGGCAGGGCGTCTCCTGATCGGCTGGAGTGTGGCCCGAATACGGCCACTGGACGAGAAGCCCATGCGCTGCTTTAAGTGCATGGGCTTGGGCCACACTCAAGCTATGTGCGAGTCGGCAGCCGATAGGAGCGCCCTTTGCTACAGGTGCGGAAGCTTAGGCCATGTGGCGTCGAGTTGTGTAGCCATCAAGCTACATTGCGCCGTATGTGCCGACGCAGGAATACCTGCGGAGCACTATATGGGGGGGGCGAGCTGTAAGCCCCCCTCCATTAAGAGGAGGCCCTTCGGAGCTCGGATGGAGAGACCTAGGTCAGAGGCAGTTGGTATGACCCAGTGATGCAGCGCACCCATACCAACTGCCTCCAGGCGAACCTCAACCACTCCGCCACTGCACAAGATTTATTTGTGCAGTCAGTGGCGGAGTGGAACATCGGCGTCGCGGTCGCTGCGGAGCCCTATTATGTCCCTGCCCAACCATATTGGGCGGGAGACTTGAGTGGCTCCGTAGCGATCCACAGTGCGGGCTCGCCCCTCTCCATCAAAGAGAGGGGAGCAGGGTTCGTGGCGGCCGTCTGGGGGGGGTATGCCATCATTGGGGTATACTTCTCCCCAAACCGGGCCCTGGCGGAGTTCGAGACCTTTCTTGACTCCCTGGGGCTGGCGGTTAGACGGCTGTCACCGCTCCCCATTGTCCTGCTTGGCGATCTCAATGCCAAGTCACGGACATGGGGGGCGGTGGTCACGGACCTGCGAGGGGCCATGGTTGAGGAGTGGACAGTCGAGGTTGGACTGTCCCTCCTCAACAGAGGTTCTGTCTGGACGTGCGTGCGACACAACGGAGGGTCCGTGGTGGATGTCTCTTTCGCCACGCCGTCGGTCGCACGCCGTGTGCAAAATTGGAGAGTTCTGGAGGAAGTGGAGACCTTTTCGGATCACCGATATATTCGGTTTGAGGTCTCCACTTCCCCAGAGGAGCTGGCGCTCCGCCGCCATCGGGGGACAGCGTTTCCCCGATGGGTCAAGAGCCGCCTCGACCGAGAGCTGGCGGAAGAGGCGGCCATAGTGCAGAGCTGGCGGGCGCCAGCTCCGGTAGATGAAGATATCGACGCGTCTGCAGCCCGTTTCCGTGGGGCCCTCACGGCGGTCTGCGACGCGTCGATGCCGCGGAGCAACAACCGCCCGCATAATAAGCGGGCGGTGCATTGGTGGACCCCGGAGATTGCTGGTCTCCGGGCGGCCTGCTCCGCGGCGCGGCGGCAGTTACAGCGCTGCCGCCGGCGAAGAACTCGCCAGCCTGGTGAGGAGGCCCGGCTGCATGGTACATACAGGGACTGCAAAAAGTCCCTGCAAGCTGCCATCAGCCGGGCGAAAGAGGAAGGATGGGAGGAGCTCCTTGGAACCCTGGACAGGGATCCGTGGGGGCGCCCGTACCGGATGGTCCGGAAGAAGTTCCGGGGGCAGGCGCCCCCTCTAACGGAATCCCTCGATCCAGAGTTCCTGGGGAGGGTCGTGGCAACACTATTACTCGACCCTCCTGAGCTCCTCCCTCCTCCCATGTCAAATGGGGGTCTTGTTGTGGAGGAGCTGGTCCTGCCCCATCTCATAACAGATACGGAGATGGGGTTGGTGACAGAGCGCCTCCGCAACAAGCGGAGAGCGCCTGGCCCGGATGGAGTTCCGGGCCAAGTCTTAGGAGTGGCGCTGGGCCACCTAGGGGGAGGGCTTCGGGAGCTGTTCGACCGTTGTTTGTCGGTTGGACGGTTCCCGAAGCTCTGGAAGCTGGGGCGACTCTGCCTTCTTGCGAAGGAGGGTCGCCCTCCGGACTGCCCGTCCTCGTACCGGCCCCTGGTGTTGTTGGACGACACGGGAAAGATGCTGGAGAGGATAGTTGCTTCCCGTGTCGTCCGACACTTGGAGGAAGAGGGGCCGGAAATGTCGGCGTGGCAGTTTGGCTTCCGGAGGGGGCGTTCAACTATGGACGCCCTCTCCACCCTGAAGGCCTGGTCCGCGGAGGCGACGGAGAGGGGAGGTAGGATGTTGGCGGTGTCGCTTGACATCGCCAACGCCTTCAACAGTCTGCCGCATGGTGTTATTCGAGAGGCGCTCCGATATTTCGGAGTGCCCTCGTACCTGCGGCGGCTGTTGGAGGACTACCTCCAAGATAGGGAGGTCGCCTTCGTGGACCGCAGAGGTGTGATGGCCCGGCGCCGCGTTGAGTGCGGTGTTCCACAGGGGTCGGTGTTAGGACCACTCCTGTGGAACATGGGCTACGACTGGGTGCTCCGCGTGGCGCTCCCTGCGGGGATACGCATCTTATGCTACGCGGACGACACCCTGGTCGTGGCCCAGGGGGCCTCGTACGAGGAGGTGAGGCGCCTGGCCACTGAGGGCACAACCTTGGTGGTCAGGCGCATAGAGTCGTTGGGCCTCAGGGTGGCGGTTGAGAAAACCGAGGCCCTGTTGTTCCACGGGCCTCGGTGTGGACCGCCCCCTGGGGCTCACATTATGGTTGAGGGTGTAAGGGTCCAGGTTGGGGCCCAGATGAAATATCTGGGCCTCATCCTGGACGGAAGGTGGCGGTTCGAGTCCCACTTTCGGGGACTCGGACCGCGCATAGTCGGAGCGGCGGCGGCTCTCGGACGGCTTCTCCCGAATTCGGGGGGACCGGGCGCGAGCTGCCGCCGATTGTACGCGGGGGTCGTGCGGAGCATGGCCGTCTACGGGGCACCGATCTGGGTGGACGCCCTCAGCGCCTGCAATGTACGCACGCTGCGTGCTGCGCAGCGTGTGGTGGCGCTGAGGGTGATCCGTGGATACCGGTCGGTGTCCGCGGGGGCGGCCTTTGTGCTCGCCGGCTCCCCGCCGTGGGAGCTGGAGGCTGAGGTGCTCGCCGCCGTGTATAGGTTCACGGCGGCGAGGAAAGAAGTAGGGGAGCCTCCGGCTCCCACAGAGGTTGAGGGCCTGCGGAGGCAGGCCCAGAACAGAGTGTTCGAAAGGTGGAAAGAGGACCTGGCGGATGCGCGCTATGGACGTTATACCATAGACGCCATCCGCCCGGTCCTCAGGCGTTGGTGCGTCAGGGAGCAGGGCTCCCTGACGTTTAGGCTTGTGCAGGTGCTGTCCGGACATGGTTGTTTCGGATGGTACCTGCACAAGATAGCACGGAGGGAGCCCACCACTGCGTGCCATGAGTGCGGCGCTGCAGAAGATACAGCGCAGCACACTCTCTCTGAGTGTGCTGCGTGGGTGGAGCAGCGTCGCGCTCTGGCCGCGGTGGTTGGAGGGGACCTCTCGCTGCCGAGTGTGGTAAATCACATGCTCGACAGCGAGGGGTCTTGGTTAGCGATGGTCTCCTTCTGCGAGGAGGTCATCTCGCAGAAGGAGACGGCGGAGAGGGCTCGCGAGGTGGATCCTCTTAGCGGCCCTCTCCGCCAAAGAAGAACGGGCGGCCGGAGGAGGCGTTTTGCGCAACTCCTGCCGCCACCATAGCCGGACCAGGGGGGACGGGTCGGGGGGCCCGTCTTCCCATTGCACAGGTCCGGCGGATGGGGGGAGACAGTTAGGGTGTACCGAACTGTCTCCCATTAATGCCGGGGGCCCAGCAAGTTGCTGGGCCTGCCGCTGGGGCGACGCGGCAAACAGAATGCCAAGTGCGAAGCCCGCGTCGCCCCGTTAAGGCGGCGGATGGTACACCGTGGAGGTTTAGTGAGTAGGAGTCTCACATAACCACTCGTCCCCCCGGGCGGGTGTGTACCCATGAAGGGTTCCTCCACGTTAAAAAAAAAAAAAAAAAAAAAAGGTTAGGTTAGGTTAGGTTAGGTTAGGTTAGGTTAGGTTAGGTTAGGTTAGGTTAGGTTAGGTTAGGTTAGGTTAGGTTAGGTTAGCGCCACGACCTCCGTAGGAGTCAAGCGCAGACGGATAGGTAGAGATAGGCGAGCGTTCCATCTGCCTGCCTTCCTCTCTACCTTGCTGAACCAAGGGGAGATGGGTCGGGGGGCCCATCTTCCCATTGCACTGGTTCAGCCGTCTGGGAGACAGTTGGGGTTGTACCAGACTGTCTCTCTTTAGCGCCGGAGGCCCGATTGGGGCCGGCCGCCGGGGCGACGCGGTGATTGCAACCGCTGCCCCGTTTCGCCTCACTTTGGCGGCCGATGGTACACCGCTGGGTTTTAGTCAGTAAGAGTCTGACATACCCCCCTTGCTCCCCCGAGCGAGGGGCTGGATCCATGCAGGATTTCCCAGCGTTAAAAAAAAAAAAAAAAAAAAAGGTTAGGTTAGGTTAGGTTGGGGTAAGAGGCTGAAAGACTAAGGGAGAGGGACCCCGATGCTCCCATAATACGCCGAGGTAGAGTTGGGCGTGGAAGGAGGAGGGTGCCGAACCTCTACAACGTAATGCCTCCCTAACATGTCTTCAGGCAGCGGATGCGGGGGCTTCCGCTGCCTAGTAATGAAGGCCCGTGTTGTTGAAGCCTGGCTCTGCCGCTGCTTCCCATGAGAAGCGTTGGGGGAATACTATTTCTCCCGTGACGAGGTTCACCCGTTTAACATCTGCGGGCGACCCGGGTGCGTGGACAGGGTTGCGGTGCCTGCTTGCGCGTTCCCGAGACCCTGTCCATATATGCGCTGAGTGGAAAAAAGGAAAAAAAAAAAAAAAAAAAAAAAGGTTGGGGTGCAAAGTCAGGGAACCTCCTCGTGGTGCACCCCGGGCAACGTCGGCCCTTCTGGCCGGCGGCTGATCCCCTGACACGACGGCTTCGTCCAGCATTCCTCTGCTTCTCGGAGGAAGCAACGGACGTTGCGCAGACGGGTCCGACGTACTCTAACCCTGTCGTCGGTCGGTTTTTCGCTTCACCAGCCTTCGCCGTTCTCGTAATCCCATCGGAGTGTCGTGGTCACGTCTCGCGGCTTCGATGGGACCGAGGGTCTCGGCTTTACCGCCCGGACCGCGAGGAAGAAAACCTCTCTAAAAAATTACCCCGAATCCTAAGCGGCGGCGCACCGCGAGAGGATGCATGGCTGATGGGATGTTCAGTCTCTAGTGCGACCCCCGTCAGAGAACCGGCCGACTCTCTTGACGGGTTACGCTAGGCTTACCCAGGTACAGGGGGCACTGCCTGGGTGGACCGTATATTTCCCCCACACTCGTGGGAACAAAATTTCGTGTTCAAATTCTTTTTCTCCATTTAGCTTTAAGGAACTTAGTTTTAAGGAAAGTGTGGGAGGCGGCTCCAGTAATGGAGCATCAGGCTTCGACGAATCGGGAGCGGGGGTTGTACCCAACTCTGGTTCCGTCGAGCCTGTGAAGAACGGCAGCAGCGGGATGGCCGTACCCGTTGTTGTTATGGAGAGGTGTGCATCGCTGGACCGTCTTTCGGTCAGCAGCGAGTCCAGCGCCGCCACGTTGATATCAGTTGCGTCGTGCGACGATATACCAGGCGGCGCCTTTTGGCAGAGAAAACGAAAGCCATCGGAAGCTGATCTAGAACTACCGTCAGATCCCGCCGCGGAAGATGATTCCTCCCCGGCCGTAAAGAAGGTTGCGGTCTCCAAAAGAGGCCGGGGGCGCCCCCCAACGACTGGGGAATACGTCGGGATGGCGAATGCCAAGGCCGACTATCTGCGCCTCAAGGAGGAGGAGCTTCGCCTCTCTGCTGAGGAGGAAGTGGCGAAGGCGGCGTCCCGAGAGCGGCATAACAGGGCTGCGAAAGATATCGCCACTGCTCCCGAGGAGGAATTATCCGCTCACCTTACTGAGAGGGTGTTTGGCGACATCGAGGTGATCCTTGAGGTTGCCAAAAAATCCAGGAACCTCAAGGGCACTTACATACACGCCCTTAAGGATGCGGCTGCTTCCATCAAGGATGCAGTCGAGAAGTTCTGCAGCCGAACCACCTCCGAGGAGCTGGAGAGGGTCCAAGCGGCATATGCAAGATTGGAGGAGACGAACGCGAACCAAGCAGGCGAATTGGCAGAGATGCGCAAGGAGCTCGCGGAACTCAGGGCGGATGTGAACAAGATCCGCCAGCCAATGCCTGAAGCTAGTGTCTCCTCTGTCGCGGTGGAGTCTGCAGTGTTGCCTTCTCCAGCTCCAAGGAGACCACCAAGGGAGGAGTATCCTGCGTTGCCTAAGCGGCAACGAAAGGAGCCTCAAAGCGAGAATACACTCCCAAATCCAAATGGAGATTTGGAGGAGATTGCGCGCTCAGTGTTAAGATTGGAGAACATAATGAGCGCGCGCTTTGAGGCTCTGGAGGATAGACTCCTTCCAGAAAGGAGATTGAGACCACCGTTGGCGGCAGATCGAAAGGCGGCTGCAGCTGCATCCTCGGCAGTGGCTCCCGTAGCTCATCCCTCTTTGCTCCCCGCTCCTCGGCAAGTTTCTGGAAGAAAGGGGAACAAGAAGGCGAAGAAGGCTGCTTCCGTGTCGACTGCGCCTGCCCCGGTCTCCTACAGTGAGACACTGAAAGCTCCGGTGGCCACCAATGGTGATTGGGTGCTTGTAGGGAAGGGGGGCAAGGCTAAAAAGGCGGCCAAGCCTCGTAGAGCGGCGAAGCCCAAGGCACCTCCCAAAAAGGCGAAAGCTCCAAAACTTCGCGCCTCAAAAGCTTCTGCAGTGGTTCTAACACTGCAGCCAGAGGCGACGAAGAGAGGTGTCACCTACGGGGAGGTGCTAACAAAGACTTGGGAGGAGGTCAATCTTGACAGCCTCGGAATCAAGTCTGTCAATTATAGACGGGCAGCTACGGGGGCGGTGCTCTTAGAGGTGCCAGGGGCCACCAGTGGCGATAAAGCGGACGCCCTTGCGGAGAAAATAAGGGCATCCCTTCCTGTAGAGGTAGTACGAGTGTCCAGGCCAATGAAATGTGCAGACTTGCGCATTTCAGGCCTGGATGATTCAGTGACAGCTGAGAAGCTGATAGCAGCCGTCGCTCTGGCTGGGGAATGCCCCCCAGGGCAGATTAAGACTAGTAGCCTTCGCCTCGGCGCTGACGGGGCCGGCACGGCCGTAGTCTCCTGTCCAGTGGCGACGGCTAAGAAACTTGGTGACGGCAGACGTCTTTTAGTGGGGTGGGTTTCGGCCAGAGTGAAGGTCTTGGAACCACGCCCACAACGGTGTTTCCGATGCCTCCAGGGTGGCCATGTGGGAGCAAAGTGCTCTTCAGAGGTTGACTGTAGCCAACTTTGCTATCGTTGCAGTCAACCTGGCCACAAAGCTGGAGGCTGCACGGCGGACCCGCACTGTATTATATGTGCAGGAGCGGGTAAACCAGCTGGACACCGGGTGGGGAGCAAGACTTGCTTAGCACCACCCCACAAAAAAGGAAGGAGAGGAGGGAAAAAGAAAGGAGGCCAGGCCTCCTCGCAACCCTCAACCTCGTCGGCTGCAGCGGTAGCCCCGACGACGGTTGCAACGGAGGAGATGGATCAGGCCAATTAATAATGGCCATCCGTCTCCTCCAAGGGAATTTGAACCACTGTGCCAGTGCTCAGGATTTGTTAGTCCAGAGCATGGCACAGTGGTCAATAAACGTCGCCGTGATGGCCGAGCCATACTTCGTACCGCCCAGGGATAACTGGGTGGGTGATCGAGATGGCTCGGTGGCCATCGTTTCCCTGCCCGCCGCCGGCTCCCCGCCCTTCGCTAACATCAAAGAGGGCCGGGGATGCGTGGCGGCGCGTCTCGGCGACGTTGTGATAGTGGGGGTGTACGCACCCCCTCGGTGGAGTCTCGCCGACTTTGAGACATTCCTAGTAGAGTTGGGCACTGTCGTCTCAGGCAGCCACCCTCACCCCGTCCTAGTGCTCGGGGACTTCAATGCCAAATGTACGGCTTGGGGTTCCCCGTCCACGGACGCTAGGGGTGAGGTGTTGGAAGAGTGGGCCATAACATCCGGCCTACTCGTCCTCAATAGGGGCTCAGTAAACACGTGCGTGCGACCGCAGGGCGAATCGATAGTGGACATATCGTTCGCTAGCCCTGCAATAGCACGCCGTGTCCGGGACTGGAGAGTCCTGGAGGGGGTGGAGACACTGTCGGACCATCTCTACATACGGTTCGACGTGTCCGCCCAGACCTCGGGACAACCGGTCCCGAGAGCCCCGGAGGAGGACAGTCCACGTTGGGCTCTGGGACGCCTCGATCGTGAGGTGTTCCTCGAAGCCGCCATCGTGCAGGCCTGGGTGTTAGATGGAACACCCGAGAGGCCTGCCGATGTCAATGATGGGGCAGAGCGACTGCGGGCAGCCGTGTCCAAGATGTGTGACGCGGCGATGCCGAGAGTGAGACGTCGTCCAGCTAAGCGCCAGGTGTACTGGTGGAACGCTGAAATCGCGCAGCTGCGCGCAGTTTGCGTGGCAGCGCGCCGCCAGTACACCAGGATTAGGCGCAGACGACGTCATTCGCAGGTCGCTAGCCCCGGAGAGGCGGAGCTACATGAGGGTTACAGAGCAGCCAAGCTCACCCTCCGGAAGGCCATTGAGCGCGCAAAGGCTCTGGCCCGAGAGGAATTCCTGGAGACGCTCAGTCGGGATCCGTGGGGGCGCCCGTACCGTATGGTACGCGGCAAACTTCGCCAATGGGCCCCCCCGGTAACCCAGAGTCTCCAGCCGGAGTTCCTCGAGGAGGTAGTGAGCGCTCTGTTTCCCTCAAGGGAGGAGTTCTCACCTCCCGAAATGGCTCCGCCTGCGGCCGAGCCCGACGTGGAGAGAGACGACGTGCCCGAAGTGACCCGGGAAGAGTTGAGGGCGGCGGTGAAACGCCTCGCGGCGAAAAACACCGCCCCAGGACCCGACGGCATACCTGGCCGAGCGTGGGTCCTGGCTCAGGAGGCCCTCGAGCCCCGACTACTGGGACTCCTCACCGCGTGTCTGGAGCAGGGCCGGTTTCCGTCGAAGTGGAAAACCGGCCGTCTAGTCCTGCTCCAGAAGGAGGGGCGCCCGGCGGACTCGCCGTCCGCGTACCGCCCCATTGTGCTGCTTGACGAGGTGGGCAAACTCTTCGAAAGAGTGATTGCAGACCGCCTCGTCAGCCATCTGACGCACGTGGGGCCGGACCTGGCGGCAAACCAGTTTGGTTTCCGCAGAGGGCGCTCCACGATAGACGCGATTGCGCAAGTGAGGAGTCTGGCGGAGGAGGCCATAGCACAGGGCGAGGTGGTGATTGCGGTGTCGTTAGACATCGCGAACGCCTTTAACACCTTGCCCTGGGCCTGCATTAGGGAGGCACTCCGCTATCATGGAGTGCCGAACTACCTCCGCCGAATTGTCGGGGCGTACCTCTCGGAGAGGTACGTGGTCTTCCCGGGTCGGAGTGGAATGTGTCGGCGAGACGTCGTATCCGGTGTTCCCCAGGGGTCAGTGCTTGGCCCCCTGCTCTGGAACATCGGATACGATTGGGCGTTGCGCGGTGCGCTCCTCCGTGGCCTCAGTGTCGTGTGTTATGCCGACGACACATTGGTCACGTCGAGGGGTAAGTCGCACCGCGAAGCCGCGATACTGGTCACAGCTGGGGTGGCACACGTCGTCGGTCGGATCCGGCGTCTGGGACTCGATGTGGCGCTACAGAAATCTGAGGCCCTGTGTTTCCATGGGCCTCGGAATGCGCCACCGAGAGGGTCCCAGATCATCGTGGGAGGCGTTCCCATCGGCATCGAGTCCAAGATGAAATATCTTGGACTCATCCTGGACAGCCGATGGGACTTCGTAGAGCACTTCCGGCAGCTGACCCCCCGTCTAATGGGCGCCGCGGCCGCGTTGGCGCGGCTGTTGCCCAACCTGGGGGGTCCGAATTCCGCTTGCCGGAAGCTCTATATGGGAATCGTGCGGTCCATGGCCCTTTACGGGGCCCCTGTGTGGGCTGAGAACCTGACGGCCCGTAATATCGCCGCTCTGCGCAAACCGCAGAGGGCGATGGCCGTCAGATCAGCCCGCGGGTACCGCACGATATCCTTCGAGGCGGCCTCCCTACTGGCCGGATCTCCGCCATGGGACCTGGAGGCGAGAGCCCTCGCGTCGCTCTACAAGTGGCGCGGGGAGGCGTTGGAGCGAGGTCTACGACCTGCGCCTCGCGAAATCGAGGCGCGTAGGTCGGAGCTCCACCAGGTCCTGGTCATGGCGGAGTGGAACCGACGACTGGAGAACCCCAGCTCGGGCGTGGCGACCGTCGAGGCCATCAGGCCTCATTTGACGGCGTGGATACGGAGGCGGCACGGCACCCTCAGCTTCCGGCTGACACAGGTGCTCTCGGGACACGGTTGTTTCGGGAGTTACCTGTGTCGCATAGGCCGGGAGCCAACATCTGGGTGCCGTCATTGTGGCTGCGCGGTAGATGACGCGCAGCACACACTCGCCGTCTGTCCCGCCTGGGACTCGCCACGCCGCGACCTTATCGCGGCGATAGGAGCCGATCTCTCGCTCCCGACCGTAGTTACGTCGATGGTCAGGAGTGAGAGCGGATGGAACTCCGTCGCCTCATACTGCGAGCACGTCATGCTCGCAAAGGAGGCGGCGGAGAGGGAGAGGGAGCAGACGTCGGAGCTCCCCTCCCGCGGTCGACGAACCCGGCGGCGTAGGGTCAGGAATGACCTCCTGCCGCCGTAAAAATGGCCTGCGGGCGTCGGACGCGGGCACGTCCTTCGCCCTTGCAGTTTAATGCACAGGCCCGAGGCGTGGCGCATCAGTGTTCGATGCGCCCCTCGTAGGTTCGTCAGAGGGTGTCTCACATCGACCCCTCAGACCGCAGAAGGTGGCCCCTTATGAGGGGCCTGCACCCGCCGGGCGAGTAGAAGTAATTGCGCTAGCAGTCCCTACTCCCCGGCCCAATGGGTGAAGAAGGAACACCGTGGGGTTTTAGTCGGTAAGAGTCCGACATACCCCTCCCTTGAGCTGCCCGGCTCGGGAGGCGGATCCAATGCAGGATTTCCCCACGTTAAAAAAAAAAAAAAAAAAAAGGTTAGGTTAGGTTAGGTTAGGTTAGGTTAGGTTAGGTTAGGTTAGGTTAGGTTAGGTTAGGTTAGGTTAGGTTAGGTTAGGTTAGGTTAGGTTCCCCCCCGGAGGGTTCCCGCCTTGTCGTGGCGGGGGGGCTTAGTAACTGTGGACTGTCAACCCACGGTGAAGCCAAGAGGAACCCACAAGGCCGGAGGGCCTTAAACTCCTGGGTGCGGCGTGTGAGCAGCGCACCCAGTACCGGGCTGGGGCCGATGAGGACTCAAATTGAGTCCCAAGGGCCCAGTTCCGGACAGCGGCTGGCGGGTCTGGTTGTTTTCATATCAGACCCGGCAGGCGTACTGCGAACTGGAGGAGGAGTTCAAGATGATGGAGAGTACAAATTCAATTGAACTACCCCAGGAGGGTACCTTAACAGGAGAATCCCTCCCCGGGCCTAGCCCGGGCTGCCCCACGTTTTCTGGGGGGGGCAAATTTGTACACGAACTGGATTTCAAAACAATGACCTTGGCGCGAATATGGACAACCGATACAGAAAAAACCATGGATAGTGCAACGATAAATATTACACTACCCCAGGAGGGTACCAGCTCCTCAGGAGCTGGAGAATCCCTCCCCGGGCCTAGCCCGGGCTGCCCCGCGTTCTCTGGGGGGGGCAAATTGTTGCAAGATTTGAGTAACCCGACGACTTTAGCGAACACACGGACACCGACAGTATTATTGGAACGGATACCATCGCTCGATCGACTCTCAGTCGGATATTTGTCTGATGCGAGTGAGAGTACGATGGAAACGGTAGGCTCTGCTGAGGGTAGATTGACCCCTAATGTGGGTAGATTCTTCCGTAAACGGAAGCCAGTGGAGGAACAGGCAGATTCGGGTGAGGAACCGGAGGATGCACCTAGGTCTCGTGTGCTATCACCAAAACGTGGCAGAGGTCGTCCTCCAACCACTGGAGAGTATGTTGGTTTGGCTGCGGTAAAGGCGCAATACCTCAAGCTGAAGGAGGACGAGCTCCGTCTCTCAGCTGAGGAAGAGGTGGCGGAGCTAGCTTCGCGGGCGCGGCTTGAGCGCGCAGCTAGGGAACATGCTGCCCCTGCCCCTGAGGAAGAACTTAGCTGCCAACTAAATAAGAGGGTCTTGAGCGACATTGAGGTTATCCTCAAAGTTGCTCAAAAATCTCAGAACCTCAAGGGTACATTCCAGAAGGCCCTTAAAGAAGCAGCGGCGTCCATCGCGGCCGCTGTTAAGGAATTTAGTAGCCGGACAACCTCGGAAGAGTTGGAGAGGGTCCAGGCTGCATACACGAGTTTGGAGGCAAGGCACTCTAAGCAGGCGGAAGAGTTGTCTACGCTCCGCAAAGAGCTGGCGGAGTTAAGGGCGGAGGTAGGAAAGGCCCGCAGTTCAGATCCTGTGCCCACACCTGCCGTTGATAGAACGGCGAAAGCTGTCTCTCCGCCAGTTCCAAAGAGGCTCGCAATGGCACGGGAAGAATTTCCCCCGTTGCCGAAGCCGCGACAGTTAGAGCCCCAAATGGACCCTTCTGCAGCGGTAACAGTAGAAGTTATGGACCAGGCGATGCAGAGAATAATGAATATTATGACTGCTCGCCTGGATTCATTTCAGGACCGACTCTTGCCGGAGAAGCGGCTGCGGCCACCCTTAGCCTCAGACAGAGTAACCGCTCGAACAGCGGCTAATGTTGTAGTTGCACAGGATGCACAGCCGCCTAGGGTTCATGCTCCTCAACGGGCGGCGGGTGTAAAGGGCAGAAGAAAAGCGGGCGGCAATAAACCTGGGTCCGAGCACCCTGTACCATTCTCTTCTGCTAGCAGAGAGCAGCTGCCAGCGCCCAAACCCACGGAGGGGGAATGGGTGTTGGTGGGAAAGAATGGCCGGCCTAAAAAGCCCGCCAAGAAAAAGAAGAAGCCACCTTCAAAGAAGGCGAAGGCCCCAAAACTCCGGCCGCCCAAAACGACAGCAGTATCTGTGACGTTGAGGCCGGAGGCTGAGCAAAATGGCCTCTCCTACTTGGAGGTGCTTAAGGGCATAAAGGCGCGTGTCAACCTGACCGATATTGGTATACCAGGTATCAAATGGCGTAAGGCGGCGACAGGTGGATACCTGTTGGAGATACCTGGTGCCACCAGTGGGGACAAGGCGGACGCTTTGGCAGCAAAGATAAGGGAGGCTGTCCCAGCTGAGGGTGTCAAAGTCTCCAGGCCCATGAGGTGTGCAGATGTGCGTATCTCGGGCCTGGATGAGTCTGTTACGGCGGAAGAAGTCATTGCCGCCGTCGCACAAACCACTGGATGTCCACCGGACCAAATTAAAACGAACGGCGTCCGTCCCGGTCTGAGGGGACTGTGGACGTCCGTAGTTTCTTGTCCGGTGGATGCAGCGAAAACGCTGGGCGATGGCCGCCGCCTTCTTATAGGGTGGGTTTCGGCGCAGATCAAGGTTCTGCCGCCCCGGCCCCGGAAGTGCTTCAGGTGCCTCCAAGACGGGCACCTGGGCGTGAAATGCACTTGTGAGGTTGACTGCAGCCAGCTATGTTTTCGGTGCAGTCAACCGGGCCATAAAGCCGGCGGGTGTAGCGCTGAGCCACACTGCGCAGTTTGCGCAGCTGCAGGCAAACCCGCCGGTCACAGGGTAGGCGGCAGAGCTTGCGGTAAGCCTGCAATCCCACCCAATAAGAGGAAAAGGAAGAATAGGGGCAGGAACAGGGTCAAGAACCCCTCCCAGCCTTCAACGTCGTCGGTCTTTACAGAGACGCCGACGACGTCCCAGGCGGTTGAAATGGAGTGTCAACAATAATAATGGCACTCCATTTCTTGCAAGGTAATCTCAACCACTGCGCCAGGGCTCAGGACCTCATGTTTCAGAGTATGGCGCAGTGGTCGATCCACGTCGCCGTGATGGCCGAGCCGTATTTTGTTCCACCCGCCGATAACTGGGTGGGCGATTTAGACGGCTCGGTGGCCTTAGTGTCCCAGGCTGCCGCTGGTGCCCCACCCTTTACTCACATCACTAGGGGTAGGGGGTATGCAGCGGCACATCTCGGCGACGTGGTGGTAGTGGGCGTATATATGCCCCCCAGTCGTTGTCTCGCCGACTTCGAGAGATTCCTCGGGGAGATAAGCAGCGTTGTCGGCCGTAGCCATCCTCACCCCGTCCTTGTGCTCGGGGACTTCAATGCCAAGTCAACGGCTTGGGGTTCCCCGTCCACGGACGCCAGGGGTGAGGCTCTGGAAGAGTGGGCCATTTCAGCGGGCCTACTCGTCCTAAATCGGGGGTCTGTTAACACGTGCGTGCGCCAGCAGGGCGGGTCAATCGTGGACCTAACGTTCACGAGCCCTGCTTTAGCACGCCGTGTTCGGGGCTGGAAAGTCCTGGAGGGGGTGGAGACATTATCGGATCACCGATATATACGGTTCGATATCTCCACCCAGACCTCGGATGTGCCAGCCCGTAGGACCCCCGTAGAGGACGGTCCGCGTTGGGCATTGAAGCGTCTTGACCGTGAGGCGCTTCTAGAAGCCGCAGTCATGCAGGCCTGGGTGACAGGTGAATCACCCGACAGGCCTGCTGACGTTGAGCAAGAGGCGGAGTCACTTCGTGCGGAGATGACGCGTGTTTGCGACGCGGCAATGCCCCGAATAAAGGGGCCGTTTCCTGCCAAGCGTCAGGTGTACTGGTGGACTGCTGAAATCGCGCAATTGCGCGTAGCGTGTGTGGCGGTCCGGCGCCAGTACACCAGAGAGCGACGCAGGCGGGGCCGCTCGCAAACTGCGACCGCCAGGGAGGTGGAGCTCTATGACGGGTACAGAGCGGCCAGGTTGGCCCTCAAAAAGGCCATTGAGCAAGCGAAAGCTCTGGCCAGGGAGGAGCTGCTGGAGACGCTCAACCGGGATCCGTGGGGGCGCCCGTACCGGATGGTACGTGGCAAGTTACGCCACTGGGCCCCCCCGGTAACCCAGAGTCTTCAGCCAGAGCTCCTCCAAGAAGTAGTGGCCGCTCTGTTCCCGTCTAGAGCAGAGCACACACCTCCCCAGATGGCTCCGTCCGCGGCTACGCCCAACGCGGGAGGCGACGACGACGTTGCACCCGAGGTGACCCGGGAAGAACTGAGGGCGGCGGTGAAACGCATGCAAGCGAAAAACACCGCCCCAGGACCTGACGGCATACCTGGCCGTGCATGGGTCCTGGCTCAAGAGGCCCTCGAGCCCCGACTTTTGGGGATCTTCACGGCGTGTCTTCAGCAGGGCCGGTTTCCACGTGTATGGAAAACCGGCAAACTAGTCCTGCTGAAGAAGGAGGGGCGCCCAGCGGACTCACCGTCCGCATACCGGCCCATAGTGCTGTTGGACGAGGTGGCTAAGCTCTGCGAGCGTATAATCGCAGGCCGCCTCGTCCGGCACTTGACACAGGTAGGGCCGGATCTGGCGGGAAACCAGTTCGGTTTCCGCCAGGGGCGCTCCACAATTGACGCCATAATGCGTGTGAAGATCCAGGCGGAGGAAGCAGTTGCTCGGGGCGAGGTGGTTCTGGCGGTGTCACTTGACATCGCCAATGCCTTTAACACCTTGCCCTGGGCCACAATTAGAGAGGCACTCCGGTTCCATGGAGTGCCGTCCTACCTCCGCCGCATAGTCGGGGCGTACCTCAGCGAGAGGTACGTAACCTTCCCGGGTCGGCGAACCATGAGTCGGCGAGAGGTCGTATCCGGTGTTCCCCAGGGGTCAGTGCTTGGCCCCCTACTCTGGAACATCGGATACGACTGGGTGTTGCGCGGTGCGCTCCTCCGAGGCGTCAGCGTTGTGTGCTACGCTGACGACACGCTTGTGTTAGCCCGGGGGAAGACGCACCGCAAAGCGACGATGCTTGCGACGGCGAGTGTCGCTCAAGTCGTCGGCAGGATCCGGCGTCTGGGGTTGGAGGTGGCGCTGCGTAAATCCGAGGCTCTGGCTTTCCACGGGCCTCGGAATGCGCCGCCTCAAGGATCCCAGATCGTCGTGGGAGGCGTGTCCATCGGTGTCGAGTCGACCATGAGGTATCTAGGCCTTGTCCTCGACAGCCGATGGACCTTCGAAGAACACTTCCGGCAACTGGCCCCCCGCCTCATGGGAGCGGCTGGCGCGTTAGCTCGCCTGCTCCCCAACCTGGGGGGCCCTGATTCCACCTGCCGGAAGTTGTACTTAGGGATCGTGCGGTCTATGGCCCTGTATGGGGCACCCGTATGGGCGTATGGCCTGACGGCACAAAACATCGCCCAATTGCGAAGACCGCAGCGGGCGATGGCCGTCAGAGCCGCCCGCGGGTACCGCACGATCTCCTTCGAGGCGGCCTCCCTTTTAGCCGGATCCCCACCTTGGGACCTGGAAGCGAGAGCCCACGCGTCGCTGTATCATAGACGCGTGGAGGCGCTGGAGCAAGGTGTGCGACTCGCGCCTCGGGAAATCGAGGCGCTGAGGTCGCAGCTCCACCAGGTCCTGGTGGTAGATGAGTGGTGCCGACGACTCGAGCGACCGAGCTCGGGCGTGGCAACAGTTGAAGCCATTCGGCCCGTATTGGCCGAGTGGCTGACCAGGCGGCACGGCACCCTGTCTTTCCGGCTGACACAGGTGCTCTCGGGACACGGCTGTTTCGGGAGCTACCTGTGTCGCATAGGCCGGGAACCTACAGCAGGGTGCCACCATTGTGGCTGTGCGACGGACACCGCACAGCACACACTCGAAGAGTGTCCCGCCTGGGAAACGCCACGCCGCGAGCTCGTCGCGGTGATTGGCCCGGACCTCTCGCTCTCGACCGTTATCAACGCTATGGTCGAGAGCGAGACCGGGTGGAACTCCGTCGCCTCATTCTGCGAGGAAGTTATGCTCGCAAAGGAGGCGGCGGAGAGGGAGAGGGAGCTAACTTCTCAGCTCCCCTCCCGCGGTCGACGAACCGGACGGCGGCGACGGGTCGGCAACGACCTACGGCCGCCGTAGGTTAGGCCTGCGGGCGTCGGACGCGGGCACGTCCTTCGCCCTTGCAGTTAATGCACAGGCCCGAGGCGAGGCGCATCAGTGTTCGATGCGCCCCTCGACGGTTCGTCAGAGGGTGTCCATCACTTCGACCCCTCAGACCGCAAGACGAGGCCCCTTATGAGGGGCCAACACCTGCCGGGTCGAGTAGACGCAATGCTTACGCAGCTCCTACTCCCCGGCCGCAAAGGTGTGTGAAGAACACCGTGGGGTTTTAGTCGGTAAGAGTCCGACATACCCCTCCCTTGAGCTGCCCGGCTCGGGAGGCGGATCCAATGCAGGATTTCCCCACGTTAAAAAAAAAAAAAAAAAAAAAAGGTTAGGTTAGGTTAGGTTAGGTTAGGTTAGGTTAGGTTAGGTTAGGTTAGGTTAGGTTAGGTTAGGTTAGGTTAGGTTAGGTTAGGTTAGGTTAGGTTAGGTTAGGTTAGGTTAGGTTAGGTTAGGTTAGGTTAGGTTAGGTTAGGTTAGGTTAGGTTAGGTTAGGTTAGGTTAGGTTAGGTTAGGTTAGGTTAGGTTAGGTTAGGTTAGGTTAGGTTAGGGGCCGAGCAGGCGTGATGAGGTACTTGTATCTCTGATCTGCAGGGGGTGGAGACACAGGCGTAATATAGCTCCTATAAGTGAGCCTTAGCCTGCCATCCCAAGACCGTAGTGCGTGGTGAAGAACCACACCCTTCTCGAGGTGGCCCTGTCGTGCTGAACACTACGGATCTAGGCTGGAGAGCCGATAAACACTCCTGGGTGTGGTATGTGAGCAGCGCACCCAGTACTGGGCTAGGGCCGAGGAGGACAAAGAGTAAGTCCCAAGGGCCTAGCTCCAGATAGCGGCTGGCGGTTCTGGTTCTCTTATACTGGTTCCGGCAGGCGCACTGCAAACTCAACGAAGAAGACAAAGATGAAGATGTCAAAATTTACAATAGAATTACCCCAGGAGGGTACCGGTGTTACCGGAGAATCCCTCCCCGGGCTTTGCCCGGGCAGCCCCTCGTTTTCTGGGGGGGGCAGAGTTTTGACAGATGATAACAATCCTACGACCAAGGCTAGAATACGGACTAACGAAATAGCATACGATGAGGCAGTTGACGATGAGGTGCTTATGGGCACCAGTGTTGCTAGTAGGGAGACCTCGCCCGCTGGAAGACGGCTGTCTCCTAAAGTAAGTGGAAAGCGGAAGGGGCAATGCAGGCCACCAAACGAGCTGGGCTCCAGCTCAAGCGATGCAGAGCCAGATGCCAAAGTGCTGCAAATGACGACTCGAGGCAGAGGCCGATCTACTACTAGGCTCACGTCAGCAGATGCGAGGAAATACCTCAAAACCTCTAAAGAGATTGAGGGGGATACGGAGTCTGAGGCAGAAATTGAGGAGGTGAGTCAATTAGCAACAGACTCCTGGGTTACGCGTCAGCCAGCTGGCGAATTATCTGCGGAAAACCTGGAGAAGCAGATTAGAAGTTCGGTCTCAGCGGTATTCCGAGTATCACGTCTCTCCAAAGGCTTAAAGGGACCCAGTGCCCGTATCTTAAAGAATGCAGTTGAGTCTATAACGGAGGCAACGACTGCTCTTGTTACTCGGAACAGCACTGAGGAAACGAGGATCTTAAGAGCCGAGGTAGCAGCACTCAAAAAGGAATTGGCGGAAGTGAAGGCGCTTCTTAAGCCTGCGGATGCTGCTCCTGAAACCTCACCTCCCCAACAGGGAACACGAAGCCATAAGAGCAAAGTGGAGGAATTTCCTCCTCTGCCGACGCAGAAAAGGCAAGAGTCGAAAAAGGAAGCGTCGTCGGCGACACCACCGACGACACCGAGCCTTGACGAGATTGTACGGACCATCATGCTTCAGGTGGGAACTATGATGGATGCCCGGGACGCTGCAATCGAAGAGCGGCTTCTTCCAGCTCCGCCGCCCCGACGACCCCCACTCGCTGCGGATCGCAAAACTGCTGCTGCCAACCAAGCAGCTAAGCGAACTGTCCAACCTCCAGCTCCTACTTCCCAACAGTTTGTTGGGAAGAAGAGACCTAATAAGGCAGCTGGGATGGAGAAGTCTAAGGAGGTCGCACCGTTGCCTGCCCCTACGGCAAGCAAACAGGACGGCGAATGGGTTACCGTCGGAAAGAAAGGACGCCGACGAAAGCCCAAGGGTAAGGCAACAAGAGGACAGCAGCGGACGTCACCTCTTCTTCGTCCACCCAAGTCAGCAGCAGTAGCAATAACGCTACTGCCAGAGGGGGCCAAAAAGGGCCTCACTTACAAGGATGTCCTGAAACATGCCAGGTCCAAAATTAGTTTGGCTAACCTTGACATTCCAGGCGTCCATATGAAGGCAACAGCCGCCGGAGCATGCCTGATACAGGTACCTGGCTCCGCAAGTGGTAGTAAAGCGGATGCCCTAGCAGAACAGCTAAGGGCTACCTTTGAGACTAGCGACGTGAGAGTATCTAGGCCAACAAAAACCGCAGAAGTGCGCATCTCCGGCCTGGACGACTCCGTCGAGGTAGAGGAGGTCCTTGCTGCAGTCGCTCAAGCAGGGGACTGCTCTGTTGAGCAGCTCAGGTGCAAGGGCATACGACCTGGGTTCACCGGGTTAGGTACAGCTGTTGTTTCATGCCCGGTGACAGTCGCTAAAAAACTTGGTGACGGGCGAAGACTCTTGGTGGGTTGGGTATCAGCGCAGGTAAGAGTCCTGCAGCCTAGACCCCAAATGTGCTTCCGGTGCCTTAAGTCTGGACACGTAGGTGTAAAGTGCACCGAGGGAGTCGACCGCAGTAACCTTTGCCTGCGCTGCAGTCAGCCGGGACATAAGGCTGCCGAGTGTACCGCTGTACCACACTGCACAATTTGTGCGGAGAACGGCGAGCCGGCGAATCACCGGATTTGTAGCAGGGGATGCTCGGCGTCATTCCCGAGAAGAAGGAAGCGGGGTAAACGCAAAAGCGACCCCCCGCGAAAAAAGCGCTCGTCGGCCGATAAAAGGGTGCCGCCGGTCGCTGCAGAGGCAGACATGGATTACCATCAATAATGGCTCTCCATATTCTGCAGGCCAATTTAAACCACTGCGCCAGAGCTCAAGACCTTCTGGTCCAGAGTATGGCGCAGTGGTCCATTCATGTAGCCGTAGTCGCTGAGCCTTATTACATCCCACCCGGGGATAACTGGGTGGGAGACCTTAATGGTTCAGTGGCCCTAACAACTAGGGCAGCCGTTGACTCCCCGCCCTTTGTCGTCGTCACAAAGGGTCGTGGAAGCATAGCGGTGTACCTCGGCGACATAACGATTGTGGGGGTGTATGCACCCCCCAGTTGGAGTCTTGCCGACTTCCAGGCTTTGTTAGTGGATCTGGGTAACGTCGTCACCCGTAGTCACCCTCGCCCCGTGCTAGTGCTCGGGGACTTCAATGCTAAATCTACGGCTTGGGGTTCCCCGTCCA
Organism: Saturnia pavonia; assembly: GCA_947532125.1. NCBI lineage: Eukaryota > Metazoa > Arthropoda > Insecta > Lepidoptera > Saturniidae > Saturnia > Saturnia pavonia. The sequence continues at coordinate 17,768,521 of OX383904.1, forward strand.
CAGATGCAAGAGGCGAGGAGCTAGAAGAGTGGGCCCTAACAACTGGCCTGCCCGTCCTCAACAGGGGTTCGGTACACACGTGTGTGCGAAGGCAGGGTGGGTCCATAGTGGACATATCGTTCGCTAGCCCTGCCCTAGCGCGCCGTGTGCGAGACTGGAGAGTCCTTGAGGGGGTAGAGACGTTGTCGGACCATCGGTATATCCGGTTCGACGTCTCAGCCCAAACCTCGGACAACCCGGTCCCGAGAGAGGGCGGTCCGCGATGGTCGCTTAAACGCCTCGACATTGAGGCGTTCAGCGTAGCCGTTATAGGACAGGCCTGGGGTCTTGATGGGACCCCTTGCAGGTCTGCTGATATAGAGCAGGAGGCGGAACGGCTTTGCAGGGCGATGACGTGTGCCTGTGATTCGGCTATGCCCCGTGTGGGTCGAATACCCGCCAGACGCCAGGTGTACTGGTGGAATGCCGAGATAGCGCAATTGCGTGGTGCTTGTGTTGCGGCAAGACGCCGGTACACCAGGCACAGGCGGAGACGAAGCCGACAACAGGACGCGACCGCCCTGGAGGCGGAGTTGTACGGAGGGTACAGAGCGGCCATCAAAACACTCAAAGAGGCTATAGCAAGGGCGAAAGCCTTGGCTCGTGAGGAACTGCTGGAGACCCTCAACCGGGATCCGTGGGGGCGCCCCTACCGCCTAGTGCGGGGCAAATTACGCCCTTGGGCCCCCCCGGTAACCCGGAGTCTCCAGCCTAGGTTTCTGGAGCGAGTGTTGGATGCTCTGTTCCCAGTGGGGACAGAACACACCCCTCCGTCCATGGCTCCGCCTTCAGCGACCAACGCGGACGAGGATGACGACGTGCCCGAAGTGACCCGGGAAGAGCTGAGCAGGGCGTTTCGACGGCTTCAGTCGAAGCATACCGCCCCAGGACCCGACGGCATACCAGGCCGTGTATGGGTCCTGGCTCATGATGTCCTCGAGTCCCGGCTGATAGGACTCTTCACAGCGTGTTTAGAGCAGGGCCGATTTCCGTTGCGCTGGAAAACCGGCCGGCTGGTCCTGCTCAAAAAGGAGGGGCGCCCTGTGGACAATCCGTCCGCGTTCCGCCCCATCGTGTTGCTGGACGAGGTGGGAAAACTCATGGAGAGAGTTATTGCAGACCGCCTCGTCCGCCACTTGACAGAAGTGGGGCCGAACCTGACGGACAACCAATTTGGTTTTCGTGAAGGGCGCTCCACCATACACGCGATCACGCACGTGAAGAGTCTGGCGGAGGAAGCAACCTCCCAGGGTGAAGTGGTGCTGGCGGTGTCTTTGGACATCGCCAACGCGTTTAACACCCTACCCTGGAGCAGCATACGGGAGGCACTCCGGTACCATGGAGTGCCCCCTTACCTCCGCCGCATCGTCGGGAATTATTTAGAAGAGAGGACTATCACCTTCCCGGGTCCGGAAGGATGGAGTCGGCGAGAACCGTCCAGCGGTGTTCCACAGGGGTCAGTGCTTGGCCCCATCCTGTGGAACATTGGCTATGACTGGGCGATACGCGGTGCGCCCCTCAGCGGTGTCAGTGTCGTCTGTTATGCTGACGACACCCTTGTCACAGCGCGAGGGAAGACGCACCGCGACGCGACAATTTTAGCCACAGCTGGGGTGGCTCAAGTCGTGAGTCGAATAAGGCGTCTGGGACTCGAGGTGGGCCTGGATAAATCCGAGGCCCTGTGTTTTCACGGGCCTCGGAACGCTCCGCCTCGAGGGTCCCAGATAATAGTGGGAGGCGTCTCCATCGGCATCGGGTCGACGATGAAGTACCTGGGAATCGTCCTCGATAGCCGATGGAGTTTTGTGGAACACTTCCGGCAGCTGACCCCCCGACTCATGGGCACAGCGGGAGCACTAGCTCGACTGCTGCCAAATCTCGGGGGGCCCGGTTCCGCTTGCCGGAAGCTCTACCTGGAGACCGTACGGTCGATGGCCCTATATGGGGCTCCAGTGTGGGCGGATAGCCTGACGGCCAAGCACATCGCATTCCTGCGGAAACCGCAGCGAGCGATGGCCGTCAGAGCTGTTCGAGGATACCGTACGGTCTCGTTCGAGGCAGCCTCACTATTGGCCGGATCCCCACCATGGGATCTTGAAGCAAAGGTCCTCGCGCTGTTGTTTAGATGGCGCGAGGAGGCGCTGAGGCGGGGCGAGAGACCAACGCTGCGGGAGATTGCGGCGTATAGGACAGAGCTCCGCCAAAATCCCATGGTGGAAGCGTGGGACTCACGACTTGAGCACCCAAGCTCAGGCGTGGCGACAGTAGAAGCCATCAGGCCAGTTCTGGCTAGATGGCTCCAGAGGCGGCATGGCACCCTTACCTTCCGGCTGACGCAGGTGCTCTCGGGACATGGCTGTTTCGGGAGTTACCTGTGTCGCATAGGCCGGGAGATGAACCCTGGGTGCCATCATTGTGACTGCGCGGAGGATACTGCGCAGCACACGTTAGCCGTCTGTCCCGCATGGGACTCGCCGCGCCGCGACGTTGTCGCGACAATCGGCACCGATCTCTCGCTCCCGGCCGTGGTTCTGTCTATGGTCGAGAGTGAGAGCGGGTGGAACTCCGTCTCCTCGTTTTGCGAGCATGTAATGCTTGCGAAAGAGGAGGCGGAAAGGGAGAGGGAGCGTAACACCTTGCTCCCTCTCCGCGGTCAACGAGCCAGACGCCGGAGGCCGCGTGATGATCTCCGGCCGCCTTAAATGGGGCTGCAGGTGGTGGACTTGGGCATGTCTGCCACTGCGTAAATGCAGTCCCGAGACGGAAGAGGCGCGCCAGTGTCAGTGCGCCCTCCGAGGTTCGTTGGAGGTTCCGATTGCCTCCGACCGCGACGGGGCCCCGGGGTAGGGCCACACCTGCCAGGTCGAGCGGATGCCATGCGTTTGCATCTCCCGCTCCCTGGCCTACAGGTGCGAGAAGGACACCGTGGGGTTTTAGTCGGTAAGAGTCCGACATACCCCTCCCTTGAGCGGCCCAGCTCGGGAGGCGGATCCAATGCAGGATTTCCCCACGTTAAAAAAAAAAAAAAAAAAAAAAAAAAAAAGGTTAGGTTAGGTTAGGTTAGGTTAGGTTAGGTTAGGTTAGGTTAGGTTAGGTTAGGTTAGGTTAGGTTAGGTTAGGTTAGGTTAGGTTAGGTTAGGTTAGGTTAGGTTAGGTTTGGGGCGACGCGGCAAATTTTTGGGGCGACGCGGCAAACAGAATGCCAAGTGCGAAGCCCGCGTCGCCCCGTTAAGGCGGCGGATGGTACACCGTGGAGGTTTAGTGAGTAGGAGTCTCACATAACCACTCGTCCCCCCGGGCGGGTGTGTACCCATGAAGGGTTCCTCCACGTTAAAAAAAAAAAAAAAAAAAAAAAAAGGTTAGGTTAGGTTAGGTTAGGTTAGGTTAGGTTAGGTTAGGTTAGGTTAGGTTAGGTTAGGTTAGGTTAGGTTAGGTTAGGTTGGGGTCGCGCAGGCGTGACGAGGTACTTGTATCTCTGATCTGCAGGGGGTGGACCCACAGGCGCAACACAGCACTCTCCCTTTGGAGAGAGCCTTAGCCTGCCACCTCAAGACCGTAGTGCGTGGTGAAGAACCACATCCTTCACGAGGTGACCCTGTCTCGCAGAACACTACGGATCTAGGCTGGAGAGCCGATAAACACTCCTGGGTGTGGCGTGTGAGCAGCGCACTCAGTACCGGGTCGGGGCCGAGGAGGACTCAGGTTGAGTCCCAAGGGCCTGATTCCGGATAGCGGCTGGCGGGACTGGATTTATTCCAGTTTCGGCAGGCGTACTGCGAACTTGACGATGTTTAGAGTTCACAATGGAGTTTGCAAAATTTAAAAATAAACTACCCCAGGAGGGTACCCGAAAGGGAGAATCCCTCCCCGAGCTTAGCTCGGGCTGCCCCACGTTCTCTGGGGGGGGCAAAATTTTGCGCGATTTCGATACGACGACCCTGGCTAGTAACATGGTTACTGATTTTGCACACGATTCGGTTATTGTCGAACCGGAACTGACGACCTTGGCTTGTTCACGGACAACCGATGAGAAAACTATGATGGTACAACTCAAAAAATTACTACCCCAGGAGGGTACCTGCTCCACCGGAGCAGGAGAATCCCTCCCCGAGCCTAGCTCGGGCTGCCCCGCGTTCTCTGGGGGGGGCAAAGCTGTGCCGATTGTAGTGCTGGAGAGGGCTGTGTCGCTGGACCGTTTATCGGTTTCCAGCGACAGCAGCGTGGCGACGTTGGTGTCGGTGAATTCTGCGGAGGGAAGGGAGTCTCCTTCCCTCGGCAGGTTCTACCGAATGAGTGGAGAGGAGTCGGACTCTGCCCCCGAGGGCGAGTCCGTCGAACATCTCGGGCGTCCTGGCCCTAGTGCCTCCAAGCGAGGCAGAGGCCGCCCACCTACGACGGGCCAATACGTTGGCTTGGCTAAGGCCAAAACGGAGTTCCTTCGGGTCAGGAAGGAGGAACTCCACCTACGAGCCGAGGAGGAGGTAGCCGAGCTGGCTTCAGAGTTGAAGCGGAAGCGGGCTACCAGGGAGTCCAAGGCTCCGAGTTCAGACACACAACTTGTGTCTGAACTCTGTTCGAAGGTCTCGGACGACGTCGGGGTTATACTCCGCGTCGCCAAGAATTCGAACAACCTTAAGGGCACGTTCGTGCATGCCCTTAAGGACGCGGCCGCATCCATTCAGGACGCGGTCAAGACGATGGCGGGCCGTACGGTCTCCGAGGAGATTACCAAGCTCCAGGAGATTTGTACGGAGTTAAAGGCGAAGGAGGTGCGGCAAGCGGCTGAGATGGCTGCGCTCCGCAAGGAGATTGCGGAGTTGCGGGCAAATCAGCTCGCTGCCAAGCGTCCGGAGCCTGTGCCACCGGTACCCGTAGTGGTACCCTCTCAGGGGTCTGGGCCGGCTCCGGCCCCTAAGAGGAGGGCAATGGCTCGGGAGGAGTTTCCTCCTCTTCCGCAGCCACGCCAGTCCAAGCCTCAGAGTGAGCGCGCTGCGAAGCCGCAGCGCAATCCCTCTGAGGTAGTGACGGAGGAGCGCCTGGTGGAGGTGGTAGGTGGGATGGCTGACCGCGTGTTGGGCATCCTCACCGCACGTCTCGACGGCCTCCAAGATAGGCTCCTTCCGGAGAAGCGGCTGCGACCGCCGCTAGCTGCAGACCGTAAGGCTGCAGCAAAAGTGGCGGCTAAGGCTGCTACTCCGGAGTCCCGGCCGAAGCCACACCCTGTTCCTCAGCAGAACGCTGGGAAAGGGAAGAGCAAGGCCAAGAAGACGGCAGCTTCCACCCCGCTCACTTATAGTGAGACACTAGCAGCCCCCAGACCCTCCGAGGGTGAATGGGTGCTGGTAGGTAAGGGGGGAAAGCCCGTAAAGGCTTCGAAGCCTAAGAAGGCTTCTAAGCCTAAGAAGGCGGCTCAGCGAAAGGTTGCGCCATCCAAGAAGGAGAGGGCCCCCAAACTTCGCGCCAACAATTCGACTGCAGTGGTTCTGACCCTGCAGCCGGATGCGGCGAAGAGGGGCCTCACCTACAAGGATGTGCTCGCCAAGACTTTTGCAGGTATAGACCTGGCTAGTCTTGGCATCCCTTCCGTAGGTTTTAGGAGGACGGCGACGGGTGCGGCTCTTCTGGAGGTGCCGGGCGTTGACACGGCGGCCAAGACGGACGCCCTTGCAGCGCACATCAGGGCTTCCTTTTCAGGTGAGGATGTTCGTGTCGCTAGGCCGGTGAGGTGCGCAGATCTGCGGATTTCGGGTCTTGATGACACAGTGAGTGCGGAAGTGCTCACTGCTGTCGTCGCACGGGTCGGAGGTTGTCCTGCGGAGCAGGTGAAATCCGGCGAACCGCGTCTCGGCGTTGACGGGACCGGTACGGCCGTGGTTTCCTGCCCCGTGGAGGTTGCCAAGAGGCTCGGTGAGAGCCGACGTCTCTTGGTCGGGTGGGTGTCGGCGCGGGTTAAACTCCTGCAGCCGCGCCCACAGCGTTGTTTCCGGTGTCGGCAGACCGGTCATTTAGGGGCCACGTGCCCCTCTACCGTCGACTGCAGTGGTCTTTGTCACCGCTGTAGTCAGCCCGGCCATAAGGCTGGGGTTTGCACCGCAGACCTGCACTGCGCCGTATGCGCAGCGGCAGGTAAGTCAGCGGGGCACCGAGTGGGCAGTAAGGCCTGCTCGGCGCCTCCGCCCAAAAAGGGGGGTAAAGTAGGGAAGGGCAAGAGGGGTCAGACCCCCTCGAAACCCTCGGCCGCGTCGACTGCCGCTAAGGCGTCGACTTCGGCCTCTGAGGTGTGCATGGACCCTGCCATTTTATAATGGCTCTCTGTGTACTCCAAGGGAATTTAAACCACTGTGCCAGAGCTCAGGACTTGATGTCCCAGAGCATGGCGCAGTGGTCGATAGGGGTCGCTGTGATGGCGGAGCCATACTTTGTCCCACCTAGCGATTGCTGGGTCGGTGACAGGTATGGTTGCGTAGCCATCATATCTAGGCCGGCTGCCGGTGTCCCACCCTTCGTAGATATTACGAAGGGCCAGGGGTACGTGGCGGCGCGGCTAGGTGACGTCGTTGTCGTCGGGGTCTACGCTCCACCTCGGTGGAGTCTCGCGGAGTTCGAATCCTTCTTGGTAGGAGTAGGCAACGTAGTGTTAGGCAGCCACCCTCGCCCCGTCCTGGTACTGGGTGACTTCAACGCCAAATCAACGGCTTGGGGTTGCTCATGCTCAGATCGACGTGGTGAGGTGTTGGAAGAGTGGGCGCTGACATCTGGCCTGCTCGTCCTCAACAGGGGCTCCGTGAACACGTGCGTGCGACCGCAGGGCGAATCCATAGTGGACGTTTCGTTCGCTAGCCCTGCGATCGCACGTCGTGTTCGGGGCTGGAGAGTCCTCGGGGAGGTGGAGACGTTGTCCGACCATTTATATGTTCGGTTCGACGTCTCCGTCCAAACCGAGGACCTACCGGTACCGGGAGTTCCTGTGGGGGACGGTCCGCGTTGGGTGTTAGGGCGACTCGATAGGGAAGTCTTCCAGGAGGCCGCCATCGTGCAGGACTGGGTGTTGCGTGCGACACCCGAGAGGCCTGCCGATGTCGATGATGGGGCGGAGCGACTGAGGGATGCGGTATCACACATGTGTGATGCTGCTATGCCTCGGGCGAGACGTGTCCGAGCCAAACGCCAGGTGTATTGGTGGAACGCCGACATTGCACAGCTGCGTGCAGCGTGCGTGTCGGCGCGTCGCCGGTATACCCGGATCAGGCGAAGACGACGTCGAACTCAGGTCGCAGCCCCGGAGGAGGTGGAGCTGCATGAGGGATACCGGGCTGCGAAGCTCGCCCTCAAGCAGGCCATCGAGCGGTCTAAGGCGCAGGCCAGGGAGGAACTGTTGGAGATCCTCAGTCGGGACCCGTGGGGACGCCCGTACCGTATGGTACGTGGCAAGCTCCGCCAGTGGGCACCCCCGGTAACGCAGAGTCTCCAGCCGCAGTTCCTCGACGAAGTCGTTAGCGCACTGTTCCCTTCGAGGGGGGAGTTTACTCCTCCACCGATGGCTTCGCCTTTTATGGCGGAGCCGGACGTGGGCAGTGTCGACGTGACCCGGGAAGAATTGGGAGCGGCGGTGGAACGGCTTAAGGCCAAGAACACCGCCCCGGGACCCGATGGTCTGCCTGGCAGAGCATGGGTCCTGGCCCTAGAGGTTCTCGAGCCTCGCCTATTGGGGCTCTTCAGTGCGTGTCTGGAGCAGGGCCGGTTTCCAATCCGATGGAAAACCGGTCGGTTAGTCCTGCTTCAGAAGGAGGGGCGCCCGGCGGACAATCCGTCGGCGTACCGGCCGATCGTGTTGCTTGACGATGTGGGCAAGCTCTTTGAAAGAGTCATTGCAAACCGCATCGTCAGCCACTTAACGCGTGAGGGGCCGGACCTGGCGGTGAACCAGTACGGGTTTCGCAGGGGTCGCTCCACTATCGACGCGATCACGCAGGTTAGGAGTTTGGCGGAAGAGGCCATTGCACGGGGCGAGGTGGTGTTAGCGGTGTCCTTGGACATCGCCAACGCATTCAACACCTTACCCTGGGCCTGTATTAGGGAGGCGCTTCGTTATCACGGAGTGCCCACCTATATCCGTCGCATCGTCGCGTCGTACCTCTCCGAGAGGTACGTGACCTTCCCGGGTCAGAGTAGTACGTGTAGGCGCGAGGTAGTGTGCGGTGTTCCACAGGGGTCGGTCCTAGGCCCTCTCTTGTGGAACATCGGATATGATTGGGTGTTGCGGGGTGCGCTCCTCCGTGGTCTGAGTGTCGTCTGCTATGCAGATGACACTCTGGTCACGGCGAGAGGTAAGACACACCGTGATGCCCAGATTCTCGTCACAGCCGGCGTAGCTCAGGTCGTAGCTAGGATTCGTAGATTAGGGCTCGAGGTGGCATTGCACAAGTCCGAGGCTCTGTGTTTTCACGGGCCTCGGAACGCGCCACCGAGAGGATCGCGAATTACCGTAGGAGGCGAGTCCATAGGCATCCAGTCCGAGATGAAATATCTCGGACTGGTGTTAGATAGTAGGTGGGATTTCGTCGCGCACTTCAGGCAGCTGACCCCTCGACTGTTGGGCGCTGCAGCTGCGCTCGCGCGGTTGCTGCCCAACTTAGGGGGGCCCGATTCCGCTTGCCGGAAGCTCTATTTAGGGGTTGTTCGGTCCATGGCCCTTTACGGGGCCCCGGTGTGGGCTGCAGACCTGTCGGCCCAGAACATCCGCGCTCTGCGGGCTCCGCAGAGGGCGATGGCCGTCAGAGCAGCTCGCGGGTACCGCACAGTCTCTTTTGAGGCGGCGTCCCTGCTGGTAGGTTCCGCGCCATGGGATCTCGAAGCGAGAGCCCTCGCGTCACTCTACGAGTGGCGCGGGGAGGCGCTGAATGGAGGACTTCGGCTTGCACCTCGAGAAATCGAGGCGCAGAGGTCGGAGCTCCACGAGATCCACGTCATGGCCGAGTGGAGACGTAGACTCGATCTTCCCGTTTCAGGTGCAGCGACGGTGGAGGCCATCCGGCCTCGTCTGGCTTCATGGTTGAGTAGGGCACATGGCACCTTGACCTTCCGCCTGACACAGGTGCTCACGGGACACGGTTGTTTCGGGAGTTACCTGTGTCGCATAGGCCGGGAGATTGCACCAGGGTGTCATCACTGTGGCTGCGCGTTCGACGACGCGCAGCACACGCTCGAGGTTTGTCCCGCTTGGGACTCTGAACGCTGCGTTTTGTCCGCAGCCGTAGGGACCGACCTCTCGCTCCCAGCCGTCGTCAAGGCGATGGTCGAGAGTGAGAGAGGTTGGGATTCTGTCGTCTCTTTTTGCGAACATGTTATGGTCGTGAAGGAGACGGCGGAGCGGGAGAGGGAGCTCACTAGTGAGATTCCCTCTCGCGGTCGGCGTTCGGGTCGACGGCGGCGTCAGGTGGGTGATGACCTCCGGCCGCCGTAGGCAGGGCCTGTAGGCGAGGGACACGGGCATGTCCGTCGCCATAGCACACAGGCCCATGGCGAGGCGCACGCAGTGTTCCAAACTTTTACGCGTGCGCTCGGTAGTTGTCTGTTCTGTCAGACCGTAGTTGAAGCTCCACCGTTGGAGCTACACCCGTCGAGTTGAGCAGAAGTAATGCGTATGCGTTCCTGGTCCTCGACACCAAGGGTGCTGTTAGGGGAACACACGTGGGGATTTTTTAGTGGGTAGTTGTGGTATTTTTATGTTACCATGGAGTCCCACATACCCTTTCGGCCTGCCCGGGCCGTCTGCGGATGCGTAAATGCATTTTTACCCACGTTAAAAAAAAAAAAAAAAAAAAAAAAAAAAAAAAAAAAAAAAAAAAAAAAAAAAAAAAAAAAAAAAAAAAAAAAAAAAAAAAAGGTTAGGTTAGGTTAGGTTAGGTTAGGTTGGGGTCGCGCAGGCGTGACGAGGTACTTGTATCTCTGATCTGCAGGGGGTGGACCCACAGGCGCAACACAGCACTCTCCCTTTGGAGAGAGCCTTAGCCTGCCACCTCAAGACCGTAGTGCGTGGTGAAGAGCCACATCCTTCTCGAGGTGACCCTGTCTCGCAGAACACTACGGATCTAGGCTGGAGAGCCGATAAACACTCCTGGGTGTGGCGTGTGAGCAGCGCACTCAGTACCGGGTTGGGGCCGAGGAGGACTCAGGTTGAGTCCCAAGGGCCTGATTCCGGATAGCGGCTGGCGGGACTGGGTTTATTCCAGTTTCGGCAGGCGTACTGCGAACTTGACGATGTTTTAGCGCTTACGATGGAGAAAGCAAAATTTAAAAATATACTACCCCAGGAGGGTACCCGAAAGGGAGAATCCCTCCCCGAGCATAGCTCGGGCTGCCCCACGTTCTCTGGGGGGGGCAAAATTTTGCACGATCATACTACGATGACTTTGGCTACTGATATGGTTACTGATTTAGCACACGTTTCGGCTCTTGTTGAACCGGTTCAAATGACGACTTTGGCATGTCCACTGACTTCTGATTGTAATAAAACCATGAAAGCACAACTGAAAAAATTACTACCCCAGGAGGGTACCTGCTCCACCGGAGCAGGAGAATCCCTCCCCGAGCCTAGCTCGGGCTGCCCCGCGTTCTCTGGGGGGGGCAAAGCTGTGCCTATTGTGGTTCTGGAGAGGGCTGTGTCGCTGGACCGTTTATCGGTTTCCAGTGACAGCAGCGTTGCGACGTTGGTGTCGGTGAACTCTGCGCAGGGAAGGGAGTCTCCTTCCCTGGGCAGGTTCTACCAGATGAGCGGAGAGGAGGAGTCGGACTCTGCCCCCGAGGGCGAGTCCGTAGAACATCTCGGGCGTCCTGGCCCTAGTGCCTCCAAGCGAGGCAGAGGCCGCCCACCGACGACGGGCCAATACGTTGGCTTGGCTAAGGCCAAATCGGAGTTCCTTCGCGTCAGGAAGGAGGAACTCCACCTACGAGCTGAGGAGGAGGTGGCCGAGCTGGCTTCAGAGGTGAAGCGGAAGCGGGCCACCAGGGAGTCCAAGGCTCCGAGTTCAGACACACAACTTGTGTCTGAACTCTGTTCGAAGGTCTCGGACGACGTCGGGGTTATACTCCGCGTCGCCAAGAACTCGAACAACCTTAAGGGCACGTTCGTGCATGCCCTTAAGGACGCGGCCGCGTCCATTCAGGACGCGGTCAAGACGATGGCGGGCCGTACGGTCTCCGAGGAGATTACCAAGCTCCAGGAGATTTGTACGGAGTTGAAGGCCAAGGAGGTGCGGCAAGCGGCTGAGATGGCTGCGCTCCGCAAGGAAATTGCGGAGTTGCGGGCAAATCAGCTCGCAGCCAAGCGTCCGGAGCCTGTGGCGCAGGCCACACCGGTACCGGTAGTGGTACCCTCTCAGGGGTCTGGGCCGGCCCCGGCCCCTAAGAGGAGGGCAATGGCTCGGGAGGAGTTTCCTCCTCTTCCGCAGCCACGCCAGTCCAAGCCTCAGAGTGAGCGCGCTGCGAAGCCGCAGCGCAATCCCTCTGAGGTAGTGACGGAGGAGCGCCTGGTGGAGGTGGTAGGTGGGATGGCTGACCGCGTGTTGGGCATCCTCACCGCACGTCTCGACGGCCTCCAAGATAGGCTCCTTCCGGAGAAGCGGCTGCGGCCGCCGCTAGCTGCAGATCGTAAGGCTGCAGCGAAAGTGGCGGCTAAGGCTGCTACTCCGGAGTCCCGGCCGAAGCCACACCCTATTCCTCAGCAGAACGCTGGAAAAGGGCAGAGCAAGGCCAAGAAGACGGCAGCTTCAACCCCGCTCACTTATAGTGAGAAACTAGCAGCCCCCAGACCCTCCGAGGGTGAATGGGTGCTGGTAGGTAAGGGGGGAAAGCCCGTAAAGGCTTCTAAGCCTAAGAAGGCTTCTAAGCCTAAGAAGGCGGCTCAGCGAAAGGTTGTGCCATCCAAGAAGGAGAGGGCCCCCAAACTTCGCGCCAACAATTCGACTGCAGTGGTTCTGACCCTGCAGCCGGATGCGGCGAAGAGGGGCCTCACCTACAAGGATGTGCTCGCCAAGACTTTTGCAGGTATCGACTTTGCAAGTCTTGGTATCCCTTCCGTAGGTTTTAGGAAGACGGCGACGGGTGCTGCTCTACTGGAGGTGCCGGGTGCGGATTCGGCGTCCAAGACGGACGTCCTAGCTGCACACATTAGGGCTTCTTTTACAGCGGAGGATGTTCGTGTCGCCAGGCCGGTGAGGTGCGCAGATCTGCGGATTTCGGGTCTTGATGACACAGTGAGTGCGGAAGTGCTCACTGCTGTCGTCGCACGGGTCGGAGGTTGTCCTGCGGAGCAGGTGAAATCCGGCGAACCGCGTCTCGGCGTTGACGGGACCGGTACGGCCGTGGTTTCCTGCCCCGTGGAGGTTGCCAAGAGGCTCGGCGAGAGCCGACGTCTCTTGGTCGGGTGGGTGTCGGCGCGGGTTAAACTCCTGCAGCCGCGCCCACAGCGTTGTTTCCGGTGTCGGCAGACCGGTCATTTAGGGGCCGCGTGCCCCTCTACCGTCGACTGCAGTGGTCTCTGTCACCGCTGTAGTCAGCCCGGCCATAAGGCTGGGGTTTGCACCGCAGACCTGCACTGCGCCGTATGCGCAGCGGCAGGTAAGTCAGCGGGGCACCGAGTGGGCAGTAAGGCCTGCTCGGCGCCTCCGCCCAAAAAGGGGGGTAAAGTAGGGAAGGGCAAGAGGGGTCAGACCCCCTCGAAACCCTCGGCCGCGTCGACTGCCGCTAAGGCGTCGACTTCGGCCTCTGAGGTTTGCATGGACCCTGCCATTTTATAATGGCTCTCCGTGTACTCCAAGGGAATCTAAACCACTGTGCCAGAGCTCAGGACTTGATGTCCCAGAGCATGGCGCAGTGGTCGATAGGGGTCGCTGTGATGGCGGAGCCATACTTTGTCCCACCTAGCGATTGCTGGGTCGGTGACAGGTATGGTTGCGTAGCCATCATATCTAGGCCGGCTGCCGGTGTCCCAACCTTCGTAGATATTACGAAGGGCCAGGGGTACGTGGCGGCGCGGCTAGGTGACGTCGTTGTCGTCGGGGTCTACGCTCCACCTCGGTGGAGTCTCGCGGAGTTCGAATCCTTCTTGGTAGGAGTAGGCAACGTAGTGTTAGGCAGCCACCCTCGCCCCGTCCTGGTACTGGGTGACTTCAACGCCAAATCAACGGCTTGGGGTTGCTCATGCTCAGATCGACGTGGTGAGGTGTTGGAAGAGTGGGCGCTGACATCTGGCCTGCTCGTCCTCAACAGGGGCTCCGTGAACACGTGCGTGCGACCGCAGGGCGAATCCATAGTGGACGTTTCGTTCGCTAGCCCTGCGATCGCACGCCGCGTTCGGGACTGGAGAGTCCTCGGGGAGGTGGAGACGTTGTCCGACCATTTATATGTTCGGTTCGACGTCTCCGTCCAAACCGAGGACCTACCGGTACCGGGAGTTCCTGTGGGGGACGGTCCGCGTTGGGTGTTAGGGCGACTCGATAGGGAAGTCTTCCAGGAGGCCGCCATCGTGCAGGACTGGGTGTTGCGTGCGACACCCGAGAGGCCTGCCGATGTCGATGATGGGGCGGAGCGACTGAGGGATGCGGTATCACACATGTGTGATGCCGCTATGCCTCGGGCGAGACGTGTCCGAGCCAAACGCCAGGTGTATTGGTGGAACGCCGATATTGCACAGCTGCGTGCAGCGTGCGTGTCGGCGCGTCGCCGGTATACCCGGATCAGGCGAAGACGACGTCGAACTCAGGTCGCAGCCCCGGAGGAGGTGGAGCTGCATGAGGGATACCGGGCTGCAAAGCTCGCCCTCAAGCAGGCCATCGAGCGGTCTAAGGCGCAGGCCAGGGAGGAACTGTTGGAGATCCTCAGTCGGGACCCGTGGGGACGCCCGTACCGTATGGTACGTGGCAAGCTCCGCCAGTGGGCACCCCCGGTAACGCAGAGTCTCCAGCCGCAGTTCCTCGACGAAGTCGTTAGCGCACTGTTCCCTTCGAGGGGGGAGTTTACTCCTCCACCGATGGCTTCGCCTTTTATGGCGGAGCCGGACGTGGGCAGTGTCGACGTGACCCGGGAAGAATTGGGAGCGGCGGTGGAACGGCTTAAGGCCAAGAACACCGCCCCGGGACCCGATGGTCTGCCTGGCAGAGCATGGGTCCTGGCCCTAGAGGTTCTCGAGCCTCGCCTATTGGGGCTCTTCAGTGCGTGTCTGGAGCAGGGCCGGTTTCCAATCCGATGGAAAACCGGTCGGTTAGTCCTGCTTCAGAAGGAGGGGCGCCCGGCGGACAATCCGTCGGCGTACCGGCCGATCGTGTTGCTTGACGATGTGGGCAAGCTCTTTGAAAGAGTCATTGCAAACCGCATCGTCAGCCACTTAACGCGTGAGGGGCCGGACCTGGCGGCGAACCAGTACGGGTTTCGCAGGGGTCGCTCCACTATCGACGCGATCACGCAGGTTAGGAGTTTGGCGGAAGAGGCCATTGCACGGGGCGAGGTGGTGTTGGCGGTGTCCTTGGACATCGCTAACGCATTCAACACCCTACCCTGGGTCTGTATTAGGGAGGCGCTTCGTTATCACGGAGTGCCGACCTATATCCGTCGTATCGTCGCGTCGTACCTCTCCGAGAGGTACGTGACCTTCCCGGGTCAGAGTCGTACGTGTAGGCGCGAGGTAGTGTGCGGTGTTCCACAGGGGTCGGTCCTTGGCCCTCTCCTGTGGAATATCGGATATGATTGGGTGTTGCGGGGTGCGCTCCTCCGTGGGTTGAGTGTCGTCTGTTATGCAGACGACACTCTGGTCACGGCGAGAGGTAAGACACACCGCGACGCCCAGATTCTCGTCACAGCCGGCGTGGCTCAGGTCGTAGCTAGGATTCGTAGCCTAGGGCTCGAGGTGGCATTGCACAAGTCCGAGGCTCTGTGCTTTCACGGGCCTCGGAACGCGCCACCGAGAGGATCGCGAATTACCGTAGGCGGTGTCTCTATAGGCATCCAGTCCGAGATGAAATATCTGGGACTGGTGTTAGATAGTAGGTGGGACTTTGTCGCGCACTTCAGGCAGCTGACCCCTCGACTGTTGGGCGCTGCAGCCGCGCTAGCGCGGTTGCTGCCCAACTTAGGGGGGCCCGATTCCGCTTGCCGGAAGCTCTATTTAGGGGTTGTTCGGTCCATGGCCCTTTACGGGGCCCCGGTGTGGGCTGCAGACCTGTCGGCCCAGAACATCCGCGCTCTGCGGGCTCCGCAGAGGGCGATGGCCGTCAGGGCAGCTCGCGGGTACCGCACAGTCTCTTTTGAGGCGGCGTCCCTGCTGGTAGGTTCCGCGCCATGGGATCTCGAAGCGAGAGCCCTCGCGTCACTCTACGAGTGGCGCGGGGAGGCGCTGAATGGAGGACTTCGACCGGCGCCTCGAGAAATCGAGGCGCAGAGGTCGGAGCTCCACGAGATCCACGTCATGGCCGAGTGGAGACGTAGGCTCGATTTTCCTGTTTCAGGTGCGGCGACGGTGGAGGCCATCCGGCCTCGTCTGGCTTCATGGTTGAGTAGGGCACATGGCACCTTGACCTTCCGCCTGACACAGGTGCTCACGGGACACGGTTGTTTCGGGAGTTACCTGTGTCGCATAGGCCGGGAGATTGCACCAGGGTGTCATCACTGTGGCTGCGCGTTCGATGACGCGCAGCACACGCTCGAGGTTTGTCCCGCTTGGGACTCTGAACGCTGCGTTCTGTCCGCAGCCGTAGGGACCGACCTCTCGCTCCGAGCCGTCGTCAAGGCGATGGTGGAGAGTGATAGAGGTTGGGATTCTGTCGTCTCTTTTTGCGAGCATGTTATGTTCGTGAAGGAGACGGCGGAGAGAGAGAGGGAACTCACTAGTGAGATTCCCTCTCGCGGTCGGCGTTCGGGTCGACGGCGGCGTCAGGTGGGCGATGACCTCCGGCCGCCGTAGGCAGGGCCTGTAGGCGAGGGACACGGGCATGTCCGTCGCCATAGCACACAGGCCCATGGCGAGGCGCACGCAGTGTTCCACACTTTTACGCGTGCGTCGCCCGGTTTCGTCCGGGCAGTTGTTGTCTGATTCATTCAGACTGTAGTCGAAGCTCCTCCGTTGGAGCTACACCCGTCGAGTTGAGCAGAAGTAATGCGTATGCGTTCCTGGTCCTCGACATCAAGGGTGCTGTTAGGGGAACACACGTGGGGATTTTTTAGTGGGTATTTGTGGTATTTTTATGTTACCATGGAGTCCCACATACCCTTTCGGCCTGCCCGGGCCGTCTGTGGATGCGTAAATGCATTTTTACCCACGTTAAAAAAAAAAAAAAAAAAAAAAAAAGGTTAGGTTAGGTTAGGTTAGGTTAGGTTAGGTTAGGTTAGGTTAGGTTAGGTTAGGTTAGGTTAGGTTAGGTTAGGTTGTCGGAGAAGAACCACATCCTTCTCGAGGTGACCCTGTCTCGCAGAACACTACGGATCTAGGCTGGAGAGCCGATAAACACTCCTGGGTGTGGCGTGTGAGCAGCGCACTCAGTACCGGGTTGGGGCCGAGGAGGACTCAGGTTGAGTCCCAAGGGCCTGATTCCGGATAGCGGCTGGCGGGACTGGGTTTATTCCAGTTTCGGCAGGCGTACTGCGAACTTGACGACGTTTTTCTAGCACGATGGAAAAAGCAAAATTTAAAAAGATACTACCCCAGGAGGGTACCCGAAAGGGAGAATCCCTCCCCGAGCTTTGCTCGGGCTGCCCCACGTTCTCTGGGGGGGGCAAAATTTTGCGCGATCCCAACACGACGACCTTGGCTTTTAATATGGCTACTGATCTTGCATGTGATTCGGCTATTGTCGAACCGGTTCCCACAACGACTTTGGCTTGTTCTCGGACAACTGATTGTACACTAACCATGAAAGCACATCTTGAAAAATTACTACCCCAGGAGGGTACCTGCTCCACCGGAGCAGGAGAATCCCTCCCCGGGCCTAGCCCGGGCTGCCCCGCGTTCTCTGGGGGGGGCAAAGCTGTGCCTATTGTGGTTCTGGAGAGGGCTGTGTCGCTGGACCGTTTATCGGTTTCCAGTGACAGCAGCGTTGCGACGTTGGTGTCGGTAGATTCTGCGCAGGGAAGGGAGTCTCCTTCCCTCGGCAGGTTCTACCGAATGAGTGGAGAGGAGTCGGACTCTGCCCCCGAGGGCGAGTCCGTCGAACATCTCGGGCGTCCTGGCCCTAGTGCCTCCAAGCGAGGCAGAGGCCGCCCACCTACGACGGGCCAATACGTTGGCTTGGCTAAGGCCAAAACGGAGTTCCTTCGGGTCAGGAAGGAGGAACTCCACCTACGAGCCGAGGAGGAGGTAGCCGAGCTGGCTTCAGAAGTGAAGCGGAAGCGGGCTACCAGGGAATCCAAGGCTCCGAGTTCAGACACACAACTTGTGTCTGAACTCTGTTCGAAGGTCTCGGACGACGTCGGGGTTATACTCCGCGTCGCCAAGAACTCGAACAACCTCAAGGGCACGTTCGTGCATGCCCTTAAGGACGCGGCCGCGTCCATTCAGGACGCGGTCAAGACGTTGGCGGGCCGTACGGTCTCCGAGGAGATTAACAAGCTCCAGGAGATTTGTGCGGAGCTAAAGGCGAAGGAGGCGAGGCAAGCAGCTGATTTGGCTGCTCTCCGCAAGGAGATTGCGGAGTTGCGAGCTGATCAGCTCGCTGCTAAGCGTCCGGAGCCTGAGGCTCGGGTTACTCCGGTACCCGTGGTAGTACCCTCTGTGGGGTCTGGGCCGGCCCCGGCCCCTAAGAGGAGGGCAATGGCTCGGGAGGAGTTTCCTCCTCTTCCGCAGCCACGCCAGACGATGCCACAGTGTGAGCGCACTGCGAAGCCGCAGCGCGGTCGCACTGAGGTAGTGACGGAGGAGCGTCTCGAGGAGGTGGTAGGTGGGATGGAAAACCGTATGTTGACCATCCTCACCGCACGTTTAGACGGCCTCCAGGAGAGGCTCCTTCCGGAGAAGCGGCTACGGCCACCACTAGCTGCAGACCGCAAGGCTGCAGCAAAAGTGGCGGCTAAGGCTGCTACTCCGGAGTCCCGGCCGAAGCCACACCCTATTCCTCAGCAAAGCGCTGGAAAAGGGAAGAGCAAGGCCAAGAAGACGGCAGCTTCCACCCCGCTCACTTATAGTGAGAAACTAGCAGCCCCCAAACCCTCCGAGGGTGAATGGGTGCTGGTAGGTAAGGGGGGAAAGCCCGTAAAGGCTTCTAAGCCTAAAAAGGCTTCTAAGCCTAAGAAGGCGGCTCAGCGAAAGGTTGCGCCATCCAAGAAGGAGAGGGCCCCCAAACTTCGCGCCAACAATTCGACTGCAGTGGTTCTGACCCTGCAGCCGGATGCGGCGAAGAGGGGCCTCACCTACAAGGATGTGCTCGCTAAGACTTTCTCAGGTATGGACCTGGCTAGTCTTGGCATCCCTTCCGTTAATTTCAGGAGGACGGCGACGGGTGCGGCTCTTCTGGAGGTGCCGGGCGTGGACACGGCGGCCAAGACGGACGCCCTTGCCGCGCACATTAGGGCTTCCCTTTCAGGTGAGGATGTTCGTGTCGCCAGGCCGGTGAGGTGCGCAGATCTGCGGATTTCGGGTCTTGATGACACAGTGAGTGCGGAAGTGCTCACTGCTGTCGTCGCACGAGTCGGGGGTTGTCCTGC
Source organism: Saturnia pavonia (assembly GCA_947532125.1). Taxonomy (NCBI): domain Eukaryota; kingdom Metazoa; phylum Arthropoda; class Insecta; order Lepidoptera; family Saturniidae; genus Saturnia; species Saturnia pavonia. The sequence goes on from OX383904.1 coordinate 17,787,247, forward strand.
GGAGCAGGTGAAATCCGGCGAACCGCGTCTCGGCGTTGACGGGACCGGTACGGCCGTGGTTTCCTGCCCCGTGGAGGTTGCCAAGAGGCTCGGTGAGAGCCGACGTCTCTTGGTCGGGTGGGTGTCGGCGCGGGTTAAACTCCTGCAGCCGCGCCCACAGCGTTGTTTCCGGTGTCGTCAGACCGGGCATTTAGGGGCCACGTGCCCCTCTACCGTCGACTGCAGTGGTCTTTGTCACCGCTGCAGTCAGCCCGGCCATAAGGCTGGGGATTGCACCGCAGACCTGCACTGCGCCGTATGCGCAGCGGCAGGTAAGTCAGCGGGGCACCGAGTGGGCAGTAAGGCCTGCTCGGCGCCTCCGCCCAAAAAGGGGGGTAAAGTAGGGAAGGGCAAGAGGGGTCAGACCCCCTCGAAACCCTCGGCCGCGTCGACTGCCGCTAAGGCGTCGACTTCGGCCTCTGAGGTGTGCATGGACCCTGCCATTTTATAATGGCTCTCCGTGTACTCCAAGGGAATTTAAACCACTGTGCCAGGGCTCAGGACTTGATGTCCCAGAGCATGGCGCAGTGGTCGATAGGGGTCGCTGTGATGGCGGAGCCATACTTTGTCCCACCTAGCGATTGCTGGGTCGGTGACAGGTATGGTTGCGTAGCCATCATATCTAGGCCGGCTGCCGGTGTCCCACCCTTCGTAGATATTACGAAGGGCCAGGGGTACGTGGCGGCGCGGCTAGGTGACGTCGTTGTCGTCGGGGTCTACGCTCCACCTCGGTGGAGTCTCGCGGAGTTCGAATCCTTCTTGGTAGGAGTAGGCAACGTAGTGTTAGGCAGCCACCCTCGCCCCGTCCTGGTACTGGGTGACTTCAACGCCAAATCAACGGCTTGGGGTTGCTCATGCTCAGATCGACGTGGTGAGGTGTTGGAAGAGTGGGCGCTGACATCTGGCCTGCTCGTCCTCAACAGGGGCTCCGTGAACACGTGCGTGCGACCGCAGGGCGAATCCATAGTGGACGTTTCGTTCGCTAGCCCTGCGATCGCACGCCGTGTTCGGGGCTGGAGAGTCCTCGGGGAGGTGGAGACGTTGTCCGACCATTTATATGTTCGGTTCGACGTCTCCGTCCAAACCGAGGATCTACCGGTACCGGGAGTTCCTGTGGGGGACGGTCCGCGTTGGGTGTTAGGGCGACTCGATAGGGAAGTCTTCCAGGAGGCCGCCATCGTGCAGGACTGGGTGTTGCGTGCGACACCCGAGAGGCCTGCCGATGTCGATGATGGGGCGGAGCGACTGAGGGATGCGGTATCACACATGTGTGATGCCGCTATGCCTCGGGCGAGGCGTGTCCGAGCCAAACGCCAGGTGTATTGGTGGAACGCCGACATCGCACAGCTGCGTGCAGCGTGCGTGTCGGCGCGTCGCCGGTATACCCGGATCAGGCGAAGACGACGTCGAACTCAGGTCGCAGCCCCGGAGGAGGTGGAGCTGCATGAGGGATACCGGGCTGCAAAGCTCGCCCTCAAGCAGGCCATCGAGCGGTCTAAGGCGCAGGCCAGGGAGGAACTGTTGGAGATCCTCAGTCGGGACCCGTGGGGACGCCCGTACCGTATGGTACGTGGCAAGCTCCGCCAGTGGGCACCCCCGGTAACGCAGAGTCTCCAGCCGCAGTTCCTCGACGAAGTCGTTAGCGCACTGTTCCCTTCGAGGGGGGAGTTTACTCCTCCACCGATGGCTTCGCCTTTTATGGCGGAGCCGGACGTGGACAGTGTCGACGTGACCCGGGAAGAATTGGGAGCGGCGGTGGAACGGCTTAAGGCCAAGAACACCGCCCCGGGACCCGATGGTCTGCCTGGCAGAGCATGGGTCCTGGCCCTAGAGGTTCTCGAGCCTCGCCTATTGGGGCTCTTCAGTGCGTGTCTGGAGCAGGGCCGGTTTCCAATCCGTTGGAAAACCGGTCGGTTAGTCCTGCTTCAGAAGGAGGGGCGCCCGGCGGACAATCCGTCGGCGTACCGGCCGATCGTGTTGCTTGACGATGTGGGCAAGCTCTTTGAAAGAGTCATTGCAAACCGCATCGTCAGCCACTTAACGCGTGAGGGGCCGGACCTGGCGGCGAACCAGTACGGGTTTCGCAGGGGTCGCTCCACTATCGACGCGATCACGCAGGTTAGGAGTTTGGCGGAAGAGGCCATTGCACGGGGCGAGGTGGTGTTGGCGGTGTCCTTGGACATCGCTAACGCATTCAACACCTTACCCTGGGCCTGTATTAGGGAGGCGCTCCGTTATCACGGAGTGCCGACCTATATCCGTCGCATCGTCGCGTCGTACCTCTCCGAGAGGTACGTGACCTTCCCGGGTCAGAGTCGTACGTGTAGGCGCGAGGTAGTATGCGGTGTTCCACAGGGGTCGGTCCTTGGCCCTCTCCTGTGGAACATCGGATATGATTGGGTGTTGCGGGGTGCGCTCCTCCGTGGTCTGAGTGTCGTCTGCTATGCAGATGACACTCTGGTCACGGCGAGAGGTAAGACACACCGTGATGCCCAGATTCTCGTCACAGCCGGCGTGGCTCAGGTCGTAGCTAGGATTCGTAGCCTAGGGCTCGAGGTGGCATTGCACAAGTCCGAGGCTCTGTGCTTTCACGGGCCTCGGAACGCGCCACCGAGAGGATCGCGAATTCTCGTAGGCGGTGTCTCTATAGGCATCCAGTCCGAGATGAAATATCTCGGACTGGTGTTAGATAGTAGGTGGGATTTCGTCGCGCACTTCAGGCAGCTGACCCCTCGACTGTTGGGCGCTGCAGCCGCGCTCGCGCGGTTGCTGCCCAACTTAGGGGGGCCCGATTCCGCTTGCCGGAAGCTCTATTTAGGGGTTGTTCGGTCCATGGCCCTTTACGGGGCCCCGGTGTGGGCTGCAGACCTGTCGGCCCAGAACATCCGCGCTCTGCGGGCTCCGCAGAGGGCGATGGCCGTCAGGGCAGCACGCGGGTACCGCACAGTCTCTTTTGAGGCGGCGTCCCTCTTGGTAGGTTCCGCGCCATGGGATCTCGAAGCGAGAGCCCTCGCGTCACTCTACGAGTGGCGCGGGGAGGCGCTGAATGGAGGACTTCGGCTTGCACCTCGAGAAATCGAGGCGCAGAGGTCGGAGCTCCACGAGATCCACGTCATGGCCGAGTGGAGACGTAGGCTCGATTCTCCTGTTTCAGGTGCGGCGACGGTGGAGGCCATCCGGCCTCGTCTGGCTTCATGGTTGGGTAGGGCACATGGCACCTTGACCTTCCGCCTGACACAGGTGCTCACGGGACACGGTTGTTTCGGGAGTTACCTGTGTCGCATAGGCCGGGAGATTGCACCAGGGTGTCATCACTGTGGCTGCGCGTTCGATGACGCGCAACACACGCTCGAGGTTTGTCCCGCTTGGGACTCTGAACGCTGCGTTCTGACCGCAGCTGTAGGGACCGACCTCTCGCTCGGAGCTGTCGTCAAGGCGATGGTCGAGAGTGAGAGAGGTTGGGATTCTGTCGTCTCTTTTTGCGAGCATGTTATGTTCGTGAAGGAGACGGCGGAGCGGGAGAGGGAGCTCACTAGTGAGATTCCCTCTCGCGGTCGGCGTTCTGGTCGACGGCGGCGTCAGGTGGGTGATGACCTCCGGCCGCCGTAGGCAGGGCCTGTAGGCGAGGGACACGGGCAGGTCCGTCGCCATAGCACACAGGCCCATGGCGAGGCGCACGCAGTGTTCCAAACTTTTACGCGTGCGCTCGGTAGTTGTCTGTTCTGTCAGACCGTAGTTGAAGCTCCACCGTTGGAGCTACACCCGTCGAGTTGAGCAGAAGTAATGCGTATGCGTTCCTGGTCCTCGACACCAAGGGTGCTGTTAGGGGAACACACGTGGGGATTTTTTAGTGGGTAGTTGTGGTATTTTTATGTTACCATGGAGTCCCACATACCCTTTCGGCCTGCCCGGGCCGTCTGCGGATGCGTAAATGCATTTTTACCCACGTTAAAAAAAAAAAAAAAAAAAAAAAAAAAAAAAAAAAAAAAAAAGGTTAGGTTGTCGGAGCTCCCCTCCCGCGGTCGACGAACCCGGCGGCGTAGGGTCAGAAATGACCTCCTGCCGCCGTAAAAACGGCCTGCGGGCGTCGGACGCGGGCACGTCCTTCGCCCTTGCAGTTTAATGCACAGGCCCGAGGCGTGGCGCATCAGTGTTCGATGCGCCCCTCGTAGGTTCGTCAGAGGGTGTCTCGTTTCGACCCCTCAGACCGCAGAAGGTGGCCCCTTATGAGGGGCCTGCACCCGCCGGGCGAGTAGAAGTAATTGCGCTAGCAGTCCCTACTCCCCGGCCCAATGGGTGAAGAAGGAACACCGTGGGGTTTTAGTCGGTAAGAGTCCGACATACCCCTCCCTTGAGCTGCCCGGCTCGGGAGGCGGATCCAATGCAGGATTTCCCCACGTTAAAAAAAAAAAAAAAAAAAAAGGTTAGGTTAGGTTAGGTTAGGTTGGGGTCGCGCAGGCGTGACGAGGTACTTGTATCTCTGATCTGCAGGGGGTGGACCCACAGGCGCAACACAGCACTCTCCCTTTGGAGAGAGCCTTAGCCTGCCACCTCAAGACCGTAGTGCGTGGTGAAGAGCCACATCCTTCTCGAGGTGACCCTGTCTCGCAGAACACTACGGATCTAGGCTGGAGAGCCGATAAACACTCCTGGGTGTGGCGTGTGAGCAGCGCACTCAGTACCGGGTTGGGGCCGAGGAGGACTCAGGTTGAGTCCCAAGGGCCTGATTCCGGATAGCGGCTGGCGGGACTGGGTTTATTCCAGTTTCGGCAGGCGTACTGCGAACTTGACGATGTTTTAGCGCTTACGATGGAGAAAGCAAAATTTAAAAATATACTACCCCAGGAGGGTACCCGAAAGGGAGAATCCCTCCCCGAGCATAGCTCGGGCTGCCCCACGTTCTCTGGGGGGGGCAAAATTTTGCACGATCATACTACGATGACTTTGGCTACTGATATGGTTACTGATTTAGCACACGTTTCGGCTCTTGTTGAACCGGTTCAAATGACGACTTTGGCATGTCCACTGACTTCTGATTGTAATAAAACCATGAAAGCACAACTGAAAAAATTACTACCCCAGGAGGGTACCTGCTCCACCGGAGCAGGAGAATCCCTCCCCGAGCCTAGCTCGGGCTGCCCCGCGTTCTCTGGGGGGGGCAAAGCTGTGCCTATTGTGGTTCTGGAGAGGGCTGTGTCGCTGGACCGTTTATCGGTTTCCAGTGACAGCAGCGTTGCGACGTTGGTGTCGGTGAACTCTGCGCAGGGAAGGGAGTCTCCTTCCCTGGGCAGGTTCTACCAGATGAGCGGAGAGGAGGAGTCGGACTCTGCCCCCGAGGGCGAGTCCGTAGAACATCTCGGGCGTCCTGGCCCTAGTGCCTCCAAGCGAGGCAGAGGCCGCCCACCGACGACGGGCCAATACGTTGGCTTGGCTAAGGCCAAATCGGAGTTCCTTCGCGTCAGGAAGGAGGAACTCCACCTACGAGCTGAGGAGGAGGTGGCCGAGCTGGCTTCAGAGGTGAAGCGGAAGCGGGCCACCAGGGAGTCCAAGGCTCCGAGTTCAGACACACAACTTGTGTCTGAACTCTGTTCGAAGGTCTCGGACGACGTCGGGGTTATACTCCGCGTCGCCAAGAACTCGAACAACCTTAAGGGCACGTTCGTGCATGCCCTTAAGGACGCGGCCGCGTCCATTCAGGACGCGGTCAAGACGATGGCGGGCCGTACGGTCTCCGAGGAGATTACCAAGCTCCAGGAGATTTGTACGGAGTTGAAGGCCAAGGAGGTGCGGCAAGCGGCTGAGATGGCTGCGCTCCGCAAGGAAATTGCGGAGTTGCGGGCAAATCAGCTCGCAGCCAAGCGTCCGGAGCCTGTGGCGCAGGCCACACCGGTACCGGTAGTGGTACCCTCTCAGGGGTCTGGGCCGGCCCCGGCCCCTAAGAGGAGGGCAATGGCTCGGGAGGAGTTTCCTCCTCTTCCGCAGCCACGCCAGTCCAAGCCTCAGAGTGAGCGCGCTGCGAAGCCGCAGCGCAATCCCTCTGAGGTAGTGACGGAGGAGCGCCTGGTGGAGGTGGTAGGTGGGATGGCTGACCGCGTGTTGGGCATCCTCACCGCACGTCTCGACGGCCTCCAAGATAGGCTCCTTCCGGAGAAGCGGCTGCGGCCGCCGCTAGCTGCAGATCGTAAGGCTGCAGCGAAAGTGGCGGCTAAGGCTGCTACTCCGGAGTCCCGGCCGAAGCCACACCCTATTCCTCAGCAGAACGCTGGAAAAGGGCAGAGCAAGGCCAAGAAGACGGCAGCTTCAACCCCGCTCACTTATAGTGAGAAACTAGCAGCCCCCAGACCCTCCGAGGGTGAATGGGTGCTGGTAGGTAAGGGGGGAAAGCCCGTAAAGGCTTCGAAGCCTAAGAAGGCTTCTAAGCCCAAGAAGGCTTCTAAGCCTAAGAAGGCGGCTCAGCGAAAGGTTGCGCCATCCAAGAAGGAGAGGGCCCCCAAACTTCGCGCCAACAATTCGACTGCAGTGGTTCTGACCCTGCAGCCGGATGCGGCGAAGAGGGGCCTCACCTACAAGGATGTGCTCGCCAAGACTTTTGCAGGTATCGACTTTGCAAGTCTTGGTATCCCTTCCGTAGGTTTTAGGAAGACGGCGACGGGTGCTGCTCTACTGGAGGTGCCGGGTGCGGATTCGGCGTCCAAGACGGACGTCCTAGCTGCACACATTAGGGCTTCTTTTACAGCGGAGGATGTTCGTGTCGCCAGGCCGGTGAGGTGCGCAGATCTGCGGATTTCGGGTCTTGATGACACAGTGAGTGCGGAAGTGCTCACTGCTGTCGTCGCACGGGTCGGAGGTTGTCCTGCGGAGCAGGTGAAATCCGGCGAACCGCGTCTCGGCGTTGACGGGACCGGTACGGCCGTGGTTTCCTGCCCCGTGGAGGTTGCCAAGAGGCTCGGCGAGAGCCGACGTCTCTTGGTCGGGTGGGTGTCGGCGCGGGTTAAACTCCTGCAGCCGCGCCCACAGCGTTGTTTCCGGTGTCGGCAGACCGGTCATTTAGGGGCCACGTGCCCCTCTACCGTCGACTGCAGTGGTCTCTGTCACCGCTGTAGTCAGCCCGGCCATAAGGCTGGGGTTTGCACCGCAGACCTGCACTGCGCCGTATGCGCAGCGGCAGGTAAGTCAGCGGGGCACCGAGTGGGCAGTAAGGCCTGCTCGGCGCCTCCGCCCAAAAAGGGGGGTAAAGTAGGGAAGGGCAAGAGGGGTCAGACCCCCTCGAAACCCTCGGCCGCGTCGACTGCCGCTAAGGCGTCGACTTCGGCCTCTGAGGTGTGCATGGACCCTGCCATTTTATAATGGCTCTCCGTGTACTCCAAGGGAATTTAAACCACTGTGCCAGAGCTCAGGACTTGATGTCCCAGAGCATGGCGCAGTGGTCGATAGGGGTCGCTGTGATGGCGGAGCCATACTTTGTCCCACCTAGCGATTGCTGGGTCGGTGACAGGTATGGTTGCGTAGCCATCATATCTAGGCCGGCTGCCGGTGTCCCACCCTTCGTAGATATTACGAAGGGCCAGGGGTACGTGGCGGCGCGGCTAGGTGACGTCGTTGTCGTCGGGGTCTACGCTCCACCTCGGTGGAGTCTCGCGGAGTTCGAATCCTTCTTGGTAGGAGTAGGCAACGTAGTGTTAGGCAGCCACCCTCGCCCCGTCCTGGTACTGGGTGACTTCAACGCCAAATCAATGGCTTGGGGTTGCTCATGCTCAGATCGACGTGGTGAGGTGTTGGAAGAGTGGGCGCTGACATCTGGCCTGCTCGTCCTCAACAGGGGCTCCATGAACACGTGCGTGCGACCGCAGGGCGAATCCATAGTGGACGTTTCGTTCGCTAGCCCTGCGATCGCACGCCGTGTTCGGGACTGGAGAGTCCTCGGGGAGGTGGAGACGTTGTCCGACCATTTATATGTTCGGTTCGACGTCTCCGTCCAAACCGAGGACCTACCGGTACCGGGAGTTCCTGTGGGGGACGGTCCGCGTTGGGTGTTAGGGCGACTCGATAGGGAAGTCTTCCAGGAGGCCGCCATCGTGCAGGACTGGGTGTTGCGTGCGACACCCGAGAGGCCTGCCGATGTCGATGATGGGGCGGAGCGACTGAGGGATGCGGTATCACACATGTGTGATGCCGCTATGCCTCGGGCGAGGCGTGTCCGAGCCAAACGCCAGGTGTATTGGTGGAACGCCGACATCGCACAGCTGCGTGCAGCGTGCGTGTCGGCGCGTCGCCGGTATACCCGGATCAGGCGAAGACGACGTCGAACTCAGGTCGCAGCCCCGGAGGAGGTGGAGCTGCATGAGGGATACCGGGCTGCAAAGCTCGCCCTCAAGCAGGCCATCGAGCGGTCTAAGGCGCAGGCCAGGGAGGAACTGTTGGAGATACTCAGTCGGGACCCGTGGGGACGCCCGTACCGTATGGTACGTGGCAAGCTCCGCCAGTGGGCACCCCCGGTAACGCAGAGTCTCCAGCCACAGTTCCTCGACGAAGTAGTTAGCACACTGTTCCCTTCGAGGGGGGAGTTTACTCCTCCACCGATGGCTTCGCCTTTTATGGCGGAGCCGGACGTGGGCAGTGTCGACGTGACCCGGGAAGAATTGGGAGCGGCGGTGGAACGGCTTAAGGCCAAGAACACCGCCCCGGGACCCGATGGTCTGCCTGGCAGAGCATGGGTCCTGGCCCTAGAGGTTCTCGAGCCTCGCCTATTGGGGCTCTTCAGTGCGTGTCTGGAGCAGGGCCGGTTTCCAATCCGATGGAAAACCGGTCGGTTAGTCCTGCTTCAGAAGGAGGGGCGCCCGGCGGACAATCCGTCGGCGTACCGGCCGATCGTGTTGCTTGACGATGTGGGCAAGCTCTTTGAAAGAGTCATTGCAAACCGCATCGTCAGCCACTTAACGCGTGAGGGGCCGGACCTGGCGGCGAACCAGTACGGGTTTCGCAGGGGTCGCTCCACTATCGACGCGATCACGCAGGTTAGGAGTTTGGCGGAAGAGGCCATTGCACGGGGCGAGGTGGTGTTGGCGGTGTCCTTGGACATCGCCAACGCATTCAACACCTTACCCTGGGCCTGTATTAGGGAGGCGCTTCGTTATCACGGAGTGCCCACCTATATCCGTCGCATCGTCGCGTCGTACCTCTCCGAGAGGTACGTGACCTTCCCGGGTCAGAGTAGTACGTGTAGGCGCGAGGTAGTGTGCGGTGTTCCACAGGGGTCGGTCCTAGGCCCTCTCTTGTGGAACATCGGATATGATTGGGTGTTGCGGGGTGCGCTCCTCCGTGGTCTGAGTGTCGTCTGCTATGCAGATGACACTCTAGTCACGGCGAGAGGTAAGACACACCGTGATGCCCAGATTCTCGTCACAGCCGGCGTAGCTCAGGTCGTAGCTAGGATTCGTAGATTAGGGCTCGAGGTGGCATTGCACAAGTCCGAGGCTCTGTGTTTTCACGGGCCTCGGAACGCGCCACCGAGAGGATCGCGAATTACCGTAGGCGGCGAGTCCATAGGCATCCAGTCCGAGATGAAATATCTCGGACTGGTGTTAGATAGTAGGTGGGATTTCGTCGCGCACTTCAGGCAGCTGACCCCTCGACTGTTGGGCGCTGCAGCTGCGCTCGCGCGGTTGCTGCCCAACTTAGGGGGGCCCGATTCCGCTTGCCGGAAGCTCTATTTAGGGGTTGTTCGGTCCATGGCCCTTTACGGGGCCCCGGTGTGGGCTGCAGACCTGTCGGCCCAGAACATCCGCGCTCTGCGGGCTCCGCAGAGGGCGATGGCCGTCAGAGCAGCTCGCGGGTACCGCACAGTCTCTTTTGAGGCGGCGTCCCTGCTGGTAGGTTCCGCGCCATGGGATCTCGAAGCGAGAGCCCTCGCGTCACTCTACGAGTGGCGCGGGGAGGCGCTGAATGGAGGACTTCGACTTGCACCTCGAGAAATCGAGGCGCAGAGGTCGGAGCTCCACGAGATCCACGTCATGGCCGAGTGGAGACGTAGACTCGATCTTCCCGTTTCAGGTGCGGCGACGGTGGAGGCCATCCGGCCTCGTCTGGCTTCATGGTTGGGTAGGGCACATGGCACCTTGACCTTCCGCCTGACACAGGTGCTCACGGGACACGGTTGTTTCGGGAGTTACCTGTGTCGCATAGGCCGGGAGATTGCACCAGGGTGTCATCACTGTGGCTGCGCGTTCGATGACGCGCAGCACACGCTCGAGGTTTGTCCCGCTTGGGACTCTGAACGCTGCGTTTTGTCCGCAGCCGTAGGGACCGACCTCTCGCTCCGAGCCGTCGTCAAGGCGATGGTGGAGAGTGAGAGAGGTTGGGATTCTGTCGTCTCTTTTTGCGAACATGTTATGGTCGTGAAGGAGACGGCGGAGAGAGAGAGGGAACTCACTAGTGAGATTCCCTCTCGCGGTCGGCGTTCTGGTCGACGGCGGCGTCAGGTGGGTGATGACCTCCGGCCGCCGTAGGCAGGGCCTGTAGGCGAGGGACACGGGCATGTCCGTCGCCATAGCACACAGGCCCATGGCGAGGCGCACGCAGTGTTCCAAACTTTTACGCGTGCGCTCGGTAGTTGTCTGTTCTGTCAGACCGTAGTCGAAGCTCCCCCGGGGGAGCTACACCCGTCGAGTTGAGCAGAAGTAATGCGTATGCGTTCCTGGTCCTCGACATCAAGGGTGCTGTTAGGGGAACACACGTGGGGATTTTTTAGTGGGTATTAGTGGGTATTTGTGGTATTTTTATGTTACCATGGAGTCCCACATACCCTTTCGGCCTGCCCGGGCCGTCTGTGGATGCGTAAATGCATTTTTACCCACGTTAAAAAAAAAAAAAAAAAAAAAAAAAAAAAAAAAAAAAAAAAAAAAAAAGGTTAGGTTAGGTTAGGTTAGGTTAGGTTAGGTTAGGTTAGGTTAGGTTAGGTTAGGTTAGGTTAGGTTAGGTTAGGTTCCCCCCCGGAGGGTTCCCGCCTTGTCGTGGCGGGGGGGCTTAGTAACCGTGGACTGTCAACCCACGGTGAAGCCAAGAGGAACCCACAGGGCCGGAGGGCCTTAAACTCCTGGGTGCGGCGTGTGAGCAGCGCACCCAGTACCGGGCTGGGGCCGATGAGGACTCATCTTGAGTCCCAAGGGCCCAGTTCCGGACAGCGGCTGGCGGGACTGGTGTTTTCAAACCAGTCCCGGCAGGCGTACTGCGAACTGGACGAGGAGTAGTGAAAATGGAGTGTACAAATCCAAGTAAACTACCCCAGGAGGGTACCAGCTCCTCAGGAGCTGGAGAATCCCTCCCCGGGCCTAGCCCGGGCAGCCCCACGTTCTCTGGGGGGGGCAAATTTGTACACGAACTTGATTTTAACACGATGACCTTGGCGAAAAAATGGATACCTGAGAAAGATAACCCAACGACGACCCTGGCAAGATTACGGACAACTGATTTTACGAAAGACAGTATGGATTGTGCAAAACTACAAGAGAAACTACCCCAGGAGGGTACCGGCTCTGTAGGAGTCGGAGAATCCCTCCCCGGGATCATCCCGGGCAGCCCCTTGTTCTCTGGGGGGGGCAACGTTTTGCAAACGGAAGATAACTCGGCGACCTTGGCGATCAAATGGACTACTGATTTTAAAGCAAATATGGAGAGTGCAAGAAAGGAAAATATATTACCCCAGGAGGGTACCAGCTCTGTCAGAGTTGGAGAATCCCTCCCCGGGATCATCCCGGGCAGCCCCGCGTTTTCTGGGGGGGGCAGCTTCTTGCCGGTGGTTTTATTGGAGAGGTGCCATTCGTTGGACCGCTTGTCGGTGGCAAGTGATGGCAGCGAGTCCACTATGATAACGGTGGACTCTACTGAAGGAAGAAACTCGCCCGACCTTGGTAAGTTCTTTAGAAAAAGGAAGGGCAGCAGAAAAGATGAAGATCTGGCCGCGGTACCGGACTCTGGCAGCGAGTTCGAAAATGTGTCAGAAGGGAGCCGCACTGCATCACCGAAGAGGTGCCGGGGACGCCCACCTACAACTGGGCAGTACGTAGGCCTGGCTAAGGCTAAGGCCGAATACCTTAAGGTGTCCGAAGAAGTGCTTCGCCATGAGGCAGAGAAAGAAGTGGCACTTCTGGCCTCACGGGCAAAGTTTGCTCGTGCTGCGAAAAGCTTAGAGGGTCCACGATCGGAAGAACAGCTCGCTATGGACCTGAATGAGAGGATACTTGGCGACGTCAAGGTTATTCTTGACGTCGTCCAAAAGTCGAAAAACCTTAAGGGCACCTGCCAGCATGCCCTTAAAGAAGCAGCTGCATCCATTGTTGATGCAGTCAATGTCCTCACCACCCGGCGTGCTTCTGAGGAAATGGTAAAGCTCCAGGAGGCATACAGGAGCCTGGAAGCCAAAGAAGCGAAGCAAGCCGCGGAATTGGCTGAGCTCCGTAAGGAAATTACAGAGCTGAGGGCGGACCTCCTCCTTAAGGTTCGTCATCCAGAGGTGGCGGATAGGCCCACGCCCACTTCTACGCCTGTGCCTGTAGTTGCGGGGCGCTCTGGATCTTTGAATCCAAAGAGGATGGCGCGAGAGGAATTTCCTCCCTTGCCGCAGCCGCGTAAAACGGGCCCGCAGCAGGAGAATCCTCAAATGGTCTCCACTGAAAGGTTCGAGCAGGCGATGCTCCGTATGGAGAACATAATGCTTGCTCGGCTGGAGGCCATGGAGGATAGGCTCCCACCGGAACAACGTCGACGGCCTCCTTTGGCAGCAGATAGGAAAGCTGCCCAAACAGCTGCGGAGATTGTAGCTGCTCCTGCGGCGCAGCCGACTAGTCTCCCCGCTCCCCAACAGGAGAGCCGGAAAAAGGGAAGGAAGAAGGGTGGCAAAACACCTGCCGCTGCGCAGGCTGCTCCGGCCTCAGTTAATAAACCGATTCCACCGAAACCGGCAGAGGGAGAATGGGTGCTTGTCGGGAAAAATGGCCGTCCTAAAAAACCAGCCAAAGGCAAGAAGAAGACGGCCCCCAAGAAGGAGAAGGCCCGGAAACTCCGGCCCCCGAAAACTACTGCAGTAGCAGTTACGTTGCAGCCGGGGGCGCAAGATAAAGGACTCTCCTACTTGGAGGTATTGAAAAAAATTAAGACGGATGTAAAGTTGGCTGACATCGGCATTACGGGCATCCGGTGGCGTAAAGCGGCAACAGGCGCTTACCTAATTGAGGTACCTGGTGCCGCCAGTGGCGAGAAGGCGGACGCTCTGGCAGCCAGAATAAAAGCGGCTGTCCCTGCAGAAGGCGTTAAGGTATCCAGGCCCACGAGGAATGCGGAAGTGCGTATCTCGGGCCTGGATGAGTCTGTTACTCCGGAGGAGGTTATTGCCGCGGTCGCTGAGACCACGACTTGTCCACCGGACCAAATTAAGACGAACGGCGTTCGCCCTGGATTAAGGGGACTGTGGACGTCTGTAGTGTCTTGTCCGGTGGAGGCGGCGAAGAAACTTGGAGATGGCCGTCGACTCTTGATTGGGTGGGTTTCGGCTCAGGTCAAGGTTCTGCCGCCCCGGCCCCGGAAGTGCTTCAGGTGCCTCCAAGACGGGCACCTGGGCGTGAAATGCACCTGTGAGGTTGACTGCAGCCAACTATGTTTCCGGTGCAGTCAACCGGGCCATAAAGCCGGCGGGTGTAGCGCTGTGCCACACTGTGCAGTTTGCGCAGCTGCAGGCAAACCCGCCGGTCACAGAGTAGGCAGCAGAGCTTGCGGTAAGCCTGCAACCTCACCCAAAAAGAGGACGAAGCAGAATAGGGGCAGGAACAGGGGTAAGAACCCCTCCCAGCCTCCAACGTCGTTGGTCGTCGCTGAGACGCCGACTACGTCCCAGGCGACGGAAATGGAGTGTCAACAATAATAATGGCACTCCATTTCTTGCAAGGTAATCTCAACCACTGCGCCAGGGCTCAGGACCTCATGTTTCAGAGTATGGCGCAGTGGTTGATCCACGTCGCCGTGATGGCCGAGCCGTACTATGTTCCACCTGCGGATAACTGGGTGGGCGATTTAGACGGCTCGGTGGCCTTAGTGTCCCAGGCCGCCGCTGGCGCCCCGCCCTTCTCCAACATCATGAGGGGTCGGGGATATGCAGCGGCACATCTCGGCGACGTGGTAGTAGTGGGCGTATATATGCCCCCAAGAAGATGTCTCGCCGACTTCGAGGGATTCCTCGGGGAGTTAGGCAATGTCGTCGGCCGTAGCCATCCTCACCCCGTCCTGGTACTCGGGGACTTCAATGCCAAGTCAACGGCTTGGAGTTCCCCGTCCACGGACGCCAGGGGTGAGGCTCTGGAAGAGTGGGCCATCTCAGCGGGCCTACTCGTCCTAAATCGGGGGTCTGTTAACACGTGCGTGCGCCAGCAGGGCGGGTCAATCGTGGACCTAACGTTCGCGAGCCCTGCTTTAGCACGCCGTGTTCGGGGCTGGAAAGTCCTTGAGGGGGTGGAGACATTATCGGATCACCGATATATACGGTTCGATATCTCCACCCAGACCTCGGATGTGCCAGCCCATAGGACCCCTGCAGAGGACGGTCCGCGTTGGGCATTGAAGCGTCTCGACCGTGAGGCGCTTCTAGAAGCTGCAGTCATGCAGGCCTGGGTGACAGGTGAATTACCCGACAGGCCTGCTGACGTTGAGCAAGAGGCGGAGTCACTTCGTGCGGAGATGACGCGTGTTTGCGACGCGGCAATGCCCCGAATAAAGGGGCCGTTTCCTGCCAAGCGTCAGGTGTACTGGTGGACTGCCGAAATCGCGCAATTGCGCGTAGCGTGTGTGGCGGTCCGGCGCCAGTACACCAGAGAGCGACGCAGGCGGGGCCGCTCGCAAACCGCGTCCGCCAGGGAGGTGGAACTCTATGACGGGTACAGAGCGGCCAGGTTGGCGCTCAAAAAGGCCATTGAGCGGGCTAAAGCTCTGGCCAGGGAGGAGCTGCTGGAGACGCTCAACCGGGATCCGTGGGGGCGCCCGTACCGGATGGTACGTGGCAAGTTACGCCACTGGGCCCCCCCGGTAACCCGGAGTCTCCAGCCAGAGCTCCTCCAAGAAGTAGTGGCCGCTCTGTTCCCGTCGAGAGCAGAGCACACACCTCCCCAGATGGCTCCGTCCGCGGCTACGTCCAACGCGGAAGGCGACGACGACGTTGCACCCGAGGTGACCCGGGAAGAACTGAGGGCGGCGGTGAAACGCATGCAAGCGAAAAACACCGCCCCAGGACCTGACGGCATACCTGGCCGTGCATGGGTCCTGGCTCAAGAGGCCCTCGAGCCCCGACTTTTGGGGATCTTCACGGCGTGTCTTCAGCAGGGCCGGTTTCCACGTGTATGGAAAACCGGCAAAC
Organism: Saturnia pavonia; assembly: GCA_947532125.1. NCBI lineage: Eukaryota > Metazoa > Arthropoda > Insecta > Lepidoptera > Saturniidae > Saturnia > Saturnia pavonia. The sequence goes on from OX383904.1 coordinate 17,802,680, forward strand.
TAGTCCTGCTGAAGAAGGAGGGGCGCCCAGCGGACTCACCGTCCGCATACCGGCCCATAGTGCTGTTGGACGAGGTGGCTAAGCTCTGCGAGCGTATAATCGCAGGCCGCCTCGTCCGGCACTTAACACAGGTAGGGCCGGATCTGGCGGGAAACCAGTTCGGTTTCCGCCAGGGGCGCTCCACAATTGACGCCATTATGCGTGTGAAGATCCAGGCGGAGGAAGCAGTTGCCCGGGGTGAGGTGGTTCTGGCGGTGTCACTTGACATTGCCAATGCCTTTAACACCTTGCCCTGGGCCACAATTAGAGAGGCACTCCGGTTTCATGGAGTGCCGTCCTACCTCCGCCGCATAGTCGGGGCGTACCTCAGTGAGAGGTACGTGACCTTCCCGGGTCAGAGAGGGATGAGTCGGCGAGACGTCGTATCCGGTGTTCCCCAGGGGTCAGTGCTTGGCCCCCTACTCTGGAACATCGGATACGACTACGTGTTGCGCGGTGCGCTCCTCCGAGGCGTCAGCGTCGTCTGCTACGCTGACGACACGCTCGTGTTAGCCCGGGGGAAGACGCACCGCAAGGCGACGATGCTGGCTACGGCCGGCGTCGCTCAAGTCGTCGGCAGGATCCGGCGTCTGGGGTTGGAGGTGGCGCTGCGTAAATCCGAGGCTCTCTTTTTCCATGGGCCTCGGAATGCGCCACCTCAAGGATCCCAGATCATCGTGGGAGGCGTGTCCATCGGTGTCGAGTCGACCATGAGGTATCTAGGCCTCGTCCTCGACAGCCGATGGACCTTCGAAGAACACTTCCGGCAACTGGCCCCCCGCCTTATGGGAGCGGCTGGCGCATTAGCTCGGCTGCTTCCCAACCTGGGGGGGGCTGATTCCACCTGCCGGAAGTTGTACTTAGGGATCGTGCGGTCTATGGCCCTGTATGGGGCACCCGTATGGGCGTATGGCCTGACGGCACAAAACATCGCCCAACTGCGAAGACCGCAGCGGGCGATGGCCGTCAGAGCCGCCCGCGGGTACCGCACGATCTCCTTCGAGGCGGCCTCCCTTTTAGCCGGATCCCCACCTTGGGACCTGGAAGCGAGAGCCCACGCGTCCCTGTATCATAGACGCGTGGAGGCGCTGGAGCAAGGTGTGCGACTCGCGCCTCGGGAAATCGAGGCGCTGAGGTCGCAGCTCCACCAGGTCCTGGTGGTTGAGGAGTGGTGCCGACGACTCGAGCGACCGAGCTCGGGCGTGGCAACAGTCGATGCCATTCGGCCCGTATTGGCCGAGTGGCTGACCAGGCGGCACGGCACCCTGTCTTTCCGGCTGACACAGGTGCTCTCGGGACACGGCTGTTTCGGGAGCTACCTGTGTCGCATAGGCCGGGAGCCTACAGCGGGGTGCCACCATTGTGGCTGTGCGACGGACACCGCACAGCACACACTCGAAGAGTGTCCCGCCTGGGAAACGCCACGCCGCGAGCTCGTCGCGGTGATTGGCCCGGACCTCTCGCTCTCGACCGTTATCAACGCTATGGTCGAGAGCGAGACCGGGTGGAACTCCGTCGCCTCGTACTGCGAGGACGTTATTCTCGCAAAGGAGGCGGCGGAGAGGGAGAGGGAGCTAACCTCTCAGCTCCCCTCCCGCGGTCGACGAACCGGACGGCGGCGACGGGTCGGCAACGACCTACGGCCGCCGTAGGTTAGGCCTGCGGGCGTCGGACGCGGGCACGTCCTTCGCCCTTGCAGTTAATGCACAGGCCCGAGGCGAGGCGCATCTGTGTTCGATGCGCCCCTCGACGGTTCGTCAGAGGGTGTCTAACATTTCGACCCCTCAGACCGCAAGACGAGGCCCCTTATGAGGGGCCAACACCTGCCGGGTCGAGTAGACGCAATGCCTACGCAGCTCCTACTCCCCGGCCACAAAGGTGCGTGAAGAACACCGTGGGGTTTTAGTCGGTAAGAGTCCGACATACCCCTCCCTAGAGCTGCCCGGCTCGGGAGGGGATCCAATGCAGGATTTCCCCACGTTAAAAAAAAAAAAAAAAAAAAAAAAAAAAAAAAAGGTTAGGTTAGGTTAGGTTAGGTTAGGGGTCGCGCAGGCGTGACGAGGTACTTGTATCTCTGATCTGCAGGGGGTGGACCCACAGGCGCAATACAGCACTCTCCCTTTGGAGAGAGCCTTAGCCTGCCACCTCAAGACCGTAGTGCGTGGTGAAGAACCACATCCTTCTCGAGGTGACCCTGTCTCGCAGAACACTACGGATCTAGGCTGGAGAGCCGATAAACACTCCTGGGTGTGGCGTGTGAGCAGCGCACGCAGTACCGGGTTGGGGCCGAGGAGGACTCCGGTTGAGTCCCAAGGGCCTGATTCCGGGTAGCGGCTGGCGGGACTGGGTTTATTCCAGTTTCGGCAGGCGTACTGCGAACTTGACGACGTTTTTCTAGCATGATGAACAAGGCAAAATTTAAAAAGATACTACCCCAGGAGGGTACCCGAAAGGGAGAATCCCTCCCCGAGCTTAGCTCGGGCTGCCCCACGTTCTCTGGGGGGGGCAAAATTTTGCGCGATCCCAATACGATGACTCTGGCAAGCAATATGGCTTCTGATGCATGCGATTTGGCTATTCTTGAATTGAACCCGACGACTTTGGCATGTCCACGGACTACCGATTCTAGCACAACTATGATAGCACATCTTAAAGAATTACTACCCCAGGAGGGTACCTGCTCCACCGGAGCAGGAGAATCCCTCCCCGGGCCTAGCCCGGGCTGCCCCGCGTTCTCTGGGGGGGGCAAAGCTGTGCCTGTTGTAGTTTTGGAGAGGGCTGTGTCGCTGGACCGTTTATCGGTTTCCAGTGGCAGCAGCGTGGCGACGTTGGTGTCGGTAGATTCTGCGCAGGGAAGGGAGTCTCCTTCCCTCGGCAGGTTCTACCGAATGAGTGGAGACGAGTCAGACTCTGCCCCCGAGGCCGAGTCTGCAGAACATCTCGGGCGTCCTGGCCCTAGTGCCTCCAAGCGAGGCAGAGGCCGCCCACCTACGACGGGCCAATATGTTGGCTTGGCTAAGGCCAAAACGGAGTTCCTTCGGGTCAGGAAGGAGGAACTCCACCTACGAGCCGAGGAGGAGGTAGCCGAGCTGGCTTCAGAAGTGAAGCGGAAGCGGGCTACCAGGGAATCTAAGGCTCCGAGTTCAGACACACAACTTGTGTCTGAACTCTGTTCGAAGGTCTCGGACGACGTCGGGGTTATACTCCGCGTCGCCAAGAACTCGAACAATCTTAAGGGCACGTTCGTGCATGCCCTTAAGGATGCGGCCGCGTCCATTCAGGACGCGGTCAAGACGATGGCGGCCCGTACGGTCTCCGAGGAGATAACTAAGCTCCAGGAGATTTGTACGGAGTTGAAGGCGAAGGAGGTGCGGCAAGCGGCTGAGATGGCTGCGCTCCGCAAGGAGATTGCGGAGTTGCGGGCGGATCAGCTCGCAGCCAAGCGTCCGACGCCTGTGGCGCAGGCCACACCGGTACCCGTAGTGGTACCCTCTCAGGGGTCTGGGCCGGCCCCGGCCCCTAAGAGGAGGGCAATGGCTCGGGAGGAGTTTCCTCCTCTTCCGCAGCCACGCCAGTCCAAGCCTCAGAGTGAGCGCGCTGCGAAGCCGCAGCGCAATCCCTCTGAGGTAGTGACGGAGGAGCGCCTGGTGGAGGTGGTAGGTGGGATGGCTGACCGCGTGTTGGGCATCCTCACCGCACGTCTCGACGGCCTCCAAGATAGGCTCCTTCCGGAGAAGCGGCTGCGACCGCCGCTAGCTGCAGACCGTAAGGCTGCAGCAAAAGTGGCGGCTAAAGCTGCTACTCCGGAGTCCCGGCCGAAGCCACACCCTGTTCCTCAGCAGAACGCTGGGAAAGGGAAGAGCAAGGCCAAGAAGACGGCAGTTTCCACCCCGCTCACTTATAGTGAGACACTAGCAGCCCCCAGACCCTCCGAGGGTGAATGGGTGCTGGTAGGTAAGGGGGGAAAGCCCGTAAAGGCTTCTAAGCCCAAGAAGGCTTCTAAGCCTAAGAAGGCGGCTCAGCGAAAGGTTGCGCCATCCAAGAAGGAGAGGGCCCCCAAACTTCGCGCCAACAATTCGACTGCAGTGGTTCTGACCCTGCAGCCGGATGCGGCGAAGAGGGGCCTCACCTACAAGGATGTGCTCGCCAAGACGTATGCAGGTATCGACCTGGCTAGTCTTGGCATTCCTTCCGTTAATTTCAGGAAGACGGCGACGGGTGCGGCTCTTCTGGAGGTGCCGGGCGTTGACACGGCGGCCAAGACGGACGCCCTTGCAGCGCACATTAGGGCTACCTTTTCAGGTGAGGATGTTCGTGTCGCCAGGCCGGTGAGGTGCGCAGAACTGCGGATTTCGGGTCTTGATGACACAGTGAGTGCGGAAGTGCTCACTGCTGTTGTCGCACGGGTCGGAGGTTGTCCTGCGGAGCAGGTGAAATCCGGCGAACCGCGTCTCGGCGTTGACGGGACCGGTACGGCCGTGGTTTCCTGCCCCGTGGAGGTTGCCAAGAGGCTCGGTGAGAGCCGACGTCTCTTGGTCGGGTGGGTGTCGGCGCGGGTTAAACTCCTGCAGCCGCGCCCACAGCGTTGTTTCCGGTGTCGTCAGACCGGTCATTTAGGGGCCACGTGCCCCTCTACCGTCGACTGCAGTGGTCTTTGTCACCGCTGTAGTCAGCCCGGCCATAAGGCTGGGGTTTGCACCGCAGACCTGCACTGCGCCGTATGCGCAGCGGCAGGTAAGTCAGCGGGGCACCGAGTGGGCAGTAAGGCCTGCTCGGCGCCTCCGCCCAAAAAGGGGGGTAAAGTAGGGAAGGGCAAGAGGGGTCAGACCCCCTCGAAACCCTCGGCCGCGTCGACTGCCGCTAAGGCGTCGACTTCGGCCTCTGAGGTTTGCATGGACCCTGCCATTTTATAATGGCTCTCCGTGTACTCCAAGGGAATTTAAACCACTGTGCCAGAGCTCAGGACTTGATGTCCCAGAGCATGGCGCAGTGGTCGATAGGGGTCGCTGTGATGGCGGAGCCATACTTTGTCCCACCTAGCGATTGCTGGGTCGGTGACAGGTATGGTTGCGTAGCCATCATATCTAGGCCGGCTGCCGGTGTCCCACCCTTCGTAGATATTACGAAGGGCCAGGGGTACGTGGCGGCGCGGCTAGGTGACGTCGTTGTCGTCGGGGTCTACGCTCCACCTCGGTGGAGTCTCGCGGAGTTCGAATCCTTCTTGGTAGGAGTAGGCAACGTAGTGTTAGGCAGCCACCCTCGCCCCGTCCTGGTACTGGGTGACTTCAACGCCAAATCAACGGCTTGGGGTTGCCCATGCTCGGACAGAAGGGGAGAGGTGTTGGAAGAGTGGGCGCTGACATCTGGCCTGCTCGTCCTCAACAGGGGCTCCGTGAACACGTGCGTGCGACCGCAGGGCGAATCCATAGTGGACGTTTCGTTCGCTAGCCCTGCGATCGCACGCCGCGTTCGGGACTGGAGAGTCCTCGGGGAGGTGGAGACGTTGTCCGACCATTTATATGTTCGGTTCGACGTCTCCGTCCAAACCGATGACCTACCGGTACCGGGAGTTCCTGTGGGGGACGGTCCGCGTTGGGTGTTAGGGCGACTCGATAGGGAAGTCTTCCAGGAGGCCGCCATCGTGCAGGACTGGGTGTTGCGTGCGACACCCGAGAGGCCTGCCGATGTCGATGATGGGGCGGAGCGACTGAGGGATGCGGTATCACACATGTGTGATGCTGCTATGCCTCGGGCGAGACGTGTCCGAGCCAAACGCCAGGTGTATTGGTGGAACGCCGACATTGCACAGCTGCGTGCAGCGTGCGTGTCGGCGCGTCGCCGGTATACCCGGATCAGGCGAAGACGACGTCGAACTCAGGTCGCAGCCCCGGAGGAGGTGGAGCTGCATGAGGGATACCGGGCTGCGAAGCTCGCCCTCAAGCAGGCCATCGAGCGGTCTAAGGCGCAGGCCAGGGAGGAACTGTTGGAGATCCTCAGTCGGGACCCGTGGGGACGCCCGTACCGTATGGTACGTGGCAAGCTCCGCCAGTGGGCACCCCCGGTAACGCAGAGTCTCCAGCCGCAGTTCCTCGACGAAGTCGTTAGCGCACTGTTCCCTTCGAGGGGGGAGTTTACTCCTCCACCGATGGCTTCGCCTTTTATGGCGGAGCCGGACGTGGGCAGTGTCGACGTGACCCGGGAAGAATTGGGAGCGGCGGTGGAACGGCTTAAGGCCAAGAACACCGCCCCGGGACCCGATGGTCTGCCTGGCAGAGCATGGGTCCTGGCCCTAGAGGTTCTCGAGCCTCGCCTATTGGGGCTCTTCAGTGCGTGTCTGGAGCAGGGCCGGTTTCCAATCCGTTGGAAAACCGGTCGGTTAGTCCTGCTTCAGAAGGAGGGGCGCCCGGCGGACAATCCGTCGGCGTACCGGCCGATCGTGTTGCTTGACGATGTGGGCAAGCTCTTTGAAAGAGTCATTGCAAACCGCATCGTCAGCCACTTAACGCGTGAGGGGCCGGACCTGGCGGCGAACCAGTACGGGTTTCGCAGGGGTCGCTCCACTATCGACGCGATCACGCAGGTTAGGAGTTTGGCGGAAGAGGCCATTGCACGGGGGGAGGTGGTGTTGGCGGTGTCCTTGGACATCGCTAACGCATTCAACACCTTACCCTGGGCCTGTATTAGGGAGGCGCTTCGTTATCACGGAGTGCCGACCTATATCCGTCGCATCGTCGCGTCGTACCTCTCCGAGAGGTACGTGACCTTCCCGGGTCAGAGTCGTACGTGTAGGCGCGAGGTAGTATGCGGTGTTCCACAGGGGTCGGTCCTTGGCCCTCTCTTGTGGAACATCGGGTATGATTGGGTGTTGCGGGGTGCGCTCCTCCGTGGTCTGAGTGTCGTCTGCTATGCAGATGACACTCTGGTCACGGCGAGAGGTAAGACACACCGTGATGCCCAGATTCTCGTCACAGCCGGCGTAGCTCAGGTCGTAGCTAGGATTCGTAGCCTAGGGCTCGAGGTGGCATTGCACAAGTCCGAGGCTCTGTGCTTTCACGGGCCTCGGAACGCGCCACCGAGAGGATCGCGAATTCTCGTAGGCGGTGTCTCTATAGGCATCCAGTCCGAGATGAAATATCTCGGACTGGTGTTAGATAGTAGGTGGGACTTTGTCGCGCACTTCAGGCAGCTGACCCCTCGACTGTTGGGCGCTGCAGCCGCGCTCGCGCGGTTGTTGCCCAACTTAGGGGGGCCCGATTCCGCTTGCCGGAAGCTCTATTTAGGGGTTGTTCGGTCCATGGCCCTTTACGGGGCCCCGGTGTGGGCTGCAGACCTGTCGGCCCAGAACATCCGCGCTCTGCGGGCTCCGCAGAGGGCGATGGCCGTCAGAGCAGCTCGCGGGTACCGCACAGTCTCTTTTGAGGCGGCGTCCCTGCTGGTAGGTTCCGCGCCATGGGATCTCGAAGCGAGAGCCCTCGCGTCACTCTACGAGTGGCGCGGGGAGGCGCTGAATGGAGGACTTCGGCTTGCACCTCGAGAAATCGAGGCGCAGAGGTCGGAGCTCCACGAGATCCACGTCATGGCCGAGTGGAGACGTAGGCTCGATTCTCCTGTTTCAGGTGCGGCGACGGTGGAGGCCATCCGGCCTCGTCTGGCTTCATGGTTGAGTAGGGCACATGGCACCTTGACCTTCCGCCTGACACAGGTGCTCACGGGACACGGTTGTTTCGGGAGTTACCTGTGTCGCATAGGCCGGGAGATTGCACCAGGGTGTCATCACTGTGGCTGCGCGTTCGACGACGCGCAGCACACGCTCGAGGTTTGTCCCGCTTGGGACTCTGAACGCTGCGTTTTGTCCGCAGCCGTAGGGACCGACCTCTCGCTCGGAGCCGTCGTCAAGGCGATGGTCGAGAGTGAGAGAGGTTGGGATTCTGTCGTCTCTTTTTGCGAGCATGTTATGGTCGTGAAGGAGACGGCGGAGCGGGAGAGGGAGCTCACTAGTGAGATTCCCTCTCGCGGTCGGCGTTCTGGTCGACGGCGGCGTCAGGTGGGTGATGACCTCCGGCCGCCGTAGGCAGGGCCTGTAGGCGAGGGACACGGGCATGTCCGTCGCCATAGCACACAGGCCCATGGCGAGGCGCACGCAGTGTTCCAAACTTTTACGCGTGCGTCACCCGGTTCATCCGGGAAGTTTTTGTCTGTATTCTTCAGACCGTAGTCGAAGCTCCACCGGTGGAGCTACACCCGTCGAGTTGAGCAGAAGTAATGCGCATGCGTTCCTGGTCCTCGACATCAAGGGTGCTGTTAGGGGAACACACGTGGGGATTTTTTAGTGGGTATTTGTGGTATTTTTATGTTACCATGGAGTCCCACATACCCTTTCGGCCTGCCCGGGCCGTCTGTGGATGCGTAAATGCATTTTTACCCACGTTAAAAAAAAAAAAAAAAAAAAGGTTAGGTTAGGTTAGGGAGTCAGTGTTTCGCGACAGTCGTCCGAGCTAACACTTAATTATATTAAGCTCCGACTTTGTCAAAACGCGTAAATTAATAGATAGCAGTGACTTATTAAAGTGCATCATCAACATCAGAATTCCCACACTGTAACTACGATCCATAGTTAAAATTTACATAAACGAGAGACTAATAAAATACATAGTGTATAACAGTGCAGTGCTAAATTTTTTGTTGAAACACCGTCTGAACGACCCGAAGGGCATCCCGAGTGCACATAATTTACAGATCCATAGTTAAAATTTACATAAACGAGAGACTAATAAAATACATAGTGTATAACAGTGCAGTGCTAAATTTTTTGTTGAAACACCGTCTGAACGACCCGAAGGGCATCCCGAGGTGCGTATTCAAACATAATTAGCTCCATCCAGGATACCTAGAAACCAGGGATTTTCTTGAGAATTTTCGGAAATTTTTTAAAAATTATCTTAGTACTGAACGGACCCAAACAGAGTATAACACCTTGTGCGTGTTGAGAATACCAACAAAACGACACCTCTCGCACAGCTCTGCGACTCAGGGTTCCAGAGATATTTTAGAGAAACCGAAAAAACAAAGGCTCGCCTATATATTCATGAACTCAGGAAAACTTAGTCAGTGTTTCGCGACAGTCGTCCGAGCTAACACTTAATTATATTAAGCTCCGACTTTGTCAAAACGCGTAAATTAATAGATAGCAGTGACTTATTAAAGTGCATCATCAACATCAGAATTCCCACACTGTAACTACGGTATAACAAAGCTATTTAGAAACTTTAGAAATTTATTAGTAACTTATTAAACAATTAAAATTAAAACAAGGATAGCCATTACAAATCAGACAAAAAACGGATACGTTTCCCGTCGCGAGAGAATTCGTAGAAGCTGAGAACCGGACCTCATACTCTTAGAAAGATAGACAACAGATTGCAAATGCCATATATCACTTCAATCGGGCCGTTAAGACTCTACATGATTTCAAATTTAAGTATATAGCAAATCTATTTACATATTTAAACACGTTTTTATAACAATAGTAGACCTCTGCAGTGGTACATAACCGTATAACAGTGCACATAATTTACAGATCCATAGTTAAAATTTACATAAACGAGAGACTAATAAAATACATAGTGTATAACAGTGCAGTGCTAAATTTTTTGTTGAAACACCGTCTGAACGACCCGAAGGGCATCCCGAGGTGCGTATTCAAACATAATTAGCTCCATCCAGGATACCTAGAAACCAGGGATTTTCTTGAGAATTTTCGGAAATTTTTTAAAAATTATCTTAGTACTGAACGGACCCAAACAGAGTATAACACCTTGTGCGTGTTGAGAATACCAACAAAACGACACCTCTCGCACAGCTCTGCGACTCAGGGTTCCAGAGATATTTTAGAGAAACCGAAAAAACAAAGGCTCGCCTATATATTCATGAACTCAGGAAAACTTAGTCAGTGTTTCGCGACAGTCGTCCGAGCTAACACTTAATTATATTAAGCTCCGACTTTGTCAAAACGCGTAAATTAATAGATAGCAGTGACTTATTAAAGTGCATCATCAACATCAGAATTCCCACACTGTAACTACGGTATAACAAAGCTATTTAGAAACTTTAGAAATTTATTAGTAACTTATTAAACAATTAAAATTAAAACAAGGATAGCCATTACAAATCAGACAAAAAACGGATACGTTTCCCGTCGCGAGAGAATTCGTAGAAGCTGAGAACCGGACCTCATACTCTTAGAAAGATAGACAACAGATTGCAAATGCCATATATCACTTCAATCGGGCCGTTAAGACTCTACATGATTTCAAATTTAAGTATATAGCAAATCTATTTACATATTTAAACACGTTTTTATAACAATAGTAGACCTCTGCAGTGGTACATAACCGTATAACAGTGCACATAATTTACAGATCCATAGTTAAAATTTACATAAACGAGAGACTAATAAAATACATAGTGTATAACAGTGCAGTGCTAAATTTTTTGTTGAAACACCGTCTGAACGACCCGAAGGGCATCCCGAGGTGCGTATTCAAACATAATTAGCTCCATCCAGGATACCTAGAAACCAGGGATTTTCTTGAGAATTTTCGGAAATTTTTTAAAAATTATCTTAGTACTGAACGGACCCAAACAGAGTATAACACCTTGTGCGTGTTGAGAATACCAACAAAACGACACCTCTCGCACAGCTCTGCGACTCAGGGTTCCAGAGATATTTTAGAGAAACCGAAAAAACAAAGGCTCGCCTATATATTCATGAACTCAGGAAAACTTAGTCAGTGTTTCGCGACAGTCGTCCGAGCTAACACTTAATTATATTAAGCTCCGACTTTGTCAAAACGCGTAAATTAATAGATAGCAGTGACTTATTAAAGTGCATCATCAACATCAGAATTCCCACACTGTAACTACGGTATAACAAAGCTATTTAGAAACTTTAGAAATTTATTAGTAACTTATTAAACAATTAAAATTAAAACAAGGATAGCCATTACAAATCAGACAAAAAACGGATACGTTTCCCGTCGCGAGAGAATTCGTAGAAGCTGAGAACCGGACCTCATACTCTTAGAAAGATAGACAACAGATTGCAAATGCCATATATCACTTCAATCGGGCCGTTAAGACTCTACATGATTTCAAATTTAAGTATATAGCAAATCTATTTACATATTTAAACACGTTTTTATAACAATAGTAGACCTCTGCAGTGGTACATAACCGTATAACAGTGCACATAATTTACAGATCCATAGTTAAAATTTACATAAACGAGAGACTAATAAAATACATAGTGTATAACAGTGCAGTGCTAAATTTTTTGTTGAAACACCGTCTGAACGACCCGAAGGGCATCCCGAGGTGCGTATTCAAACATAATTAGCTCCATCCAGGATACCTAGAAACCAGGGATTTTCTTGAGAATTTTCGGAAATTTTTTAAAAATTATCTTAGTACTGAACGGACCCAAACAGAGTATAACACCTTGTGCGTGTTGAGAATACCAACAAAACGACACCTCTCGCACAGCTCTGCGACTCAGGGTTCCAGAGATATTTTAGAGAAACCGAAAAAACAAAGGCTCGCCTATATATTCATGAACTCAGGAAAACTTAGTCAGTGTTTCGCGACAGTCGTCCGAGCTAACACTTAATTATATTAAGCTCCGACTTTGTCAAAACGCGTAAATTAATAGATAGCAGTGACTTATTAAAGTGCATCATCAACATCAGAATTCCCACACTGTAACTACGGTATAACAAAGCTATTTAGAAACTTTAGAAATTTATTAGTAACTTATTAAACAATTAAAATTAAAACAAGGATAGCCATTACAAATCAGACAAAAAACGGATACGTTTCCCGTCGCGAGAGAATTCGTAGAAGCTGAGAACCGGACCTCATACTCTTAGAAAGATAGACAACAGATTGCAAATGCCATATATCACTTCAATCGGGCCGTTAAGACTCTACATGATTTCAAATTTAAGTATATAGCAAATCTATTTACATATTTAAACACGTTTTTATAACAATAGTAGACCTCTGCAGTGGTACATAACCGTATAACAGTGCACATAATTTACAGATCCATAGTTAAAATTTACATAAACGAGAGACTAATAAAATACATAGTGTATAACAGTGCAGTGCTAAATTTTTTGTTGAAACACCGTCTGAACGACCCGAAGGGCATCCCGAGGTGCGTATTCAAACATAATTAGCTCCATCCAGGATACCTAGAAACCAGGGATTTTCTTGAGAATTTTCGGAAATTTTTTAAAAATTATCTTAGTACTGAACGGACCCAAACAGAGTATAACACCTTGTGCGTGTTGAGAATACCAACAAAACGACACCTCTCGCACAGCTCTGCGACTCAGGGTTCCAGAGATATTTTAGAGAAACCGAAAAAACAAAGGCTCGCCTATATATTCATGAACTCAGGAAAACTTAGTCAGTGTTTCGCGACAGTCGTCCGAGCTAACACTTAATTATATTAAGCTCCGACTTTGTCAAAACGCGTAAATTAATAGATAGCAGTGACTTATTAAAGTGCATCATCAACATCAGAATTCCCACACTGTAACTACGGTATAACAAAGCTATTTAGAAACTTTAGAAATTTATTAGTAACTTATTAAACAATTAAAATTAAAACAAGGATAGCCATTACAAATCAGACAAAAAACGGATACGTTTCCCGTCGCGAGAGAATTCGTAGAAGCTGAGAACCGGACCTCATACTCTTAGAAAGATAGACAACAGATTGCAAATGCCATATATCACTTCAATCGGGCCGTTAAGACTCTACATGATTTCAAATTTAAGTATATAGCAAATCTATTTACATATTTAAACACGTTTTTATAACAATAGTAGACCTCTGCAGTGGTACATAACCGTATAACAGTGCACATAATTTACAGATCCATAGTTAAAATTTACATAAACGAGAGACTAATAAAATACATAGTGTATAACAGTGCAGTGCTAAATTTTTTGTTGAAACACCGTCTGAACGACCCGAAGGGCATCCCGAGGTGCGTATTCAAACATAATTAGCTCCATCCAGGATACCTAGAAACCAGGGATTTTCTTGAGAATTTTCGGAAATTTTTTAAAAATTATCTTAGTACTGAACGGACCCAAACAGAGTATAACACCTTGTGCGTGTTGAGAATACCAACAAAACGACACCTCTCGCACAGCTCTGCGACTCAGGGTTCCAGAGATATTTTAGAGAAACCGAAAAAACAAAGGCTCGCCTATATATTCATGAACTCAGGAAAACTTAGTCAGTGTTTCGCGACAGTCGTCCGAGCTAACACTTAATTATATTAAGCTCCGACTTTGTCAAAACGCGTAAATTAATAGATAGCAGTGACTTATTAAAGTGCATCATCAACATCAGAATTCCCACACTGTAACTACGGTATAACAAAGCTATTTAGAAACTTTAGAAATTTATTAGTAACTTATTAAACAATTAAAATTAAAACAAGGATAGCCATTACAAATCAGACAAAAAACGGATACGTTTCCCGTCGCGAGAGAATTCGTAGAAGCTGAGAACCGGACCTCATACTCTTAGAAAGATAGACAACAGATTGCAAATGCCATATATCACTTCAATCGGGCCGTTAAGACTCTACATGATTTCAAATTTAAGTATATAGCAAATCTATTTACATATTTAAACACGTTTTTATAACAATAGTAGACCTCTGCAGTGGTACATAACCGTATAACAGTGCACATAATTTACAGATCCATAGTTAAAATTTACATAAACGAGAGACTAATAAAATACATAGTGTATAACAGTGCAGTGCTAAATTTTTTGTTGAAACACCGTCTGAACGACCCGAAGGGCATCCCGAGGTGCGTATTCAAACATAATTAGCTCCATCCAGGATACCTAGAAACCAGGGATTTTCTTGAGAATTTTCGGAAATTTTTTAAAAATTATCTTAGTACTGAACGGACCCAAACAGAGTATAACACCTTGTGCGTGTTGAGAATACCAACAAAACGACACCTCTCGCACAGCTCTGCGACTCAGGGTTCCAGAGATATTTTAGAGAAACCGAAAAAACAAAGGCTCGCCTATATATTCATGAACTCAGGAAAACTTAGTCAGTGTTTCGCGACAGTCGTCCGAGCTAACACTTAATTATATTAAGCTCCGACTTTGTCAAAACGCGTAAATTAATAGATAGCAGTGACTTATTAAAGTGCATCATCAACATCAGAATTCCCACACTGTAACTACGGTATAACAAAGCTATTTAGAAACTTTAGAAATTTATTAGTAACTTATTAAACAATTAAAATTAAAACAAGGATAGCCATTACAAATCAGACAAAAAACGGATACGTTTCCCGTCGCGAGAGAATTCGTAGAAGCTGAGAACCGGACCTCATACTCTTAGAAAGATAGACAACAGATTGCAAATGCCATATATCACTTCAATCGGGCCGTTAAGACTCTACATGATTTCAAATTTAAGTATATAGCAAATCTATTTACATATTTAAACACGTTTTTATAACAATAGTAGACCTCTGCAGTGGTACATAACCGTATAACAGTGCACATAATTTACAGATCCATAGTTAAAATTTACATAAACGAGAGACTAATAAAATACATAGTGTATAACAGTGCAGTGCTAAATTTTTTGTTGAAACACCGTCTGAACGACCCGAAGGGCATCCCGAGGTGCGTATTCAAACATAATTAGCTCCATCCAGGATACCTAGAAACCAGGGATTTTCTTGAGAATTTTCGGAAATTTTTTAAAAATTATCTTAGTACTGAACGGACCCAAACAGAGTATAACACCTTGTGCGTGTTGAGAATACCAACAAAACGACACCTCTCGCACAGCTCTGCGACTCAGGGTTCCAGAGATATTTTAGAGAAACCGAAAAAACAAAGGCTCGCCTATATATTCATGAACTCAGGAAAACTTAGTCAGTGTTTCGCGACAGTCGTCCGAGCTAACACTTAATTATATTAAGCTCCGACTTTGTCAAAACGCGTAAATTAATAGATAGCAGTGACTTATTAAAGTGCATCATCAACATCAGAATTCCCACACTGTAACTACGGTATAACAAAGCTATTTAGAAACTTTAGAAATTTATTAGTAACTTATTAAACAATTAAAATTAAAACAAGGATAGCCATTACAAATCAGACAAAAAACGGATACGTTTCCCGTCGCGAGAGAATTCGTAGAAGCTGAGAACCGGACCTCATACTCTTAGAAAGATAGACAACAGATTGCAAATGCCATATATCACTTCAATCGGGCCGTTAAGACTCTACATGATTTCAAATTTAAGTATATAGCAAATCTATTTACATATTTAAACACGTTTTTATAACAATAGTAGACCTCTGCAGTGGTACATAACCGTATAACAGTGCACATAATTTACAGATCCATAGTTAAAATTTACATAAACGAGAGACTAATAAAATACATAGTGTATAACAGTGCAGTGCTAAATTTTTTGTTGAAACACCGTCTGAACGACCCGAAGGGCATCCCGAGGTGCGTATTCAAACATAATTAGCTCCATCCAGGATACCTAGAAACCAGGGATTTTCTTGAGAATTTTCGGAAATTTTTTAAAAATTATCTTAGTACTGAACGGACCCAAACAGAGTATAACACCTTGTGCGTGTTGAGAATACCAACAAAACGACACCTCTCGCACAGCTCTGCGACTCAGGGTTCCAGAGATATTTTAGAGAAACCGAAAAAACAAAGGCTCGCCTATATATTCATGAACTCAGGAAAACTTAGTCAGTGTTTCGCGACAGTCGTCCGAGCTAACACTTAATTATATTAAGCTCCGACTTTGTCAAAACGCGTAAATTAATAGATAGCAGTGACTTATTAAAGTGCATCATCAACATCAGAATTCCCACACTGTAACTACGGTATAACAAAGCTATTTAGAAACTTTAGAAATTTATTAGTAACTTATTAAACAATTAAAATTAAAACAAGGATAGCCATTACAAATCAGACAAAAAACGGATACGTTTCCCGTCGCGAGAGAATTCGTAGAAGCTGAGAACCGGACCTCATACTCTTAGAAAGATAGACAACAGATTGCAAATGCCATATATCACTTCAATCGGGCCGTTAAGACTCTACATGATTTCAAATTTAAGTATATAGCAAATCTATTTACATATTTAAACACGTTTTTATAACAATAGTAGACCTCTGCAGTGGTACATAACCGTATAACAGTGCACATAATTTACAGATCCATAGTTAAAATTTACATAAACGAGAGACTAATAAAATACATAGTGTATAACAGTGCAGTGCTAAATTTTTTGTTGAAACACCGTCTGAACGACCCGAAGGGCATCCCGAGGTGCGTATTCAAACATAATTAGCTCCATCCAGGATACCTAGAAACCAGGGATTTTCTTGAGAATTTTCGGAAATTTTTTAAAAATTATCTTAGTACTGAACGGACCCAAACAGAGTATAACACCTTGTGCGTGTTGAGAATACCAACAAAACGACACCTCTCGCACAGCTCTGCGACTCAGGGTTCCAGAGATATTTTAGAGAAACCGAAAAAACAAAGGCTCGCCTATATATTCATGAACTCAGGAAAACTTAGTCAGTGTTTCGCGACAGTCGTCCGAGCTAACACTTAATTATATTAAGCTCCGACTTTGTCAAAACGCGTAAATTAATAGATAGCAGTGACTTATTAAAGTGCATCATCAACATCAGAATTCCCACACTGTAACTACGGTATAACAAAGCTATTTAGAAACTTTAGAAATTTATTAGTAACTTATTAAACAATTAAAATTAAAACAAGGATAGCCATTACAAATCAGACAAAAAACGGATACGTTTCCCGTCGCGAGAGAATTCGTAGAAGCTGAGAACCGGACCTCATACTCTTAGAAAGATAGACAACAGATTGCAAATGCCATATATCACTTCAATCGGGCCGTTAAGACTCTACATGATTTCAAATTTAAGTATATAGCAAATCTATTTACATATTTAAACACGTTTTTATAACAATAGTAGACCTCTGCAGTGGTACATAACCGTATAACAGTGCACATAATTTACAGATCCATAGTTAAAATTTACATAAACGAGAGACTAATAAAATACATAGTGTATAACAGTGCAGTGCTAAATTTTTTGTTGAAACACCGTCTGAACGACCCGAAGGGCATCCCGAGGTGCGTATTCAAACATAATTAGCTCCATCCAGGATACCTAGAAACCAGGGATTTTCTTGAGAATTTTCGGAAATTTTTTAAAAATTATCTTAGTACTGAACGGACCCAAACAGAGTATAACACCTTGTGCGTGTTGAGAATACCAACAAAACGACACCTCTCGCACAGCTCTGCGACTCAGGGTTCCAGAGATATTTTAGAGAAACCGAAAAAACAAAGGCTCGCCTATATATTCATGAACTCAGGAAAACTTAGTCAGTGTTTCGCGACAGTCGTCCGAGCTAACACTTAATTATATTAAGCTCCGACTTTGTCAAAACGCGTAAATTAATAGATAGCAGTGACTTATTAAAGTGCATCATCAACATCAGAATTCCCACACTGTAACTACGGTATAACAAAGCTATTTAGAAACTTTAGAAATTTATTAGTAACTTATTAAACAATTAAAATTAAAACAAGGATAGCCATTACAAATCAGACAAAAAACGGATACGTTTCCCGTCGCGAGAGAATTCGTAGAAGCTGAGAACCGGACCTCATACTCTTAGAAAGATAGACAACAGATTGCAAATGCCATATATCACTTCAATCGGGCCGTTAAGACTCTACATGATTTCAAATTTAAGTATATAGCAAATCTATTTACATATTTAAACACGTTTTTATAACAATAGTAGACCTCTGCAGTGGTACATAACCGTATAACAGTGCACATAATTTACAGATCCATAGTTAAAATTTACATAAACGAGAGACTAATAAAATACATAGTGTATAACAGTGCAGTGCTAAATTTTTTGTTGAAACACCGTCTGAACGACCCGAAGGGCATCCCGAGGTGCGTATTCAAACATAATTAGCTCCATCCAGGATACCTAGAAACCAGGGATTTTCTTGAGAATTTTCGGAAATTTTTTAAAAATTATCTTAGTACTGAACGGACCCAAACAGAGTATAACACCTTGTGCGTGTTGAGAATACCAACAAAACGACACCTCTCGCACAGCTCTGCGACTCAGGGTTCCAGAGATATTTTAGAGAAACCGAAAAAACAAAGGCTCGCCTATATATTCATGAACTCAGGAAAACTTAGTCAGTGTTTCGCGACAGTCGTCCGAGCTAACACTTAATTATATTAAGCTCCGACTTTGTCAAAACGCGTAAATTAATAGATAGCAGTGACTTATTAAAGTGCATCATCAACATCAGAATTCCCACACTGTAACTACGGTATAACAAAGCTATTTAGAAACTTTAGAAATTTATTAGTAACTTATTAAACAATTAAAATTAAAACAAGGATAGCCATTACAAATCAGACAAAAAACGGATACGTTTCCCGTCGCGAGAGAATTCGTAGAAGCTGAGAACCGGACCTCATACTCTTAGAAAGATAGACAACAGATTGCAAATGCCATATATCACTTCAATCGGGCCGTTAAGACTCTACATGATTTCAAATTTAAGTATATAGCAAATCTATTTACATATTTAAACACGTTTTTATAACAATAGTAGACCTCTGCAGTGGTACATAACCGTATAACAGTGCACATAATTTACAGATCCATAGTTAAAATTTACATAAACGAGAGACTAATAAAATACATAGTGTATAACAGTGCAGTGCTAAATTTTTTGTTGAAACACCGTCTGAACGACCCGAAGGGCATCCCGAGGTGCGTATTCAAACATAATTAGCTCCATCCAGGATACCTAGAAACCAGGGATTTTCTTGAGAATTTTCGGAAATTTTTTAAAAATTATCTTAGTACTGAACGGACCCAAACAGAGTATAACACCTTGTGCGTGTTGAGAATACCAACAAAACGACACCTCTCGCACAGCTCTGCGACTCAGGGTTCCAGAGATATTTTAGAGAAACCGAAAAAACAAAGGCTCGCCTATATATTCATGAACTCAGGAAAACTTAGTCAGTGTTTCGCGACAGTCGTCCGAGCTAACACTTAATTATATTAAGCTCCGACTTTGTCAAAACGCGTAAATTAATAGATAGCAGTGACTTATTAAAGTGCATCATCAACATCAGAATTCCCACACTGTAACTACGGTATAACAAAGCTATTTAGAAACTTTAGAAATTTATTAGTAACTTATTAAACAATTAAAATTAAAACAAGGATAGCCATTACAAATCAGACAAAAAACGGATACGTTTCCCGTCGCGAGAGAATTCGTAGAAGCTGAGAACCGGACCTCATACTCTTAGAAAGATAGACAACAGATTGCAAATGCCATATATCACTTCAATCGGGCCGTTAAGACTCTACATGATTTCAAATTTAAGTATATAGCAAATCTATTTACATATTTAAACACGTTTTTATAACAATAGTAGACCTCTGCAGTGGTACATAACCGTATAACAGTGCACATAATTTACAGATCCATAGTTAAAATTTACATAAACGAGAGACTAATAAAATACATAGTGTATAACAGTGCAGTGCTAAATTTTTTGTTGAAACACCGTCTGAACGACCCGAAGGGCATCCCGAGGTGCGTATTCAAACATAATTAGCTCCATCCAGGATACCTAGAAACCAGGGATTTTCTTGAGAATTTTCGGAAATTTTTTAAAAATTATCTTAGTACTGAACGGACCCAAACAGAGTATAACACCTTGTGCGTGTTGAGAA
Source organism: Saturnia pavonia (assembly GCA_947532125.1). Taxonomy (NCBI): domain Eukaryota; kingdom Metazoa; phylum Arthropoda; class Insecta; order Lepidoptera; family Saturniidae; genus Saturnia; species Saturnia pavonia. Next base: position 17,822,642 of record OX383904.1, read on the forward strand.
TACCAACAAAACGACACCTCTCGCACAGCTCTGCGACTCAGGGTTCCAGAGATATTTTAGAGAAACCGAAAAAACAAAGGCTCGCCTATATATTCATGAACTCAGGAAAACTTAGTCAGTGTTTCGCGACAGTCGTCCGAGCTAACACTTAATTATATTAAGCTCCGACTTTGTCAAAACGCGTAAATTAATAGATAGCAGTGACTTATTAAAGTGCATCATCAACATCAGAATTCCCACACTGTAACTACGGTATAACAAAGCTATTTAGAAACTTTAGAAATTTATTAGTAACTTATTAAACAATTAAAATTAAAACAAGGATAGCCATTACAAATCAGACAAAAAACGGATACGTTTCCCGTCGCGAGAGAATTCGTAGAAGCTGAGAACCGGACCTCATACTCTTAGAAAGATAGACAACAGATTGCAAATGCCATATATCACTTCAATCGGGCCGTTAAGACTCTACATGATTTCAAATTTAAGTATATAGCAAATCTATTTACATATTTAAACACGTTTTTATAACAATAGTAGACCTCTGCAGTGGTACATAACCGTATAACAGTGCACATAATTTACAGATCCATAGTTAAAATTTACATAAACGAGAGACTAATAAAATACATAGTGTATAACAGTGCAGTGCTAAATTTTTTGTTGAAACACCGTCTGAACGACCCGAAGGGCATCCCGAGGTGCGTATTCAAACATAATTAGCTCCATCCAGGATACCTAGAAACCAGGGATTTTCTTGAGAATTTTCGGAAATTTTTTAAAAATTATCTTAGTACTGAACGGACCCAAACAGAGTATAACACCTTGTGCGTGTTGAGAATACCAACAAAACGACACCTCTCGCACAGCTCTGCGACTCAGGGTTCCAGAGATATTTTAGAGAAACCGAAAAAACAAAGGCTCGCCTATATATTCATGAACTCAGGAAAACTTAGTCAGTGTTTCGCGACAGTCGTCCGAGCTAACACTTAATTATATTAAGCTCCGACTTTGTCAAAACGCGTAAATTAATAGATAGCAGTGACTTATTAAAGTGCATCATCAACATCAGAATTCCCACACTGTAACTACGGTATAACAAAGCTATTTAGAAACTTTAGAAATTTATTAGTAACTTATTAAACAATTAAAATTAAAACAAGGATAGCCATTACAAATCAGACAAAAAACGGATACGTTTCCCGTCGCGAGAGAATTCGTAGAAGCTGAGAACCGGACCTCATACTCTTAGAAAGATAGACAACAGATTGCAAATGCCATATATCACTTCAATCGGGCCGTTAAGACTCTACATGATTTCAAATTTAAGTATATAGCAAATCTATTTACATATTTAAACACGTTTTTATAACAATAGTAGACCTCTGCAGTGGTACATAACCGTATAACAGTGCACATAATTTACAGATCCATAGTTAAAATTTACATAAACGAGAGACTAATAAAATACATAGTGTATAACAGTGCAGTGCTAAATTTTTTGTTGAAACACCGTCTGAACGACCCGAAGGGCATCCCGAGGTGCGTATTCAAACATAATTAGCTCCATCCAGGATACCTAGAAACCAGGGATTTTCTTGAGAATTTTCGGAAATTTTTTAAAAATTATCTTAGTACTGAACGGACCCAAACAGAGTATAACACCTTGTGCGTGTTGAGAATACCAACAAAACGACACCTCTCGCACAGCTCTGCGACTCAGGGTTCCAGAGATATTTTAGAGAAACCGAAAAAACAAAGGCTCGCCTATATATTCATGAACTCAGGAAAACTTAGTCAGTGTTTCGCGACAGTCGTCCGAGCTAACACTTAATTATATTAAGCTCCGACTTTGTCAAAACGCGTAAATTAATAGATAGCAGTGACTTATTAAAGTGCATCATCAACATCAGAATTCCCACACTGTAACTACGGTATAACAAAGCTATTTAGAAACTTTAGAAATTTATTAGTAACTTATTAAACAATTAAAATTAAAACAAGGATAGCCATTACAAATCAGACAAAAAACGGATACGTTTCCCGTCGCGAGAGAATTCGTAGAAGCTGAGAACCGGACCTCATACTCTTAGAAAGATAGACAACAGATTGCAAATGCCATATATCACTTCAATCGGGCCGTTAAGACTCTACATGATTTCAAATTTAAGTATATAGCAAATCTATTTACATATTTAAACACGTTTTTATAACAATAGTAGACCTCTGCAGTGGTACATAACCGTATAACAGTGCACATAATTTACAGATCCATAGTTAAAATTTACATAAACGAGAGACTAATAAAATACATAGTGTATAACAGTGCAGTGCTAAATTTTTTGTTGAAACACCGTCTGAACGACCCGAAGGGCATCCCGAGGTGCGTATTCAAACATAATTAGCTCCATCCAGGATACCTAGAAACCAGGGATTTTCTTGAGAATTTTCGGAAATTTTTTAAAAATTATCTTAGTACTGAACGGACCCAAACAGAGTATAACACCTTGTGCGTGTTGAGAATACCAACAAAACGACACCTCTCGCACAGCTCTGCGACTCAGGGTTCCAGAGATATTTTAGAGAAACCGAAAAAACAGGCCCGCCCACCCGCCCATTGGGCGCACTGGGTATATCGATTTAGCACTGTACGGAAGATTTAAAAATTCATAAGTCCGAAAGTATAGCACTTAGAAAAATAATTCAAACGGTTATGTACTCGGGAAAGCAAGGTCTACGGGAATAAAATATAAAACGAGCACAAATAAATAAATAAATAAATAGCACAGAAAGTCACTTGCTAAAACCAGGAACACTTAGATATAAGTAAAAAACTTTTACTATATTTATAATATAATTATAAATATATTATCTATAAGATAAAACATGAGAAATTAATTGTAAATAGATATAGAATGTGATCCGGTTTTTGTCAAACCGGTTCTATCGACGACCCTGGCTTGTTTACGGACAACTGATAATGAAACAAACATGAGAGCAAAACCAAAAAGATTACTACCCCAGGAGGGTACCTGCTCCACCGGAGTAGGAGAATCCCTCCCCGGACCTAGTCCGGGCTGCCCCGCGTTTTCTGGGGGGGGCAAAGTTTTGCCACTTGTGTTACTGGAGAGGACGGCTTCGTTAGACCGACTATCAATGTGTAGTAGCACTAGCGAGGCAACATTGGTGTCGGTAAGTGATGCTGAGGGTAGGGAGTCTCCTTGCCCCAGCAAATTCTTCAAGGTCAAGAGTAGCAGCGTCTGCATCGACGAGTCTACGGTACCGGTGGAGCGGCCTTCTTCCAGCGCTTCCAAGCGTGGCAGAGGTCGCCCCGCTACAACAGGTGAGTATGTGGGTCTGGCTAAGGCCAAATCCGAGTTCCTCCGCGTTAGGCAGCAGGAACTCCACCTGAGAGCCGAGGAAGAGGTAGCGGAGCTCGCCTCTAAGGTGAGACGAACAAGAGCTGCCAAGCAGTCCAAGGCTCCGAGTTCGGAGGCACAACCTGTCTCTGAACTCTGCTCGAGGGTTTCTGACGACGTCGGAATCATTCTCCGCGTCGCGCAGAAATCCTCCAACCTCAAGGGCACGTTCGTGCATGCCCTTAAGGAAGCGGCCGCGTCCATCGAGGACGCTGTAAAGACGATGGCAGGCCGAACAGTCTCCGAGGAGATTACGAAACTCCAGGAGATTGTCTCGGACCTGAAGGCGAAGGAGGTGCGGCAAGCGGCTGAGATGGCTGCGCTCCGCAATGAGATTGCGGAGTTGCGGGCAGATCAGCTCGCTGCCCAGCGTCCGGAGCCTGTGGCTCAGGCCACTCCGACACCCGCAGTGGTACCCTCTCAGGGGTCCGGGCCAGCCCCGGCTCCTAAGAGGAAGGCAACGGCTCGGGAGGAGTTTCCTCCTCTTCCGCAGCCACGCCAGTCCAAGCCTCAGCGCAATCCCACTGAGGTAGTGACGGAGGAGCGCCTGGTGGAGGTGGTAGGTGGGATGGCTGACCGCGTGTTGGGCATCCTCACCGCACGTCTCGACGGCCTCCAGGAGAGGATCCTTCCGGAGCAGCGGCTACGGCCGCCGCTAGCTGCAGACCGTAAGGCTGCAGCAAAAGTGGCGGCTAAGGCTGCTACTCCGGAGTCCCGGCCGAAACCACTCCCCGTTCCACAGCAAAAGGCTGGGAAAGGGAAAGGCAAGGCGAAGAAGGCGGAAGCTACCCCGCTCACTTATAGTGAGAAGCTAGCAGCCCCCAGACCCTCCGAGGGTGAATGGGTGCTGGTAGGGAAAGGGGGAAAGCCCGCGAAGGCTTCTAAGCCTAAGAAGGCGGCCAAGCCTAACAAGGCGGCCAAGCGAAAGGTTGCGCCATCCAAGAAGGAGAGGGCCCCCAAACTTCGCGCCAACAATTCGACTGCAGTGGTTCTGACCCTGCAGCCGGATGCGGCGAAGAGGGGCCTCACCTACAAGGATGTGCTCGCCAAGACTTTTGCAGGTATAGACCTGGCTAGTCTTGGCATCCCTTCCGTAGGTTTTAGGAGGACGGCGACGGGTGCGGCTCTTCTGGAGGTGCCGGGCGTTGACACGGCGGCCAAGACGGACGCCCTTGCAGCGCACATTAGGGCTTCTTTTACAGCGGAGGATGTTCGTGTCGCCAGGCCGGTGAGGTGCGCAGATCTGCGGATTTCGGGTCTTGATGACACAGTGAGTGCGGAAGTGCTCACTGCTGTCGTCGCACGGGTCGGAGGTTGTCCTGCGGAGCAGGTGAAATCCGGCGAACCGCGTCTCGGCGTCGACGGGACCGGTACGGCCGTGGTATCCTGCCCCGTGGAGGTTGCCAAGAGGCTCGGCGAGAGCCGACGTCTCTTGGTCGGGTGGGTGTCGGCGCGGGTTAAACTCCTGCAGCCGCGCCCACAGCGTTGTTTCCGGTGTCGACAGACCGGTCATTTCGGGGCCACGTGTCCCTCTACCGTCGACTGCAGTGGTCTCTGTCACCGCTGTAGTCAGCCCGGCCATAAGGCTGGCGTTTGCAACGCGGACCTGCACTGCGCCGTATGCGCAGCGGCGGGTAAGTCGGCGGGGCACCGAGTGGGCAGTAAGGCCTGCTCGGCGCCACCGTCCAAAAAGGGGGGCAAGGTAGGGAAGGGCAAGAGGGGTAAAACCCCCTCGAAACCCTCTGCCGCGTCGATTGCCGCGAAGGCGTCGACTCCGGCCATTGAGGTGAACATGGACCCTGCCATTTAATAATGGCTCTCCGTGTTCTCCAAGGGAATTTAAACCACTGCGCCAGAGCTCAGGACTTGATGTCCCAGAGCATGGCGCAGTGGTCGATAGGGGTCGCTGTGATGGCGGAGCCATACTTTGTCCCACCTGGCGATTGCTGGGTCGGTGACAGGTATGGTTGCGTAGCCATCATATCTCGGCCGGCTGCCGGTGTTCCACCCTTTGTAGATATTACGAGGGGACAGGGGTACGTGGCGGCGCGGCTCGGTGACGTCGTCGTCGTAGGAGTCTACGCTCCACCTCGGTGGAGTCTCGCAGAATTCGAATCTTTCCTGGTAGGATTAGGTAGCGTCGTGTTAGGCAGCCACCCTCGCCCCGTCCTGGTACTGGGTGACTTCAACGCCAAATCAACGGCTTGGGGTTGCCCATGCTCGGACAGAAGGGGAGAGGTGTTAGAAGAGTGGGCGCTGACATCTGGCCTGCTCGTCCTGAACAGAGGCTCCGTGAACACGTGCGTGCGACCGCAGGGCGAATCCATAGTGGACGTTTCGTTCGCTAGCCCTGCGATCGCACGTCGTGTTCGGGACTGGAGAGTCCTCGGGGAGGTGGAGACGTTGTCTGACCATTTATATGTTCGGTTCGACGTCTCCGTCCAAACCGAGGACCTACCGGTACCGGGAGTTCCTGTGGAGGACGGTCCGCGCTGGGTGTTAGGGCGACTCGATAGGGAAGTCTTTCAGGAGGCCGCCATCGTGCAGGACTGGGTGTTGCGTGCGACACCCGAAAGGCCTGCCGATGTCGATGATGGGGCGGAGCGACTGAGGGATGCGGTATCACACATGTGTGATGCCGCTATGCCTCGGGCGAGGCGTGTCCGAGCCAAACGCCAGGTATATTGGTGGAACGCTGACATTGCACAGCTGCGTGCAGCGTGCGTGTCGGCGCGTCGCCGGTATACCCGGATCAGGCGAAGACGACGTCGAACTCAGGTCGCAGCCCCGGAGGAGGTGGAGCTGCATGAGGGATACCGGGCTGCGAAGCTCGCCCTCAAGCAGGCCATCGAGCGGTCTAAGGCGCAGGCCAGAGAGGAACTGTTGGAGATCCTCAGTCGGGACCCGTGGGGACGCCCGTACCGTATGGTACGTGGCAAGCTACGCCAGTGGGCACCCCCGGTAACACAGAGTCTTCAGCCGCAGTTCCTCGACGGAGTCGTTAGCGCACTGTTCCCTTCGAGGGGGGAGTTTACTCCTCCACCGATGGCTTCGCCTCATATGGCGGAGCCGGACGTGGGCAGTGTCGACGTGACCCGGGAAGAATTGAGAGCGGCGGTGGAACGGCTTAAGGCCAGGAACACCGCCCCGGGACCCGATGGTCTGCCTGGCAGAGCATGGGTCCTGGCTCTAGAGGTCCTCGAGCCTCGGCTAGTGGGGCTCTTCAGTGCGTGTCTGGAGCAGGGCCGGTTTCCAATCCGATGGAAAACCGGTCGGTTAGTCCTGCTTCAGAAGGAGGGGCGCCCGGCGAACAATCCGTCGGCGTACCGGCCGATCGTGTTGCTTGACGATGTGGGCAAGCTCCTTGAAAGAGTCATTGCAAACCGCATCGTCAGTCATCTAACGCGTGAGGGGCCGGACCTGGCGGCAAACCAGTACGGGTTTCGCAGGGGTCGCTCCACTATCGACGCGATCACGCAGGTTAGGAGATTGGCGGAAGAGGCCATTGCACGGGGCGAGGTGGTGTTAGCGGTGTCCTTGGACATCGCCAACGCATTCAACACCTTACCCTGGGCCTGTATTAGGGAGGCGCTCCGTTATCACGGAGTGCCGACCTATATCCGTCGCATCGTCGCGTCGTACCTCTCCGAGAGGTACGTGACCTTCCCGGGTCTGAGTCGTACGTGTAGGCGCGAGGTAGTGTGCGGTGTTCCACAGGGGTCGGTCCTTGGCCCTCTCCTGTGGAACATCGGATATGATTGGGTGTTGCGGGGTGCGCTCCTCCGTGGGCTGAGTGTCGTCTGTTATGCAGACGACACTCTGGTCACGGCGAGAGGTAAGACACACCGCGATGCCCAGATACTCATCACAGCCGGCGTAGCTCAGGTAGTTGATAGGATTCGAAGGTTAGGGCTCGAGGTGGCATTGCACAAGTCCGAGGCTCTGTGTTTTCACGGGCCTCGGAACGCGCCACCGAGAGGATCGCGAATCACCGTAGGCGGCTCTTCCATAGGCATCCAGTCTGAGATGAAATATCTCGGACTGGTGTTAGATAGTAGGTGGGATTTTGTCGCGCATTTCAGGCAGCTGACCCCTCGACTGCTGGGCGCTGCAGCCGCGCTCGCGCGGTTGCTGCCCAACTTAGGGGGGCCCGATTCCGCTTGCCGGAAGCTCTATTTAGGGGTTGTTCGGTCCATGGCCCTTTACGGGGCCCCGGTGTGGGCTGCAGACCTGTCGGCCCAGAACATCCGCGCTCTGCGGGCTCCGCAGAGGGCGATGGCCGTCAGGGCAGCACGCGGGTACCGCACAGTCTCTTTTGAGGCGGCATCCCTCTTGGTAGGATCCGCGCCATGGGATCTCGAAGCGAGAGCCCTCGCGTCACTCTACGAGTGGCGCGGGGAGGCGCTGAATGGAGGACTCCGACCGGCGCCTCGAGAAATCGAGGCGCAGAGGTCGGAGCTCCACGAGATCCACGTCATGGCTGAATGGCGACGTAGGCTTGACTTTCCTATTTCAGGTGCGGCGACGGTGGAGGCCATCCGGCCTCATCTGGCATCATGGTTGGCTAGGGCACATGGCACCTTGACCTTCCGCCTGACACAGGTGCTCACGGGACACGGTTGTTTCGGGAGTTACCTGTGTCGCATAGGCCGGGAGATTGCACCAGGGTGTCACCACTGTGGCTGCGCGTTCGACGATGCGCACCACACGCTCGAGGTTTGTCCAGCTTGGGACTCTGAACGCTGCGTTCTGACCGCAGCGATAGGGACCGACCTCTCGCTCCGAGCCGTCGTCAAGGCGATGGTCGAGAGTGAGAGTAATTGGGATTCTGTCGTCTCTTTTTGTCAGCAGGTTATGGTCGTGAAGGAGACGGCGGAGAGAGAGAGGGAGCTCACTAGCGAGATGCCCTCTCGCGGTCGGCGTTCTGGTCGACGGCGGCGTCAGGTGGGTGATGACCTCCGGCCGCCGTAGGCAGGGCCTGCAGGCGAGGGACACGGGCATGTCCGTCGCCATAGCACACAGGCCCACGGCGAGGCGCACGCAGTGTTCCAAACTTTTACGCGTGCGTCGCCCGGTTTCGTCCGGGCAGTTGTTGTCTGATACTTCATTCAGACCGTAGTTGAAGCTCCTCCGTTGGAGCTACACCTGTCGAGTTGAGCAGAAGTTATGCGCATGCGTTCCTGGTCCTCGACATCCAGGGTGCTGTTAGGGGAACACACGTGGGGATTTTTTAGTGGGTAGTTGTGGTATTTTTAAGTTACCATGTAGTCCCACATACCCTTTCGGCCTGCCCGGGCCGTCTGCGGATGCGTAAATGCATTTTTACCCACGTTAAAAAAAAAAAAAAAAAAAAAAAAAAAAAAAAAAAAAAAAGGTTAGGTTAGGTTAGGTTAGGTTAGGTTAGGTTAGGTTAGGTTAGGTTAGGTTAGGTTAGGTTAGGTTAGGTTAGGTTAGGTTAGGTTGGGGTCGCGCAGGCGTGACGAGGTACTTGTATCTCTGATCTGCAGGGGGTGGACCCACAGGCGCAATACAGCACTCTCCCTTTGGAGAGAGCCTTAGCCTGCCACCTCAAGACCGTAGTGCGTGGTGAAGAGCCACATCCTTCTCGAGGTGACCCTGTCTCGCAGAACACTACGGATCTAGGCTGGAGAGCCGATAAACACTCCTGGGTGTGGCGTGTGAGCAGCGCACTCAGTACCGGGTTGGGGCCGAGGAGGACTCAGGTTGAGTCCCAAGGGCCTGATTCCGGATAGCGGCTGGCGGGACTGGGTTTATCCCAGTTTCGGCAGGCGTACTGCGAACTTGACGATGTTTTAGAGCAACCATGGATAGTGCAAAATTTCAATATACACTACCCCAGGAGGGTACCTGCTCCACCGGAGCAGGAGAATCCCTCCCCGAGCTTAGCTCGGGCTGCCCCACGTTCTCTGGGGGGGGCAAAATTTTGCGTGATACCAATCTGACGACCCTGGCTTCTAATATGGCTTCTGATTTTGCTTGCGATTCGGATTTTGTCGAACCGATCCTTACGACGACCTTGGCTTGTTCTCGGACAACCGATCGAAAAACAACCATGAAAGCACAACTAAAAAAATTACTACCCCAGGAGGGTACCTGCTCCACCGGAGCAGGAGAATCCCTCCCCGAGCCTAGCTCGGGCTGCCCCGCGTTCTCTGGGGGGGGCAAAGCTGTGCCTATTGTGGTTTTAGAGAGGGCTGTGTCGCTGGACCGTTTATCGGTTTCCAGCGACAGCAGCGTGGCGACGTTGGTGTCGGTGAATTCTGCGGAGGGAAGGGAGTCTCCTTCCCTCGGCAGGTTCTACCGAATGAGTGGAGAGGAGTCGGACTCTGCCCCCGAGGGCGAGTCCGTAGAACATCTCGGGCGTCCTGGCCCTAGTGCCTCCAAGCGAGGCAGAGGCCGCCCGCCGACGACGGGCCAATACGTTGGCTTGGCTAAGGCCAAAACGGAGTTCCTTCGGGTCAGGAAGGAGGAACTCCACCTACGAGCCGAGGAGGAGGTAGCCGAGCTGGCTTCAGAGCTGAAGCGGAAGCGGGCTACCAGGGAATCCAAGGCTCCGAGTTCAGACACACAACTTGTGTCTGAACTCTGTTCGAAGGTCTCGGACGACGTCGGGGTTATACTCCGCGTCGCCAAGAACTCGAACAACCTTAAGGGCACGTTCGTGCAGGTTAGGTTAGGTTAGGTTAGGTTAGGTTAGGTTAGGTTAGGTTAGGTTAGGTTAGGTTAGGTTAGGTTAGGTTAGGTTAGGTTAGGTTAGGTTAGGTTAGGTTAGGTTAGGTTAGGTTAGGTTAGGTTAGGTTAGGTTAGGTTAGGTTAGGTTAGGTTAGGTTAGGTTAGGTTAGGTTAGGTTAGGTTAGGTTAGGTTAGGTTAGGTTAGGTTAGGTTAGGTTAGGTTAGGTTAGGTTAGGTTAGGTTAGGTTAGGTTAGGTTAGGTTAGGTTAGGTTAGGTTAGGTTAGGTTAGGTTAGGTTAGGTTAGGTTAGGTTAGGTTAGGTTAGGTTAGGTTAGGTTAGGTTAGGTTAGGTTAGGTTAGGTTAGGTTAGGTTAGGTTAGGTTAGGTTAGGTTAGGTTAGGTTAGGTTAGGTTAGGTTAGGTTAGGTTAGGTTAGGTTAGGTTAGGTTAGGTTAGGTTAGGTTGGGGTGCGATGTCAGGAACCTCCTCGTGGTGCACCCCGGGCAACGTCGACCAGTTTGGTCGGCGGCCGATACCTGACACGCTCCTCCTGGTATCCCTCTGCTTCTCAGAGGGGACTGTGGAGGAGCGGCGGCTGGAGAGCCTTAAAACTCCTGGGTGTGGCATGTGCGCGGCGCACCCAGTACCGGGCTGGGGCCGATGAGGGCTCATTTTGAGCCCCAAGGGCCCAGTTCCGGATAGCGGCTGGCGGGATCGGTTGTTCATACCGGTCCCGGCAGGCGTACCGCTAACTGATGGATCAAATCGACGATATGGACTCGGCAAAATTAAAGATTATATTACCCCAGGAGGGTACCCGCAAGGGAGAATCCCTCCCCGAGCGTAGCTCGGGCTGCCCCACGTTTTCTGGGGGGGGCAAAATTTTGCGCAATTCGGATGAAACAAAAACGACTATGGCAAGTTTAAGGACAACCGATGACTCAAAAGTGATGAACCCGGCAGTGGTCAAACGGACAACCGATAGACCAGTTGTGGTGTTGGAAAGGGATTTGGCGCTTGACCGATTTTCGGTCAAGCACTGGTCTGAGAGACCCAGTAACTTAGTTACAGAGACTGATGACAGCAGAAAGCGGTCGCATTTAGTCGAACAAGCTGGTGCAGATGAGGTAGAGACCCATCAAGGTCTGACTCCCAGCAAGGTTAATACGGCGCGCAGGGGCAAATCTTCCGACCCTGGTAGCTCATCA